>CM077084.1:200353519-201669873 GCA_039513925.1 Platanthera zijinensis | reverse complement strand
CTTTGTTGTGTAGTTGTATCCACAATTACCTGGATTTGAAGACTCCAGTCAATCTAAGATGGATTAACCATATATTTGACGATTTTCTATAAAGTTGTGCTTGCAGTTATTCCATGCTAAGTACACACCAATGTCAGTGTGCAGTGGGTCAATATACACGGGTCTGCGCAATGTAATCCCTCATTGAGCAGATCATGTGTTGACTCACGTGTGCTCTCTCTATTGGAGTGTACTTATTTAAAGTACAGGGTCGAGGCAGATCATTAGCAGAAGAAGGAGCAAAGATGGGTCAAGACAAGTTCATAGGAAGGAAGAGAATAATCGTTTAAGTCAAAATCGACGGGAATCACTAAGTGATTCTCCCCGATTCGACGGGAATCATTAATGAATCTCGTCGAATCGTCGAGAATCATTCAGTGATTCCCGCTGACTTCATCCGGCTTACTGACCTCCTACAAGAATTCTGCTAAGACAGAATCGACGGGAATCACCAAGTGATTCTCGCCGATTCGTCGAGCATCACCTTGAATTCTCGCCAATTCTCTCCGGCTGACAAGGTTTCCTACTGGAATTCGGCTAAGGCAAATTCGACGGGAATTGTGAGTGATTCCCGCCGACTTAAACGTAAATCACTAGAGATTCTTGCCGATTTTGCCCTAGGCAAATTTCCCATTCGCTGGCCCGGACCATGTCTGATGTGCGCCTTTTTGACCAGGACTATGGCTTCTCCTTGTGGGCCCCACAATGGTCACTTAGGGTTGGCTTCCAGTATATCTACTCGCGTATTTGAACATAACAAAACATCGAACAACAGAAAAAAAACCGAGGCCGAGCGTGCCCTAGCCGATCGCGGAACTTCACCGATCGCCATCGCCGCTCGCAAGATAGTCGCTGCCGCTGATCTCAGAGATTCTTTTATCTTCAGACGACAGTACCGAGGCAGGCCTAGCATCTCACGCTTCTCTCTCGAGATCTCTTGTCTCTCGATTTGTTGAACGAGGATAGTTCTTCATTCCGAATCGATTGAGACGACTGATCCGATTGAGATCGTTGGTAGACCTTGCTTGCTTCGTTAAGAAGTTTGGATCTACAAAGCATCGCAGCCGCATTCACTTGCCGCCACCTATCTTATCAAGATCCTCTCCAAGAGAAAACACTGGTCGTGGATTCTTTGTCTCTTTCAAGAAAGCTTCAACGAATGAAGAAGGACATCGGGATCTCCGAAAGTTTGTTTGTATTTTCTTTACATTCAAGTTTAGTTTATTGTAAAGGAATTTTGATTCCTAGTTGTAAGGGTTAGTGCAACCCGTGGTGGTGGAGTTGTGACTCCTTTGGTTGGAAGGGTTCCTTCCGTAGTGTGAGGATTTGATTTCAATCCGAGTTGTGAAGTGACCGAGTCGTCCCTTGGTGGGAGAAAGGTCGAAGGGGGAGAGTGGACGTACCCAAATCGGGGAACCACTATAATTTCTTGTGTGCTTTTTTGTGCTGTGTTTGTTTATTTGTGCAGGTAATCTAAATTCCGCAAAAGACTTCAATACACCTATTCCCCCCCATAGGTGGATTTAGTTGACACTAGATACTTTCAAGTGGTATCAGAGGGAGGTTTGCTCAACATAAGGTTAACACCTTGAGTAAGATCCCATCTCTAGTGTCAAGAAGAAAACAAGACTCAAGCATGGATCTGTACATTGATGTCTATCCCCTGAGACTACCTGCATGCACAAAAGAATATTTTCCCATCTGGAAAATGAGTGTTCACTTTCATCTGGAAGTCGTTGACCCCCGTGCTTTACTCATTGTGGAAGAGGGTCCTTTCATTCCCATGAAGGCTTCTGAATCTGGAGATCTCCAAATCTCTAAGAGTACCACAGAGATGACTGAAATTGAGCTCTCACTATTCAACTTGGACAAGCTGGTACGACAGATCATCTCTGATATTTGGTCAGGGTCTTCTCTTACAATATTGGATAAGTGCAAAAATGCAAATTTCATGTGGGAAACAATCTCTTACCTCATGGATGATAAAAAGACTACCGTGACTTAATGCCAGCAAGAGGATGAGGCATATGTGGGGTCCCTCGTCTCTGATGATGAAAGTCAAGAATAACTTCTCAATATCAGGGCCCCGGTATCTCTAACTGAGACTGAAGAAGAGATTGAGGAATGCAGTTGTGATGAAGCTGAAACCTAAGTCTCAGCTGACCATAACTCTAACCCTGATCAGCACAATAAGGATCAGGTATCTTACTCTTCCTATTACCTTCCCCTTGTATCTCCTGAAGATAGGAGAAGTTCAGAGGTTTGTCCCTCTTTTGATGCTAGGGACATAGACAGTTTTAATCAAAAGATCGAAACTCTTGATTCCCTTCGTAGTGCCCTACAGGAGAGCAACTTGCTTGTGGAGAAATAAGCTATGGAAATTACTCAGTTGAGGACCATGATGGATCTCCTATTGGAATCCATCAAGGTGAAGGACTCAAAGATCTCGGATCTAGAGTTTTCTTTAGAGACCGAGAAGAGAATAGTATCTAACTTTTCCAAGGTAGATGCTATTAAGAGAAAGGGAGAAAATGGCTGGATCTCACGAATTATAAAATCGTGGAGAAATGGGGAAACTATTTTCATACCCCCCCCCCCCCCAACACCGAGTACGAAGGGCACACAATATGCCTTAAGGTATGACCATAAGAACAACTATGGTTGCTGCAAGAATGATCAACCCTCATGTGGAAATACCCATAGTGCAAGTGCTGTTATGGCTACCCATGAGAAAATACATTTAGCTCATCATGAACCTTTTGTATTCACTGCCTCAGCCTCAACACATCATGAGATTGCAGGAACCAGCTCTCACAGTACCTCTCACCACCCTAGGACGCGGGGAAAGGGGGTTGGCAAACTTGTAGCAAGTATCTATTGGGCCCCCGGATGTGTGCTGACTGAAAAGAAGGCACCACCTCCTAGGCCTCATGACACTCACCATATGTTCTCCATCCACCCTCCCTCGTGTCCCGGTGGAAAGGGTAAATCTGAGAGCAGAACCTGCTCTGCCCCTGTCAGAACTATGATCGTGACAAACTCAGTCTGTAGATCTGGTCAGAAAAAGAGATACAATATTAATGAGTGCTGGTGCTGTGGAAAAGTGGGTCACTTTGCCATAGATTGTTGGTACAATCCTTCTGTGCCAAGGGCAAGGGTATGTCCACATCCCTTGGCTAGAGATAGCCTTCCTGACAGAAATCAGGTAGGAAGGCATCCGGTATTTTATGCGGACAAGAACCTAGGACCCAATACATATTGGGTTCCTAAGCTAAGGTAATTCGCTTTTGCAGGATAGTCTAGGTACCCTTGAACTTGATGGGACCTAGACAAGAGATGTTCCAGGGATGCTATGGAACAAGTATATGAGATAAGAGATAATGCTAACTACATTGTCCTACTTGAACTGGATACCTGTTGTACTTAAAATAGTATCCGAATGATCAATCTAATGATCCCAGGTACGCGCATTCAGTTTCGAAAATTGAATCGCAATACATAGATGTATATATATATATAATATATATATATATATATATATCCAAACACATGTGTAGATATCATTTCAATTTAGAGGAAAAAGAAAATCTAGGTTAAATAAACAGGATTCTCGTCGGTTAGAATAATCGGGCGAAAGGAGAATCCATTGCAATCTTTGTTGTGACGAGATTTTATCCCATCATATTTAGAAAATCTTATTTCTTTGGACATAAAGAGTAAAGAAGCCATTGCAATTGCCAGAAAGTCTAGGGCCACTAAAGGAACGAAGATAGAGGGAAAGTTCAAATTTATCATAGAATGAGTACCTCGATTTCATATTTGTACCTACCATAGTTATAAAGATATCTTATAATAAGTCTATCAATTAGATAAAATATGAAGTACTTAATAAGAAATAAGTGAAAGGAATTAGGAATGTAGAAACCTCCTCAACCAGCGGAAATAACGGAATCAGCGGCAAAAATTCGGAAATAAATAGCGGAACTCCTCCCGACCCTTGGCATTCCCGTTGACTCTACAAAAACAGCTTCCCCGCGGAACTTGCGAAATCGTGTCTGCCCAGAGTCGACTTCCATCGCTCCCATTGCTCCCGTCGAGTGTTGTCCGCCCGCTTTCCTCTCCCCGTCAGCTCAGTGTTCCCGTCTCCGGCATCTGCTCGACGCTCGTGTCTCGACGATCCAGCCAGCAGTCCGCCCCGATGCAAGCCACTCCCTGGACTAGGGCTTCTCTCCGCTCACCGCCTGACGAGAATCACTTTGCTTCCCCGCTCCGAGTACGAGGTAACGACCGTTCCTCCTTGTATCATTACCTAGGTTGTAACTTTTCTATTTTCTACTAGTTCAGTTCCTACAATCTATAGATTTAGATAGAGTTTAGTTCCTTGGATGTTACTTGCCTAGGTTTATAATGGCTCCTCGAACCACGGTTGGGCTCCTCACTGGGAGTGAGTTGGTGAGGATAGGCTTCGCCCATGCTTCTGATGAATTCATGAACATCATCTTGATGCTTGAGCAAGCCAGGCTCTCCTTTATTCTCGAGCACCCATGTAAGGTCCTAGATAAGGAAGTTCTTTAGTTCTACGCAACCGCCAAGCTACGTCACGAAGACACCTTAATAAAGAGTTAGATAGTTGGACTAAGGATCAAGGTGTCTGCTGCAAAACTATTACATCATCTGCAGCTCTCTAGCTCTTACAAGAGGACTACCTGGATAAAAATGATCGTGCAAGGACACTACTATTCTGTGGACTAGTTCGAGGGACCAAGGCCATCAAACGCAAGGACATGAACGAGGAGGGAAAGCTTCTCTCAGATATCATAGGAAAAGTTCTTATCTGCAAACCCGGCTCCCATGATCATATTTCAGGGGATATGTTTAAGATTCTAATGGCTGTGGTGTGCAGAAAGAGATTCAACTGGGGGGCCATGTTGTTTGAGAAGATTAAAGATACCCTACGAACTCCTAACATTGGGAGAATAATAAACCTATACCTGAATCAGATGGACAGAGACAGGTTTGATATGAGCAAGGGAGTTCCTCTTCACTACTTAAAGAAGATGAACTCCAGCGTTTTTGATAGATTGGAGAGGAGAATTGGCCAAGGAGGTGCGGCTGAAGCACATAGTGTTTAAGAAGACAGAGCTCCGGAGTTCAGAAATCCTTTGGATGAGCCTAGTGAAGTTCATGATCTGCTGCATGCAGGAACTGAGGGGGAGTCCTTACCCATTCTTTCTAATGCCCTCAGGATGGATGTCTCAGTTTCAGATCAAGCAGATGTCGTTACTAATATTACCCTGATCACGAAGGATGTAGTGGATACCCTCACTACCGATCAAGCTGACGAGGAAGAAGTTGAGGATTACATGGAGGATGATGCTGCTGATGAGGATGATGTGGAGAATGCGGCCGTTGATGATGTGAACAATGAACAAGCGGGAAATGAGATGGACATGAGGGAAATTGATGTTTACCTCCCCTCTATGGAACAGGTTCAGGTAGCAGCTCCTGATGTATCTGGTGCAACAATTGAGGGGGGGACCTCCCAGCAGCGGATGATAAGTATATATGAAAAAATGATAAAGGCTGCCCCAATCCCCCCTCAAAAGACTGTGAATCTATCTAGCTCCACCAATGTATCTGCAGAAGAGAATCCGGACTCCCAGAGTCTGATCCCCCCTGAGCACGATCAGGACATGCATCAGGTTCATCCGCTAGGACCTAGCCTGGCAAATTACACGGTAAATATCATTCAAGGTATAGTGGATGAACTGAAGGCCTCTTTTGAACGATCTCACAACAAGGTGCTGAAACGAATTAAGCAATCTGAGGATCTGATGCTTAAAAATGTTGTGGAGATAAATCATAAGCTGGATATGATGGAATAAAAGTTTTAAGCTAAGTATGCAGAGGTCGGTAGTGTCGTCAATCTTCTGATGCAAGGGATACAGAAAAACACAGCTAATCTTATAGTGGTGAATCAAAATACACATGTTGTGGCCAACAACATCAAATTGTTCGATGCCAACATGGTCACACTCAATGCAAATCAGAAATCCCTGCTGGACGATTTTGCTCATAATGTCAAGCATATATATGAGTCAATGCATTTTTATGCAAACTCAATTGCTCAAGAAGCCAAAAAGTGAGAGGAGGATTATACAGCTATAATGGCAGGATTACAACAAATCATAGTCGACAACTTCAAGAAGTCAAATGAGTATGTTTTTGAAAGTTGTCACTTGCTAGTTCAACAAGCATCTGGTATACAAATTCCGGTTGCTCCTACTGATGAGGTTGCTACTGCTGCTGATGAGCCATCAAGTGCTGAGGAGGTTCCCTATAGTGAAGGTGATGCAAGAAAGGCTGCTAGGGCCACTGCCAGAGCTGCTCACATGGCTATGTTTGATCAAGAGGCAATTGCAAAAGGGAAATGAAAAATTCAAGAAGGAACTTCAAAAGAAACTCCAGCTAAAAGGAAATCGAGATTGAAGGAAAGTTAAGTTAAGAATGAATGATGAAGTCCCACGTCTAGGAGCATCATACAAGACACATTCATGCTACATCAGCGGGGAGAGCTTGATAGAAATAAATTATATAGTCAATATGAGTGGGAGATGCATAAAGACTATGAGGCTAAAAGAAACATATTCTTCAGGTCTAATACTGTGGAAGATAAAGCTCCTCCACCCCGGTATTACCCAAAGCCAAAGGAATTCTTTGAGAGGTAAAGCAAGAAGTACATGGCTGAACAACTAAGAGATGCTCGGGCTAAGGAGAGATAGACTTGGAATCCAGATCTGTTTTTTATTCTCTATATGCGTGTATATCTTTTCTTACATTTAAATGAACAACCTTTGGATATATATATATATATATATATATATATATATATATATATTTTGATCACCTGATGATTCAATTGTTGTTCTGAATGCGTTTATTATTCTGATTTCTTGTCTCGCATATTGTTTATGTATATCCTTCTGGTTGGTGTAATTCATCTTAGCTAGTAGGATTTTGGCTTCTTCAAATAGGGAGATTGTTGGGTATTGTATCCACAATTACCTGGATTTGAAGAAGACTCCAATCAAGCTAAGATGGATTCACAATGTATTTGACGATCTTCTATAAAGTTGTGCTTGCAGTTATTCCATGCTAAGTACACACCAATGTCAGGGTGCAGTGGGTCAATATACACGGGTCTGCGCAATGTAATCCCTCGTTGAGCAAATCAGTGTGTTGACTCATGTATGCTCTCTCTATTGGAGTGTACTTATTTTCAAGTACAGGGTCGAGGCAGATCAAGAGCAGAAGAAAGAGCAAAGATGGGTCAAAGACCAAGTTTATAGGAAGGAAGAGAATAATCGTCTAAGTCAAAATTGACGGGAATCACTAAGTGATTCTCGCCGATTCGATGGGAATCATTAATGAATATCGCCGAATCGTCGAGAATCATTCAGTGATTCCTGCCGACTTCATCCGGCTGACTGTCCTCCTACAAGAATTCTGCTAAGACAGAATCGACGGGAATCACAAGGTGATTCTCGCCAATTCATCGAGTATCACCTTCCATTCTCGCAGATTCTCTCTGACTGACAAGGTTACCTACTGGAATTCGGCTAAGGCAAATTCGACGGTAATCGTTAGTGGTTCCCGCCGACTTCGACGGGAATCACAAGCGATTCTCACCGATTTTGACTTAGGAAAATTTCCCGTTCGCTGGCCCGAACCAAGTCTGTTGTGCACCATTTTGTCCGGGACTAGGGCTTCTCCTTGTGGGCCCCACAACGTTCACTTAGGGTTTTCTTCCAGTATATATACTCGCGTATTTGAACATAACAAAACATCGAACAACGCAAAATAAAACCGAGGTCGAGCGTGCCCTAGCCGATCGCAGAACTTCACCGATCGCCATCGCCGCTCGCGTGTTAGTCGTCGCCGCTGATCTATGAGATTTTTTGATCTTCCGATGACAGTACCGAGGCAGGCCTAGCGTATCACGCTTCTCTCTCGAGATCTCTTGTCTCTCGATTTGTTGAATGACGATAGTTCTTCATTCCGAATCGATTGAGATGACTGATCCGATTGAGATCGTTGGTAGACCTTGCTTGCTTCGTCAAGAAGTTTGGATCTACAAAGCATCGCAGCCGCATTGACTTGCCGCCGCCAATCTTGTCAAGATCCTCTCCAAGGAAGAACGCTGGTCGTGGATTCTTCATCTCTTTCAAGAAAGCTTCAACGAATGAAGAAGGACACTGGGATCTCCGAAAGTTTGTTTGTATTTTCTTTACATTCAAGTTTAGTTTATTGTAAAGGAATTTCGATTCCTAGTTGTAAGGGTTAAGTGCAACCCATGGTGGTGGAGTTGTGACTCCTTTGGTTGGAAGGGTTCCTTCCGTAGTGTGAGGATTGGATTTCAATCCAGTTGGTTAAGTGACCGAGTCGTCCCTTGGTGGGAGATAGGTCGAAGGGGGAGAGTGGACATACCCAAATCGGGGAACCAATATAATTGCTTGTGTGCTTTTCTGTGCTGTGTTTGTTTATTTGTGCAGGTAATTTAAATTCCGCAAAAGACTTCAATACACCTATTCCCCCCCCCCCATAGTTGGATTTAGTTGACACTAGATACTTTCATTCTTTTCATAGACCCATTAACTAGAAATGTATAGAATTTATTAAGTCGTGCTGGGATGTCAATAACCCGAGTAGTTATCTTACATTTCTTGCATTTTTTATTCTCATGTCTATTTTTGTTTTAGCATTTCTTTTTGTATATTTTTATTTTGTTTTTACGAAGCTCACCCCTCCAGGTATTCATGACAACTTCGTGTTGGCGGGGTTGTGAATCTTCGTATGGCGGGCCTGCTTCTAATTTTCACGTGTCTTCTGGTATCTCACTGGCTGGGCATTGGGTAACCTCTTCCCTTAGCTCTATCTGATTTAAATTTCAATATCATATGATGCGTAGCTTAGTTTAAGACTGGGGGAGAGCAGTATTGTTACCTTTTGCACGGGCACAATACATGTGCATACTAGAAGCTTTTATTGTTTTATTTTGATTAGGTCATTGCATCGCACACCACTACACCCACATGAGTGCGTGCTTAGCTGTTAGCGTGCTACGAGTTAAACTCGTTTCTTTTGTATGATTTGGGAAAATTATTGTGCTGGCATAGGATTGTGAGATGTAGTAAAATGTTGACTCCTGTAGTGCTCCTAGTCGAGTGCTCTCGTCTCACATAGAAATTTGAGTAGATTTAATTTTTCTGTATGCTTATAGTTTTAAAATTTTCTATTTGCGTAAATGCTTTTTATTCTACTCAAAAAATGGTGAATTTGGTTGAATCGAACGGTAGTGTAGGGATGTGTGTAGCGTCACTAGACTCGTTTTTCTCGAGTCGGGAGGAAGGATCATCTTTCTCGGTGGCTAAGAACTTGCCCCAAGCTACTCTTGAAGCATTGGTGCATTGTTAGTCTAGCGTGAGCGTGATATAGGCCATCATTTTTGCCGATTAAGCTTTGTACAGTTCCTAACGTCTTATCCTCGCTAAGCCCCTTTGTTCCTACCCCTTATTTTTATTCAGCTCCACCATTATTTTACCAAAGCCTCATAGCTGATCCTAGTTGCACACCCAAGTCGAGCTTTAGTCTTTTACATTTTTCATGTTGGGGTGTTGATGTGGTGATATTACATGTGAATATGTGGATGTGCTCCAAGGTTTATATTTGCTAAAATTGTCGAAATAAAAAGATGATAAAAAAAATATGTGAAAAAGAAAAGTGAAAAGAAAAGGTTTGATTGAAAATCCTTTTGGAGATATGATTATATTTGGAGTAGGCGGTGCACACACCCATATGTTAAAAGTTAAGTCTCGGGGTGTGGTGTACCCACATGTATTTTGCTTAGCAGAGGGATTTTTTTTATTATAGCTCATTAGGGTTAGGTGCATATAGCCTTCCTATTTATCTTTTTTTACTTCACCGTAACCCAAGCCCCACGATTATCCTAAATTCCTGCGGATTAGCGCATGAGTCGAACTAGTGTAGTGGAGAGAGTGTGAACGAGCAAGCGTATGGTCCTCGACATTGGTGGATTCCATTGGAGGCGATCCTGAGCCCCGATCTTTGGCAAAGCTCACCATAGTGGCATACCTACTTTCTTCCTACACGTGACCGGAAGATTCACCGTGATTCCATTTTTGAGTAGTAATAAAATTTTGATACGCATTGTGAAAGTATAGACTATTTTTTATACTTAGAAATTTCCACTATTATATTTTTATGCGTACAAGCATGCAACTTCGCATGGTACCCTGTATCGCAATTTCTATATTTGCTAAATAATTTTCACTATCTGGATAGATTTTGTTTGCTCGGGACGTGCAAATAGGTAAGCCTCGGGGTGTGATGAGTCCGATTTATATACGGTTTTTAGGACTCATCTGGGCTTGTTTTCTCACTCGTGCACTGCATTTCAATCGAATTTTGATTATATTTGCATCGTTCGGTCATTGATCATTTCATGCATAGTTTTAGCCCATGGATGTGCAATTGCAAATTCTTTTCTTGGGGGTATTCACATGGAGCTCCCCATAGCACTTTTTGTAGTTATGGATTGCTATGTGTTGCTGGGGGCTTGTGCTCTAGTTGGATTCATTGCTGTGCAGGTAGTCGGGATGTCCCGAATTCCATTTTCATTTCTGTGTAAAACGCATAGTCGTGTGCATTTCTTCGCGCACAGTTTCAGTGCAATCGTGCCTTTCATACAACATTCATGGTGGCATCTATTTTTAACCGTACAATTTGTTCCCGCACGGTTTCGGCCAAACCGTTCGAGAAGGAATCACACGGCCTTCACCTTTTGCCAAGCTTTCCATTGATCTATGGTTAATCGCGAGTTTCCTTCATGCACTGGAAAACGCGCCCGTGCGCGAGTAAAACTCACGGTTCCCTTATTTTACCTTGTTTTCTGCGCTCTGTGTTTACCTGTGCGATTTCCTTCAGGCACTGGCGGAAGCTCCCATGCGCGAGGAAACGCATGGGTCAACACATCTCTCCCGCAAGCCATTTTCTGCGCACCAAAATCACACGATTCACGCACGGTCGAACGCCAGACCGTGCGTGACCAATTTTCTGATCTTTTTCTATTTAAGCATAGATTTTCTGCCATTTTGGGACACCTTCATCCACGCCCCTTCCTCCGCATTTCTAAGGCGAAACTCAGCCATTCCACCAAGGGGAGGAGATACGGGCAAGCATTCAACGCCAAACTTAAGCCGGAGCTTCCTCTCGGCCACCTCCTTCATCCTTGAGATTCAAGTAGAGTGTTGACCTAGATTTCTCCAACAATCTAGGAGAAGTTTGTGCCATCCTCCACCGGCTCGTGACATAAAGAAGACGGGTCCATTGGGAGTGAGTGACAATCTCCTCTACCCCGGATGCAGTTGAGGACCGAGCTAGGACGGCCGATTAACAACCCAGCGATTCCTTCCATCAACCCTCAACAAGACTTCAGATCCGGTCGATTTCACACTCTCTTCTTATTATTGTTGTTGATATTATAGTTTTCTTGTATATGATAATGTTGTTCTTATTTTAATAAACATATATATACAATCATTTCTATGTGATTTCATATTTATGTTATTTGCTTGAGGTGCGCCTTTATTTTCCATCCTACAACACATTCATTTGTTCCGCACTAGCGATTGCTAGTGACGTGCGTTGCGAAGAGGTGCTTACGAACCTCGAATTCCATTGTCCTTTTGGTTCTTACGCTTGCCTACTTGTCCATCCTCCCAGCAAATCAGTGCATAGCGGCCCGTGTTGTCTTCCATCCAACCTGGCGAAGCATCGCATAGAGGCGTTGCATAGGAGTAGTTTGTTAGCGTTTTACTTTATTTTTCCATAACAATCTAAACCCCCCATAGTTAACTCTGACCTAAGGAGTTCATTCTCAAGTCCTCCTCGATATTAACTCTCCCCTTACTGTATTCCTTGAGAGATCGATACTTGGGAAATTCGCCCAATTTATATTACTTGTGCGACCGGTACACATGTCGTTCAACGCATCAATAAGCACGAGCAGAACTACCTGGTTAATTACTTATTACTCGGGGCGGTGGTGTTTGGCATAAAGATATAAAGACATTATCTGTACGGTGTTCATTGTGATATCTTCTAGGATCTTAAGACCTCAAATATATCGATACACAGAAGGATCTGATCCTACGCAAGAGGAGATGGCTAGAGTTTTTATGCGACTACGACTATGCCATGCATTATAACTTGGGGAAGGTCTATGGCACATGCTTTGAGCAGTAGAGCCAACTCTACTAGACCGGAGCCCGGTGTGATGGTCATGAAGCTGGTACTGATAATGGAGGATATGCACATTAGTGTGGTTTATACGGCAGAGCCTGATGTATATATAGAGTACTTGGCCTCTCTGAGCTTTATATTTGACATTGGAGACCGTATCAGGGCACATAAGAGGTAGGACGAAGCTTTGGAGCCTATATTTAGAGCCCTAGAAGGGGGAAAGTCCAAGGATTATACATTGCATGATGATCTCATTCATTTCCGTGGCCACATCTATATGCCTGTAGGAGGTGGGATCGAGGACTAAGTGAGGCACACTACACTCAGTACTCAGTGCACCCCGAGATCACCAAGATTATAGCAAACCTGCGGAGGGAGATGTACTGGTCCGGGATGAAGATGGAGATTATATCTTTTGTGACACTTTGCGAGACCTGCCAGCAGGTGAAAGCAGAGTATAAGAGCCCGAGGGACTTTTATAGCCATTTCTAGTGCTAGAGTGGAAGTTCGAGGACATAGCCATGTATTTTGTATACGGGCATGCCTCGGTCCCACGCTGGGCGTGATTCTATTTAGGTAATTATCGATAGATTGACAAAGGTAGCACGATTTATTCCAGTGAGGAAGAATACCCCGGTTGCAGTTTTGGTGAGACTATTTGTTGAGCAGTGGGTCAGATACCATGGCGTACACAGATCAATTATCTAAGATATTGATGGTCAGTACACTTCTAGGGTGTGGAGTGCAGTACAGGCATACTTGGATTCTTGACTTAGTTTGAACACCATTTTCCACCACCAAACCGACGATCAGACGGATCGGACCATCCGGACCATGGAGGACCAACTTCGTCTGTGCATCTCAGATACAGGGAAGCCCTCGAAAACGATGTAGACATTGATAGAGTTCTCTTATAACATCAGCCACCAGGCAAGCATTGGGATGATACCATAGGAGGCCTTGTATGGGAGGCAGTGTTGGATGCCGCTATCTTGGGTCTAGGATGAGGATCCAAGGGCACTAGATCAGATTATATTGAGTACATAGAGCACACATACAGCTCATAAGGGGTCAGACGCAAGAGGCACAGAGCAGGCAGGCCAAATATTATGATTTGAGGTATCAGAAGGTGGAGTTTAAGATGGGAGACAAAGTCTTCTTAAAGATACATCCGGTACATGGAGTTTCATGGGTGGGAGTCACAAGAAGCTCGTCCCTCGGTTATGGGGCCTTACATGATCCTAGAGCGGATCGGTCCTTCGGCTTACCAACTGGAGCTGCCGACGGAGTTAGAGAACCTACACAACGTCTTCCATGTATCCTTTCTTCAAAGAGCCTTGCTTCGGCCAGAAAAGCATATAACTACTATAGTAGGCCGAGTAACAACTGATTGATTAGTTTGTTTGGATCCGATCTGGATCAATGACATGAAGGTTCGAGTTTTGCGAAAGAAGAAGGTTCCCTTAGTCACGGTGTTGTGATCCAACAACGGATGGGAGGAGCACACCTGTGGGCTAATGAACCTGATGCAGGAACAATACCCAGGACTCTTCGCCTTAGGTATACTTTTAAAATATCTTTGAAAAGTTTCTTAACATCTTATGCTTAGAACCCCATAGAACCGACCTAGAATTTCAAGGACAATATTATTCTTTTGTTTATTGGGATTTGTAACATCCCTTTTGTAACACCCCCAAAAGTACAGGATAAGAGTTCACCTATCTTGGACGGGAATCATCGAGCAGGGTCCGAAGAAACATCGAGCAGTGCCCGATTAAACATCGAGCAGATCCCGACAAGAACATCGCGTAGAGCCCGATGAAACGTCAAGCAGAGCCCGACGAAATCGTCAAGTAGAGCTGAGCGGTGTTCAGGCCCGTTCGACGAAATTCGGTCAACAACCACGAATTGTAGAATTAAGATGTCGCCATAGTGCCGACTCGTGTCAGGTGGCTGGTGTGCGTCCACTGAACGGTGGTTTAGTTTGTCAGCTCAAATTCGAGCCATTGTTTTCTTTTGATATGAAGAGATCGTTTGGCAGGGGTAAAGCCCGAGGCCATATCTACAGAGGGATGGGATTGAGGAAGTTATTTTTTCCTTTTATCTCTCTCTTCCTTGCTTCCGAGTTCTGGAGAAGAGAACTTATGGCTGGTGAAAGGGTTTTGGTGGAACTTGAAGTTAATGGAGAAGATTTTGTGGCTAGAATTAAGAGCCGTAGGTAGAATCGCGAAGGGGAAAGTTATGTGATCATTTCCATCCGCGTAGAAAAGCTTTGTCATGGCTTCAAAGAGAACTACAAGGGTTACGAGTTTCTCACGGACAAGTGAAGTCCTCAATATGTATATTTGCATGGATCCCCTCACCAAAAGGTGATAAAGGGTGGATTCCAATGGGACGATCGGTTTGATCCCCATATATTACTGCATTTAGATCTTGAAATGTAGAGTACGGAATAAGCATACTGTGAGAAGACCATTTGGACAAGTTGGTCTGGATTTGTGTTGATTAATTTGCGTGTCGGAGAAGACTCCGTGGATATACATTTGATGTACATGTGAAGGCCACGATCTAGGGGTGTGTAGGATGTTGCATAAAAGTTTTGGAAGCAATTCCAGGAAAAGACCCAGTAATGGTGTGTACCAGCCTGAAATGGTAAATGATTTTGTGAGCTTAAATTGCCCAGTAATGGTGTGTACCATCCTTAAATGGTAAATGATGCTGTGAGCTTAAATTGCTCAGTAATAGTGAGTACCAGCCAAAAATGGAAATTGTGTCGTGATGTCCAATTAATGTGCCATCAAGTTAGGTACCTCGTAACGACAGAGTCAGTATGTTATGTACCCCTTAATGGGTAGTTAGTCATCAATTTAATTGCATCTAAACGACGTAGTCATCACGTTAAGGACCTCTGAACGACAAAGTTAACTGTGAAGTACCTTTGAACATTGGTGATACGCGGGAAGTCATGGACACCGAAAATGTGCCCTGAGTGCACGGGGCGTGTTGCTATTTAGCATGCGTCTGTGATGAATGGTGCTTAAATTACACTTTGTACATGCCACGATATATATATATATACATATATATATATATGATGACTTGTTTGCAGGAATGGAGAAATGCTGCCCCGAGTAAGGGGTGGAATCGTTATAAACTGGTCAGCAAAATGTTGACCGTTGCTTTGTTTTCCACATTTTGGTGGGCCCTTTTGTGCAGGTGTTGGAGAGACAAGTTCGAAGTAGCGTTCTGAAGCCATGTGCTACAATTTGTTGGCCCTTGAAGGCCCAAAGGCAAACATTTACAGCTTTCAAGTGTGGATGGATTGCGTGTCGTTGTATGAAACCACTTTTTGTTAAGTGAAATAGTTGTAATAAGGCTACGATAGAAACATGTGTTATGTGTATATATATGAAAGTGAGAGTAAGATCTATCTCAACTCTAGAGGGGGGGGGGGTGAATAGAGTTTATTCAAATTAATTTCACAGTTTTGAAATAATCAGCACATATAAAATTCAATTTATAGTATAGTGTAGAGTGCTAATAAAGAGTTAAAAACAAAGAAGTAAGGAGCACAGCACACAGCAAATCAATCACACAAACAAGCCAGAGGACACAAGGAAATATATTGGTTCCCCAAAAACCTGGGTACATCCACTGTTCTACCACCCTTGGTAGGAATCCACTCATGATGAGTTGATCAGGTGTCCTAACACCAATGAGCTTTTGATAAGGTGCTCAAAAACCAAAACTGGATTTTTTGATAAGGTGTCTTGCCACCACTTAGTTTTGACAAGGCTCTCAGAACCAGACAGAACTTTTGAAGGGAGTTCAAGAACCCTTTTACAGCAGAAAAAGAAAAGATAAAGAGGTGAAGTTGTCTTCTCTGTTCTCAAATCAAATGAGAGAAGACTAGTGGATCTTTTGTTGTCAAAGCTCCCCCTGAGATGTAGACAGGTTCAGGAATGGAAGCTTTGCTCTATGGTGGTAGGTCTTCAGAAGTTTAGATCTCCAGCAAAAGATTGTTTCTGCAAAAAGGCTGAAAGATGAGGTGTCTGGAGTTCTTGAGATGAAGCTGTGATCACTTTTCTGTAAGCAAAAAGATTGTTATTCTGATTTTTCAGAATTGATCACTTGTTATCTGTCACAGCTTAATTCTTGTTGTTGTACTCCATGTGTATTCTATTGTATATTCTATCTGACTGAAGATAAAAAAGAAGATCTTATTCTCTGAAAAAAAATCTTGTCAAAGATAGCCGTTGGCAGTCATAAATGTCTTCCATAAAAGGTCTTGTCTTCTAGAGGAAGGTCCAATAAAACATTCCCTGAATAATTCCTTGAAACTTGCTCCAGAATAAAGACAAACGGCTGGCAGATCTCCTTGACATAAATGCTGAGAGAATTCATAAACATTCCAAAGACTGGCAGCATTTGAATCCTTAGAATCGTTGATCTCTCAGAAAAATCGTCGATCTGAGCTCTACGATCGTCGAACTGAGCTTAGAGATGGAAACAGATCAAACAGACAGAAAACGTCGTACTGAGCTCGAAGATCGTCGAACCGAGCTCAGCGACCTGAAGAATAAGAGAAGAGAGATCGTCGACCTGAGCTCGAAGAACGTCGACCGAAGGTCGACGACTTTAGTAAGGTTGAGCTCAGAGAGCGTCGAACGGAGTTCGACGTTTCGTCGACCTAAGCTCGACGATAACTGACTTTGGCTCAGCTTTAAGTCTGATTCCTTGAATGGTCCTAGGGGCAGCTCAAACCTAAATTCTAAGCCCTAGACACATTCTAATGTTGACCTTTACAACTATACAACTAGGTCAACCTGGTTTCCTAAGACAAACAGAGTGATCCTTACCCAAAT
This sequence comes from Platanthera zijinensis, assembly GCA_039513925.1. Lineage (NCBI taxonomy): Eukaryota > Viridiplantae > Streptophyta > Magnoliopsida > Asparagales > Orchidaceae > Platanthera > Platanthera zijinensis. Next base: position 201,652,648 of record CM077084.1, on the reverse strand, counting down.
TAGTAATAGGGTGTTCCAATAATCTCCCCCTATTTGGGTTAGGATTACTATTTACAGACAGAATTAGGAAATAAATAAGCATACATTCAAAACAGAAGCTAAATCAACAATGCAGTAGGAAAGATATAGCAGCAATGCAGATCACAGATAAAAAGTCAGCAAATATCCAAAGGAGGATGATTGTTCAGCTTACATAATTCACTTCTTCTCAGTTCCCTTTTTAAACATAATTTCTCTGTTGGGATTGAGGGCTTCTTTCTTGGATCTTCTATCATCTTCTGCACCTAAGGAAGTTTGAGATCTTGGCCTTGGAACTACAGCCTCAGGGTGCAGCTTCATATAATCTTTTGGATTAAAGAATTTTCTTGATGCATATCTCTCCAGTTCTTTCTTTCTCTGATCTGATAGAGTTTTTATGTTGGAAGTGTCCTTGCCTTGCTCTCTGGCCTTTTTCATTTGATCAAGAGCAGCCAACTCTTTCATTCTAGCGGTCCAGGACAAGGGGTTGTTCTCAGGATCCTCAAATGGAACAGGAGGTTCATATCTGTTGATGGATTCAGAATCAGTAGGAGGAGTCCTGGAGACAACTGTATCTTTTAGCTTATAAGGGAAAGGACCTGAAGTAGAATCAGTATGGCCTTGTCCTTCCCTTTGTTGAAATCTATGCCCTCTCTGGCTTCCTCTATATTGACCCCTTCTAGATTGATATCCCCTTTGATGTTGCCCCCTTTGATAGTATCTCTAATAAGACTGGGAGGAGTTTTGTCTGGAAGCTGGAGCTTGAGAGGCTGAGCCTGAACCAGAATCTGGAGGAGGAGGAGGAGGCTGATACTGAGAAGATCCTTTTTCATACTTATCCAGCTTCCTTCTTTCGTCATAGCCTTTTGTTTGTTCTTGGAATACTGCATCCAGGGCTCAGATATGGGGCAGTCATGTAGAATATAGTAGGGAATGTCATTAGAATCCTTTGCCTGAGCTGGGGGGATTGTCATCATGGCCTTGCTTCTGGCCTTCCTCTTCTTGGCAATAGTATTTGCAGAGTCATCTAATTCAGTTTGAAAGTGATCACTCTCTGAACTTTGAGGTCTGTCATACAAATCATCATTACTTTTTATGTATTTCTCTTGTAACTTCAACTGATCAGGAGTCAGGGCATGAGCAGCAACAGCAGCAGAAATTTGAGCAGAAGGAACTTTTGAAGCAGAAACAACATCAGGAGATGGAGCAGAAGTAGCAGCAGCAATAGGAGCAGAAACAACAGCAGGTGCAGGTTCTTCCAGGTAAGAAGCAAGTTCTTCAGCAGCAGATGTATCATCAATTACAGGAACCATTTCAGTATCTTCAGTAACAGCAGCAGCAGCTTCATTAACAAGAGGCACAATGGCCTTAGTAGCAGCATCAGAGATGGAAACATAAACATCCACAACCTTCCAGGAATTTACATATGCTTCAATTTGGCTGGGATCACAGACAGAAATAGGCACAATGGCCTTAGAGAAGTCTTCAGTATGTGGAACTGGCAAAGATCTGAAGTAAACTATATCAAACTCAGAGAGCAGGCTCTGGAGGTCCATTGAAAAAGCAGGAGCAGGAGCAAGAGCTGGAGCAGACTCAGGCACATCCACTACTTCAGAAGGCATCTCCCCCTGCCTGGATTCTGGGAGAACTGAATCAAGACACCCAGAAGAGGTAATTGCCTGAGAGGGAATGAAGGAGGAGAGCTTGGAAGACAGCTCCTTGACATGGGTCAGGAGTGGAGCCAGAGTGGTCTCCAGTAATGAGGTTAGCTTAGGAGCTAGCAGCTCATATAACCTGTCTACCAGGGCTGATAGATCTACATGCTCAAGAGGGGCTTGAGCAGAGGTAGGAGAGATGGTTGTTGGAAGGATGTTGGCTGGAGCTGGTTGCATGGAGAATGTGGAGATAGGATGTGTGGGAATGGATGGCTCTAAGAATGGAATGGAGGAGATTAAAGATGTTGAGGTGGAGATTGGTGAGGCAAGAGAAGGTGTGAAGGATGGTTGGGAGAGAATTTCTTGCAGCGTTTGTTGGAATGAGGAGGTAGAGGAGGCTCAAGAGGAGTGGAAGGTGAATCATCCATAAAGGAATCATCTACAAGGGAAAATGATGGTGAGGTGAAGATTGGATAAGAGAAAAGAGGATGGAATTCCTCTGAGGTAGATGCTGGAGGGGGTGAAACTGGTGAAGAAATGGTAATGGGGGAAGATATGGCTATGGTGGTGATTGGAGGTGAGGATGAAATGGCTGGGGTAGAGACAGCTAGAGGAGGAGGAGAAGCAGGCAACACTTCTGCTGGGGTAGAGACCAGAGGTGGAGTGACTGAGGCAGTCCTGGTGCCTGAAGTCAGTGGTGCAGCAGCTCTGGTAGGGTTTATAATCTGCCTGTCCCATTTGCTGAAAAGGGCACAGAAGAGCCTCTTGGATGCATTAATGAACATCCCAGAAGAGGTTAGCAGCTCAGGGCATCTAGAATGCAGATAGACCCCTAGAATTCTCCCAAAACTGACAGCAGTCTTATTCAGCTTCTTCTTAATCAGGTCGAAGAAAATTGATCCCCAGTCTAGATGTTTCTTATCAAGCAGAGCTCCCATTAGACAAAATTGATATCTTGATATGGTATCATGGGCTGAGTGCTTGGCCAGAAGCACTTTCCCAACTACATCAGCCAAAAATTGAAATTCTATCGACAGATTTTTCTTCAGCAGTTTGTTAGGGTTCACAGCATTGTGACCCATTCTATCAAGCATGGAGTCATATTCCTCTCCATATAACTCTATGGAATCTTCTCCAGAACTAAGATGAAAAACTTCAGTTAAAAGAGCCGGGGACAATTGTACCTGTGTCCCTTTTATGAATCCGACGACAGAGTTCTCATTCTCATCTGTCGTTGTATAACACCATTCTTTTATTTCTTCTGATGCAATCTTCATTCTGGTAGTCATTATTTGGGATAGCTGTTGTTCTCTGAATAGATTGAGAATGTCTTTGAAGTGCTGATAGCTTCCATCAAATCAGTTCATGTCGATATCAAACCCGGTGTCGAATTTCATTTTGGAAATCGCAGCACTAGAGCCAGCCATTTGTACCTGCAACAAAGAACCAAACACGACCAAGCGTAGAAGATTTGGAGGGAAAAAGAAGAAAGTTGCAGAGAGTATGAAAGCGCAAAAGATGAACGACGGCTGAAGAAATGATTTTATATTAGGGTTCGACGGCGAAACGGAAAACCGTTGGGCTTGGTTCGACGCAACGTCGATCTTAGCTCGACGATTTGGGCTACAGAAGGGAACTGAAGAGACTTCAATATCGTCGATCTTCGTTCGACGATGTTGAAAAGCGTCGAGCTCCGCTCGACGACCTCTGAACAGAAGAGAGAGAAAACCTGGAGCTAACGGAGGCGTTGAACTCAGATCGACGATTTCGGAAACGTCGATCTCTGGTCGACGATTTTTAGAAAAACGTCGATCGACGTTCGACGATTTCTGGGAAAACGTCGAGCGCAGTTCAGAGACAAAGCCTATTCTACAGACACAAAAAGAACTGAATTTTTTTAGCCTAGTCTTGGTGTGTTTTAACTTTTCAAAAATCTTGTAAATTAGTTTAGGCTTCCTCCATCTAACATGCCTAACTGATTTAGGAAGAAACTGTGTTTCTTTTCATCCAAAGTCTTGGTGAAAATATCTCCCCTTTGCAAATCAGTAGGGATGTATTGAAGTTCAATTTTATTTTTCTCTACATTATCCCTTAGAAAATGATGCCTAATCTCTATGTGTTGATTTTGTATCCACAATATTTGTGAACAGCAATTGCCTGCAGCCATATATTCAGCTTCAGCAGTTGAGGTTGATACAGATGTTTGCTTCTTACAAAACCAGGAGACAAGTCTGTCACCAAGGAACTGACAAGTTCCACTGGTGCTTTTCCTGTCTACTCTGCATCCAGCATAATCAGCATCTGAGAATCAAGTTAAGTCAAATGCTGAGTCTTTTGGATACAAGAGTCCTAGATTTGGACAACTTTTTACATACCTAAGAATCCTTTTAACTAGAGTTAGGTGTGACTCTCTAGGGCTTACTTGGAATCTAGCACATATGCATGTAGCAAACATTATATCTGGTCTACTAGCTGTAAGGTACAATAGAGAGCCAATCATTGCTCTATATGTTGTCTGATCAACTGTTTTCCCATGTTCATCAGCATCCAATACAGTATTGGTAGACATGGGTGTTTTCATACAAGATGCCTCAGACATACCAAATCTCTTAACCAATTCTTTAGCATACTTGGTTTGGGAAATAAATTTGCCCCCAGCATGCTATTTTACTTGCAATCCTAAGAAGAAGGAGAGCTCACCCATGCTACTCATTTCAAATTTGGAATGCATCAGGTTGGAAAACCTTCTGCACAAGTTTGAATCAGTAGATCCAAATATGATATCATCTACATAAATTTGTACTAGTAGGGTATGAGACTTATGGGTTCTAATAAAAATATTTTGGTCTACTCTCCCCCTAACAAAATCATTTTCCAGAAGAAAGCATGCTAGGGTCTCATATCATGCTCTAGGAGCTTGCATGAGACCATATAATGCTTTATGCAATTTGAAAACATAATCAGGGTGACTTAGAGAGATAAAACCTGGAGGTTGTCTAACATAGACTTTCTCTTATGTCCCCATTGAGAAATACACTCTTCACATCCATCTGGTAGACCTTGAATCCCTTGTGAGCAGCATAAGCTAGGAATATTCTAATGGCCTCTAACCTTGCAACTGGTGCAAAGGTCTGGTCATAGTCTATTCCTTCTTGTTGAGAATAGCCTTGAGCAACTAGCCTTGCCTTGTTTCTGACAATAACTCCTTGATCATCCAGCTTGTTTCTGAACACCCACTTTGTTCCAACAATGGAGTGATCCTTTGGCTTAGGCACTAGTTCCCAAACTTTATTCCTTTCAAATTGATGCAACTCCTCTTGCATTGCAATGACCCAGTGTGGATCTTGATCTGCATCTTGAATAGATTGAGGCTCAACTTGAGATAGGAAGCAGGTGTGCATCAGGTTTTAGTTGACCTGATTTCTGGTTTGCACACCAGCTGAGATGTCTCCAATTACTTGTGAAATTGGATGATCTCTTATTGTTACTAAATCAACAGAGGGTGTTGATTGTTCACCAACCTGTGTTGTTGTTTCCTCTTGTGGAATAACAACTGGCTCATCAGGATGATTTTCTTCAAAAGGTTTAACTTCTTCTTCATCATCACTGCTCTCATCCTTTTGTTGAGAGGTTGTTCCTTCTTCTTTAACCTGTAATCTGTCCATACTTTCTGAAATAGAGTGTACCTGCAAAGGTTCTATGGTAGAAGTAGACTTCTCCTTATAACACATGTTAGTCTCATCAAAAGTAACATGAACAGATTCTTCAATTTTATAGGAAGATTTATTATATACCCTATAGGCCTTGCTGATCATGGAGTATCCCAGAAACACTCCTTCATCAGCTTTAGCTTGGAATTTTGCTAGATACTTCTTGTCATTATTATGAATATAACAAGTACACAGCCAAAAATTTTAAAATAATCTACTTTAGGTTTCTTCCCTTTGAGCAATTCATAGGGAGTCTTACCCTTCAGTTTATGTATTAAACTTCTATTCAACACATAGTTGGAGGTGTTCACTGTCTCAGCCCAAAAGGATAGAGGTAGGTGAGCATCTGTCAACAATGTAGTAGCAGATTCAATTAGGGTTCTATTTTTCCTTTCAGCTACCCCATTTTGTTGAGGAGTTCTAGGGGCTGAGAAAGTGTGCCTGATCCCTTCATTTTGACAGAACTCTTGCATAAGAAGAGAATCAAACTTTGACCCATGATCACTTCTGATCAGGGCAATGTGAGTGTTGAACTCAATCTGTATGCATTTGATAAACTCTGTCAAACACTTAAAGTTATCAGACTTCTTCCTCAGAAAGAATACCCAAGTGAATCTAGAGAAGTCATCTACAATCACTAAAGCAAAAGATTTCCCTCCTAAGCTTTGTACTGTAATGGGTCCAAAACGGTCCATGTGTAGCAGATACAAAATCCTAGGTGAATCACTCTTATTGAGTGACTTAAAGCAATTTTTAGTTTGCTTGCCTAATTGACAAGCCCTGCAGAGTCCTTCCTTCTTGTAGGGGCCAGAAGGTAGTCCTCTAACAAGGTTGTCCTTGGAGAGTCTAGCAATGGTTCTAAGGTTTAAATGTCCTAATCTTTTATGCCATAAATCATTTGGCTTGCATACTGAATTGAATAAACAAATGTCTGTAAGGGCTGAAAGAAAATTTACTAGATAGATGTTACCTTTCCTTTTTCCTATTAACACAGTTTTGTTATTTTCTGACTTGATCTTGCACAGGGATTTGTTGAAGGTCACTTTATATCCTTCATCACATAGCTGACTGATGCTTATCAGGTTATACTTCAGTCCTTCAACATATGCCACTTTCTTGAAAGTGACTGAGCCTATCTGAACAGCACCATATCCTTTGGTTTGGCCAAAATTTGAATCACCAAAAATTACTTTGGGTCCATGTTTGGTTATGAAGGATGATAGGTTCTCCCTGTTCCCTGTCATGTGCTTTGAGCACCCACTATCCAGATACCATAACTGGTTTGATGTTGGATAGGTCTTCACCTGCACAAAAATAGCTTATATGTTTTTGACCCAGTTAACCTTGGGCCTAGGTTGATATCCCTTGAATTCAGAAATGAAAGACATCCCAGGTTGACTCTTATAACCTTCAGGATGGTATCTCCTAGGAGGTACTATCCATTCAGTATAGGGGTTAAAGCCTTGGGATGTGGGACTTCTGGGATTGAATCTAGATGTGCCATTGAAGGAATGTTCACAGACCTGATCTCTGTTCGACGATCGTCGAGCTGAGGTCGACGATCTTGGGTCAGATCGTCGATCTCTGTTCGAAGATCGATTATTCTGGAGTTCAGAGTTTGGATATCGTCGAGCTGAGGTCGACGATCTTGGGTTAGATCGTCGAGCTTTGTTCGACGATCGTCAAGCTCTGCTCGACGCAATCTGTTGAACTGAATTTTTCTCTGGCAGATCTGTATTCTTCCTAGCTACCTCTACTACTCCCTTTCCTTTGTCAGAGAGAAATTTGATTGGAGTTGTTAATATTATAGGTTGGCTGGATGAGGCACCCAAGCCCAGTGTACTATTAAATCTAGAGTTCACTGTGCTTGTAATGTCCATCAGTCTGATACTTCTCCCATTTAGGGATTCTTCAAACTTTTTGGCCTTTGATAGTTCACTTTTCAGTGAAGTTATCTCCTCCCTACAACATTCTAACTCCTCAGAGAGTTTGAGGTTATTTGAGTTTAGGACACTGTATTCAGATAATTTGTTTCTGAGAGAAATTATCTCTTTCTCAGATTTTAGTAAGTCCAAACACAATGCCTTAAATTCAATTTTAAAGTCCTCAGAATTAAAATCAAAAGAGTTAATTACCTGATCTTCTTCTGGTTGAATTTCTGAGTCTGAATCTGATTCTGCTGCATCAGAGTTTTGCTATGAGGCATTATAGCCATCATGCAAAATTCTTTTTCATCTGCATCATCTTCATCATCACTGGAACTGGATGAAGTTTCAGAATCCTCTTCTGTCTCACTCCATGTCTCAGCAACAAAACCCTTCCTTGTATTTTTGTTCTTGCTGGAGGAGGCTTTGTCTGAGCTGTTCTTTTTGAAGTCTTTCTCTTTCCTTCTTTCTCTTCTATCCTTTCTGTCCTTGTTTTTGTTTTCTGGACAATCAGGCACAATGTGGCCTGGTTTCCTGCAGCCAAAGCATATAATTTCTTTATCATTATTTGACTTATCATACCTTGGTTTATCATGTCCTTTGTTTGGCCTTTTTCTGAAGTCTTTTCTGGCCAGTTTGTAAAATCTTTTGGCCAGTAGGCTGACCAACTCCTCATTGCCTGTGAGCTTTTCTTCAGGCTGATTCTCAATAGCTTTGAAAGCTATTGACTTCTCTTTCTTTGAGGCTGGTGAGGCAGCCTTCTGTTCTTCTTCTCTGTTCTTGATGAGCAGCTCATAAGATTTGAGCTTGCCCAGTAGAGCTTCAGTGGTAATCTCATTTAGACTTCTGGCATCTTTGATTGGCCAGATTCTTGAATCCCAAGTGCTGGGGAAGCACATTAAGATTTTATCATTCAGCTCAGTCAATGAGATTTCTTTATCCAAAGTCTTTAACTCATTGACAATCAGACTTAGTCTATTGTACATGTCAGCCACTGATTCAGCTTCTCCCTTTTTGAAGTTCTTATATTAGCTTATCAGATGGGATCTCTTGTCTTTCCTTTCATCAGCAGACCCTGAGACAATTTCAGAGAGCTTGTCCCAAATTCCTTTGGCTGAGTTGCAGTCAGCTACCTTCTGAAATATCTCATCAGACATTGTCTGAGCTAAGATGTTCATGGCCTTTGCATCTGCAGTTTTCCATTTCTTTATGTCAGCATCTGTTCCTGAGGGAGGTGGAACAGTACTTTTGCTTGTGGTCTCTGGAGGTGTTGGGCACACAGTCAAAACAGAATTAAATATATCCTCATCAATAGAATTCATATAAAGTTTAATCCTTGCCTTCCAGAGTGCAAACTTGGAAAGGTTGCACACTGGAGGTCTAGTGCTTGCTTAATCTTTGTTCTGTGCCATGTCTATTTAAATAGATAGATATAGTGAAAATAACCCTCTTAAGAGATTGATCTTATCAAGGATCTTTTGGTTCAGGGGTTAGCCTGTATGAGCAACCAACCTGCCTCTGATACCAATTGAAAGTGAGAGTAAGATCTATCTCAACTCTAGAGGGGGGGGGGGTGAATAGAGTTTATTCAAATTAATTTCACTATTTTGAAATAATCAGCACATATAAAATTCAATTTATAGTATAGTGTAGAGTGCTAGTAAAGAGTTAAAAACAAAGAAGTAAAGAGCACAACATACAACAAATCAATCACACAAACAAGCCAGAGGACACAAGGAAATATAGTGGTTCCCCAAAAACCTGGGTACATCCACTCTTCTACCACTCTTGGTAGGAATTCACTCAGGATGAGTTGATCAGGTGTCCTGACACCAATGAGCTTTTGATAAGGTGCTCAAAAATCAAAACTGGATTTTTTGATAAGTTGTCTTGCCCCCACTGAGTTTTGACATGGCTCTCAGAACCAGACAGAACATTTGAAGGGAGTTCAAGAACCCTTTTACAGCAGAAAAACCAAAGATAAAGAGGTGAAGTTGTCTTCTCTGTTCTCAAATCAAATGAGAGAAGACTAGTGGATCTTTTGTTGTCAAAGCTCCCCATGAGATGTAGACAGGTTCAGGAATGGAAGCTTTGCTCTAGGGTGATAGGTCTTCAAAAGTTTAGATCTCCAGCAAAAGATTGTTTCAGCAAAAAGGCTGAAAGATGAGGTGTCTGGAGTTCTTGAGATGAAACTGTGATCACTTTTCTGTAAGCAAAAAGATTGTTATTCTGATTCTTCAGAATTGATCACTTATTATCTGTCACAGCTTAATTCTTGTTGTTGTGCTCTCTGTGTATTCTATTGTATATTCTATCTGACTGAAGATAAAAAGGAAGATCTGATTCTCTGAAAAAAATTCTTGTCAAAGATAGCCGTTGGCAGTCATAAATGTCTTCCATAAAAGGTCTTGTCTTCTAGAGGAAGGTCCAAAAAAACATTCCCTGAATAATTCCTTGAAACTTGCTCCAGAATAAAGACAAACGGCTGGCAGATCTCCTTGACATAAATGCTGAGAGAATTCAAAAACATTCCAAAGACTGGCAGCATTTGAATCCTTAGAATCGTTGATCTCTCAGAAAAATCATCGATCTGAGCACTACGATCGTCGAACTGAGCTTAGAGATGGAAACATATCAAACAGACAGAAAACGTCGAACTGAGCTCGAAGATCGTCGAACCGAGCTCAGCGACCTAAAGAATAAGAGAAGAGAGATCGTCGACCTGAGCTCGAAGAACGTCGAACGAAGCTCGATGACTTTAGCAAGGTTGAGCTCAGAGAGCGTCAAACGGAGTTCGACGTTTCGTCGACCTAAGCTCGACGATAACTGACTTTGGCTCAGCTTTAAGTCTGATTCCTTGAATGGTCCTGGGGGCAGCTCAAACCTAAATTCTTAGCCCTAGACACATTCTAATGTTGACCTTTACAACTATACAACTAGGTCAACCTGGTTTCCTAAGACAAACATAGTGATCCTTACCCAATTTAGTAATAGGGTGTTCCAACAATCTCCCCTATTTGGGTTAGGATTACTATTTACAGACAGAATTAGGAAATAAATAAGCATATATTCAAAACAGAAGCTAAATCAACAATGCAGTAGGAAAGATATAGCAGCAATGTAGATCACAGATAAAAAGTCAGTGAATATCCAGTGGAGGATGATTGTTCAGCTTACACTATTCACTTCTTCTCAGTTCCCTTTTTAAACATAATTTCTCTGTTGTGATTGAGGGCTTCTTTCTTGGATCTTCTATCATCTTCTGCACCTAAGGAAGTTTGAGATCTGGGCCTTGGAACTACAGCCTCAGGGTGCAGCTTCATATAATCTTCTGGATTAAAGAATTTTCTTGATGCATATCTCTCCAGTCCTTTCTTTCTCTGATCTGATAGAGTTGTTATGTTGGAAGTGTCCTTGCCTTGCTCTCTGGCCTTTTTCATTTGATCAAGAGTAGCCAACTCTTTCATTCTAGCGGTCCAGGACAAGGGGTTGTTCTCAGGATCCTCAAATGGAACAGGAGGTTCATATCTGTTGATGGATTCAGAATCAGTAGGAGGAGTCCTGGAGACAACTGTTTTTTTTTTGCTTATAAGGGAAAGGACCTGAAGTAGAATCAGTATGGCCTTGTCCTTCCCTTTGTTGTAATCTGTGCCCTCTCTGGCTTCCTCTATATTGACCCCTTCTAGATTGATATGCCCTTTGATGTTGCCCCTTTGATAGTATCTCTGATAAGACTGGGAGGAGCTTTGTCTGGAAGTTGGAGCTTGAGAGGCTGAGCCTGAACCAGAATCTGGAGGAGGAGGAGGAGGAGGCTGATACTGAGAAGATCTTTTTCATACTTATCCAGCTTCCTTCTCTTCTTCATAGCCTTTTGTTGGTTCTTGGAATACTGCATCCAGGGCTCAGATATGGGGCAGTCATGCAAAATATAGTAGGGAATGTCATTAGAATCCTTTTCCTGAGCTAGGGGGACTGTCATCATGGCCTTGCTTCTGGCCTTCCTCTTCTTGGCAATAGTATTTGCAGAGTCATCTTATTCAGTTTGAAATTGATCACTCTCTGAACTTTGAGGTCTGTCATACAAATCATCAATGCTTTTTATGTATTTCTCTTGTAACTTCAACTGATCAGGAGTCAGGGCAGGAGCGCAGCAGCAGCAGAAATTTGAGCAGAAGGAACTTTTGAAGCAGAAACAACATCAGGGGATGGAGCAGAAGCAGCAGTAGCAATAGGAGCAGAAACAACAGCAGGTGCAGGTTCTTCCAGGTAAGAAGCAAGTTCTTCAGCAGCAGATGTATCTTCAATTACAGGAACCATTTCAGTATCTTCAATAACAGCAGCAGCAGCTTCATCAACAAGAGGCACAATGGCCTTAGTAGCAGCATCAGAGATGGAAACATAAACATCCACAGCCTTCCAGGAATTTACATATGCTTCAATTTGGCTGGGATCACAGACAGAAATAGGCACAATGGCCTTAGACAAGTCTTCAGTATGTGGAACTGGCAAAGATCTGAAGTAAACTGTATCAAACTCATAGAGCAGGCTCTGGAGGTCCATTGTAAAAGCAGGAGCAGGAGCAAGAGCTGGAGCAGACTCAGGAACATCCACTACTTCAGAAGGCATCTCCCCCTGCCTGGATTCAGGGAGAACTGAATCAAGGCACCCAGAAGAGGTAATTGCCTGATAGGGAATGAAGGAGGAGAGCTTGGAAGACAGCTCCTTGACATGGGTCAGGAGTGGAGCCAGAGTGGTCTCCAGTAATGAGGTTAGCTTAGGAGCTAGCAGCTCATATAACCTGTCTGCCAGGGCTGATAGATCTACATGCTCAAGAGGGGCTTGAGCAGAGGTAGGAGAGAAGGTTGTGGGAAGGATGTTGGCTGGAGCTGGTGGCATGGAGAATGTGGAGATAGGAGGTGTGGGAATGGATGGCTCTGAGAGTGGAATGGAGGAGATTGAAGATGTTGAGGTGGAGATAGGTGAGGCAAGAGAAGGTGTGAAGGATGGTTGGGAGAGAATGCTCAGAGTTACGGTGCATTAATAATTGAACTTGAAATTTGGAAACAACTTGTAATCTCCTTACCTGTCCGTAGTATATGGCGTCGGGCCCTGGTCGAACCTTCTGTCATATGCTATACGACGGTTGGGGGCGTAACAAAATTGGTATCAAATTGTGTTCTCGGTCTTTCTTCTTCGAATTCATGGTCAAATTCTTTTAAGGGGTGGTGAGCACGTGTATGTGCGCTACCGTTATAACATAACTGAACCCATGAATGTCCACTTAAGAATGAAAATACACCAATTTGAGGAACCTGCGTGTTCCTTAAATGTTTTGTTTGCTTCTACGTCATCGCTAAATTGTGTAGTTTACACTTATAGGTGACTAGAAGTGGTGCGGGGCAGTCGTAGCCCCATCATTCTATTGAGAGTGCGGCACCGATTCAGGAAACCATTCCTAATCTCTCAGAAGAAACGGTTTGGTAGTTAGCGGATGTAGACTTCACATAGATCAATTCCCAACCAGAATGGCAGGTATAGCCTCTTATCCCACGCGTAGCGGCACTGTCGGTTGGTCTATTTGACTAGATTGCCAGCAGAAGAGCATCGGCTCAACCGTTGAATATGTGTTTGATGTAAGGACTGCATTCGATCGAGGAGTATTTTCATGCCTTTGTTGTGTTTAGGCAACAAGCAGAGTTTCATTTTGAAACTGAGGAGACGAAGATCAACAGGTTTAATGATGGTCTATGTCTGGAACTACGACTTTTGTTGTTGGTTTCAAAGTTAATGGGATTCCAGACACTAGTGTAATCAGCTAGGTAGTTGGAGATGGACTTGGCCAAAGTCCACCAGACACCAGTAAGGCAGGTACCTAGTGTCTCCATGTCCAGATATCGGCGATAGAAAAAGTCAAAAACTTCTTAAGCAGCTCCTTCTTTGATGTCTGGAATAGCGTCGGGACGAACCACTCTTGCATGTTATACATGTGGCAAGAAAGGACATCTTGCCGGAGAGTGTCGGGGTGGTAGCCGAAAGACAAAGAAGAGTCGTTGAGGAGCTGAAAGGTTAAAAACTTCTAAAGCAACTCCTTCATAGAGATCTTTTTACGAATAGCCCATCCTCTCACCACACTGACGAGAAAAGATCAGAAGTTTGTTTGGATGCTTGTATGTGCACGAGCGTTTGAGGAGCTGAAAGGTCATCTAACTAAGTCGCCAATCTTGACGACGCCAAGTGGTTTGGATGGCTATGAAATTTATAGTGATGCATCAGGGAGAGGCATAAGCTGCGTTCTCCTTCAGTTTGGTAAGATTATAGCTTATAGCTCATGCCAGGTTAAAGTGCATGAGCGAAATTATCCCGTCCACGACTTGGAATTTACAGAGATGATATTTTCACTCAAAATGTGGCGTCACTACTTATATGGCGTGAAAGTTGACATCTTCACGGACCATAAGAGCCTTATATACCTGCTGTATTAGAAGGATCTAAATATATGACAGCGGAGGTGGATGGAGTTCCTCGGAGACTACACCTTCCAGATTCATTATACTCCCGGGAATGGAAATGTGGACGCAGATGCCTTGAGCTGTAGGACTCCGAAAGGGCAAATTGGTTGCAGATGCATGATGATCATCTGATCCAAGAGTTAAAAGCCTTAGACATCTCTTGTGTGGACAAGAATAATACTACAAGTGCATGCCTGAACTGGATGGAGATACAATATGACCTTGTAGACATGATTTGGCGAGCAAGGAACTTGATGAAAGTCTACAACGCTATGCAGTTGATGGGTCAAATGACCAATTCTCCTGGTATGACGGCCTTTTGCGGAAAGTTGATCATTTGTGCATCCCAAATATGGATAAATTAAGTGAAGAATTGTTTTATGAGGCACACTTCACGAAGTCTTTGATCCACCCATGGAACACAAAAATGTATAAGGACATGAAGAAGGTATTCTGGTGTCCAAGTCTGAAGTTGCTATCTATTCCAGAATGGAAAGTTGATGACATTTTGATGGATTTCATGCACAGTTTGCCGAGATCTCAATGCAAGAATGATTCTGATTGGATGATCTTGGACCGGTTGACTAAAGTGGCTCACTTCATTCCTAACAAGATGGACGATTAAGTAGAAATCTTAGCTAAGCTTTATGTTGAGCAAATGGTACGATTCCACGGTGTGCCCGGTAGCATCGTTAGTGATCGAGATGGGCCTTTTACTTTGAATGATTGGAGGCTAATCCATAAGTTGTTAGGGAAAAAAATTAAAGTTCAGTATGGCCTTTCATTCGCAAACAGATGGTCAGAGCGAAAGGACCAATAGAACTATGGAGGATATTCTCCGGATGTGCCCCTTGGATTTCGGAAAGAGGTGGGAAGACCATCTCTATATTTTAGAGTTCGCCTACAACAATAGTTATCAAGCTAGCATAAATATGGAGCCTTTTGAAGCATTGTATTGTAGGAAGTACCGTACACCGTTAGCTTGGGCGGAAACAGGCAAGTATAAGTTGTATAAGCATATGGAAGTTGAAGATGCTAATTCGACGATACGCTCTATCCGTGAGAGGCTATTAGTAGCCCAAGATAGGCAGGCACAGTACTACAATGCCAAGCACCGGAACGTGGAATTTGCAGTGGGTGATTCGGTATATTTAAAAATAAAGCCATTCAAAGGCGTGTCCAGGATTCGGCGCTAGAAAAAGTTAAGTCCGAGGTATCTTGGTCCGTTTGAAGTGGTGGATTGAGGTGGAGAAGCTGTGTATTGGCTAGCTCCTCCAGCAAAATTGAGTGAATTGCATGATGTGTTCCACATATCACTGCTTCAAAAAGCCGGGAAAGATCCAACTCAAGTGAATGCGGATAATCGAGTACCGGTCGAATCTGGGCTAACAACGAAGGTTAGGCCAATTCAGATTAAGGATAAAGAGGATAAGCAGCTGTAGAACAAGACAATTGGGATTGTCAAGATCTAGTGGGACAACTATTGTTGTGAGGAGCTAACATGGGAGCGGGAGCAAACCATGTGTGCTGAATTTCCCGAGTTATTTATATAAACTTTATTAACACATTTTTGGTGTACAGAAAATATATATTGTAACATATTCATTACTGGTTTCTACACGTTGTATTAAATTTCGGGATGAAATTTCAGTAAGGAGGGGAGGATAATAGCTCAATTGGTGATGAGTTGTGGAAAAACTCCATAGTTAAGCGTGTTCGGGCTGGAGTAGTACTGGGATGGGTGACCTCCTAGGAAGTCCATGTGGTGCGTGATTGACTATAAAGTTTCGCTCATAAAGGGAGGTTATGGCCACCAAAAACAAGCTAGTGGGCGGGAGAGGGGTTGGGGTGCTTGGGCTGCAGCCCGGTAACGTCCCCTAGAGCGGAGCTGTGACATTATCACGTTGGATCGGCTAAGGTAGTTACAATAAAAAGTGTGCACCACTCCACTCTAGGAGACATTACCGGGCTGCATCCCAAGCACCCCAACCCCTCTACAGCTCACTAGTGGTTTGTTGGTGGCCATAACTTCCCTTAGATGAGTGAAACTCGATAGTCAAGCCTGCACTACGGGGAATTCCCAGGAGTTCACCGATCCCAATACTTGTAACACCCCAAAATTTTAACAGTGAGTGCAGGCTGGGCAAGACGGCCTGGGACACGGGTGTTCCCCAAGCCATGTCCTGCTCTATGTTGCCAAGTTGACACATATCCTGTCAAGTGTTCGACAAAATGCACTCTACGTTTGTTGAGAGGGAAACACGGCCTGGGACATGGGCATGTCCCAAGCCGTGTCCTGCTCTGTATTGTCTCAATTGCTCGACGAAATGCTCTCGACGTTTGTCGAGAGGGTACACTGCCTACGACACAGGCGTGTGCAAGGCCGTGTCCTACTATGGGTCGACGAAATGCACTCGACGAAATGCACTTGACAATTCTCGAGAGGCAAGTCGAGTTGGGCACACGGCATGTGACACGGGCGTGTCAGAGGTCGTGTCCTTCTCTGGATTTGTCCAGTGCAATGAGGCCTAGTGAACACGGGCTGGACACAGGCGTGTCTAAAGGCAATTCAGGGCACACGGCCTATGACATGGGCGTGTCACATAACCGTATCTTGTTCGGGGTAAGTTGGTTTGTGTGTCACTTAAGGTACACGGCCTGTGACACGGGCGTGTCAAAGGCCGTGTCAACCCCAAAACCGAGGTGTTAGGGCAAACTTTGGTCGTTCATTTCCTTCAACTGGGATCTAATGGACTAGGCTTCTCCCAGCTGTATTTAGTCCATGAATTGAGAGTTATCTCTCATTCATCTTGGCCATTCTCTTTCTAAAAGATATAGAAAGAAGGAAGAGTAAAGAAGGAAGGAGGAGAAGGGATCCGACCACCAGTGTAGCTTCATCGTTCAGAATTGCGAGCTGAATCCAGATTTGTGGAAGCAAGAGCGTTGCGGTGCTTTCTATCCGTCTAGATTTCTATGGCTCCAAAGAGATCGTCAAGGGTAATGATCTTACTACTTGGACATGGGAAGTCCTCGTTTTAGCCTGTACATGGATTTCCCCCACCAAAAGGTGGCTTTTGAGGGATTTCCTTGGGTCTATTATTGAAATCCTTAGTCTTGCATATTGATACGAAAATATGTAGTACGGAATAGGCATACTGGGTGAAGCCCATCTGGACAGGTTGGTCTAGATTGGGGTTATTTCATTTTGTGCACTGGAGAAGACTCCGTGTATAAAAGTGTATGTTGTGGAGTCGATGGGTTGTGCCTGTGAAGGGTAGTAACACGAAGTACTAGAGTGGAATTGCAGGATAATACCCTCGTTATTCTTGTGTTGTATGCTATGTTTGGGTTGAGTTTTGGTGCAGAAAAGGATTTCTGCTGAATCTGCCAAGCGACTGCGAGGAACGCTGGCACTAACTCCCTTTTTAGATTATGAAGCCAGTCCTTGGTGGACAGTGTGGCTATTGTGAGCTGTGAGCTCTTGAAGGCTTCGTGTCGAACGGATATGGGGAAATTTGACCCACATCATTTTGGGCAATTTGAGAAATGAGATTGGCTGAACCAGACCGCGTTATGTCTTCCTGACTGGTAGACCTAGTTTTTTTGTCTCGTTGGAGCGCATAATGAGAGTCTTAGGCCAGCACACCATTAAGACTAAATGCTCAATATTGTTGGGTTTCGGACCTTGAATGGTGGTGGGACTCTTGTTCGCCGATACACCAAGAATATGCCATAGTGCACGTATCGTCGGGCCGCGTGGCCGACGGTTGTTATATATTGATTGTTTTTAGTACACATTATATGATATATCTGCTTGTGAAATGCTATGCATGCAGGGAAGTAATACCACTACCCCGGGAAAGGGGTATGGTCGTTATAAATTGGTCACCTGAATGCTGACCGTTGCATTGTTTTCCACCATAATGGTGGGTTGTCCCTGTGTAGGTGCTTGAGATCTGAGCGGGAAATAGCGGGCTGAAGCCCCTGCTGCTGCTATCCCTCGAAGGCTGAGCAAATACTTTTGTTAAGTTCATGTGTGGCCGACCTGTGCGCTGATGTTTATAATCCACACTTGTAATGCGTAACTGTAAGGCCTTAAGGCCAAACCCTTTAGTATTTGATGTACATTCCTTAGAGAGTATATATATAACTGTGGTTGTTTATATTTAGTGGACATTCATGGTTTGAGTTCTGTTTAACGTTAAAATCATCCGCTAGTATGCTCTGTGTTAGGATGCGTACCTACTTTGGTTTGAACCTCTGACCTCGCCGCCTATTTATGTCATATAGTATGGGGCCACGTCCGGACCTTCTATTATATGTTATTTAATGGATGGAGTCTTTAAATTTTGGTATTATCTTGTCTCGGACATTCTCTTTCGAATTCGTGGTCGAATTCTTTGGTGGGGTGGCGAGCATGTGTCAGTGCGACCCATTTTAACATTAATGAACTCTGGAATGTCCACTAAGGAATGCAAATACACCTATTTGAGGAACCTGCACGTTCCTATATTTTTGTGATTATTTGTGCAAGGTCGCTAAAGTGTGCCTTGTTCCCCTATAGGTGACTCGTAGTGGTGCTCGGCAGTCTGAGCAAAGCGTTCTGATAAGAGTGTGACACCAGCTGAGGTTCCCACACCTCCTCCTTCCGCGGAAACAATACGCTTAGTTGTTGAGGTGCTATTTGCAATGATTCATGCATAGCCTACTGGGCAGGCGCAACCGGCATAGGTGCTATATCGGGTTGGTGTAAGACCAGAACCTGTTGAGGCTGTTGATCCTCGAGCAGTTGAGCGGTAGTTGAAGCATTTTATGAGCTTCAATCCTCCGAATGTTTACAGGTGTGAGAACCCCAGCGCAGGCGGAAGATTAGTTATCGTGCGTCAAGCGAATAATGACGGCGATAAGGATGAAGGAAGATCATAAGGTCACCTTGGCCACCTTCTTGTTGGAAGGAGAGGCTCGGCTATGGTGGGACGAGATAGAGTTATAACACTTAACAGGCAGACAGTTAACACCAGTCTCTATTGAGGAGTTTTCACGACTATTCTTGGCAAAGCACCTGCCAGCAGGCACAATGCATCACCATGGAGAATGAATTCCAATGTCTAACGCAAGGAGAAAGTAGTGTTGATACTTACTTGAATGAGTTTAGAAGGTTGGGTCGTTATGCGGTGGTATATCTTCGCTGATGAACAACGGAAAAAAAATTGGTTCTACTAAGGGTTTCGGGATGAGTTGAGATTCCTGCTCTCGAGTTCGGTGAACCAAGGATTTCAGGAGTTGGTTGATACTGCTTGTGTGCTGGAAAAAGATATGAAACGGGTGCAAAAAAAGAGGGACTTGGCTTTGACGAAGTCTGAGTTCAAAGTGCCCTGCCCTGGCAAATTGAACTACCAAAAGAAGTGGAGAAAGAAATCAAAATCTTCTGGACAGTCTCCTTCTAAAGTTGCATCGGGAGCAATGTCAAGGCAAGAGTCTCGTACCTGCTTTACATGTCGCAATGTGGGGCATATAGCCTGTCACTATCGGGTTGGTCCACCAAAGGTGGAAAAGAAGACGAGAGCGTCTTATGTTGAGAAGGGAAAAGTAGTGATGGAGTCCTCTGTATCCCAGGAGCAGCCCCGAGTATATAATCTTGGCCAGCAAGAGGCCATAAAGCAAAGTGACGTCGTCGCAGGTACGATTTAAGATATTGATTGCTTTTTATATTGCATACCTTGTGTGAAGCTTGTGTATGATGTGTTTGTCTTAGGCTTTGTCCTGATTCAGAAGAATCCGGCGAGAGCACAACTTGATACGGGTGCTTCACATTCGTTTCTGTCTAAGGATTTCGTAGAGCGAATCGGAGTACCTAGTCATTTGATGATAGATAATATGAAGGTGTTGTTACCAAACATATGTGTGATGTATACGGATAATACTTGCTGCGTGGAATTACAAATAGGAAGTCGGGATTTCTTCTTAAGCGCATTTGTACTACAGATATCGGAATTTGATGTGATCTTTGGTATGGACTGACTCTCGGAGACGCGTGACTCTATTGATTGCAATTCAAAGGATATCACACTAGGCCAAAATACCAAGCTTGAGACTAAGTTCGCTGGTATGCGAGGAGTAGGTGGGACTTTGATGTCTGCTCTATAAGTCGTCAATGCTGCTCGGAAGGGCGCAGAGTTATTTTTCACGCTTATTTAGGCTGTTGAGACAAGGGCCAGTGTGAACGATGTTCCGATTGTGTCGGATTTTTTTAATGTGTTTCCTACAAATCTTCCTAGGATACCACCCCAGCGAGAGATCAACATAACTATTGAGTTGGTGCTAGGTGTGAAATTTATAGCCCACTCTCCATATCGCATAGCGCCAAAGGAAATGGATGAACTGAAAGTTCAATTGCAAGAGTTACTGGAATAGGGTTATATACGCCCAAGTATGTCACCTTGGAGCGCACCTGTTTTGTTTGTGAAAAAGAAGGACGGTAGTCTACAGCTGTGTATTTATTATCGTGAATTTAATAAGCTGACATAGAAAAATAAGTATCTGATTCCACGGATAGATGACTTTTTTGATCAGCTAGTGTGATCAACCATCTATTCTAAATTGGATTTAAAATCTGGATATTACCAATTGAGGATTCGCAAAACATTCCCAAGACAGCATTTGGAACACGCTACGATAATTAGTTGACTGTAATGTCATTTGGGCTATGTAATGCGCCATCAGTGTTCATTGGATCCAATGAAGCAAACGTTCCGAAAGTACTTGGATCTATTTGTGATCGTATTCATTGATGATATCTTGGTGTACTCTCAATCTGAAGCTTATCATGCGAACCATTTTTAGTTTGTGTTGAATACCCTGCAGAGAAATAAGCTCTATGCCAAGTTCTCAAAGTGTGAGTTTTGGCTATCGTTAGTGGCTTTTCATGGCTATGCGGTAAGTGGAGAGGACATTGCGGTGTATCCGTTAAAGATTAGTGCCATACGAGACTAGGCCAGTGTTGTCTTCGGTTGCCGAAGTCAGGAGTTTCCTTGGACTTGTAGGATACAATAGATGTTTTGTGGAAAACTTATTACGGATCGCTTTACCTCTTACAACATTAACGAGGAAGGATCAGAAATTTTTTTGGACACCAGAGCGCGCGCGAGCTTTTGAAGAGCTAAAGAGTCATTTGATCACTGCGCCTTTGCTAACATCGCCATGTGGTACAGATGACTATGAGATTTATAGTGATGCCTCAGGGAGCGGCTTAGGCTGCGTTCTTCTGCAGTTTGGCAAGTTGATTGCTTATGGCTCACGTTAGTTGAAAGTGCATGAGAGAAATTATCTCATCCACAACTTGGAGTTAGCGTCAGTGATCTTTGCACTAAAATTGTGGTGACACTATTTTTATGGCATAAAAGTGGATATCTTTACGGATAATAAGAGCCTAAAATTCCTATTGGATCAGAAGGATATCAATATGCGACAATGGAGGTGGATGGAGTTCCTCGGGGATTACACCTTTGATATTCACTACACTCCCGGGAAGGGAAATGTGGTCGCAGATGTCTTGAGTCGTAGGAATTCGGTAAGGGAAAATTGGTTGCGGATGCCCGATGAGCGTCTAATTTAGGAGTTTGAAGCGTTAGCCATTTCTTGTTTTGACAAGAATTCCACACCTGATGCATGCTTGAATTGGACGGAGGTACATTATGACCTTACAGACAAGGTTTAGCGAGGAATAGGACTTGATGAAATTCTCCAATGCTATGCAGTGTATGGTTCAAATGACCAATTCTCTTGGGATGACGGCCTTTTAAGCAAAGAGGGTCATTTGTGCTTCCCAAGTATGGGTAAGTTGAGGGAAGAATTGATGTATGAGGCTCACTTTACAAAAATACTCAATTCACCTAGGGAGCACAAAGATGTACAAGGACATGAAAAAGTTGTTCTGGTGGCCAGGATTAAAGAAAGACATAGCACATTATGTGGCAAAATGTCAAGCATGTCCCTTGGTGAAAGCAGAATGCTAGAAGCCTGAAGGTTTCCTGAAGTCATTACCTATTCCCGAATGGAAGTTTGATGATATTTCGAATGGATTTTGTGCACGATTTACCGAGATATCAATCCGGGACCGATTCAGTTTGGGTGATCGTAGACCGGTTGACCAAAGTGGCTCACTTCCTACTGAATAAGAGGGATGATTCAGTGGAAGTCTTGGCGAAGCTTTATGTTGAGCAAATAGTATGATTGCACGGTGTTCCCCGTATCATTGTAAGTGACCATGACAGGCGATTCACATCGAATGATTGGAGGCTTATCCATCAGTTGTTGGGAACAAAGTTAAAATTCAGTACGACCTTTCCTCCCCAAACTGATGGCCAAACTGAGAGGACCAACAGAACGATGGAGGACATGCTCTGAATGTGGGCCTTAGATTTTTGTAAGAGATGAGAAGATCATCTCTATATGGCAGAGTTTGCCTATAATAATAGCTACAAAGCAAGCATAAGTATTGAACCGTTTGAATCTTTGTATGGTCGGAAATGCCGTACACTGTTTGCTTGGGCGGAAATAGGCGAATTTAAACTATATTGTCATGAAGAAGACGAAGAAATTAATTTGACAAAACACTCTATTTGGGAGAGGCTATTGATAGCCCAGGATAGGCAAGATAAATACTACAATGCCAAGCATCGCAACGTAGAATATGTGGTGGGCGATTGGGTATACTTGAATATCAAGCCCTTCAGAGGCATGTCCAGGATTTGGCGCTTGAAAAAGTTAAGTCTGACATATCTTGGTCTGTTTGAAGTGGTGGAGCGAGTTTGGGAAACTGCCTATCGGCTAGCACTTTCGGCAGAATTGAGTGTATTGCATGATGTGTTCCACATATCAGTGCTTCGAAAAGCCGTGAAAGATCTAGCTCATGTGATTGCAAACGATCGTGTACCGGTCAAATTTTTGCTAACAATGAAGGTTAGGCCGATTCAGATCGAGGATAGAGCAGATAAACAGTTGCAGAATAAGACAATTGAGATGGTCAAGGTCCGATGGGACAATTGTGGTCGTGAGGAGCTAAGATGGGAGCGAGAGCAGACCATGCGTGCTGAATTTCCCGAGCTATTTGTTTAAACAGTTGTACAGTGCGTGTCAAGTTGTATCAAACTTTTGTGAAGTTATAACATCTTGATTGTTGTTTTCCTTACTGTGTGAAAATTTCGAGATGAAATTTCTTGTAAGGAGGGGAGGGTTGTAATACCCCAAATCTCAAGAGTGTGTGCAGGATGGGCAACACAGCCTGGGACACAAGCGTGTCCCAAGCCGTGTCCTGCTCTGTGTTGTCGAGTATACACACATCCTATCGAGTTCTCGATTAAAAGCACTCAATGTTTTTCGAGAGTGCAATACGACCTGGGACACGGGCATGTCCCACGCTGTGTTGTCTTGAGTGCTCGACGAAATGCTCTCGACATTTGTCGAGATGGTACACGACTTGTGATACGGGCAGGTCCTAGGCCGTGTTCTACTATGGGTCAACGAAATGCACTCGATGAAATGGACTCGATGATTCTTGAGAGGCATGTCGAGTCGGGCACACGGCTGCGACATGGGATGTCAGAGGTCGTGTCCTTCTATCGATTTTTCCCGGGCAATGAGGCTTGGTAAATACGGGCTAGACACGGGCGTGTCCAAAGCCGTGTTAGGGCACACGGACTATTACACGGGCGTATCACATGGCCATGTTGTGTTCGGTTTAAGTCGGTTTGTGTGTTGCTTAATGTACATGGCATGTGACACGGGCGTGTCACAAGCCATGTCAGCCCAAAAACCGAGGGGTCAGGGCAAATTATGGCCGTTCATTTACTTCAACTGGGATCAAATGAACCAAGCTTCTCCCTACTGTATTAAGTATAGGAATTGAGAGTTATCTCTCATTTATCTTGGCCATTCTCTTTCTAAAAGATATTGAGAGAAGGGAGAGCAAGGAAGGAAGGAAGAGAAGGGATCCGACCACCGGTGTAGCTTCACCGTTCAGAATTGCGAGCCGAGTCCAGATTTGTGGAGGCAAGAGCATTGCGGTGCTTTCTATCTGGCTAGATTTCCATGGTCAAAAGAGAACGTCAAGGGTAACGATCTTCCTTCTTGGACATGTGAAGTCATCGTTTTAGCATGTACATGGATTCCCCCCCCCCCCACAAAAAGGATTCTTTTGAGGGATTTCCTTGGGTTGATTCTTGAAATCCCCAGTTTTGCATATAGATCCGGAAATGTGTAGTATGGAATAGTCATACTTTGTGAAGCCCATCTGGACAGGTTGGTCTTGATTGGGGATGTTTCATTTTGCGCACCGGAGAAGACTCCGCGTATAAACTTGTACGTTGTGGAGTCGATGGGTTGTGCCTGTGAAGGGTAGTAACATGGAGTACTGGAGTGGAATTCTAAGATAATACCCTCGTGATTCTTTTGGTATATGCTATGCTCTTGAAGGCTTCGTGCCGAACGGATAAGGGGAAAGCTGACCAGCATCATTTTGGACGATTTGAGCAACGGGATTGGCTGAACTGGACCGCGTTATGTTTGACCGACAGGTAGACCTAGTTATTGGTCTCATTGGAGCGCATAAAGAGTCTTAGGCCTACGCGCCATTAGGACTAAATACTAAATATCGTTGGGTTTCGGACCTTGAACAGTGTTGGGACCCTGGTTCGCCGGTACACCTAGAATGTGCCTTGAGTGCACTGATCTTCAGGCTGCGTGGCCGATAGTTGTGATATGTTGAATGTGCGGGAGTGCACATTGTATGATATATCTGCTTGTGAAATGCTATTCCTACAGGGAAGGAATACTGCTGACCCGGGAAAGGAGTAGGGTCATTATAAATTGGTCAGCTGAATGATGCCCGTTTCTTTATTTGCCACCATTATGGTGGGCTGTCCCTGTGCAGGTGCTGGAGAGCAAAGCGGGAAATAGAGGGCTAAAGACCCTACTGCTGCTGCTGCTGGCCCTCGAAGGCTGAGTAAAGACTTTTGTTATGTTCATGTGTGGCCGACCTACGTGCCGATGTTTGTAATTCATACTTGTAAAGCGTAACTATAAGGCCTTAAGGACAAACCCTTTAGTATTTGATGTACATTCCTTCGAGAGTATATATATAACCGTGGTTGTTAATATATAGTGGACATTCATGGTTTGAGTTCAGTTTACCATTAAAATCTTCCGCTAGTATGGTCTATGTTAGGAAGAGTAGCTGTTTTGGTATTAACCTGTGACCTCGCCACCTATTTGTGGCATATAGTGTAGGCCTCCGACCGGACCTTCTATTATATGTTATTTAATGGATGGAGCTGTTACAGTACCACTCCAGCCCGAGCACTCTTAACTATGGAGTTTTTCCACTTCTCATCACCAATTGAGATGCAACTCAAATTGTAATGATAAGTGGAAAAACTCCACAGTTAAGCGTGCTCGGGCTGGAGTAGTACTGCGATAGGTGATCTCTTCGAAAGTCCCCATGGTGCGCGCTTGACTATCGAGTTTCGCACATCGAAGGGAGGTTGTGGCAACCAACAACCCACTAGTGGGCAGGAGAGGGGTTGGGGTGCTTGGGCTGTTGAACGATAACGTCGCCTATAGTGGAGCCGTGACATTGTCACGTAGGATCGGCTAGGGTAGTTACACCTTTCTCTTCTAGACCCCTTAACCCACAAATTAGGGTATGATATGTGGTGAGTGTGGTGGGTTAGGCTAGATAGTGACCTTAGGACACAATGAGTTAGGGTGAGCTCGCATGGGGCCCACTATAGTGTTCATTTCAACTCAAGCCAATCAAGCCAAAATTTAAATCACTTGTATAAATTGACCTCGCAACTTTGTCCCTAACCCTAAAAGAAACCTAAGTGACTTAAAAGTCCTATAATAGGGTCACCAAATTGGCCAATGTGACCAAACTGCACCTACGGTCAACATGAGTCAACTCAACCCTAAGTAGCTCAATTAAGCATCACATGGCCAATTGGACCCACCACTAAACTCAAACCCTAATTGGAGTGCATTGGACCATTAAGCGTCATCACATTGTCACCCATTGGTCCAATTTGACAAAAGTCAACCCTAACCATAATTTGGTGAAAATCCCATACATAGGTGCAATTAGCCCAAGTGGGGCATCACCATGACTCAACCCATGTTGGGTGGTGTCATAGGGCTCATGACCATCAAGTTGGGTCAGCCCACTCATCAAATTAACCAAGTCAACCCTAAAGTCAAACTTGGTCAACATTAAGCCTAAATGGAGAATTAAGGAGTCAAGCCCAATTCCAGTGGGCTAAGGCCATGGACCATGGCCCAACCAATGTTCGGTGGCATCATAGGACTCAAGACCATCATGTGGGCTAGCCCACTCGTCAAATTGACATGTCAACCCTAAAGTCAAACTTGGTCAACATTAGGGTTAAGTGGGGAATTAGAGAACCAAGACCATTCCCATATGGCTAAGGCCATGAACCATTGACCATCAGCAGCCCATTAACCCAATGACCATCCATGCCCTCTAATTTTGGAGAGAGATAACATGCATGGGGGCATTTTGGTCATTTCCCCTAAAAGCAAGAGATAGAATAGAGAGAAATGAGGTATGGAAGCCATGTGTCCCTCCTCCTATCTTCCCAAGCCCATTTTTGAACCCACACACAATTCCTAGCCCATTTCCAAGTATGGTGGACACTTGGAGCTCATGGCGAAGCATCCAAAACTGAGCCCAAATTTCCCATAGTGATCTCTCCTTATACAGCCACATCCAGCCAAAACAAACCCTTCCATCACCTTCAAATCACTAAGAAGAATTGAAATCGATATCTGGATCAAGGATTTTGGTGGTGTATTAGGTTCAGGAGGAAGCTTGTTGGAAAAGCAATTGGCTATGGCACATCGCCACCACACACGCCACAAAGATCGCCTACATGTCTGTTTCTCCTCCCCTCCCCTTGTGTTAGATTCCTAGGTCGATTAGGACAGATATAGGGCTATATTGAGCCCGATTCCATCGGGAGAAATCATGAAAAATCTGTGTTTTTTGAGTTGCTCGGGTTCGGCGGAAACCACCGCCTTTGCCAGCCAAGCCCAAGCCAAACAATAGCCCTCACCTCAATAGAGGTGATGGTGGTGGTCGGCCGGGGAAGTGGTCGGAAGGACGGGAATTGCAAGATCAACTTGGTATAGGTCGGGATGATCTTGGTCGTTGGCTCATTGGAGAAGGCAATGGGATGCCGTCCATTTTGATGTATATTAAACTTTATTATTATTAAAATTCTATCAGATTATTTACAGTACCTTGCATGTTTAATTGAGGCCCTTTAGTTGCAGATTCAGAAAACTTTCCATCATGAACAATGTAACCCTTGTGCTTACCTTTAATTAGGAACCTTAATCAATTATTTTGGATCAATGTAGCTCCTTATAGGTCTATTTTCCTATGACAGCTCCTAGACTAATTCAGAAATTAAAATGAGTATATATGATAGATTACAATTCCACTTGTAATCAAATTTGGAACATGCATGTGTATGTACTAGACCTAGCTTGTTCCCAAAAATTATAATATTTGGAGAATACGTCCCTATAGTTTTATTCCATTATTTGATTTATCAAATTAAAGTGATTTAGGGTGTTTTACAACTCCAAATACCCCCAAATTTTAGTTGCAAGAATATGAGCTAATTTTAGGACCCTAGTAAAAAACTTAGGGTCATTTGGACCTCTGTATGTTAGAGTATCCAACTTGCAAGATGAAGGTATAAGTGTATTTGGTGTACCATTAGCAAAAAAAAGGCAAAATGGGGAATTAAGCCCATTTGTCTCATTGCATGTCAATGAAACTCTGGCTAGGAGTTTATGGCGATGACATACCTCATCCATAGATATGTTAGGATTTTTGGAATAAAAAATCCTATAGTTTCAAATTATTTAAATTATAGCAAACATTTATGTCATGATAGGAAATATGGGCAAATTATCTTGTAAAATTTTATATCTCTGTCAAAAGGGTTAAAATGTCATTTTATTCCTCTAGAAAATTTATTGGATTTTTTAGAAATTATTTCATGTGAAGAATAGTGCAAATGTCAATTATTCCCTTAAATATTTTTGGTTAAAAATGAGAAATATATGCCATGGAAAATTATGAACTTTTTCTAAATTATTATTTCAGTGCTATTGGTCTCTACAATTTTTTTTACTATTTTGGGATGGGTAGATATGATATTTAGATGAATTGTGGCATTTTTTTAATATATGAAATTGTGAAAATCTTAAGTCAAATATCTATGAATAACTATGAGATACTGTTTTGACCACCACCATGACAATATCATCATCTAGGATTTTTTTTCCTAATTATTGGTTGAATATATTTGGTACTTCATTTGAAAATGAGTAATATAGTATTAGTATTCATAAATAGAAAACATGGGTCAAATCAATCTGGGAAATTTTGAAATTTTGAACACTGACCATTTATACCAAGATGAACAACAAATAAATTATTTAGACCTAGAGGACCTATGGTTTTCGTAGTTCTTGTTCAATGTAACTTAGGTCACTTAATTAAATAATTTTAATTATTACCAAAAATAATTAGGAAAATTGTGATATTCTGATTTTTCACTAATTACCATATGATGAACCAATGATAAAAATTTAGAGGTCTTTGGCCCAAGAAATTGAAAGTCACCTCATATGGACTAAGAATAAACCATGGGCTGTGTTTAGTAAAAATTTGCATATAATGTTTCTGCCATCTAAACCACATGGAAATGTTACCCAGCCACCTAAAGTCATGAATAAGGTCATGGTGCATCATTAGAAGTGTTTTTGATTCACGAGGAATAACGAGTAAATTTTCTCCACACATAAGGGTTTATGAGTTCGCACCGTCTATGGAATGGATGCATAAGTGTGGGTTGGGTATGTCATTAAGAGTAGTGGAGGATAATTGATTTAAAGACATGTTTTGGAAGCATTAGAACCTTGGTTGGAACCCTAGGGTATGCTAAGTGCTAGCGTGCATGGTCGTTTTAAGGAATCGTTAGTTCAGAGTTAGAAGGAAGATAGTCACTGTTCTATAAGTCCCTTAAGTCATTTGGTTTACTAAAGAGTAACAATGAGATTTGGTTATTAATAATGGGTAGTCACCAATAAAAGTAATTGTCCTAGAAATGGGGATTTGGTCTTCAGCACATCGTATTCCCTAGTACTAATGTTAGCCCTTCACCGAGTAGACCTCGGGAAGTCCAGGATTAACCCTAAGTCTCTAAGTATAACTTCAAATTTGATAAGAGTAGTTTAATAGGTTAGGTTGAAGGAACAATAAAGCCATCTCACCTTTGTTGGGTTGGAGCGATACAGGAGGGGTTAGTCCTGTGAGCTTGAGGCTCGGGAGTATTTATAGACAACTCACCCTTGTTGAGTTGGAGTGTTACCGGACGGGTTGGTCCTGCGAGATGGAGGCTTGGGAACTTTATACCAGGACGTGTTTAGTCCTGTGATCTGGAGGCTCATCTTGAGATAACTTGCATGTGCATAGAAACATATTAGTGGCGATTCATCGGTACTACGTCGGACGTCATAATGATGGCAATATGTTGACTCTGGCGAGGTGTGAGGATTGAGGGGTCAGTATGTTGTTTTATACTGCGGCCTGGAGAACGATCGCAAAAAATGCCCACTCGGCCATAAAGAATAGTGGGATAGCTAGCAATTAGTATGTCGAGACTCTAGAGTGTACCTAGGATGTGTATGGACGCGTATGGGAGGTTTAGGCCTGAAAGTGTGAATATCTTTATAGGAGTGGAGACATGCGCTCCACTACTGTCATAGCGACAAAGGTGTTACCAGAGTATTTAGCTAACTCAAAAAAGTGGGAACTAATGGTCTGTGATCATAGAGTCGTATGGGAAAGTAGCACTTGTATGAAATATAACATGCATAACACATCATAACATACAAACATACTTTAGAACATTCATTCTGCAGATCCTTATCATATAAATTAGTATGAGCTCTTTTTTATGATAAAGTATAATTCCTGAATCCCTAACTTACATGTTTGTACGGAAATTCATAGAGGTTTAGGTACTTTTATGATGATAGCTTAGTATTAGTTGTTTACCTTAATGCCCTTTACTTTCTTACTCTACTGCTCCTTTATTGACTGTTCTACTGTTTATTGTTCGTCACTTTTGTTACTCATATACAACTGCTTGAATAATGATATATACTATGTTATATGGTACTCATGATAGATTAGTTCCATTATCTCCTTCCCTTTTTGATTCGGCCTTAGTTTTCCTACTCATTCGTCCTCCCACAAGGTAGCTAGGAGTCGCCGGGTTAAGGCGAGGACAAAATGGCTTAGTCTTAATGACTAACAGTTGGTTGTGAACGTATCAATTTAGGATCTCGATGAGATGAAGCACCAGCCTAGCCGGCAGGATCGGCGTCGTACGGTGGAGACTAACTCATGAGTTAGAATCACCGTAAGGGGGGTTATAGACATAAGACCAGGTAACTCCATGGTAAGGGGGAGGGGTCCTACATGTGGTGGGTCACCTGAACTGCAGCCAGGGTTTGTGTCAAGTTCCAAATCTTCAGCTTAGTATTCTTTCTCGGGAGAAGTAGGTTTCGGCTGCCCCATTTGTGTCCGAACTCTTTGTTTGGCCAAATCTTGGTTCAGACATTAGAAGTGCTTGGAAGGAGTTCTTGTGGTTGAATTTATGATGCAAGGTTAGATATGTAAAGAGGATGCTGCTGCGAACACTTCCATCCAGATCACTTGCAATCTCATGGTTCATAAGCAATCTACAAGGGTAATTATTCTCCTTTTGGACAAGTGAAGTCATTATTTGGCATGTTTGTATGGAAACCCTCACCAATTGGCGAAGAATGGGGAGTTTACAAAGGGATGATATAGAGTATTCCTGATTAAATTGCATATAGAGTCTTAAATTGTATTAGGAAATAAGCATGTTGTGTGAAGCCAATCTGGAGAAGTTTGTTGGAATTGGTGATGATTGATTTGCATGTCGCAGAAGTCTCTGTGGATAAACATGTAGTTTATGGAGTGATGGGTTGTGAAGCTTGTTGTAGGTATTACTGGAGGTGTGCTCCAAGAAACATATAAGTTTGTAATAGAAATAATGTTCAGTTGCAATCGCCTGTGATAGTGATATCAATGGTGATAGATTCTCTACCAGAGAATAATGAGTAGTTGTTTATGCTAGGCATGAACCCAAGCCTGAGATAGATGTGCTAATCTATCAATATCACGCGATGGTAATGTCTACCGCTAATGATAACTCCCAGTGAGCTAATTTATGATTGTGAGCCTAGGTCCTGGGGACAAGGTGGGTGGCAAGTTAAGTCGTGATGCTTGTAGTGTCTTGCTTTGTTTCTTTGATTATCGACAATATTTGAGATGGCATGATTATCAAAATAACGGGTCGAGGTCAAGTAATACATGCGTCAGATAGCATAATTCTGACAATTTGAGCATGGGAAATGCTGATTCGAACCATTCCTTAATAGTTGATGAAGAGGTAGCCCCTGGGTGCACCATCTGATTTTAGGAGAGTCCGTAAGGCATGGAGGTCTTGACAGAAAAAGTTCAATGATTAACTATCAATTCTGGGACTCTGAATGGTGGTGGGACTGGGGATCCAGTACACCAATAATATGCCCTGAGTGCATGTCACGCAAGGCTATTCACGCCAACTCTTAAGATTAATGTTGCTTAAATTGCACGTTCTTATGTCAATATATATGCATGATGTGTACATGTAGGGAAGGAGCACCGACTCCCCGTATAAATGGTGGGGTCGTTATAAATTGGTCAACTAAAGTTGACAATTGCCTTGTTTGCCACATCTTGGTGGATTGTCCTTGTGCAGGAGTAGGAGAGCTAAGCAAGAAGTAGTAGGTTGTTGCCCCTTTGTTTTATGTCGATCCTCGAATGCCAAGCGAAGCGTTTACTTATTTTTAAGTGTTGTTGGCCTGCGTGCCAAAGTATGTAAACCACTTTTGTGCTAAACAATTAATATGATGTAAGGACTTAACGCCAATCTTTATGTATGGCTAAAATTCCTGTGTTTTTATTATAGTGGACATTCATGGTTGTGGGTTCTAATTACTTAAAAGCATTCTCAATAATGTAACTCGAAGTTAGGATACAAGAATGTTTTGGTTTTAATGCGTGACTCCACTAACTGTTCGTGGAATATGGCATGGAGCCCTAGCGGGACCTTCTATTATATTCTTTGTGATGGATGGGGGTGTTACAATTTGGTATTAGTTTCTTGATTCGGTATTTCTTAATCAAATTTATGGTCGAATTCTTTTAAGGGGTGGTGATCTATGTATGTTGTAACATCCCAATTCGCGCTAGGCCCCTCGCACGAGTTCTGAGTCAAGAGACTTGACTCGGGCTCGGGACGCACTTTCAAAAGGTGTCAAGTAAGTGGAATGGAGTGTAGGTTGAGTGATATCCAACGGATCGAAAGGAAATGGCCTAAGGGAAAATCGACGAGAATGGGAGTTGATAGTCGCCGATCGATGGGTAACGGGAATGATACTCGCCGATCGACGGTTATCGGGAATGATACTCGCCAATTTGACGGGTATCGATGGTCGATACCTGCCGATTCCGAACTGCTGATTGATAATTAGGCTAAGGGAAATTCGCTGAGTATCATTGTTGATACCCAACGAATTCGTCGAGAATGCCCGGCGATTCTCGCCGATCGTCGAGAATGCCCGGTGATACCCACCGATCGTCGAGTATCGCTGACTAATACTCAACGCACTCAATGCCAGGAATTTCCGATAAGTGGGCTAAGTGAAATTCTCAGGGTATAATTGTTGATACCCGACGAATTCGTCGAGAATGCCCGGCGATTCTCGCCGATCGTCGAGAATGATGGTTGATTCCCGTCGAATTTGACTTGTGCGTTTTCTTCGCCCAGGCAAATTCGCCGGCTTGTACAGGCAGACCGAATCGGACTTCGGGATTCATGCTGATGATGATTCCTTGGACCGGGTCACTTCAATATGACCCATTAGGGGCGTTCCAATGGGGCGTTGACACGTGGCGGAAGGATTTAACCTAATACATCGGTTTTTAGAAGGAGATAAAGCCGAACCCTAGCCATCCTTGCCGATCGTTCTTGCCGTCATCGTGGATCTCGTGAATCCGACAGAGCCGCGGGAAGCATTCAGAGCTCCTGGAGGCGGCCTTCTCTCTCTCTCTCTCCTTCCTTTGCCGTGAAGAACAATTGCACCAAGCAAGAGATGCCGGAAAGAAGAATGACTAGATCCATGGCCGGAAATGGTGGTACCGCTGGAAACGAGGTGAGCTTCCTCCCCTCTCCCTTGGTGCTAACTCTGTAGTTAATATTCTAGGAGAGATATCGAATCCTTAGAGTCTTGATGGTGAGGAGGAGATTTCTTAGGGAAAAGCTATGCCTAGGTCGTTTTCTAGGCTTAGTCCCCTCCAACCTCTTCATTCTTCAAAGTGAAGATGAGAGAGTGATTCGTGGAGAAATATGGCTTCGTGAGGGTGAATAAGGGTGGACGATTTTCTGGAGGAGTTTTTGGGAGATTGGTGCAAGGAGGAAGATGAACGGATGCCGTTCATCTCGCCTTAAGATGCGTGCAGAAATCTTTTTTCTACACGCAACGACCTTCGTGGCCAATTTCGGGGGTGTTTTGGTCATATCTTGGTTTTCAACTAAACACAAAAGTCGTAGCCCTCGAAATTATCTTTCCAAAGAGTTATTGCATGTTTCCAGGCGATACTTGTGGCAACGGGAAAGTCAGTTCGAGTCTGCTGCGATTGGGGAAAAATCCTATACACAGCAGGCTTCGAGTGCATTTCTGGTGTGATGCGATAATATCTAGGCTTTCGACTAAACACGAAAGTTGTAGCCCTTCAAATTATCTTTCCAATGAGTGCTTACATGCACTCGTCGGATTTCTGTAGCCTTGGGAATCCTTGGTCGGAGTTGCTGCCCGGATTAAGGCTGTACCTAAATTCTGGGCTGTGTAATGTGGAATTCGATTCAGTGGAATTTAATGTGGCGATCCAACTCGAGGCTTGGGTGAACTCTTTTGAAATGGTCATCATAGTGATATGATAAGTTGAGGTTATAGATCTGAATTCGTATAATGAGTTGTGGACAAGACTAATTGAAGGAAAGGGCCTGACATAAATGGGTAGTTATAAATTGATAGATGTATAAATGTTTTAACTATGGCCATGATGTATGTTGAATGGATAAAAAGGAATTAGTAATCCAATTCATAGAGTGTCGTCTCCCTACGGGTAGCATTGTGGATGTAACAAGTGCGGTGTTGACCGTCGCTATGGAATGGGATTGAGATGAGTAATGTTGGACGGTTGGGCTTGGCCCTCGGTGTTCACGTCCCGAGGCTCCTCCCGTATTTGATGGATGGTTGGGATTGGTCCTCGGTGTTCACGTCCCGAGGCTCATTCCATGCCACGATATTGTGGAATTGCATGTGGTGTGAGTCGACACGTGGTGTCATAATCCCGGGTTAAGGATATTGTGGCAGGTCTACGGGCTCGCCAATCGTCACACCGATGGGAGTTGACAGCTAGACCTTCGACGGTTGGGCTTGGTCCTCGGTGTTCACGTCCTGAGGCTCCTTCCATGCCAATTGAAGGTTGGGATTGGTCCTCGTGTTCATTTTCTAGGCACCTTCCGTGTCACGCATAGGACAGTTCGGGGCTAGGATCTTGGTGCACATTTACCCAAGAGAACCCGTTGAGCCGTAGTACGTATGTGAGCTCCGCTGTTGTGTTCTTAGCATTGAGGCGTACGGAGGCCTAGGCCAGGTAGTGTGGAGACCAGCCTAGTAGTGGAGATGCCCGCTCTACTGTCACCGTTTGGCCACGACGGTTGACGCCTGAGAGGTTAGCTACCTGCTCGAATAATGGGAACTATAAGTCTGTGTCAACATAGCGATTGCATGTGCTTGATCATGGGTGTGTCATTGTATTGCATACATTACATTGCACTTCATTGCATACACAAGACCTTCATCGTATAAGTTTGTATGGGCACTCCTATACGATGAGTTACTTATTGCTGAACGACCCTCAACTTATATGCTTGTATGGGCATCCATATAAGTTGAGTAACTTACTATTATAACATTATACTCTCTTTCTGCTGTAGATGGTAGAATTGTAGAATAAGAGCTTGTTCATTTGTACACTATTTTTATTGCTACCTATGATTTGTATACTTACTTCACCTGCTTGTACTACTTTTCTATATATAATGTACTTGTTCCTTTCTCTGCTCGGTGCCGAGGAGTCGCCAGGGGAGCGGATGTGAAGCCACTTAGTCTTTACGACTAACGTTTGCTACGTCTTCCTTTTTAGGAGGAAACCCCGCAGGTGGAGTAGCAGGCTATGCAGCTGGACAGCAAGGCCAGGATGAAAGGGCCTGAAGGGACGGTACCGTCGCTACCATCGGTTACAGATGTGAGTGAGAGAGATTTTGTTGTAGCCCTTCGGGACAATTATATTCAAGTACTCTGATTATTTAGAAGCTTGTTTAGCTTATCTTTTGCTATATTTATGGACTTATGCTCGGTGTGGATTGACTCTCTTTTATTATTATGGTTGGGTTGGCATTTATATGTTGATATTGGTTGAAGCCAGCAGGATAGGCGTCTTGTGGTACAGGCTGACCCGAGTGTTAGTGTTACCGCAAGGCGGCTGTTTTGGGCATAAGACCCCTCTCGTGCCGTGTTCTGTGTTCCGGGAGGGGGGTCTTACAAATTGTATCAGCTTGCTACGATCCTCCAAGGATAAAGTCACTTAACAATGGTACCACCCCCGTTTGATTAGTCAGTTTGGGGACAAATTTACTTAGCGGAAGTAGTGGTGTTCCCATATGTAATTCACACTAAGTTTGTCCATCTTTAACCTTAGATTAGCCAACCTAACCTTAGGTTTGTACCCTATATGTTGATCCCAGTACATGCTGAGCCAGTGAGGGGCACCCCCGCCCCGTCCGCGCCTACACTATTCCAACAATCAGAGTTGGGGCAGACGCTCAAAGCTTTTTTTGATGCCTTTAGGTCCCAATCTCAACAGGCACCTGTACAACAACAGGGTCCGGGATCTAGTTGGTTAAGCACCTTCCGAGCTCTCTCCCCTCCCGCTTATATTGGGACAGAGTCGGCGGTGCATACGGAAGAGTGGCTCGACACTATACAAGAATTGTTGGCAGGAATAAGATATCCACACAATATGGCGGTGACCCTTGTGTTGTCACTCTTAGAACTGCACACCAAAAGGTGGTGGAAGTCGCTCATGGGCTCCACTTTTCGTGGGAGAGTGTACACGGACATTAGTTGGTGCGAATTCTCTGAAGCCTTTTTAGAGCATTTCATCCCCTCGCCCGCTCGGGATGGTCTTGAAGAGAGATTTTTGCAACTAAAGCAAGGGTCCATGCCGGTGTCAGAGTACCAACGGGAGTTTCAGCACTTGGATAGATTCGCAAACTCCTATGAGTTGGATGATAGAGGGTACGCCAAATAATTCTACAAAGGCTTGAGAGATCCCCTAAGGCAAGCTCTTTTGTTTATAGCGGACTCTAGTCTGGCGGAGATTATCGATATGGCGAAGAGATTGGAAGCGGACCACTTGGGAAGTGGTAAAAGGCCAGCAGAGGGCGTGATGGAAGCCGGCCCCAGCAATAGAAGGAGATTTGACAATAGAAGAGGAAGAGGATGTAACATCCCAAACTTCAAATAACTTAGATTTGGGTTAGGCATGTGATGGATGCTAGGGTTTAGCTAGGTTTGACCCTAGGAGGAGGATTTAGACCATGTGGGGCCCACTATGGGGCCCAAGTCAACCTAGGTCAAACTAGGCTAAATACAAACCCTAGCCACACCATGACCCCACCACATTGCCATAACCCTAAATACAATCTAAGTGGACCCTAGGGTAGGCCATGGGGTCAACTAGTTGACCCATGTTGGGTCAAGTCAACATGTTGACCTAAATAGTGAAAATGGTGCCCTAGCCCATTTCACTAGGTTGGGTCCACCCAAACCAACCCAAATTCATCATGTGGGCCTAAAGTGACCTTATAAACCCTAGGGGAGAGAAAAATAGGGTCTTGCAATAGTACTTTTGGGAGAACACTTAGGAGAGAGAAAAGAGGAGGAGTAGGAGAGAGAAGATGCTAAGAAATGGGTTTGGACCATTTGGGCTCATCCCACCAACCCATGATGGGTTGGCTGACCATGCATGGGTATTAGGAGGTGTAGGACCCCCACCATGCAGCCTTGGGTCAAGCCTAAACCCAACCCAAGCCCAAGATAGCCTATTCCACTTATGAGAGCCAAACCCCCTCTCTCCACTCACCAACTCAGCCCCTAGCCTTGGAACCCGACCCATTAGGTCTATTTAACCCAGATGGAGTAGTGGGGCCCACTCCCAAGCAACCTAGCCGGCCACACACACCAACCCGAGCCCCCCCACCTTGGTGAAATCGTCACCTTGGTGAAATCGCCAAGCATTGGTGAAATCGCCCCCCCCCCTCTCTTAACTCAGCCCAAACCGAGCTCACCCCTCTTTTCCCACTTCATCCCTACCCCAGAGAGAGAGAGGAAGAGAGACCAGCTGCTGCCATGGCTACCCAAAGAGGAGATCGCCGGAATTTTCATGCCATGGGAACGCCGCCACCCTCGGCCTCAGCCGCCACCACAGGTCCGTATCCCCTCCCCTCCAAGTGTACTAGAATCCTAGATCCACTAGGCTAGAGGTCGAGCTCAAACGAGCTCGACGTTAGGAATCAAAAGCTCGAAAATCGGGCTAAAAATGGCGGCCTGGGAGCTTTTCGGCTTGGTTGCGCCGCCGCCGTCCGCCGCTCTCCGCCGCCCAGCCGCCGGCCAGTTCAAGCCCCGACCACCGTGAGGCCGGGGAGGACTTGGCCGGAGGCCCCGCCGCCGGCGATGGCCGGGAACCACCCCGCAAGAAATGCCTGCACGGGTTGGCCATGCATGCCTGCATGGAGAAGAAGAGCAGCCACCGTCCGATCTACCTTTAAGATCTGTGCTTATTTAATCATAATTCAATTATTTTATTATTTCATGAATAATAGGAAATCTGTCACACTTTTACTGTGACTTTGCATGTTGTTTCTGAGGTACTTAGAGGCCCCACCTTAGGATGGACCCTGAATGAAACACTTAGGTAGATGAGTTAACTTTAAAATGCCACAGAGATCATAGGTTTTGGACCAGTAGGCTGCCCTGTAGGGCTGTTTTGCTAGGACTGCCCCCTAACTAGCGCAGAAACTAAAACTGATGCCCTGCTCAAACCCTAAGTCTAAATGGACTGAGATTTTGGGCATGTGGCTTATTTGGTCAAATCTAGGTCCTCCCCAAAAATCAGAATTTTTGGGGAACATTTTGCTATAGTTTTTACAAAAATACCCAAAAGTAAATGTGATTTTTGGAGTTTCCTAACTCCAAATGGCCCCAAATTTTGTTGGCACCCTCTCATGGGTATATTAGACCCATGGTTAAAATTTGGGCTAAATTGATACACTGCATGATGAGGAATCTCACTTGCATGTTTGAGAAATAATATTTGACTTGGGCTGCAAATAGCAATTTTGCAGAATTTCAAATGGCTGCCCAAGCCAAACCAGAAGCCCCCTTGACCTGAGATTTTGTCAGAGGTATAATTATGGCATATTCAGGCCCTGCCCAAAAATGGGCTTGATTGGAAAATAAAATATGGGAAATTACCAAAATACCCCTAGGGCTTAACTAGGTGATTCTTGGAGTTAGCTAACTCCAAATGGCCCCAAATTTTGGTGGCTGGCCATTAGGGACCATATAGACCAGTGGTAGAAATTTCTCTGAAATTGGAACAAGTCATGTTGGGAAAGACCCACATGCAAGAATTGAACTACTTAGGCTCGGGTGCAAATAGCAAATGTAAAACTCGTTTATGATATTTTCCTGAAGGGGTGCATTTAGAATGCACACCCCCTGATTTAGTAGACCAGTAGGGTATAACTTAAAACCCTAAATTAGTTGGGATTTTTTAGGGAGCAAAAATCCCACACTTAGTAAATTTGACAATTTTGAGAATTTGGTGAACACTTAAGCATTTTCAAAAATGAATCAAACTAGGGTTTAGAGGATTTACAAAACCCTAATTATATTATTTAAACTCATGGGAGACATATTCGAGCCCTTGAGATACGACTTGATAAATTGAAGATTTAATTTATAAGTATACGAGAAAATGACAATTTTACCCTTAACAATAATTGACTGATTCTGGTGGAGATAAAATATTGAATAAATCGATGTGTCATATCTATAATAGTCTCATGTGATTAAACACAATACATTGCATTTGGAAGTTCATTCGAGTGATCATTAGTTAGGTCATCTTACCCTAGTCGCTCAGTCTCGATAGAAGCGTCGTACGTAAATACCTATCTAGATAATACCACCCAAGATTAATGAACAGAACGATGGGGATGGTAGTGTAATTTGGAAATGGCAGGGTGGTATTAGGTCTGGGGCTACATTTAGAATAAGTAGGTTTACTCTACTAGACCACCGGGAGATAGAATGTAAAATGGGATAGTCGTGGAAATTGGGAATAAACCCGGTGGTGTTGATACCATCATAAGTATAGCAATGAGTGATAGAGTGCAAATCACTTTACAATAGGCATAATGGAGTCCGACGGAAGACTGTCGCCTTTCCGATAATGATACCTTAAGTCATCAGAATAATCCTGAAGTAACAATGAGAGTTGGTTGTGGATCTTGGGTAGACATCAATAAAAAGTAATTATCCTTGCGAAAGGGAACTTCGGGTTTCATGCCCGTCTTGGTTCTTAGTGCCCTCGAGACCCCCTCACGGGGCATGCCTTGGGCAGTCCTGGGATTCACTCTAAATCACTATGTATAATAAACCTTAGACGAGAGTAGTCTAATAGGCTTGGAGTTCTACGCGATAGGTTCGCCGGTTAAATAAGGTTGGAAACATCATATGGGTTACTTGCTCACCTGTTTCACAAGGTTGGAGGATACAAGTAATGAGCTCATCCTATCCGGGTTGGAGGGATACGAGTGGCTTGCTCACCTGTTTCTTAAGGTTGGAGGGCTACAAGCACTTGCTCACCCAAATTGGATTGGAGGGAATGTGTTGACAATATCAGTACGAGCAGGAAGCTCAGATTAATACCTTGCATGTGCATAAAATTAGTGGCGAGTCACGCGGGACTGGCCAGTCGATGCACCGATGGCAGTACGATGACTCGGGCGAGGAGTACGGGTGGAGGGGCCAGTATGCTATATATATAATACTGCGGAATCCCCGAAGACGTACACTCGACCTACAAGACTGACGGGTAGTCAGCAAAATACGTACGCAAAACTCTAGAGTGCACCTAGGACGTGTACAGAGGCGTATGAGAGGGGTCTAGGTCTGGTAGTGCTTATACCTACCTAGAAGTGGAGAGCCCACTCCACTGTTGCCGTAGCCACAACGGTAGTACCCGAGAGTGATGCAAGCTCTCAAAAAGAGGGAACTAAAGGTCTGTGATCACGAGTCGTGTGTGTGTGTTGCACTTGCATGTTTAACATATTCATCATAACATGCATTCATTCATTAGGACATACGCTTCATAGATCCTTATCATATAAATTGTATGGGTAGTTTATATGATAAGTTACTTTTGGAAACCCTAACTTATAAGTTCGTATGGGCGTTCATATAAGTTAGGGTACTTATGTGATATTGATAGGAGTAGGAGTAGCAGTAGCGTACTTTCCTTTCTGTACTGCATTTACTTACAGTTCTATCTTCTTACTGCAGTCCTTTCCTTTCTGCACTGTCTTTACTTACTTGCACTTTATATAGAACTGCTAGATTATATATATAGAACTGCTAGATTTTACTTACTCCTGCTAGATAGAAATGTCACCTGCTTCCACTTTGCTACCCCTTGTTGTCCTCCACATCCTCCTTCCATCCGGTGCCTAAGAGCGACAGGAGGAGGTGTTGAGGATACGACTTAGTCTTTTTGACTAACATACGTTGACTCCCCCTTTTTAGGAGTTCGAGGAGGTGGACCAGCACGTCCAGCGGGACGAGGAGGCAGGGCATGAGGAGCAGCTACCACCACCACCAGACACTACTACCGCACGTCCTCAGGTGGGAGGAGATGTAGTGGATAGCTTAGTTTACAGCTTTCTATTTTGTGAGAGAGAGTCTGATTTCTATTGATGTATATGGGCATAAGCCCTACTTTCTCTTAGTACTCATTATGGACTATAGTAGCACTTTCATTTTCATATATATGATATGCTCTGTGATTTCTGTGGACATGTGTATTAGCTTGTTTATACACTTTTACTTCCGCATCTCTAGTGAATAATGATCGTAATAGCCGGCAGAATCGGCGTCTTACAGTGTCGACTAACTCAGGAGTTAGTGTCACCGTAAGGCGGCAGTTCTAGGCATAAGATCCGGGATGCCTTCGAAAAGGAAAAGGCGGATCTTACAAACTGGTATCACTTGAAAAATACGATCATTAGAGAAAGAAGTCCACAACACTGGAACACCCCGCTCGAGAGTAGTTTGCGGACAAACTATTCAGCGGAAGCAATGGTGTGCCCATGTGTAAAAAGTCACACTAAATAGTCCATTAAACAATGAGTTAGGCCAAATTTTGAAGAATTTTGACTTAAGAATCACCCTTTTTGCAACCTCTACAGGTCGCCGTGCCACAGAACGTGGTCCCTCCCCCTCCGGCTGCCACTCCGTTCATGCAGACGGAGATGGGACAGACCCTTACTGCGATCCTAGACGCATTTAGAGCCCAGCAGGCCCGGCACAGCTGCCAAATCCGGGGTCAAACTGGTTTGAGTGCGTTCAGGAGCTTGTCCCGCCCATGTACCACGGGACGGAGAATGCCGTGAAGACAGAGGAATGGCTGGAGGCCATACAGGAGATGCTTGCAGGCATCAGTTGCCCGGTGCAACAGGCAGTACCCTTGGCGACTTCTGCTCTAGATTCACATGCCTGGAGATGGTGGAAATCCATGATGGATTCCACATATGCTGATAGGGACCCATCAGAGATCTCATGGGAGGAGTTCAGTGAGTCCGTCCTTGGACATTTTGTGACAGATACAGACAGAGACGAGTTGGAGGAGAGGTTTTTGAACCTCAAGCAGGGGACTCGTTCAGTGATTGAGTACCAGAGGGAATTCTCCCATCTGGCCAGATTTGCAGGCTTTCATGATCTAGAGGACCGGAGGTATGCAAAGAAGTTCTACCGAGGACTTAGGGATTCAGTGCGGCAGGCACTGCTATTTATTTCTCATGGATCATCGACAGAGATCATCGAGATGGCAAAGAAGCACGAGGCGGACCAGCTTATGACACAAAGTAGAGGGAAGAGGCCACTTGATGGGCCATGGCACGGAGAGAGTAGTAGAGGCCCCCAGAGGGGCAAGGTCATTGGGTTCAAACGAGGCGGGGGACGTCGTCGTCCCAACTACCGCAGGAGAACTACAGGCAAGAGAATTACAGACAGGAGAACTACAGGCAGGAGCAGAGGCCTCCTCCAGTGTATGCTCCTCCACCTCTTCAGATTCATGGACCGATCGGGCAGGAAGATCAAGGTCAAAGACAAGTGGTTTGTTTTGGGTGCCACCAGCCGGGACACTATAGAGCTGATTGTCCGCAGCAGTTCCGTCAGCTTCCTCCTCCTCCTCCACCCCCTCCAGTGGCCCCTCCAGCATACCAGGGTCGAGGTCGAGGACGAGGCCGAGGACGAGGACATCACGGCCGAGGCAGGGGTCGTGATCAGATGTACGCCTTGGATCTTGCCGTTCCAAGAAACCCAGAGGAGGTCATTACAGGTAATTTAAAACCTTAAAAGTTTTATTTCCTTCCAATTACTTGATCTTATAAGCTCATTAAGCCTCGTAGAATAACACTCGTTAAAATAATCAAAACCTCAGGCATAGTATCGACAATGGCAAGCCTGCCCATACCTTATACGACACGGGTGCTACACACTCGTTCATATCAGAAGCCTTCATCAAAGGGCTAGATGGCGTGGAAAGATTCACGGGCGCGGAGAGAAGGGTGCGTCTGCCCGACGGCTCGGAGATAGTGACTACGGAGCATTGCAACTTGGAGGGCGAGATCGCTGGCAAGATATTCCAGATACCGGGGACGATCCTGATGTTGCAGGACTTCGACATTATTCTGGGCATGGTGTGGTTACATTGGAACTATGCCCAAATAGACTGTCTGTCCAAGAGGATCACCCTCAGGCATGGCGACTCCTATGTCACCATTGAAGGTATCCGACCTATCCCATCTCTTTCATTATCTTCCATACAGGCTGTCAAAGCCTACGAGAAGGGCGAGGAGGTGTATCTTGTATGCTTCGAGATGATAGTGGCGGAGACGGCCATTTCCGATATACCCGTGGTTCGGGATTTCTCCGACGTATTCCCGGAGAAATTGCCCGGACTACCGCCGGCCAGAGACACCGACTTCTGTATCCAGTTGATACCGGATGCCAAGCCCGTATCCCGGGCACCGTACCGGATGGCTCCAAGGGAGCTGGCAGAGTTTAGTACGCAGTTACAGGAGCTAGTGGAGTCCGGATTTGTCCGGCCTAGTTGTTCACCCTGGGGAGCACCAGTTTTATTCGTGAAGAAGAAAGACGGTTCGCTCCGGTTGTGCATTGATTACCGGGAGTTGAACCGGCTTACGGTCCGGAACACTTACCCACTG
The DNA here is from genome assembly GCA_039513925.1 of Platanthera zijinensis. Lineage (NCBI taxonomy): Eukaryota > Viridiplantae > Streptophyta > Magnoliopsida > Asparagales > Orchidaceae > Platanthera > Platanthera zijinensis. The sequence continues at coordinate 201,608,961 of CM077084.1, read as the reverse complement.
CCACGGATTGATGAGCTGTTCGATCAGCTTCAGGGAGCATTCTGGTTTTCGAAGCTGGACTTGAGATCTGGATACTATCAGCTGCGGATCCAAGAGGAGGACATACCGAAGACGGCGTTCAGTTCTCGGTATGGCTTGTTTGAGTTCACGGTGATGCCCTTCGGGCTCACGAATGCGCCCTCAGCATTCATGAGTCTGATGAACCGTGTATTCGAGCCTTACTTGGATCGGTTCGTCATAGTCTTCATCGACGACATTTTGGTCTATTCCAAGACCAAGGAGGAACATGCGCAGCATCTATCGTTGGTTTTGGGGAAGCTGAGGGAGCATAGCATGTATGCTAAGTTCTCTAAGTGCCAGTTCTGGCTTGAGGAGGTAACATTCTTGGGACACACCATCAGTGGGGCTGGACTAGCCGTGGATCCAGCTAAGATCGAGGCAGTTAGAGATTGGCCGCAGCCGAAATCGGCCACGGAGATACGTAGCTTCGTGGGGCTAGCAGGCTACTACCGCAAGTTTGTGGAGGGGTTTTCCAGGATAGCTCTCCCCCTCACATCATTGACGAAGAAAGAGGCAGGATTTCATTGGTCTGAGAAGTGCGAGGCAGCATTCCAGGAATTGAAGAGCAGGCTCACCTCATCCCCTATCCTTGCACTACCAGCTGAGAAGGAAGGATTCCAGATTTACACTGACGCATCATACCAGGGGATGGGTGTTGTCCTAATGCAGCACGGTCATGTGATAGCATACGCTTCGAGACAGTTGAAGAAGCACGAGCACAACTACCCAGTCCATGACCTAGAACTCGGGGCAGTGGTATTCGCATTAAAGATATGGAGGCACTATCTGTACGGGATCCATTGTGATATTTTCTCCGATCACAAGAATCTCAGGTACATCGACACTCAGAAGGATCTGAATCTACGCCAGAGGAGATGGCTAGAATTCCTATGTGACTACCAGTATAAGATCCATTACCACCCGGGAAGGCAAACAATGTGGCGGATGCCTTGAGCAGGAGAGCCGGCACTACTGGTCCGGAACCTCGGGTGGGAGCTATGTCGTTGGCTCAGATGGTGGAGGGCATGCACATTACTGTGGTGTCAGAGACTGAGCCAGAGCTGTACCGGGAGTATCTGAACTCCCTGATTAGCGATTGTGACATTCGGGAGCGCACCTGGGCGCATCAGAGGCAGGATGCAGATTTAGAGCCGATATTCGGAGCCCTAGCTGAGGGCAAGGCAGAGGATTACACGCTACGCGACGACCTCGTTCATTTCCGTGGCCGTATATATATACCCGCAGGAGGTGGTATCCGGGAGGACATACTCAGGGAGTCGCACCAATCACGGTACTCAGTGCACCCCGGTATCACCAAGATGACGGCTGATTTGCGGAAGACCATGTACTGGCCCGGGATGAAGAGGGAGATCATACATTATGTTACACACTGCGAGGCATGTCAGCTAGTGAAAGCTGAATGCAAGAGCCCAGGAGGGTTATTACAGCCATTACCGGTGCCAGAGTGGAAGTTTGAGGATATTGTTATGGATTTTGTGCATGGGTTGCCTCGCTCCCACTCTGGGCACGATTCCATTTGGGTCATCGTCGACAGATTGACCAAGGTAGCCAGATTCATACCGATCCGGAAGGACGCCCCAGTTGTCGTATTGGTGAGATTGTTTGTGGAGCAGTTCGTTAGATACCACGGCGTCCCCAGGACGATTGTCTCGGATCGTGACGGTCGATTCACTTCTAGGGAGTGGAGGGCAGTGCATGCTTACTTAGGTTCGCAGCTCTCTTTCAGCACTGCCTTCCATCCACAGACCGACGGTCAGACAGAGCGGACCAACAGGACTATGGAGGATCTGCTGCGTCTTTGTATTTTGGATACGGGGAAGCCCTGGGAGCGACTGTTGCCATTGATTGAGTTTTCTTATAACAACAGCCACCAGGCGAGCATTGGGATGGCTCCTTACGAGGCACTATATGGGAGGAGGTGTCGGACACCTCTATCATGGGTACAAGATGAGGATACACGAGCTCACAGTTCAGAGTATGTCGAGGACACGGAGGCTCAGATACGTCTGGTCAGAGATCGGATGTTGGAGGCCCAGAGCAGACAGGCAAAGTATTACGATGCGCGGCATCGTAAGGTGGAGTTCCAGGTGGGAGACAGGGTTTTCTTGAAGATACGTCCAGTGCACGGTGTTTTCCCGGGTGCGGAGGCACAAGAAGCTCAGTCCGAGATATATGGGGCCTTACTTGATCCTGGAGCGGATCGGCCCCTTGGCTTACCGACTGCAGCTACCGATAGAGTTGAGAACTCTGCACGACGTCTTTCACGTCTCCTCCCTACGACGAGCACTCCTTCGCCCTGAGCAGTATATTTCTACTACCGACGGGCCAGTAGCATCAGATCGATCAGTTTGTTTAGAGCCGGTCCGGATCGACGATACCGCCGTCCGAGTGTTGCGGAAAAAGAAGGTCCCTCTCGTGAAGGTGTTGTGGTCCAACCACGGACGGGAGGAGCACACCTGGGAACCGAGGGATCTCATGATGGAGCGACACCCGGAGCTATTCTCCTCAGGTACAACTTAGTTTTATATTTTCCTTTTAGTTACGTTTCGAATCTTTTATAAGCTTGTCGTAGAAACCCCGTAGCCCGAACTTAAATTTCGGGGACGAAATTATTTTTTTGTTTATAGGGTTTGTAACATCCCAAACTTCAAATAACTTAGATTTGGGTTAGGCATGTGATGGATGCTAGGGTTTAGCTAGGTTTGACCCTAGGAGGAGGATTTAGACCATGTGGGGCCCACTATGGGGCCCAAGTCAACCTAGGTCAAACTAGGCTAAATACAAACCCTAGCCACACCATGACCCCACCACATTGCCATAACCCTAAATACAATCTAAGTGGACCCTAGGGTAGGCCATGGGGTCAACTAGTTGACCCATGTTGGGTCAAGTCAACATGTTGACCTAAATAGTGAAAATGGTGCCCTAGCCCATTTCACTAGGTTGGGTCCACCCAAACCAACCCAAATTCATCATGTGGCCTAAAGTGACCTTATAAACCCTAGGGGAGAGAAAAATAGGGTCTTGCAATAGTACTTTTGGGAGAACACTTAGGAGAGAGAAAAGAGGAGGAGTAGGAGAGAGAAGATGCTAAGAAATGGGTTTGGACCATTTGGGCTCATCCCACCAACCCATGATGGGTTGGCTGACCATGCATGGGTATTAGGAGGTGTAGGACCCCCACCATGCAGCCTTGGGTCAAGCCTAAACCCAACCCAAGCCCAAGATAGCCTATTCCACTTATGAGAGCCAAACCCCCTCTCTCCACTCACCAACTCAGCCCCTAACCTTGGAACCCGACCCATTAGGGTCTATTTAACCCAGCTGGAGTAGTGGGGCCCACTCCCAAGCAACCTAGCCGGCCACACACACCAACCCGAGCCCCCCCACCTTGGTGAAATCGTCACCTTGGTGAAATCGCCAAGCATTGGTGAAATCGCCCCCCCCCCCCTCTCTTAACTCAGCCCAAACCGAGCTCACCCCTCTTTTCCCACTTCATCCCTACCCCAGAGAGAGAGAGGAAGAGAGACCAGCTGCTGCCATGGCTACCCAAAGAGGAGATCGTCGGAATTTTCATGCCATGGGAAACCGCCGCCACCCTCGGCCTCAGCCGCCACCACAGGTCCGTATCCCCTCCCCTCCAAGTGTACTAGAATCCTAGATCCACTAGGCTAGAGGTCGAGCTCAAACGAGCTCGACGTTAGGAATCAAAAGCTCGAAAATCGGGCAAAAAATGGCGGCCTGGGAGCTTTTCGGCTTGGTTGCGCCGCCGCCGTCCGCCGCTCTCCGCCGCCCAGCCGCCGGCCAGTTCAAGCCCCGACCACCGTGAGGCCGGGGGAGGACTTGGCCGGAGGCCCCGCCGCCGGCGATGGCCGGGAACCACCCCGCAAGAAACGCCTGCACGGGTTGGCCATGCATGCCTGCATGGAGAAGAAGAGCAGCCACCGTCCGATCTACCTTTAAGATCTGTGCTTATTTAATCATAATTCAATTATTTTATTATTTCATGAATAATAGGAAATCTGTCACACTTTTACTGTGACTTTGCATGTTGTTTATGAGGTACTTAGAGGCCCCACCTTAGGATGGACCCTGAATGAAACACTTAGGTAGATGGGTTAACTTTAAAATGCCACAGAGATCATAGGTTTTGGACCAGTAGGCTGCCCTGTAGGGCTGTTTTGCTAGGACTGCCCCCTAACTAGGGCAGAAACTAAAACTGATGCCCTGCTCAAAACCTAAGTCTAAATGGACTGAGATTTTGGGCATGTGGCTTATTTGGTTAAATCTAGGTCCTCCCCAAAAATCAGAATTTTTGGGGAACATTTTGCTATAGTTTTTACAAAAATACCCAAAAGTAAATAAATGTGATTTTTGGAGTTTCCTAACTCCAAATAGCCCCAAATTTTGGTGGCACCCTCTCATGGTATATTAGACCCATGGTTAAAATTTGGGCTAAATTGATACACTGCATGATGAGGAATCTCACTTGCATGTTTGAGAAATAATATTTGACTTGGGCTGCAAATAGCAATTTTTCAGAATTTCAAATTGCTGCCCAAGCCAAACCAGAAGCCCCTTGACCTGAGATTTTGGTCAGAGGTATAATTAGGGCATATTCAGGCCCTGCCCAAAAATGGGCTTGATTGGAAAATAAAATATGGGGAAATTACCAAAATACCCCTAGGGCTTAACTAGGTGATTCTTGGAGTTAGCTAACTCCAAATGGCCCCAAATTTTGGTGGCTGGCCATTAGGGACCATATAGACCAGTGGTAGAAATTTCTCTGAAATTGGAACAAGTCATGTTGGGAAAGACCCACATGCAAGAATTGAACTACTTAGGCTCGGGGTGCAAATAGCAAATGTAAAACTCGTTTATGATATTTTCCTGAAGGGGTGCATTTAGAATGCACACCCCCTGATTTAGTAGACTAGTAGGGTATAACTTAAAACCCTAAATTAGTTGGGATTTTTTAAGGAGCAAAAATCCCACACTTAGTAAATTTGACAATTTTGAGAATTTGGTGAACACTTAAGCATTTTCAAAAATGAATCAAACTAGGGTTTAGAGGATTTACAAAACCCTAATTATATTATTTAAACTCATGGGAGACATATTCGAGCCTTTGAGATACGACTTGATAAATTGAAGGTTTAATTTATAAGTATACGAGAAAATGACAATTTTACCCTTAACAATAATTGACTGATTCTGGTGGAGATAAAATATTAAATAAATCGATGTGTCATATCTATAATAATCTCATGTGATTAAACACAATACATTGCATTTGGAAGTTCATTCGAGTGATCATTAGTTAGGTCATCTTACCCTAGTCGCTCAGTCTCGATAGAAGCGTCGTACGTAAATACCTATCTAGATAATACCACCCTAGATTAATGAACAGAACGATGGGGATGGTAGTGTAATTTGGAAATGGCAGGGTGGTATTAGGTCTGGGGCTACATTTAGAATAAGTAGGTTTACTCTACTAGGACCACCAGGAGATAGAATGTAAAATGGGATAGTCGTGGAAATTGGGAATAAACCCGGGTGGTGTTGATAGCATCATAAGTATAGCAACGAGTGATAGAGTGCAAATCACTTTACAATAGGCATAACGGAGTCCGACGGAAGACCGTCGCCTTTCCAATAATGATACCTTAAGTCATCAGAATAATCCTGAAGTAACAATGAGAGTTGGTTGTGGATCTTGGGTAGACATCAATAAAAAGTAATTATCCTTGCGAAAGGGAACTTCGGGTTTCATGCCCGTCTTGGTTCCTAGTGCCCTCGAGACCCCCTCACGGGGCATGCCTTGGGCAGTCCTGGGATTCACTCTAAATCACTATGTATAATAAACCTTAGACGAGAGTAGTCTAATAGGCTTGGAGTTCTACGCGATAGGTTCGCCGGTTAAATAAGGTTGGAAACATCATATGGGTTACTTGCTCACCTGTTTCACATGGTTGGAGGGATACAAGTAATGAGCTCATCCTATCCGGGTTGGAGGGATACGAGTGGCTTGCTCACCTGTTTCTTAAGGTTGGAGGGCTACAAGCACTTGCTCACCCAAATTGGATTGGAGGGAATGTGTTGACAATATCAGTACGAGCAGGAAGCTCAGATTAATACCTTGCATGTGCATAAAATTAGTGGCGAGTCACGCGGGACTGGCCAGTCGATGCACCGATGGCAGTACGATGACTCGGGCGAGGAGTACGGGTGGAGGGGCCAGTATGCTAAATATATAATACTGCGGAATCCCCGAAGACGTACACTCGACCTACAAGACTGACGGGTAGTCAGCAAAATACGTACGCAAAACTCTAGAGTGCACCTAGGACGTGTACAGAGGCGTATGAGAGGGGTCAGGTCTGGTAGTGCTTATACCTACCTAGAAGTGGAGAGCCCGCTCCACTATTGCCGTAGCCACAACGGTAGTACCCGAGAGTGATGCAAGCTCTCAAAAAGAGGGAACTAAAGGTCTGTGATCACGGAGTCGTGTGTGTGTGTTGCACTTGCATGTTTAACATATTCATCATAACATACATTCATTCATTAGGACATACGCTTCATAGATCCTTATCATATAAATTGTATGGGCGGTTTATATGATAAGTTACTTTTGGAAACCCTAACTTATAAGTTCGTATGGGCGTTCATATAAGTTAGGGTACTTATGTGATATTGATAGGAGTAGGAGTAGCAGTAGCGTACTTTCCTTTCTGTACTGCATTTACTTACAGTTCTATCTTCTTACTGCAGTCCTTTCCTTTCTGCACTGTCTTTACTTACTTGCACTTTATATAGAACTGCTAGATTATATATATAGAACTGCTAGATTTTACATACTCCTGCTAGATAGAAATGTCACCTGCTTCCACTTTGCTACCCCTTATTGTCCTCCGCATCCTCCTTCCATCCGGTGCCTAAGAGCGACAGGAGGAGGTGTTGAGGATACGACTTAGTCTTTTTGACTAACATACGTTGACTCCCCCTTTTTAGGAGTTCGAGGAGGTGGACCAGCACGTCCAGCGGGACGAGGAGGTAGGGCGTGAGGAGCAGCTACCACCACCACCAGACACTACTACCGCACGTCCTCAGGTGGGAGGAGATGTAGTGGATAGCTTAGTTTACAGCTTTCTATTTTGTGAGAGAGAGTCTGATTTCTATTGATGTATATGGGCATAAGCCCTACTTTCTCTTTAGTACTCATTATGGACTATAGTAGCACTTTCATTTTCATATATATGATATGCTCTGTGATTTCTGTGGACATGTGTATTAGCTTGTTTATACACTTTTACTTCCGCATCTCTAGTGAATAATGATCGTAATAGCCGGCAGAATCGGCGTCTTACGGTGTCGACTAACTCAGGAGTTAGTGTCACCGTAAGGCGGCGGTTCTGGGCATAAGATCCGGGATGCCTTCGAAAAGGGAAAAGGCGGATCTTACAGAGGATATAGGAGGGGTGGCGGGAGTTTCCCCCAGAACTTTAGAGAGGAGTGACTGGTTCCGTAACCGCCAGCATTACCTCCACCTCAACAAATTCAGCAACACGGCGAAAGGCAGGAATGGGTGTGCTTTGAATGCAACAAACCGGGCCACATTTGACACTACTGCCCGCAATTGTTTGGAGATGCGCCATTTGCTTTCCCTCCAGCAGCCCCGCGGGGGAGAGGGTATGAGCGTGGTCGAGGACGAGGACCACGAGGAAGAAACCCCGGACCCGCTCGGGAGCGGATGTATGCCTTTGATATTACTAAAGAGCGGAATCCTCAGGAGATGATTGTAGGTACGATTTGAATTAGCCCTTTTGCTTCCATTAATATCCTCTAGTGGCTTAAGATATACTAGACGTCTAGCTTTAGTATTATTAAATGACACTTAGGCACCGTGATGGTTGGCGAGAAACCAGCTTATATGTTATTCGACATCGGTGCCTCACATTCTTTCGTGTCTGAAGACTTCATCAAGGATATACACGGAGTACAATATTTCACTGGTATTGCTCGAAGAGTACGCCTCCCAGACGGATCTGAGATGACGGCAACCGCGAAGTGTGAGTTGGAGATAACCATTGGGGGAAAGATCTTTGATACTCCCGCAAAATTTTGAGAATACAAGAATTCGACCTCATTCTGGGCATGGCATGGCTGGATTGGCACCATGCAAGAATCGACTGTACGGAGAAGCACTTCTATTTGAGACATGGGGATACTGATGTAGTCTTCCAAGTTATAAATTTCGCACCACGAATATTTTTATCCTCAATCCAGACCTTGAAAGCTAATATGAGAGGGGATGAAGTCTACATGATATGTTTCGAACTAAAGGAGATGAAGGTAAATGTGAAGGATGTGCGGGTAGCACGGGATTTCCCTGAGGCATTTCTTGAAAAATTGCCAGGGTTACCCCCGCATAAAGAAGTGGATTTTTAGATTAAGCTTGTATCAGGAGCTAAGCCTGTCTCCAGGACCCCTTATCGGATGGCCCCAAAAGAACTCGCGGAGTTAAGAGTTCAACTGCAAGAGTTGGTAGAATCAGGGTTTGTTCGCCCCAGCTCATCACCTTGGGGAGCCCCTGTTCTATTTGTTAAGAAGAAGGATGGAACCCTGCATTTATGTATAGACTATCGGGAACTCAACCGACTGACGGTACGGAACACCTATCTGTTACCTCAGATCGATGAGTTGTTCGACCAACTGGTGGGAGCGCATTGGTTGTCCAAGCTAGATTTGCGCTCGGGGTATTACCAATTGAGAATACAAGAGATTGATATTTCCAAAAACGGCTTTCAGCTCAAGGTACGGCTTATATGAGTTCACAGTGATGCCGTTTGGGCTCACAAATGCCCCATCATCTTTCATGAGCTTTATGAATAAAGTGTTTGAGACCTATCTGGATGTCTTCGTCATTGTGTTCATTGATGACATCTTAGTCTACTCGAAGACAGAGGAGGAACATGCCGAGCATTTGGACTTAGTTCTAGAAAAGTTAAAAGAGCACGCCCTGTTCGCCAAGTTTAGCAAGTGTGAATTCTGGATTAGGGAAGTGGCTTTCTTGGGTCATGTAATAAGTGGGGGTGGACTAGCTGTGGATCCGGCCATGGTGCGTGCCGTGAAGGAGTGGTCTCCCTTGAGTTCGGCAGCCAATGTGAGGATTTTTCTTTGACTTGCCGGATACTACCGCAAGTTCGTAAAAGGATTCTCAAAGATTGCTCTCCCGCTTACTTCTTTGACAAAGAAAGGTGTGCCATTTGAGTGGACACTCCAATGTGAAGCGGTATTCCAGGAATTGAAGGATAGACTTACCTCCGCCCCCATCCTTGTCCTTCTGTCTGGGAAGGAAGGATTCCAAGTTTACACGGACGCGTCTTATCAGGGGTTGGGAGTGGTGTTGATGCAGCACGAGCACGTAATTGCTTATGTTTCAAGACAATTGAAGAATCATGAAATCAATTACCCGGTGCATGATTTTGAGCTAGGAGCTGTGGTGTTCGCCTTGAAGGTATGGATGCATTATCTATATGGTGTCCACTGCGAAATCTTCTCGGATCATAAAAACTTGAAGTACGTCCATACCCAAAAGGAATTGAACTTAAGACAACGGTGGTGGTTAGAGTTTCTATGTGACTATGAGTTCACCTTGAACTACCACCCCGGAAAAGCGAACTCGGTAGCTGATGCGTTGAGTAGGAAATTACCTGGCTCCAGCCCAGAGTCTCGGTTGATGAGCATGGAGTTGACACGGATGATTGAGGAGATGGACATTACCTTAATATGTAAGGCTTCTTCGGCATATACGGAGTACTTGTCCAACATGAGCATAGTTTGTGATATCCGGGACCGGATCCGAGTAGAGCAAGGATTGGATGCGGCTTTGGCCCTGACAATAAAGTTAATCGAAGACGGGACTACCGACGAGTACACACTAAAGGACGGCCTCGTTTACTTTCGCGGCCTGCACTACATTTCCAAAGGTGGCAGAATCCGGGAGGATATCATGAGAGAAGCACATTGCTCTCAATATTCCGTGCTCCCGGGAATTTCAAAGATGTACGCCGGCTTACGGAAGACGATGTGTTGGCCAGGAATGAAGAAGGATGTCCGGTACTTTGTCACGCATTGTGAAGCCTGCCAAAGAGTGAAGGCGGAGTGCAGGAGTCCCGATGGCCTGTTACAGTCGTTGCCAATCCCCGAGTGGAAGTTCGAGGATATTTCCATGGACTTCGTACATGGGCTACCTCGCTCCCGCTCAGGAAATGATTCAGTGTGGGTGATCGTTGATTGCCTGACGAAAGTTGCCCGGTTCATCCCTATAAAGAAGGAGGCTCATGTGGATGTCTTAGTACGCCTTTTTGTGGAGCAGTTTGTACGGTATCACAGCGTACCTAAGACGAAAGTTTCGGTCCGTGATGGTCGTTTTACCTTCAAAGAGTGGAAGGCAGTACAGGCGTATTTGGGTTCGCGTCTTACCTTCAGCACTGCATTTCATCCACAAATGGACGGGCAGTCTGAGCGGACCATCCGAACATTGGAGGATCTGTTGAGGTTGTGTGTGATAGATAGGGGAGAGCCATGGGAAAGACTCTTGCCCTTAGTGGAATTCTCCTACAACAACAACCATCAAGCTAGCATTGGCATGGCGCCCCATGAAGCCCTTTATGGAATAAGGTGTAGAACCCACTTGTCTTTGGTACAAGATGAAGACCCGAAGACTTTGGGTGTTGAATATATAGACAACACAGATGCGGTGGTTAGGGTGATAAGGGATCGTATGTTGGAGGCTCAAAGTAGGCAGGCGAAGTATTATAACGCAAGGCACTGTATGGTGGAGTTTCAAGTGGGTGATAAAGTGTTCCTGAAAATCAGGCCGATGCATGTAGTGTCACGGGTACGGGAAGTGAAGAAGCTCAACCCACTGTATGTTGGACCCTATGTCATTATGGAAAAGATTGGCCCTTTGGCCTATCGGCTGGAGCTACCGCCCGAGCTAAAAAATCTCCACGATGTGTTCCATGTATCGTCGCTACGGAAGGCGCTGTTGCGACCCGAACAATACATCCGCACAACTAATGGTACTGTGGCGTCTGACAGATATGTGCGACTGGAGCCGGTGCGGATCGTTGATAATGAGATAAGAACCTTGCGCCGCAAAAGTGTTCCCTTGGTAAAAGTGTTATGTTCTAATCATGGGAAGGAGGAATTCACATGGGAGCCAATAAATTTGATGCAAAGACGCTACCTGGAGCTGTTTCCTTGAGGTAATTTTATATTTATTTTCTGTATGCTTTCCTCCCCATGACCTCAGCCTCATTTCGGGGACGAAATCTTTTATTTTGTTTATAGGATTTCTAAAGTCCCAATTCGCGCTAGGCCCCTCGCACGAGTTCTGAGTCAAGAGACTTGACTTGGGCTCAGGACGCACTGGCAAAAGGTGTCAAGTGCATTGAATGGAGTGTAGGGTTGTGTGATATCCAACGGATCGAAAGGAAATGGCCTAAGGGAAAATCGTCGAGAATGGGAGTTGATACTTGCCGATCGACGGGTATCGGGAATAATACTCGCCGATCGACGGGTATCGGGAATGATACTTGCCGATTCGACGGGTATCGATGGTCGATACCCGCCGGATTCAGAACTACTGATTGAGAATTAGGCTAAGGAAAATTCGCCGAGTATCATTGTTTATACCCGACGAATTCGTCGAGAATTCCCAGTGATTCTCGCCGATCGTCGAGAATGCCCGGTGATACCCACCGATCGTCGAGTATCGCTGACTAATACTCAACGCACTCAACGCCAGGAATTTCCTATAAGTGGGCTAATTGAAATTCGTCGGGTATCATTGTTGATACCCGACGAATTCGTCGAGAATGCCCGACAATTCTCGCCGATCGTCGAGAATGACGGTTTATTCCCGTCAAATTTGACTTGTGCGTTTTCTTCGCCCAGGCAGATTCGCCGGCTTGTACAAGAGGACCGAAGCGGACTTCGGGATTCGTGCTGATGATGATTCCTTAGACCGGGTCACTTCAATATGACCCATTAGGGGCGGTCCAATGGGGCTTTGACACGTGGCGGAAGGATTTAACCTAATACATCGGTCTATAAGAGGAGATAAAGCCGAACCCTAGCCATCCTTGCCGATCGTTCTTTCCGTCATCATGGACCTCGCGAATCCGACAGAGCCACGGGAAGTAGTCGGAGCTTCTGGAGGCAGCCTTCTCTCTCTCTCTCCTTCCTTTGTGGTGAAGAACAACTGCACAAAGCAAGAGATGTCGTAAAGAAGAATGACTAGATCGATGGCCGGAAATGGTGGTACCGCTAGAAATGAGGTGAGCTTCCTCCCCTCTCCCTTGGCGCTAGATCTGTAGTTAATATTCTAGGAGAGATATCGACTCCTTAGAGTCTTGATGGTGAGGAGGAGATTTCTTAGGGAAAAGCCATGCCTAGGTCGTTTTCTAGGCTTAGTCCCCTCCAACCTCTTCATTCTTCAAAGTGAACATGAGAGAGTGATTCGTGGAGAAATATGGCTTCGTGAGGGTGAATAAGGTTGGACGATTTTCTGGAGGATTTTTTGGGAGATTGGTGCAAGGAGGAGGATGAATGGATGTCGTTCATCTCGCCTTAAGATGCGTGCAGAAATCTGTTTTCTTCACGCTGCGACCTTCGTGGCCAATTTCGGGGGTGTATTGGTCATATCTGGGTTTTATACTAAACACTAAAGTCGTAGCCCTCGAAATTACCTTTCCAACGAGTGGTTGCACGTTTCCAGGAGATACCTGTAGCCACAGGAAAGTCAGTTTGAGTCTGTTGCGTTTGGGGAAAAATCCTGTATACAGCAAGCTTCGAGTTAATTTCTGGTGTGATGCGATCAAATCTGGGCTTTTGACTAAACACGAAAGTTGTAGCCCTTGAAATTATCTTTCCAACGAGTGGTTACACACACTCGTCGGATTTCTATAGCCGCAGGAATCCTTGGTCGGAGTTGCTGCCCGGATTAAGGCTGCACCTAAATTCTTGGCTGTGTAATGTCGAATTCGATTCGGTGGAATTTAATATGGTGATCCAACTCGAGGCTTGGGTGAACTCTTTTGACATGGTCATCATAGTGATATGATAAGTTGAGGTTATAGATCTGAATTCTTATAATGAGTTGTGGACAAGCCTTATTGAAGGAAAGGGCTTGACATAAATGGGTAGTTATAAATTGATAGATGTATAAATGTTTTAACTATGGCCATGATGTATGTTGAATGGATAAAAAGGGAATTAGTAATCCAATGTTTAGAGTGTCGTCTCCCTACGGGTAGCATTGTGGATGTAACAAGTGCGGTGTTGACCGTCGCTATGAAATGGGATTGAGATGAGTAAAGTTGGACGGTTGGGCTTGGCCCTCGGTGTTCACGTCCCGAGGCTCCTCCCATATTTAATGGATGGTTAGGCTTGGTCCTCGGTGTTCACATCCTGAGACTCCTTCTATGCCACGATATTGTGGAATTGCATGTGGTGTGATTCGACATGTGGTGTCGTAATCCCGGGTTAAGGATAGTGTGGCAGGTCTACGGGCTCGCCAATCATCACACCGATGGGAGTTGACAGCTAGACCTTAGACGGTTGGGCTTGGTCCTCGGTGTTCACGTCCTGAGGCTCCTTCCATGCCAAGTGAACGGTTGGGCTTGGTCCTCGTGTTCATTTCTGAGGCTCTTCCTTGTCACGCATAGGCCAGTTCGGGGCTAGGATCTTGGTGCACATTTACCCAAGAGAACCCGCTGAGCCGTAGTACGCATTTGAGCTCTGTTGTTGTGTTCTTAGCATTGAGGCGTACGGAGGCCTAGGCCAGGTAGTGTGGATACCAGCCTATTAGTGGATATGCCCGCTCTACTGTCACTATTTGGCCACGACAGTTGACCCCTGAGAGGTTAGCTACCTACTCGAATAGTGGGAACTATAAGTCTGTGTCGACATAGCGATTGCATGTGCTTGATCATGGGTATGAAATTGCATTGAATACATAGCATTGCACTTCATTGCATACACAAGACCCTCATCGTATAAGTTTGTATGGGCACTCCTATACGATGAGTTACTTATTGCTGAACGACCCTCAACTTATATGCTTGTATGGGCATCCATATAAGTTGAGTTACTTACTGTTATAACATTATACTCTCTTACTGCTGTAGATGGTAGAATTGTAGAATAAGAGCTTGTTCATTTGTACACTATTTTTATTGCTACCTATGATTTGTATACTTACTTCACCTGCTTGTACTATTATTTTATATATACTGTACCTGTTTCTTTCTCAGCCCGGTGTCGAGGAGTCGTCGGGGGAGCGGATGTGAAGCCACTTAGTCTTTATGACTAATGGTTGCTACATCTTCCTTTTTAGGAGGAAACCCCGCAGGTGGAGCAGCAGTCTATGCAGCTGGACAGCTAGGCCAGGATGACAGGGCCTGAGGGGACGGTACCGTCGCTATCGTCGGTCACAGATGTGAGTGAGAGAGATTTTGTTGTAGCCCTTCGGGGCAATTCTATTTACGTACTCTGATTAAGTAGAAGCTTGATTAGCTTCTCTTTTGCTGTACTTATGGACTAATGCTTGGTGTGGGTTGACTTCTTTTATTATTATGGTTGGGTTGCATTTATATGTTGATATTGGTTGAAGCTGGCAGGATAGGAGTCTTGTGGTACAGGCTGACCCGAGTGTTAGTGTTACTGAAAGGAGGCTGTTATGGGCATAAGACCCCTCTCATGCCGTGTTCTGTGTTCCGGGAGGGGGGTCTTACATATGTGTGTTATCGTTATAACATTAAAGAACCCTTGAATGTCCACTTAGGAATGAAAATACACATGTTTGTGGAACCGGCATGTTCCTGTGATTGCTATTTTGTAATATGACCAGTGGCTTAATTATGTGTTACACTATTATAGTTGACTGGGAGAGGTGCGGGGTAGTCTCAGCCCAAGTGCTTGGCATAAAGTAGTGAACCAGCTGAGGTGTCTACACCTCCTCCATCTGCTGAAACAACATGATTAGTTACTGAAGATGTGTTCGCACTAATGATTGTACAACTAGGAGGGTATGTATAGCCTCCTTCCCCTGCGGTTACCCTGATGTAGGTTGGCATAGTTAAGCCTATGGCTATTAGGCAAGTGCCCGATGAGGTAGCGAGGTGAGTGACAGATAAATAACTGAATAATTTTCTGAGTTTCCATCCTCCAATGTTTGAGGGAACGGGATCCCCTCTGTAGCATCCCATTTCTGGCTAGACCCCTAGGTGTCGGTTGGTTGTGGTAGAACCTTGGGGAGCCCAGAAATCGAAATAAAGCGACCAAGAATTCGGGTCACGGGTTGGTCACGCCCGTGACCGACCCGTCACGCCCGTGACCTGGGGGCGTGACTCCTTCGACGATCGTCGATTTCACTTAGACGATCGTCGGGCGCGGAATCTGCCTCATGGCCTGTCACGCCCGTGACCTATGTGTCACGCCCGTGACCAAGGCCGAAACGACAGCCAGACTGGAAATTTCCGTAACCGACGCCATAATAAATTCTGATTATGGGAATGAAAACCAAGGGTATTTATGGGCCGTTTCCTACTTTAATTATTTAAATAATTAAGGAAATGTTGGTCCAATAGGAAATCGCCACCTGGCGAGCACCTCTTCATCTCCAGCGTTTCAACTGCCATTCGTCATAACCGAAACGTCATTAAGGGAATTATTAATGGCCGCGGACGTTTCATCCCTTTGCCCTCGCCACTTGCTGATCTATAAAAGACTCCTAAGAGCAAGAGGAAAAGGTTACACTCTCCCTCAAACTGTTTCAGATTTTCCCCCTTGCTGTTGAAGAACTTCCGGCGACGCCACCACCGCGCCAATGGCTTCCCGACGCTCTGCACGCCTTCAGCCCGCGAACAAGGTCCTCCCCTCCCTCTTCTTCTGCGGATAGATCTTAGAAATCGTTAGGAGAGATATCGGGCTCAAAAGAGCCAGATCGGGTGAGCGTATTCGTGTTTTTCTGACATTTCATGGTGGCGGGATCGCCGGAAACCGCCTCTCCGGCGGCCGTGCCGCCGCCCGACGATAGCCCTCACCTCAACAGAGGTGGTGGTGGTGGTGGCTGGCCAGGGAGATGGCTGGATGGCCGGGAAATAGCTTGGAAAAGCTACATGAAATCAGGTTTTTCGTGCTCTGGTTTCGGGCTGTAGAAGAAGATGAACAGTGCCGTTAAATTAGATTTTATTTTTAAAACAATTTCTGAATGAAATATCTGTCATTTTAAATAATTTGGGAAACATACCTAGAGGCTCCTACAGGAAAAATGATCAACATAGAAAATGTAGCCCTTGAAGTCTACTTTAATTCAAAATTAATTTCACTCGATTTGGAATCCTGGTTAGACCACAGTACAATTTTTGGTGAGGTCTATCCAAAGGACTGTCTTCACCGTAGAAAAATTTCCCACTCCAATCCAGTCATCAAAATGACTTGAAATTTGGAGTGTGGCCTAATATTATATATATTTAGATGCTGTCCAAAATTTAGGATTTTTGGGAAATATTTTTCTATAGTTTTTAGGAAAATTCAATAATCCTAGCCGAATTTAATTAGATGGTTAAATAATTTCCAAACCCTCCCAAATTTTGGTGAGTGGTCCCTGGGTTCACCATAAGGTTCTGTATAATTTTTCATCTTATTTGGAGATGGTTTGGATTAGAAATGATCAACCCTAAGTTTTGCCCTAATAAGGGGTCTTAGGTTAAAAGTGCACTTTTGAGATTTAAGTGGTCAGATCACCTCAACAGAAGCTGAGGTTTTTACCACTGGCTAGTAATATTCTCTAGCACCCCCTCATAGAGTTTGAGGTGGATCGGGGTAAGTTTGCCCTAAGATCCAAGGCCAAACCCTAAGAATGGATCTTGGTGGTTTGTGAAGGTAATGGGGTCAAATGACCTTGGATTGACCCGAAATTTGGTGAGGAGAACCATAGGGCCAATATAGTTCTCTGGATGAAATCTTAGTAGATTTAGAGACCGTTGGGATACCTAAAAACCTAACCCTAGTTTAGGGTACAAAACTTGTAGAGATAGGAAATGACACTAAATCACATTGAAAAGTGTTGAGATTTGGGTAGAGTGAATTATAGGGATGGTACAAGCTCTGGATATTTTACTATGAATTTTAAGATTATTATTTTGGATACTTCATTAACGATTTAGTAGCTTGTATGATTTGCTTCGAAAATTTATTATGGAACACACACTTCCTGGAAATTGATGAAATTTAGACAGAGAACGTTTATTATGGTTTTAAATCTCTGTGAATTTTTATGAGATTTTTGGAAGTTTAATTCTAAGGCTTGCTTCATTAAGTCGGTTTTACCTTGATTATTTGATTAAATCTTTAGGGGTGTTTAGCAAGCTAGTAAAATTATGATTCTTTGCACAAAGATCTTTTTTATACCATACTACTGATTAGTAATTTTCCTATAATTTTCCGATGAGTAATTTCAGTACTTCCTTCATTACATAGAATTAACGTGTTTATACTGAATAAATTATTTAGAGGCTAAATACTTTCTGTAAAATTCTGGAAATTTGTATTTGAGGTTATCTTGCTGTTAAGTAATGATCATGATTTTTGAGTAGCCATTACTTAGGAGGATCATGTAGTTCATGTTTAAAACGACCCATGACCCGTCCTTTGGGAAAATTAAATAAATATCAGATTAATTAGGAAAATTATAAGTTTCTGGATTTAGACAAATTATGATATGGTAGACCTCCAGTAAATATTATAGGAGATTTGGAAGATAATATGGTGTACCTCCCCTTGTGTACCTCATATAGCTTAGGATGGTCTGCATATAGTAAAACCATGGAATTTTGATAATTGATGGTTGGTAGGGCAAGTTAAGATTGAGTTCATCATTGGAAGTCAGGATAAGTAGAGTGTGAGACTGGTTAGGATAAGGGAGTACGGGAACGACGAAAGACCGTCCACCCGGATAGGAATGGAAGAGTCTTAATAATCTAGGGTTAGATCTAAAGTAACTAAAAGGGGATCGGGTTAAGGGAGATCAACCAATAATAATAAGTGCCTTGCGAAAGGGAACTTCGGGCCGTAATGCCGCCGTCTTGGTTCCTAGTGCCCCTTGAGAGCCTTTCACGGGGTATACCGGGGGCAGTCCTGGGCTAACGTAAACCATAGGAATAATAAATTGAAAGAGCAACTAGTATAACTAGGGTTGCACATACACACACCTCGGTAGCTAGGAATGTAAAATAATTGGTTTGGTTGCTTTCAGACAGTAGCTCTGAAGGTAGATGCACGGACGGACTGTCCGGGGGGCCGAGGGCTCGAGGGTTGGAGTACAGAATAAAGGTGGTGGGTTTCGGTATCTGATTGTCATTCACACACCGACATCGGTACGCTGACTCGGCGGTGTGGGACACTTAGCCAAAGAAAGTCTGGTGGGTACAGCCAGCAGTAGTATGCGGATACTCTAAGTTGTGTTCTTCTAGGGGCGTACGGAAGGGCTAGGCCTGGTAGTGTGGATGCCCGCCTAGGAGTGGGGGGCCCGACCCACTATCTCCGTTTGCCACTACGGAGGTTCCTGGGAGTGAAGCTAGCTGCCCGAACAGGGGGAACTAAAGGTCTGTGCGCATAGAGTCGTGTGCGTGTGTTGCACTTGCATGAATCATGGCATAGCATATCACTACACTCATAATTGCATACAACCGACACCCCAACGTATAAATCGGTATGGGACTTTTTATATGATGGGAGCCTTGCAGAAGATCCGTTAACTTATAAGTTTGTATGGGCATTCATATAAGTTAAGGTTACATACTTATTTACTTGCTTGTTTACTTACTGTTCTCTAGCTGCCATTTTATACAAATTGTTACTTATTAATTGCTCTACCTATTACAACATTTGTACTGTTCACCTGTTATAACTTGCTAGTTAGGTCCACCGTCACCTGCTTGGTTGTTCTCCACTTTTGTAGCTTCCCTTTCCTCCTCTCCGCCCGGTGCTTAGGAGCCGTGGTGGGAGGGTAGGGGATGATAGGGCTTAGTCTTTATGACTAATGGTTTTCGAACCAAACATTACAGGAGCTCCGGATGGGAGACAGGGACCAGCACCAGCGGAGTACGGTGCGCATGGAGGTGGGACAGTCTAGCACCGGTGCACCTGCGACCAGCTCCGTGAGTGATTAGTATTTTCTTAGCTTCCGTGATGAGTGACTTGTAGTGAGGACTCTGATGTACTGGGCTCGAGCCCATTTATATATTTTCCTATTATTACTATTGATGCACTGGTTATGATTTCACTTTTATTTACATGTTTCTGTGGACTTGTTTACATTTTTGTATAAATGATTCTCTCTCTTGTGATCGAAAAGGGCCGGCAGAACTGGCGTTTTGTAGTGGTTGCCTTCATGTGAGTCGGTGCCACCGCAAAGCGGCAATTCTGGGCTAAGACCCCGGTGGTTGAAAAAGAAAAAAAAAGGGGGTCTTACAAGTGGTATCAGAGGAGACCTCGATCGAAAGAGAAGTAGTCGGCAAAAACCTTGCGCCACCCCCATGCGAGCTTAGTTTGCGGACAAACTAGCAGCGGAAGCAGTGGTGTGCCCATGAGGGAAATCACATGTCAAAGTCCATCCTAACTCTTCTTAAATCCCATTCATTCGCTCTCTAACAAATGGAATTTTTACTTGTAGCCTGCGACGAACCCTACATCGTAGTAGGGGACACCTCAGGCTCCGAATGTTGTCCCGACTCCGCCAGCACCAGTTCCGTTCCAGCAGACGGAGATGGGGCAAACACTGACGGCCATCCTGGAGGCCTTCAGAGCCCAGCAAGCCCCGGCCCCACAGCCAAACCCCGGGCCAATTGGATGACTGTCTTCCGGGGACTTTCCCCTCCATCCTACCAGGGGACGGAGTCTGCAGTACGTACGGAGGAGTGGTTGGACACTATTTACGAGATGCTGGCAGGGATTCGATGCCCCACGGAGGAGGCAGTCGCTTTGGCTGTCTTCTGCTTAGAGTCACATGGAAAGAGATGGTGGAAATCTCAGCTGGACACCACCTTTGCAGGGATGGACTGTGCTGATATTACTTGGGAGGAGTTCAGAGCAGCGCTCTTGGGACATTTTGTACCTCAGTCGGCGAGAGATGACCTGGAGGATAGATTCCTGCGGTTGAGGCAGGGGAACAGGACTGTGGTGGAGTACTATCAGCAGTTCACTCACCTGGCCCGTTATGCGGATGCTTACAGTTAGACGATGCTGGCTATGCCCGGAGGTTTTATAAGGGGCCGCAAGATGACATGAGGCAGGCCCTCCTTTTCGTCTCAGAGGGGAGTCTGGCCAGGATTCTGGAGATGGCTAAGAAGAGGGAGGCGGATCAGCTTACAGTGAGGAGCCGGAAGAGACCGGCTGATGATACAGTGATTGGAGGACGTAGAGACCGTCCTTGAGGCCAGGTTATTAGAGAGAGAAGGAACGGGGATCAGCCTCGTCAAGAGTTTGGGCAGGAGCAGAGGAGTCAGTGGGTATTTTCTCCCCAACCTATACAGATGCTGGAAATGCCAAGGGTGGTAGAGCAGGCACCGGTATGCTTTCAGTGCAACCAGCCGGGGCATATCAAGAGGAACTGCCCTGTGAGGCGAGCACCCCCACCAGCACATCAGGGCGCTCCACCTCCCCGACAATTTGGCGGACGAGGACAGGACCGAGGACGAGGATTTCAGGATCGAGGTCGTAGGCCAGAGAGAGAGCAGGTGTATGCTCTAGACCTGACACAGCCCCGGAACCCGGAGCAGGTTATCACAGGTATGGCAGTACTTTTCAGATTTTCTTCATATAAACTACTATTTTAAACATAACCTGGTTAGAAATTAAGAGAAGATAAACTACAATAAGAATACTAAGACATTTAATTACCCCAGGCATAGTATTCGTGAGCGGCAAGCCCGCTCACACCCTGTTCGACACTGGTGCGTCGCAATCATTCGTGTCGGAGGATTTCGTGAAAGGACTGGCAGGAGTGGATCCATTCACCGGGAAGATGATGAGGGTGCGCCTACCCGACGGGTCAGAGATATTGTCCTCTGCTCATTGTAATATGGAAGCAAGGATCGGCGGAAAGGCGTTTGAGGTACCAGCGACGGTTCTAAGGATGCCAGATTACGATCTGATCCTGGGCATGACTTGGCTTCATTGGAACCATGCCCAGATCGATTGCATGGCGAAGAGGATCACCGTGAGGCACGACGACTCCTTCATTGTTATCGAAGGTATTATATCAGCACCCCGTACTTTACTATCGTCTGTGCAGGCCGTTAAGGCCCACCTGCAGGGGGAAGAGCTTTATCAGGTCCTCTTTGAGGCGGTCGTAGCCAAGGATTCCATTGCAGGTATTCCGGTAGTGCGGGACTTCGCCGACGTGTTTCCAGAGAAGCTACCAGGGTTACCCCCGCCACGAGAGAAGGACTTTCAGATTCAGCTCGTACCGGGGGCTAAGCCGGTATCCAGAGCTCCCTATCGAATGGCCCCAAAGGAGTTGGTGGAATTCCGAAGCCAGCTTCAGGATTTAGTGGAGGCCGGGTTCGTTCGGCCTAGCTCTTCACCGTGGGGAGATCCGGTGCTGTTCGTTAAGAAGAAGGACGGGACCCTTCGACTGTGCATCGATTACCGGGCTCTGAACAGGTTGACAGTCCGGAATACTTATCCCTTACCACGGATAGACGAGCTTTTTGACCAGCTGGAGGGAGCCCATTGGTTCTCAAAGCTGGATCTGAGGTCAGGGTACTACCAGCTTCGTATATGGGAGGAGGACATCCCGAAGACGGCCTTCAGCAGCAGATATGGCTTATACGAGTTTACCGTGATGCCGTTCGGGCTCACGAATGCACCCTCCGCATTCATGACTTTGATGAATCGGGTGTTCGAGGAGTATCTGGACGTCTTTGTCATTGTATTCATCGACGACATTCTCATCTATTCAAGGACGGAGGAGGAGCACGCGAGACATCTGGCCTTGACCTTGGGGAAGCTGCGTGAGCATGAGATGTATGTCAAGTACAGCAAGTGCCAGTTCTGGCTAAAGGAGGTGGCCTTTCTGGGCCATGTCATCAGTGGAGCAGGTCTGGCAGTGGATCCTGCAAAGATCCAGGCAGTACGGGATTGGCCATCGCTAAAGTCGGCCACGGATGTTCGAAGTTTCTTGGGACTTGCCGGTTACTACCGGAAGTTCGTCAAGGGGTTCTCTCAGATTGCCCTCCCTCTTACGTCTCTGACGAAGAAGGAGTCCCCTTTTATATGGACGCCTCGATGCAAATCTGCCTTCCAGGAGCTGAAGGATCGTCTTACCTCGGCCCCCATCCTTGCTCTTCCATCAGGGAAAAAGGGATTCCCGGTATATACAGATGCTTCCTATCAGGGGATGGGTGCCATCCTTATGTAGAATGGGCACGTAATAGCCTATGCCTCCCGTCAGTTGAAGCAGCACGAGCAGAACTACCCCGTGCACGATTTGGAGATGGGGGCAGTCATTTTTGCTCTTAAGATCTGGCGACACTGTCTCTACGGAGTACATTGTGATATCTTCTCCGACCACAAGAATCTGAAGTACGTCGACACCCAGAAGGAGTTAAACATCAGACAGAGACGCTGGGTGGAGTTTCTGTCAGACTACTAGTATACCATGCACTACCATCCGGGGAAGGCGAACG
The DNA here is from genome assembly GCA_039513925.1 of Platanthera zijinensis. NCBI lineage: Eukaryota > Viridiplantae > Streptophyta > Magnoliopsida > Asparagales > Orchidaceae > Platanthera > Platanthera zijinensis. The sequence continues at coordinate 201,586,117 of CM077084.1, read as the reverse complement.
TGGTCGCAGATGCTCTGAGCCGGAGAGCGAGTACGATAGGAGTAGGCCCGCATCTGATGGCCTTGGAGTTGATTAGATCATTCGAGGAGATGCAGATTTCGCTAGTGTCTGAGGATGACCCGGAGCTGTACATGGAGTACCTGGGGTCGATGGCTACTACTGATGACATTCGGGACCGCATCAGAGATGGGCAGATGCTGGATGAGAGAGCCGAGCCGATATTCCGAGCCTTGGAGGAAGGAACGAAGGGAGATTACTCTTTGAGGGATGGGCTCCTGTGTTTCCGAGGCAGAGTCTACATACCAGCAAGAGGACGGATCCGGGAGGATATTTTGACGGAAGCTCATTGCAGCCGATATTCGGTACACTTGGGGATCACCAAGATGGTAAAGGATTTAAAGAGGACGATGTACTGGCTGGGTATGAAGAAAGATATTACGTATTTTGTGACGCATTGCGAGGCCTGCCAGCTCGTGAAGGCGGAGTGTAGGAACCCGGCAGGTTTGCTACAGCCGCTTCCGGTGCCGGAATGGAAGTTTGAGGATATAGCCATGGACTACATACATGGGCTACCTCGATCCTGTGCGGGGAATGACTCGATCTGGGTGATAGTGGACAGGCTAACAAAGGTGGCCAGATTCATTCCAGTGGCAAAGGGCGCACCAGTCAGTGTATTAGTACGGAGGTTCATTGAGCAGTTTGTGCGTTATCATGGGGTGCCCAAGACTATCGTTTCGGATCGGGATGGGCGGATTACATCCAGGGAATGGAGGTCAGTCCAGGCCCATCTGGGTTCTCGGTTGACATTCAGCACAACTTTTCACCCTCAGACCGACGGAAAGACAGAGCGCACTAACTGTACACTGGAGGATCTGTTGCGACTATTTATTTTGGACCGTGGCGAGCCTTGGGAGAGATTGCTGCCACTGGTCGAGTTTTCGTACAACAACGCTCATCAGTCCAGCATAGGCATGACTCCATACGAAGCGTTGTACGGAAGGAGGTGCAGAACCCCACTATCATGGGTTCAGGATGAGGATCCGCAGGCACTAGGCTCGGAGTTTGTGGGAGATACAGATGCTCAGATTAGATTGATCTGAGACGGGATGTTGGAAGCCCAGAGCAGATAGGCGAAATACTACGATGCGAGGCATTGCCAAGTAGAGTTCCAGGTAGGAGACCGGGTTTTCTTGAAGATACGGCCGATGCACGAAGTCTCGCGGGTTCGCGGGCGGAAGAAGCTCAGTCCGAGATATATGGGGCCTATAGGATCCTGGAGCGGATCGGCCCCTTAGCCTATAGACTGGAGCTACCGCCGGAGTTAGCGGGATTGCATGACGTCTTCCACGTCTCCTCACTTCGGAGGGCTCTGCTACGCTCTGAGCAGCTGATTTCCTCGGCAGATGGCCCGGTGGCCTCGGATCGGTCAGTCAACTTGGAGCCTATCAGGATTGACGACACGGCAGTGCGTGTCTTGCGACGGAAGAAGGTTCCGTTGGTCAAGGTTCTGTGGAACAATCATGGGCAGGAGGAGCATACATGGGAGCCACAGGACTTGATGCGGCAAAAATACCCGGAACTTTTTCGTCAGGTATGTCTCACAACCCCTCTGGACAATCAATTTGCCTTCCTGTTTTAAACCAATGGGACTGAAATTTCAAGAATAGGTTCTAATCTTTTGTTTATTGGGGTGAATATACCTAGTTAGGTGGGTGAATTAATCTTAGACTTGAAACAGCATAAAGCAAACATAACGTAGAGATGTAATTTCTTTAATTCTCATGGGATGTTACAAGCTTCTTTTCCCGATTAGAGTCCCGTAGGCTTAACCTTGATTTCGGGGACGAAATCTTTGTTTTGTTTATTGGGATTGTAACATCCCATTTCCGGATAGACCCTAGGAGTCGGTTGGTTGTGGTAGAACCCTGGGGAGCCCAGAAATCGAAATAAAGCGACCAAGAATTCGGGTCACGGGTTGGTCACGCCCGTGACCGACCCGTCACGCCCGTGACCTGGGGGCGTGACTCCTTCGACGATCGTCGATTTCACTTAGACGATCGTCGGGCGCGGAATCTGCCTTATGGCCTGTCACGCCCGTGACCTATGTGTCATGCCCGTGACCAAGGCCGAAACGACAGCCAGACTGGAAATTTCCATAACCGACGCCATAATAAATTCTGATTATGGGAATGAAAACCAAGGGTATTTATGGGCCGTTTCCTACTTTAATTATTTAAATAATTAAGGAAATGTTGGTCTGATAGGAAATCGCCACCTGGCGAGCACCTCTTCAACTCCAGCGTTTCAACTGCCATTCGTCATAACCGAAACGTCATTAAGGGAATTAATAATGGTCGCGGACGTTTCATCCCTTTCCCATCCCCACTTGCTGATCTATAAAAGACTCCTAAGAGCAAGAGGAAAAGGTTACACTCTCCCTCAAACTGTTTCAGATTTTCCCCCTTGCTGTTGAAGAACTTCCGGCGACGCCACCACCGCGCCAATGGCTTCCCTACGCTCTGCACGCCTTCAGCCCGCGAACAAGGTCCTCCCCTCCCTCTTCTTCTGCGGATAGATCTTAGAAATCGTTAGGAGAGATATCGGGCTCAAAAGAGCCAGATCGGGTGAGCATATTTGTGGTTTTCCGAAAATTTCATGGTGGCAGGTTCGCCGGAAACCGCCTCTCCGGCGGCCGTGCCGCCGCCCGACGATAGCCCTCACCTCAACAGAGGTGGTGGTGGTGGTGGCCGGCCAGGGAGATGGCTGGATGGCCTGGAAATAGCTTGGAAAAGCTACATAAAATTAGGTTTTCCGGGCTCTGGTTTCGGGCTGTAGAAGATGATGAACAGTGCCGTTAAATTAGATTTTATTTTTAAAACAATTTCTGAATGAAATATCTATCATTTTAAATAATTTTGGAAAAATACCTAGAATCTCCTACAGGAAAAATGATCAACATAGAAAATGTAGCCCTTGAAGTCTACTTTAATTCAAAATTAATTTCACTCAATGTGGAATCCTAGTTAGACCACAGCACCATTTTTGGTGAGGTCTATCCAGAGGGCTGTCTTGACCGTAGAAAAATTTCCCACTCCAATCCATTCATCAAAATGACTTGAAATTTGGAGTGTGGCCTAATATTATCTATATTTAGATGCTGTCCAAAATTTAGGATTTTTGGGAAATAGTTTTCTATAGTTTTTAGGAAAATTCAATAATCCTAGCCAAATTTAATTAGATGGTTAAATAATTTCCAAACCCTCCCAAATTTTGGTGAGTGGTCCCTGGGTTCACCATAAGGTTCTGTATAATTTTTCATCATATTTGGAGTTGGTTTGGATTAGAAATGATCAACACTAAGTTTTGCCCTAATAAGGGGTCTTAGGTTATAAGTGCACTTTTGAGATTTAAGTGGTCAGATCACCTCAACAGATGCTGAGATTTTTACCACTGGATAGTAATATTCTCTAGCACCCCCTCATAGAGTTTGAGGTGGATTAGGGTAAGTTTGCCCTAAGATCCAAGGCCAAACCCTAAGGATGCATCTTGGTGGTTTGTGAAGGTCATGGGGTCAAATGACCTTGGATTGACCTGAAATTGGGTGAGGAGAACCATAGGTCCAATATAGTTCTCTGGATGAAATCTTAGTAGATTTGGAGACCGTTGGGATACCTAAAAACCTAACCCTAGTTTAGGGTACAAAACTTGTAGAGATAGGAAATGACACTAAATCACATTGAAAAGTGTTGAGATTTGGGTAGAGTGAATTATTGGGATGGTACAAGCTCTGGATATTTTACTATGAATTTTAAGATTATTATTTTGGGTACTTCATTAACGATTTAGTAGCTTGTATGATTTGCTTAAAAAATTTATTATGGAACACACACTTCCTAGAAATTGAGGAAATTTAGACAGAGAACGTTTATTATGGTTTTAAATCTCTGTGAATTTTTATGGGATTTTTGAAAGTTTAATTCTAAGGCTTGCTTCATTAAGTATGTTTTACCTTAATTATTTGATTAAATCTTTAGTGTTGTTTAGCAAGCTAGTAAAATTATGATTCTTTGCACAAAGATCTTTTTTATACCATACTACTGATTAGTAATTTTCCTATAATTTTCCGATGAGTAATTTCAGTACTTCCTTCATTACATAGAATTAACGTGTTTATACTGGATAAATTATTTAGAGGCTAAATACTTTCTGTAAAATTCTGGAAATTTGTATTTGAGGTTATCTTGCTGTTAAGTAATGATCATGATTTTTGAGTAGCCATTACTTAGGAGGATCATGTAGTTCATGTTTAAAACAACCCATGGCCCGTCCTTTGGGAAAATTAAATAAATATCAGATTAATTAGGAAAATTATAAGTTTCTGGATTTAGACAAATTATGATATGGTAGACCTCCAGTAAATATTATAGGAGATTTGGAAGATAATATGGTGTACCTCCCCTTGTGTACCTCATATAGCTTAGGATGGTCTGCATATAGTAAAACCACGGAATTTTGATAATTGATGGTTGGTTGGGCAAGTTATGATTGAGTTCATCATTGGAAGTCAGGATAAGTAGAGTGTGAGACTGGTTAGGATAAGGGAGTACGGGAACGACGAAATACCGTCCACCCCGGATAGGAATGGAAGAGTCTTAATACTCTAGGGTTAGATCTAAAGTAACTAAAAGGGGATCGGGTTAAGGGAGATCAACTAATAATAATAAGTACCGTGCGAAAGGGAACTTCGGGCCGTAATGCCTCCGTCTTGGTTCCTAGTGCCCCTTGAGAGCCCTTCACGGGGTATACCGGGGGCAGTCCTGGGCTAACGTAAACCATAGGAATAATAAATTGAAAGAGCAACTAGTATAACTAGGGTTGCACATACACACACACCTCGGTAGCTAGGAAGGTAGAATAATTGGTTTGGTTGCTTTCAGACAGTAGCTCTGAAGGTAGATGCACGGACGGACTGTCCGGGGGGCCGAGGGCTCGAGGGTTGGAGTACAGAATAAAGGTGGTGGGTCTTCGGTATCTGATTGTCGTTCACACCGACATCGGTACGCTGACTCGGCGGTGTGGGACACTTAGCCAAAGATAGTCTGGTGGGTACAGCCAGCAGTAGTATGCGGATACTCTAGGTTGTGTTCTTCTAGGGGCGTACGGAAGGGCTAGGCCTGGTAGTGTGGATGCCAGCCTAGGAGTGGGGGGGCCCGACCCACTATCTCCGTTTGCCACTACGGAGTTTCCTGGGAGTGAAGCTAGCTGCCCGAACAGGGGGAACTAAAGGTCTGTGCGCATAGAGTCGTGTGCGTGTGTTGCACTTGCATGAATCATGGCATAGCATATCACTACACTCATAATTGCATACAACCGACACCCCAACGTAAAAAATCGGTATGGGACTTTTTATACGATGGGAGCCTTGCAGAAGATCCCTTAACTTATAAGTTTGTAATGGGCATTCATATAAGTTAAGGTTACATACTTATTTACTTGCTTGTTTACTTACTGTTCTCTAGCTTCCATTTTATACAAATTGTTACTTATTAATTGCTCTACCTATTACAACATTTATACTGTTCAACTGTTATAACTTGCTAATTAGGTCCACCGTCACCTGCTTGGTTGTTCTCCACTTTTGTAGCTTCCCTTTCCTCCTCTCCGCCCGGTGCTTAGGAGCCGTGGTGGGAGGGGTAGGGGATGATAGGGCTTAGTCTTTATGACTAATGGTTTTCGAACCAAACATTACAGGAGCTCCGAATGGGAGACAGGGACCAGCACCAGCGGAGTACGGTGCGCATGGAGGTGGGACAGTCTAGCACCGGTGCACCTGCGACCAGCTCCGTGAGTGATTAGTATTTTCTTAGCTTCCGCGATGAGTGACTTGTAGTTAGGACTCTGATGTACTGGGCTCGAGCCCATTTATCTATTTTCCTATTATTACTATTGATGGACTGGTTATGATTTCACTTTTATTTACATGTTTCTGTGGACTTGTTTACATTTTTGTATAAATGCTTCTCTCTCTTATGATCAAAAAGGGCCGGTAGAACTGGCGTTTTGTAGTGGTTGCCTTCCCGTGAGTCGGTGCCACCGCAAAGCGGCAATTCTGGGCTAAGACCCCGGTGGTTGAAAAAGAAAAAAAAGGGTCTTACACCCTCTCATGCCGAAGGCTGGCAATTAAGAATTAAGAGAACCTTAATGACAACGAAGATGGAGGAGAAGTAGAAGGTGACTGTGGCTACCTTTCTATTGGAAGGAGAGGCAATACTCTCGTGGCACGAGTTGGAACTACTTCTGTTTACTGGGAGGCAACTCACTGAGGTCTTGATGGAGGAGTTTTTGAGACTTTTTCTGGCAATGTATCTCCCATCTACACTGTTGATTGCAATAGAGAATCAGTTCTAGAGGTTGACTTAGGGTGAGAGTCTTATTGATGATTACTTGCATGAGTTCAATAGATTATGACTGTATACGGGCTGTATATTTGCTAATAAGGAGCCCAAGAAAATTATGTTCTATAAAGGCCTGCGCAATCATCTGAATATACATCTCTCAGATCAGATGACGCAAGGCTTTCTGATATTTGTGATTACTACCCAATCCCTAGAGCAGGATCTCAAAAGAGTTCAAAATAAGAAGGAATTGGGTGTAAAGTAGCCAGAGTTCAAAGTATCGTGTTCATCAAAATAAAAATATTGCAGGTAGATAAGGAAGTCGAGTTCTTTAGGGCCAAATTCTTCTATGGTTTGTGGGCTGACTTCAGGGCAAGGTCCGCTCACTTGCTATACATGTGGAAATGTGGTGCTTTTTTCCAGAGACTTCCGTAGTGGTCCTCCAAGGATGTAGAAAAAGGCGGGTTCAACTTATGTGAAGAAAGGGAAGGAAGCAGAGTCATTTGGATCCAAGTATGCTCTAGCGTAGCGCATAGTGACAATCATTGCCAATATGAGGCCATTAAACAAAGTTATGTGGTGATAGATACGGATTAGTATATAGCTTTTATTTATGTATATACTTGCTATATTGTGCATTACTTAACTTATTTTAATTAGGCTTTGTCCTAATTCTAGAGTAACAGGCGAGAGCACTGTTCGATACAGGCACTTCTCATACATTTTTTTTGAGGACTTTGTGTTGCGTATCAAAGTGCCTTCTTTTATATCGACAGATAGAATTGATGTATTGGTGCCTAACAGATCCTTGATGCATGCAGATTGGGCTTGATGTGTTCAGGTGTTGATAGGAAGTAATGACTTTTCATTGGAAGCATATGTACTGCAAATATCTGAGTTTGATGTGATCTTTGACATGGACATGCTCTCGGAGCAACATGTCTGCATTGATTGCAACTCAAATGAAGTCACATTGGGACAGAACACTGAATGTGATACTAAATTCATTGGTATGTGAGGATAAGAAAGATACTGATGTCTTCTCTCCAAGTGTTTAAGGTAGTTCAGAAGGGAGCAGAGTTATTCTTCATGATATGAGAGGTTGTAGAGCCGATGTCCAGTTTGAGTGACGTTCCTATTGTGTCGGAGTTTGTGGATTTGTTTTCTAAAGATCTCCCTAGAATTCCATCTTAGTGAGAGATTGACTTCACTATTGAGTTGGTGACAGGGAGGAAACCTATATCACACTCACTGTATCGAGTAGCACAAATGGAAAAGGCGGAACTGAAGGTTCAGTTACAGGAGTTGCTAGAGCAAGGCTATATATGTCCAAGTATGTCACCTTAGAGTGAACCAGTTCTCTTTGTGAAGAAGGACAAATGCTTACATCTATGTCTTGACTATAGTGAACTAAACAAGTTGACAGTGAAGAACAAGTATCCATTTCCGAGAATCGATGATTTGTTTGATCAGTTGGTTTGATCGACGGTCTATTCGAAGCTGGATATGTAGTCTGGCTATTATTAGTGGTTCTTGTAGTTCATGTTCAATGTGACATAGGTCACATAATTAAATAATTTTAATTATGCCCCAAAATAATTATAAAAGATTTATGGATTTCTGATTTACGATTATTTACCATATGATTAACCCATTATAAAATTTTGGAGGCCTTTGGCCCAATGAATGGGAGGTAACCTCACATGGACTAAGGATTCAACATGTGCTGCATTTAGCAATAAGGGACATATAGTGTTTAGGTCATTCAATTCATATGAAAATGTTTCCCAGTCACCTAAGGTCAGAATAAGGTCTTGGTGCATCTTTAGAAGTGATTTTGGTTCATGAAGATCAACAAGTAGGTTTGCACCACACTTAAGTGTTTTCGAGTTCGCTCTGTCTATGCAATGAATATATAAGGGTGGGCTGGTTATGGCAATAAGGGCAATAGATTCCAAGAAATTTAAAGATGTGTTAGGGAGACCATGAAAGTCTGGTTGGAATTCTAGGTTATGCCACCCCTTATTATCGAGTGCCAGTGTGCATAACCACTTAATTAAATAACTATATCGGAGTTTAGCGAAGGATCTTCATTCTCCTATAGATATCATAAGTCATTAGATTTACTGAAGAGTAACAAAGGGAGTGGGATATTAATAACGGGTAGTTACCAATATTACTAAGTGTCCTGGAATTGGGAATTTTGGATTCAGTCCATCATATTCCCTAGTACCACTGCGAGCCCTTCACTGAATAGACCTCGGGAAGTGCAGGATTAACCCTAAGCTTATAAGTATAATTAAAAGTTCAATAAGAGTAGTTTGATAGGTTAGGTTGAAGGAACAAAGTAATAATCTCACCTATGTAGGGTTATAGGGATACAGGACCGGTTAGTCCAGCGAGCTAGAGCCTCGGGAGTTTGACATCAGGTCTGGTTAGTCCTGCAAGCTAGAGGATCGAGATGAAATAACTTGCATTGCATAAAAATAAATTATGGCGGGTCAAGATGTACAGAGCAAGTCTTCACACCGATGGCAATATGATGACTCTTGCGAGGTGTGAGGGTTTGAGGGTCTAGTAGGATGTTTATACAACGGTCTGGAGGACGATCCCCGAAAATGCACACTCGACCAAAATAACTTGTGGGATGTACAACAAATTAGTACATAGGGACTCTATAGTGCGCCTATGATGTGTACAGAGGCGTACAAAGAGTCTAGTCCTAGTAGTGTGTATACCCGCCTAAGAAGTGGAGACGCCCGCTCCACTGCTGTCGTAGCCATAACTGTTGTACCAGTGAATTTAGCTAATGCCAGAAAGTGGGAACTAAAGGTCTGTGATCAAAGAGGTGTGTGGATGAGTTGCACGTGTATGAATCATAACATGCACAACATATCATAATATACATCCTAGATCATCCATATTGTAGATCCTTATAATATAAATTAGTATGAGCTCTTTTATATGATAAGTTATGTTTCATAACACCATAACTTAAAAGTTTTTATGGGCATTCATGTAAGTTAAGGTACTTTTGTGATGGTTGCTTAGTAGTAGTTGTTTACCTTACTGTAATGTTTATATTACAGACTACTCATTTCATTACTATGGTTCTGCTATAGTTCTTCACTTGTTGTACTACTCATATGTAACTTCTATTATATTGATGTAAACACTATTAGATGCTTACTCATGAAAGATTAGTTCCACTGTCCCATACACTTTTATTTCGACATCTTGTTGTCCTCCGCTTTCGTCCTCGTTCACAATGCCTAGGAGTCGCTGATGCGTGTAAATACGGCAAGCGCACCGGTCGCACAAGTAATAAAGTTTGTGAATAAATCCCAGAGTGTCGGTCTCTTGAGGAATGCAGTTGGCATGGAACGATGAACAATCCGAAATTATTGCTAATAGAGTTAGTAAAATGAAAGAAGAAACAAAAGGGGCTTTGAGGTTTGTGTTCTTACAAACAAAGAAATTAAAGCTAACAATGCGGGTCGCATTCACCGCTTCGTAAGGCGAGATGGGTGTATCGGCCGCTATGCCATACTTCGGTAGGGCGAGTGGACGGTGAGACAGTGGGTGAGGTGTTAAGTGCGGAGTGCAATCAAGTGGAATGGTGGGAGTGAGACGGGGCGAGGCGCATCACAACACAAATCCCACAAACAAGTTTAAACAACAAAAATCCAATTACAAATAACTAGAAATTCGAAGTTCATAACAAGCTTGAGTCATTCATACACTACAAGGAAGGTAGAGGAAGAGTAAACCAAGAGGGTGAAGATCCACCGCGGTTGTTGGTCGGAGGTGCGGGTTGTCAATCCGCTTCCACGGGCAGTCCGAGGAGGCTTCCGGTACCGACGAGCTGTCACCTCGAGGGCCTTTGAGTCCGTTCTCTAGGTCGTCTCCGTCATCTTCTTCTTCGGTAGAAAGCTCGGAGAAGAGGTCGTTAATGGCCGAGAGGGTCACCGGAGGATGTGGAATGCTTTAGAATCGCCGGAAATCACCTCCCGGTGGTAGGGATGAAGGTGGAGATGGATGGAGCATCTGAAATGCGGATGGGCAAAGTGGCGGCCAAGTTCGATCAAGGTCCGTTGACCTAATTCGCGGAGCAGGCCAATATATAGAAGCATGATTAAATAGCGCGCACCACCACAGGCGCACGACCAGTGGTCGTGCGCGAACAATGTCAGCGCCCGTGGGGAAACAACCTGTAGAACCTGCACCAGAAATTTAAGCATGCGCACGATCAGCAGCGCACGATCAGTGATCGTGCGCGGCAAGGGTGGTGATCGTGCGATATGGGACAGAAAAGTGGAAAAAGATGGCATGACTGCGCACGACCGACAGCGCACGAGCAATGATCGTGCGTGGTATGGCTGGTGATCGTGCGTTATGGCGGGACAGGACAATGAAATGAGAGCTCAGGCTGCGCACGACCGATGGTCGTGCGCCAAAGAGGTCGATGGTCGTGCATGGGTAAAAACGCACGACCATTGACTCCTTTGCCAAAAAAGGTGAAAGTGCTATGCTGGACGCCCACACGATCCCCGAACCTGCAGGAAACTGCACGCGCTATCGATCATGACAGTCACAGAAATATACAAAATGCATTACACGAGGGAAATACACACACGCACAGGAATAGGCTAAAAGAGTGCACAAGACGTGTAATGGCATAGCGAACCAAAAGGAGTGCTAATGGCGCTAAATGATAGTGCAAAGACAAGAAAACGAGCCCAGATGAGTCAGGAAATAGATATGAAATGGGGACTCATAATACCCCCAGACTTAACCATTTGCACGTCCCGGGCAAACAATCATCTCGTGAACTCTAAAATAGCTAGCTGACGAAGTAACTTCGATCTAAAGTAGAACGAGAAATCGAAGACTCAAGCGTATAGAAAATATAATAGAAGAAATTTCTAATTATACTAAGAAATTTATAACTTTCGACAAAAGTAAATAAATATTGTCACTACTCAAAAATTGAATTCCGGAGAATCGTTCGGTCATGCGTAGGAAGAAAATAGGCGCGTCGCTTGGCTAAACATTGCCAAAGATCGGGGCTCGTGATCACCTCCAAAGGAATCCACCAATGTCGGGGACCATATGCTTGCCCGTTCACACTCTCTCTACGGCACTAGTTGACTCTAGCGTGAGTCCGTAGGACTTCGGGTAATGATGGGGCTTGGGTTACGGTGAGGTAAACAATGATAAAAAGAAAGGCTTAGCACCTAACCCAAATGAGCTCGCCTAAGAGAATCCCTCGGCAAAACCACCAAACGCGCGAGTGCACCACACCCCCAGACTTAACTTTTGCAACATGGGTGTGTGCACCGCCTACTCCAAATCAAAATCATTTTCAACAAGATTTTCAATCAAAAGATTTTTTTTTTCACATTTCATTTTCACTTTTCAATTTCTCTTTTTTTTTCTTTCTTTTCTCTTCTTTTTCTTCTCTTTATTTTGAACAATTCAGCAGATTTACTTGTGCGCACTTCCACTTTTTCACAATTAATACACCACATCACAACCCAAAATGAAAATATGAAGTACGAAAGCTCTATTTGGGTGTGCGACTAGGATAGGCTAAGGGGCTTTGGTGAAATAACAGTGGAGCTGAATCAAAAGGGTAGGCACAAAGGGGCTAGCGAGGGCGACGTTAGGAAGGGTACAAAGCTCAACCGAGCCAATATGATGGTCTACATCACTCTCATGCTAGACTAACCATGCACCAATGCTTCGAAAGTAGCTAGGGGCATGTTCTTAGCCACCGAGAAAAATGATCCTTCCTCCTGACTCGAGCAATACGAAGCTAGAGACGCCTACACACATTCCTACGCTACCGACAGATTGCTCCGGATTCACAATTTTGAGTAGGGCAAACATCATTTACGAATGCAGAAAAAATATAAATTTGCAAGTATAAAGAAAAATTTAATCTATACAATTTCTACACCACGAGAGTACTCGATTAGGAACACTACACGAGTTTCGAACTACTCTAAATTAAAATCCTAAGTCAGCACCGCTGTTTTACAATTGACACAAAACAATAACATTGACTCGAGCCGTGTGCGTGGTCAAGTGCGCGCTTGTGTGGGTGGTAAGGTGTGTGTAAATACGGAAATGAGGCGGAGCTACCACAAAAATTTAGAGACTAAAGTAGCATGAAAATCAAATAAGAGATTAAAAAAAGATTAACTATTGCTAAAATCCTACAATGAAAGAAAAGAACAAGCTATCTAGATAACTATTGGGTTTTCTGTCTCCCAACAGGACTTATTCAACTTCTAAACAAGTATTAGCTGATTGGCCTATGAAAATAGAAATGCTCAGGCACTTGTTCATGCACGCATTTTGGTAGCGGGTACTAGTATGGAGACAGAACAAATGAACCACTACCTGTATAAGTATACCTGTCATAAATGTCAGGCATGGGCAAGAAATAACTTGTGACGCTCGCCGTTTCCAACACCACCTGCAAATGGTCTCTAGCAGTCGTAGGCCGCATTACAGGCCCTTGTACTGATCGAACCGGTTCCACGATGGGGTCCTGCAGGGATGTGAAAACAGGAACAGGGTCAAGAAATAAATTAGAAGAATAACATAACAGATCCTTAATCTTGGAGATGATTCTGGATTCATCCCCCATTGGTGAAATTGCAGAAAACTGAACACCACTATCCAGGATGGTACAAGAATTTCCTAGCGTAGCCTCCGCCTCGTCCGTGCATTGAACATCCTCACATGGGGTAAAAGTAGTAGCCTCGACCACGGAATTGTCCTCCACAACAGGATCTAACAGAAAGCTGGAAATGCTAGTTTCCACCTGTGAATCAACCTCAACAGAAATATCAGAAGAAGACAGAATATTATGCAAAGACGAAGGTGAAGGTACAGAACTTGACAGAAAGTCAAGAGCTGGCTCTTCGCACCCAGACTCAATACTAAGTAATGAATGTTCATCAGAAGTATAGATATCCACGTAGGAATGGGGATCAACACCAGCATCGGTGCGTGTACCAGAAATGCTTTCACCGAAACATGGGGATAACAATAGTGCATAAACCGAGGCGGAAGGGGTGCTGCTCAAGGTTGAAGTGGGAATAATCCGAAAATTCGGCTCATCATCCACTCCCAATTCAGCTAAATAAGCTGTGCAATCCTTCAATGCATGATCCTTGCTTCGACAAAAAATGCACTGCTTGGCCGGCTTTAGCGGTGCAGCGACAGCTGAAGCCGAAAAGAAGTAGTGTGGTAATGGCTCTGCTGGTCTGGTGGATAACAGGCTTATATCTACGGAATGTAGAGTCGTGAACTTCTTGGGTACTATACTTTTGAGGACATCTATCGCTAGCATGAGAAATGTCTCCACAATGAGAGCAACGAATATTGAAATTGGCCCACATTGTAGAAATATCAAGAATAGCGGGTACAACTACTTTGCATAAATTCTTCGAGTAAAGCTAACAACTCCAACAATGAAATAACAAATTAAGGGAAAAAGGGATAAAAAAAAATAGAACAAAACGAAATAATTCTAATAAAAAAATTTCCGGAATCATGAATCGTTCACCAGTTGCATTCCCCGGCAACGGCGCCAAAAACTTGAAGCGTGTAAATACGGCAAGCTCACCGGTCGCACAAGTAATAAAGTTTGGGAATAAATCCCCAAGTGTCGGTCTCTTGAGGAATGCAGTTGGCGTGGGAACGACGAACAATCCGAAATTATTGCTAATAGAGTTAGTAAAATGAAAGAAGAAACAAAAGGGGCTTTGAGTTTTTGTGTTCTTACAAACAAAGAAATTAAAGCTAACAATGCGGGGTCGCATTCACCGCTTCGTAAGGCAAGATGGGTGTATCGGCCGCTATACCGTACTTCGGTAGGGCAAGTGGACGGTGAGCCAGTGGGTGAGGTGTTAAGTGCGGAGTGCAATCAAGTGGAATGGTGGGAGTGAGATGGGGCGAGGCGCATCACAACACAAATCCCACAAACAAGTTTAAACAACAAAAATCCAATTACAAATAACTAGAAATTCGAGGTTCATAACAAGCTTGAGTCATTCATACACTATAAGGAGGTAGAGGAAGAGTAAACCAGAGGGTGAAGATCCACCGCGGTTGTTGGCCGGAGTGGGCGTTGTCAATCCGCTTCCACGCGTAGTCCGAGGAGGCTTCCGGTACAGACGAGCTGTCACCTCGAGGGCCTTTGAGTCCGTTCTCTAGGTCATCTCCGTCATCTTCTTCTTCGGTAGAAAGCTCGGAGAAGAGGTCGTTAATGGCCGGGAGTGTAACATCCCATTTCCGGCTAGACCCCTAGGAGTCGGTTAGTTGTGACGGAACCCCAGGAAACACATAAAATTGAAATAAAGCGATCAATATTTCGGGTCACGGGTTGGTCACGCCCGTGACCGACCCATCACGCCCGTGACCTGGGCGTGACTACTTCGTGATCGTCGATCGATGATCGTCGAACGTGCTGTCTGGGCATGTCACGCCCGTGACCAAGGTGTCACGCCCGTGACTATGGGCGTGACCCCATCGACGATCGTCGATCGCCGTGAGACGATCGTCGACCTTGCGGCCCGGGCATGTCACGCCCGTGACATGAGTGTCACGCCCGTGACCTAGGGCGTGACCAGCCTTCGACGATCGTCGATCTCAATTCGATGATCGTCGACCTCGAAATTTGCCGTTCGGGCATGTCACGCCCGTGACCTAGAGGTCACGCCCGTGACCTAGGGCGTGACCAGCCTTCGACGATCGTCGATCTCAATTCGACGATCGTCGACCCAAAATCTGCCGTTCGGGCCTGTCACGCCCGTGACCCAAGGTGTCACGCCCGTGACCATCCATCGACGATCGTCGATCTCAGTTCGACGATCGTCGAACCTAGAATTGGCTATTCAGGCCTGTCACGCCCGTGACCTATGTGTCACGCCCGTGACATTGGGCGAAACGACGGTTCAGGCCCGAAATTATTCTAACACGCGTGGTAATAAATGCTGGTGTGGGAAGTTACACCAGGAGTAATTTCAGGCCGTTTTCCTTCTGTAATTATATAATAAATGAGGAAGATATGGTCCAATAGGAAGCCGCCAGCTGGACACACCTGTTCAGTTTCCACCGTTTCTTATCCCTTCACTGTAACCGAAACGTTAAGGGGGGGGGGGGACTTCATGGCCATTAAGGCTTTACCCATTCATCTCCCACTTTCTGATTTATAAAAGCCCACTTGAGGCAAGAGGAGAAGGTTACACGCTCAAGCAAACGGATCAGACCTTTGTTCTTGCTGTAGGAGAAGTTCAGCAACGCCACCACCGACCGCGCCATGGCACCCCCGTCGTTCTTCTCGCCTCCAAACCGCGAACAAGGTCCTCCTCTACTCCTTGTCTTTCATGGGTAGATCTTAGGATTCTTAGAAAGGAGGTTCGCGCTCAACGGAGCCGGACCCATCTCTCGTTTTCATGGAAAAACCATGAAAAAGATATTTTGAGTTCGCCGAAACCGCCACCTCCGGCGGCCAAACCACCGCCGACCGCTAGCCATCGCCTCAACGGAGGTGGTGGTGGTGTGGCTGGCCAGGGAAGTGACCGAACGGCCGGCGACGGATCACGGAATGCTTACAGGAAAAATGTTTTCCTGTGTCTGTTCGGGTTCATGAAGAAGATGAACAGTAGAATTAATATTATAATACATAGATTATTATATATTACTTAATGGAAAATAGATTATTTGAACATATTTTGAGGCTGCGAAACGAGGCACTTAGAGGCCGAATTAGGAAAAATGACCAGTCACAAAAGTTGTAGCCCTCTGGGTCTACTTTGATTTAAAATTGATTTTATTCAATTTGGGTGAGTGGTTTGACCACAACACTCATTTTGGTGGGATCAAGACCTAGACTAACCAGAAATTGAAATGGTTGCCCACGGTTTATAACATGTCCAAATGACTTGAAATTTGGGCTGGAGGTCTATAATATGTATATCGAGAGGCTGTCCAAAAATGGGAATTTTTGGAGATACTTTGCCTAAAGTTTTTGTTTTAATTTAATAAACTTAGAGGAATTTATTTAGACGGTCAAATGACCTCCAAACCCTCCCAAATTTTGGTGAGTGGTCCCTGGCTATAAAACCTAGGTCTGTGTAAAATTCCAATTGATTTGGAGGAGTTTTGGGTGAGAAGTCTTCTACCCTTAACTAGGCGTTAGTGAGACCCTTTTAATAAAAAGTGCACTGAGAATTTGGAAAGGTCAAATCGCCTCAACAGAGGCTGATTTTCTGATCTCTGACTTAGAATGGTGTTATAACCTGCGTGGAGACAAATGGAGTGGTTTAGGGTTGGTTTACCCTAGGATCCAAACTCAAATTTTAAATGAAGGGTTTTGAGGTTTGTGAAGGACATAGGAGCAAAAGCTCTTGTATGCCCTTGAAATTTGGAGGAGAGTGGCATGATATGCTGAAAACCCTCTGGTTGAAATGGTGAAGGAATTGGAGGTAATTGGGTACCTCGGAAGTTGAGAGTTTGAATTAGGATAGAAATGTAATTTAGTTATTTTAAGCACTAAATCTAATCCAAAAATTATGAAACTCGGGAGGAGGGTGTCTTAGAATGTTATAGACTTATGATAATTTTCCTGGAATTTTTTGATTGATAAATATTATACTTCATGTGTTAACGTATTATTTGCCCGATTTGTTGTTTCAATTATTTGGAGGTTTTAAATTAATTATAATCAGTTAAAATCTGGATTTAGATCTTGAGCAGTAGAACATTGATCCCTGAATTTTTATAGAATTTTATGTTGAATAAATCTGGTACTTTGTTCATAGATGATAGAAAGGGCTTTATGTTTAAAAATTAATTATGGATACAATACTTGCTGGAAAATTATGAAACTTGGCCAGTGTTAATTTTAGGCCTTTATCTGCATGGCATAAATTATTTATAATTTTTTGAAGAATATTTTCTATACTTGATTCATAAACAACAGAAGTTAGAGATTATTTCTAAAATAGTTTTCATGCCCTTCTAATGATAGAAAAATTATGATACTTAGGATTTAACCTATTGAGATAACCTAGTATTTATCATAAATTTGTTGGACATCTTGCATGAGAACTTAGGGTAGTTCATGTTCAAACCGGTAGTCCTTGGGATTTTCGAGGAATTTAATTAAATGCCAAATAAATTAGGAAAATTTCCATTTTTCCGGACTTAGGTCATTTATATCATGGTAAGTCTCCAGTAAATAATTTAGGGCATTTGGATGAGTAATGGATCATTGCATAACCGGTTCGACATGTAGCCTAGGTCGGTCTGCATATAGCAATTTGTGAAATGCAATAGGACATGATCTGAGGAAGTCATTGGAGTTAAACATTTTGCCTGGGTGGAAATGTGGAGTAAATCACAATAAGAAGATAAAAAGAGTGATGAGAAGTGGTGATAGGTAGAGTTAAGAGGTGCTCGGGTTTGGCGAAAGATCGCTTTTCCCGAAGAGTGGAAGGTTTAAAAATCACCCTAGGATAGTCTATCGTAATGTAAGAAGGGAATGAGTTTAAGGGAGATCAACCAATAATAATAAGTGCCTTGCGAAAGGGAACTTCGGGCCGTAATACCGCCGTCTTGGTTCCTAGTGCCCCTTGAGAGCCCTTCACGGGGTATACCGGGGGCAGTCCTGGGCTAACGTAAACTGTAATAACAAATCGACAAGAGTAACTAGGTAACTAGGGCTGCACTTTCACAAACACTGTTGGCACAGGAAGATTGATGAGAGCTTCGGCTCGGTTGGTTAAGAGACAGACGGGATGGTCCGGGGAGCTTCGGCTCGGTCGGTTTGGAGAAGGACGGGATGGTCCGGGGAGCTTCGGCTCGGTTCTGTTGGAGACGGACGTTTGGTCCGGGGAGCTTCGGCTAGGTTTTGTGTGTTTACGATTAAACTTGCATGTGCATAAAATAGGAAAAGTTAAGGTGGTGGGTCTTTCGATATCGGGGAGTTCGATTGCACCGACACCGATATCGTTAACTCGGCGAGGTGGTTAGCACTTCGCCAACAGAAGTCCGGTGCGCCAGCCGGCAAGAGTACGCAGGCGTCCTCTTAGTGCACCAAGCGTTGAGGCGTACGATAGGTCAGACCAGTGGTGCTTTTACTGGATTTGAGGTGGGCGCGAGGCCCAACCCACCGCTTCCGTCTACCACTACGGAGGTATCCTGGGAGGTAACGGCTCCGAAAGGGGGAACTAAAGGTCTGTGTGCACAGAGTCGGGTGTGTGAGTTGCACTTGCATGTTTCATCATACCCACTAGCATGTCATAGCATAATCGATTCATTTAACCCTGACACCTAAAGTATAAGTGGTATGGACGCTTATACATTAGGACCTGCAAAACGACCCCTTGTCTATAAGCTTGTGTGGGCAAGTTTATAAATCAAAGGTTAATTTCAATATATAACAACCATTGCTGTTTGATAACCGACACCCCAACGTATAAGTGGTATGGGACACTCTATACGATGGGAGCCTTGCAAAAGATCCCTTTTGCTTATGTGTTCTCACATAAGTGAAGGTTTAAATTCATATAATTGCTTTTCTTACTGTTAGACCTATTATAACAATCATATTAACTGCTCACCGAATACATCTTGCTAGATTAAGTCCATAGTCACCTGTTTCTTGATTTATCTCTACCATCATGTCCTTCCCTTTCTTCCTCCCCGCTCGGTACCTAGGAGCCATGGGGGAAGGGGTAGGGGATGATAGGGCTTAGTCTTTATGACTAACGGTTTTCGAACCGTATCATTTAGGGGATCGTGGAGCCCAGCATGGAGGAGCAGCCCCAGAGATCGGTGCGCCTAGAGATGGGGCAGTCTAGCTCCGGAGTTCACACAGCCGGGACCGTGAGTCTCGACCTTGAGTAGTTTCTGTTTTCGCTTCCGCATGAGAGACTTGTAGTGAGGACATATTGTACCGGGCATAAGCCTGTATTTATAGTACTCTGATGATTTCTGTGCAGACTCCCTTCATGGAGATTTTATCTTATTTACATGTGATGTATTATTGTGGACTGCATTGTTCTTACTTCAATAATTATGCTACTTTTCTGTGATCGAATTGGCCGGCAGAATCGGCGCCTTGTGGTGATGATCCATCAGGACGTGAAGGAGTCACCGCAAAGCGGCGGTTCTGGGCCTAAGACCCCGGTGGTTGAAAAAGAAAAAAAATGGGGTCTTACAGGGAGGGTCACCGGAGGATGTGGAATGCTTTAGAATCGCCGGAAATCACCTCCCGATGGTAGGGATGAAGGTGGAGATGGATGGAGCGTCTGAAATGCGGAAGGGCGAAGTGGAAGCCAAGTTCGATCAAGGTCCGTTGACCTAATTCGCGGAGCAGGCCAATTTATAGAAGCAGGATTAAATAGCGCGCACGACCACAGGCGCACGACTAGTGGTCGTGCGCGAACAATGTCAGCGCCCGTGCGAAAACAACCTGTAGAACCTGCACAAGGAAATTTAAGCATGCGCACGATCAGCAGCGCACGATCAGTGATCGTGCGCGGCAAGGGTGGTGATCGTGCGATATGGGACAGAAAAGTGGAAAAAGATGGCATGACTGCGCACGACCGACAGCGCACGAGCAGTGATCGTGCGTGGTATGGCTGGTGATCGTGCGATATGGCGGGATAGGACAATGAAATGAGAGCTCAGGCTACGCACGACCGATGGTCGTGCGCCAAAGAGGTCGATGGTCGTGCGTGGGTAAAAACGCACGACCATTGACTCCTTTGCCAAAAATGGTGAATGTGCTATGCCGGACGCCCACACGATCCCCGAACCTGCAGGAAACTACACGCGCTGTCGATCATGGCAGTCACAGAAATATACAAAATGCATCACACGAGGGAAATACACACACGCACAGGAATAGGCTAAAAGAGTGCACAAGACGTGTAATGGCATAGCGAACCAAAAGGAGTTCTAATGGCGCTAAATGATAGTGCAAAGACAAGAAAACGAGCCCAGATGAGTCAGGAAATAGATATGAAATGGTGACTCATAATACCCCCAGACTTAACCATTTGCACGTCCCGGGCAAACAATCATCTCGTGAACTCTAAAATAGCTAGCTGATGAAGTAACTTCGATCTAAAGTAGAACAAGAAATCGAAGACTCAAGCGTATAGAAAATATAATAGAAGAAATTTCTAATTATACTAAGAAATTTATAACTTTCGACAAAAGTAAATAAATATTGTCACTACTCAAAAATTGAATGCCGGAGAATCGTTCGGTCATGCGTAGGAAGAAAATAGGCGCGTCGCTTGGCTAAACATTGCCAAAGATCGGGGCTCGTGATCACCTCCAAAGGAATCCACCAATGTCGGGGACCATATGCTTGCCCGTTCACACTCTCTCCACGGCACTAGTTTGACTCTAGTGTGAGTCCGTAGGACTTCGGGTAATGATGGGGCTTGGGTTACGGTGAGGTAAACAATGATAAAAAGAAAGGCTTAGTACCTAACCCAAATGAGCTCGCCTAAGAGAATCCCTTGGCAAACCACCAAACGCGCGAGTGCACCACACCCCGAGATTTAACTTTTGCAACATGGGTGTGTGCACCGCCTACTCCAAATCAAAATCATTTTCAACAAGATTTTCAATCAAAAGATTTTTTTTCACATTTCATTTTCACTTTTCAATTTCTCTTTTTTTTTTCTTTCTTTTCTCTTCTTTTTCTTCTCTTTATTTTGAACAATTCAGCAGATTTACTTGTGCGCACTTCCACTTTTTCACAATTAATACACCACATCACAACCCAAAATGAAAATATGAAGTACGAAAGCTCTATTTGGGTGTGCGACTAGGATAGGCTAAGGGGCTTTGGTGAAATAACGGTGGAGCTGAATCAAAAGGAAGGGTAGGCACAAAGGGGCTAGCGAGGGCGACGTTAGGAAGGGTACAAAGCTCAACCGGGCCAATATGATGGCCTACATCACTCTCATGCTAGACTAACCATGCACCAATGCTTTGAAAGTAGCTAGGGGCATGTTCTTAGACATCGAGAAAAATGATCCTTCCTCCTGACTCGAGCAATACGAAGCTAGAGACGCCTACACACATTCCTACGCTACCGACAGATTGCTCCGGATTCACAATTTTGAGTAGGGCAAACATCATTTATGAATGCAGAAAAAATATAAATTTGCAAGTATAAAGAAAAATTTAATCTATACAATTTCTACACCACGAGAGTGCTCGATTAGGAACACTGCACGAGTTTCGAACTACTCTAAATTAAAATCCTAAGTCAGCACCGCTGTTTTACAATTAACACAAAACGATAACATTGACTCGAGCCGTGTGCGTGTGTAAGTGCGCGCTTGTGTGGGTGGTAAGGTGTGTGTAAATACAGAAATGAGGCGGAACTACCACAAACATTTAGAGACTAAAGGAGCATGAAAATCAAATAAGAGATTAAAAAAAGATTAACTATTGCTAAAATCCTACAATTAAAGAAAAGAACAAGCTATCTAGATAACTATTGGGTTTTCTGTCTCCCAACAGGACTTATTCAACTTCTAAACAAGTATTAGCTGATTGGCCTATGAAAATAGAAATGCTCAGGCACTTGTTCATGCACGCATTTTGGTAGCGGGTACTAGTATGGAGACAGAACAAATGCCCCACTACCTGTATAAGTATACCTGCCATAAATGTCAGGCATGGGCAAGAAATAACTTGTGAAGCTCGCCGTTTCCAACACCACCTGCAAATGGTCTCTAGCAGTCGTAGGCCGCATTACAGACCCTTGTACTGATCGAACCGGTTCCACGATGGGGTCCTGCAGGGATGTGAAAACAGGAACAGGGTCAAGAAATAAATTAGAAGATTAACATAACAGATCCTTAATCTTGGAGATGATTCTGGATTCATCCGCCATTGGTGAAATTGCAGAAAACTGAACACCACTGTCCAGGATGGTACAAGAAGTTCCTAACGCAGCCTCCGCCTCGTCCGTGCATTGAACATACTCACATGGGGTAAAAGCAGTAGCCTCGACCACGGAATTGTCCTCCACAACAGGATCTAACATAAAGCTGGAAATGCTAGTTTCCACCTGCGAATCAACCTCAACAGAAATATCAGAAGAAGACAGAATATTATGCAAAGACGAAGGTGAAGGTACAGAACTTGACAGAAAGTCAAGAACTGGCTCTTCGCACCCAAACTCAATACTAGGTAATGAATGTTTATCAGAAGTATAGATATCCACGTAGGAATGGGGATCAACACCAGCATCGGTGCGTGTACCAGAAATGCTTTCACCGAAACATGGGGATAACAATGGTGCATAAACTGAGGCTGAAGGGGTGCTGCTCAAGGTTGAAGTGGGAATAATCCGAAAATTCGGCTCATCATCCACTCCCAATTCAGCTAAATAAGCTGTGCAATCCTTCAATGCATGATCCTTGCTTCGACAAAAAATGCACTGCTTGGCCGGCTTTAGCGGTGCAGCGACAGCTGAAGCCGAAAAGAAGTAGTGCGGTAGTGGCTCTGCTGGTCGGTGGATAATAGGCTTATATCTACGGAATGTAGAGTCGTGAAGTTCTTGGGTACTATACTTTGGAGGACATCTATCGCTAGCATGAGAAATGTCTCCACAATGAGAGCAACGAATATTGAAATTGGCCCACATTGTAGAAATATCAAGAATAGCGGGTACAACTACTTTGCATAAATTCTTCGAGTAAAGCTAACAACTCCAACAATGAAATAATAAATTAAGGGAAAAAGGGATAAAAAAATAGAACAAAACGAAATAATTCTAATAACAAAATTTCCGGAATCATGGATCGTTCACCAGTTGCATTCCCCGGCAACGGCGCGAAAAACTTGATGCGTGTAAATACGACAAGCACACCGGTCGCACAAGTAATAAAGTTTGGGAATAAATCCCCGAGTGTCGGTCTCTTGAGGAATGCAGTTGGCGTGGAACGACGAACAATCCGAAATTATTGCTAATAGAGTTAGTAAAATGAAAGAAGAAACAAAAGGGGCTTTGAGGTTTGTGTTCTTACAAACAAAGAAATTAAAGCTAACAATGCGGGTCGCATTCACCGCTTCGTAAGGCGATATGGGTGTATCGGCCGCTATGCCGTACTTCGGTAGGGCGAGTGGACGGTGAGCCAGTGGGTGAGGTGTTAAGTGCGGAGTGCAATCAAGTGGAATGGTGGGAGTGAGATGGGGCGAGGCGCATCACAACACAAATCCCACAAACAAGTTTAAACAACAAAAATCCAATTACAAATAACTAGAAATTCGAAGTTCATAACAAGCTTGAGTCATTCATACACTACAAGGAAGGTAGAGGAAGAGTAAACCAAGAGGGTGAAGATCCACCGCGGTTGTTGGCCGGAGGTGCGGGTTGTCAATCCGCTTCCACGCGCAGTCCGAGGAGGCTTCCGATACCGACGAGCTGTCACCTCGAGGGCCTTTGAGTCCATTCTCTAGGTCGTCTCCATCATCTTCTTCTTCGGTAGAAAGCTCGGAGAAGAGGTCGTTAATGGCCGGGAGGGTCACCGGAGGATGTGGAATGCTTTAAAATCGCCGAAAATCACCTCCCGATGGTAGGGATGAAGGTGGAGATGGATGGAGCGTCTGAAATGCGGAAGGGCGAAGTGGCGGCCAAGTTCGATCAAGGTCCGTTGACCTAATTCCCGGAGCAGGCTAATTTATAGAAGCAAGATTAAATAGCGCGCACGACCCCAGGCGTACGACCAGTGGTCGCGCGCGAACAATGTCAGCGCCCGTGCGGCAACAACCTGTAGAACCTGCACTAGGAAATTTAAGCAGGCGCACGATCAGCAGCGCACGATCAGTGATCGTGCGCGGCAAGGGTGGTGATCGTGCGATATGGGACAGAAAAGTGGAAAAAGATGGCATGACTGCGCACGACCGACAGCGCACTAGCAGTGATCGTGCGCGGTATGGCTGGTGATCGTGCGATATGGCGGGACAGGACAATGAAATGAGAGCTCAGGCTGCGCATGACCGATGGTCGTGCACCAAAGAGGTCGATGGTCGTGTGTGGGTAAAAACACACGACCATTGACTCCTTTGCCAAAAATGGTGAAAGTCCTATGCCGGACGCCCACACGATCCCCGAACCTGCAAGAAAATTGCACGCGATGTCGATCATGGCAGTCACAGAAATATACAAAATGCATTACACGAGGGAAATACACACACGCACAAGAATAGGCTAAAAGAGTGCACAAGACATGTAATGGCATAGCGAACCAAAAGGAGTGCTAATGACGCTAAATGATAGTGCAAAGACAAGAAAACGAGTCCAGATGAGTCCGGAAATAGATATGAAATGGGGACTCATCAGTCGTGGGGGTGAGGCGAGGACAAAATGACTTAATCTTTATGACTAACGGTCAGTTATGACCGTATCATTTTAGGAGCTCGAGGAGTTGGAGCACCCACACGACCAGCAGGATGGGGTGGCTGTGCTTGAGGAGCAGATACCACACAGTACTACTACTGCTCAGCATCAGGTGATGACAAAAGTTCTTGTTTCAGCTTCCGCTTAGAGTGTGTGTGAGAGAGATTTATTCAGTATGACATATAATTGGGCATAAGTCCTTTAATCTCGTGTTCTCATTATTGGATTGCTTTTCATTATTTATATGATATATCTGTGATGTGGACTTGTTATACTTTTCAGTTTTACTTCTATTCTCGATTGGGCCTACCGGTTAAAATTATCGTACTAACAGGCACGATAACCATCGTGCAGTGATCACTAACTCGTGTGTTAGTGTCTCTGTAAGATGGAGGTTCTGGGCATAAGACCGTATAACTTCCTTGGAAAGGGGAGGGATCTTATATGTACACCAAGAACATAACCCAACAGACCTATAACTAGCACAGAAGGAGCTTTTGGGAGTGTATCTCCAAAGCACAAAGCCCAAGCATCCACTAGCACAGAAGTAGCCTCAGGAATGAGCACCGAGGACAAAGCCTAACTGCCCAAGGTCTATCTGTCAACTCCTATCTGTGTGATGACTGGCGAGCACGTAGATCTGCCACACTATCTTAACCAAGGATTATGACACTGCGTGTCAACACACACCGCATGCAATTACACTTAGTCATGCCAACAAACATCTAAGGGCTCCAACCAAGTCCCTTCTTATCATACTTATTGGTACCCTAGTTTGATTTGAGTTTAGTCCTCTCTTTGTGCCCTTGACCCAAGAAATATCTATGGTCAATGGTTAGGTGTCTAGCGGTAGGGTCCTCGCTTTTCCAAATTGAGAATTGGTTAAGTAGGTTTTTCGTTCGACCATAGTCGAACGCCGTTCGACTATCGTCTATCGACTGATCGACGATCGTCTATCAGTTGGTCGACGCCTTGGTCTGCGTTGATAGTTCGACTATCTGTTGATAGTTCGACTATCTGTTCTGCGCTGATAGTTCGACTATCTGTTGATAGGTCGACTATCTGTTCTGCGCTGGTAGTTCGACTATCGGTTGATAGGTCGACTATCTGTTCTGCGCTGGTAGTTCGACTATCTGTTGATAGATCGACTATCTGGTATAGTTCGACTATCTGTCCTGATAGTTCGACTATCTACTGCGGTAGCTCGACTATCTGTTTGATAGCTCGACTATCTGGATCGTTCGACTATCTGCCCGGTAGTTCGACGATCTCCTGGCGTCGTTCGACGATCTTCGAAGGTCGTTCGACGTTTTCTGTCTGCCTTTGTATTTTGTATTTATTTATTATATTTAATTATTTAATACATTTTCTGGCACTCTATTTTAAGCTGTATGATAAAGTTTCCAGGCATTATTTGCTCTATTCTTATTGCCTGAGTTAAAATCTTTTAAGATAAAGTTGTTTGTCTTATTAGCTTCTCTTTTAAATTACTTTATCTGCTGACAGCCCTTTATAGCCGTTAGACTGAAAAGTCTTCTTTTGCTATAAAGAGATGTTTCTGATGTGACTTTATTTAGTCTATCTGATTATTTGATTTAAGCCTGCAGCTTCTTAGAAAGAGGTTTATTCCTTTTTATAGAATGTTTTGCTGTAGAGATATTTCTGTCTTCTTGATATTTACAGCCCAGGCCTCAAGGCTCAGAAGAAGACAAATTAATTCAAATGGAAGAGAGCCGTTGCTTGATGATAATTATAAAAAGAACCCTTTGCAGAAGGATTGAAGCTAGTGTTACACACATATTCAAAAGCACTCAAGCCTTCATCAAGCTCAAGCTTCCTGCTCTCAGAAATCTCCATCTACCTGAGAAGTGTTAAGATCTTCATCTCTTCTTCACCTGAGTTCTCCTGCTTTCAGGAAGTTCAACTCAGAGTTTCTTTGAAGAAGAAGAAGAAGAAGAATAGCTGCTTGAAGAGATTTCTTTTTGTTATTTACTTTCTTCTTGTAGCTCTTTCCTTCAGATCTTTCTGAAGAGTTTTCTCTGCACTGAAGCAAGACTTCACCTGGACATCTTTGAGCCAGGGGGAGCCTTGATTCTTTAGAGCATTCTAGCTCAGTGCAAGTTTTTGTGCTTCTCTAATCTATTGTAAAATAGAGAAGACATCTTAACCTTCTTCCCCCTCCTGTACAGGGTTATTACTCCCTTCAAAAGTATCCCTTGGTGGCAGGGCACCTGATCAAAAACCTGTGCTTGGTTTTTAGACACCTGATCAAAAGTCTAAAGGGTTTCTGAATCTACCTGAAGCAGATTCTGTTGGTGGCAGGGCACCTGATCAAAAACCTGAGTGGATTCCTACCGTGTGGGTAGAAGAGTGGACGTACCCAAGTTGTTTGGGGAACCACTATAAATTTCCTTGTGTCGTCTGGATTCAACTGTTAATTCCTGTACTGTGGCTGTGAATAGTTATAACTAGGTTGCTAGTTGCTGTTTAGGTTTTCCAAGCTTTAACTGTAGTTACAGTTAGCTTGTGTTTGCACATCACTTGTGTTAGGCTTTAAGGTTAAATCAATATCTATAATCTCTTCATTCCGCACTTCACTCCAAGGGAGTTGGGTAGACAGTTAAGTTTTGTATTGTGCAAAATTTGATTACTCTATTCACCCCCCCTCTAGAGTAGTATCTATCCCTTCACTTTCAATACTAATCTCGTGCTCAAAAGCATACAAAGGATCGACACTGAGTCCCTTATCATCATACTAAACCCATGCTCAAAAGCATGCAAGGGCTCCACACCCAGTCCCTTCATAACAACCTACCCGTTCTCCAAGCACGCATGGTTCCATCATAACGTTAGATATCAAATCCATTTGATTTCTATACGACCCTCACCGCTACCTGTAGGGAGTTATCACAACTATAAGCAGTGGACGTATTCCATTCATATTTTCAATTCATAAGATCAAAAAGCATAGCATGACCAAGGGCGTAATATTCATCTAGCCCATTTTTCTAAGTTTTGCATGCGCACGCACATCAAATCATACATCTTTCAGCACATCTTGTTTTCGGAAACGATCAACATAACATATACGTTTCTAGATAATTAATAATCGAGTACAATTACACACCTTCATAACTTTCTATCGATTGCATATATCGTACAAGCACACCAATTACCCTTCCAATACATATCAACCATCATAGAATTATTGTATGCACTCTTATCGGATTGCATAGATAAACCATTTGTATATCCCAGGCCCATCAAACACATACATAATGCATTAGCTTATCACAGTTTCCTCAAAGTAGACTTTCCCAATGTAAAATGTCATCCAAGGCTATGACTTCCTACCAAGTCCAACATTCGAACACCAGGCTAACATCTTAACATCCGTCTCACTTTGCAGGAGCCACATTACTCTACAAAAAACTTTCAACCATCCGTTAGAAAGGAATTTGTGAGGGCTAAAACTTTTGTATTCAGCCCAACACCTAGAAGTTCTCGGATCATGGCTTAAATCGAGCACAAATCCTGCTGCGTACAAAAATCAAATTTCTGCACGAATTGTAAAGTTGAATGAATGGCAACGGTTTGTCTTTTTCCTCTATCAACTCATACAATGATATGTTAACCTCTTCCCCCTCCCTTATTTACCCTCAATAGACCACCATTCTCACGAAACTAAGTCCTTCGTCCTCAAAATGATGAGAGGAAAGGTTGAAGATAACAAAACCCTAGGACAAAGGTCCTTGCCTGGTATCTACCAAGGAGATCTCCATTATGCACCAAAGTAAAGCTCTCTTGAGTGGACATCTCTCCTATAATAGATCTAAACATCTAGCACCAATGGAGAGGGTAGGAAGCTCACCTCATTTCTTGTGATAGATCGAGTTCTCCTCCTTGGTGGCATGACAACGTCAACCTTGTCTCCCGCGATGAAGTTCGGCACTAGGAGAAAAAGAATATGATGGCTAGGTCTTCGCATTGTGTTTATAAAGGAATGGTCGATTAGCCCTAAATCTTTCAAATCCGAGAGCTACTGCCGCACAGTAAAAGTTACCGCTGCGTGGTACCTCTAAAAGTGTTACATCCAATTTCCAATTAGACCCATAAGATTGGTTTTGGTCATGACTAGGTCATGATAAAACCCTAGGAAGCTAAAAGTGCCAGGTGATCAAAGGAAAATGTGAGAATCACCTTGGTCTGTCTATGACACAACCTCATAACCAAACCTAGAGATTTACCTTAGGCTTCACCATGACTCCATGTCCCCACCACAACATCACTAACCTATTAGAGGGTCTACTAGAGTCTTAATGGTCCATTAGAGTGAACCTAATGTGGCCAATTTGACCTAGGACCACCATAGGCCTAAATTTGGCAAAGTGACCTAACTAAGAGTAGTTGGCCTCTAATGTGCCCAACCAATCTTGCCCAGGTCTTCCTAGACTTAAAGTGGTTTCAATGGGTCAACTAGGACTCAATGGTGTCAACCCATAAGCTTGAGTTGACCCTAGCCAACTCAAACCCCAACTTGGTCAAGATGCCCTTATTAAGGGTTATATGACCCTTAAGGTGCCCAGTTAGTCATGTCCCACCCCACATAAGCCTTAGGAGAGTTAAATAGATCACCAAGGACCCATTGGTACCAACCCAAAAGGTCAAAATGATTAGAGTCAACCCAAGCCCACTTTGGGACAACCAAGCCCAAATGGGCTAGCCCAAGCTCAAGCCTCCTCATGTGGCTTCATTAGGGGTTAATGTGTATGTGTGGGCTGCCAATTGACCATAAGGTTGACCAAGTCAACCTGGTGACTAAGAGATAGAAGGTGAGCTCCATTCCATGTTAATGGAGGAGAGAGAAATGAAGAAAGAGGAAGGGGGTGAAGGGGCTCGGCCAAAGGGAGGCCAAAGGCC
The DNA here is from genome assembly GCA_039513925.1 of Platanthera zijinensis. Taxonomy (NCBI): domain Eukaryota; kingdom Viridiplantae; phylum Streptophyta; class Magnoliopsida; order Asparagales; family Orchidaceae; genus Platanthera; species Platanthera zijinensis. The sequence continues at coordinate 201,556,342 of CM077084.1, read as the reverse complement.
ACCTTTAATGGCTGAATTCAACTCCCCTAGGGAAGGGGAGGAATTTCCACCCATTTCCACACCACCAAGGGGCTGGTTAAGCCCCCCTCCTCCTAATCCGAGCTTAGCCATTAATGGCTTTAATGGCCATTGATAATCCAGCCTCTCCTCTCCCCAACTGAAGCTTTAAACACCATCAGTGGGCCGAGAGAAGGCTTTCCCAACCCTCACCTGAAGGAATCGGTCCTCCCCACTATGCAGTTAAAGAAACCGAGTGGCGCCACCTTCAAAGATGGTTTCCCGGTGATCTTCTCGACTTCAGGACGCCGGCAAGGTCCTCCTCGTCTCCTTGTCTTATGGTTAGATCATAGAATTGCCTAGGTTCAAGGTTTGGGCTCAATTGAGCCCAAACAAATTTCTGGTTTTCATGGCTTCAGACGAGAAATTTTTTTGGTAGAACCGCCAAAATTCGCCCCTCCGGCAGCCGAGTCGCCGCCAGTCGATAGCTGCCACCTCGACGGAGGTGTTGGTGGCGGTGGCCGGTCGGGGAAGGGACGGGATGGGCGGCGGTGGCGGCTGGAAGTGGATCCAGGCTTGGGCTATCTCAATCATTGGCTGGAGGTAGACGATGAGCCCGGGACCTTGGATTTGTGCCAAGATCCGTGCTGGATCAAATGAAAATACTTCATTTTAATTGATTTTCTGTCACCTTATTTATAGTATTTTGAAATAAATATTAAAAATCATTAGGTGCCTCTGATGAAAAAGTGAAAAACATTAAAGTTGTAAACCTTGGGGTCTACTTTAATCCAAAATTAATTTGAACCAATTTGGACCTCTGGTTGAACCAGGGCATCCATTTTGGTGCGACCTATACCTAGGGCTATCCTGAGATTGAAAAGGGTTCCCACACTTCATCCCTTGTCCAAATTACCTAAAATTTGGGCAGGGGGTAAACCTTAGTAATACCTAGGGTTAGTCCAAAAATGGTATTTTTGGGAATACTTTGTCCTATTGTTTTTGTTATTATTTAATAATAATATGGTATTTTAATTAAGTGGTCTAATGACCTCCAAACCCTCCCAAATTTTGGTGAGAGGTCTCTGGCAACATGATATGGCTCTGTATAAAAATTCAGATCATTTAGAGTTTTTTTGTATAGGTAATGACCAAGCCATAACTCTCCCTTAGTGAACGATTCTTAAATAAAGAGTGTACTTTGGCTTTGGGTGGTCAAATAACCTCAACAGAGGCTATGATTTTGACCCCTGACTTGGTAGGACCATTATCACCCTCTTAGGGAATATGGAGTGGTTTAGGATTGTTTTAACCTTGTATCCAAACTCAAACCCTAAGGGAGGACTTTTGGGTGATATGAAGGGCATGAGTGCAAATACCCTTGTATGACCTTGTAACTCGGTAGAGTTGAAGGTAGTGTAACCTAAGCCCTGTGGAAGGAGTCTTAGAGAATTTCGAGGTAGGTAGATACATCAAAACCCCAACCCTAGTGTTAGGGTAGAATCACCTTTGTATAACACAAGCCAATATAACTCATCAAAAGGGTGTGAAACTGAAGGAGCATGAGTTTTAAAGTAGAAAGAACCCTTAGTAATTTTACTGGAATTTTATGAGCAATATTTTTGGTACTTCATTTGTTAGGTATGATATAGCCCTAAATAATGTTTTATTTATTAAAAATCATTCTGTTCATTGAAACCCTATGAATCCTTTGCAGTGAATGTACAAGGTTAAAATTGTTGCCCCTGATTTTTAATATAATTTTTGATTGATCAAATCTAGTACATCATGCACAAATGTTAAAAAAAGGGGTTTTGGTGGTATAAAATTATTCATAGATGATATATCTGTTGAAAAATTATGAGACTTAGGCCCAGATGATTTCAAGCGAAAATATGCTTGTACGAATTTATTCATAATTTTTAGAGGGTTGATTACAGTACTTTCCTTATAAGTCCGTAATATTAAGATTTTTGATAATTATTTTATTCAGAGTTTAATCCCTGCTAAAATTATGAAACTTGACCAATGATGTTTTTAGAGTTGTATTAGCTTAATATAATTAATTCATAATTTTTGGATGACAATTTTCTGTACCTGATTCATTAAAAATGAAAGATAGAAATTATTTCAAAAAAAGTTTTTAAGGCCCCTTAGATGCTAGAAAAATTATGATACATTGGATTTACATTACTGAGTTAACGTAATATTTATCATCATTTTGTTAGGCATCTTGCATGAGTACTTTGGGTAGTTCATGTTCAAACTAGTAGCCCTTGGAAGCTTTAAGGAAATTAATAAAATGCCAGATAAATTAGGAAAATTACAATTTTCTGGATTTAGTCTATTTGTGCCATGATAAGTCTCCAATAAATAATTTAGGACATTTGGATGATTATTTGGATTATCTCCTATCCGGTTCGACATATAGCCTAGGTTGGTCGGCATTTGGCTAATTGGGTTATTTGCGATAGGATATAATTTGACATGGTGTATGATGCAGCGCTGCCGCTAATTGATGATGACCCGGTTGCCGAGGCGCAACAACATAAAGATCTGAGACACCGTGATGACCTTGAAGGAAGTGCACGTTACAACCTCCGCCGCGCATGCTAAAACCGCGGAAATGAATATCAATTTAGCTTAATTATCATATTTCATGAACTCTATTTTATATTTTTGGAATATAAAATTATCCTATGTTTAAGTGATAATTTTATATTCATGGCATGCTTTTATTTTTTTAATTTGAACAATTTTTATTTTTAGTGTGCACTTTGCCATTCGGATGGATCAGATTACATCTCAATCATAGAGGGTTAAGGCTTGTTGTAAACTCCTATTTAAGGAAATGATTAGGAGGAATCAAGCATGAAAGTTGAAACCTAAAATTCCCTCTCCCTAGAGATTTCGGCAAAGAGGAGAGCCTCCTTGCCGCCGCCCCCCTTGGTTGTTGTTTGAAGCCGCCGCTCCCCCTTTCTCCCTCCATCCGTTTCGGTGCGACTCCGGCGCGGCTTCCATCGGTGCGACTCCTTGGAAGAAGGATGCAAACCCCTCGGTGTGACGCCGACCGATCCGTGGAGAGAGTGATTCTCCCACCTTATCTTGTGTGAACTTTAATCCCGATTGGGTAACCTCTTCCCCCTTGTGTGATTCATGCTTTAGTTTGTGGAGATTTTTTACGCATCGTTTTCTCCGTGGTTTTTAAATCATCGCTTGCAAAATCTGAAATCAAATTTGTTGTTATTGAATCTCTTTTTATCCGGAATGGGTAGATCCGTCTCGGGAGCGCAACTTGGCCTAGCCTTGATTTGCCCTTCCGATCGGTGCACTTTATGTGCCAACAAGGGAATTAATCACGACTCGAATTTCGATCGCTCTTGAAAGTTTTCCGCCGCTCCAAAATAAAATTATTGCTGCGTTTGAAACGGCTTATATTGAACTGAATAGATGCTTTTGTAGGTGCAGTGAGTTGTGTGCTTGTTGGAGAGGTAGGTCTTAAGGACGTTGTATCGAGTCCGGCTTACGGCGAGTTGTGTTCTTGTTGGAGAGGAAGGTCCTAAAGACGTGGTATCGAGTCCCGGATTTTTGGGAGCCAACCGACCCCTTTTCGCTCGCTTTTGGTCGGAGCTCTCTCTTTTATTTCTTGTTCTGTAACGGTTAGGTATCCGTTAGTGCACGCACGTCCGAGTCACGTTCACACCCCATATCAATTTTGTATCAAAGGCGGTCGTTTCAACTTCCACATTGCAAACATCCTCTCTGCGTTCTTTGTTGGTCGTTCGGATCTCTAGAAATTCAAAAAAAAAAAATTGTGGTCTGCCAATAGCGGGCTAAAATCCTTATTTTTCAGCGAAATTTCAAAAAAAAAATTTAACGATCTAAGTGTAAGTCACGTTGGGAATTTATAAAAATATCTTATTTTCAGTATAGCTACAACCTTAGGAAAAATCATCTTTCCAAGATTTTCTAAACCTGAATGCGCAATAGGCTAGTATCGGAATATTAGACCCCGTCTACGTCTAGGATGGCTGTGAATGAGCATGTAGATCCCAACACCGGGCCATGCGGGGCATGCGCTGCGTAACGAGATGACTGAACTTAGGAACATGTTAACTCAGTTCATACAAACCCAAGCTAGGCCACCCCCACCACCCGTTAATGTTTAGTTGCCCCGCCGGTGCTAACAAAGCTCCGATTCAGATTCTGATGGGGACTCCCCACGAGTTCCCCCTCAAGGCCGTCGCCCCGGGAGAGAGTTTGACATTACTAGGGCCGTCAAGATTGAGGCCCCCACTTACGACGGTATGGGAGATCCACAAAACTTCCTTAATTGGACGGTGGATATGGAATGTTACTTCGACTGCCACCATCTCACGGACCGCAAAAAGGTCCAAGTTGTCAGGATGAAGTTAACTTGTCGTGCCAAAACTTATTGGTTGAATGAAGAGCGTAGGCTAGGAATTGGGAACGGAGACCCAATTATTGGATGGGTCGTAATGAATAATTTGTTGACCGATCAGTACGTCCCCGCGTACCATCAGACACAGATGTTCGATGAGCTTGCCACCCTACGGCAAGGCTCAAGTTCGGTAGCTGACTATATGGGTGAACTTAAGGACCGTATGGTGCTATGTGACTTTAAGGAGATCCCCGAAGTGACTTTATCTAGATTTCGAAAGGGGCTTCACCCCGATATCCAAATGAAGCTCTTGCGATATGGGCATACGGGTTTGAACGTAACTTTCAATGCCGCCCTGGACATTGAAAAACACTTAGCCTTTAAGGCTCACTCCCGTTACTCTCACGCGAAGAACAAGTCCACCACTGGGACATCTTCTTCCACATATCCTGATAAGGGAAAGTTCAAATCCCATGAGTCGAAGTCTGTTGTGATCACTGCTCGAAACACTAAGAACCCTGCCAGTGAGCATGTTCATATAGGGAAGGTTAGCAAGGCTAACACCACATGTTACTATTGCGGCGTTCAAGGCCACTATGCCTACGAATGCCCAACCAAGACGAAAACCATAGCCTTATTAGATCAGGTCGCCGACCCTGACGATTATGAGTACGAGGACGCGGAGGAGAGTGACCCCGACGGAGTCCCTAGTTACTTGGAGGACGATCACCGCCTTATGGTGATGCGTTATATTTTGACCACTCCTCGTCCCGTAGACGACTAGAAAAGGACGAGCATATTTTCCCCGATCTTTAAGAGTGGCGAAAAGCTATACAAACTAGTTATTGATGGTAGTAGTTTCGTTAACGCCATTTCTGAGAATGCCGTTAAGCGTATGTCCTTGACTATTGAGCCGCACCCGACCCCCTATCAGGTTGCTTGGATTTGCAAAGTTAATATTGAGGTAACCCAACGATTACTAGTCCCCATGTCTTTCAATTCCTACACGGATGAGGTTTGGTGCGACGCCCTGCCGATGGACATTTGTCATGTATTATTAGGCCGCCCCTGACACTATGACCGTGATGTGACGCACTATGCTCGGGCCAACACGTATGAGTTCAAATTAAACGGCAAGACCATCACCTTGAGACCGACTGTGCCAAAAGAACTGGTAGTGATGACTAAGGATACCACCGTCCCTATAGAGAGGAAGGCGTTGAGCTTGGTTGGTAGGAAAGAATTTATGAAGGATCCTTTAATTGAGGGCATGATGTACGCTCTCATTCTAATGGGTACAAAGACTGATAGTGGTGTGTTGGATAATTTACCCCGAGAGCTACGGGTATTGTTGGATGAGTTTAGGTACGTTTACCCAGATTAGTTGCCATCGTCATTGCCTCCGCTTAGAGATATACAACATGCCATCGACATATCCCCGGATCTTCGATACGCAACCAACCCCACTATAGGCTTAATCCCGCCGCCCACCTAGAGTTACAAACCCAGATAGAGGATTTACTGCGTAAGGGATTTATTAGGGCGAGTATGAGCCCGTGTGCTGTCCCGGCCCTCCTTGCCCCAAAGAAGGATGGCACCTGGCGCATGTGTGTTGATAGTCGGGCTATCAATAAAATTACTTTAAAATATACGTTTCCAATCCCCCGATTAGATGATCTCTTGGATGTCCTTTCGGGTGCCACTATCTTTTCGAAGCTAGACTTACGGAGTGGTTACCACCAGATTCGGATCCGAGAGTGGGATGAGTGGAAGACCGCGTTCAAGTCTAAGGACGGGTTATATGAGTGGCTTGTGATTCCCTTTGGGTTATCCAATGCCCCTAGCACCTTCTCCCGGATGATGACGCACATCTTTAGGCCGTATATGGGGAAGTTTGTTGTAGTATATTTTGACGACATCCTAGTCTTTAGTACCTCCCCCGCCGAACACCTCTCCCACATCAAAGTAATCCTCACCACTTTAAGGATGGAAACCTTATTTCTGAATCTTAAGAAATGCACATTTTATATTTCGGAGGTAGAATTCTTGGGATACATAGTTGGTTCTGATGGAATTCGTGTTGACCCAGGAAAGGTTCAAGTGATTAGAGATTGGCCCGATCCACTAACCTTCAAGAGGTGCGTAGTTTCCACGGCTTAGCTACCTTCTATTGTCGTTTCATACGCGATTTTAGTAGAATTATGGCCCCCATTACCGACTGCATGAAGAAGGGAGAATTCACATGGACGAAATCCGCCGCGTTTGCATTCCGTCGCATTGAAGAGCTTATGACCGAAGCCCCGGTGTTGCGTCTCCCTAACTTCACCAAGGTCTTCGAGCTTACATGTGATGCATCTGGCGTTGAAGTTGGAGGTGTCTTGAGTCAGGAGGGACACCCCGTGAGTTATTTTAGTGAGAAGTTTGCGGGCACCAAATTAAACTACTCAAATTATGATATAGAGTTCTACGTCGTCATTAGATGTCTGCACCATTGGAGGCACTACCTCCTCCCTAAGGAGTTTGTGATCCTTTCTAATCATGAGGCGTTACGATTCATCAACGGTCAGCACAAGATCAGTCTGCGCCACGCTAAATGGGTATCCTTTTTGCAAGAATACACTTTCAATCTTAAACACCTTAAGGGAGATGACAACCGAGTCGCGGACGCTCTTAGTCGCTTAACCTTGTTAGTGACCACTATGGAGGTTAATGTGGTAGGATTTGAACGAATCAAAGATGAGTACGCCATGTGCCCCGATTTCCTGGATGCATATTTATCAGCCCAAGATAGCTCCCCCACGAACATATCAGCTTTCGTCATTAAGGACGGCTATCTATTTAGACTTGGAAAGTTATGTATTCCGCAGTCACGTTACGTCTCCATATCATCTGGGAATTGCATGGAGGAGGGTTGAGTGGTAATTTCGGTAGAGAAAGGACCATTACGTTAGTTTAAGAAAAATTCTATTGGCAAAAAATTAAGACAATGGTGGGACGAGTGGTGAGTAGTTGCCGTACTTGTCAGATATCCAAGGGCACCAAAACCAACATTAGTTTATATACGTTGTTGCCTATTCCTTCAACCCCATGGGAATATGTGAGCATATACATTGTTTTAGGCCTACCAACTACTTTACAGCGTCACGATTCCATTTGTGTAGTTGTGGATAGGTTCTCATGGGGTCCAAAATGCCATATTTTATCCCGTGCATTAGAACTAACGATGCGTCTCATATAGCCAAATAATATTTTAAATTAGTTAGACACCGGGGAGTGCCGAAGACAATAGCCTCGGATCAAGATGTTAAGTATACGAGCTATTTCTGGAAGACACTTTGGGTCTTAATGTGTACCAAGTTATTGTTTTCCTCTGCCTATCACCCCCAAACTGATGGGCAGACGAAGGTGGTTAATCAGAGCTTGGGTAGCCTTTTTAGATGCCTAGTGAGCGATCACAAAGGTACGTGGGATCTTATTCTTCCCCACGCCCAGTTGGCATATAATAATTCCAAAAATCGGTCCACTGGTCTTTCACCAAACGAGATTGTCCACGGGTACAAGGCCCCTGTGCCTATTGACATGGTACCATTGCCCCCAACATATAAGACAAGTCAATTTGCACAATCCTTCGCCCAACATATTCATGACTTACATGCACGTATACGAGGTACCTTGACTGCTCAATACGAGTCTTATCAGTCGCACGCTAATTTACATAGGAGGGTGTCACACTTTAAAGTTGGCGATTTGGTCCTAGTCCGATTAGTTCCCGAACGCTTGCCATCTGGCACCGTTAAGAAGTTGGCACCGAAGCGTGCCGACCCTTTTCAGATTATCAAAAAACTAGGTGACAACGCTTTCATTTTGGATTTGCTGGCTGATTGGGGTATCTCCCCTATTTTTTATGTCTCGGATTTGACGTTGTTTGTTTTACCTCCACCCGAGTTGAAATCTCTGTCGTCTTCTCCCTCCACGAAAATTCTGATGGGTTGGGGAGTGGTAGTTCGGATGATCTCTCTCTTTCGGTACCCGCAGGTATAACATCGGATGGTACGTTGCCTTATTTTACTTCTACTGCTGACATGTTTCCCAGGTTCCCCAGGACATTTCTCACTCCAGATATGATACTCGCTGCGGAACCGTTCACTACTCCGGATGGTACTACTTACCGCTTACTTATCCGTTGGCGTGACTGCCCCCCTTCAGACGACTCTTGGGTACTCGCGACAGAGCTTCAAAGTTTGGATGCCAAGCTTCTCCGCCACTATCTCTCAACTCACACATCAGAGATACGCGATTTTGAGTGGGGGAGGATTGATGCAGAGCTGCCGCTAATTGATGATGACCCGGTTGCCGAGGCGCTACGACATAAAGATCTGAGACGCCGTGATGACGCTAAAGGAAGTGCACGTTACAACCTCCGCTCGCGGCGTGCTACAACTGCCATGAAGAATTAGCCATAATTATCTTATTTCATGAACTCTATTTTATATTTTTGGAATATAAAATTATCCAATGTTTAAGTGATAATTTTATATTCAAGGCATGCTTTTATTTTTTTATTTGAATAATTTTTATTTTTGGTGTGCACTTAGCCATTCAGATGGATGAGATTATATATCCATCATGGAGGGTTAAGGCTTGTTGTAAACTCCAATTTAAGGAGATGATTAGGAGGAATCAAGCATTGAAAGTTGAAACCTAAAATTCCCTCTCCCTAGAGATTTCAGCCAAGAGGAGAGCCTCCTTGCCGCCGCCGCCCCCCCCCCCCCCCCCCCCCCCCCCCCCCCGCCCCCGTGGTTGTGGTGTGAAGCCGCCGCCCCCCTTGCTCCCTCCTTCCGTTTCGGTGCGACTCCGGCGCGGCTTCCTTCGGTGCGACTCCGGCGCGGCTTCCTTCGGTGCGACTCCTTGGAAGAAGGTTGCAAACCCCTCGGTGTGACGCCAGCGGATCCGTGGAGAGGGTTATTCTCCCACCTTATCTTGTGTGAACCTTTATCCCGGTTGGGTAACCTCTTCCCCCTTGTGTGATTCATGCTTTAGTTTGTGGAGGTTTTTCATGCATCGTTTTCTCCGTGGTTTTTAAATTCATCGCTTGAAAAATCTGAAATCGAATTTGTTATTATTGAATCTCTTGTTATCTAGAACGGGTAGATCCGTCTCGGGAGTGCAACTTGGCCTAGCCTTGATTTTCCCTTCCGATCGGTGCACTTTATGTAACATCCCATGTTACTTCTAGACCCCTTAACTTAGATTGGGTTAGGCATGGGGCGGGTTTTAGGGAAATTAGCTAGGTTTTGACCCTAGGTAGTGGGTTGTAGCCATGTGCGGCCCACTAAAGGACCAAGTCAAACTAGGTCAAACTAGCCTAAATAAGGACCCTAGCCACACCATGACCCCACCACATTGCCCTAACCCTAAAAACATCTAAGTGGACCCTAGGGCATGTCACTAGGTCAACACTTTGACCCCAGTTGACCAAGTCAACCTTGGGCCTAAAGTTGTCAAAACATCACTCATAGGCCCAATTAGCCTAAGTAGGGCACCCCCTTGATCCAACTCAAGTTGGGTGGTGCCATTGGGCTCATGACCATCAAGTGAGGTTAGCCCACTCATCATGTTGACCAAGTCAACTCTCCAAGTACACAAAGTCAACAATTTGACCTAAAAGAAGAAAATTAGCCCAAGCCCTTTTCCCCTTGGGCCAAGCCCACCAAGTGACGCCCACTAGCAGCCAAAGCACCAAAGACCAGCCCTACCCCTCATAATCAGGAGAGAGAGTACATGCAAGGGGGTAAAAATGGAATTTTGGTTAATGGGAGGAGAGAGAAAGTGGAAGAGAAGAGAAATAGGCCATGTGGCCCTCCTTCCTCAGCTCCAAGGCCTTCTGGCTGATTCCAAGAGTTATTCCAAAGGATTTGCAGTAGAGGGTGGCCAATTAGAAGCAATGGTGATACAACCTATGCTCCAACCGAGCTCACCTCGGCCATATCTCCCTATACAATGACTCAAGGCCAAATACAAGCCCACCAACAGTTTCAAAATGTCGAGAGGAGTGGAATTCGAGTGCTGGATCAGTTCTTTTGCTGGATAATCCAGGAAATAGGAAGGAGATTGCCGGAGCACCACCGTCATGCCAAACCGCCGCCAAGCTCGCCGCCGAGCCTCCATTCAGGTTCGTTTCGCCTCACTTCTACCCGTACTAGAATCCTAGATTAACTAGGGGAGATATCAGGCTCTATTGAGCCATATGCCATGTATGAAAATCTTGATTTTTCCGAGAAATCGCCACCTCTCGGGATCGCCGGCGCCGCCACCTCCCGCCGTCTTACCGCCTGCAAAAGATGACCACCACCACCGTGAAGGTGGTCACATTGTTTGCCGGCAGTGGCGCCGCCTCAACTGGCCGAAAACGACCCCGCAAAGTGGCCCAGTAAAATCAATCTCAGCCCTTGATTCATCAGGGATGACAACCCGATGCCCTCCATTCTTCTTTAAGATTCGTGCAAAAGCAATTAATATAATTTAATTAAATGTATGAATAGTGAATAACTGTCACACTTTTACTGTCACCTTCTATGAAAATTTTAAGGTACTTAGAGGCATCAAATTAACTTAACCCTTTAATAAAAAATGTATCCTGGTGTGTTACCTTTAAAATGCCACCCTAAACTTAGGTTTTGGTCCAGTGGTCTGGCCTGTAGGGCATTTTGCCTAGGACTGATCCTAGGCTAGGGCAGAAACTAAAACATAAGCCCAGGCCAAACCAGAAGTCCATATAGGCTGAAATTTTGGGTATGTGGTTTATTTGGGCATATTTATCCCCTGCCAAAAATTGGTAATTTGTTGGACAACGTTTTCTATAGTTTTTGTCATAATATCAAAAAGTAAATAAATGGAATAATTGGAGTTATATGCATCCAAATGGCCCCAATATTTTTGTGGCAGTTCCTTAGGGATATCATTGGTGCATGATAAAAATATCAGCACAGTTGGATCACTGCATGTTGGTGTAACCCACTTGCATGTGTTGGCTTATGTATAGCCTCGGTGTGCCAATAGCAATAATTTAAATATTATTTATTCAGCCAGATTGAGGCATTTAAAAATCATGGAAGTGATTCCAGAGGATCATTAGGATAAATTTAACACCTCAAATTAAATATGGGAATTTTGAGATCAAAAATCGCATTAATTTGAATTTTTAAAAATATAGCTCCTTTTGAAAATAAATTGGGAAAATAGGTTTTCCTCAAGGAAAAATATTCAAACTTTGCCAAGTTAAAAAGAAGGTTATATTTGACTTAGGAAAAATTGATCTTCTTGTTTGAGAACTTCTGGAATAAAATACCTTGAAATGACCATTTAACCCTCATTGAATTTATTCATGAATTGATGGAAATACATATCAGAAAAATTTGGAAATATTTATAGTGCTATATAATTGTATTATTAGTCTTGCATAATTATCTCAGAATTTATGGATGTACTGATAATTTTAAATTAACATAATGGTATTTGGGTAAATATTTAAGAATGGGATTTGTTAGGCTATCACTCTATAGTGGTTGATGAAACTCTGCCCTTAGTCTTACAGTAATGTCTTATATGCTCTGTAATTTTCCTAGAAATTTTGTAATTGAATTCCTTATACTTTCTTTGTAAAATGATAATTTTGATGATTTTTTATTAATTAAGAGCTTGAGTATTTTTTATTAATTGAATTCCTCATCCTTGTAACACCCCAGTTTAGAGCTTCAGTATTTGGACGCTATCCCCTAGAGGTAGCAGTTATTGCCCGGCAGTAGTTTAGTGTCGAGATCGTTGAGTGGACAGGCGTTGAGAGTTTGTAGTGCTAGCATGCAGTGCTAGAGTTAGCGCAGGCGGTAACATCGACAATTTTTTTAGCCTAGCGCTGGGGGTGCCCAGCGGTAGACTTACCGCGCGGGCTGTAACTTAGTGGCAAGAGCATTGAGTGGCCGAGCGTCAAGAGCATTGAGTGTTAGCGCGCAGCGCTAGAGTTAGCGCAAGCGGTAGCACCGATGGTTTTTTTAGCCTAGCGCTCTGGTTGCTCCGACGGTAGACTTACCGCTACAGCGGTAGTGTACGGACGCAGTTTTGTCGGTTCGTTTCATAACCGTCTGATTTCTCATTAAAACTTTTCCAAGGGCCCACGATCTTACGCCCAAAGGGTCTTAATAGGGCTGAGAGTTATCTTTCCATCATTCCTCATCTTCAAGAGTGAGAATTAGGGTTTGGGAAGAAGAGATAGTGGAGGAGGAAGAAGAAGCTTTCTTCCGCCATTGACGGAGCTACAGAGCTCTGATCGTCGTTCCGAGACCAGATCCGTGGAGAGGGTAGAGAGGCGCTCGTTTTCATCCATAAAGATCAATGATTCCATGACAAGGAAGAGGGGTCGTAAGGTAACGACATTTATCTTCTTGGTTTCTAGGATGCGTGCATAACAACTCTTCCTTTAAAGCTTTTGGGCACCGGATCTCTCAAATGAGAGGGGAGTCGGGTCCACATTGTTCAAGAGGAACCACTGTGTCGATTGTGTCTGTCCCCGACATATTATTGCATTAGAGATTTGCTTCGTTAGTGGATTAGGCATTATGGGTGAAGCCGTAGTCGCGACCGTTAGTCTGACTCGATGATGTTGCATAGGGAACCATAAGGATTTTGTATAAATCCGATGCGACAAGATGTTTGTGATGTATGGGTTTTCCCCTTTTTCGAGTGAATATACGTAACCAGAATTGGACAAGGTTAGCTCCGCATTGGCGATAGATGGTTTCCTCGGTGCGGGGGAATGTTATCATACGAATGATGGATTAGGGTGTGAAAGTCTATGGACTGTGATGTGCTAAGGTGAGGCTTTGTCATGTGGGGACAGTGTCCCGGCGAGACTTGTCTCCTTCTATGAGAATGACGAGAATGCCAAGCGTAGGGAAAGCCCGGGTAATGGAGCCATGAGAGGGTGGGGTTCAACAAGGGTTCTTTGAATCGGTTTGTGTGTGAGATGGAATCCAAACATGAGAAGTTAGAGTTTGCAGGAAAGCAGGGTCTAAGATCCACAAGCGGGTGGGGCCTTGGCAAGTGTTCTGTGTGTCGGCATGTATGCCGTTGGCGGAATTTCATTACCCCTTTTTGGTTGCGGCTTGACGCCGATGGGTAAATAGAATGTACTTGATTGATGATGCGTGATGATGTGTTAGATTCATACGCATAGGAAGCCTTGGGTGAATCCCAGGATTGCATTCATGCTGCACTATAGGCCCCCTTTTTCTTGTGCTCAACGTAGAAACATGTTTGTTGTATGAGACATCCAAACCTATTTTACTGCTTTACATATTTATGTATATTGCATACGAAGTGCTGACCTGCAGGATGATGGAGTGCCTCGGGGTCTGCTAGGGACGGCCGGGAGGAGATGTATGGTTACACAGTTGAGGTCAGCCTTTGCTGACCAACATTACAACTAATTTTTACAGGGCAGGGATCGCAAGCTGGAGCTAGCTCGCTGGCCAAAAAGGCCTAAGCCTCATGAAGTGTTCCATGTAGTGTAATAGCTCTATTTTGTCGGATTGTATGTTTGGTGCACTATGCTTCCGGCTTGCATGCCGAGATAGTATAGGAGTGCTTATGCACATTGATATTTGATGTTATTAAATGAGTTTTCGACTCCCTTTTATTGTATGGCCTTAAGGCCGAGTTGATACTCTATAAATGTGGATAACTTCTGGTCTTGTTTTTTGTTTCTGCTGTTGCTTTATTCTGAGTTATGAGTTGGGTAGTTAATATCATCTTTTAATGCTAAAGCTGTGGCATCCGTATATTGTGCGGCCCCGGCCAGACCCATATTATATGGTCATTACAGGGGAGGTGTTACAATCCTGGCCAAGCTCCCATCAGAAATAAAAAGGAGTGTCTTCCTTATGTCATCGTGATGGCCATTTTAGAAACTCTTCACGTAGCCCGCATCGTCCATCTTATACGAGTCCGCAAAGCGGGCTAAATGTGTGAACTCCTGATAAGACTCCAATACTGTCATGCTACCCTTCCTCAACTGCAGGGATCTTTCCTCCAAATCGTCCATTGCCAATTGTGGGACAAAATGCTTCAGCAGCGCTGCCCTGAACTTCTCCCAAGAAATGTCTGCATTCTCCATACCCATGACGGTAGTGTCCAATAGTTACTTCCACCATATCTTCGCATGGGACTCAAAGCAAGAGACTGTTAATTCCATTTCCTCTTCCGTCGGGCATCGAATCTAAGCCAACATCTCGTAAGTGATATCCAGCGACTCCTCGGTATGAACTGATAACTCCGTCCTGAGGAAGGATGGCGTAGAAAGACCTCGAAAGATGCTTAGCCAGTTTGCCCCGGGGTTTGGCTCAGAAGCCAGAGCCTGCTGAGTCCTGAATGCCTCCAAGATTGTCGTCATAGTCTGTCTCATCCCCGTTTGCTAAAACGGAGTAGGAGCCAGCGGAGGTGGAGCAATATTCTGAGCCTGAGGTACACCCTGTCGAGGGGTAGGGTTCATCGTGTGCTAGACAAGGAAAAGCAAATTGTCAGGTGGTTTACCCATAAATTAACTGAAAAGTGGATTACTGCATGTGATTTCCCTTTTGGGCAATGTTTGGTCCATTGATCCTAATGTCCTGGATATGAAGAAGGCCGAGTAAACAATGTATACACATGTGGTAATCTAACTTGTGTTCAAGTTTAATGATTGCAGGTTGTCCTAGTAATAATGATGGGACAGGTTGCATAAATGGCTAAGTCAGGTAAAACACTTACCTAAGTGGTGGACTGACAGAAATCTATCCAAGTCCACTGGCGTTTATTGGAGATTTCTCACTCTATGCCAGATGGCATATAGCGTTGAGTGGATCCTATATAGTCAAAGACCAAAGTAATGGAAGGCTCGAAATGTGGCTAAGTCCACAGGCATTGAGTGAAGTTAACTCACTCAACGACATATAACAAAAGGCTATGAGACAGGATAATGCTATAATAGCCGAAGTAGAAGTGGGCAAAAAAGTGGCTAAGTCCACAAGCATTGAGTGTAGCTCACTCACTCAACGCCAAAACTTCCTAATCGTTGAGTATAGCTCAGTCAGTCAATGTCATAGGAAAACTATGAATATTTAACAAGTCCACAGGTGTTAAGTGAGGCAAGCTCACTCAATGGCATATGATATTGTGTTGACTAATTCTCAAAGAAAGTCTTCTTCTTGACACAGAAATTTGGCTAAGTCATAATGCGTTGAGTGTAGCTCACTCACTAAACTCAAGATAACAAAAGTGTCTGCTAAGTAGTTTGGCGTTGAGTAGAGCTTACTAACTCAATGCCAAGATCAGATAAAATTGGCTAAGGCAAAAAGCGTTGAGTGAGGCATGCTCACTCAACGCTCTCAACACTTAAGATGTTGTAGATGTAGAAAATGGGCTAAGGCAAAAAGCATTGAGTGAGGTTTGCTCACTCAACGCTCTCAACGCCTAATTAATATAAAGAATTGGCTAAGGCACAAGGCATTGAGTGAGGTGTGATCAATCAACGCTCTCAACACCAGGCATGAGAAAAGGCTGCAAAAATGATTAATGCAAAAAGCATTGAGTGAGGCTTGCTCACTACACTGTCAATGCCTAGTTAGATATAATTCGGTCTAAGTACTTTGGCGTTGAGTTAAGATCATTCACTCAACGCCTATTCTACTGATGCTTGATTTTTGACTAAGTCCATTGGTGCTGACGTCAGTAAGTCACCAAGTCAACCTTATTCAAATTATTAATGACAAAGCTACAGTACATGACAAAAGTCACCGCAGATTTACTATACGATAATTATACGTTAAAGCAATGATACAGCTGACATTAAATGTGTGGGGCCCACTACTAAAAGAGCTGTTGAGTTGCATTCAATAAAAGGCGAAGCCTTTTACGAAAAAGGCAGTTGTTGAAATTAGTTATTCTTCATCGCCATTGTTGTTGTCAATAGAAGAACAGAGAGCAAAAAGACTAGAGGTCTAAAGGCTCAACAAGTTGGCTATTTGTCTTGACCTTCGACTACAGCAAGAACAGAAAAGTCTATGACGTGGAAAAGAAGGTTAGCTAGTGCTATTCTCCATCTGCACCATCCGGTTCTTCTCAGATCCAGCAGCATATCACTGAAGAACATCTACTGGAGGTTGTGATGGAAATGTTAGGGCTGAATCACCTCAGCCCAGGAAAGAAAGTGAAAGAAGAACGATTGTCTGCAAGTTGCTTCCAGCACAAGTCTATTCATCCTTTTTGCTGTGAAGTAGTTGAGCTAAAATTCCTTCAGCTCAGGTAGTAGTAAGTTTTGTTGCAGTCACTTCGTAGTTCCAACAGGAAAAATCCCTAGTGCTGTGAAGAAGAACCTTGGATTGAGTATATCTTAGTTCAAGAAAGATAGACTCAGGAAATATATTTCTGGAGTCACTGTTGGGCTGAGTATATTTCAGTCAAGATAGATTGAAATATAGAAATTTCTCTTGTATCCAATCAAGACTCACCAATCACCTCCATCTTGTAGGATACAATTGGATTTGAGCTGTAGGGATACTAGCCTGAGGTAGGGTTATATTGCCTGAGGTGTAGGATAGTAAAGCTCTCTGAGTTGTAGGATCCTCTTAGATTTCAGTGGTAGGAGATAGTTTGATCTGAGGTAGGATCCCTAGTAGATCTAAGGTAGGGTTATCTTCCCAACCAGAGTGTAGGGCCTTTGGCCTGAGGTAGGTAGTTTGTTGACCACTGAGTTGTATGCCCTTGGTACTAAACTATAGGTATTGGAGGAGATTGAGAGATCTTGAGGGACCTCAAGTTAGGGGAGCCACTATAAATCTTTTATGCTATGTGTGTTTTCTTTGTGTTTGTTTTATTGTAGGTTGCATGTCTTTAAAGAATAATATAATCAACTAATAAAGCATCCAACAAAAGGAAAATATAAGATAGTCACTAAGGACTAAAAAACCTATTAACCCCCCCCCCCCCCCCCCGCCCCTCTGGTGATTTAGCTATCCTTAAAATCAAAGACTTTCAAGTTGTATCAGAGGGAGGATTCTCATAAAGGACCTAACAGTCTTTGTAGACCTCAAAGGCTAGCAAAAAAGCTTTAAACTTATGTGTTCAAAATTGATCCATAAGATGTGGAGATCTATGAAGCTGCATGTCTGCAGAAAAGACATGAAAAACACTGGACTATTGGCAGCTCTTATAGAAGACAAAGTGCATCTAGATACTAGAGCAAAGATCAGGGCCCCTCTAACAAATTCAGATAGTGAATCAGAGGTGGATGAAGTTGAGGATGGAGAATACAGAGGCTATGAGCTGACAGCTCCACCAGAAAAAGAATCCTGCCAGGATTAGCCTAGACAAAATTTGGTATATTTCCCATCTAGCTCATCCTTAGAGTCTGGATATGAATCAAGCTCAGACTTTGATGCATCCTCATCAAGTGATTATGTGAGTGCTCAGTCAGAAGATTATATTAATCAATTGATTGAAAATCATGATGTACTTCTAAAAGCTTTCAAGAGAAGCAAGATGTTTGTTAAAAAACAAGCAGAGTAATTTGCCTCTCTACAGCTGGCTTCTTCCTAGCAAGATGAGACTTCATCTTTGCTATATCTAAAAGAGAGTGTAGTAGCTCATCTGAAGATCATGGTAGATATCCATGTTGTGTCCATCAAATATAAGGACTCAATCATCAAGGATCTTGAATTAAAAATTGAAAAGGACAAGAGGTTTGAAGCCAATTTCTCTAAGATAGATGCTATCAAGAGAAAATATGAATCTGAGTGGATTTCTAAAGTTATCCAATCTCAAAGGAGAGGCCAAGATCCTTTCAGGCCTCATTCAACCTCTCACATGGTAATTCTCCCATCCAAAAGGCATGACCAAGACTGTAAGTGTGGACACTAGATGTGTGAGAATCTTCCTTATAAGGTTACAAAAGTACTTTATAATGGAATAAGAGAGGTCATGGGATTGAGTGCACAGATGGCTCCCCATGTAGAAGTCCAAAAGGCCCAACCTAGACCTTTTGTATTTGGTGCCCCAGCCCCCAAATTCAAAGATATGGCTAAGGCCTAATCTAAAGTTCTTCTAGCAAGAACTCAAACAAAAGGTAAGCCAGTCAGTGTGGCTACCTTTGCTGTCCCTGAATCCATGAAGAACTTGCCATTTGTAAAGAAGGTTGTTACTAATGATGTTCAGAGTAAGCCAAGTTCCTCTACTTGCAGACTCACATTTGGTCAAGCTCTTATTGAAAGAAACAAGAAGAAGGCCACAAATCTCCCCACTGATTAGACATCCAGAAGTGGCTTGCACACTTCAAGGTTTGTTTAGAAAAGCAGATACAACATCCATAAATGTTGGTGTTTGGGCAAAGTCGGCCACTTCGCCATAGATTGTTAGAACAACCCCTGTGTGCCAAAGACAAGGAAGTGTCTTCCTGACAGGAAGCCTGTAGGCAGACATATGCATTCTTATTCTTACAGGAACCTAGGACCCAAGTCATATTGGGTTCCTAAGGTAGGGTAATTTCTGTTTTGTAGGATAGTCCAAGTGGTCATGCCCATATATGCTCCTTGGACAGTGTTATACCAGACCTAAGTCTTAGTACAAGGATTTGATAAATTTACTAGCATGTATAAGATGTCTAACACATGTGAAATTGTTGAGTGGGAGTTTGCTAAGGAAAGCCATCTTCTACTTCAAGTCTATAGGGCAAAGATAAGTAGAATTCCTCTTGTATATGATTCTACTAAATGTTCACTCAATTGCTAAATCTATGCATCTTAAAGATAAGACAACTGAAATTAAAGTCTGAGAAAAAGTGAGACAATTGTCTAAAGACTCTTCTAAATAAATAAGGTGTGGCTCACTTGTTCACTATTCAACAAGATGTAAATAGATTTAACATCTACAAAATTGACTTGGGCATGTTGGAACTAGTTCAAATTACACTACACTAGGACACATACTTTAATGTGCATTGCAGGTCATCTTAAGCCATGCTGATTAGACAAATTTAGTAAACTAAAAGAGTCTAAGACAATTCAATTGCAAAAGAAATTGTTAATCGATTAAGACCAGGAAGTCAAAGGTTGAGGAGAATAACCTTACTAAACAAAATCTGTCAATTAGTCGGTCTGCGGCTAAGGTACGAAAGTTAACCCCAGCCATTGATCATATCTTTGATCTCAAACGGGTAAGTTGCTTTCCGCCTTCTCTTAAGATATATCTATAAATAACAGAGCTTGTGCATAAAGCAAAAGCACTGTTCCTTGCCCTCTCCCGCCCATATTTGCCATATCGATGGAAAGCTGTTCTTGCTAGGTATCATAAATTCACAAGCGAAATGGCTCCCAAGGGACAATATTTCCTTTTAGAAGGGGCAGAAGTAGTTCTAAATGTATTCACAAATGTGCCAGAGGAAGTACAACATGCTCTTTATCTTCTCCATGTGTCTAACCTAGGGTTCATATTTAAGGAGACCTGCTTACTATTGAAGCGGGAAGTCATTGAGTTATTCTCCAATGCCAAAACAGATGTATCTGAAGGCAAACTAAAGACTATGGTGAGTGGAAAGAAGATCAAAATCACTCCGCGGAGAATAAGAAAGGAAGTGTAGTTGCATAGGTTCACTAGAATTGAGGACGAAGAAGATATGATGCTGGATAATGTAAAAAAGGGGATGAAATGGTGTGGACTATCCAAGCACACCACCGACTCCATCATAAGGAATGAACATAACCTCAGAGGTAAGTTTTGTGCCGATGTTATTGGAAAATCCCTGCTCTACATGACAGGCTCACACGAAAAAATTTCAAAGAAGATGTTTGAGTTGATGGCACGGGTCATTCTGACCAAGTGGACTGACTGGGGAAGGATAGTGTTTGATCGAATTGTGGACAACATGGCTGAACCAAATTTGGGGAGAATTCTATCACTATTTCTGATAGAAATAGTTCCAGAAATTCTGAATCTGATGCTTGGGGCACTGATTCTCCACAAGAGAAGAGTGGACATCATGATGCTTGAGAGATGGGACTGGGTCATTTTGCCCTGTAGTCCAGTAGTTGTTGAGAAGAAAGGGAAGAAGGTAGCTATTGCAGAGCCCAGCTCAACTAGCAGTTCTTCAGATGAGGAAGAACCACTTGATCCAGAATTGTCATCCTCTACAGAAAAGTCTAGGAAGGATATGTACATTAAGGTATCTGCTTCTTCAGAACCTACCCCACAAAGCCTTGTAAGCAGATCTGAGACAGATACAATCCGTGGGGATGTTGTGCTGACTACTGAGATGGCTGAAATAGTGGCATATGAAGCTGTTGAAAAGATCTCTGTAAGAATGGAGGAATAAGCTTCCAGAATTGATGATATAGAAGGGCATCTGCCTATGTCTGGTGATGCTCGTAATCCCATGCCTCAGAGTGAGGGGGAGCAACTGGTAGAAGAAATAATGAATGAAGAATTAGTGGTGGGGGAGCAACTTCTGGTACCCCTTGAAGGTTTTCATCTTGAGAACACTGAAAATGTAGGATAAAGCGCATACCCAACTATTACAAAAGCCCAGCCCGTCTTGCACTGTGGTTACTGCAGGTATCAATTATCTAGAAACAGAAAGAAGCAAAGCCTACACCTCCCAGACCATTCAAATGCTTGAAGAAGTCAAAGGGGGGGAGAGAGGCTATAAGGACTAACACAGAAAATATGGTATGGGCAACAAATGTGGTGAGAGGCCCATTGGGAATTGAGCCAGTGCAATATGATAACATCCCAATAAAGCCTACTCATGTGTTAGAGGTTTTAAATAAAGAGCCTGCTCAGCAAGATCATCAAAGTTTTCAGTATATAAAAGAATATGATAGTGCTGGTGATCAGCGGGGAAGGCACTCCACTATTACTGAGATTCCTTCCTTCAGCCCCACTAAAGAACTGGCACTATAGACAAATGTACTATAATTACACAAACTGAAGAAGAAATCAGGATGAGGAAGAGGAAATACAGAGAAGAAATTGAGAAAAAGGACTTATTTCGAGCAATAGAGCCTAGAGTCCAGATTTATCATTCTGCGTGCTTGGGATCAGGTCAAAAACAAGAGCTCAGACAGAGGCAAATGGTACAGCAAGATCGAATGGGACAGGATGGAGAAGAGGGACACATAAAGAAGAATTTACTAGAGGAATAGAAATGCCAACTTTCTAGCTCCTGATGTTGTTGAACCATCCAAATACTTCCCCATGCCCTTCAGCTATTTTCAAAGACAGAAAGATAAAGCTGAAGCTGATGCTGAAAAGGTAAAAGCAAGTAAAGCAAAGGCAACTGATAAAGTAGACAAGAAGGGAAAGAAGATGGCTGGACCAGAAGATAAACCTACAAAGAAATCCAAGGGCAGTGGGATTGTGATAAGGGAACCTGAAACTTGAAAAGTTTCAGTTTCTGCTTATAGGGCTAAGGGATGTATCATTTTGTTTCATGAACAAACATTATAATTCCTTATACGCTAAATGATATATTTGTTGCTGTGATTATGTTTTTTCTGAGTTATGATGTGATAGTATTGTTGTATATGTAGCATAAGTATGTTAGTGTATACATTGCTATAGGTTTTGACTTCTTTAAATAGGGGGAGATTGTTGGGTCCATTGATCCCAATGTCCTGGATTTGAAGAAGGCCTAGTAAATAATGTATACATATGTGGTGATCTAACTTGTGCTCAAGTTTAAAGATTGCAGGTTATCCTAGTAATAGTGATGGCACAGGTAGCCTAAATGACTAAGTCAGGTAAAACACTTACCTAAGTGGTGGACTGACAGAAATCTACCCAAGTCCACAGGCGTTGAGTGGAGGTTACTCACACAACACCAAATTGTTTAGCACTGAGTGGAGCCTTTATAGTCAAAACCAAAGTAATGGTAGACTGGAAATGTGGCTAAGTCACTAGGCATTGAGTGAAGTTAACTCACTCAACGGCATATAGCAAAAAGCTGTGAGATAGGCTAATGTTGTAATAGCCTAAGTTGAAGTGAGCAAAAAAGTGGGTAAGTTCACAAGCATTGAGTGTAGCTCACTCACTCAATGCTATAGTTTCATAATCGTTAAGTATAGCTTAGTCAGTCAACACCACAAGAATACTGTGAATATTTACCAAGTCCACAGGCGTTGAGTGAGGCAAGATCACTCAACGCCACGTGATATTGCGTTGACTAATTCTCAAAGGAAGTGTTCTTCTTGACAAAGAAATTTGGCTAAGTCCAAATGCGTTGAGTGTAGCTCACTCACTAAACGCCACATAATAGAAGTGTCTATTAAGTAGTTTGGTATTCAGTGGAGCTTACTCACTCAATGCCAAGATCAAGTAAAACTTGCTAAGGAAAAAAACATTGAGTGAGACAAGCTCACTCGACACACTCAACGGTTAAGATGTTCCAGAAGAAGAAAATTGGCTAAGGTAAAAAGCGTTGAGTTAGGTATGCTCACTCAGTGCACTCAATGCCTATTTTACAGAATGCATATGGTAAGGAAAAAGGTATTGAGTGAGGTGTGCTCACTCAACGCTCTCAATGCCAGTCATATAGAAAAGGTTGTAGAAATGGTTAAGGCAAAACGTGTTGAGTGAGGCTTGCTCACTCAACGCTATCAACGCCTATTTAGACAGAATTCTATCAAAGTACTTTGGAACTGAGTGAAGCTCATTAACTCAATGCCTATTCTTCTGATGCTTTATTTTTGACTAAGTCAACAGGTGCTGACGTCAGTAAGTCCACAAGTCAACCTTATTCAAATGGATAGCGGCAATGCTACAATACATGACAAAATGTGTCGCAGACCTACCATACGACAATTAGACGTTAAAGCAAGGATGCAGTTGGCATTAAATGTTTGGGGCCGACTGCTAAAAGATCCATTGAATTGCGTTCAATAAAAAAGAGAAGCCTTTTATGAAAAAGGCCGTTATTGAAGTTAGTTCTTCTTCATCTCGATTATTGTTGTGAAGAGAAGAACTGAGAGCAAAAAGACTAGAGGTCTAAAGGCTCAAAAAGTTAGCTATTTGTCCTTATCTTCGACTATAGAAAGAATAGAGAAAGTCTCTAAAGAGAAAATTAAGGTTAGATGGTGCTATTTTACATCTACACCAACATGTTCTTCTCAAATCTAGCAGCACAACACTGAAGAACATCTACTGGAGGCTGTGAAGAAAAGTTAGGGATGAATCACCTCAGCCCATGAAAGAAAGTGGAAGCCGAATGATTGTCTATAAGTTGCTTACAACACAAGTCTCTTCATCCTTATTACTGTGAAGTTGTTGAGCTGAGATTCCTTCAGCTCAGGTAGCAGCAAGTTTTGTTGCAGTAACTTCACAGTTACAGGAGGAAAAATCCATGGTGTTGTGAAGAAGAAGTTACGACTGAGTATATCTCAGTTCAAGTAATATAGACTCAGGAAATATATTCCCTGAGTTATGGTTGGGCTGAGTTTATTTCAGTCAAGATAGAATGGCATAGAGAAATTCTCTTGTGTCCAATCAAGACTCACCAACCACCCTCTATATTATAGGATAAAACTATATCTGAACTGTAGGGCCACTGGCCTGAGGTAAGGCAATATTGCCTGAAGTGTAGGAGAGTAAAGCTCTCTGAGTTGTAGTATCCTCTTTGATCTGAGTGGTAGGAGTAAGTGTGCTCTAAGGTAGGAAACCAAGTGGATATAAGGTAGGGTTGTCCTCCCAGCCTGAGTGATGGGCCTTTGTCCTGAGGTAGGTGGTTTGCTTACCACTGAGTTGTAGGCCCTTGTAGCTGAGCTGTAGGTCTTGAAGGAGACTGAGAGATACTGAGGGATCTGAGTTGTAAGATATTTGGAGCAGAGTTTTTGAGAAGTGTCTAGTCCAAAAAGAAAGTTGGATAGGTGGGAGGGAAAGTGGTTGTATCCTTGTTAGGGGAACCACTATAAATCTTGTGTGCTTTGTGTGTTTTCTTTGTGTTGGTTTTATTGCAAGTTGCATGTCTTGAAAGCAGAATATAATCAACAAATAAAGCATCCAACCAAAGAAAAATATAAGATAGTCACTAAGGATTAAGAAACCTATTCACCCCCTCTAGGTGATTTAGTTATCCTTTAAATCAAAAACATTGAGGCGTACCATTGCTTCTACTGCTAGTTTGTCCTCAAATTAAGCTTGTGCGTAGGGTCCCAGGTTTTTATGGACTTCTTTTCTTTGGATCATGGTTTCCCTCTGATTCCAGTTTGAAAGACCCTTTTTTTGCCTCTGGGTTCTTATGCCTAGAATCGCCATTTTGTGGTGGCACCAACACTCGGGAAGGTCGCAACTACAAAACACTAATCTTATTGGCAATAAAGATCACCATAGAAGTAGAAGTATATAGTTAGAAATATTAAGTCTAAGTCCACAAATCATAGGTAATAAATAAAAGAGTATTACAACACAGTCCACAGAAAAATAAAACGAAAACGAAAGCAGTAAAGCAATAGAGAAAAATGTTCTCTTGCCCGGTAAATCATGTCCTCACTACAACACAGACGCGAAAGCAAAATATACTAATCACTCACAGATCCTGAAGCTGGTTCTTCTGTGCTAGACTGGCCCACCTCAATGTGCATCGTACTCCATTGATGATACATCTCCTACTGCTTGCCCCTGTCTCCCATCCAGAGCCCCTGAAATGTTTGGTCCACCGACCGTTAGTCAAAAGACTAAGCCAACTATCGTCCCCGCCTCCCCCCATGACTCCTAGGCACCGTGCGAGAAGAAGGAGAGGGAAGATATTGAGGTGGTGAGTGAACAAGAGTGTGTGACAGCAGATCTACCTTAGCAGTTATATAATCACAAGCACATTGTAAAAAAATCTATGCTGGCATTTCTTTAGGAATAGAGTAGTATAGATAAGTAAGTAGAGAGCATCACAGTATGATAAAGTGATAGGAGAGCATAGAGAAAATAACCTTAATATATAAGCAAGCCGACACAAGCTTATAAATTAAGGGATCTTTTGGCAGAGCTTAATGTTTAAAAAATCTCATACCACTTTATACGTTAGGGGTAAGGGTTAAAATGTGATGATGACATGATATGTTATATTATGTGGGTTGAATGTTTTGTTCATACAAGTGCAACACACACACACGACTCTATGCGCACAGACCTTTAGTTCCCCCATATAGAGTTAGCTAAACTCTCAGGTACTTGCCTTCGTTGCAAATAGAGGCAGTGGGTTGGGCCACCCCACCTCTAGGCCGGCATCCACTTCACCGTGGAGCCTTTGCATACTATGCTGGCAAATCCACTAGTTTTTTTCGTGGCTTAGTGTAAATCCCACCCGCCGAGTCATCGTATCGATGTCGGTGTGAACGACCATCAAATACTAAAGACCCACCACCTTATGCACATGCAACCATGGATTCCCGAGCCATCAGCTCCCCGTCCTAACCTGTTCGATATAACTACCTTCTGAGCCTTCGGCTTAATGGGCTAACTTGCCCATTTACACAACCACCGATGTTAACCCCAGAATCCGCAACATTTCCAGCTAGGCATCTTGCCCTTCCCTCGATGAACTTAAGTGCTCAGTTCGCCCAGCTCGCCAGTGGACATGGTCCGTCACCTAGGCGGACTCCAGAAATCCGTCCGCTCAGGTCGCCCTCAGTTCCCCGCTCTGCTAGATCGGCGAGTCAGGCTCAGACCGGCAGGCTCCGAGTCAAGCCGCCCAGGTCGCTCAGGTCGCGGCTAGTCTAAAAGTCACGCGCTCAGTACGACCAAGGGAGGTCTCCAGCTCGCTGGCCCAGTCCGCCTGTCCCGCGCGGACTGCTTGTTCCTTCTCTTTTTTGATTCCCGTCACCGCTGCCCGACTCTTTTGTACCCCGGGCAGCCGGTTATTTTAGCCCTGCCCGCTTGGGCAGGCCCCCAGCCTATAAATAGGGGGAAGTGGTGCACTCAAAGCACGCTGACTCGAGCCCAGGAGCCCACTTGTTAAAGGCTGCGGACTCGAATCTCTGGCTTTGCGACCTCCGGCTTGCTTTCCCCATTGCTTTCTTTTTCCTTTCTTGTAACCGCATCTTGGCAATAAAAAGCAAGCCCGTCGCAGGGGTGGCATTTAGGCCGCGACGGGCGAAGTCTGGTGTTGCCGTGCTCTACGGCTCTGTTGCTTTTCTGTTCCTTTTCTAGTCCGCCAAGTAGACTGCTGCTCGCAGTTTGTTTTTCCTTTTTCTTCCCCAAGTGCTCGAACGGTTAGCTGGTGGTGCCCGAGTCCGTCGCTTTTCGAGCATCAACAACCGAGCCTACCACTCGAGTAACCAAACCAAGCAACTCTCCCGTGCCATTGAGGTGAGTGAAAGTGAAGTACTAGTAAATACTAGTTGCTCTTTAATCATTTTAGTCTTACGGTTTAAGGTTAACCTTTGACTGCCCAGTGCATTCCCTGTGAAGGGATCTCGAGGGCACTAATAACTACGATGGGCTGAGTCCCAAAGCTCTCTGTTACAAGGTACATATTATTATTGGTATATACAAATGTACCAACTCTCCTGATCATACACTTGAACTAAACCTAAGTGTATTTAGACTTCCTCCAAGGGAAAGATGATCCATCGTCAATCCCAAGAACAACCTTGTATCCTAGTCTACCAAACTATCACAACTTGACTCCTACTCATGACCTCTTTCTTATCCAACCCGAACAATACACGAACTACCTCACCTTCCCCTACAAAGCTTTACATGTTACCTTATTACTACAGATTTACTATATGTAGACCTAATGAGCTACATAACGTGCATGAATGATGACTCCCTCCAAATATTCATCCAAATGATCTAAGATTATTATTGGTGGTCTAACATGATATTTTAAAGATAAATCCAGAATATAATATTTTTCCTAATTTATTTGGCATTTATTTAATTTTCTACAAAATCAGGCCAACTATGCTTTTGAAAACCAAGTACAAATTTCTGACAAAGTATGGCCTTAAAAATTATGACAAGAGTATATCATCAACATAATTGTAATTACAAAATTTCACAATTTTCCAAAAAGATTTTAACCTCCAAACTAATTATCGACTAAATAACCATAATGATAAGGCAAAACAGGAAATAATGTAATTAATAATGCAAAAATAATAATAAAAAAATTACCAGATGTCAAGAGTGAACAGAAAGGTCTACGGACCAAAAATCATAACTGTCTAAGCATTTTTTGTTACCCTAATAAATTATTTAAAATTTTATAATAAAAGACACTTTGTGAAGCATCCTATATAAAAAGGCTTCCAATACTTTTATAAAAATTCATAGAGCATGATGAAGCCTAAAGATGTCATCAAACGAAATTTTATGACTTTTCAGTGAGTATTTAGTTCATAATAAATTCCTTGATAAAAAGGATAGATACTTAGTTTATGAATGAAGTGCCAATAATAAAACTCCAAAATTCATAACAAAATACTCGAAGATTAGTGATAACTATTTAAGGTCATTGTATAAATTTCATGGACATTCAAGATCATATAACTAGGTAATAAAAACAAGAGTAAAAATGCACTAATTGGTCCTAAACTATTATAGGGGGATGTAATTTCCATAAGGTCCTAAAATCACTCATTAAGGCTTAATTCCACCCTATGAACTCTCCTACCAAGTTTCAAAATATTCTAAGGACATATGATCCCATGTCCCTCATTGAGCTCAAAACTCTACCCTAGGGTTCATACTAGGGTTCTAGCGCATACCAACCCTAAACCACCCAAAATCTCTTATAAGTGTATTTTATATTATATTAAGTTAGTGGGTAAGGATTCATCCCTTTTGGGAGAGGATTGGCAACACAAACCATCAAACACCATTTGCCCTAGTTTGCCCCTTAGGGACCAAACTTTGGTCATACCCATAAATACTCAAATCAAACCTAAATAGAATGAGATTTTTACCTGTGACCTATCATGACTCTAAGGGTCATCCACCAAAATTTTGGGAAATTGTGAGATCATTAGACCCTCTCATTAACCCATAAATGGATTATTAAATATTTACAAAAACTATAGAAAAAAGTTTTTCAAAAATTTCCATTTTTTGATATGTCAAAGGTATAGGTAAGAGTGACGCCCATTCTAATTCTCAAGTCATTTGGATGGCTGGATTTATGGGGGCACTCAATATTTTTTTCTTGATAACCATATATATAGACTGCACCATTTTTAGTGTTGTGATCAGACCACTGACCCAAATGGCTTGAATTTTTTTTAAAATATATTAAACCTCAAGGGATACAACTTTCATATTGGCCACCTTTACTTTAAAGGGCTCTAAGTCTTTTTAATAATTAAAACCATCCACAACATAAAATGTCACAAAAATCTAATTAATATAAATTAATGAATTAAATCACGCACGAATCTTAAAGCACCAAACCGACGGCATCCCTTCATCTTCTCCATCGCACCAACGACCCAGATGACCCCATCTTGGGCTGAATTTTACAGTGATTTCCCGGCCACCCGGACAACTCCCTGGTCGGCCAGCGCCACCTCCACCTCCGTTGAGGTGGTGGCTATCGTTGGGCGGCGACAAGGCCGCCGGAGAGGCCATTTTCGGTGAACCCGCAACCTCATATTTTCATGGAAAATTCTTCAAATATCCCCACTAGATCAGGCTTAATTGAGCCCTATATCTCTCCTAATCGATCTAAGATTCTAGCACCGAGGGAGAGGGGGAGAAGCCGACCTTCTGGGGTGGTTGAAGCCTTGCCGATTTCCTTATCACCATTGATGGTGGTGGAGGTTCTTGGTGCTCTGCAACCACAGTGCCAGACGACTCAAAATATTCAAGGGAAGTGTGGAAACGATTTCTTTAGGTTTTGGGGAGCTTTTAAAAGGATCAAATAGGGGAGGGGAGGGGGTAAAGCTTCAATGGCCATCAATGGACATTGGGGAGGGGAATCAGCCTCGTGAAATTCCCCTCACCCAGCCACTATTATGGCTAGGAAAGACCCCTGGACTTCTCCTAACTGACTGGAGGAGGTGAATCCAGCCACTAGGATTGAAAGGAGGGGCCCTTGGCCTCCCTTAGCCATAAATTGCCTCTCTTCCTCTTTTTCTCTCTCCTCCATTAAAGGGAAACTTTGTTTCTCTCTCCTAATCACCACATTCAGAATTTTAGTGTCATTTTGGGTAATTATCATCCTCATAAAGTTTGTGGGCCACTCCAATTAGGCTTAGCCCAAGTGGATTGGGCTAGGTTAGGTCAATTTGAGTTAATTTGACCCATTTTAGGGTTGAGTTGACTTTGGTCAATTTTGAAGTTTTTAAAATACTTTATTCACCCCTCGTTATAGTAAAATTAGATCTATCCATTCACTTTCATTTTGTATCAGAGTAGGTTTTGTTATATATGCAAACACTTGAACCAACAGATCTGATAGATCTTATTTTACCACGAAGTTTGCTTTTAAATCACTGATAAAATTATCATGACACAAAATAAGGATTACTCAAGCACTAGACCACCTATTTGTAATCTTAATAAGTTTGCACTATGGAAAGCAAGGATTAAATTATATATGAATTCTATTGATGAGGATATCTATAATTATATTTTGACAGGACCACCTTCTCCACTAGAAGAAACAAGCACCAATGCTACACCACCTCTAGAATGGATAGAAGCTAAGATAAAAAAACAAAAACTACTGATGCAAAAGCTATGAATATACTAGCCCAAATAATGTCTGATGATATTTTTCAAATGGTTGTATAATGCACCTCAACAAAAGATAGCTGGGACTCCCTCATTACAATGGTAGATGAATCAACAGATGAAAGAAAAGACAGAAGATCTCACCTAATTTCGTAATATGAGAATTTCAAAAAGGGAGAAATTGAATCTGTTGCTGATATTTATACTAGACTCAGTCTCATAATTAATGAACTGAAAACTTTGGAGAAAGATATTTCATTGACATAATTAAATGACAAAATTCTCATGTGTTTTCCTAGCACATGAGATTCAAGAATTTGGGCAATTAGAGAAGCCAGAAATATGAATGAAATCTAAACAAAAACATTGTTAGGCAAGCTCAAATCATATGAGCAGCTCAACAAAACAAGAGAAGCTGAACAAATGGCCTTATCCACAGTAAGAAATGACAAGAGTATTGCTTTCCAAGTAACAAAAGAGGAAGAACAACTTCCAGAAAATGAAGAAATCATGAGTCTATTGGCAAAAAGATTTTACAAATTGGAAAGGAAAGACTTCAGGAGGAGATTTTCCAGAAACAAGGAAAAACCAAGGTATGAAAAAACACCTACTAAGGAAATTGTTTGCTATGGTTGCAGGAAACTAGGACGCATTCTTCCAGAATGTCATGAAAATTAGAAGAAAGATAAGAAGGAGAAAGACTTTAAGAAGCATTCAAACAAACCCTCTTCTAGTAAACACAGACTGAAGGGGAGAGGCTTTGTAGCTGAAACATTGAGTGAGTCAGAAACAAAATCTTCATCCAGTTCAAGTGAAGATGAAGAAGAAACAAATGCGGAAAGAAGTCTGTGTGATGGTAATCAATGCATCAAATAATTATTCTAATTATGAATCTGAGTCTAAAGAAGAGCATCTAATTTCAATTTTTTATTGTACATTAGATCAATTCAAAATAGATTATAAATTGCTTTATAAAGATTTAATACAATATGAGATGGAAATAAAATTTCTCAGAGAGAAATTGACTGAATTAAACAATCTATCTTTAGAAAATATTAAACTTAAAGAAGATTTGAAAATTTATAAGGAACAAATAGTTTCTCTGGAAATCAAATTATCTGAGTCTAAGAAGTTTGAAGAATCTCTTAATGGGAGAAGTATCAAACTGATGAATATTACAAGTACAGTCAATGCCAAATTAAATGACAGACTGGGCTTGGGAGCTTCATCTAGTCAACCTCCAATTCTTAAGCAAAATATTTTAACTACTCCTATAAAATTTATATCTGCTAAAGGAAAGGATATATCATAAGAAGAAACTGCAGTTTAAACAAATAATGTACTAGAGAAATCTATTCTAAAATAGAATAAAATTTTCCAGGAAAATATGTTTCAACAGAATTTGTCGAACCGAGATCGACGAAATCATTACTATTCGTCGAACAGAGAGATATGAACCTTGTACACAGGAAATGAGTATAGTTATTCACTGAATGGTGTTCGATGAAATCACTATTATTCGTCAAACGTTGCTCGACGAACTCATAATAATTCATCGAACTAAAATTTTTTAAACAGAAAATTTACTTCTTTTCAAAAGCATAATAAAACTCAAAAGTTGATAAACCCTTTTACTCAATGGATCATTCCTCCCAATAGATATTGTCCACTTGGATATAAAAATCAACCTGAATATTCTTATATTTCTACTTATTATAATAAAAAACCAGGACCCAAGGTAATCTGGCTCAAAAATACCTAACTTGTTTTTAATACAGGAAAAGAACTATCGTACCATAGACTAACAATGTTATTTGGAAAGTGGGTGCTCGAAACACATGACAGGAAGAAAAGCTATTCTAAAAGACTTTAAAGCAAAGCTTGGACCAAAAGTCACATTTAGAGACTCCAATTGTGGCTAGATTGAGGGCTATGGTAATATCAAAGTTGGAGTAGTTACCTTCAGGCAAGATAGCTTATGTGAGAGGTCTTAAGCATAACCTCTTCAACATCAGTCATCTATGTGATAAAGGTTATCAGAACTCTCTTCTATAGTTACTTCTTCCCATTTTGTCCCTTCTTTTGGGGGCATAGATCCAGTTTCCTTGGATCTAGGCATGGGAGATGCTTGATGAAGAAGCTCCAAAGAAGGCAGCTCTAGTTGCAGCAGCAAGTAAATAAGCTCTAGTTCTTGATACAGAAATGAGTGAAGTTCACAGTGTTAGCTGGTCTAGCTCACTGTAGAGATTCTGTTATAGTTGAGGATGTGTCTTCAGATCCTCTAGAGGTTAGTTATGTTGGTGATTTCATCATTAATCCCACAGTAAACATACATTCTTTACTATCAAATTTTGATTTTATACATAGTCATATTGCTAGCCTACCAGACTGCTAGACTGAAGTAAACATACATAGTCATATTTCTAGACTGAAGTTATTAAAGGTCATGTCTTCTCATTCTAGAACAAATCAAGCAAGACCTACAAGGCATGACAGACCTACAAGGTCTGCGACTTTTGGTGGTCAGAAAATTCAGTAATATTCTAGCCAAGATAGGCCAGCCTCTCCTATAATTGAACCAGAGTTACATCCTGTGTACAGAATGGCTAAATTAAAAGAACAAGTTGCACTTTCTCAAATAAGTAAGGCAAGAACTGAAGATAATTATTCATGCCTTTTGATTTTCTTGTCTAATAGTATCATCACACAAATAGGGGGAGATAACCAAACCTCCTCTGATACCAATTGAAAGTGAAGGGATAGATCTAACTGTACTCTAGAGGGATAGGTCTAACTTTACTCTAGTGCTTGAGTACTCCTTATTTTGTCCCATGATTATTTTATCAGCGATCTAAAAGCGAACTTCTAAGTAAAATAAGATCTATCAGATCTGTTGGTTCAGGTGTTATCCTTTATAACCAAACCTCCTTTGATACCAATTGAAAGTGAAGGGATAGATCTAACTTTACTCTAAAGGGGGGTGAATAGAGTATTTTAAAAACTTCAATTTTATTTCTATAGCAATTATAAAAATAGTGAAATATATATATAAATAATATACACAGCACAAAAATAGAAAGTAACAATCAAAGATGACATAAGGATTTTATAGTAGTTCCCCAATAAATCGAGGTACATCTACAATTCTACCACCCTAGTAGGAATTCACTATAGGTTTTTTATCAGGTGCCCTACAACAAGAAGATCTATTTTTAAGGGAGATCTAGCAATCCTTTGGGCTTTTGACCAGGTACCCAAAAACAAATCCTAATCCTTTTGATAAGGTGACTTATTAACCAAGTGTTAACTTTTGAAGGGATATAGAACCCTGTACATAATTTGGGAATAAACTGAAAAGTTAGATGTTGTCTTCTTTGTCAAGAGTCTCTGAGAAGACTTAGTGGATGATGTTGTAAAAAGCTCCCTATGATTTGAATAGAGATTGTGATCAAGGGAGGAGACTTTTCTTCACGCTGTAGGCCTTCTTGTAATCTCTTTCTCTCTAATAGATATTTTAGACAGATATGGATCAGGATGTCTCTCAGATTGAATATATATCACTGGAAGAGTCTGAAGCAAGATATATGTTTCAATATCTCCATCTCTATCTATTAGTTATATTTGAGGGAGTATTCTTCTGTATATATAGTCTGTTAGGGATGAGTTCAAAATTTGAAATAAAACAGTTCTTGAAACATCTTAAGAATCCCTTGAGAATTTGTAACTGCCTTAGAATTAATAAGATTTAAAACTCTGTGATAAATACATATTTAATGATACCTTAAATGGATATATTATTATAAATATTTAGTATTGAATATCATAGTTTTAGTTACCAAACATTTGAAATCATTCTACCTTCTATTGATAGAGAACCCGTCAAATTCGTCGAACTCAGCAAGTATTTCGTCGAACTGAGCTTAACTTTCGTCTAACTGATCTTTTACAAGCTGAGTTTTTACTTTCATCGAGATGAGCTCTGCGTTCGTCGAACGTAGCTAAGATTTTGTCGAACTAGGCTCAGAGATTGAGATCTGAGTTAGTCGAACTGAGTTATGTATTCGTCGAACTAAGCTCATTGTTTGTCAAACTAAGCTCAAAGACTGAGATTTGAGTTAGTCGAACTGAGTTTTGAGTTCGTCGAACTGAGTTCAGAGTTTGTCGAACTGAGTTCAGAGTTCGTCTAACTGAGCTTAACTTGAATTTCTACTGAAATGACTCTTGAAATAAAATATTATAGGATTTCTTAGTGAAGAGGTAGGGCGAATTTGTTTTTTAAAAAAAATCACAAGAACCAACAACACATAAGGATCGGTTATCCGATGACAACGACCAAAATAATGCTAAACAACATAAAACCTAACTCATCGCACCTAACCATCATAAGGGGTTAGAAATTGTACCTCTAGAGAACAAGATCTCTAGGCGAAAGAGGGAACACGTTGGAGAAGATGGTAGAGATTCCACCACAACAATGAGGCTGATGCCTCACCTCTTAGTTCACCTTGAACCCTAATAGTAAAAGAAATCTGCTCCGCTGATGAGGGGAGTGGAAGGTAGAGACCTAGAACTTCTTATTCAACTCATTGGAGATGTCCAGTGGCTGAGCCACACTTGTTGCCATGAAGAAGACTGAGAAAGCGAAAAACATCAGGGCTACCCCTTAATCTTCAAGCCATCGGAGACGCCCAGTGGTCGAGCCACTCTTATTGTCGGGTAGAAGACCAAGCCTCCCAATGTCGTCGGAGCACCTCTAGGAAATCGTGAGTCAGTGCTCTGCGTGAGTAAGGAAAATCACGAGTCAGTGCCCTCACCGAGCCTGGAAAATCATCCTCAGCGAGCTCGGGAAATATCCTCCGATTTCAGTGTGGCCCTTGGGTTCTGTAGGGAAAAACCGAAAAGCAAAAGCCCACTCAAACCCTATCTCCCCATTTCCTTTTTATCTCACTCTCAACCCTTGATCCAAACCCTTTATTCTAAACCCTTGATCAAAACTTATATATATATCCAAAAAATGAGGGCTTTGATCTTGGGTAAAGATCTACCCTCCATTTTTTTGATCATAACATAAATTTAAAACAAGTAGGTTACTTGGATTGATTGAGATAAGAAATTATGTCCTCACACTATTAAAATTAACGCGATGAATCAATTCATCCCGCAGATTAACAGTCACACAATTTAACAACTTGTCATAGTCTAAACATGTCAAAAATGATAGTATGAAAGCGCACTTAGTGTACTATCTTGATCGCATGCTGTATGAAATCAAGCGCACATATAAGTCAAACAAATACTGTTCCCATTCATTTGGTGTGACCTTACATAGGAACCATGTCGTCACAGTTATAATATAACACTATATATTATGAACTATAAGAGGCTTTATCAAGGCATTACAGTTGCCACAACAACATGGTAGTATATGTAACTTAACATTATGACATGTGTATACCTTTATCACGTGATATTATGAATATAGCGCTAAATAGGACCGTGTCATTTCTGCATTATATTTGTCACTCTCGATCTCTTAAGTGAGTTGTAATTACAACTTCTTCAATTATTTGCATGCGTAACAACCTTACTTTAGTAATGGCCCAACTATATCACTACCTAAACAATTTAGGGACAAACGATATTTCGATATGCAAATTTATTATGCGTAAGTGTGAACAACGAATCATAATATTTATCACCATAAAAAGATGGCCTTCAACTATAATCACATTGTTCACATCGACGCGCTAAATTTACATATCTCATATCTTCAATTCACTAGACACATTGTAACATCCCTCAGTCTTCTAGAGCCCTGGGAAGGGATTGTCATGACTGGGTCATAAAAAAACCCTGGGAAGCACTAAAGGGTCTAATGACACCCAATGTAACACCTCCAAAAAAAATACAGGCTAAGATTTGACCTGTGCTAGACGGAAATGATCGAGCAAAGCTCGATGATCTGATCGATGAAATCGTCGAGCGGAGCACAACAAAATCGATGAGCAGAGCTAAATGAAATCGTCGAGCGGAGCTCAACGAAATCGTCGAGCAGCGCTCGATGAAATCTTTGAGCAGGGCTAGACAAATCGTCGAGCAGAGCTCAACAAATCATCAAGCAGAGCTCAACAAATCGTCATGCAAAGTTGTGTGGAGTTTGACGAATGGAATTGTCATGGAGGCTCCATAACTCCCACTTTTATGGGGCTTTATTCCTCTGAGGGAGAGGAGGAGTTTCTGGAGGTTGCCGGGCATTAATTTTGTTCAGCCCCTTAATTTGGTTGAAACCGAAGGGGATGAGTTAATTACCATTAATGAAGTTTAATGTCATTTGGGAGTTACAAGCCTCCTCTCCAAAAATCCTTTTTAAGGACCTTCACCAGGGAAAGTGCAATCGTTTCCCCCGATTCCTTTTCATTTCCGTTGAGGTTGGTGGAGAGTTTGTGGAGGAGCCAAGGTTTGGTGGCCGGAAATGTTGAGGATGCAAAGGGCACGTCTTCAGTCTGCAAATCAGGACCTCCTCTATTTCTTCTTCATGGATTAGATCTTAGGAATCTTTAGAGATACGTATCAGGCTCAGTTGAGCTGATTCGAAGCTTCAAACTCTGTGAATTTTTGGATTTGGTCTTCCTCTTGAGTTCGCTGGAAACCGCCCCCCCCCCCCGGCAGCCGTGCCGCAGGCCGGCGATAGCCCCTACCTCAACAGAGGTGGTGGCGGTGGTGGCCCGCCAGGGAGGTTCTCGGGTGTTCGGGAAATTGTCTTGGAATATGCTCTAGGTCGGGTTGATCTCAGCCATTGTCTGGAAGAAGATGAAACCCAGCAGCCGTTGGATTTTGTTCAAAATCTTTGCAGATCTATTTGTATTAAAAGTTTTTTATGCATTTTTCTGTCACATAATATCAGCTGTCTTGGAATTTAAATTACAAATACCTAGAGGCCTATTAAGAAAAAGTGTTCTACATTAAAGTTGTATCCCTAAGAGTCTTGTTTATTTTAAAATTGGTGTGAAGCAACTTGGAGTTTAGGCCAGACCACAACACTCATTTTTGTGAGGTCTATACCTAGGTTAGACCAGAGATTGTTTTGAGTGCCCCCATAAATCTAGCCATCCAAATTACTTGAAATTTTGGATGAGGGTCACTATTACCTATACCTATAAAAAATCCAAAAAATTTGAATTTTTGGAAAACATTTTCCTAAAGTTTTTGTAGGAATTTAATAAACCATGTAAGAATTATTTAAGGGGTGTAATGACCTATAAACCCACTAAAATTTTGGAGACTGTCTTTTAGGGTCATATTATGGCTCTGATAAATATTTCAGCACATTTAGGGTAGATTTGAATAGGTATTTGGTGTGACCAAAGTTTGGTCCCTTAAGGGTAATTTAGGGAAAAGAGTGTTTGGGGGCATAGAGGGTACAATTCTCACCCAATGGGGTTGGGACTAAGGCCAGAGCTCCATGGTCAGTTAAAATACCCTCTCATGGAGTTGGAGGTGGTTTGGGGTGGATTTTCCCGAGGACCTTAGTTCAAACTCAAAGGTTGAACTTTGGGGGTTTGTGAAGGACATGGAGTGATATGTCCTTATATGGACTTGGTGTTTAGTCCTTGTGATCTTAGGGTGGTTAAATTCCCTAGGAAGGAATTTGGTGACATTTAGACTTAGGTACACAACTTAAACCAATTAGGGATAGTTTTGGTCTATACCTTTTATGAAAATGTTGAAGGGTCCTATGATCTTGGATCTTCATGGGATATTGGTAGAAGTAACTTTATAATGTTATTGACCTCTGAGATTTATTATAGGATTTTTAAAAAAATAGTAACCTATAATTGTAGTTATAACCTTCATCTTGCCCCATGTGATGATTTTGGAGTAACCATAGTTAGATTAACTTAGAATGATATGAAACTCTGACAAGTTTAATTAAATAACATTTAGAAGCTCTAGTAAATTATTTGGATCATTTGGGCATTTCATCTTAGTACTTCATGTGTAAAGTAAACTAGTGCACCATATTTTGATAAAAAGATAATAACGAGTATACCTTGTTGTAAAATTTTGTTACTTGGCAAGAAAACCCTTTAAGGCCTAATAAAGTCAAGAAAATTATCACATTCCATTTGGATGAGTTTATAAGAATGTTTTTTTCACAAAGTGCACTTTAATGGAATTATTTGAAGTATTTTTATACATGGTGAAAAGAGGGTGAAAGTGAGGGTAAGACCTACCTTTACTCTAGAGGGGGGTGGGGGTGAATAGAGTATTTTAAAATAATTTTGCAAATTAAAAAATAATTGGTAGTGGAATACTTAATTTAATTATAGTGTATTGTGCTCACAGTAAACAAAATAAAGTAAAGCAAGAAACTAATTCACATCACACAGCAAATAAAACACAAATAACTAGAAGACACAAGGTGCTATAGTGGTTCCCCAGTCAACCTGGGTACATCTACTCTTCTACAACCCTAAGTAGGAATCCACTGTAGGATGAGTTGATCAGGTGTCCTGGGCACCAATGAGCTTTTGATAAGGTGCTCAAAAACCAAACTTGATTTTTTGATCAGGTTTCTTGCCACCACTGAGTTTTGACAAGGTCTCAAAAACCAAACACAAAACTTTTGAAGGGAGTTCTGTATAACCCTTTTACAGCAAACGAAAATATAAGGATTGAAGATGTTCTTCTCTATAAATAGTCAAAGAGAGGACTAGTGGATTTGTTGATGTCAAAGCTCCCCCTGAGATTACCCGTAGGTCAGGAGAAGAAGCTTTGCACAGGGTGATAGGCCTTCAGTAAGATGAGATCTCCAGCAAATGATGATTTCAGCAAAGGCTGAAATATGTTGTGTCTGGAGTCTTGATTGATGAAGCCTGGAAAGCTTGAATCAGAGAGGAGGTCTGACAGAATATAAGGAATTCTTCTCCGTGTGTTGATCTCCTTCTATGTTCTATTCCTTGTGTTTTGTAAGAACTCTAACACTGTAATCCTGTAGTTCTTGTGTGTTTCTGTCTCTTAGATGTTGTTCTTGGTTGTTGGTTATCTGTCTCTAAGTTGTTCTGAAATCATATATTAAAATCCAATCTTGTAGATAGCCAATCTTATAGTAGTTCCCCAATAAATCGAGGTACATCTACAATTCTACCACCCTAGTAGTAATTCACTATAGGTTTTTTATCAGGTGCCCTGCAACAAGAAGATCTATTTTCTAAGGGAGATCTAGCAACCCTTTGGGCTTTTGACCAGGTACCCAAAAACAAATCCTAAGCCTTTTGATAAGGTGACTTATTAACCAAGTGTTAACTTTTGAAGGGATATAGAACCCTGTACATAGTTTGGGAATAAACTAAAAAGTTAGATGTTGTCTTCTTTGTCAAGAGTCTCTGAGAAGACTTAGTGGATGATGTTGTAAAAAGCTCCCTATGATTTTAATAGAGATTGTGATCAAGGGACGAGACTTTTCTTCAGGGTATAGGCCTTCTTGTAATCTCTTTCTCTCTAGTAGATATTTTAGACAGATATGGATCAGGATGTCTCTCAGATTGAAGATATATCACTGGAAGAGTCTGAAGCAAGATATATGTATCAATATCTCCATCTGTATCTATTAGTTATATTTGAGGGAGTATTCTTCTGTATATATAGTCTGTTAGGGAAGAGTTCAAAATTTGAAATAAAACAGTTCTTGAAGCATCTTCAGAATCCCTTGAGAATTTGTAACTGCCTTAGAATTAATAAGATTTAAAACTCTGTGATAAATCAATATTTAATGATACCTTAAATTGATATATTATTATAAATATTTAGCATTAAATATCAGAGTTTTAGTTACCAAACATTTGAAATCATTCTACCTTCTATTGATAGAGAAACCATCGGATACGTCGAACTCAGCAAGTATTTCGTCGAACTGAGCTTAACTTTCGTCTAACTGATCTTTTACAAGCTAAGTTTTTACTTTCATCGAGATGAGCTCGGCGTTCGTCGAACGTAGCTAAGATTTTGTCGAACTATGCTCAGAGATTGAGATCTGAGTTAGTCGAACTTAGTTATGTATTCGTCGAACTAAGCTCATTGTTTGTCAAACTAAGCTCAAAGACTGAGATTTCAGTTAGTCGAACTGTATTTTGAGTTCGTCAAACTGAGTTCAGAGTTTGACGAACTTAGTTCTGAGTTCGTCTAACTGAGCTTAACTCGAATTTCTTCTGAAATGACTCTTGAAATAAAATATTGTAGGATTTCTTAGTGAAGAGGTAGGGCGAATTTGTTTTTTTAAAAAAATCACAAGAACCAACAACACATAAGGATCGGTTATCCGATGACAACGGCCAAAATAATGCTAAGCAACATAAAACCTAACTCATCACACCTAACCATCATAAGGGGTTAGAAATTGTACCTCTAAAGAACAAGATCTCCAGGCAATAGAGGGAACACGTTGGAGAAGATGGTAGAGATTCCACCACAACAATGAGGCTGATGCCTCACCTCTTAGTTCACCTTGAACCCTAACAGTAAAAGAAATCTGATCCGCTGATGAGGGGAGTGGAAGGTAGAGACCTAGACCTTCTTATTCAACTCATTGGAGATGTCCAGTGGCTGAGCCACACTTGTGGCCACGAAGAAGACTGAGAAAGCGAAAAACATCAGGGCTACCCCTTAATCTTCAAGCCATCGGAGACGCCCAGTGGTCGAGCCACTCTTATTGCCGAGTAGAAGACCAAGCCTCGTAATGTCGCCGGAGCACCTCTAGGAAATCGTGTGTCAGTGCTCTGCATGAGCAAGGAAAATCACGAGTCAGTGCCCTCACCAAGCCTGGAAAATCAACCTCAGTGAGCTCAGGAAATCGCCTCCGATTTCAGTGTGGCCCTCGGGTTTTGTAGGGAAAAACCGAAAAGCAAAAGCCCACTCAAACCCTATCTCCCCTTTTCCTTTTTATCTCACTCTCAACCCTTGATCCAAACCCTTTATTCTAAACCCTTGGTCAAAACTTATATATATATATCCAAAAAATGAGGGCTTTGATCTTTGGTAAAGATCTACCCTCCATTTTTTGATCATAACATAACTTTAAAACAAGTAGGTTACTTGGATTGATTGAGATAAGAAATTATGTCCTCACACTATTAAAATTAATGTGATGAACCAATTCATCCCGCAGATTAACAGTCACACAATTTAACAACTTGTCATAGTCTAAACATGTCAAAAATGATACTATGAAAGCGCACTTAGTGTACTATCTTGATCGCATGCTGTATGAAATCAAGCGCACATATAAGTCAAACAAATACTGTTCCCATTCATTTGGTGTGACCTTACATAGGAACCATGCCGTCACAGTTATAATATAACAATATATATTATGAACTATAAGAGGCTTTATCAAGGCATTACAGTTGCCACAACAACACGGTAGTATATGTAACTTAACATTATGACATGTGTCTACCTTTATCACGTGATATTATGAATATAGTGCTAAATAGGACCATGTCATTTCTGCATTATATTTGTCATTCTCGATCTCATAAGTGAGTTGTAATTATAACTTCTTCAATTATTTGCATGCGTAACAACCTTACTTTAGTAATGGCCCAACTATATCACTACCTAAACAATTTAGGGACAAACGATATTTCGATATGCAAATTTATTATGCGTAAGTGTGAACAATGAATCATAATATTTATCACTATAAAAAGATGGCCTTCAACTATAATCACATTGTTCAAATCGACGCGCTAAATCTACATATCTCATATCTTCAATTCACTAGACACATTGTAACATCCCTGAGTCTTCTAGACCCCTTGGAAGGGATTGTCATGATTGGGTCATGATAAAACCCTGGGAAGCACTAAAGGGTCTAATGACACACAATGTAACACCTCTAAAAAAAATACATGCTAAGATTTGACATGTGCTAGACGGAAATGATCGAGCAAAGCTCGATGATCTGATCGATGAAATCGTCGAGCATAGCTCAACGAAATCGACGAGCAGAGCTAAAAGAAATTGTCGAGCGGAGCTCGACGAAATCGTCGAGCAGCGCTCGATGAAATCTTTGAGCAGAGCTCGACAAATCGTCGAACAGAGCTCGATAAATCATCAAGCAGAGCTCGACAAAATGTCATGCAAAGTTGTGTGGTGTTTGACGAATGGAATTGTCATGGAGGCTCCATAACTCCCACTTTTATGGGGCTTTATTCCTCTGAGGGAGAGGAGGAGTTTCTAGAGGTTACCGGGCATTAATTTTGTTCAGCCCCTTAATTTGGTTGAAACCGAATGGGATGAGTTAATTACCATTAATGAAGTTTAATGACATTTGGGAGTTACAAGCCTTCCTTTTTAAGGATCTTCACCAGGGAAAGTGAAATCATTTCCCCCGATTCCTCTTCATTTCCGTAGAGGTTGGTGGAGAGTTTGTGGAGGAGCCAATGTTTGGTGGCGGGAAATGTTGAGGAGGTAAAGGGCACGTCTTCAGTCTGCAAATCAGGTCCTCCTCTACTTCTTCTTCATGGATTAGATCTTAGGAATCTTTAGAGATACGTATCAGGCTCAGTTGAGCCGATTCGAGG
Organism: Platanthera zijinensis; assembly: GCA_039513925.1. Classification (NCBI taxonomy): domain Eukaryota; kingdom Viridiplantae; phylum Streptophyta; class Magnoliopsida; order Asparagales; family Orchidaceae; genus Platanthera; species Platanthera zijinensis. The sequence goes on along the minus strand of CM077084.1, from coordinate 201,513,616 downwards.
CTTCAAACTCTGTGAATTTTTGGATTTGGTCTTCCTCTTGAGTTCGCTGGAATCTGCATTTTTCTGCATTTTTCTGTCACATAATATCAGCTGTCTTGGAAAGCATTAAAAGTTTGTGAAAGCATTAAAAGTTTTTTATGCATTTTTCTGTCACATAATATCAGCTGTCTTGGAATTTAAATTACAAATACCTAGAGGCCTATTAAGAAAAAGTGTTCTACATTAAATTTGTATCCCTAAGAGTCTTGTTTATTTTAAAATTGGTGTAAGGCAACTTGGAGTTCAGGTCAGACCACAACACTAATTTTTGTGAGGTCTATACCTAGGTTAGACCAGAGATTGTTTTGAGTGACCCCATAAATCTAGCCATCCAAATTACTTGAAATTTATGATGAGATTCACTATTACCTATACCTATAATAAATCCAAAAATTTGAATTTTTGGAAAACATTTTCCTATAGTTTTTGTAGGAATTTAATAAACCATGTAAGAATTATTTAAGGGGTGTAATGACCTCTAAACCCACTAAAATTTTGGCCACTGTCTTTTAGGGTCATATTATGGCTCTGATAAATATTTCAGCACATTTAGGGTAGATTTGAATAGGTATTTTGTGTGACCAAAGTTTGGTCCCTTAAGGGTAATTTAGGGCAAAGAGTGTTTGGGGCATAGAGGGTACAATTCTCACCCAATGGGGTTGGGACTAAGGCCAGAGCTCCATGGTCAGTTAAAATACCCTCTCATGGAGTTGGAGGTGGTTTGGGGTGGATTTTTCCGAGGACCTTAGTTCAAACTCTAAGGTTGAACTTTGGGGGTTTGTGAAGGACATGGAGTGATATGTCCTTATATGGACTTGGTGTTTAGTCCTTGTGATCTTAGGGTGGTTAAATTCCCTAGGAAGGAATTTGGTGACATTTAGACTTAGGTACACAACTTAAACCAATTAGGGATAGTTTTGGTCTATACCTTTTATGAAAATGTTGAAGTGTCATATGATCTTGGATCTTCATGGGATATTGGTAGAAGTAACTTTATAATGTTATTGACCTCTGAGATTTATTATAGGATGTTTAAAAAATAGTAACCTATAATTGTAGTTATAACCTTCATCTTGCCCCATGTGATGATTTTGGAGAAACCATAGTTAGATTAACTTAGAATGATATGAAACTCTGACAAGATTAATTAAATAACATTTAGAAGCTCTAGTAAATTATTTGGATCATTTGGGCATTTCATCTTAGTACTTCATGTGTAAAGTAAACTAGTGCACCATATTTTGATAAAAAGATAATAAAGAGTATACCTTGTTGTAAAATTTTGTTACTTGGCAAGAGAACCCTTTAAGGCCTAATAAAGTCAAGAAAATTATCACATTCCATTTGGATGAGTTTATAAGAATGTTTTTTCACAAAGTGCACTTTAATGGAATTATTTGAAGTATTTTTATACATGGTGAAAAGAGGGTGAATGTGAGGGTAAGATCTACCTTTACTCTAGAGGGGGGTGGGGGTGAATAGAGTATTTTAAAATAATTTTGCAAATTAAAAAATAATTGGTAGTGGAATACTTAATTTAATTATAGTGTATTGTGCTCACATTAAACAAAATAAAGTAAAGCAAGAAACTAATTCACATCACACAGCAAATAAAACACAAACAACTAGAAGACACAAGGTGCTATAGTGGTTCCCCAATCAACCTGGGTACATCTACTCTTCTACAACCCTAAGTAGGAATCTACTGTAGGATGAGTTGATCAGGTGTCCTGGGCACCAATGAGCTTTTGATAAGGTGCTCAAAAACCAAACCTGATTTTTTGATCAGGTTTCTTGCCACCACTGAGTTTTGACAAGGTCTCAAAAACCAAACACAAAACTTTTGAAGGGAGTTCTGTATAACCCTTTTACAGCAAAAGAAAATAAAAGGAGTGAAGATGTTCTTCTCTATCAACAGTCAAAGAGAGGACTAGTGATTTGTTGATGTCAAAGCTCCCCCTGAGATTACCTGTAGGTCAGGAGAAGAAGCTTTGCATAGGGTGATAGGCCTTTAGTAAGATGAGATCTCCAGCAAATGACGATGTCAGCAAAGGCTGAAATATGTTGTGTTTGGAGTCTTGATTGATGAATTCTAGAAAGCTTGAATCAGAGAGGAGGTCTGACAGAATATAAGGAATTCTTCTCTGTGTGTTGATCTCCTTCTCTGTTCTATTCCTTGTGTTTTGTAAGAACTCTAACACTGTAATCCTGTAGTTCTTGTGTGTTTCTGTCTCTTAGATGTTGTTCTTGGGTGTTGGTTATCTGTCTCTAAGTTGTTCTGAAATCATATATTAAAATCCAATCTTGTAGATAGCCGTTAGCCAGTCATAAATGACTTTCCTTAATTGATAAGTGTCTCTGGAGGAAATCCTTTAAGAAACATTCTCTTTTAGTCTCCTTGAAACTGGCTCCAGATTGATTGAAATGGCTACAAAATATTCTGCATTAAATGCTGGATATGGAAGATATTTGAATTCCATAACAGACTGATTATAAATTCTGAAATCGTCGATCTCTCAAGAAAATCGTCGATCTGAGCTCGACTATCGTCGACCTGAGCTCAGAGACTGGAGTTGATTTGAGACAGAAATAATTGATCTGAGCTCGGAGATCGTCGAACCGAGTTCGACGACTCATCGACCTGAGCTCAGAGATAGTCGAACTGAGTTCGACGCCTCGTCGATCTGAGCTCGATGATAATTTCCTTTGTCTTCTGCACTTGTAATCTGAACTAGGAGGTCTTGGGGGCAGCTTTCAAACCTAAGTTCTAAGCCTTAGACCTATTCTAGTTGGCCTTTAAATCTATACAATGAGGTCAAGACACAATCCTATGGACATAGTGATCCTTACCCAAATCAGTAATAGGATGTTTAACAAATCTCCCCCTATTTGTGTTAGGATTACTATTTACATGATTTAGGAATCAAAAAGCATACAAGAAGAAACAAATACAACATTGCAGAAGATTAAATAACAGCATTGCAGAAGCATATGAATAATCACACAGATTGTTCAGAGATATATATATATAATTCAGTCTTACATTATCAGTCCTTTTCCTTTTTAAAAAGGATTTCACTGTTGGGGTTTTCAGCTTCTCTCTTAGATCTTCTGTCATCAGCAGCACCAAGGGTAGTTTGAGATTTGGCTCTAGGGACAACTGCCCCTGGGTGCAATTCCATGAAACTTTCTAGATCAAACAATTTTCTGGAAGAATATCTTTCAAGCTCTTTATTTCTATGTTAAGATAATATTGAAATATTGGAAGTGTCTTTTCCTTGTTCTCTGGCTTTCCTTATCTGATCTAATGCAGCTAACTCCTTCATTCTTGCTGTCTAAGAGACTGGGTTGTTCTATGGATCTTCATAAGGTACGGGAGTTTCATAACTGTTAATAGTGTCAGAAGGAGGAGCTTTTGAGGGAACACTTTCTTTGAGCGTATAAGGGTATAGACTAGTAGAAGAATCACTTGAAGCAGCTGGTCTTTTCCTTTCATATGGTATGTATCTGGATTGTCCTCTGGAATATACTTGCTGATCTCTCTTATTTCCTCTTTGTTGACGTCCTCTGGATTGATTTCCCCTTGAGCTATAAATTCTTGACTGAGAACATCTTGCAAGAGAATGAGACTTGGCAGATCATCGAGTAGAGATAATTGAGGCTGAATCAGCACTGGATCCTGCACCAGGAGAAGGAGGAGGAGGAGGATGAAATGGAATAGATCTTTCCTTGCATCTCTTTTTCTTTTTCATTTCCTTCAGATTATTTCTAGAGTATTGCATCCAGGGTTTTGTTATTGGATAATCATGCAATATATTGTAAGGAATGTCATTATCAGAAGTGGCTTTCTCTATAAGGACTTTCCTCATAGCTTTACTTCTAGCTTTCCTCTTCCTTGTAATATTTATAGAGGAATCATCAGAACAAGTCTTATATTCATCACTATCAGAACTCTGGGGATTGTCATACAGCTCATCAATCCTCTTTATTTATTCCTATGTAGCTTTAGAAGGAGTAGCAGGAGCAGGATCAGAAATAGTAGTAGGAGCAAGAATACTGACAGTAGGAGTAGAAGTAGAAATAATATAAGCAGTAGCAACAACAAAAATAACAACATCAGCATCTGAAGCAATAACAGCAGGCTCTGAATCAATATCATCAGACTCTGAAACACTAGCTTCTATGATTATCATATCATTATCAGCAGTATCAATACAAACATCAGCAACAATAATTTCCACAGCCTTGATTGAATTGATATATGATAATATCAAGCTGGGATCACAGTGAGAAACATGCACAATGGCCTTAGAAAGATCCTCAGCATCTTGTGTTGGAAGATATCTGTTATATAGAGCATCAAAATCTAAAAGCAGTGACCTGAAGTAAACTGTATTGAAAGATGGAACTGGAGCTGGAGCTTGAAGATCTGGCACTTCTTCTGAACTTTGCATGAAGCTTGAATCTTCAGTAGGAAGCATGAATACTTCATTGGGCATCTCCCCCTGCCTGGATTCAGTATAGACTGGATCAAGGCACCCCAAAGAAGGGATTTCTTGAGGAATATTGGAAGAAGAAAGCCTTGTAGATAAATCCTGGATATATTTTAGAAGAGGAGCAAAGGAGGCTTCTAGCAGGAGTGTTAGCCTGGGAGCTAACATCTCATATAGCTTATATGCAAGAGCAGGAACATTTACTTGCTCAAGGTAGGCTTGAGTAGAGGTAGATAAGAAAGTTGCAGAAGTTGATGAAGTTGGTGGAGCTGCAGAAATGTGGAGAGTTGATGTTGATGGAAGAGGTATGGATGGTTCAGATTTTGGGATGGTGGAGATGGATGTAACTGGGATGGTGATGGATGGTATGAATGAGGTTATGGATGGGGTGAAAGATGGTTGAGCTAGAATGTCTTGCAGTAGTTGTTGGTAGGAGGTTGAAGAAGATGGAGGTTCTAGAGGAGATGAAGGAGAATCATCCATATAGGGGTCATCTATGAGGTTGAATGATGGAAAATGGATGGATGAGTCAAGATCAAGAGGGGGATATTAATGTAGAGGATGAAATTGTTTTTGAAGAGTGGATGGAGGTGGTGAAGAGATTGTTGGAGATGAAATTGAGATTGGGGATGATGAAATGGTTGAGATGGTAGAGGAAACTATGATAAGGGATGTAGGGATGGTTGAGGAAACTAGAGGAGGAGATGGTGGAGATGAGGAGGAGGAAGCAGGCAAATCTTCTAGTGGGGTAGTTGCCTGAGGGGAAGTGATTGAAATAGTCCTTGCGCCTGAAGTAGAGTTAGCTGCAGGACCCCTGCTGGGTTTGGCAATCTACCTATCCCATTTTCCAAAGAGAGCAAAGGAGAGTCTCTTGGAAGCATTTTTGTGCATGCCATTTGACACTAACAGATTGGGGCATCTGTTGTTTAAAAATAAGCCTACTATTCTCCCAAATTAACAAAATTCTTGTTAATTTTCTTCTTAATCAAGTCAAAGAAGATCTCTCCCCAGTTAAGGTGTTTCTTTTCTACAATAGCAGCCATTAAACAGAACTGATATTTAGAAATAGTATCATGGGCAGAATGTTTTGTTAAAAGAACTTTGCTTACTACATCAGCAAAAAATCTGTATTCTACTGAAAGATTTTTCTTAAGCAACTTGTTAGGGTTTGCTGCATTATGTCCCATTCCATCTAACATATCAGAAAATTCTTCTCCAGACAACTCAACAGTATCATGTCCAGTACTCAAATGAAAAACTTCTGTAAGAAGTGCGGGAGAGAGGGATACCTGGGTTCCTGAAATAGTCCCAACAACTGTATTTTGATCCAGATTATGGGTTGTGTATACCCATTCTTTGATTTCATCTACAGCCAGCTTAATACTTGTAGTCATGATTGTGACCAACTGTTGTTCCTTAAAAAGTTCTAGAATGTCCTTGAAAATTTGATCACTGTCTTCAAACGAGTCCATATCGATGTCAAATCCTGTATCAAACTTCATCGCAGCTAAGATAGAAAATGAAACGGCCATTTTTTTCCTACAAAAATAAACAAACAAGACCAAGTGTAGAAGAGTTTGGAGGGAAGAAAAGCTTTGCAAAAAGTATGAATGCGCAAAAGAGAACGATGGCCGAAAAATGATTTTTATATCAGGGTTCGACGCAGAAAAGGAAAGATCGTTGAACTTAGTTCGACGATCTGGGCTTCTAAAGGAAACTGAAAGGTCTTCAACATCGTCGATCTCCGTTCGATGATATTGGAGAGCGTCGAGCTCCGTTCGACGATCTCTGACCGGAAAGAGATAGCCTAGCACTATAAGGAAAATGCTAAGCTCCGTTTGATGATTTCATGAGAACGTCGATCTCCATTCGACGATCTTTGGGAAAAACGTCGAGCAATTAAAATTTTTTCCTAGTCTTGGTAAATTTTTAAAGTTTTAAAATCTTGGATCTTAATTTAGACTTCCTCCATCTAACATTCCTAACTGATTCAGAAAGAATGTGTGTTTCTTTTCATCCAAGGGTTTGGTGAAAATATCTCCCTTTGCAAATCAGTTGGGATATATTAAAGTTCAATTTTATTCTTTTCAACATTATCTCTTAAGAAGTGATGTCTAATCTCTATATGTTTTGTCCTACTATGGAGGACTGGATTTTGGTCTATAGAAATAACACTGGAGTTTTCACAAAAGATTCTTGACTTATCTAAGTTGTAACCATAGTCTAGGAGCTGATTTTGAATCCACAATATCTGTGAGCAACAACTACCTGCTGCCATGTATTCAGCTTCAACAGTTAATGTGGACACAGATATTTGTTTCTTACAAAACTAGGAGACAAGTCCGTCACCAAGAAACTGACAAGTTCCACTTGTGCTTTTCCTGTCTACTCTACATCTAGCATAATAAAAATCTGAAAATCCAGTTAATTCAAATCCTAAATCTTTTGGATACCAGAGACCTAGATTTGGACAACTTTTCACATACCTAAGAATCCTTTTTACTAATGTTAGATGTGACTCTCTAGGGCTTACTTGGAATCTAGCACACAGATGCATGTAGCAAATATTATGTCAGGTCTACTAGCTGTAAGATACAATAAAGATCCAATCATTGATCTATATGTTGTCTGATCAACAGGTTTCCCATGTTGATCAGCATCTAATACAGTATTAGTAGGCATATGTGTTTTCATAGAGGATGCTTCAGACATACCAAATTTATTAACAAACTCTTTTGCATACTTGGTTTGAGAAATGATTATGCCATCAACATGTTGTTTGACTTGCAATCCTAGAAAGAAGGAAAGCTCGCCCATGCTACTCATTTCAAATTTTGAATGCATTAGGTTAGAGAACGTTTTGCACAAATTTGAATCAGTAGATCCAAAGATAATTTCATCTACAAAAATTTGTACTTGTAGGATATTGGACTTATGGGTTCTAATGAAAAGAGTTTGGTCTACTCTACCCCTTATAAAATCATTTTTCAAGAGAAAGCATGCTAAGGTCTCATACCATGCTCTAGGAGCTTGCTTGAGACCATATAATGCCTTATACAATTTAAAAACATAATCAGGATGAGTAGGAGAGATAAAACCTGGGGGTTGTCTGACATAGACTTCTTCCTTGATATCTCCATTTAGAAAAGCACTCTTCACATCCACTTGATAAACTTTGAATCTCTTGTGAGCTGCATAGGCTAGGAATATTCTTATGGCCTCTAACCTTGCAACTGGTGCAAAGGTTTGGTCATAATCTATTCCTTATTCTTGAGAGTATCCTTGTGCAACTAGCCATGCCTTATTCCTTACAATAATGCCTTGATCATCTAATTTGTTCCTGAATACCCATTTTGATCCAACAATGGTATGATCTTTTTGCCTTGGCACTAGCTCCCAAACTTTGTTTCTTTCAAATTGATGTAACTACTCTTGCATTGCAATGATCCAGTGTGGATCTTGTTCTGCATCTTGTATGGATTGAGGCTCAATTTGTGATAGAAAGCAGGTTTTCATCAGGTTTTGGTTGACCAGATTTCTGGTTTGCACACTAGCTGAGATGTCTCCAATCACTTGGGAGATTGAATGATCTCTTGATGTTACTAAATCAACAGGGGGTGTTGATTGTTCACCAACTTGTGTTGTTGTTTCCTCTTGTGGGAAAACAACTTTCTCTTCAATGTGATTATCACCAGGATGTTGAATGTCTTCTTCATCTTCACTGCTTTCACATTTTTGTTGGATAGGTGAAGGTGTTGTATCCTCTTCAATGATGTTTAACCTGTTCAAATTCTTTGAAAGAGAATGTACCTGCAAAGGTTCTATGGTAGAGGTGTTCCTCTCCGTGTATGACATGTTAGCTTCATCAAAGGACACATGTACAGATTCTTCAATTTTAAGAGATGATTTGTTATATACCCTATAGGCCTTACTAATCATGGAGTATCCCAGAAGCACTCCTTCATCAGCTTTGGCTTGAAATTTTTCTATATATTTCTTGTCATTATTATGTATGTAACAAATACAACCAAAAATTCTTTAATAGTCTACTTTAGGTTTCTTTCCTTTGAGTAATTCATAGGGAGCCTTGCCCTTCAGATTATGTATCAAACTTCTATTTAACACATAGTTTGAGGTGTTCACTACCTCTTCCAAAAAGGATAGAGGAAGGTGAGCATCTGTCAATAATGTAGTAGCAGATTCAATAAGGGTTCTATTTTTCCTTTCAACTACCCCATTTTGTTGAAGATTTCTAGGAGCTGAGAAAGTGTGTCTGATCTCTTCACTCTGACAGAACTCTTGTATAGGAAGAGAATCAAACTCTGTCCCATGATCACTTTTGATCTGGGCAATATGAGTATTGAACTCAATCTGTATGTATTTGAGAAACTCTATCAAACACTTAAAGTTATCAGACTTCTTCCTCAGAAAGAACACCCATGTGAATCTAGAGAAGTCATCTACAACTACTAAAGTGTATGATTTCCCTCCTAGGCTTTGTAATGTAATGGGTCTAAAAAAATCCATGTGTAACAGATACAAAATCCTAGGTGAATCACTCTTATTAAGTGACTTAAAACTATTTTAAGTTTGCTTGCCTAATTGACAAGCCCTACAAAGTCCTTCCTTCTTGTAGGGGCCAGAAGGTAGTCCTCTAACAAGGTTGTCCTTGGATAGCCTAGTAATAGTTCTAAGGTTTACATTTCCTAATCTCTTATGCCATAGTTCATTTGGTTTACTAACAGAATTGAACAAATAGATATCTACCTTTGTTGATTGGAAATCTAAAAGATAGATGTTACCTTTCCTTTTACCTATCAACACAGTTGTGTTGCCCTCTGAATTAATTTTACATGAAGATTTGTTGAAAGTCACCTGGTTTCCTTCATCACACAATTGACTGATGCTGATTAAGTTGTGCTTCAGTCCTTCCACATAGGCCATCTTATTGAATGTGACTGACCCTATCTGGACTGCACCATATCCCTTTGTCTTCCCAAAGTTTGAGTCTCCAAATATGACCTTGGGTCCAAGTGTAACACCCCAAATTGTTGTAGGAGCGACGGGGATCGATTTTGGGCAAGACAAGATTTTGGTGCAGGTGATACGGGCCCCGAAACGGGCGTGTCGGAGGTCGTGTCGGGCGTGTCGAGCTCGGGCCGTGTAGTCGACCAGTTCAGGACGACGATGGTCGTGTGGTGGAACACGGCCTAGGACACGGGCGTGTCCCAGGCCGTGTCACACCTGGGCTGTACGGTTGGGTACACGGGCAATAACACGGGCACGAACACGGGCGTGTCTAGTTTGACACGGGCGTGTCTTAAGCCGTGTCACCAAGCCGTGTACCTCTCTGACTGCGAAGTGTTGATAAATTGCACACGGGGGGCGTGACACGGGTCCCGACACAGGCGTGTCGCATGCGACATGGGCGTGTCGGAGGCCGTGTCACATGCCGTGTTGCTGGTTTTCAATTTTGGTCGAGACGGCGAATGAGCTACACGGCCAGGCACACGGCCGTGTGTGAACCCGTGTTCGGCCCAGTTTTTGGGATTTCAGATCTAATCCTGACCGTTCGTTTCCTTGGCTTTGGATCCGACGGTGGGGGGCTGCTCCTGGGTGGTTTTAGCCGTGAATAGTGTTTTGAAACCCTTATTTCACTTGGGCTCCCTCTCTCTAAAACCTAGAGAGAAGGGAGAGCTTGGAGGAGGAGGAAGGAGGTCAACTCCGGCGGCCGATGGAGATTCGGAGCTCCAAATCGCGAGCCGTCTTCGGATCCGCGGAGGCAAGGAGATTGCGGTGCTTTTCATCCGCATAGATTTTCATGGCGCCGTGGAAGAACGCAAGGGTAACGATTTCTCATCCTTGGGCATGTGAAGCCCTCTTTTCCTTTGCATAGGAAGCCCTCTCCCGCGAGTGAGCGAAGAGTTGGAGCGTTCCTTGGGGTAGATATGTGAAGTCCCCCTTGTGTAGAGTCCGAATGCGTAAACGGATATAGGCATTGTGTGTGAAGCCTATCCGGACAAGTAGAGCCGGATCGGTGATGTTGCATTGCATTTGAACCGGGCAAGAATCCGGATGTTTGGGTGTTTTTGGGTTTTCTACGTGGTAGATTGCATCAGGGAGCCTTGGAGAATAACTCCAAGGTGCACCCGGAAAACTGGGCAAAAGCGGGTTTTGCCAACACGATGGTCGGGGAGCCAACGTGAACATAACCGGGTTATGTGATTATTGTGGTGGAAACGGGACTCGGTGAGTCTTGGCCTGCGCATATGGCTTAAATTGCCGTTGCGGTATGAGCACGGGTCAGGCGGAACCGTACCCGGTCTATGTCGTTCGGTAGGACCGTTGGCATGGATGAGGGTCTTCGGCGTTCTATGGCTTAAATTGCCGTGACCAAGGCCGATAAGACAAAATGCTCATATGGATGACCGTCCAGGAGGCGGTGGGGGATTGGGAGCGTCTATGGATTGAATTGACGTGACGTTGGCCGGTTCGCCGAGAATGTGCCCTGAGTGCACGGGGTGTGTGGGCGTGCGAGCCTACGCCTGTGGTGAAGTGCAAATACTTTATATAAGTGCATATGCTAATAAAGTGCAGGGAAAGAGCATCGCCGCCCCGAATGTGGGGGCGGGATCGTTATAATTTGGTCAGCATTGCTGACCGTTGCTATTGTTTGCCACCGAGCAGTGGTTTATTGCTTGTAGGTGCTGCGGAGCAGAGCGGGAAATAGCGGGCTAAAGCCCTTGTTGCTGTGTCGGCCCTCGAAGGCCTAATTGCTTATGTTTCTTTCCCGTTTTTCATGTATGGCCGGCCTGCGTGCCGAAGTTTGGAAAACACTTCTTTTGTTAAGTGAACAGTGTAAGGCCTTAAGGCCATTTCTGTTTTGGTGTATGTATACATTCCTGAGTTTGTAGTGGACATTCATGCTATTGTGGCTGGGTTCTTATTTCTTTTGCAACCTAATAAATTGCTTCCACTAGGTGTTGTGTAGGACGACATGATTGGTTGAATGGTTTCAACGCGTAACCAACCGGTCTGTCCGTAGTATATGGCGTCGGGCCCCGACCGGACCTACTGCTATATGCTATGCGAAGGATAGGGGTGTTACAAATTGGTATCAGACTTCTTGTTTCGGTCATGCTTAAATGAATTCGTGGGCGAATTCACTTTAAGGGGTGGTGAGCACATGTGTGTGCGTCATCGTTATAACATGAAAAGAACCCATGAATGTCCACTTAGGAATGAAAATACACATGTTTGAGGAACCTGCGCGTTCCTATAATTGCTGTTTGCAGTAATTTTTGGTCGCTTATCGGTGTTTTGCATGATTATAGGTGACCAGGAGTGGTGCTGGGCCGTCAGAACGACCAGGTTCTGAGGTGAGCAGTGCGCCAAGCGATGCGCCTGCAACACCTCCGTCTGCCGAGACCATTAGATTTGTGGCAGAAGCTATCTTTGCTATGATCAATGCGCAGCCTGCAAGGCAGGTGTAGCAGCCTGCTCCTGCTGTGGAGCAAGTACCGCTTCATATGGCAGAGCAAAGGAGGGTTGAGCAAGTTCGGGTGGAGCCAGAGTTGCCTCAGAGAGCAACTGAAAGACAACTGAAGCATGTGATGGGTTTCCATCCACCGGTATTCACGGGGGCAGAAACCCCGACCCAAGCAAAGGATTGGCTCTCAAGGGTCAACAGGGTGATGACTGCGACGTAAACAGAAGAGTGGCAGAAGACCACTATAGCGACTTTCCTTTTGGATGGGGACGCAAGACTATGGTGGGAAGGCCTAGAGCTACATCAGTTGAAGGGAAGGCCGTTGGCCGAAGTTTTGATGGAGGAGTTTGCGAGACTATTCATGGATCGATACCTCCCCTCGGCGCAGAGAATTGCGCTAGAAAGCGAATTTCAGAAGTTGGTGCAAGGGGATAGCACCGTTGATGAGTACCTCCACGAGTTTACTCGGTTGGGGAGATATGCCGGCGCTACCTTCGCAGACGAGGAGCACAAGACGAGTCGCTTCTATGAAGGGCTAAGGGATGATTTAAGGTTGCTACTATCGGGGCCCAAGGCGCATGGTTTCATGACCCTGGTCAGTTCGGCCTGGTCCTTGGAAAAGGACATGAAGAATGTCCAAGTGAAGAAGGAATCCGGTAGTAAGAAAGCGGAGTTCAAAGCGCCGACTACGTCGAAGTCGGGCTATCGAAAATTCTTCAAGAAGGCTAGGACGTCAGGTCCAGCTTCTTCTACGGGTGCCTCAGGGGCAACTACCAATCGAACCCCGGGCGCTTGTTTCTTGTGTGGAAAGACGGGGCACTTTGCCCGTGATTGCTGGAGTGGACGCTCAAAGTCCGAAAGGAAACAAGGAGCTACCTACGAGGAGAAGGGCAAAGCGGTGGAGTCGACTGCGTCCCACTATGCTCCGACTCATCCTAGTGTCTATAACTTGGGCCAGCAGGAGGCCATCAAGCAAGCGGATGTGGTGACAGGTATGAGTTAATTTATAGCAAGTTAGCTTTAATACCGTTATCTATTGCTTGTTAGCCTAATATTGTTTGTGTAGGCTTTGTTGTGATTAGTGATAGTCCGGCACGGGCACTGTTCGATACGGGAGCTTCACACTCCTTCTTGCCCGAAAGCTTTATATCGCGCATCGGAGTCCCTTCTTCGATGGCGAAGGACAAGTTGGATGTGCTGCTACCGAATGGGTGCTCGATGCGTGCGGACAGAGTGTGCGCAGTGAAGGTTCGCATTGGGAGCCAAGAGTTTGACTTGCTAGCGTCATTGTTGCCGCTAGTAGAGTTCGACGTGATCTTTGGAATGGATTGGATTTCGAAGCAGAAAGCTTGGATTGACTGTGACCGAAAGGAGGTCAAGCTGGGTGTAGGGCGGGAGACTACATTCGAGGGGCTAAAGGGGTCGAGCAAGACACTGATGTCTGCTCTTCAGGTGGTGAAGGCAGTTCGTGCTGGTGCAGAGCTGTTCTTCACAATAGTGGGGGCTGTGGAGCCAAAGTCCACTTTGGTTGAGATTCCTGTGGTTTGCGAATACCCCGATGTGTTCCCGGATAGTCTTCCCGGAGCCCCACCGCAGCGGGAGATTTATTTCATGATCGAGCTCGTGCCGGGTGCCAAACCCGTGTCACGTGCTCCTTATAGGTTGGCGCCAAAGGAGATGGCGGAGTTGAAGGTTCAGCTGGAGGAGCTGATGGAGCAAGGTTATGTGCGTCCAAGTTCGTCGCCTTGGAGCGCACCGGTCCTCTTCGTTAAGAAGAAGGACGGAAGTATGCGGCTGTGTATCGATTACAGAGAATTGAATAAGCTGACGGAGAAGAATAAGTACCCAATCCCGAGGATTGATGATCTCTTTGATCAGTTAGTCGGATTGTCGGTATACACCAAGTTGGACTTGAAGTCGGGGTACTATCAGCTGAGGATTAGGGAGTGTGATATCCCGAAGACGGTGTTCAGTACGAGGTATGGGAATTTCGAGTTCACGGTCATGCCGTTTGGACTGACGAATGCGCCATCGGTATTTATGGATTTGATGAACAGGACGTTCCAAGATTTCCTGGATCGCTTTGTGATCGTCTTTATTGACGATATATTGGTGTACTCGCAGTGCGAAGAAGACCACTTCAAGCACTTGCACCTGGTGTTGGAGACTCTGAGAAGGAATGAGCTTTATGCAAAGTTCTCCAAGTGCGAGTTCTGGCTACCCTCGGTAGCGTTCCTTGGTCATATAGTGAGTGGGGAAGGTATAGCAGTGGATCCGGCGAAGATTGTTGCGATACGGGAGTGGCCTACGTTGTTTTCTGTCGCGGAAGTCCGTAGTTTTCTCGGGCTTGCCGGATATTACCGGCTCTTCGTAGAGAACTTCTCGCGGATAGCTTTACCTCTCACGAAGTTGACAAGGAAGGATCAGAAATTCTTGTGGATGCGAGAGTGCGTGCAAGCGTTTGAGGAGCTGAAGAGGCGGTTGACCACGGTGCCAGTGCTTAGTTCGCCGAGTGGGACCGAGGGCTTCGAGGTGTATAGCGACGCTTCGGGTAGTGGCTTGGGCGCGTGTTGTTGCAGCATGGGAGCGTGATAGCGTATGGATCGCGTCAGTTGAAGGTGCATGAAAGGAATTATCCGGTGCATGACTTGGAGTTGGCGGCCGTGATATTTGCACTCAAGTTGTGGAGGCACTACCTTTACGGCGTAAGGGTCAATATATACACCGATCACAAGAGCCTAAAATACTTGTTGGATCAAAAGGACCTTAATATGAGGCAGAGGAGGTGGATGGAGTTCCTGGGGGACTACACCTTCAAAATACATTATGTACCCGGGAAGGGCAACGCAGTTGCGGATGCGCTGAGCCGCAGGGCTCCCGCCCAAGCCAACTGGTTGTCGGTGCATGATGAGCGGCTAGTACGGGAGTTGGAGGAGCTTGAGATCTGTTGCGTTGACAAGCAGACGAGCGCCAAGGCCATGTTAAACTGGACAAAGGTGCAGTATGACCTGGCTGACCGGGTTCGGCAGGCATTGGAGTTAGATGACTCCATGAAGGAGCTTATGGAGGCCGCTCTGGATGAGTCAAATTCCCAGTTCTCGGTGGAAGATGGTTTATTAAGGAAGGATCATCGGTTGTGTGTCCCGAGTGGGGGTAACCTCCGGGAGGAGTTGATGTACGAGGCTCATCATACCAAGTACTCAATCCACCCAGGGAGCACGAAGATTTATCGTGATCTCAAAAAGTTGTTTTGGTGGCCGGGGCTCAAGAAAGATGTGGCGTTGTACGTGGCTAAATGCCAAACGTGCGCCTTGGTGAAGGCGGAATGCCAAAAGCCAGGAGGATTTCTGAAGTCCTTGCCTATACCGGAGTGGATATTCGACGACATATCTATGGACTTTGTGCACGGGTTGCCAAGGTCGCAGAAGGGGAACGACGCCATCTGGGTGATCGTAGATCGGTTAACTAAGGTGTCGCATTTCAGTCCGCATAGGATGGATGGCTCGGTGGAGAAGTTGGCGAAGCTATACGTGGACAATATTGTTAGGCTGCATGGGGTGCCCCGTAGCATTGTGAGTGACCGCGATGGACGGTTCACGTCAAATGATTGGAGGTTGGTGCAGCAGATGCTGGGAACAAAGTTAAAGTTCAGCACAGCTTTTCATCCGCAGACGGATGGGCAGACCGAGAGGGTTAATAGAAAGATGGAGGACATGCTACGCATGTGTGTTCTGCATTTCGGTAAGCTTTGGGAAGACCACCTGTATTTGGTGGAGTTCGCGTACAACAACAGCTACCAAGCGAGTATACAAATGGCGCCCTTCGAGGCCCTGTATGGTAGGAAGTGTCGCACGCCGTTATCGTGGCTTGAAGCGGGTGAGGCAAGGTTGTACAAGAAGCAGAAGGTGGAGAGTGCTACCTCATTAGTGCAGATCATTCAGGAGCGCTTGTTGATCGCTCAGGACCGGCAGGCGAAGTATTACAATGCCAAGCACCGGAACGTGGAGTTCGTGGTAGGCGATTGGGTATATTTGAAAGTGAAGCCGTTCAAGGGGGTTTCGCGGGTGAGACGCTTGAAGAAACTGAGCCCAAGATACCTTGGACCTTTTGAGGTTCTGGAGCGAGTCGGCGAAGCTGCATACCATTTGAAGCTATCGGTGGAGTTAAATGGGCTACATGATGTGTTCCACATTTCTGTGTTGCGGAAGGCGGTGCAGGAGCCTTCGCATGTGATCGCAGTTGATTAAGTGCCGGTGGACGAAGGGTTGACGACTAGGGTCAAGCCCATTCATATCGAAGATGTTGAGGTCAAGAGGCTTCGTAATAAGGAGATTCGGATGGTTAAGGTCCGGTGGGATAATTGTGGGCGTGAGGAGCTCTCTTGGGAACGGGAGCAGACTATGCTCGAGGAGTACCCGGAATTGTTCCGCTCAGGTTCTGATTTACGTTAAGTCCTATTTTCCCTTTATTAATTTTGTGGACGAAATTCTTTAAGGGGGGTAGAATTGTAACACCCCAAATTGTTGTAGGAGCGACGGGGATCGATTTTGGCCAAGACAAGATTTTGGTGCAGGTGACACGGGCCCCGACACGGGCGTGTCGGAGGCCGTGTCGGGCGTGTCGAGCTCGGGCCGTGTATAGTCGACTAGTTCAGGACGACGATGGTCGTGTGGTGGAACACGGCCTAGGATACGGGCGTGTCCCAGGCCGTATCACACCTGGGCTGTACGGTTGGGTACACGGGCAATGATACGGGCATGAACACGGGCGTGTCTAGTTTGACACGGGTGTGTCTTATGCCGTGTCACCAAGCCGTGTACCTCTCTGACTGCGAAGTGTTGATAAATTGCACACGGGTGGCGTGACACGGGTCCCGACACGGGCGTGTCGCAGGCGACACGGGCATGTCGGAGGCCGTGTTACATGCTGTGTTGCTGGTTTTCAATTTTGGTCGAGACGGCGAATGAGCTACACGGCCAGGAACACGGCCGTGTGTGAACCCGTGTTCGTCCCAGTTTTTGGGATTTTAGATCTAATCCTGGCCGTTCGTTTCCTTAGCTTTGGATCCGACGGTGGGGGGCTGCTCCTAGGTGGTTTTAGCCGGGAATAGGGTTTCGAAACCCTTATTTCACTTGGGCTCTCTCTCTCTAAAACCTAGAGAGAAGGGAGAGCTTGGAGGAGGAAGAAGGAGGTCAACGCCGGCGACCGGTGGAGATTCGGAGCTCCAAATCGCGAGCCGTCTTCGGATCCGCGGAGGCAAGGAGATTGCGGTGCTTTTCATCTGCATAGATTTTCATGGCGCCGCGGAAGAACGCAAGGGTAACGATTTCTCATCCTTGGGCATGTGAAGCCCTCTTTTCCTTTGCATAGGAAGCCCTCTCTCGCGAGTGAGCAAAGAGTTGGAGCGTTCCTTGGGGTAGATATGTGAAGTCCCCCTTGTGTAGAGTCCGAATGCGTAAACGGACATAGGCATTGTGTGCGAAGCTATCCGGACAAGTAGAGCCGGATCGGTGATGTTACATTGCATTTGAACCGGGAAAGAATCCGGATGTTTGGGTGTTTTCGGGTTTTCTACGTGGTAGATTGCATCAGGGAGCCTTGGAGATTAACTCCAAGGTGCACCCGGAAAACTTGGCAAAAGCGGGTTTTGCCAACACGGTGGTCGGGGAGCCAACGTGAACATAACTGGGTTATGTGATTATTGTGGTGGAAACGGGACTCGGTGAGTCTTGTCCTGCGCATATGGCTTAAATTGCCGTTGCGGTATGAGCACGGGTCAGGCGGAACCGTACCCGGTCTATGTCGTTCGGTAGGACCGTTGGCATGGATGAGGGTCTTCGGCGGTCTATGGCTTAAATTGCCGTGACCAAGGCCGATAGACAAAATGCTCATATGGATGACCGTCCAGGAGGCGGTGGGGGATTGGGAGCGTCTATGGCTTGAATTGACGTGACGTTGGCCGTTTCGCCGAGAATGTGCCCTGAGTGCACGGGGTGTGTGGCCGTGCGAGCCTACGCCTATGGTGAAGTGCAAATACTTTATATAAGTGCCTATGCTAATAAAGTGCAGGGAAAGAGCATCGCCGCCCCGAATGTGGGGGCGGGATCGTTATAATTTGGTCAGCATTGCTGACCGTTGCTATTGTTTGCCACCGGGCGGTGGTTTGTTGCTTGCAGGTGCTGCGGAGCAGAGCGGGAAATAGCGGGCTAAAGCCCTTGTTGCTGTGCCGGCCCTCGAAGGCCTAATTGCTTATGTTTCTTTCCCGTTTTTCATGTATGGCCGGCCTGCGTGCCGAAGTTTGGAAAACACTTTTTTTGTTAAGTGAACAGTGTAAGGCCTTAAGGCCATTTCTCTTTGGTGTATGTATACATTCCTGAGTTTGTAGTGGACATTCATGCTTGTTGTGGCTGGGTTCTTATTTCTTTTGCAACCTAATAAATTGCTTCCGCTAGGTGTTGTGTAGGACGACATGATTGGTTGAATGGTTTCAACACGTAACCAACCGGTCTGTCCGTAGTATATGGCGTCGGGCCCCGGCCGGACCTACTGCTATATGTTATGCGATGGATAGGGGTGTTACACCACGCTTGGCTTTAAAGGATTTTAGATTATCCTTGCTTCCTGGCATGTGCTTTGAACACCCACTATCCAGATACCATTGCTAGTTTATTGTTGGATAGGTCTTCACCTGCACATACAACAATTTATTTATTTTTGACAAAGTTTACCTTGGGTCTAGGTTGATAACCTTTAAAATCTGAAATAAAAGACATCCCTGATTGACTCTTATAGACATCAGGATGATATCTCCTAGGAGGTATTATCCATTCAGCATAAGGGTTGAAGCATTGGGATGTAGGACCTCTAGAATTAAATTTTGATTTACCCTTAAAAGATTGTTCAAGACTCTGAGCTCTGTTCAACAATCTTTAAGCTGAGTTCGACACTCTTGGGTCAGATTGTCGAGCTCCGTTTGAAGATCGACTTTGCCTGAGTTAAGAGTTCAAAGATCGTTGACCTGAGTTCGACGATTCAGCTTGAGATCGCTGAGCTCCGTTCGGAGATCGTCCAGCTCTGTTCGACATTTTCCGTTGAACCTTATTTTTCTTAGGAATATCAGAATTCTTCCTAGCTACCTCTACAACTCCCTTTCCTTTATCTGAGATAAATTTGATTGGGGTTGTTAATACTAAAGGTTGGTTGGATGAAGCACCCAAGCCTAGTGTACTGTTAAGACTTGAATTCACTGTGCTTGTGATGTCCATCAGTCTGATGCTTCTCTTATTAAGGGATTCTTCAAATTTCTTTGCCTGAGATAGTTCACTTTTCAATGAAGCTATCTGCTCCCTACAACATTCTAACTCCTCAGTGAGTTTGAGGTTATCTTATTTTAAAGTACTGTGTTCAGACAGTTGATTTTTGAGAGAGATAATATCTTTCTCAGACTTGAGTAGGTCTAAACATAGTTCCTTAAACTCAAATTTAAAGTCCTCTGAATCAAAATAAAAAGAGTCTATTACCTGATCTTCTTCAGTTTCAGGTTCAGATTCAGATCCTGACTCTTGTTCTGCATCTTAATTGTGTTGAGAGGCATTGATAGCCATCATAATGAAGTCCTTCTCTTGGGCATCATCTTCATCATCACTTCAGCTTGATGAAGTATCTGATTCTTCTTCAGTCTCACTCCAGGTCTTAGCTACAAATTCTTTCCTGGTATGCTTGTTCTTGCTAGAGGAGGACTTGTCCTAGTTGTTTCTCCCTGAGTCTTTGTCTCTTTTCCTTTCCCTTTTATCTTTCTTGTCCTTATTTTGGTTCTCTGGACAGTCAGGCACAATGTGGCCTGGTTTCCTGCATCCAAAAAAAATAATCTCTTTATTACTGGATTTGTAATACCTTTGCTTTTCATGGCCTCTGGATGACCTTTTCCTGAAGTCTTTTCGAGCCATCTTGTAGAATCTTTTGGCTAGTAGGCTCATTAGCTCTTCATTGCCTATGACCTTGTCTTTAGGCTATTCTTTTGTAGCTTTAAAAGCAATTATCTTATCCTTCCTTGTTGCTGGAGAAGCTATCTTTTGCTCTTCCTCTCTATTTTTGATGAGCAACTCATAAGACTTGAGCTTGCCCAATAGAGCTTTAGTGGTGATCTCATTAAAGCTTCTAGCATCCTTGATTGGCCAGATCCTTAAGTCCCAAGTGCTGGGGAAGCACATTAGGATCTTATCATTGAGTTCAGTTAGTGAGATCTCCTTGTCCAAAGTTTTTAATTCACTGACAATCAGACTGAGTCTGTTATACATGTTAGCTACTAACTCTGGTTCTCCCTTCTTGAAGTTATCATACTGAGTTATGAGATGAGATCTTCTCTCCTTTCTCTCATCAGCAGATCCTGACACAAGCTCAGATAGCTTGTCCCAGATTTCCTTTGCTGAGTTGCACTCAGCTACTTTCTGAAATATATCATCATATATTGTTTGAGCCAATATATTCATTGCCTTTGCATCCGCAACTTTTCACTTCTTAATGTCTGCATCTGTTCCTGAAGGGGGTGGAACAGCACTTGTACTTGTTGTTTCTGGAGGTCTTGAGCACACTATCAAAACAGAATTAAAGATATCCTCATCAATAGAATTCATGTACAATTTAATCCTTGCCTTCCAAAGTGCAAACTTATAAAGATTGCACACTGGAGGTCTTGTGCTTGCATAGCCTTTGTTCTATGCCATGGATTTATATTAAAATAATTATAATAGAAATAACAACCCTCTATTAAAGGTTGATATGATCAGAGATCTTTTGGTTCAGCTGTTAGCCTGTAAAAACAACAAACCTCCCTTTGATACCAATGGAAAGTGAGGGTATGATCTACCTTTACTCTAAAGGGGTGGGGGGGGGGGGGGAGTGAATATAGTATTTTAAAATAATTTTGCAAATTAAAAACTAATTCGTAGTGGAAGACTTAATTCAATTATAGTGTATTGTGCTCACATTAGACAAAATAAAGTAAAGCAAGAAACTAATTCACAGCACACAGGAAATAAAACACAAACAACCAGAAGACACAAGGTGCTATAGTTGTTCCCCAATCAACCTGGGTAATTCCACTCTTCTACCACCCTAGGTAGGAACACACTACAGGATGACTTGATCAGGTGTCTTGGGCACCAATGAGCTTTTGATAAGGTGCTCAAAAACCAAACCAGATTTTTTGATCAGGTGTCTTGCGACCACTAAATTTTGACAAGGTCTTAGAAAACAAACACAAAACTTTTGAAGGGAGTTCTGTATAACCCTTTTACAGCAAAAGAAAATAAAAGGAGTGAAGATGTTCTTCTCTGTCAACAGTCAAAGAGAAGACTAGTGGATTTGTTGATGTAAAAGCTCCCCTTGAGATTAGCAGTAGGTCAGGAGAAGAAGCTTTGCACAGGGTGATATGCCTTCAGTAAGATGAGATCTCCAGCAAATGATAATTTCAGCAAAGGCTGAAATATGTTGTGTTTGGAGTCTGATTGATGAATCCTAGAAAGCTTGAATCATAGAGGAGAACTGAAAGAATAGAAGGAATTCTTCTCTGTGTGTTGATCTCCTTCTCTGTTTTATTCCTTTTGTTTTGTAAGAACTCAAACACTGTAATCCTGTAGTTCTTGTGTGTGTCTGTCTCTTAGATGTTGTTCTTGGTTTTTTATTCTCTGTCTCTAAGTTGTTCTTAAATGATATATTGAAAACCAATCTTATAGATAGCCGTTAGCCAGTCATAAATGACTTTCCTTAATTGATAACTATCTCTGGAGGAAAGCCCGAAGAAACATTTTCTTTTCGTCTCCTTGAAACTTGCTCAAGATTGATTGAAATGGCTACAAAATATTTTGCATTAAATGCTGGATATGGAAGATATTTGAATTCCATAAAAGACTGATTTGAAATCCTGAAATCGTTGATCTCTCAAGAAATTCGTCAATCTGAGCTCGACTATCGTCGACCTAAGCTCAGAGACTGGAGTTGACTTGAGACAGAAATCGTCGATCTGAGCTCGGAGATCGTCGAACCGAGTTCGACGACTCGTCGACCTGAGCTTAGAGATAGTCAAACTGAGTTTGACGCCTCGTCGATCTGAGCTCGACTATAATTGTCTTTGTCTTCTGCACTTGTAATCTGAACTAGGAGGTCTTGGGCGCAGCTTTCAAACCAAAGTTCTAAGCCTTAGACCTATTCTAGTTGAGCTTTAAATCTATACAATGAGGTCAAGACACAATCCTATAGATATAGTGATCCTTACCGAAATAAGTAATAGGATGTTCCAACATAGGGGTTAGATCTGATTACTCTAGTGGGGGGGGGGGGGGGGGGGGGAGGGGGTGAATAGAGTATTAAAACTTTGGCTCTTTTTAAAGTTTAAATAAGAGTAAATATAATAATACCATATATTAGTTAAGAATAAGAAAACTAGGCTAACTATTCCAGCAAATCACAAGCAGAGCAAAAACAAAGAAAATGAAAAGGAGAAACCAGATGACACAAGAAGTTTATAGTGGTTCCCCTAAACTAGGGTACATCCACTCTTCTACCACCCTAGGTAGGAATCCACTAGCAGGTTTTGATCAGGTGACTGCCACCACAAGATATGATTTAGGTAGATCAGGAAACTCTTCAGGCTATTGATCAAGTGCCCAAAAATCAACTTCAAGTCATTTGGACGGAAACTTGCCAACAAAACTAACATTTGAAGGGAGTCATAACCCTGTATAATGGGGTGGAAAGAGTTTGATGGAAGTCTTCTCTTTTTTCAATACAACTTGAGAAGACTATATGGATTCTTGTGTTGTCAAAGCTCCCCATGAGAAGTTAAATGCTTCAGGAAGAAAGAGCTTTGCTTAAGGGTGATTAGGCATTCAGCTTGATCTGTCAAGGTCCAGGAAATCCAGTGACTGATGTTGAATAGAATGTCTCTGAGGTTTTCTGGAACAGAAGTTGAAGAAGACTCTTGATCCAGATGATATGTTCTTCTTAAAACTAAAGTGTTGGCAGAGAATGAGAAAAGCGTTGAGAGCGTTGACTGCTGGTTGTATATTCCTTGTGTAGTACTTCTGATTTCTTTTCTCTGTATCTCTAACTGTGTGTCTCGAAAAGGAGAGAATCTCTTTTATTCTACTGATAAAAATTCTCCTTTGAATTTTTGAATTCTTTCCATAAATGTTTGTTGATCTAGAGAATAGAAAACGGCTGGAATAAGAGCATTAATGAGTTTCCCAGCTATCCTTAATAGAATAAGCAAATATTTATTCTAATGAATACCATATTTACTGCAGCCAATAACAGCTATATTTAGAAGAATATTTGCTTTAAATACTCAGAATAATTCTGCTAATAAATAAAGAAGATAAGGAGAAGAAGATGGAAAGACTCATTCTAGAACTACACCGAAAACTTCGAACGCTGAACAGAATTCGTCGACCTGAGATCAAAGATCGTCGAATAAGAATTCAAGTTCGTCGAGTTAAGAATCTGACAGAAGAAAAATAAGCATCGACTTCAGCTCTGAGAACATCGAGCTCAACTCAGTGAATTAACTCTGAGTTCATCGATCTGAGATCGACAATCGTCGAGCTGAGTTTGAAGAATATCGAACTGATCACTGTCTTCTGAAAACTGCTAAATCTGAGTCTCTGAAGTCCACTGCTGGCCTATCCATGGAGGTAGCACTAATCATGACTTAGCCTAAACTCTAGGACAACTAAACATGACCCTGGCTATATAATGTTGGTCAGACTCATCCTAAGTTAGTGATCCTAGCCCAAATCCAACTAGGGATCCAACAATCTCCCCCAATTTGGGTGTGGTCACTAACACAAAAACAAAAAAATCATAAAGCAAAGGAAAATATATCTGACAGAAAAATTATTCAGCAGATATTTACAGAGTTGTGCTTCATGATAAACTTAGAGAATATAGTTCAAAAGACAATTAGAAAAATTACAGAAAAGAAACTCATTTCTTCATCTTGGCTTTGTCTTTGTCTGATCCTTCAGAAAGTTGTCTGAATTTGATTACCCCGTTAGGATTTCTCCAATCATAGTTTGGGATGAGGTTCTGGGTATAACAGCATCTGGATGCATTTTTATATAATCATTAACATTGAAAAACTTATTAGCCTTAGCATACCTGATCAATTATTCTTTTCTGTAGGTTGACATAATTGAGTATTGAGATATGTCTTTGCCTTCAGCTTTTGCTTTGCTAATCTGAGAAAGTCCTATAATGTAAGACCCCTTTTTTTTTTTTTAAACAACCGGGGTCTTAGCCCAGAATTGCCGCTTTGCGGTGGCACCGACTCACGGGAAGGCCGCCAGTACAAAACGCCAATTCTGCCGGCCCTTTTCGATCACAAGAGAGAGAAGTAATTTTACATAAAATGTAAACAAGTCCACAGAAACATGTAAATAAAAGTGAAATCATATCCAGTCCATCAGTAGATAATAACATGAAATAGATAAATGGGCTCGAGCCCGGTACATCAGAGTCCTCACTACAAATCACTTATCGAGGAAGCTATAAAAATACTAATCACTCACAGAGCTCGTCGCAGGTGCATCAGTGCAAGACTGACCCACCTCCTTGCGCACCGTACTCCGCTGGTGCTGGTCCCTGGACTGCTGGTCCCTGTCTCCCATCCGGAGCTCCTGTAATGTTGTGCTTCAAAAACCATTAGTCATAAAGACTAAGTCCTATCATCCCATACCCCTCCCCCTACGGCTCCTAAGCACCGAGTGGAGAGGAGGAAAGGGAAGCTACAAAGGTATAGAATAATCAAGCAGGTGACAGGGGAGTTATTCTAACAACTATCTAGAATAAAGTACAACTAGCAATCCTATGGTAGTAAATGGTAAAGAAGAGGAGTAGTAAGTATCAAATGTATAAAAAGGCAGCTAGAGAACAGCAAGTAAATAAGCAAGTAAATAAGTAAGTAACCTTAACTTATATGAATGCTCATACAAACTTATAAGTTAAGGGGTCTTCTGCAAGGCTCCCATCGTATAAAAAGTCTCATACCGATTTGTACGTTGGGGTGTCGGTTGTATGCAAATATGAGTGTAGTGATATGTTATGCCATGATTCTTGCAAGTGCAACACACGCACACGACTCTATGCGCACAGACCTTTAGTTCCCCCTGTTCGGGCAGCTAGCTTCACTCCTAAGAACCTCCATAGTGGCAAACAGAGACAGTGGGTCGGGCCCCCCACTCCTAGGCTGGTATCCACACTACCAGGCCTAGCCCTTCCGTACACCCCTAGAAGAACACAACCTAGAGTATCCGCATACTACTGCTGGTTGTACCCACCAGACTTTCTTTGGCTAAGTGTCCCACATCGCCGAGTCAACATACCGATGCCGGTGTGAACGATAATCAGATATCGAAGACCCACCACCTTTATTCTGTACTCCAACCCTCGAGCCCTCGGCTCCCCGAACTGTCCCGTCCGTGCATCTACCTTCAGAGCTATCGTCTGAATGGCAACCAAACCAATTATTCTACCTTCCTAGCTATCGGGGAGTGTGTATGTGCAACCCTAGTTATACTAGTTGCTCTTTTAATTCATTATTCCTATGGTTTACGTTAGCCCAGGACTGCCCCCGGCATACCCCATGAAGGGCTCTCAAGGGGCACTAGGAACCAAGACGGCGGCATTACGGCCCGAAGTTCCCTTTTGCAAGGCACTTATTGTTATTGGTAGATCTCCCTTAACCCGATCCCCTTTTAGTTACTTTAGATCTAACCCTAGAGTATTAAGACTCTTCCATTCCTACTTGGGGCGGACGATCTTTCGTCGTTCCCGTACGCCACTTAACCTTAACCAGTCTCACACTCAACTTATCCTAACTTCCAATAATGAACTTAGTCTTAGCTTGCCCTAACCAACCAGCAACTATCAAAATTCCATTTCCCAAGTTCATTATTACTCTAGTTCAGTTTCAGTGGTTTTACTATATGTAGACCATCCCAAGGTACATGAGGAGTATAAGGGGAGGTACTCAAATTTGTCTTCCGAATCTCCTATAATATTTACTGGAGATCTAGCATGACTTAATATAGCTAAGACCAAGATTTCCAAATTTTCCCTATTTATCGGCATTTAATTTATTTATTCGAAGATTCCAAAAACCCTAGTAGGAACATGAAGTGCACTAATGAGCCAACAATAAATCTTCATAAAATCAGTAAAAATCCTATAAGACATTTAAACAGCAATTCCAAGTTTTGAGAAATTCCAGGAGTGTTTAGGCCTATATTTCCTAATTTACCATTTGAGGCCACTTTTACTATATTTTGAAGGAAGTACTGTAAATATATATCCAAAAATTCAAAGAAAATTATAGAAGCTATATACTGACCTAAAACCATCATAAACCAAGTACCATAATTTTTCTCCAATATTTGAACTCTGAATTTATATTAATGCAAGGTACTAATTTTCTTAACTTAATGAAGGTGGTACTGTTTTTAGTCATCTAAAATTCCATAGAAAATTACAGGGTGACTATCATAATTTGAAACACCCACTGACCCAATTTCATAATTTTCCAAATAGTAATTGGACATTATTTGTATTTTTTGACTACATATCACAATTAGTACATTAAAGAAGTATGTACCAGAAATAATCAGTGAAAATTTCCAAGAAAAAGACAGAAGGTATAACAGGCTATAAGATGCCCTAATCCAAGATTTCATAATATTCTAGTGAACAAAAATTCCATAATCATCAAAATAAATATCTAGGGCATAATTAGAGTTGTAAATGAAGTACTGTATAAATTAACCCAAAAATCTCAACAAAATTATATCATGGCTATTTTGACCAGAAAATCCCTTTGGCCAAAATTTACCTGATTTGAAGTTTATTAGATAGCTTAATAATTCAGATTAAAGTTGGTGACCTAAACTAGGGTTAGGATTTTTGGTGGCCTAGCTGTCTCCAAATACGCTAAACTTTTATCCAGAGAACTATACTGGCCCTATGGTTTTCTCCACCAAATTTTAAGTCAGTCCAAGGTCATTTGACCCCATGACCTTCACAACCCCAAAAACCATCATTAAGGGATTTTCCCTAGGGTTCTAGAGCTACCCTACACCAAACCACTCCAAACTCCCTTGGAGGGTGGGTCATGCCCTAAAAAGTCATGACCAAAATATCAGCCCCTGTTGAGGTGATATGGCCACTCAAATACCAAGGGGGTGTTTGATCCTAAATTATCCTATGAGGATCATCCTTGGGTTGAACACAACCCTATTCAAAACATCTCCAAATGAGATGAAATTTTTACCAGAACCTTATAATAAACCCAGGGACCACTCACCAAAATTTGGGAGGGTTTGGAAGTCATTTAGCCATCTAATTAAATTATGCTAGGATTATTAAATTTTTTTCTAAAATCTATAGAAAAAAATTCTCCAAAAATTCTCATATTTGGATAGCACCTAGATATAGGTAAGATTAGGCCACACCCCAAATTTCAAGTCATTTTGATGACTGGATTGGAGTGGGGAATTTTTCTAAGGTAAATACAGCCCTATGGATAGGCCTCACCAAAACGTGTGATGTGGTCTAACCAGGACTACAAATAGAGTGAAATTAATTTTAAATTAAACTAGACTTCAAGGGCTACATTTTCTATGTTGACCACTTTTTATGTTTCAGCCCCCACGGGCTATGATTTTCAGTTTCAACCTACTATACAGTAAAGGGAATTAATACCTAACTATACAATATATTATATAATACAATGTTACAGTTCACCATCTTCTTCACCCGAACCAGCTGTTATGGAACCGTGTCCACTAAGGGTCAATCCTGACATGGGTGTGTCAGGACCCATTTCCACTAAGGGTCACGTCGTTTCCAAAGAGCCGTTATGGAACATGACCAACGACACGGGCGTGCCGGTTTAGGCGACATGGGCGTGCCACCTTGGATACGGGCGTGTGAAAGTGAGGGTAAGATCTATGTTAACTCTAGAGGGGGGGTGAATAAAGTATTTTAAAGTAAATTTACAATTTAAAATTGCACAGCAGTAAAGGCTTAATTTATGTATAGGTGTAAGGTGTTTTGATGTAGAAATAAAACTAAAGCAGTAAAATAAAAACCATAGCACACAGCAAAGAATATTTACAAGAAAATAGAAGACACAAGGAACTATAGTGGTTCCCCAAAAACCTGGGTACATCCACTCTTCTACCACCCTTGGTAGGAATCCACTGCAGGATGAGTTGATCAGGTGTCCTGGGCACCAATGAGCTTTTGATAAGGTGCTCAAAAACCAAACTGTATTTTTTGATCAGGTGTCTTGCCACCACTGAGTTTTGACAAGGCTCGCAGAACCAGATTCAAGTCTTTTGAAGGGAGTTTTGATAACTCTTTTATAGCAGGAAAAGAAAAAGGAAGATGTGAAGTTGTCTTCTCTGTCTCAATCACTGAGAGAAGACTTAGTGGATTGATTGTGTTGTCAAAGCTCCCCCTGAGATGTAGATGGTTCAGAGATGAGAGCTTTGCTAGGGTGATATGCCTTCAGAAGCTTCAGATCTCCAGCAGAAGATGATTTCAGCAGAGGCTGAAATGTGAGTTGTCTGGAGTCTTTGATGTTGAAGCTATGAACACTTTACAGTATGCTAATTTTCAATCAAACTCTTCAGGATTGATCACTTGATTTTCCTCTGAGTTTTTCTGACTATCTGGGTATGTCTGTATTGAGTGATAGATAGATTTTTTTTCTCTGTATCTGCTGTAGGATGTTTTATTCTCTGATGATCCTTTGTCCAAGATAGTCGTTAGCAGTCTATAAATGTCTTCCATAAATGTTTTGTCTTCAAGAGGAAAGTACAATAAACATTCTCTGAGAAATCCCTTGAAACGTGCTCAAGAATAAATGAAAACGGCTAGCAAATCTCTTGAAATAAATGCTGAGAGAATTTGAAAAACATTCCAAAAGCTGACTGAATTTGAATCCTCAAAGTCGTCGATCTCTCATAAAAACGTCGATCTGAGCTCTACGATCGTCGACCTGAGCTCAGAGATTGGATTGAACATAAGACAGAAAACGTCGACTTGAGCTCTACGATCGTCAAACTGAGCTCAGCGACTTGGAAACAAGCTGAAGGCAGATCGTCGATCTGAGCTCGAAGATCGTCGATCGGAGTTCGACGACTTAGCAGAGTTGAGCTCAAAGAGCGTCGAACGGAGTTCGACATTTCGTCGACCTGAGCTCGATGAAAACTATCTTTTCCTCAGCTCTAAGTCTTGAATAATGAATGATCCTGGGGGCAGCTTCAAACCTAAGTTCTAAGCCCTAGACACATTCTAACTTGACCTTTTTAACTATACATCTAGGTCAAACTGATTTCCTAAAAACATAGTGATCCTTGCCCAAATTAGTAATAGGGTGTTCCAACAATCTCCCCCTATTTTGTTTAGGATTACTATTTACATAGCTCAGAAATAAATACAAAAGCAAATACAGACAAGCAAAAAGAATTAAAGCAACAGAGCAGAACAAGCAGCATAGCAACATTTAGATAGAACATCAACAAGAGTTTTAAAAAGAATGAACTGTCTTCTTACAGAGATCACTTCTTTTCACTTCCTTTCTTAAACAAGATTTCCCTATTGGGATTGAGAGCTTCTTTCTTTGACCTTCTGTCATCCTCTGCACCTAAGGACGTTTGAGATCTTGCCCTGGGAACCATAGCCTCAGGATGCAGTTTCATGTAATCCACTGGGTCAAAGAACTTCCTTGTGGCATATCTTTCCAATTCTACTTTTCTTTGCTCTAACAAGGTAGTGATGTTGGAGGTGTCTTTTCCTTGCTCTCTGGCCTTCTTCAACTGATCTAAGGCAGCAAGTTCTTTCAACCTAGTAGTCCAAGATAAAGGATTGTTCTCTGGATCTTCAAAAGGGATTGCAGGTTCATATGTATTAAAAGTTTCTGAAGCAGCAACAGTCCTTGCATCAACAGTTTCTCTGAGCTTATAAGGGAAAGGGCCTTGAGATGAGTCCAAATGCCTTTGTCCTTCCCTTTGATGTCTTGATTGAATCTTATAATCTCTCTGATTACCTCTGTATTGTCCCCTTCTAGACTGATAACCTCTTTGATATTGCCCTCTGGGATGATATCTCTGTGAAGATTGGGAGGAGCTTTGCTTTGGAGCAGAGGTTTGAGAAGCTGAGCCTCCACCTGATCCTAAATCTGGAGGAGGAGGAGGAGGAGGAGGAGGCTGAAAATGGGATGATCTTTTCTCATACTTATCCAACTTTCTTCTTTTCTTCATGGCCTTTAGCTGGTTTTTAGAATATTGCATCCAAGATTCAGTTATCTGGCAGTCATGTAGAATATAATAGGGTATGTCATTAACATCCTTGGCCTTAGCAGGAGGGACCTTCATCATGGCCTTGCTTCTTGCTTTCCTTTTCTTTTCAATAGTACAAGAACAATCATCAGATTCTGTATTGAATTGATCACTTTCAGAACTTTGAGGTCTGTCATACAAATCATCTATACTTTTGATATATTCCTCTTGAACTTTGGATTTCTCAGAAACAATAGGGGCAGGAGGTGTTGATACAACATCAGAAATCTCAGCAGTACTCACAACAGGAGAAAATGAGATAGCAGGAATCTCAGATACTTGCACTTCCAAAAGTTTGGCCAATTCTTCATCAGCAGAATTATCAATAACAGCAGGCATATCAACAGGCAGCATTTCAATGTCTATAGAACCAGCTAATATAACATCAGCGGTAGCATTAGTACAAACAGAAACAACAACATCCACATCCTTAAAAGAGTTGACATAAGATGCAATCAGACTGGGATCACATTCTAAAATAGGCACAATGGCCTTAGTATGGTCTTCAACTTGCTGAACTGGTGAAAATCTTTTGTGAAGAGAATCAAAATCACTCAACAGTGACCTGAGGTCCACTGTAAACATTAGAACTGGAGCAGTAGAAGCTGGCACTTCTTCAGCTTCATGAGCTTCATGAGGCATCTCCCAATAGCTTGATGCAGGCAGGGCTGGATCAAGGCACCCTAATGAAGGAATTGCCTGAGGAGAGGAGAGAGCTGACAGTCTGTTAGATAGCTCCTGGATAGAGTTTAGGAGTGGATCCAAGGAGGTCTCCAGCAAGGCTACTAGCTTGGGGGCCAGTATCCCATAAAGCCTATCTGCCAGACAAGAAAGATCCACTTGCTCAAGGGATACTTGAGTAGAGATGAAGGAAGATGTGGCTGGAACTGATGGAATGGCTGCATGAGGTGAGGATGAGAATGGAGGGATGGATGGCTGAGATATTGGGATGGTGGAGATAGATGATATCAGTGTGGAGATGGATGGTGAGAAAGATGGTTGAGCAAGGATGTCATTGAGGAGCTGTTTATAAGAGGAGGAGGATGGAGGCTCAAGAGGTGAGGAGGGGGAAACATCCATGAAGGAGTCATCCACAATGGTGAAAGATGTTATGGAAGAGTCAATGGATGGATAGTAGTACAAAGGATGTAATGGTTCTGAGGTGGTGGCTGGAGGAGGAGAAATAGGTGATGAAATTGTGATTAGGGAGGAGATGGATGATTAGATGGTTGATGAGGAAGGTAAGGCAGAAATAATAGGAGGAGGAGAAGGAGGAGCAGAGGAGGAGGCAGGCAGTCTCTCAATGAGGGAAAGTGTTGCTGCAGGGGAAGAGACTGAAGCAGTCCTTGTGCTTGAAGCAGATGTTGCTGCAGCAGCCCTGTTAGGGTTGATAATCTGCCTGTCGCAATTGCTGAAAAGGGCACAGGTGAGCCTTTCGGTTGCATTGATGTGCATACCATTTGAAACCAATAAATCAGGACACCTGGAATGAAAGAAAACCCCTAGAATCCTTCCAAAGAATACACAACCTTTGTTGATTTTCTTCTTGAGCAAGTCAAAGAAGATAGACCCCCAATCAAAATGTTCCTTGTCAACAATAGCTCCCATTAAGCAGAACTGATACCTTGAGATGGTATCATGAGCTGAGTGCTTTGCCAGAAGCACTTTTCCCACAACATCAGCCAAAAGTTGAAATTCAATTGATAGATTCTTTTTCAAAAGCTTATTAGGGTTCACAGCAGAGTGACCCATTCGATCTAACAACGAATCATATTCCTCTCCAGACAAATCAATGGAGTCATTCCCAGTACTTAATGCGAATACTTCTGTCAAAAGATTAGGGGACAATGGTACATTAGTCCCGTTGATCATGCCGACAATAGTATTTTCTTTCTCAATTATTGCAGTAAAAATCCATTCCTTCATTTAATCTGATGCAATCTTTCTTCTGGTGGTCATCAACTAAACTAACTGCTGTTCGCAGAAAAGATTCAGAATATCTTTGAACCGCTTATCGCTGCCATCGAAGGAGTTCATATCTATGTCAAAACCTGTATCAAATTTCATTTTGGAAAGAGCGGCGACCGACACTGCCATCTGTACCTGCAAAGATTCAACAAACATGACCAAGTGTAGAGAGTTTTGAGGGAAAGCGAAAAATTTGCAGAGAGTATGAAAGCGTAAACGACGAACGGCGGCTGAAAAATGATTTTATATTAGGGTTCGACACGAGAAAGGAAGGATCGTCGATCTCCTTTCGACGATCAGGACTCCGAAGGGAAGCAGAAAGGTATTCAACATCGTAGATCTCAGTTCGACGATCTAGAGAACGTCGAGCTCAGTTCGACGATCGAAGGCCTAAAAGAGATAGTATACAACTATTTGACAAGCTCTTAACTCCAGTCGATGTTTTGGGAAATCGTCGATCTCCGTTCGACGTTTTTCGTGAAACCGTCGATCGACGTTCGATGATTTCTGGGGAAAACGTCGAGCGCAGTTCAGAGATAGAAACTATCCTACAGACACAAAAAGAAATGAGTTTTTAGCCTAATCTTGGTCTGTTTTTAGCTTTTCAAAATCTTGTAATTTATTTTAGGCTTCCTCCATATAACATGCCTAACTGATTGAGGAAGAAGTTGTGTTTCTTTTCATCCAAAGGCTTGGTGAAAATATCTCCCCTTTGCAAATCAGTTGGGATATATTGAAGTTGAATTTTTTTTCTCAACATTATCCCTTAGAAAATGATGCCTAATTTCTATGTGTTTTTTCCTACTATAGAGGACTGGATTTTGTGCAATTAAAATAGCACTGGTGTTGTCACAAAATATTTTAGAATTCTCTAAGTTGTAACCATAGTCAAGGAGTTGATTTTGAATCCACAATATTTGTGAACAATAACTACCTTCAGCCATATATTCAGCTTCAGCAGTTGAAGTTGACACAGATGTTTGTTTCTTACAAAACCATGAGACAAGTCTATCACCAAGAAACTTACAAGTTCCACTAGTGTTTTTCCTGTCTATTCTGCATCCAGCATAATCAACATCTGAAAATCCAGTTAAGTCAAATGCTGAATCTTTTGGATACCAGAGACCTAGATTTGGACAACTTTTAACATACCTAAGAATCCTCTTTACTAAAGTTAAGTGTGACTCTCTAGGGCTAACTTGGAATCTAGCACATATACATGTAGCAAACATTATATCAGGCCTACTACCTGTAGGATACAATAAAGAGCCAATCATTGCTATATATGTTGTCTGATCAACTGATTTCCCATGTTCATCAGCATCCAATACAGCATTGGTAGGCATGGGTGTTTTCATACATGATGCATAAGACATACCAAATTTCTTAACCATTTATTTTGCATACTTGGTTTGAGAAATAAATATGCCTTCAGCATGTTGTTTGACTTGCAATCCTAAGAAGAAGGATAGCTCACCCATGCTACTCATTTCAAATTTAGAGTGCATAAGCTTGGAAAACTTTTTGCACAAGTTTGAATCAGTAGAACTAAATATAATATCATCTACATAAATTTGTACTAGTAGGGTATGGGACTTATGGGTTCTAATAAAAAGAGTTTGGTCTACTCTCCCCCTAATAAAATCATTTTCCAGAAGAAAGCATGCTAGGGTCTCATACCATGCTCTAGGTGTAACATCCCATTTCCGGCTAGACCCCTAGGAGTCGGTTGGTCGTGACAGAACGCTAGGAAGCCCAAAAATTGAAATACATCAACCGAGATTTCGGGTCACGGGTTGGTCACGCCCGTGACCGACTCATCACGCCCGTGACCTAGGGCGTGACTCCTTTGACGTTTGTCGATCTCAGGGAGACGATCGTCGGGCGCAGAATTTTCAACCCGGGCCTGTCACGCCTGTGACCTATGTGTCACGCCCGTGACCTAGGGCGTGACCCCTTCGACGATCGTCGATCTCAGCGGGACGATCGTCGAAGCGCAGAATTTATGTGACGGCCCTATCACGCCCGTGACCCAGGTGTCACGCCCGTGACCCAGGTGTCACGCCCGTGACCTAGGGCGTGACCCCTTCGACGATCGTCGATCACAGCGGGACGATCGTCGAAGCGCAGAATTTGCGTCATGTCCCTGTCACGCCCGTGACCCAGGTGTCACGCCCATGACCAGGGGCGTGACACCCTTCAGCGTTCGTCGATCTTAGCGAGACGATCGTCGAACTCAGAATTGGCCACCCGGGCCTGTCACGCCCATGACCTATGTATCACGCCCGTGACCAAGGCCGAAACGTCAGCCAGACTGGAAATTTCGGTAACCGATGTCATAATCAATTCTAATTATGGGAATGCACAGCAGGAATATTTATGGGCCGTTTCCATCTCTAATTATTTAATAGAAAGAGAGAGTGAGGTCCAATAGAAAATTGCCACCTAGATCAGCCATTTCATCTTCCACCTTTTCCTCTTCCCTACATCATAACCGAAATGTTATTAAGAGAAACATTCATGGCCATGAATGTTTCATCCTTTCCCCTCCCCACTTAAAGATCTATAACAGCCTCCTTAGAGCTAGAGGAGAAGGTTACATGCTCGATCAAACGGATTTAGATTCCTACCCTTGCTGTTGAAGAATTTCCGGCGACGCCGCCACCACGCAAATGGCTTCCCGACGGTCTGCACGCCTCCAGCTCGCGAACAAGGTCCTCCCCTCCCTCTTCTTCTGCGAATAGATCTTAGAAATCATTAGGAGAGATATCGGGCTCCAAAGAGCCGGATCGGGTGAGCGTTTCCATGGTTTTCCAAAAATTTCATGGTGGCGGGTTCGCCGGAAACCGCCTCTCCGGCGGCCGTGCCGCCGCCCGACGGTAGCCCTCACCTCAACAGAGGTGGTGGTGGTGGTGGCCGGCCAGGGAGACGGCTGGGTGTTCGGGAAATAGCTTTAGAAAAGCTACAGGAAGTGTTTGTTTTTCTGATGCTGTGCGGGTTCGGGTAAAGAAGAAGGTGAACAGTAGCATTTAATTATATTATATAATGTATAGTTAGGAATTAATTCCCTTTACTGTATACTAGGTTGAAACTGAAAGTTATAGCCCGTAGGGGCTGAAACATAAAAAGTGGTTAATATAGAAAATGTAGCCCTTGAAGTCTAGTTTAATTAAAAATTAATTGCACTCGATTTGGAGTCTTGGTTAGACCACAGAACCCTTTTTGGTGAGGTCTATCCATAGGGTTGTCTTGACCTTAGAAAAATTCCCCACTCCAATCCATTCGTCAAAATTACTTGAAATTTGGGGTGTGGCCTAATCTTACCTATATCTAAGTGTTATCCAAAAATTAGGATTTTTGGAAAATACTTTTCTATAGTTTTTGGAAAAAATCAATAATCCTAGCATAATTTAATTAGATGGCTAAATGACTTCGAAACCCTCCCAAATTTAGGTGAGTGGTCCATGGGTTTATCATAAGCTTCTGGTAAAAATTTCATCTCATTTGGAGATGTTTTGATTAAGTTTTTATCCAACCCTAGGTTGGTCCTTATAGGATAATCTAGGATCAAACACCCCCTTGGTATTTGGGTGGTCATATCACCTCAACAGAGGCTGATATTTGTCCAAAGGCTGTTTAGGGCATGATACACCGTCCAAGGGAGTTTGGGGTGGTTTGGTGTAGGGTAGCCCTAGAACCCTAAGGAAAATCCCATAATGATGGTTTTTGGGGTTGTGAAGGTCATGGGGTCAAATGACCTTGGACTGACTTAAAATTTGGTGGAGAGAACCATAGGGCCAGTGTAGCTCCCTGGACAAAAGTTTAGGGTACTTGGAGACAGCTAGGCCACCTAAAATCCTAACCCTAGTTAGGTCACCAACCTTAATTTGAATTATTAAGCTGTCAAATGAACTTTAAATCAAGTAAAATTGGAGTAGGGTGATTTTCTAGTCTAAATAGTTATGTTATAATTTTGTTGAGATTTTTGGGTTAATTTATACAGTACTTCATTTACAACTCTAATTGTGCCCTAGATATTTATCTTGATGATTTTGGAATTTCAATGCACTGGAATGTTATGAAACCTTGGATTAGGGCATCTTATAGCATGTTATACCTTCTGTATTTTTCTTGGAAATTTTAACGGATTATTTGGGGTATATATTTCTTTAATGTACTAGTTGTGATATGTAATCAAAAATACAAATAATATCCAATTACTTTCTGAAAAATTATGAAATTTGGTCAGTGGGTGTCTAAAGTTATGCTAGTCACCCTGTAATTTTATATGGAATTTTAGATGATTAAAAATAGCATCCCCTTCACTAAGCTAGGAAAATTAGCATTTTACATTAAAAAATATTCAGAGCTTAAATATTAGAGAAAAATTATGGGACTGTATTTATGGTGGTTTTAGGTCACCATAAAGCTTATATAATTTTCTTGGGATTTTTGGATACATATTTACAGTACTTCCTTCATAATATAGTAGAAATGGCCTTAAATGGTAAATTAGGAAATATAGGCCTAAACACCTCTGGAATTTCTCAAAACTTAGAATAGCTGTTTAAATGTCTCATAGGATTTTTACTGATTTTATGATGATTTATTGATGGCTCATTAGTGCACTTCATGTTCATACTAGGGCATTCAGAATCTTAGAATCAATAAATTAAATGCCCGATAAATAGGAAAATTTGGAAATCTTGGTCTTAGATATATTATGTAACGATAGACCTCCAGTAAATATTATAGGAGATTCGGAAGACAATTTGGAGTACCTCCCCTTATACTCCTCACGTACCTTAGGATGGTCTTCATATAGTAAAACCACGGAAACTGAACTAGAGCGGATAATGAACTTTGGGAGATGGAATTTTGGTAGTTTCTGGTTGGTTAGGGCAAGCTAAGTTTAAGTCCATTATTGGGGTCAGGATAGGTAGAGGGCGAGACTGGTTAAGGATAAGGGCGTACGGGAACGACGAAAGATCGTCTACCCCGAGTAGTAGTGGAAGAGTCTTAATACCCTAGGGCCAGATCTAAAGTAACTTAAAAAGGGATCGGGTAATGGGTATCAACCAATAACAATAAGTGCCTTGCGAAAGGGAACGGTGGGCTTCAGCTACCATCATAGTTCCTTGTGCCCTTTGAGAGCCCTTCACGGGGAATACCGGGGGCAGTCTCTGGCTAATGTAAACTGTAGAATCAATAATCTAAAGAGCAACTAGTATAATTAGGGTTGCACACACATACACCCCGATAGCTAGGAAGATAGAATAATTGGTTTGGTTGCCATTCAGACGGTAGCTCTGAAGGTAGATGCACGGACGGGACAGTCCGGGGAGCCGAGGGCTCGAGGGTTGGAGTACAGAATAAATGTGGTGGGTCTTCGATATCTGATTGTCGTTCACACCGGCATCGGAACGTTGACTCGACGGTTTTGGACACTTAGCCAAAGAAAGTCTGGTGGGTATAGCCAGCAGTAGTACGCAGATACTCTAGGTTATGTTCTTCTAGGGGTGTACGGAAGGGCTAGGCCCGGTAGTGTGGATACCCGCCTACGAGTGGGGGGCCCGACCCACTGTCTCTGTTTGCCACTACGAAGGTTCCTGGGAGTGAGGCTAGCTGCCCGAATAGGGGGAACTAAATGTCTGTACGCATTGAGTCGTGTGCGTGAGTTGCACTTGCATGAATCATGACATAGCATATCACTATACTCATATTTGCATACAACCGACACCCCAACGTATAAATCGGTATGGGACTTTTTATACGATGGGAGCCTTGTAGAAGACCCCTTAACTTATAAGTTTGTATGGGCATTCATATAAGTTAAGGTTACTTACTTCTTTATTTTTGTTCCCTGTCTGCTTTTTTATATCTGCCAATTACTACATGTTTTCTTTATTACTTACTGCCGTATAATCGCTAAACATACTTTGTTCTAGATAGTTGTTAGAATAACTCCCCTGTCACCTGCTTGATTATTCTCCACCTTTGTAGCTTCCCTTTCCTCCTCTCTGCTCGGTGCTTAGGAGCCGTAAGTGGAGGGGTAGGGGATGATAGGGCTTAGTCTTTATGACTAATAGTTTTCGAACCACAACATTACAGGAGCTCTGGAGGGGAGACAGGGACCAGCAGTCCAGGGACCATCACCAGCGGAGTACGGTGCGCATGGAGGTGGGTCAGTCTAGCATTGGTGCACCTGCGACAAGCTCTGTGAGTGATTAGTACTTTTATAGTTTCTACGATGAGTGATTTGTAGTGAGGACTCTGATGTACTGGGTTCGAGCCCATTTATCTATATTTTATCTGAATTGTATCTTTGCAGTACTTTTGTTATCTATTTCCTATTATTATCTACTGATGGACCGGTTGTGATTTCACCTTTTTTTTACATGTTTTTGTGGACTTGTTTACATTTATGTATAATTACTTCTCTCTCTTGTGATCGAAAAGGGCCGGTAGAATTGGCGTTTTGTAGTGGCGGCCTTCCCGTGAGTCGGTGCCACCGCAAAGCGGCAGTTCTGAGCTAAGATCCCGGTGTTCGAAAAAGAAAAGGGGGGGGGGGTCTTACAAGTGGTATCAGAGCAGACCTCGATCGAAAGAGAAGTAGTCCACAAAATCTTGGGCCACACCCGTACGAGCATAGTTTACAGACAAACTAGCAGCGGAAGCAGTGGTGTGCCCATAAGGGAAATCACACGTGAGAGTCCATCCTAACCCTTCTTAAAATTTCATTCATTCGCTCTCTAACAAATGGAATTTTTACTTGTAGCCTGCGACGAACCCTACATCACAGCAGGGGACACCCCAGGCTCCAAATATGGTCCTGCCTCCGCCGGCTCCAGCTCCGTTCCAGCTCCGTTCCAGCAGACGGAGATGGGGCAAACACTGACGGCCATTCTGGAGGCCTTCAGAGCTCAGCAAGCCCTGGCTCCACAGCCAAACCCCGGGGCCAATTGGATGACTATCTTTCGGGGACTTTCCCCTCCAGCTTAGCAGGGGACGGAGTCTGCAGTACGTACGGAGGAATGGTTGGACACCATTTATGAGATGCTGGCAGGGATTCGATGCCCCACTAAGGAGGCAGGTGCTTTGGCGGTCTCCTACCTAGAGTCACACGGAAAGAGGTGGTGGAAGTCTCAGCTTGACACCACCTTTGCGGGGATGGATTGCGCTGATATTACTTGGGAGGAGTTCAGAGCAGTGCTCCTGGGAAATTTTGTGCCTCAGTCGGCGAGGGATGACCTAGAGGATAGGTTCCTGCGATTGAGGCAGGGGAACAGGACTGTGGTGGAGTACTATCAGGAGTTCACTCACCTGGCCCGTTATGCGGATGCTTATCAGCTAGACGATGCTGGCTAGGCCCGGAGGTTTTATAAGGGGCTGCAAGACGACATGAGACAGGCCCTCCTTTTCGTCTCAGAGGGGAGTCTAGCCAGGATTCTGGAGATGGATAAGAAGAGAGAGGCGGATCAGCTTACAGTGAAGAGCCGAAAGAAACCGGCTGATGATACAGTGATTGGAGGTCGTAGAGACCGTCCTCGAAGCCAGGTTATTGGGGAGAGAAGGAACGGGGATCAGCCTGGTCAGGAGTTTGGGCAGGAGCAGAGGAGTTAGGGGTACTGGCTCCCCAGCCTATATAGATGCTGGAAATGCCAAGGACAGCTGAGCAGCCACCGGTATGCTATCAGTGCAACCAGCCGGGGAATATCAAGAGGAACTGCCCTATGAGGCGAGCACCCCCACCAGCACATCAGGGCGCTCCACCTCCCCGGCAGTTTGGTGGAGGAGGACAGG
The DNA here is from genome assembly GCA_039513925.1 of Platanthera zijinensis. Taxonomy (NCBI): domain Eukaryota; kingdom Viridiplantae; phylum Streptophyta; class Magnoliopsida; order Asparagales; family Orchidaceae; genus Platanthera; species Platanthera zijinensis. The sequence goes on along the minus strand of CM077084.1, from coordinate 201,473,429 downwards.
ACCGAGGACGAGGATTTAAGGATCGAGGCCGCAGGCCAGAGAGGGAGCAAGTGTATGCTCTAGACCTGACACAGCCCCTAAACCCGGAGCAGGTTATCGCAGGTATGGCAGTACTTTTAAATTTTCTTCATATAAACTAGTATTCTAGACATAACCTAGTTAGAAATTAAGAGAAGACAACTAAAATATATATATATACTAAGACACTTAATTACCCCAGGCATTATCTTCGTTAGTGGCAAGCCCGCTCACACCCTCTTCGACACTAGTGCTTCGCACTCGTTCGTGTCGGAGGATTTCGTGAAAGGACTGGAAGGTGTGGAGCCATTCACCGGGAAGATGATGAGGGTGCGCCTACGTGATGGGTCAGAGATAATGACCTCTGCTCATTGCAATATGGAAGCGAGGATCGGCGGGAAGGCATTTGAGGCACCAGCGATGATTCTGAAGATGCCAGATTACGATCTGATCCTGGTCATGACTTGGCTGTGCTGGAACCATGCCCAGATCGACTGCGTGGCGAAGTGGATCACTGTGAGGCACGTCGACTCCTTCATTTTCATCGAAGGTATTATACCAGCACCTCGTACCTTATTATCGTCTGTGCAGGCCGTTAAGGCCCACCTGCAGGGGGAGAAGTTTATCGGGTCCTTTTTGAGGCGGTCGTGGCCAAGGACTCCATTTCAGATATTCTAGTAGTGCGGGACTTCGCCGACGTGTTTCCGGAGAAGCTACCAGGGCTACCCCCGCACCGAGAGAAGGACTTTCAGATTCAGCTCATACCGGGGGCTAAGCCGGTATCAAGAGCTCCCTATCGAATGGCCCCAAAGCAGTTTGTGGAATTTCGAAGCCAGCTTCTGGAGTTAGGGAGGCCGGGTTCGTTCGGCTTAGCTCTTCACCATGGGGAGCTCCGATGCTGTTCGTTAAGAAGAAGGACGGGACTCTTTGACTGTGCATAGATTACCGGGCCCTGAACAGGTTGACAGTCCGGAATACTTATCTCTTACCAAGGATAGACGAGCTATTTGACCAGCTGGAGGGAGCCCATTGGTTCTCAAAGCTAGATCTGAGGTCAGGGTACTACCAGCTTCACATTCGGGAGGAGGACATCCCGAAGACGGCCTTCAGCAGCAGATATGGGTTGTACGAGTTTACCGTGATGTCGTTTGGGCTCACGAATGCACCTTACGCATTCATGGCCTTGATGAATCGGGTGTTCGACGGGTATCTGGACGTCTTCGTCATCGTATTCATCGACGAAATCCTTATCTATTCAAGGACGGAGGAGGAGCACGCGAGACATCTGGCCTTGACCATGGGGAAGCTGCGGGAGCATGAGATGTATGCCAAGTATAGCAAGTGCCAGTTCTGGCTAAAGGAGGTGGCCTTTCTGGGCCATGTCATCAGTGGAGCAGGTCTGGCAGTGGATTCGGCGAAGGTCCAGGCAGTATGGGATTGGCCACATCTAAAGTCGACCTCGGATGTTCGAAGTTTCTTGGGACTTGCCGGTTACTACCGGAAGTTCGTAAAGGGGTTCTCTCAGATTGTCCTCCCTCTTACGTCTCTGACGAAGAAGGAGTCCCCTTTTATCTGGATGCCTCGATGCGAATCTGCTTTCTAGGAGCTGAAGGATTGTCTAACCTCAGCTCCCATCCTTGCTCTTCCATCAGGGAAGGAGGGATTCCAGGTGTATACAGATGCTTCCTATCAGGGGATGGGTGTCGTTCTGATGCAGAACGGGCACGTAATAGCCTATGCCTCCCGTCAGTTGAAGCAGCACGAGTAGAACTACCCCGTGCACGATTTGGAGATGGGGGCAGTTATTTTTGCTCTTAAGATCTGGCGACACTATCTCTACGGAGTACATTGTGATATCTTCTCCGACCACAAGAATCTGAAGTACGTCCACACCCAGAAGGAGTTAAACATCAGGCAGAGACGCTGGGTGGAATTTCTGTCCGACTACCAGTATACCATGCACTATCATCCAGGGAAGGCGAATGTGGTAGCGGATGCTCTGAGCCGGAGAGCGTGTACGACAGGAGTAGGCCCGCAGCTGATGGCCTTGGAGTTGGTTAGATCATTCAAGGAGATGCAAATTTCACTAGTGTCTGAGGATGACCCAGAGTTATACATGGAGTACCTGGGGTCGATGGTTACTACTGATGATATTCAAGACCGCATCAGAGATGGGCAGATGCTGGATGAGAGAGCTGAGCCGATATTCCGAGCCTTGGAGGAAGGCACGATAGGAGATTAATCTTTGAGGGATGGTCTCATGTGTTTCTGAGGCAGAGTCTACATACCAGCAGGAGGACGGATCCGGGAGGACATTTTGACGGAAGCTCACTGTAGTCGCTATTCGGTACACCCAGGGATCACCAAGATGGTAAAGGATTTGAAGAGGACGATGTACTGGCCGGGTATGAAGAAAGATATTACGTACTTTGTGACGAATTGCGAGGCCTGCCAGCTCGTGAAGGCGGAGTGTAGGAACCCGACAGGCTTGCTACAGCCGCTTCCGGTGCCGGAGTGGAAATTTGAGGATATAGCCATGGACTTCATACATGGGCTACCTAGATCCCATGCGGGGAATGACTCGATCTGGGTGATAGTGGATAGGCTAATGAAGGTGGCCAGATTCATTCCAGTGGCAAAGGACGCACAGGTCAGTGTATTAGTATGGAGGTTCATTGAGCAGTTTGTGCGTTATCATGGGGTGCCCAAGACTATCGTTTCGGATCGGGATGAGCGGTTTACATCTAGGGAATGGAGGTCAGTCCAAGCCCATCTGGGTTCTCGATTGACATTCAGCACAGCTTTTCACCCTCAGACCGACGGGCAGACAAAGCGCACCAACCGTACACTAAAAGATCTGTTGCGACTGTGTATTTTGTACCGTGGCGAGCCTTGGGAGAGGTTGCTGCCAGTGGTTGAGTTTTCGTACAACAACGCCCATCAGTACAGCATAGGCATGGCTCCATACGAGGCGTTGTACGGAAGGAGGTGCAGGACCCCACTATTATGGGTTCAGGATGAGGATCCGCAGGCACTAGGCTCGGAGTTTGTGGGAGATATTGATGCTCAGATTAGATTGATCCGGGATAGGATGTTGGAAGCCCAGAGCAGAAAGGCCAAATACTACGGTGCGAGGCATCGTCAAGTGGATTTCCAGGTGGGAGACCGAGTTTTCTTGAAGATACGGCCGATGCACGGAGTCTCGCGGGTTCGCGGGCGGAAGAAGCTCAGCCCGAGATATATGGGGCCTTATAGGATCCTGGAGCAGATCGGCCTCTTAGCCTATAGACTAGAGCTACCATCGGAGTTAGCGGGATTGCATGACGTCTTCCACGTCTCCTCACTTCGGAGGGCTCTGCTACGCCCTGAGCAGCTGATTTCCTCGGCAGATGGCCTGGTGACCTCGGATCGGTTAGTCAACTTGGAGCCTATCAGGATTGACGATATAGCAGTGTGGGTCTTGCGACAGAAGAAGGTTCTGTTAGTCAAGGTTCTGTGGAACAATCATGGGCAGGAGGAGCATAAATGGGAGCCACAGGACTTGATGCGGCAAAAATACCCAGAACTTTTTCGTCAGGTATACCTCATAACCCCTCTGGACAATCAATTTGCTTTCCTGTTTTAAACCAATAAGACTGAAATTTCAAGAATAGGTGCTAATCTTTTGTTTATTGGGGTATATATACCTAGTTAATTGGGCGAATTAATCTTATATTTGAAACCGCTCAAAGAAAACATAACGTAGAGATTTAATCTTTCAATTCTCATGGGATGTTACAAGCTTCTTTTTTCCGATTAGAGTCCCGTAGGCTTAACCTTGATTTCGGGGACGAAATCTTTGTTTTGTTTATTGGGATTTGTAACATCCCATTTCCGGCTAGACCCCTAGGAGTCGGTTGGTCGTGACAGAACGCTAGGAAGCCCAAAAATTGAAATACATCAACCGAGATTTCGGGTCACGGGTTGGTCACGCCCGTAACCGACTCGTCACACCCGTGACCTAGGGCGTGACTCCTTTGACGATTGTCGATCTCAGGGAGACGATCGTTGGGCGCAGAATTTTCAACCCGGGCCTGTCATGCCCGTGACCTATGTGTCACGCCCGTGACCAAGGGCGTGCCTTCGACGATCGTCGATCTCAGTGGGATGATCATCGAAGCGCAGAATTTGCGTCATGGACCTATCACGCCCGTGACCGAGGTGTCACGCCCGTGACCTAGGGCGTGACCCCTTCGACGATCGTCGATCTTAGCGGGACGATGGTCGAAGCGTAGAATTTGTGTTATGTCCCTGTCACGCCCGTGACGCAGGTGTCACGCCCGTGACCAGTGGCGTGACCCCCTTCGTCGATCGTCGATCTCAACGAGACGATCGTCGAACTCAGAATTGGCCGCCCGGGCCTGTCATGACCGTGACCTATGTATCATGCCCGTGACCAAGGCCGAAACGTCAGCCAGACTGGAAATTTCGGTAACCGACGTCATAATCAATTCTGATTATGGGAATGTACAGCAGGAATATTTATGGGCCGTTTCCGTCTCTAATTATTTAATAGAAAGATGGAGTGAGGTCCAATAGAAAATCGCCACCTGGATCAGCCATTTCATCTTCCACCTTTTCCTCTTCCCTACATCATAACCGAAACGTTATTAAGAGAAACATTCATGGCCATGAATGGTTCATCCTTTCCCCTCCATACTTGGAGATCTATAACAACCTCCTTAGAGCAAGAGGAGAAGGTTACACGCTCGATCACACGGATTCAGATTCCTCCCCTTGCTGTTGAAGAATTTCCAGCGACGCCGCCACCGCGCAAATGGCTTTCCGACGGTCTGCACACCTCCAGCCCGCGAACAAGGTCCTCCCCTCCCTCTTCTTCTACGGATAGATCTTAGAAATCATTAGGAGAGATATTATATAATGTATAGTTAGGAATTAATTCCCTTTACTGTGTACTAGGTTGAAACTGAAAGTTATAGCCCGTTGGGCTGAAACATAAAAAGTGGTTAATATAAAAAATGTAGGCCTTGAAGTCTAGTTTAATTCAAAATTGATTTCACTCGATTTGGAGTTTTGGTTAGACCACAGCACCATTTTTGGTGAGGTCTATCCATAGGGCTATCTTGACCTTAGAAAAATTCCCCACTCCAATCCAGTCGTCAAAATTACTTGAAATTCGGGGTGTGGCCTAATCTTACATATATCTAAGTGCTTTCTAAAAATTAGGATTTTTGGAAAATATTTTTCTATAGTTTTTGGAAAAATTCAATAATCCTAGAATAATTTAATTAGATGGCTAAATTACTTCCAAATCCTCCCAAATTTTGGTGAGTGGTCCCTGAGATTATCATAAGGTTCTGGTAAAAATGTAATCTCATTTGGAGATGTTTTGATTAAGTTTTTGTCCAACCCTAGGTTGGTCCTTATAGGATAATCTAGGATCAAACACCCCCTTGGTATTTGGGTGGTCATATCACCTCAACAGAGGCTGATATTTTGTCCAAAGGCTATTTAGGGCATGACACACTCTCCAAGGGATTTTGGGATAGTTTGGTGTAGTGTAGCCCTAGAACCCTAGGTTAAATCCCATAATGATGGTTTTTGGGGTTGTGAAGGTCATGGGGTCAAATGACCTTGGACTGACTTAAAATTTGGTGGAGAGAACCATAGGGCCAGTATAGTTCCCTGGACAAAAGTTTAGGGTATTTGGAGACAGCTAGGCCACCTAAAATCCTAACCCTAGTTAGGTCACCAACCTTAATTTGAATTATTAAGCTATCAAATGAACTTTAAATCAAGTAAAATTGCAGTAGGGCGATTTTCTAATCTAAATAGCTATGTTATAATTTTGTTGAGATTTTTGGGTTAATTTATACAGTACTTCATTTACAACTCTAATTGTGCCCTAGATATTTATCTTGATGATTTTGGAATTTCTATGCACTGGAATGTTATGAAACCATGGATTAGGGCATCTTATAACATGTTATACCTTCTGTATTTTTCTTGGAAATTTTAACGGATTATTTTGGGTACATATTTCTTTAACGTACTTGTTGTGATATGTAGTCAAAAATACAAATAATATCCAATTACTGTCTAAAAAATTAAGAAATTTGGTCTGTGGGTGTTTAAAGTTATGCTAGTCACCCTGTAATTTTATATAGAATTGTAGATGATTAAAAATAGCATCTCCTTCACTAAGCTGGGATAATTAGCATTTTACATTAAAAAAGATTCAGAGCCCAAATATTAGAGAAAAATTATGGGACTTGGTTTATGGTGGTTTTAGGTCACCATAAAGCTTATATAATTTTCTTGGGATTTTTGGATACATATTTACAGTACATCCTTCATAATATAGTAGAAATGGCCTAAAATGGTAAATTAGGAAATATAGGCTTAAACACCTCCGGAATTTCTCAAAACTTAGAATTGTTGTTTAAATGTATCATAGGATTTGTACTGATTTTATGATGATTTATTGATGGCTCATTAGTGCACTTCATGTTCATACTAGGGCATTCGGAATCTTAGAATCAATAAATTAAATGCCCGATAAATAGGAAAATTTGGAAATCTTAGTCTTAGCTATATTATGTCACGATAGACCTCCAGTAAATATTATAGGAGATTCGAAAGACAATTTGGAGTACCTCCCCTTATACTCCTCACGTACCTTAGGATGGTCTGCATATAGTAAAACTACAGAAACTGAACTAGAGCGGATAATGAACTTTGGGAGATGGAATTTTAGTAGTTTCTGGTTGGTTAGGGCAAGCTAAGTTTAAGTCCATTATTGGGGTCAGGATAGGTAGAGTGTGAGACTGGTTAAGGATAAGGGCGTACGGGAACGACGAAAGATCGTCCACCCCGAGTAGCAGTGGAAGAGTCTTAATACGCTAGGGCCAGATCTAAAGTAACTTAAAAAGGGATCGGGTAATGGGTATCAACCAATAACAATAAGTGCCTTGCGAAAGAGAACGGTGGGCTTCAGCTACCATCATAGTTCCTTGTGCCCTTTGAGAGCCCTTCACGGGGAATACCGGGGGAAGTCCTGGGCTAATGTAAACTGTAGAATCAATAATATATAGAGCAACTAGTATAATTAAGGTTGCACACACATACACCCTGATAGCTAGGAAGGTAGAATAATTGGTTTGGTTGCCATTCAGACGGTAGCTCTGAAGGTAGATGCACGGACGGGATAGTCCGGGGAGCCGAGGGCTCGAGGGTTGGAGTACAGAATAAAGGTGGTGGGTCTTCGATATCTGATTGTCATTCACACCTGCATCGGTACGTTGACTCGGCAGTGTGGGACACTTAGTTAAAGAAAGTCTGGTGGGTATAGCCAGCAGTAGTATGCAGATACTCTAGGTTGTGTTCTTCTAGGGGCGTACGAAAGGGCTAGGCCCGGTAGTGTGGATACCCGTCTAGGAGTGGGGGGCCCGACCCACTATCTCTGTTTGCCACTACGGAGGTTCCTGGGAGTGAAGCTAGCTGCCCGAACAGGGGGAACTAAAGGTCTGTGCGCATAGAGTCGTGTGCGTGAGTTTCACATGCATGAATCATGGCATAACATATCACTACACTCATATTTGCATATAACCGACACCCCAACGTATAAATTGGTATGGGATTTTTTATACGATGGGAGCCTTGTAGAAGACCCCTTAACTTATAAGTTTGTATGGGCATTCATATAAGTTAAGGTTACTTACTTCTTTATTTTTGTTCCATCTGGTTTCTTTATATCTGCCACTAACTACATGTTTTCTTTATTACTTACTGCCATAGAATCGCTAAACGTACTTTGTTCTAGATAGTTGTTAGAATAACTCCCCTGTCACCTGCTTAATTATTCTTTACCTTTGTAGCTTCCCTTTCCTCCTCTACGCTCGGTGCTTTGGAGCCGTAGGGGGAGGGGTAGGGGATGATAGGGCTTAGTCTTTATGACTAATGGTTTTCAAACCACAGCATTACAGGAGCTCCGGATGGGAGACAGGGACCAGCAGTCCAGGGACCAGCACCAGGGAGTACGGTGCGCATGGAGGTGGGTCAGTCTAGCATCGGTGCACCTACGACCAGCTCCGTGAGTGATTAGTACTTTTGTAGTTTCTACGATGAGTGATTTATAGTGAGGACTCTGATGTATTGGGCTCGAGCCCGTTTATCTATATTTCATCTGAACTGTATCTTTGCAGTACTTCTGTTATCTATTTCCTGTTAATATCTACTGATGGATCGGTTGTGATTTCACCCTTTTTTTTACATGTTTCTGTGGACTTGTTTACATTTATGTATAATTACTTCTCTCTCTTGTGATCGAAAAGGGCCGGAAGAATTGGCGTTTTGTAGTGGCGGCCTTCCCGTGAGTCGGTGCCACCACAAAGCGGCAGTTCTGGGCTAAGACCCCGGTGTTCGAAAAAGAAAAAAAAAGGGGGTCTTACACTAGGAGCTTGCTTTAGACCATATAATGCTTTATGCAGTTTGAAAACATAATCAGGAAGAGTTGGAGAGACAAAACCTGGGGGTTGTCTTACATAGACTTCTTCTTTTATCTCCCCATTGAGAAAAGCACTATTCATATCCATTTGGTAGACTTTGAATCCCTTGTGAGCAGCATAAGCCAGGAATATTCTTATGGCCTCTAACCTTGCAACTGGTGCAAAGGTCTGGTCATAGTCTATCCCCTCTTCTTGATAATATCCTTGAGCAACTAGCCTTGCCTTGTTCCTTACAATAATTCCTTGATCATCCAATTTGTTTCTGAACACCCATTTTGTTCCAATAATGGAATGATCCTTTGTCTTAGGAACTAGTTCCCAGACTTTGTTTCTTTCAAATTGATGCAACTCCTCTTGCATAGCAATGATCCAATGTGAATCTGGCTCTACATCTTGAATGGATTGAGGTTCAATTTGAGAGAGAAAGCAAGTATGCATCAGGTTTTGGTTGACCTGATTTCTAGTTTTCACACCAGCTGAGATGTTTCCAATCACTTGGGAGATTGGATGATCTCTTTATGTTACTAAATCAACAGGGGGTGTTGATTATTCACCAACCTGTGTTGATGTTTCCTCTTGTGGAACAGCAACTGGCTCTTCAAGAAGATTTTCTTCCAGATGTTGAGCAGCTTCTTCATCTTCACTACTTTCATCATTTTTAGTAACTTGCAATCTGTCCAAGTCTTCAGCTAGAGAATGTACCTACAAATGTTCTACGGAAGAAGCATTCTTCTCCTTGAAAGACATATTAGTTTCATCAAAAGAAATATGAACAGATTCTTCTATTTTTAGAGTAGTTTTATTATAAATCCTATAAGCTTTACTGATCATTGAGTATCCCAGAAACACTCCTACATCAGCTTTTGCTTGAAATTTTGCTATATATCTCTTGTCATTGTTTTGAATATAACAAATGCATCCAAAGATTTTGAAGTAATCTACTTTAGGTTTCTTCCCTTTGAGTAATTCATAGGGAGTCTTGCCATTCAGTTTATGTATCAAACTTCTATTCAGTACATAGTTGGAGGTGTTCACTGCCTCAGCCCAAAAGGATAGAGGAAGGTGAGCATCTGACAACAATGTAGTTGCAGATTCTATTAGGGTTCTATTTTTCCTTTCTGCTACCCCATTTTGTTGAGGAGTTCTAGGAGCTGAGAATGTATGCCTGATCCCTTCACTCTGACAGAACTCTTGCATAAGAAGAGAATCAAACTCTGTCCCATGATCACTTCTGATCAGTTCAATATGAGTGTTGAACTCACTCTGTATACATTTGAGAAACTCCGTCAAACATTTGAAGTTATTAGACTTCTTCCTCAGAAAGATCACCCATGTGAATCTTGAGAAGTCATCTACAACCACTAAAGTGTAGGATTTCTCTCCTAGGCTTTGTACTGTAATGGGTCCAAAAAGATCCATGTGTAACAGATACAAAATCCTAGGTGAATCACTCTTGTTAAGTGACTTAAAACTATTTTTCGTTTGCTTGCCTAATTGACAAGCCTTGCAAAGTCCTTCCTTCTTGTAGGGGCCAGAAGGTAGTCCTCTACCAAGGTTGTCCTTGGATAGCCTAATAATGGTTCTAAGGTTAAAATGTCCTAGTGTCTTATGCCATAGAATATTAGGTCTAGATATGGAATTGAACAGGCAAATATCTACTTTAGATGAATGAAAATCTACTAAGTAATTGTTACCTCTTCTATTACCTATCAACACAGTTGTGTTGTCCTCTGACTTGACCTTGCATATAGCTTTGTCGAAAGTCACTTGATATCCTTCATCACAAAGTTGACTGATACTTATCAAGTTGTGCTTGAGTCCTTCAACATAAGCTACTTTCTTGAAGGTGACTGTTCTAATTTGGACTGCAACATATCCTTTTGTTGTTCCAAAGTTTGAATCAGCAAAGATTACTTTGGGTCCAAGCTTGGCTTTAAAGGATGTGAAGTTGTCCTTGTTCCCTATCATGTGCTTTGAGCACCCACTATACAGATACCATGGCTGGTTTGATGTTGGATAGGTCTTCACCTGCACATAAACAACTTATATGTTTTTGACCCAGTTTACATTGGGCCTAGGTTGATATCCCTTAAATTTAGAAATGAAAGACATCCAGGTTGAATCTAATATCCTTTAGGATGGTATCTCTTAGGAGGTACTATCCATTCAGTATAGGGGTTGAAACCTTGGGATGTAGGACTTCTAGGATTGAATCTACATGTACCTTTGAAGGATTGTTCAAAGTCCTGATCTCTGTTCGACGATCGTCAAGCTGAGGTCGACGATCTTGGGTTAGATCGTCGATCTCTGTTCAAAGATCGACTGTCCTGGAGTTCAGAGTTCAGGTGTCGTCGAGATGAGTTTGATGATCATTTCTTGGATCGTTGAGTGTCGTTCGGCGATCGTCGAGCTCTGTTCGACGCATTCTGTTGAACTATATCTTTCTTTGGCAAATCTGCATTCTTCTTAGCTACCTCTACAACTTCCTTCCATTTATCAGAGATAAATTTGATTGGAGTTGTCAGAACTATAGGCTGGCTGGATGAAGCTCCGAAGCCCAGTGTACTATTAAGTCTAGAGTTCACTATGCTTGTGATATCCATCAGTTTGATTCTTCTCCCTTTAAGGGATTCTTCAAACTGCTTGGCCTTAGATAGTTCACTCTTCAGTGTAGCTATCTCCTCCCTATAGCATTCTAACTCTTCAGAGAGTTTGAGGTTCTCTGATTTTAAAGTGCTATACTCAGACAGTTGTTTTCTGAGGGAAGTGATTTCCTTCTCAGACTCCAACAGATCTAGGCATACTACTTTAAACTCATGTCTAAAGTCCTCAGAACTGAAATCAAATGAATTGATTACCTGATCTTCTTCTAGTTGAACTTTTGAATCTGATTCTTACTCTTCTGCTTCTGAATCTGTTTGAGAGGCATTGATAGCCATCATGCAAAATTCCTTTTCATCAACATCATCCTCATCATCACTGGAGCTGGATGAGGCTTCTGAATCCTCTTCAGTTTCACTCCATGTCTCAGCAACAAATCCCTTCCTTTTAATTGTGTTCTTGCTGTAGGAGGGTTTTTCTGAGGTGTTCTTCTTGAAGTCTTTCTCCTTTCTTCTTTCTCTTCTATCTTTCTTGTCCTTGTTTTTGTTTTCTGGACAGTCAGGCATAATATGGCCTGGTTTCCTGCAACCAAAATATATAATTTCTTTGTTATTATTTGATTTATCATACCTTGGCTTATCATGTCCCTTATATGATCTATTTCTGAAGAATTTTCTGGCCATTTTATAGAATCTTTTGGCCAGTAGACTTAGGAGCTCATCATTTCCTGTAGCTTAATCTTCAGGCTCCTCATCTGTAGCTTTGAAAGCTATTGTCTTCTCCTTTCTGATGACTGGAGAAGTAGCCTTTTGTTCTTCTTCTCGATTTTTAATGAGAAGTTCATAAGATTTGAGCTTGCCCAGGAGAGGTTCAGTTGTAATCTCATTTAGACTTCTGGCATCTTTGATTGGCCAGATTCATGAATCCCAAGTGCTGGGGAAGCACAATAGGATTTTGTCATTCAGCTCAGTCAATGAGATTTCTTTACCCAGTGTCTTTAACTCATTGACAATCAGACTTAGTCTGTTGTACAAGTGTGCAACTGACTCAGCTTCTTCTTTCTTGAAGTTCTCATATTTGTATATGAGATGGGATCTTCTATCTTTTCTCTCATCAGCAGATCCTGAGACAATCTCAGAAAGTTTGTCCAAAATTTATTTGGCTGAGTTGCATTCAGCTACCTTCTGAAATATCTCATCAGACATTGTCTGAGCTAAGATATTCATGGCCTTGGCATCTGCAGTCTTCCACTTATTTATTTCAGCATCTGTTCCTGAAGAAGGTGGAACAACACTTGTACTTGTGTTTGCTGGTGGACTAGGGCACACTGTCAAAATATAATTAAATATGTCTTCATCAATAGAATTCATATAAAATCTAATTCTTGCTTTCCAAAGTGCAAACTTGGATAGATTGCACACTGGAGGCCTGGAGCTTGAATAATCTTTGTTCTGTGCCATGTCTTTATATAAAATTAAATATAATGAAAATAACCCTCTTAAAAGATTGATCATATCAAGGATCTTTTGGTTCAGGTGTTAGCCTATATGAACAACAAACCTCCCTCTGATACCAATTGAAACTGAGGGTAAGATCTATCTTAACTCTAGAGGGGGGGGGGGGGGTGAATAGAGTATTTGAAAGTAAATTTACAATTTAAAATTGCACAGCAGTAAAGGATTAATTTATGTATAGGTGTAAGGTGCTTTTATGTAGAAATAAAACTAAAGCAGTAAAATAAAAACTATAGCACACAGCAAAGAATATGCACAAGAAACCAGAAGACACAAGGAACTATAGTGGTTCCCCAAAAACCTGGGTACATCCACTCTTCTACCACCCTTGGTAGGAATCCACTGCAGGATGAGTTGATCAGGTGTCATGGGCACCAATGAGCTTTTTATATGGTGCTCAAAAACCAAACTGGATTTTTTGATCAGGTGTCTTGCCACCACTGAGTTTTGACAAGGCTCTCAGAACCAGATTGAAGACTTTTGAATGGAGTTTTGATAACCCTTTTACAGCAAGAAAAGAAAAAGGAAGAGGTGAAGTTATCTTCTCTGTCTCAATCACTGAGAGAAGACTTAGTGGATTGATTGTGTTGTCAAAGATCCCCCTGAGATGTAGATGGTTCAGAGATGAGAGCTTTGCTAGGGTGATAGGCCTTCAGAAGCTTCAGATCTACAGCAAAAGATGATTTCAGCAGAGGCTGAAATGTGAGTTGTCTGGAGTCTTTGATGTTGAAGCTATGAACACTTTACAGTATGCTAATTTTCAATCAAACTCTTCAGGATTGATCACTTAATTTTCCTCTGAGTTTTTCTGACTATCTGTGTATGTCTGTATTGAGTGATGGATATATTTTTTTTCTCTTGATCTGCTGTAGGATGTTTTATTCTCTGATGATCCTTTGTCTAAGATAGCCGTTAGCAGTCAATAAATGTCTTCCATAAATGTTTTGTCTTCAGGAGGAAAGTCCAATATGCATTCTCTGAGAAATCCCTTGAAACTTGCCCCAGAATAAATGAAAACGGCTAGCAAATCTCTTGAAATAAATGCTGAGAGAATTTGAAAAACATTCCAAAGGCTGACTGAATTTGAATCCTCAAAGTCGTCGATCTCTCAGAAAAACGTCGATCTGAGCTCTATAATCGTCGACCTGAGCTCAAAGATTGGATTGAACATCAGACAAAAAACATCGACCTGAGCTCTACGATCGTCGAACTGAGCTCAGCGACTTGGAAACAAGCTGAAGGCAGATCGTCGATCTGAGCTCGAAGATCGTCGACCGGAGTTCAAGGACTTAACAGAGTTGAGCTCAAAGAGCGTCGACGGAGTTCGACGTTTCGTCGGCCTGAGCTCGACGAAAACTGTCTTTGCCTTAGCTCTAAGGCTTGAACAATGAATGGTCCTGGGGGCAGCTTGAAACCTAAGTTCTAAGCCCTAGACTCATTCTAACTTTACCTTTTCAACTATACATCTAGGTCAAACTGATTTCCTAAAAACATAGTGATCCTTGCCCAAATTAGTAATTGGGTGTTCCAACAGCGTGTCTCAGCCCAAGCCCTGCTCTAGAACGACGATTCCATATGCACGCAGGGCACACAACCAGGCATACGATCATGTGCAAAGCCATGTTCGGCCATCTAAAATGATTTTAAAAGTTAATCTGGGCCGTTCGTTTTTATTAAATACGATCCAACGGTCTTGTCTTGCCTCCTGATGGTTTATGGAAGGGAATGAGGAAGTTATTCCTCATTTCATATTTGGCTTTCTCTTTCTAAGGAGAAGAGAGATGGGAGAGCAAGAGGAGAAAGAAGAAGAGGAATCCGGCCGCCGAAGGTGCTACGGTGGTCCGAGACGCGTGTCGAATTCAGATTCGTGGAGGCAAAAGCATTGCAGTCCTTCCAACCGTATAGTTTTCTCCATGGCGCCAAAACGCGCTGCAAGGGTAACGATTTCTCACTCGGTCATGTGAAGTCCTTTTTTCCTGCATTTGCATAGGAATCCTCCACCAAAAGGTGGAACGCGAAGTGATTCCCGTGGGATCGGTGGTTCATCCCATGTTTGTTGCATTCGAACCAAAAGTGAGTAGTACGGTTAGGCATTCTGTGTGAAGCCCATCCATAAGATAGTAGTACGGATTGGTGATGCTTTGTTTGCAATCGGAGAAGACTCTGTTTCGTTGATTGTTTGTATTGCGTCCTTTGGAGTATACTTGTGGCTTGGTGCAGTCGGAAGTATTGGAGTAAGTCCAGGAAAACGTGAGTGTAGATACTTGGTGTTCAACTCGTGTGTTCATGAGTACCATGATATGTGTTGTGGGGCCGTTGTGCTACAACTAAAATCCTTGGTGGCGAACGGGCAAGGAGATGTTGTACCCACGTCGGTCCGGTGTGACGTATAACGATGATGAGCAATGGGCAAGGCGGATCTGTACCCACGTTATGGTTGTCTAACCTTGAGTGCTTAAGTCCTTGTTAGGATCTCATAGCGAGAATCTTAGGCCTGCGAGCCGTAAAGACTAGGAATGCTCATTTTTTGGACCGTAAGGTAGAGAGACCTTGAAACGGTGGTGGGACCCTGGATCTTCCGGTACACCAATAAGCTACACTGAGTGCACAGAGCGTTGGGCCGTCGGGCCGATGTTTGTGATATGTATTGGCTAGTGCGGTTGTGCACGTCCTTTGTTGATTATAGTATACATATACTGGTTAATGAAATGCTTTGCAGGGAAGGAATTCCGCTGCCCCTTGCCAGGGGTAGGGTCATTATATTTTGTCAGTTGAATGCTTACTGTTGCCCTTTTTGACGCCGCTTGGTGGATTATTTCTTGCAGGTGGAGCTGGCCCAAGCAGAAAATAGCGGGCTGAAGCCCTGATTGTGCTACTGCCCTTGAAGGCTTTACTTTGCTTTACTTTTGTTCATGTGTGGCTGGCCTGCGTGCCGATGTTTGTAAACCACACTCCTGTTAAAAGTAACTTGTAAGGCCATAAGGCCATGCACCTTGTGTATTGGGTTGTATACATTCCTAATTGTTAGTAGTGGACATTTCTGTTGTTATCCTTGAGTTCAAAGTTTTCAACAGTGAAGCTTCCGCTAGAATGCTCTGTGTTAGGAATCATTGGTAGTTTAAATATTATAAAGTGACCTCTTCTCCTTTTCATGGAATTTGGTGTGGGGCCCCGACCGGACCTTCTGCTATATCCCATGTAACGGGTAGGGATGTTATAATTTGGTATTAGAGGGTAGGTCTTTCTCTTCCTAGTTCATGGGCGAATTCTTTTGAGAGGTGGTGAGCACGTGTAAGTGCTATCGTTATAACACAAAATGAACTCAAGAAAGTCCACTTAGGAATAAAAATACACTTGTTTGAAGATTTTGCGTATTCCTTTTTGTTTGTTTGTCGTTTTGTTTAGTCTCTAAGTTGTGTTTTCTTTCACATATAAGTGACTAGAAGTCATGCAGCACAGTCAGAACCACAACATTCCGATGAGAGTGCGGCACCAGTGGAGGTGCCCATACCTCCTCCTTCTGCTAAAACTGTTCGTGTGATTACGGAGACGGTAGTTGTTGTGATGAATGCTCAGCAGGCTGGACAGGCGAGGCCTGTAGTAGTGCCCAATCAGGATGGGCTAAAGCAATAACCGGTAGAAGTTGTGGTTGATCTCCGAGAACCAGATCAACATCTGAAGCGGTTCATGAGCTTCAATCCTCCAACGTTTGATGGGACCGGTTTGCCGGCTCAGGCGGAGCATTGGCTCTGAAGGATAAGAAGGATCTTGATTGCAATCAGGGTGTAGGAGGAGAAGAAGGTAACGTTGACCACCTTCCCGCTGGAAGGAGAGGCTCGACTTTGGTGGGATGAGATTGAACTGCATCACTTGGCAGGCAGACAGTTAAATGAGGTCTCGATGGTGGAGTTCTCTCGGTTGTTCTTGGCAAAGCAATTGCTGATGCCACTAAGGATTGGTATGGAATTAGAGTTTCAATGGCTGACGCAAGGAGAAAAGAGCATGGATGACTATCTCCTTGAGTTTACACGTCTGGGACGTTATGTAGGATCTATTTTTGCTGAAGAAGAACATAAGACCCGTAGATTCTATGAAGGACTACGAGATGAGCTAAGATTTTTGCTTTCGATTTCTGTGAGCCAAGGATTTCAAGCGTTGGTCTATACGGCTAGGTCTTTGGAGAAGGACTTGAAGAGGACACATGGCAAGAGTAACTTGGCAGTGACAAAGCCAGAGTTCAAGACGCCGTGTCCGGAGAAGTCTGGGTTCCGTAAGAGATGGGGAAATAGGTCAAAATCTGCTGGACAAGCCCCTTCAGATGTTGTGACAGAGGCATCTTCTTGGTATGGTTCTCGAGCTTGATACATGTGTGGAAAGCTATGGCACTTTGCTCGTGACGGTCGCTCTGGCCCTCCAAAGAATGAAATGAAGGCGGGAGCATCATTTGCAGAGAAAGGGAAGACAGTGATGGAGTCTTCCGCGTCACAGGTGCTGCCCCGGGTCTTCAATCTCGGGCAATAGGAGGCTATCAAACAAGCTGACGTCATCACAGGTACGGGTAGTTTGTAGTTTTACTTTGTGCCTTGTGCTGTGCTTGTTTTAATTTTGGTAATATAGGTTTTGTCCTTATATGGGACCATCCGACAAGAGCCCTGTTCGATACCGGTGCCTTGGATTTGTTTTTGTCTGAAGACTTTGTCTTATGAATCGGGGTACCTGCACGGACCATGACAGACAGTATTAAGGTTCTCCTACCAAACGGATGTGTGTTGTGCGCAGATAAGTCTTGTAGTGTGGAAGTAAAGATAGGAATTCAGGATTTCTTAGTGAATGCATCCGTGCTACCGATATCTGAATTCGATATTATCTTTGGTATGAACTGGCTTTCAGAGCAGCAAGCCAGTATAAATTGCACTTCCAAAGAGGTTATACTGTGTCAAGATACCGAACAAGAGAGTAAGTTTAATGGAATGCGAGGGAGGAGTAGGATACTTTTATTTGCTCTCCAAGTCGTTAAGACAGTTCGGAAGGGTGCAGAGTTATTGTTCACACTTATATAGGTTTTGGATACTAAGGCCAGTATTAATGAGTTGCCTATTGTATCGGAGTTTGCTAATGTGTTTCCGAAAGATCTTCTAGGTTTACCACCCCAGAGGGAGATCGACTTCGCTATTGAGTTAGTACTAGGTGCGAAACATGTGGCCCACTCACCTTATCGAGTAGCGCCAAAGGAAATGGCGGAGTTGAAGGTTCAGTTACAGGAACTGCTAGAGCAAGGCTACATACGTCCAAGTCAGTCACCTTGGTGCGCGCCAGTTCTCTTTGTGAAGAAGAAGGACGGTAGCTTGCGTCTATGTATTTACTACAGAGAACTAAACAAGCTGACGGGAAATAATAAGTATCTGATACCACGGATTGACGACTTATTTGATCAGTTAGTTGGCTCGACTGTATACTCCATGTTGTATTTGAAGTCAGGTTATTATCAGTTGAGAGTTCGTGAAAGTGACATACCCAAAACAGCACTCGGAACACATTATGGTCACTATGAGTTCACGATAATTCCATTTGGGTTGTCAATTGCCCCATTGGTATTCATGGATTTAATGCATCAGGTGTTTAGGGGATACTTGGATCTATTTGTAATCGTCTTTATCGACGATATTCTCGTATACTCCCAAACTAAAGAAGATCATGCAAATCATTTGCAGTTGGTGCTGCACACCCTGAGGAAGAACAAGCTCTACGCTAGGTTCTCTATGTATGAATTTTGGCTGTCGTCAGTGGCATTCCTTGGCCATGTGGTTAGTGGAGATGGCATTTGCGGTGGATCCGGCTAAGATTGCTGCTATACGGGAGTTGCCTATTCTTACTTCTGTGGCAGAGGTGAGGAGTTTTCTTGGACATGAGGGCTACTACAGGCGCTTCGTAGAGAATTTTGCGTGGATAGTACTGCCACTAACCACACTAACAAGAAAGAATCAGAAGTTTGTTTGGATGCTCAAATGTGCACGAGCTTTCGAGGAGCTAAAGAGTCGGTTGACCACGACGCCGATCATGATATCTCCATGTGGTTAGGACGGCTTCGATCTGTATAGTGATGCTTCATGGAGCGGTTTGGGCTGCGTTCTTCTACAGTTTGGGAAGGTGATAGCTTAAGGCTCACGCCAGTTGAAGGTGCACGAACGGAATTACCCCGTCCATGATTTGGAGTTGGCGGCAGTAATATTAACACTTAAATTGTGGCGTCATTATCTATATGGCGTGAAAGTGGACATATTCACGGACCAAAAGAGCCTGAAATATCTGTTGGATCAGAAGGATCTCAACATGCGACAGAGAAGGTGGATGGAGTTTCTTAGAGACTACACTTTTTCAGATTCACTACACTCCCGGTAAGGGGAATGTCGTCGTGGATTACTTGAGTCGTAGGACTCCGGCAAGGGCTAATTGGTTGCTAAGGCATGATGAAAGCCTAATTCGAGATCTGGAGGTCTTAGACATCTCTTGTGTTGACAAGGATTCCACTTCAAAAGCGTGTTTGAACTAGACAGAGGTACAGTGTGACCTTACGGATAGAGTTTGACATGCAACAGAACTTGATGAAAGTCTTCAACGGTATGCAGTGGAGAGTTCAGATTCTCAGTTTTCTTTTGAGGACTGCCTTTTGCGGAGAGGGGGTCATTTGTGCGTCCCAAGTAGGGCTAAAATTCGTGAAGAATTGATGTATGAAGCCCACTTCACAAAATATACAATTCACCCCGGGAGCACGAAAATGTATAAGGATAAGAAGAAAATTTTCTGGTGGCCTTGAATGAAGAAGGATATAACACATTATGTTGCGAAATGCAAGACATGTGCCTTGGTAAAAGATGAATGCCAAAGGCCAAGTGGTCTTCTGAATTCGTTTCCTATTCCTATATGGAAATTTGATGACATCTCGATGGATTTCGTGTATGGGCTGCCGAGATCGAAACATAGTAATGATGCAGTTTGGGTGATTGTGGACCGGTTAAGTAAGGTGTCAAACTTCATCCCGAACTGGAAGGACGACTCAGTTGACAAGGTGGCAAAATTGTATGTGGATTACATTGTACGATTGCACGGTGTGCCCCGTAGCATCGTTAGTGACCGTGATGGGCATTTCACTTCCGGAGATTGGAGGCTAATTCACCAACTCTTGGGTACGAAATTGCACTTCAGTACGACCTTTCATCCTCAGACAGATGGTCAAACTGAAAGAACCAACAAGACGTTGGAGGATATGCTATGAATGTGTGCACTAGATTTCGGGAAGAGTTGGGAAGATCATCTATTTATGGTCGAGTTCGCCTACAACAATAGCTATCAAGCTAGTATTCAGATGGCGCCCTTTGAGGCCTTATACGGTAGGAAGTGTCATACCCCTTTTGCTTTGGCGGAGACTGGCGAATCGAAGTTGTACAAGCAAAAAGAAATGGATGATGCTTACTCGACTATTCAGTTAATTCGAAGAAGGTTGCTGGTGGCTCAAGACAGGAAAGCAAAGTACTACAATGCCAAACACTGAAACGTAGAGTTTGCGGTGGGCGATTGGGTATACCTGAAAATTAAACCATTCAAGGGCGTGTCTATGATATGGCGTCTGAAAAAGCTGAGCCCGAGGTATTTGGGACCATTTGAAGTGGTAGAGCGTGTTGGTGAGGTTACCTATCGTTTAAGGCTTTAAATAGAACTGAGTGGTTTGCATAACGTGATTCATGTCTCGGTATTAAGGAAAGCAATGAAAGAGCCATCTCTGTTGGTTGTTGTGGATCGAGTATATGTTGATAATAGGCTAACGACGAAGGTTAGGCCTATTCTGATCGAGGATACGGCGGTTAAGAAACTACGAAATAAAGCTGTCGGGATGGTCAAGGTCCGAAGGGACAATTGTGGCCGAGAGGAATTGTCATGGGAGCAGGAACAAGACATGCGTACTTAATTTCCCGAGCTATTTTGTAGTATTATTGTAACCATGTGTATGGACAATAGTATATATTTGCATAATATATAAGTTTGTTTTGTGCTTAGTGAATTTCAGGATGAAAATCTTATAAGAGGGGAAGAATTGTAATGCCCCAAAAATACTATAGGTATGGGAAGTGTTTTTATGGTTATGGAGCCCGGGGATTTTCCCGGCTGGAGGTCACGGGCGCGTTAGGGGTGCCGACACTAGCGTGTCATATTTGACACGGGCGTGTCAACATGCCGTGTCCTTCTCTAGAAACTAGGCTGTGTCGAGGGGTGTGTACACGGCTCGGGACACGGGTATGTCGTGGTCGACACGGCCGTATCAATCCTGACACGGGCGTGTCAGGACCCGTGCCCACTAAGGGTAGTGCCATTTCCAAAGAGAGGTTATGGAACACGCCCAACGATATGGGCGTGCCGGTTTGGGCGACACGGGCATGTCACCTTGGACACGGGCGTGTCTCAGCCCGTGTCCTGCTCTGGACCGACGATTCCGTGTGCAAGCAGGGTACACGGCCAGGCACACGACCGTGTGCAATGCCATGTTCGGCCATCTGAAATGATTTTCAGAGTTAATCTGGGCCGTTCGTTTTTTTTAAATATGATCCAACGGTCGTGGATTGCCTCCTGATGTTTATGGATGGGAATCGGGAAGTTATTCCTCATTTCATCTTTGTCTTTATCTTTCTAAGGATAAGAGAGAGGGGAGAGCAAGAGGAGGAATAAGAAGAGGAATCGGGCCGTCGGTGGTGCTACGGTAGTCCGAGTCGCGTGCCGAGTTCAGATTCGCAGAGGCAAGAGCGTTGCGGTCCTTTCCAACCGTGTAGTTTTCTCCATGGCGCCAAAACATGCTGCAAGGGTAACGATTTCCCACTCGGACATGTGAAGTCCTTCTTTCCTACATTTGCATAGGAATCCTCCACCAAAAGGTGGAACGCGAAGTGATTCACGTGGGATCCGTGGTTCATCCCTTATTTGTTGCATTAGAACCGGAAGTGAGTAGTATGGTTAGGCATTCTGTGTGAAGCCCATCTGGAAGAGAGTAGTACGGATTGGTGATGCTTTGTTTGCAATCAAAGAAGACTCCGTTTCATTGATTGTTTGTATGGAGTCCCTTGGAGTATACCTGTGGCTTGGTGCAGCATGAAGTACTAGAGTAAGTCTAGGAAAATGTGAGAGTTGATACTTGGTGTTCAACTCGTGTGGTCATGAGTACCATGATAAGTGTTGTTGGGCCGTTGTGCTACAACTAAAAGCCTTGGTGGAGAACTGGCAAGGAGATGTTGTACTGCATCGGTCCGGTGTGACGTCTCACGATGATGAGCAACGGGCAAGGCGGATCTGTACCCGTATTATGGTTGAATAACCTTGGGTGCTTAAGTCCATGTTAGGATCTCATAGCGAGAGTCTTAGGGCTGCGAGCCATAAAGACTAGGAATGCTCATTTTTTGGACTATAAGGTAGAGAGACCTTGAAACGGTGGTGGGACCCTAGATTTTTCGGTACACCAATAAGGTTCCCATAGTGCACGAAGCGTCGGGCCATCGGGCCGATTTTTGTGATATGTATTGGCTAGTGTGATTGTGCACGTCCTTGGTGGATTATAGTATACAAATGCTGGTTAATGAAATGCTTTGCAGGGAAGGAATTCCGCTGCCCCGTGCCAGGGGAAGGGTCATTATAATTGGTAAGCTGAATGTTGACTGGTTCCCTATTTGCCGCCGCATGGTGGATTATTTCTTGCAAGTGGAGATGGCCCAAGCGGGAAATAGCGAGTTGAAGCCCTGATTGCGTTGCTGCCCTTGAAGGCTTTACTTTGCTTTACTTTTGTTCATTTGTGGTCGGCCTGCGTGCCGATGTTTGTAAACCACAATCCTATTAAGAGTAACTTGTAAGGCCATAAGGCCATGCACCTTGTGTATTGGGTTGTATACATTCCTAATTGTTAGTAGTGGACATTTCTGTTGTTATCCTTAAGTTCAAAGTTTTCAACCATGAAGCTTCTGCTAGAATGCTCTGTGTTAGGAATCGTTGGTAGTTTTGATATTATAAAGTGAACTCTTCGCCTGTTCGTGGAATATGGTGTGGGGCCCCGGCTGGACCTTCTACTAAATCCCATGTAACGAGTAGGGATGTTACAGTACTTAGATTATTTCCTTGCGATTTTGGTCTGTGTGCTGGTTCAGCTGAACCTGGCCTTTTTCGGGAAGTGGGCCAGGATGTCTTAAATTTGTTGTTTCTCTATTAAGACCTAATTAAGTCTTATTTAAATAAATTTTGCCCGTTCAAGTGGAGGAAATTCCACGTGGTCGACGGTTATGAAGGTGAACAGCCACGACCATGGCCGAGAGTCGTCTTTCATGGCCACTAATATCGCTTGAATGCCTTGGAATCCTTTCTCTCTTGTTTTAACGGCTTGTTTCAACTCCCCTAGGGATGAGGAGGAGTTTCCAACTCTTACCTTGCTGTTTTGAACCGTGTTCATCCCCCCACCACTATGGCCGAAATTGCTTTTAAGGACCACTAATGGCCACCATCAGTTAGACCTCCTCCCTCCCCCTTTTACTAATTCAAAAGCTTCCCTAGACCTCAAGCATTCGTTTCCACACATTTCCCTAAGGAGTCCAGAGATTTCTGTGTGCTGTTAAATAGCGTCGGAGACACCTCAACCACTAATGGCTTCTCGTCGATCGACACGCCTCTAACCCGTGAACAAGGTCCTCCCCTCCTCTCTCTCTACGGGTAGATCTTAGCCTTCTTTAGGATAAAGAACCGGGCTCAACTGAGCCCGATTGGGAAGAGGTGGCCTTCCTGGTTTTTTCGCAAAAAAAGAGAGACATCTCGGGTTCGCCGGATTGCGCCTCACCATCGGATGCGCTACCGCCCGACGATGGCAACCACCTCAACAGAGCTGGTTGTGGCGGTGGCCAGCTAGGGAGGAGGCTGGTTGGCAGGCAGAAGTGTCTGGAATGCGCTCCAGGTCGGGCTAATCTCTACCCTTTGCTGGAGGAAGAAGACGAACCCAGCGCTGTTGGATCTGTATCAAGATGTGTGATAATTAAATTTATTAATTCCTTTTAACAAAATTTATGTACCATTTTCTGGATGATTTTTGAAATAATTATTAAAAATACGTAGGCCTCTCTACTGGAAATATGACCAACATGAATTTTTAGGCCGTGAAGTCTAGTTTTATTTAAAATTTATTTGGACTCATTTGGGTAAGTGGTTCCACCATAGTACCCATTTTGGTGGAGTCTATACCTAGGCTAGACCAGATAGTATTTTGAATGCCTCCACGAATCCAGCCATCCAAATGACCTGAAATTTTGGATGATGCTCACTATTACCTCTACCTAAAACATATCCAAAAATTAGGTTTTTTGGGAAACATTTTCCCATAGCTTTTGGAAAACTTTAATAATCCTTATACAATTTAATTAGGTGTCTTAAATAGCTCAAAAACCCCCCAATATATTGGAGGGTGATCTTGGGGGATGTCATAATGCTCTAGTAAAAATATCAGCCCAATTTGGTTTGATTTGTATAAGTTTTGTTGTGACCAAAGTTTGGTATCCAAAGGGATTAATTAGGGCAAGGAGTATTTGGGGCTAGGAAGAGCCAATTCTCACCCAAATGGGTTGGGACCTTGGCCAGAGCTCCATGGTCGGTAAACACACCCTCTCATGGAGTTTGAGATGGATTGGGGTGGGTTAGCCCAATGACCCTAGTTCAAACACTAAGGTTGGACTTTAGGGTATTTTTAAGGACATAGGGTGATATGTCCTTTTATGGACTTGGTATTTAGAATAAATACTTGTAGGGTGGTTAAATGCCCTAGGAAGTTATTGGGAAGTGGTTGGACACAAATACCCCACATAAACCACTTAATAAGAATTTGGGTCTTTACACCCTAGGAATTTTATAATTGGTCATGTGACCTTGATTTATAGTGAAACTTTGGCAGGGGTGTTTCCATAGTGATTTTCATGTCTGGGAATTTTGTTATGAATTTTAGATCAATAAATATAGTACTTCATTTACAAACCATCAAATTGTACTTTCTACTTATGAATTTATTATGAATTAACCACTCACTGGAATAATATGAAATTTATTCAGAGGACCTTTTATGATGTTATAAAGCTTTGTAATTTTTTGTCGAATTTTTGGAAGTCTTGTTATAAGGGTGGCTTCACAAAGTGATACTTTTCATTTAAAACCATTTTAATTAATTTTGGTACCTAGTAAGCTTTAAAAAATTATGATATTTGCTCAGAGGTCCTATTTGGTCACACTTAAGATTGAGTAATTTTTTATAATTATCTGATGATAAATTGTATTAATTCCTTCTTTAGTCATGGTTGTTTGATTTTCTTTGGATCAATTAATTAGAAGCCAAAGCATTTATGGAAAATTATGGAATTTGATATTAATTGTTAACTCTCTGCTATCTAGTGCTCATAAATTTCTGGTGGCTATTACTTGAGAAAATATTGTACATCTTGATCAATTCAAGCATTGATTTGATTGGAAAGAAATTAATAAAATATCAAAAAAGTAGGTAAAATGTGAATTTATGGATTTAGCCTAATTATGTCATGATAGACTCCGAGTAAATAACTTAGGTCATTTGGATAAATATTTTGAGTACTTTCTATTATATACATCATATAGCTTAGGATGGTTTGCGTTTAGTAAAAACTGCAGGAATCATATTAGGGTGCAAAAGTGAACTAAGAGAGATGGTATATTAGTGTAATGGGCTGTTAAGTTATATGAGGAGTCATGATGAGGTGTGAGAAGTCTGGCTAGTGTTTAGAGGTGCTCGGGGACGAGGAAACATCGTCTACCCCATAGGAGAGAAAGTGTCAAATACACTAGGGTTAGAACAAATATAACACAAGAGGGATTGGGAATTGGGTATTAAACAATAACAATAAGTACCTTGCGAAAGGGAGCTTTGTGCTTCAGAACATCGTAGTTCCTAGTGCCCTTTGAGATCCCTTCACGGGGTATGATGGGTGCAGTCCTGGGCACGGTTAAAATACAAGAGCAACTAGTATTACTAGGGTTTCACATTCACACACCCCGGTAGCTAGGGATGTGGAATAGGTTGGTTTGATTTCCATCCGAACAGTAGCTTCGGAAGGTAGATGCACGGACGGGATAATCTGGGAAGACGGGGGCTCAAGGGTTTGGATACAAAATAAGGTTGTGGGTCTTCGGTATTTTACAGTCGTTCACACCAACGTCGGTATGTTGACTCGGCGGTGTGGGACACTTAGCCAAAGAAAGTCTGGTGGATATAGCCAACACTAGTATTGAGATACTCTAAGTTGTGTTCTTCTAGGGGCGTACGGAAGGTCTAGGCCCGGTAGTGTGGATACCCGCCTAGGAGTGGGGGGCCCGACCCACTGTCTCTGTTTGGCACTACAGAGGTTCCTAGGAGTGAAGCTAGCTTCCCAAGCAGGGGGAACTAAAGGTCTGTGCGCATAGAGTCGTGTGCGTGAGTTGCACTTGCATGAATCATGGCATAACATTTCACTACACTCATATTTGCATACAACTGACACCCAACCGTGTAAATCGGTATGGGACTTTTTATATGATTGGAGCCTTGCAGAAGACCCCTTAACTTATAAGTTTGTATGAGCATTCATATAAGTTAAGGTTACTTACTTATTGGTTTCTACCTTGCCTTTTATTACATTTGCTGCTTATTTTACCTGTTTACTTTACTGCTCACTACTGTAGAACTGGTAGATTGTACCTTTTTTACTTAGTTGATATACAATATGAATAACTGCTTTGATTAGTTCCATTGTCATCTGCTTTGCTTACTCTCCACCTCTGTATCTTCCCTTTTCTCCTCTCGACTCGTTGCTTAGGAGTCGTGGGGGTAGGGGTAGGGGATGATAGAACTTAGTTTTTATGACTAACGGTTTTCGGACCACAACATTACAGGAGCTCCGGATGGGAGACAGGGACCAATAGCTCAGGGACCAGCACCAGCGGAATATGGTGCGCATGGAGGTGGACCAGTCTAGTTCTGGAGCACTAGTTAGCAGCTCAATGAGTGTTTAGTACTATCTTATATCTTCCGCGAGCGATTATAGTGAGGATTTGATGTACAGGGCTTAAGCCCGTCTATATTTCATTTGTACTGATCTTTTGCAGTACTCCCTTTTATATATCTATGGACTTGCTGTGATTTTTATTTATATGTGACTCTATGGACATGACTATATTCTGTTATAATTATTTCTCTCTCTTTTATGATCGAAAAGGCCGGCAGAATTGGAATTTTGTAGTGGCGGCCTTCCCGAGTGTCGGTTCCACCACAAAACTGCAATTCTGGGCATAAGACCCCGGTGGTTTTAAAGGAAAAAAAATTGGGGTCTTACAGCAGCTTCCATGACTTCTGCTGTGGTGGTTGAGTCAGCAGTCGTTCATTACTTCCTACTGTGCCAACTCACGGCCACACCATTCAGAAGGAAAACAAACCCAGATTGTGATCTCCTTTCATCAGGATCGTTCTTCAAGCTAGCATTCGTGTAGCCTTTTACAGCTAGCTCTTGTGCCAACCGAAAACAAGAAAGATGTCATTTTCAGATACCTAAGAATTTTTTTGACAGCGGTCCAATGATTAGGACCTGGCGAAGCTTGATGCCGGATCGTTATGCTCAGAGAAAATGCAACATCCGGTCTTGTACAGGTCATGACATACATGACGGAACATATAGCGGAAGCATAGGCCACGTTTTTCATGCATTCAATGTCTTTATATGTGGAGGTGTAATGAGACTTGCAAAGCTGTAAAGACGTCTTCATTGGCACATTTTCTTTCTTAGAGTTTTCCATATGAAACCTTTCTAAGATTTTGTCAATGTAAATACTTTGACATAGGCCAATTAGTCCTCGTGACCTATCCTTGTATATCTTAATTCCCAAGATTTATTGGGCTTGTCCCATGTCCTTCATTGAAAAGATGGTTTTCAATGAGTCTCTTGTTTGTCCCATTAAAGTTAAATTATTTCCCATTAATAATATATTATTGACGTACAAAACTAAAAATATGATGTGACTCCCACTAACCTTTTTATATATACAAGTTTCTTCCTTGCTTTGAATAAAACCGAGAGTTTTAATCTCTTCGTCAAAGCATTTGTTTTAACTCCTTGATGCTTGTCTCAAGCCATAAATGGCCCTCAGAAGTCTACATACTTTCTCGATATTTTTTCGATCTTAAAAACCTTGAGGTTGCCTCTTGTATACCTCCTCAACTAGTTTTCCATTCAGGAACGTTGTTTTGATGTCCAATTTCCATATTTCATAATCATAGAAAGCTGCAATAGCCAACATGATTCAAATTGTTTTGAACATTAAAACCAGTGAAAAAGTTTCATCGTATTCAATTCCTTAGACTTGAATGAAACATTTTGCCACGAGTCTAGCCTTGTAAGTTGTCATGTTACCATTCATGTCCATCTTCCTCTTGAAAATCCATTTGTTGGAAATGGGTTTTTTTTCCAATAGGAAGGTCAACCAAGTCCCATACTTGATTGTAATACAAGGATTGCATTTCTGATTTCATTTCTTCTTGCCAGGCATCGGAATCTATCCTTCTTAATGCTTCTTCATAGGTCAAGGGGCCTTCTATGTCAATTACCAAGACTTCATGAAGACCCATATAAAGGTCAGGTTTTCTCTTCACCCTAGTAGACCTTCTTAGTTCTGATTGCTCATTTGGCTCATCTTGAGGATCTCGAATTTCTTCTACAACCTCTTGTGGAATTAGTTCATGTTCAACGCAAGTCAAGGAATCGTTTGGTTGCGCAGTATGAACCTCCTCAACATGAAATTATGGAGGTGGATAGCCCACACTCCCACTGAGCAAAGGAACCATATGTGATATCTCATGATCATCTTGAATGTTAAAATTCATCTCATGATCACAACATGGTCGGTCCTCTTGAGTTCCTCAAGTGTTATCCAACGTTCACATCCTTTGATTCTTTCAAGAAACACTTTCCCTAAGAATGTAGCACCCTTCTTTACGAATATTGTATTCGTCGACTTGTGCCAAAAGCTATACCCTTTTGTTTCCCTTGGGTATCCTATGAAGAATCATTAATCAGCTTTGGGTTCTAATTTAGTCGATTTCATACATTTTACATATGCCTCGTAACCCCAAATTTTAAGAAAAGATAAAATGGGCGGTCTCCAGAACCATATATCATACAGAGTATTATCAACATACTTTGTTGGAATAATGTTTAAAGTTAGAGTCGCAGAAAGTAGCGCATGACCCCAAAAATATAAAGGTAAATTAGTCTCACAAATCATGGAATGAACCATGTCAAGTAGGGTTAAGTTTCTCCTCTCGAAGACACCATTCCACTACGGGGTTCCAGGAGGAGGAAGTGGCGGTACAATACCACACTCCTTTAGGTAAGTTGTGAACTTATTGCTCATGTACTCACCTCCACGATCAGTTCTCAAGATTTTAATTCTCTTGTCAAGTTGGTTCTCTACTTAATTTTTGTATTCCTTGAATTTCTCAAGGGATTCACTTTTATGCTTCATAAGATAAACATAGCCGTAGTGACTATGATCATCCGTGAATGTGATGAAGTACCTATAACCATCTCTTGCACTAGTACTAATTAGCCCACATACATCAGAGTGTATCAATTCCAAAAAGTTGTTCGCTCTTCCAACTTTCTTGCTGAAAGGTGTCTTGGTCATCTTTCCTGCTAAACACGATTCACATGTCCCAATTGCATCAAAATCAAATGAATCCAAAAGATTAGCATGATGTAATTTCCTTATGCATTTTCCATTTATGTGACCAAGGCGATGGTGCCATAAGAGTGTCTTGTTTACATGATATTTTTTGAGTCTTTTGTTATTGATATTCATAATATGTTTATCTTCAACTATATTAAGCAAATACAAACCATTTGAATTAAAAGCATTTACAAAAAACAAACCATCCTTCTTAATTGTCATTTGTGAATTATTTATCACAAAACAAAAACCTTCTGCATCCAAACATGACATGGAAATAATGTTTCGTAAAACAGAAGGGACATGATAAACATCTTTCAAAATAAAACACAGACCACTAGATAAACGAAGATCAAGGGTGCAAACAATAACCACAGAGATTCATGCACCATTTCCAACCTTTAGCGCAACCTCTCCTTTGGAGAGCGTTCTCCTATTCTTTAGTGACTGCACATTAGAAACTAAGTGAGTACATGATCTGGTATCCATTACCTAATCAATGATAGTTGTGGTCAAATTTACATTTAATTTAATAACAAATATACCTTTAGGACGCTTTCGTTCAATCTTGCCTTCATCCAAGTGATGCTTATACTTGGGGCAATTCATCTCTTAGTGTCCTTTCTCATGACAATGGAAGCATTTGGTGACAACAGTTGGAGGGTTCTTCAATTTGCTTCCCTTGGAGATGCTAACATGATCTCCTCCCTTGTTGCCTTTTTTATAAAAGGGCTTCTTTCTACTTGATGAAACGGCAAAGACAAAATTCATCTTTGTCTTGCCCATGTTTACCTCAGCTATTTTGAGGGCATTACGGAGCTCATTCATGGTCATCTTCCTTTCACACATATGATAATGCATTATGAAATCCTTATAGGAGTAAGGAATTGACCCAGTATGATATCCTCAGCAATGTCATTAGGAATTTTAGAATTAAGTTTCTCTAAATTCTCCAGATAGCCATGCACTTTAAGGAAGTGCACTAAGACAAATTCACCCTCCATCATCTCGCACCTTGTGAGTTCTATGTGTAACACCTCCCCTGTAAAGACCATATAATATGGGTCTGGCCGGGGCCCCACAACATACGGACGCCACAGCTTTAGTATTAAAAGATGATATGAAACTACCCAATCTCAAAAACTCCAGACAAACACAGCGGAAACAGAACAACCGAGAGAAGTTATCCACTAACGATAGAGTATCAAATGGCCTTAAGGCCTTACACAATAATATTCCAAAACATATAAATGTGCCAAGAACTCCTAGGCTACCTTGGCATGCAAGCCGGACATGATCAAACAACATCAGCAAAACAAGGAAAAGAAACTAGCCAAGAACAGCAACACTTCATGAGGCTTAGGGCTTTTCGCCCGGCACGCTAGCTCCTGCATGCGATCCTTGCCCTGTAAGGATTTGAAGTAATGTGGGTCAGCAAAGGCAGACCTCTACTGTGTAACAAACACATCTCCTCCCGGCCGTCCCTAACGGACCCCGGGGTACCACTCCACCTGCAAGTTAACACTTCGTATACCAAAAGAACATATATATTAAAGCGGTAAAACAGGCTTGGATGTCTCATACAGCATACATGTTCTCTATGTTTTGTACAAAGTAAAAGGGGCCTACTATGCAACATGAATGCAACCCGGGTTTCACCCAAGGCACCCTAGCTCGTATGCATCTAGCACAACAACAAACATTGGGTACTTCCGTTTCCCCATTGGCTTAAAGCCGCAAACAAAAGGGAAACACCATGTCCCCAACGGCACACAGGCCGTCACACGGAACCTTGCAATGGCCCCACCCGCACATGGGTCTTAAACCCTGGGCTTGCCCGCATATTCTGACTTCGCACGTTAGGGTTCCATCTCACACTGACCGATTCTAAGAAGCCTTGCTGGACCCCACCCGCTCATGGCCACATTGTCCGGGCTTGCCCTCTGCTCGGCATTCTCGTCAGTCTCACACAAGGGCTAGTCTCGCCGGGACACTTTCCCCACATGACTTGCGCGTCACGGGATAGCCAGCCGACCACGGAGACCTAGCCGCACCGTTGCACAGCACAAAACAAGGTTCTTCCACCCCAATTACCATTCGTACCGCATCTTTCCCGTGCTCCAAGGAAACCATCTACCGTACAAAGCGGAGCTAACCTTGTCCGGTTCTGACTGCGAGTACTCACTCAAACAAAAGGGGAAAAACGCATACATACAACGGCGTATTGCCGCAACAGATTTTCTACCGAAGCTCGCTATGAAACATCACCGGGTCGGACTATCGGTCGTGACCACGGCTTCATCCACAATGCCTAATCCGCTAACGGAGCGGATCTCTAATGCAAGCATTCCGGGATGAACATACTCAACCCGGAGGTTCCTCTTGAACCGCTACACGAATCCCTCTCATTTGAGAGATTCGGCGCTCAAAATACGAAAGGAACGAGATGCTATTCATGCATCCTAAATCCTAAAAACCGAGAGGAGAAGTGTCGTTACCTTCCGTCCCCTCTTCTGAGCCATGGAGAAGATTTGCTCGGTTGAACACCACCGCAACGCTCCCACCTTTGCGGATCTGAACTCCGCTCGCGAAACGGACCTCCGAAGCTTCGTCGGCGGCCGGATTTTGGCCTCCTTGCTCTCCCTTCTCTCTAGAACTTAGAGAGATAAAAGAAAATGGGGAATGTGGGTTTGGAACCCAATTCCCGGCCTTAAACCGCCCAGGGAGGCCCCCACCGTTGGATCTTCCAAAGACAAGAACGAACGGCCACGATCGGAACCCAAATTAGAAAATCTGGGCCGAACACGGGTTGCAACACGGCCGTGTGCATGGCCGTGTTAGCCATTCACCGTCTCGATCGATTCGAAAACCAGCACAGGGCCTCTGACACGGCCTTCGACACGGCCGTGTATCGCTCCACACGGCCGTGTCGTGACCCGTGTCACGGCACCCATTTTCAACATTTTCAGTCAGAGAAGTACACGGCCTCTGACACAGCCCCTGACACGCCCGTGTCACCTGGGACACGGCCGTGTCCGGACCCGTGTCATGCCCCGTGTGCAATAACTCAGAAAAGTTTCGAAACGACTCGATGTTACACGGCCTGGGACACGGCCGTGTGCCTGGCCGTGTTCCATACCCAACTATCGTCGACCTTAACATGGTCGACCACACGGCAAGCTCGACACGGCTAACATGGCCTCCGACACGGCCGTGTCGGGACCCGTGTCACCTGCTCCAAAAAAACTGTCTTGGCCAAAAGCGATCCCCGTCGCTCCTACAACATTTTGGGGTGTTACAATTCTCCCCCCTTAAAAGAATTTCGTCCCGAAATTTAAAACATGGAAAGAACACAAATTCTAAACAATACCTGAGGAGAAAAGCTCGGGGTACTCCTCCAGCATGGCCTGCTCTCGCTCCCATGAGAGCTCCTCGCAGCCACAATTGTCCCAACGGACCTTTACGAGTCGGACCTCCATGTTCCGCAGTTGCCGAACCTCCGAATCTTCTATCCCGACAGGACGTACTCGCGTCCTCAAGTCTTCCTCTACCGGCACCGCCGCCGGTTCAGTCACCACGCTGGCCTCTAACAAGGCTTTCCTCAAGACGGAGACGTGAAAAAAGTCATGCAAACTGCTTAGCTCCGTGGACAACGCCAACCGATACGCTGCCTCGCCCACTCGCTCGATGATCTTGAATGTTCCCAAAAATCTCGGACTCAGCTTCTTGAGTCGGCGAACTCGTGAAACGCCTTTGAATGGCTTGATCTTGAGATAAACCCAATTGCCCACAGCGAACTCCACATGCCTGTGACGAGTATTGAAATACTTTGACTGCCGATCTTGAGCTACCTTCATGCGCTCTTGGATGGTTCGCACTAGCTCACTTGCGTCTGCTACCACCTCTTTCCCCAAAAGCTTGGTGTCTCTCGCCTCTGTCCAAGACATTGGTGTTCGACACCGCCTCCCATACAGAGCTTCGTATGGCGCCATCTTGATACTTGCTTGGTAACTATTGTTATAAGCAAACTCCACCATGAAGAGGTGATCCTCCCACTTCTTGCCGAAGTCGAGAGTACACATCCTTAGCATATCCTCCATAGTACGGTTCGTTCTTTCAGTTTACCCATCGGTCTGAGGATGAAAGGCCGTACTGAACCTGAGTTTTGTGCCCAAGATCTTCTGCACCAACCGTCAATCCTTCGACGTGAAACGCCCACCCCGGTCGCTGACTATACTCTTCGGAATCCCATGAAGTCGCACAATATTGCGGACATACAACTCCACCAACTTTTCCACACCGTCCTCCTTCCGGTTTGGGATGAAATGTGCCACTTTGGTCAAGCGGTCTACAATCACCCAAATGACATCATTGCCTTGTTGCGATTTAGGCAACCCATGCACAAAATCCATGGAGATGTCCTCAAATTTCCATTCGGGGATTTGAAGAGGCTTCAAGAACCCGCCCGGCTTCTGACACTCGGCCTTCACTAAGGAACAAGTTTGGCACCGACTCACACACAAAGCTACATCCCGCTTCATCCCAGGCCACCAATAGGACTTCTTCAAATCCAAGTACATCTTTGTACCACCCGGGTGAACGGAGTACTTAGTGAAGTGGGCCTCATACATCAACTCCTCGCGGAGCTTGCCGAACTGCGGTACACAAATCCTTCCGCCCTTCCTCAGAATCCCATCAACCATCCCCCAGGCGCTACCCTCGCCCTATAGAGCTTCCTCCACGAAGGGTTGGAACTCCTCATCCACATGGGTCGCTTCCCGAATACGATCGCATAAGTCATTCTGCATCTCAATCCAGTTTAGCCGAGCCACGCTAGACTCGCCTCTTGCCACACATTCCAAACCAAAGGACTCCCAGTCCCGCCTTAACCGCTCATCGTGAGCTTCAATCCAATTTCCTTGCCCCGAGTATTTCCTACTCAAAGCATCCGCCACCACATTGGTTTTTCCTGGCGTGTACTGAATCGCCA
The DNA here is from genome assembly GCA_039513925.1 of Platanthera zijinensis. Taxonomy (NCBI): domain Eukaryota; kingdom Viridiplantae; phylum Streptophyta; class Magnoliopsida; order Asparagales; family Orchidaceae; genus Platanthera; species Platanthera zijinensis. Next base: position 201,439,014 of record CM077084.1, on the reverse strand, counting down.
CCTCGTAGTCCCCAAGGAACTCGACCCACCTGCGCTGCCGCATATTTAGGTCCTTCTGATCTAGGAGATACTTCAGGCTCTTGTGGTCCGTGAAGATCTCCACCTTCGCATCGTAAACGTAGTGCCTCCACAGCTTCAAAGCAAAAATTACTGCCGCCAATTCCAGATCATGGACGGGGTAATTTCTCTCATGAGGCTTCAGCTGCCTCGACCCAAAAGCTATCACACTGCCATGCTGCACCAACACGCACCCTAAACCGCATCCGGATGCGTCGCTGAAAATATGAAATCCTTCGGTCCCCTTTGGTAGACTTAGGATCGGTACCATCATCAGCCTCTCCTTCAGGGTTTCAAACGCCTGACTGCACTCTTGAGTCCACACGAACTTCTGATCCTTGCAAGTTAGCGAAGTGAGGGGTAGAGCTATCCGCGAAAAGTTTTCCACAAACCTTCGGTAGTACCCGGCTAGTCCAAGAAAGCTCCGGACTTCCGCCACAGTCTTCAAAACTGGCCAATCTCTGATGGCTTCCACTTTCGTTGGATCTACCGCCACCCCATCCCCACTAATCACATGGCCTAAAAACGCCACCTTCTCCATCCAAAACTCGCACTTGGAGAACTTCGCATAGAGCTGGTTCTCTCTCAATACTTGCAAAACTGTCCTCAAGTGCACCTCGTGCTCCGCTTCCGACTTGGAATACACCAAAATGTCATCGATAAAAACGGCGACGAACATGTCCAAGTATTTGCGAAACACTCGGTTCATCAAGTCCATGAACACGGACGGCGCGTTCGTCAACCCGAATGGCATCACTGAGAACTCAAAATGACCATATCACGTACCAAACGCTGTCTTGGGTATGTCTTCGTCACGAATCCGCAACTGATAATATCCGGACTTCAAGTCCAACTTGGAGTACACCACCGACCCCACCAACTAGTCGAAGAGATCGTCTATCCGAGGAATCGGATACTTATTCTTGATTGTCAATTTGTTCAACTCTCGGTAGTCTATGCACAAACACATACTACCATCCTTTTTCTTTACGAATAACACCGGCGCACTCCACGGTGAAGAGCTGGGTTTGATATACCCTTGTTCCAAAAGCTCCTGTAACTGAACCTTGAGCTCGGCCAAATCCTTTGGTGCCATCCTAAATGGTGGACGTGACACCGGTCTAGCCTCGGACACTAACTCGATGGAGAAATCAATCTCCCGCCGAGGAGGTGCTCCCGGTAGCTCCTCGGGAAAAACATCTCCAAACTCCGCCACCACGGGCACTTCCCCAAGAGACAGCCTGGAAAGGCTAACCTCCAACAACGCTACTAGAGCTACACCTCCCTGGTTAACAGCTCGCACTAGTTGAAGTGCCGAAACTAGGGAACAGGCCACTCCATGCAGGCCCTCAAACTTGACTTCCGCTTGCCCCACGCCCCTCAGGGTTACCACCTTGGACAAGTAGTCGATACTGGCACGCTGCTCCGCTAGCCTGTCCATCCCCAAGATCACATCGAACTCAGACAATGGCAAGATCGCCGCTACCAACACGAAGTCGACCCCCTCAAGACTCCAACAAATCCGGCCTCTAGCCCTGGTAGTCATAGATGACCCATTGGGCATGCGCACCTTCAACTCTGAGTCCGTTGAGAAGGATTCAACTCCAATCCTCCGGATGAAACTTTCCGCAAGGAAGGAGTGCGACGCTCCCGTATCGAAAAGTACCATAGCGGGGTACCCTGATACCACTACAAAGCCTACACACATGCAACAAACATAAAAAGGCTTGAAAGGAAGAAATCTAAGGTGCAGGTTGAATTCTCGTACCTGTCACCACATCGGGTTGACGGATTGCTTCCTGCTGCCCAAGGTTGTAGGCCCTTGGCTGCACTAGTTGAAACCGGGAAGCACTCGACTCCGCCATCTTCCCTTTCTCTGTGGCACTGGGGCCGGAGCGCACAGTCTGCTCCTTCCTTGGCTCATGCTCAGCGCCCCCTTGGGTACAAAATCTTGCTATGTGGCCTGGCTTGCCACAACTGTTACACGTCTGCGGTCCCTTAGAGCGTGACCCTCCGGACGTCCAATTACTTTTCTCGCCCGACTTAAACGGGGGAGGCTTCTAATTCCATCGGCTCCCTTCCGCCTTTCCATGGGACCGAGCCGACTTCTTCTCTTCCCCCTGCTTGGGTGTGAAACCCTTTCGGCGCTGGGATCGCTCCATATCGCTCTCCAAAATTCGGGCCGCCTCCACCAATTCGTTGAAGCCCGCACGCTTCATCGATATGAGGGGTTGTCTTAGATTCTCCCTCAATCCATGGTAGAAGAGATTGTCCCTCTCTTCATCGTCCGCCATGTCGTCCCCTCATAACGACCCAATCGAGTAAATTCCTGAACATACTCATCCACTGTCTTGTCTCGCTGCACAAGATGTAGAAACTGCCTCTGGAGAGCTAACCTTGTTGATGCGGGAATGTACTTCTTCAGAAAGGCATTCCCAAACTCCTCAATGGATGGTGTGCGTCCTAGAAACTGCCGGCCACTATGGCTCACCCACCATAACTTGGCATCTCCTTCTAGCATGAAGGCTGCGAACTCCGCCATTTTCTCATCCGGCGCCTCTGCTGCCCTCAGAAGATCTTGAATTCTAGCCCACCAGTCATCCACATCTGTGGGCGTGCCGATTCCCTTGAAGGTTGGAGGGTGGAAGCTCAGAAAGTACTTCATCTACCAGTCCCCCTGCCCGACAATCACTCTCTCGGCCTGCGGCTCCGCCCGCCTAGCCTCCTCAACTTGCACGGTCGCTACCGTGACCAGGGTAGCAGGAGTTGCTACCTGAGCAATGGGAGCTGCTACGTGTGCTATCGCTGTAGCTTGGGCCGCCACCATCACTTCTGCAAGCATACGGCAGAAGTCGGCCGATGTGACTCCCATCCCTAGCGGACCTTGCGCAGTCGCACTACTTGCCGAGAGCTCTTCTCTTAGCCTCGAGGTCCCAGCCTCGTTGCTTGCACTCTAAACACAAGCAAGAAAACACAAATCAGTCTCTAATCGCAAGACTCGAACACCAGGACACTCATGGTCCTGCGATACTCCTATGTGGATAACTTCTTATACGCGACTCGACTTATACATTTGACCGCGAAACTTCTCACTGGAACGCGAACCTCGCTCTGATACCAAATTGTAACACCTCCCCTGTAAAGACCATATAATATGGGTCCGGCCGGGGCCCCACAACATACGGACGCCACAGCTTTAGTATTAAAAGATGATATGAAACTACCCAATCTCAAAAACTCCAGACAAACACAGCGGAAACAGAACAACCGAGAGAAGTTATCCACTAACGATAGAGTATCAAATGGCCTTAAGGCCTTACACAATAATATTCCAAAACATATAAATGTGTCAAGCACTCCTAGGCTACCTCGGCATACAAGCCTGACATGATCGAACAACATCAGCAAAACAAGGAAAAGAAACTAGCCAAGCACAGTAACACTTCATGAGGCTTAGGGCTTTTCACCCGGCGCGCTAGCTCCTGCATGCGATCCTTGCCCTGTAAGGATTTGAAGTAACGTGGGTCAGCAAAGGCTGACCTTTACTGTGTAACAAACACATCTCCTCCCGGCCGTCCCTAACGGACCCCGGGGTTCCACTCCACCTGCAAGTTAACACTTCGTATACCAAAAGAACATATATATTAAAGCGGTAAAACAGGCTTGGATGTCTCATACAGCATACATGTTCTCTATGTTTTGTACAAAGTAAAAGGGGCCTACTATGCAACATGAATGCAACCCGGGTTTCACCCAAGGCACCCTAGCTCGTATGCATCTAGCACAACAACAAACATTGGGTACTTCCGTTTCCACATTGGCTTAAAGCCGCAAACAAAAGGGAAACACCATGTCCCCAACGGCACACAGGCCGTCACACGGAACCTTGCAATGGCCCCACCCGCACATGGGTCTTAAACCCCGGGCTTGCCCGCATATTCAGACTTCGCACGTCAGGGTTCCATCTCACACTGACCGATTCTAAGAAGCCTTGCTGGACCCCACCCGCTCATGGCCACATTGCCCGGGCTTGCCCTCCGCTCGGCATTCTCGTCAGTCTCACACAAGGGCTAGTCTCGCCGGGACACTTTCCCCACATGACTTGCGCGTCACGGGATAGCCAGCCGACCACGGAGACCTAGCCGCACCTTTGCACAGCACAAAACAAGGTTTCCCCACCCCAATTACCATTCGTACCGCATCTTTCCCGCGCTCCAAGGAAACCATCTACCGCACAAAGCAGAGCTAACCTTGTCCGGTTCTGACTGCGAGTACTCACTCAAACAAAAGGGGAAAAACGCATACATACAACGGCGTATTGCCGCAACGGATTTTCTACCGAAGCTCGCTATACAACATCACCGGGTCGTACTATCGGTCGCGACCACGGCTTCACCCACAATGCCTAATCCACTAACGGAGCGTATCTCTAATGCAAGCATGCCGGGATGAACATACTCAACCCGGAGGTTCCTCTTGAACCGCTACACGAATCCCTCTCATTTGAGAGATTCGACGCTCAAAATACGAAAGGAAGGGGATGCTATTCATGCATCCTAAATCCTAAAAAACGAGAGGAGAAGTGTCGTTACCTTCCGTCCCCTCTTCCTAGCCAAGGAGAAGATTTTCTCTGTTGAACACCACCGCAACGCTCCCACCTTCGCGGATCTGAACTCCGCTCGCGAAACGGACCTCCGAAGCTTCGCCGATGGCCGGATCTTGGCCTCCTTGCTCTCCCTTCTCTCTAGAACTTAGAAAGATAAAAGAAAATGGGGAATGAGGGTTTGGAACCCTATTCCCGGCCTTAAATCGCCCAGGGAGGCCCCCCACCGTTGGATCTTCCAAAGATAAGAACGAACGGCCACGATCGGAACCCAAATTAGAAAATCTGGGCGGAACACGGGTTGCAACACGGCCGTGTGCATGGTCGTGTTAGCCATTCGCCGTCTCGATCGATTCGAAAACCAGCACACGGCTCCTGACACGGCCTTCGACACGGCCGTGTCTCGCTCCACACGGCCGTGTCGTGACCCGTGTCATGGCACCCGTTTTGAACATTTTCAGTCAGAGAAGTACATGGCCTTTGACACGGCCCCGGACACGCCCGTGTCACCTGGCACACGGCCGTGTCCGGACCCGTGTCATGCCCCGTGTGCAATAACTCAGAAAAGTTTCGAAACGACTCGATGTTACACGGCCTGGGACACGGCCGTGTGCCTGGCCGTGTTCCATACCCGACTATCGTCGACCTTAACATGGTCGACCACACGGCCAGCTCGACACGGCCAGCTCGACACGGCCTCGACACGGCCTCCGACATGGCCGTGTCGGGACCCGTGTCACCTGCTCCAAAAAAACTGTCTTGGCCAAAAGCGATCCCCGTCGCTCCTACAACATTTTGGGGCGTTACACTATGGTGGTCTTGTAGCGCTCTTTCCGAGCACTATTAGTGAACATTTTTTTCTAACTTGTGCTATAATTTCCTTAGCCGGAGTATCAAGAAATTTCCTTTGAAACTGATCGCAAATATTGGCCAACATCAGTATCTGCACAACACGTTGTTGTTCATTCGATTTCTTTTGTTCCTCATTTTCAACATCTGTTGGTTTGTCTTTATCCTTCTCTCATGAGTAATGGTCATCCAGAATTTGTTGGAGATTTTGTAAACGCAACACGATGTTCAACTTGAGGATCTAATCAGAATAGTTTGAACCTTCATTACCAAGCGGACTCTTATCAATCATGGAACAGAAAAAATTTGGTAGAGTAGACATGATTCTAAAAAGAGAGAATAAATATAAACTAAGAGTTCATGATAGAAATTTTTTTCCCCTATTTCTATATCAAGAAAATAATATATACATGCACAAGATCCTTTCCAAAACAAGTGGACTCATCCATTTGTTTGTCCAGGAAGGTACAAAGCACCAATTGTTAACCTAGAAATCGGCGATCCCTCCCAAGGTAGCCAGCTCGCAAGTCGCAGCCGGCACCATGTTTCCCCTGGAGGTCGCGACCTGTCAACCCTCTTTTTTCCAAGGATTGGCAGACAGATTTCTCTATCCGCTCAGGCTGTGCGGCTATCGCGGTCTTCTCGTCCTGACTGCCCAGGTCGCGCAGTAGCCGCTTGTTCTGCGGGTGCTTGCGGACTGCTTCCTTAGTCCGCAATTGCAGGCCGCATAGTTTGATAAGCTAACTCCGCTATGGTTCTCTCTATTCCAACATGCACTATCCAACAAAATGGAGGACAAACATTACTATCTGGCCAGACTGCCAAGTAGCCATATAATCGGTAGGAGTTACGTTCTTTATCCCACTCCTGCAGGTTGCATAGCAAGGAAAACCGCCACATTGCCAGGCGACCTACCTCCAGATCGCCCGACAGTATATGACAAGCTTATCCATCCAACATGAGATGGACTTTTGTAGTAGGGGCAATGTGCGTGACGTACGTCTTTAGTCCGCCACGTCTACTAAATGGAGACCAACTCTCCTGTCCGCCAGTAAAGGGCGGAATCGGTCTCAGCCTGCCTGTAAAGAGATGATATCATGGCCAACTACTTTATGCCAGACCACGCAATACCACACAGACTCAACTCCAGCCCGCTAGAAGGTTGCAGGCTCACTCACTCCAGTAAGGATGATCAGATCCTTCTACCCGCCGGGGGGGGGGGGTAGCAACCTTGCTTCATCCAACGGTATGCGTGACCTGCACTCTTCAGTCCGCCAGGTCGTCAACCTCTTGTCGCCCAGTAGGAGGCGGGCTTTTCCTGTCCTCCGTGCGCTCGGCAGACTCAATATGCATTTTGCCACTCAGCACTCCAGTTTCCCAGCTTAGGCCACTTCCTATCAGTAGGCGAACTGCTCCTCAGCACTCTTCAGTATCCACAATAATCAAGATTCATATGAAGTCACCCTTGAACTAAGATGAATTAAGGTGTATTTGATGTCCTTGTTGTGTTATGTATTTGCAGGATATATTTGCCAAGTGTAGACCAATGTCAGTCTACAATGAGTCACCAAACAAAGGACCATACAATGTAATCCCTTTTTGTATGATCCATGGTTTTGACTCATGTGTAGCCTCTCTATTGGGAGACACTCTACGTTCAGGCACTAAAGCAATGGAAGGAAGAATGTTTGCTGATTTCGTTTGAAGAAAAATAATTTTCAGGAAGCAAAATTTTTTTTCTAAGTCCATTACTCGAGTAGTATATGTTGTACTCGAGTAGTGCTGGAATGAATTCTCGAGTATACTAGATAAAGTTCTCGAGTAAGCCTTGGAGTACTCGAGTACAATTATCTATGTCTCGAGTTTACTATATAATTCATTTCCGAAATTTTCTAAGTGTTATACCCGAGTAGTAGATGCCAGTACTCGAGAAGGCCAAGCCTTATCTCGAGAAGTAAGAGGAGCAGTACTCATTTAAGAAGAAAATTTGTTTCAAGAAGAAGTCTGGTTCTTGATAAGTCATATTAGTTCCCGAGAAGTTTTACTAGTTCTCGAGTCGTAGAAGTCACTTCTTGAGAAGACTGTATTCTTATTCAAAATTTCTCTAAGTCTTGTTCTCGAGAACCTTACACCCTTCCCGTTTAGAATCAGAAGTTAGTACTCGAGTAGTCTATAAACCACTCGAGAAATGCAGAACTTTTATTCTGAAATTTAGTTAAGTTTGACGGGACCAGATTTCAAATTAATCTCAATAATTATTGGTCCACTTGTACTGTATTTATGATTATGACTGTTAGGCTTTTCCTATAAAAGGTCTAATCAATTTCGACTAACCCTAAGAAGCGAATTCAAGTATTCTGAATTTTTTCTGTAAATTCTAAATTGGGAAGCCGCCGCACTTGATCGACGATTTCGCCGCCGCTCCTTCTCCGATTCTTATGATTCAGAGCAAGTAGAGATCAACAGATCAAGACACTTTTACTTCTATATATTCATCTCTTGATCATTCTGATCTAAGTTTTCTGATCAAGAATATTTTTGGCTTATATTATTTGATCAGTTTTAGAGAAAGCTTCCAAGTTCAAGGAATATGAAAGGCTAAAGATTCAGATCTGAGATATTCTATTTGTATAATTTTTGTTTACAACATTTTTATCTTGTAGGAGATTTTGTCTCTGAGTGTTGTAGGAAGTTTTTCTTCAGAGTGTAAATCCATTTTGTGGATCGAGTTGTAGGGGCGTTTCTCTGAGTTGTAGGATTAGTTTTCAATCCGAGGTAATAGTGAAGTAGCAGAGACTAGTGTGTTGCTAGATTAGTGAGGTGGAGAGTGGACGTACCAAAGATTGGTGAACCACTATAGATCTGGTGTACTCTGTGATTTGTGTTCTTATTTTTTATGCATCGTTCATTCAATTTTTATTTCGCAAAAAGACGCAGACCTCACCTATTCACTCCCTCTAGGTGATTTAGGTAGACAACTAAAAACATCAAGTACAAAACAATTCAATAGATTTTTCAACATAACATGCTACATCTAATTAGAAACTCTACATGAGTCAACATATTACTTGCAAAACATAGCCAAAATGAAAATTAGAAAAATTTATTCAACTAAACAAGTGCATAAATGATTAAAAACAAGAAAATACTACGTTGTGTGGTACTAAAGACTAAGCAAAATTTTAATTCAAATTACTCAAGGTTTTAAATTTTTTTTTCTTTCAAAATTTTCTAAAATAAGGAAAGGACGTAAATGAGGAAAGACTCCCCCATACTGAAAAGTAAACATTCTCCCCAATGTTTAAAGTTAAGTATGAAGAGTAAAAAGTGGGGAGTGGCGGGGGGTGGAAAGTGGGTAGGGGGGTTAAATGACTTCCCTGATAACGAAGGAGGGGAAGATCGGAACTGAAACCCTGTAGAAAATTGTTAAAATAAAAAAATAGTAATAAGGATAACTATGGGGTGCCTCCCACAAGCGCTTTGTTTAAGGTCGCGATCTTGACCTACATGGCAGTGAAGGATTTTAAATTGGGGACCGTGAGGGCCTCAATTTTCCATTCCACCGGATCGACTGCAAGGTAAAGATTTCAATGATGACCGTTGACTTTAAATGAGCTTATTTTTAGGTAGGAGATAAGAAGAATCCCGTAAGGCCAATCCTATTTAACTTCAAAGGTTTTGGGCCATCGAGATTTAAGTTTGCCCGTAAAAAGCCGCAGACGTAAATTTAAAAGAAGCACAAGATAACCCGACTTAAAACTTTTAGGGTGTTTTAGCCGTTGATCGGGATAAGATTTAACTTTTTCTTTACAAAGAAAATTACTTTCATATGCATTCTCTCGCCACTCATCTAACTCATTCTATTGAAATTTTCATAATTCAGCAGATAACGTTGGGTCAAGGTTTAAAAATTTTAGTTCCTAATAGGCACGGTGCTCTAACTCAATAGGTAGATGACAAGCTTTTCAATAAAATAGGCGATATGGCGTACAACCAATTACGGTTTTGTACGTCGTACGATAAGCCCAAAGTGCATCATTTAACTTGAGCGACCATTCATTTTAATTTGTAGAAACAATTTTTTCCAAGATTCTTTTTAACTCCTTATTGACGATTTCCACTTGACCGTTAGCCTGGGGGTGATAAGCAGTGGATTGTTTGTGTGTAAAAACATAACGTGTGAGTAATTTGTTAAGTTGGGGGTTTCAAAAGTGTGACTCCCTATTGATAATCATGGCTCGTGGAGGGCAAAATCTAGAAAATAACTTTTCAAAAATCCTAAGACCACCCTAACATCATTTTTAGGAAACTTTGGGCTTCTTCCCACCTTGAGACATATTCTACCGCAACTAGAATGTAGCAGTTGATGAACGAAGAGGGAAAAGGTCCTATAAAATCTATTCCCCAAATATCAAACAGTTCGCATTCTAAGAAATAACATTGGTTCATTTAAGAGGTTGCAGAGATATTACCTATTCGTTGGCAAGCGTCACAAGAACTTACAAATTTGTGTGCATCCTTAAAAATTGTTAGCCAATAAAATCTTTCCTCTAGAGCCTTCCTTGCAGTGCGTCTTGCTTGGTAGTGAACTCTAGTTGGTCATTCATGGCAGTGCTTCAGGATTTATAGTCCTTCTTCTTGGGATACACACCTACTTACCACTTGGTCCACACAATTCCGGAAGAGGAAACAGTCTTCCCAAAAGTAAAATTTCAAATCAGAGAAGAATTTCATCTTCTGTTGAGTTGAAAAAGTCTAAGGGATTACCTTTCCTATAAGATAATTAGCAAAGTTTGTGATCCACTGGGTAGGGAGAGAATTTACCTTGACTAAAGATAGAAGGTGCTCTTCAAGAAATGCATCATCAATTTTGTCATCAACAGCTTCAACATCCAGGCTCTCTAGTCGGGATAAGTGATCAGCAACTAGGTTCTCTATGCCCTTTTTTATCTTTAATCTATACATCGAATTCTTGGAGGAGAAGAAACAACTTGATTAACCGTGGCTTTGCGTCGGACTTGGCAAACAAATAATGAAGTGCAGAGTGATCCGCTTAAGTATAGTTAAAAGTTTTAATCGCATAATAAATATAATGAAAATGTTTGTTAATACAGTGTCCTAAAATAGAACTAACAACATAGTTACTAGCATCACACATAAGTTCGAAAGGAAAACTCCAATCAGGAGAGACTAAAATAGGCGAATTAATAAGTTTATCCTTAGTAACAGAGAACGCAAAAAGACATTCAGAATCAAAAGTAAAAGGAACATCCATTACCAGCAAATGAGTTAGTGGCTTAGTGATTTTAGAAAAGTCTTTAATAAAATAGTGATAAAATCTAGCATGACAAAGAAAACTTCTAATCGCTTTAATCGTATTTGGCAGAGGTAATTTTTTAATTATTTCGATTTTTGCGCGATCTACTTCGATTCCGTTACTAGAAATTTTGTGACCGAGAACTAACCCTTCCTTGACCATAAAATTACATTTTTCCCATTTTAGGACAAGGTTAGTATCGTCACACCTTTTTAAAATGTTTTTTAAATTATTTAAACAAAAATCAAAATTATCTAGAAAAATCGATAAGTCATCCATGAAAATTTCCATAATATCACCTACAAGTTCATCGAAAATAGCTAGCATACACTTTTGGAAAGTAGCTGGCGCATTACATAGATCGAAGGGCATTCAATGATAAGCGAATGTTGCAAATGTACACGTGAAAGTGGTTTTCTCTTAGTCTTCGAGGGCGATGGGTATTTGAAAATAACCCGATAGACCGTCAAGAAAGCAGTAAAAATCTTGTCTAGAAAGTCGTTCTAAAATTTGATCCATAAACGGGAGAGAAAACTGATCTTTCCTAGTGGCGTTGTTTAGTTTTCTATATTCTATACACATATGCTAACCCGTTATAGTTTGAGTAGGAATTAGTTCATTATGATCATTAAAAACTACCGTCACCCCACCTTTTTTTGGCACTACTTGAATTGGACTAACCCACAAGCTATCAGAAATGGGATAGATAATTCCTGCGTCGAACAATTTAACAACCTCTTCCTTAACTAATTATTTCATGTTTGAATTAAGATGGCGTTGGGGTGGAATGGAACGATGTGAGCTTTCTTCCAAAAATACTTTATGCGTACAAAAACGTGGACAAATACAGCGGATATCCGAAATTTGCCAAGCGATGACATGACAGTGTTCTTTTAAAACTTTAATCAATTGTTCGCTTTGGCAATCCGAAAGAGAAGAAGAAATAATAACTGGAAGGTTAGAATCAGGTTACAAGAAAGCGCCTTTTAAGTGATCGGGTATTTGTTTTAATTCGAGTTTGGGAGGAAGTTCATAAGAAGTAGATAAATTACTTTCTTTATTTTCAATAATTTCAAATTTCCGAGCATTTAAAATAGGTGTGTCATTTGATAAAGTGTTTAATATCTCCAGTGAATCGTCAAAAGGGGTTAGAAAATCTATGATTGATTGTTCTTCAGATATAGTTTCTAAAAAATATACCGCATCATTTTTTTAAAGAGAGTTTTTTAAAGATGAATTTATTGAAATAGTAACTTCCTCATCTTCGACTCTAAGTACAAGTTTTCCATTGCTTACATCGATAATAGCCTTAGATGTGGCTAGAAATGGACGACCGAGGTAAGGGATAACTCGGTGTCTTCCTTGATATTTAATATGAAGAAGTCAACGAGAAAATAAAACTTGTCGACCTTTACTAATACATCCTTGATAACTTCCATAGGATATTTTATTTAGCGATCAGCAAGATGAATACTCATCCTAGTTGGACTTAGTGTACCCAATCCTAGTTTTTTAAATAATGAGTAGGGCATGAGGTTGATGCTCGTTCCTAGGTCTGTCAAGACATGTTTGATTAGCAAATCACCAAAAGGCATTGGATAGAGAAACTTTTCGAATCATTTAATTTTTTTGGTAATTTGTTATATTGAGCACTCGACATTAAATGTTACGTGAGAAAATTCTTCTAATTTCTTTTTGTTAGACAGAAAATCTTTCAAGTATTTAGCATACTTTGGCATTTATGAGATGACCTCACAAAATAGCAAATTTATTTGGATTTGCTTAAAAACTTCGAGAAATTTATGATAATTTTCATCATTCAGATTTTTTCAAAACTGAGGGATAGGGATGAGTTGTTTTGGAAATATTTAAAGAAGAAGGAAGTGGAGGAGTAGGAGAAGAAACACCATTAGAATTATCAATAGATTAGGGAATTTTTTCAACAGTGGTGGGTGCACTTACTTCCTTTCCAATACCAAGCATAATAGCGTTGATCGAGTCCTGAGGGTTCGCCTCCGTGTTTCCTGGTAGAGTTCCATGTTGCCGTTCATTTAAAATTTTGGCGAGATGCCCGACTTGATTTTTGAGATTCTTAATAGAACTTGTTAAATTACGCAGAGTAGCATCGGTATTAGCAACATATTTAGAAATATTTTCCTCAAAAGAGGGTGCTCGAGGTGCAGGGGGTGGAAAACATGGCGGAAAAATATTAGGTGGGCAGACTGCATTCCCCGGATTGCTCTATGAGAAGTTCGGATGATTCCGTAAATTTGGGTTATAAGTGTTTCCAAACGTAGTTGTACCCAAATTTGTGGAAGGAAAGTGTGGGTTCTCAACGAAATCCACTCATTCTTCCATGAAAAGATTATTATTATAATTATTTTCCAGATTAGAGTTTGTAGAGGAAGAAGGAGACATAGTAGAATACTTTTTATTTAAAAGGTCTATTTGATAGGCGAGCTGGGCTATCTTATTGAATTCTTACAATCCTTTTGGCTTATTTAGAAGTGCCTGCGATGTACTCTATTCATAAGAGTTCATATCCATGTCTTCAAAAAGTTCCATTGCGTCTTCTGGAATTTTGTGGTTTAGAGTACCACCGGAGGCTGCATTGATCGTTTGCTTAGTAATCGCATTTAATACGTTATAAAAAGTTTGGAATTGTAGAAAAATGGGTAGCGCATGGTGTGTGCAGTGATTTAGAATATTTTTAAAACGTTCCCAGGTATCATAAAGTGTTTTAGAATTGATTTGCGCAAAAGAAGAGATATCCTTTCGCAACTTCGCAGTTTTTGTAGAAGGAATATATTTTGAAAAACTTTTCAGAAAGCTCTACCCAAGTATAGATAGATCCTCTGGGGAGAGAATTTATCCATTGCTTAGCCTTTGTGCATAAAGAAAATGGAAATAGTCTTAGCCTAATCAAATCATCAGTAACACCATTTATTTTAAATGTATCGTAAATTTCTATAAAACTAGAGAGATGAAGATTAGGATCCTCATCTTGTAGAAAATCGAATTACACGTACTGATGCACCATCGGTATAATAGCAGGCTTTAATTCAAATTTATTGTTTGCAATAGTTGGGCGAACATTACTTGTTTCTGTACCCTCTAGGTTGGGCCGAGCATAATAGGACATTATCTTTTGTTGGACCACTCCTTGATTGGGATCATCCATCTTTTCTATATTAGTGTCTCTGGTCGACTCTTCGATGCCTAACTGTGATTCCTGATCACGAGAATGGAGGCAACGAAAGATGGTCTGCTCTATCTCAGGATCAAAAAGAATAATCGAAGTGCCTTATTGGGTCATACACTAAAAAGTAAAGTGAATTAGTGGAAAAGAAAAAAGAGAGCAATAAAAATAATAGTCATCCTCTTTTCAAAATATCAAAACAAGGTCCCCGACAACGGCGCCAAAAACATTATATAGAAAATACCAGAGGTGTTTTATGAAAGAGAGAAGGTGAAGATGAAAATGATGTTCTCCGAATCTATATTCGATAAAGGAAAGTATACCTTATCGTTTATAGTTTAGGATATTGAAGCACAATACCAAGGTCGTATTTCCCAGAGGGGATTTATTACTTATATTTTGAGGAGTTACTATTATTTTATCAAATGATTGTTTTAGGTTGATTTACTTAGCTAAATTTCACGTTATAAAAAAGAAGTTCAGATTTATGGAGAAAAGATCAATACTCGATTTTGATCACATCGACAGAAGCTGATCAAAATGCAATAACAAACTAAAACTTAATAAAGTAAACAAAAGCTTGACCTTGGAGGTTCTCGAATCTTGAACACGCACCTCTCGGAAACGTGCCCAACTGAGTTTAGGAAGATCCAACCGAACTCTCGTCCCATATTCAGATGCCTAAAGCTTGCCTTATATGGTGAACCCCGCTATTGGTTTTTACTCCAATCTTGGAGTTTTACGTCATTCTCTCTTGAGTGGTGCGTTCAATTCTCTTTACTCTTGGGTGATTAATTCAAACTACGAGCAACTTGGCAAGCTAAAAAAATGAAAAATTTAATGGAAACTATATATCGATAATATAGTCCTATATTTGAATCAAGAGTAAATCGAAGGTCGATACTTTAAAAAGAGTAAGAATCTTAGAACATCATAACTTGATCAACTCATCCTCAAATCATCGCGACCAAGAACTAATGAGGATTTAGTTACCCATAAGAATGTAGGAAATTAAAATCATGTTAAGAATATGCATTACAAGAAAAAGAGAGAGAAAAGGAATAATAAACTATTTTATTTCTTATTGGAAAGAAGTTATCAAAAGGACTAAAAGACATTACAAATAAAGTTTCCAAGAAGATACAAATACAATAAAAGAGATCGTAAGATCATCAAAACAAGGAAACATTAAGATGAAATACTCACAATAAACTCCCAATAGCTCTCTAGATGGCTCTGATCTGGACCCTGAACACTTGGAGCTTGCTGCTATTTATAGAAATTTTTCGGGAAGTACACGCCCCCCTGACACACCCGTGTAGGGCGGGCGTATTAGCACTATTGATTTTGGTGGATGAAATTAAAGTCTAGAAGTGATTGGCGTGGCAGTTGGATTACACGCCCTAGTGACACGCCCATGTAGGAGGGGCGTGTCAGTTGTGTGGTGACGGTAGAGGGAAAAAAAGTTGCGCTGCGGTAAATTCTCGCGACTTGGTGGGACGCGCCCCAGAGATACACCTGTGTATGGTGGGCGTGTTAGTTGAATTATTCTTACCGTTGACAGGCGTAAATCTGCGGCGGATTTGGGTACATGCCTATAGTACTCGCCCATGTAAGTTGTACACGGCCATGACCCATGGGCGTGTAAGGTTGATTTTTCTAGAAATGAATCTTGGACTGTAGATTCATTCCACTCGGGCTACACACCCAAAGTACATGACCGTGACTTTTGTACACGCCCGTGACCTGGTACAAAACGTGGAAAATGACTACAAAATGTCATAATCCTGGAAACATAAAAAAAAAGTTAGAATAATTTTTATAAAAGAAACTAATTATAGGCCCAATATTCATGTAATATAAAATTTTAAATAAGAAAATACGTAGATTTACCCAAGTAAATTAAACTAAATTAAGTATCATCAATGCCTGCTACCGTCGTGCAGTATCCTTCTACTGTCGCATGGTAGCAACCTGACACACAACGTCGTGACGACACTCCCCCCCCCCCCGACTCAAGTGCAAGACTGCCCACCAGTGCACCCCGAGCCCGAGAAACCTCTCTTGACCTAAAAATGCGTGTGATGGGTCTTGCACGAGTCAGGTCGTTATAGAAAAAACATGAGAACTTAGAGAAGCTTAGTTGGCCATAAAAAGCAATACAATAGTAAAAAAGTAAGTTATTCTAGAAAAGAAGAAGTCAAGCTTACACAAAAAGAAATCACTTACTCTAGAGAGGAAGACGACTTCCTCACACAAGAACGTCCAGTACTGATCTAGTAATAAAAGAAAATCCAATGATTGATCCAGTGTTGTTGCTGAAGAGGGCTTTCTACGCAAAAAGCCTAAGAAGACTTAAAGATACAAAAAGTAATATCTTATTTCAGTCAATCCTCTGCAATCAAACTATTATACATGTTGTTGTAAGATCTATCATAGATATGTGTGTGTGGCTATATAAAAGGCTTAAGTGTTGCACTTTTACTAAAGTCTGAGGTAGGGTTTCGAGAAGACCTGTGGTAGGATTCAATTTTTTGAATATGAGATGTAGGCATGTCTTCAATCTAAGACAAGGTTATTGTATGCACTTAAGGTAGGGTTGTTGTATGCACCTGTGGTAAGATCTGAGAAGTAGATTTGAGGAAGGGTACTTGCTGGGTTCATGAGATGTAGGAGTCGAGGACTCTGAGGTGAAATATTATTGAATCTGAGATATTGGTGGATTTGGTCAAGATTATTATACCTCTAGATATGTGGAAGGGGATAGTGGGCATACCCATTATCCGGGGAATAACTATAAAACCTATGTATAATTTGTGATGTGCTAAATTTTGTGCATTAAGGTTTATATTCTGCATAAAGACTTAGATGTTCACCACTTGTAACATCCCCCACACTTCTAGGCAACCTAAAGTAGGTTTAGGGCTAGAGTGTTGCATGGAGGCCCTAGTGTGACCCTAGCTCAGCTTGAACTTAGGGAAACAACTATGTGCACCCCAATGTGGACAAGTCAACCTAGGCCAATTCACACTCGCAAGAACTCACCACCTTAAGATAAGCTCATTAACACTTGCCTAACCCTAAAAGAGAGACAACCGAGTTATGGACTCAAGGCTAGGTCAATCAAGTGGGCTGAATCGGCCAAAGTAAACTTTAGGTCAATATAAGTCATACCTTCACCTTAGAGCTATTATTGGCCTCAAAACCTAAAATTGACTCCACCCCTAGCTTTATAATGTCATTAGGTGCAAAGTGGATCCAAAATTACCATCAAAGGGTCACCAAGTTGACCAATTTGACCATAGACAAACTTTTCCCTATTTAGGTCAAAATCACACTATTTGGCAAAGTGAGACCAATTGGGGCATCACCATGATCCAATCAACAGGGTCAAGGGTCTCATGACACACCCCTTGGACGGGTCAACCCATCAAGTTGAACAATGTCAACCCCAAGGTCAACCTTGTTCAAATTAACCGTCAAGGGTAAAAGCCAATTAAGGTGGGCTAAGGCATTACCCAAGGCCCATCCTAAGGCCCACAAAATTTTAAGATTTATTTAATCAAAATTATGATTTTAATTAAGGGGTTTAATTGGGGTAATTTGGAGGGAAGTTTCATTTAGAGGGAGATATTTGTTAGAGGCCATGTGGTACTCCCTTCTTCTTCCCCAACCCCTCCTTTCATCTCCCTTGATGAAGAGGAGGAGGTTTCCAGTAGGTATAGGTCGGGAACCATCAAGGAGAGCCATTAATGGCCATGACCATAACCCCCCCTAATTTGGATCTCCTATATAGAGGACCCCAAGTTTCAATTCGGCCCTTTAATCACCTTCAGAAGGCCTCAATCAGTCTAAATCGACTCTTGGATCGCTATAGATGGTGTAGAATCGAGATCGGGAGAGGTTCGCTGGAAAATGACAAAAACCATGGCCACCTACCGGGGTAGCTGTATCCAAGCCCAAATTCAGGCATGTTTCTCCCCCTCTCCCCTTATGCTAGATTCTTAGATCAATAGTACTTGAGGTCGAGCTCAATTGAGCCGAATTCAATTTTTAAATTCGTGAAAAAAGCTTGAAATGGGCTTTCTCTCGGGATCGCAGGAAAATACCCCTCTAGCGGCCGGGGCGCCGCCCGACGATAGCCACCACCTCAACGAAGGTGGTGGCTATGGAGGACCGGGGAAGGGGATGGATCGCCGGCAAATGGCTTGGAAAACGGCTCCAGCTTCGGCCAATCTCAGCCTTTGGCTGTAGGTAGAAGATGTAATCACAACCGTTGATTATTTTTATTGATATTAATTATTATATATAATATGTTATATTTGTCCCCTTATTATATACTTATTAAATCAATAAAATGAGGTACTTAGGGGCTGAACCAGGAAAAGTTCCATAAAAAAGGTAGCCCTGTGAGTCTACCTTGATTAGAAATTTAAATCAGGAAATTTGGTGGACTGTAGCTCCCTGTAGGGTAATTCTTGTAGGACTGGTACTTAGGATAGGACATTCACTATTTCCTTTATTAATTTTAATTGGCTAAGGGTATTGAATTGAAATTTGGGGCATGTAAGCATATACTATAGATACAACTGCATGCCAATAATGGGAATTTTTGAATAATATTTTCCTATGATTTTAGGAAAAATATTATTTTTATATAAATGGAATATTTTGAAGAATAGTAATTATTTTATGTAACATCCCTCAGACTTCTAGACTCGTATGATGCTTTTGTCATGATTAGGTCATGACAAAACCATAGAAAGCCCAAAAGGGTTTGGGTGAACATGGGAATTAGGGTGTGAACCACCATAGTCTACAAATAGTAGAATTCTAATTACTAGCTCAGGAATGACCATAGGGCTTCACCATGACTCCATAACTTCACCACAATATCACAAACCAATTAGACGGTCCATTAGAGCAATAGGGACCCACTAGGGTCAACCAAAAAGGTAAAGTTGACCAAAGTCAACCATAGCCATAAAAAGATCAAAGTGCCCTAATTATGGGTCACCTGACCACCAAGGTTCCCAAAAAAGACTACCCAAGTCTTCTTAGACCTTAAGGGGAGTCCAATGGTTCACCAAGAACCCATTGGCGTCAACCCAAAAGGTCAATTTGACCAAGGCCAACTCCACCCTAGTATTAAGTCAAACAAGCTCAAAAGGGGCTAACTCAAGCTCATGCTCAATCCCCCTTAGACTAACATTATTTCTATGAATAAAATGGGTTAGTGGGGTGCCTTTAGGCTGAAATGATGACCAATTTCAGCCATGGCGACAAGGAGAGAGAAAAGCACCATTTTCTCTTTAATGGAGGAGAGAGAAAATGAGTGAGAAGGTCATTCACGACTTGGAAGGCCATGAGACCCTCTTTTCTTGCTTGAATCATCTCCCCTGGATAGTTAGGAGAAGGACAAGGGTTTTCCTAGCCATGAAAGTGACTGGGGGAGGAGAATTGCAATGGACAAAATAAGCTTTCAATGTCCATTAATGGCCATTGATGCCTTGGCCTTTTCCCTACCCAACTATGGCCTTAAACACAATCATTGGAGTGTGAGGAGTATTTCCCACAACTTACCTGAAGAATTGGAGCCACTTGGTAGTGCTGTTGCATAAGAGCCAAAGCTCGGTGGTCGTAAATGTTGAGCAGGCAAAGCGCACACTTCCAAGCCGCAAACTAGGTCCTTTTCTACTCCTCCTTCATGGGTTATATCTTAGGAATCTTTAGAGATAAGAATCGGGCTCAATCGAGCACGATCCATTCGAAATTTTCCACTATTTTTCAGTGAAAATGAAGGTGTCGGGTTCACAGGAATCTGCCGTCTCTAGCAGCCAAACCATATCTGGTTGATTTCCCTCACCTCAATGGAGGTGGTCGTGGTGGTGGTTGGCCTGGGAGGTGGTTGGAGGGCCAGCAATTTGGTATTGAGTTTTCTCCAGGTCGAGTAGATCTAGGTCATTGGCTGGAGGAAGAAGAAGGCTAGGACCCGTCCGATCTACTTTAAGATCCGTGCAAGATCGAATATATTAAATTTAATTTAAGTATATTTCTGTCGCATAAATTCACCAGTTTTGGAATTTAAATTAAAAATTCTTATGGGACTCTTCAGAAAAGTGGTCAACATGAATCTTGTTTCCTTGTGTGTCTCGTTTATTTTAAAATTTATTTGAACCAATTTGGAGTTCAAGTCAGAGCACAACACTCATTTTGGTGAAGTCTATTCTTAGGGTTGATCAGAGATTATTTGGGGTGCACCCATCAATCCTGACCTCCAAATGACGTAAATTTCGAGCATGAGTTATTCATGTCTAGATCTATAACAAATCCAAAAATGGGAATTTTTGGAAAACCTTTTTCCTAAGTTTTGGAAATCATTTCATTTTTCATGTATGGTTTAATTAAAATTTCCAATGACCTCTAAACCCTCTGAAAATTAAGTTAGTGGTCTTTTGGGTAAGTATAAGACTCTGTATAAAATTTCATCCCATTTGGAGATGATTTGGTTTGGAATTTGGTAAACCCTAGCCTAGGCCAAAAAGGGTTAGTTATGTTAAAATGTCAGTGTTGTATTGAGTGACAAAATCACCTCAATAGAGGTTGAAACTTGGGTCACTGATTTGTTTTGACATTAAACACCCTCACATGGAGGTTGAACTTTAGGGGTTTGTGAAGGACATGGGATGATATGTCCTTGTGTGGATATGGTATTTTGTCCATGTGATCTTAGGGTGGTGAAATGCCCTAGGACGGAATTTGATAGTATTTGGACACATGCACCCCACTTTAATCACTTGGAAATTATTTAGGTCTATACACCTTTTGGAATAAATAAGGGGTCATATTACTTTGGACCTTCATGAGATTTTGGTAGGAGTAATTTTATAGTATTATTTACCTCTTAAATTTATTATAAGATGTTTAGAAAAGAGTAGCTCATACTTGTAGGTATAATCTCCACCTTGCCCATTTTGATGATATTGAAGTGACCATGGTTTAATTGTCTTAGAGTGATATGAAACTCTTGCAAAGTTAATCAAATACCATTTGTACGCACTGATAGATTAGTTGGAATAATTGGGTATCTCCTCTTAGTACTTCATGTGTAAAGTGAACTAGGGAATCTTATTTTGATAAATATATAATAAACATTACATCCTGCTGGAAAATTGTGTTACTTGGCCAGAGAATCTTTTAGGGCATAATAAAGACTAGAAAATTAATACATGTTATTTGGATGAGTTTATAAGAATGTTTCTTCACAAAGTGCACTCTAAAGGATTTATTTGAAGTATTTTTCTATATAGCCCACTACCTTGGAATTTCATGAAACTTAGTCAGTAATGTTTTATGATCATGGTAAAGCTCTGGTAATTTTTATATAAATTTTGTACTATAAGTTGTGATACTCCCTTCTTTACCTCTAATTATCTGAATTACCTTGAATTAATTATTTAGAAGTTATTACATTTATGAAAATCTATGAGATTTGGTGCTCTCTAATATTTTGACATCATACACTGTTCTTAATTTTTGGGTGGCCATAACTTAAGTAAATCTTGTACTTCATGATCAAAATTACCCATGACCTAACTTTTGCGAAAATTTAATAAATGCCAAATTAATTAGGAAAACTACAAGTTTCTGTATTTAGGCTAAATGCGTCATGATAGACCCTCAATAATTATCTTAGGGCTTTTGGATTAAAATTTGTAGTACCTCCTGTCATGTACATCATCTAGCTTAGGTTGGTCTTCATTTAGTAAAACTGCCGAAATTATGATAACACGTGGAATGGACATAGGGAGAGTGGGTTAATAGTTTACTGATCTTGGTAAAGTGAAAAAGAAAAAGAGATCTTCATTAGGATTCATGATGTGGAGAGTGTTGGGTTGACTAGTGTTAAGAGGTGCTTGGGATCGATGAAAGATCGTTTTTCCCGTGGAGAGAGAGAGAGAGTCAAAATACACTAGGGTTAGAGCCTATATAATATTAAAAGGGATCAGCATTTGGGTAATAACTAATAATAGTAAGTTCCTTGCAAAAGGGAACGATGGGCTTCAGCTACCATCATAGTTCTTAGTGCCCTGTGAGAGCCCTTTACCGGGAATGCCTTTGGCAGTCCGAGGTTAACGTAAGCCGTAAGTCTAATAGATTACAAGAGTAATTAAAAATACTCTAGGATTACACTTACACTCACAATCCCCGGTGTTGTGGGAGTTAGGTTGGGTCTCACAAGCGGCTGGCTAAGTTGTTTTGGTGATGGGCAGGTTACCCCAGCAAGCCGATGGCTTGGTAGGTATTTGTGATGGATGGGATAGTCTAGGGAGCTTTGGCTCGATGGGAAAATATATTAATATTGCATGTTCATAAGATATAAGGTTGTGGGTCTTCAAGATTGGAGAGTCGTCGCACCGACACTAATACGTTGACTCGGTCGGTGTTGTATAACACTTAGCCAAATAAAGTCTTGTGCGCCAGCCGGCAAGAGTACGCAAGAGCTCCGCTTAGTGAACTAGCATTGAGGCATATGATAGGTCTTACTAGTAGTGCTGAAAATGGTTTAGAGGTG
Source organism: Platanthera zijinensis (assembly GCA_039513925.1). Taxonomy (NCBI): domain Eukaryota; kingdom Viridiplantae; phylum Streptophyta; class Magnoliopsida; order Asparagales; family Orchidaceae; genus Platanthera; species Platanthera zijinensis. Next base: position 201,416,414 of record CM077084.1, on the reverse strand, counting down.
GGCGAGGCCCAACCCTCCGTTTCTGTTTGCCACTACGGAGGTATCCTGGGAGGTTAGGATCATAAAAGGGGGAACTAAAGGTCTGTCTGCACAGAGTCGGGTGTGTGTGTTGTACTTCCATGTTCATATCATAACATACATGCACAACATAGCATTATCATTGCATATAACCATTGAAACATATTGTATAAATTGGTATGGGACACATTATACAATAGGCCTTGTAAAACGACCCCTTGGACTATTGGTTTGTATGGGCATAACTTTAGGTCATGGTTACTTAGTTTACCTTCTTGTACTTTACTTGCCTACCTTGTTTATGTGTATACTCATACTGCTTACCTACTATTGCATGCTTATACTTGCTGTGTTTATATAATCATAATAGACTATGTTGGAACCCTTGTTTTATTTGGGCTAGGTCCACTCTTAGGATGTTGACCCATATGTATAGCCAGGGTCAAGGTCTGGGTCTAAGTTAGTCTCTACAAGTCAGACTTCTCAGGGCCAGATTTGAATTTCTCTCTTAGATCTCTGACTCAGAAGAATTTTATGGAATTCATATCAGTTCTACTATCATCGAACTCAGCTCGATTATCGTCGATCTCCGATAGACGATCTCAAAGATTTATCTCTGAACTGAGCTCGACGATCTACGAGCTTAGGTCAACGTTTTCTCTTGTTCTAAGATATCTCAGATCGCAGATAGTCGATCTCAGCTCGACAATCTTCTAGCCCAGATCGACGACCATTCTTTGTGTCCGATTACTTTTATTTTCAGCAGTTGCCTTGAAGATTTATTTCCTAATTCATTGATTCTGTTTATGTCAAATAATCTCTGGTAGTTAATGCTGACATTCTCAAGCCATATAGCCATTTCTTCACAACATTAACTATGGTATTTCACAGAGTTATTATTATGACTTATTTGCCAAGACAGTTGGGGAGAAAATTAATTGCATAAATTTGAAGCCGTTTTCTCCTCGTTTTCTGCAGTAATTCAAGGAATATTTTTGAACCTCAAAAAGAGATATTCAAATTGGTTTATAGTTAGACAAGCGCATTTAGAAACTCTCTCTATCAAAAATCACAAGCATTCTTGTCTGCAACAACTTTCAGAACTCTCCATTCTTCTCTCAGAATACAGAAGAAGAACAACTAGTTTTCATCTTGAGTCTTCTTCCTCAGTTCTATCTTCAGGAATCTACAGAGAAAGAAAATCAACATCATATCTCAAGATTCTGAAGAATAAGAACACCAGTCTATTGAAGACCTACACACTGGACTAAGCTTCCATCTTCATGAATCAACTTATTATCTCAGGGGGAGCTTTGACATCATCAAATCCACATAGTCTTCTCATTTGCTTTGAGAAAGAGAAGACTACCATCTATTTTCTTTAACATCTCTTCTACAGGGTTATTACTCCCTTCAAAAGTGAACTCTTTGGTGATATGGCACCTGATCAAAAACCTATTAGTTTTTAGGCACCTGATCAAAAGCCTGAAGGGTTTCTAAATATACCTGAAGCAGATCTTATGGTGATAGGGCACCTGATCAAAAAACAAAGTGGATTCCTACCAGGGTTGTAGAAGAGTGGATGTACCCAGATTTAAGGAACCACTATAATTTTCTTGTGTCATCTGGTTGCTCATCTTTTTTATTACTACTGTGCTGTGTTTGCCCTTGTTTTTAATCCTCTTATACTTATATGTATAATCCATTTCAATTCCGCTATTAAAATTAATTAAAAGTTTATAATACTCTATTCACCCCCCTCTAGAGTATATTGGATCTATCCCCGCTCATTCAATTGGTATCAGAGTGTCATTTCTGTTGGTTGAACAGGCTAACACCTGAACCTGAAGATCCTTGATAGATCCTCTTCTCTTTCTTTCTTCTTTTATAAACCATTGCACAAAATAAAGATTATGCAAGACCTCCAGTATGCAATCTGTAAGTAAGGCAAGAATCAATTGTAATGAACTCTATGATGATTCTTCACCTCTATTTTGACAAATCCACCAGCTCTAGTTGAAACTACCTCAACAACATCTACAAGCTTAAATGTTATTCCACCTCCATACTACAATTATGCTCAAAAAATGGCTAAGATTACTGATTCTAGAGCCATGAACATCTTGGCTCAAACTATGTCTGATGACATCTTTTAGAAGGTTGCTGAATGCACTTCAGCAAAAGCCATTTAGGACTCACTAAACCAAATGGTTGCTGGATCTGCAGATGAGAGAAAAGATTGAAGAGCTCTTCTTCTTTCTCAGTATGAAAACATCAAGAAAGCAGAAACTGAACTAGTAGCTGAGATGTATAATAGACTTAGCATAATTGTTTGTGAGGTAAAAACATTGGACAAAGACATCTCAGTGACTGAGCTAAATGACAAGACACTCATGTGTTTTCCCAAGTCTTGGGATTCCAGAATCTTGCCTATCAAAGAAGGCAGAAGCATCAATGAGATTACAACTGAATCTCTATTGGGTAAGCACAAGAGCTATGAGCAGCTCCTTAAGATAAGAGAAGAAGAAGAAAAGAAGATTTTTACCCCTCCAAGGAAGGATCAAAATATAGCATTCAAAGCCTCTGAAGAATCAGAAGCAATTCCTTCCAATGAAGAACTGATGAGTCTCTTTGCAAAGAGATTCTTCAAGATGGGAAGAAAAGATTTCAGAAAGAAGTCTTCAAGAAATGAAGATAAAACAAGGTATGACAAAACTCCAACTAAGGAGATTATATGCTTTGGTTGTAGGAAACCTGGACACATCCAACCAGAATGTCCAGAGAATAAACAAAAGGAAAAGAAGAAAGGAAAAAGACTCTAGGAAATACCACAGCAAACCATCCTCTCATAAGAACAAGAGGAAAGAGAAATGTTTCGTTGCTAAAAATTGGAGTAAAACAAAAGAATCATCCTCCTCCAGCTCTAGTGAAGATGATGAAGAAGCAAATGCCAAAGAAATATGCTTAATATCTATCAATGCTCCAGGTCATGGATTAGAAGTAGAAGAATTTGAAGAATATTCAGACTGTGATCAGGTAATAGAATCTTTTGATTTTACCTCTGAAGAATTTAAAAAGGATTTTAAATCTATGTGTAATGATCTTATAAGATCTAAGAAAGAAATTAAACTTCTCCGGGATACACAACTTGAATATGATAACTTAGTATCAGAAAATATCAAATTAAATAATGAATTGAATATGTCTAGTGAACAAATCACATTTCTGAAAACTGAACTAAGTAAAGCAAAACAATTAGAAGAAACTTTAATTGGCAGAAGCTTACAGATAATAGAAATCACTAGCACGCTAAATTCTAGGTTGAATAAAAGTAAACTAAGATTAGGTGCATCACCTAGTGAACCTCCTCTAATTCAGAAAAATATCTTATCCAAACCTGTAAATTTCATTTCAGAAAAGGTAAGAAAAACACTAAACATATTAAAAAAGTGAACGAAGTATTAGAACAAGTTGAACTTAACAAAAAGAAACAAAAAGCTAAGTCTCAACCAAAATCTTCGAACCAAGATCGATGATCTCAGTACTTCTCGTCGAACGACGACCGACGATCTCTGAACCTAGAGATTGGGTTTAATTACTTAGGAAAGGGAGATCGATGATATCATCAAACATCGTCGATAAGAGATCGACGATTGTGGAACATAGATAGTTGCAACTATTATTCTGTGAACCGAGATCGATGAGATAAGCACTGGTTGTCGAACGCAGATTGACGATCTCAATATAAATCATCAAACCTAGAACAATCTTTTAAAAACTCTAACTACAACAGAAACATCAATAAAAATCCTAAAACTGTTAACCCTTTTTCAAACTAGATAATCCCACCTAGAAAATTTCATCTCTTAGGTTATAAATGAAAACATCTATGCTCCTTTATTTCTAATTTCAAGTATGAAAAGAGACAAGGACCCAAGGTCACCTGGGTCCAGAATATTTTGTCTGCTCTCTTGCAGGCGAAGACCTATCCTACCACACAGGATAAGTGGCATTTGGATATTGGGTGCTCAAAGCACATGACAGGGAATAGAGACAACCTAACTAATTTCATGTTCAAGCTAGGTCCAAAGGTGATCTTTGGAGATTCAAGCTTTGGTCAGACAGAAGGATATGGAAGTTTTACTATTGGAGCTGTCACATTCAGCAAGGTAGCTTACGTAAATGGTCTGAAACATAATCTGATATCCATAAGTAAGTTATGTGATGCAGGTTATCAGGTATGCTTCACTAACTACAAATGCAATATCTCTTTAAATAGCAATATTGTTTTATCTGCCTTTAGACAAGGTAAAATATATTTGGTTAACTTTAATTCAGCTAGTTCAGAAATCTGTTTATTTAATCAAGTTAGCAATAACAACACCCTTTGGCATTAAAAGACTAGGCCATATAAATCTAAGAAATATTGCTTGATTATCTTAAGACAACCTTGTTAGAGGACTGCGCTCTTGCCCCTATAAGAAGGAAAGCCTTTGCAGGGCTTGTGAGTTAGGCAAGCAAACTAAAAATAGTTTTAAATAAGTATATAAGAGTGATTCACCTAGGATTCTGTACTTGCTTCATTTGGACCTTTTTGGACCAATTGCTGTACAGAGCTTAGGGGGGAAGTTCTATACTTTAGTTGTTATAGATGACTTCTCCAGGTTCACTTGGGTTTTCTTCTTTAGACAAAAGTCTGATAACTTTAAAGTTCTTACAGACTTTCTGAAATGCATATGATTGAGTACTCTACTCCAATTGTTTTGATCAGAAGTGATCATGGTACTGAGTTTGAATCTCTTCCCATGCAAGAATTCTGTGAGAGAGAATGTATCAGGCACTATTTCTCTACTCCTAGAAGTCCTCAACAAAATGGGGTAGTAGAAAGGAAAAATAGAACACTCATTGAAGCTGCAAGCACATTACTTGCAGATGCTCACATTCCTTTATCCTATTGGGCAGAATCAATAAGCACAGCAAACGATGTCCTGAACCGAAGTTTTATACATAAACTTAAGGGCACGACTCCCTATGAACTACTCATAGGGAAGAAACCTAAAATAGATTACTTTAAAATATTTGGTTGCATCTGTTACGTTCATAATAACAACAAAACTTATCTTAGAAAGTTTGAAGCCAAAGCTGCCATGGGATTTTTTTTAGGTTATTCTTAAGTCAGCAAGGCATATAGGGTTTTCAATAAATCATCTTTGAAAATTGAAGAACTCTTTGCAGGAACCCCAACTTTGTGAAAAATTGGATGATCTCAAACTTACTCTAAAGGATACATCACATTCCTCATCACAAGTTGATGAAGAAAGTGAAGAAGAATCTTTAGAAATGTCTAAAAATCCTTCAATAGCTAACTCAATTCCATAAGAGGAATTATTACCCCAAGTTGTTGCTGAACCAACTCCACCACCTGAACTTGCCACACTCAGAAATCACCCTACATCTCAAGTGATTAGAGACATAACAACTGGTGTGCAGACACGACATCAACTCAACTAAGACTTGATGAACGCCTGCTTCTTATCTCCAATTGTTCCTCTATCCATTAAAGATGTGGAGCAAGATCCACACTGGATTATTGCATTGCAAGAGGAGCTCAACCAATTTGAGAGATGCAGAGTTTGGGACTTGGTTCCAAGACCCAAAGACAACCCAATCTTTGGAACTAAGTGGGTTTTCAGGAATAAGCTTGATGCCCATGAATCAATCATAAGGAACAAAGCAAGACTTGTAGCTTAAGGCTATAGACAAGAAGAAGGAATTGATTATGCTCAGACCTTTTCTCCTGTTGCAAGGCTGGAAGCAATCAGGATATTTCTTGCTTATGCTGCTTTTAAGAAGTTCAAGGTATATCAAATGGATGTCAAGAGTGCTTTTCTCAATGGAGAACTAAAGGAAGAGATTTATGTTGAACAACCTCCAGGTTTTATCTCTTCAACCCATCCTTCCTCTTTTTTTAGATTGCATAAAGCTCTATATGGTCTAAAGCAAGCTCCAAGAGTTTGTTATGAAACCTTTGCTAGCTTTCTTTTAGAGCATAAGTTTTCTAGAGGCATTGTAGACAGAAATTTATTTATTAAGCTTCATCATGATAGAATACTGTTAGTACAAATTTATGTAGATGGTATTATTTTTGGTTCTACTGATTCCAAACTATGAAAAAGGTTCTCTGACCTGATGCATTCTAAGTTTGAAATGATTAGCATGGGTGAACTCTCTTACTTCCTTTGTCTCCAAGTGAAGCAATCACCTGATGGCATCTTCTTATCTTTGTCCAAGTATGCTAAGGAATTATTAAAAAGCTTTGGGATGGCTGATGACTCAGTAATGAAAACACCCATGGCTTCCAATGTTATGATTGATTCTGATGAAAAAGGGAAACCTGTTGATCAGAAAACTTATAGGTCTATTATTGGATCCTTATTATACCTCACAGCAAGTAGACCAGACATCATGTTCTCTACATGTCATGGTTCTAGGTTCCAAGTTAACCCTAAAGAATTTCATCTAATTTTTCTAAAAAGGATTTTGAGATATATAAAGTGTTGCCCTAATCTAGGACTTTGGTATCCAACAGAGTCGGAGTTTGAGTTAACTGGACACTCAGATGCTAACTATGCTGGATGCAGAGTAGATAGGAAAAGAACATCAGGAACATGCCAATTTCTTGGTGATAGGCTTGTGTCTTGGTTTTGTAAGAAGCAAACATCGGTGTCCACTTCAACTGCAGAGGCTGAATACATTGCAGCTGGCAGTTACTGCTCACAGATAATGTGGATTCAAAACCAATTATGGGATTATGGATACAATCTAAATAATTCAATTATATTTTGTGATAGTACTAGTGCAATTTCTATTGCTCAGAATCCAGTTCATCATTCTAGAACTAAGCATATAGAAATAAGGCATCATTTCATTAGAGATAGTGTAGACAAAAATAAAATTAATCTTAACTTTATTTCCACTGATTTTCAAAGAGCAGATATCTTCACGAAGCCTTTGGATGAAAAGAAACATCTATTCTTCTTAAATAAGCTTGGAATGATAAATGGAGTGGATTAATTTTTTTTTTCTATCTGTGTTTGAAGATCTGTTCACAAATCGCCGAACGGAGATCGACGATCATCGAACTCATCTTGATCTCTATCGTCGACCTGTGATCGACGACAGCTCTATGTGAAGCTAAAATCGTCGACAAGAGTAAGACGACTATTCTCTTCAGAAAATAAATCGTCGACCTGAGATCGACGATCTGTTTTCCCTCTTCATTCAGAGGCCGACGATAATATTTTTCAATAAATACGTCGTCGACCTAAGATAAAAGTTTTCTTATCTTATCGTAGGGCAGAGCCCGACCTTTCGTTTTCAAAAAGAAAAACCTATATTAAGGTTTCTCGTCGTGCTCTATCCCGCTCCTTCCTAGTTCTCTTGCGCTTGATCTTTGTTTTCTTTGCATGAGTCTAATGGCGATTTCAGCGGCCGTTCTTACAACGATGATGTTCGACACAGGTTTCGACATTGACATGGATTCCTTCAACCACTGCAATCCAATCTTCGTGGATATATTGTATCTCTTCAAATAACTGAATATGAAGATGATAATGACAACCAGGATCAAGCTTCAAGCAACTGAAATTAAATAACGGGTTTACTCTTCAACATGTCTAGATGAATTGACTATGGTTGGAACTATTTTTGGAACTCAGGTTATTCTAACTCCAGCTATACTTTCTGTGATTTTTGATTTAGCAAATGGAGAAGATGTTCTAGAACTAGATACCTTTGAGTACAGTTCAATGCTGATAAAAATGGGTCATTCAAAAGGAACACCTTCAAAACTGCTTAAGAAAAATCTGTCTGTCAAATTTAAATTCTTGGCAGATGTAGTTGTTAAAGTTCTGATTTGCAAGCACACAGCACATGACAACATTAACAAGCATCAGTTCTCTGTGATGTCTGCTCTAGTTAATAAGAAATCTATAAACTAGGCAGGACTATTCTGTAAGTTGATTAGAAGGAAAAACTATAAAAAAGAGGTTTGTTTTGGGAGAATATTGGGAATATTTCTCAAAGCTAAAGCTCCTGAATTGTTGGTCTCCCAGATAAAATTCATTAATGCAAGTAAGAGGATGGACTCCTCACTGTTTGGAAAGTGGGGGAGGACCATTCCCAAGCCTTCCAGTGCCTCCAGAACTTTTGAGGATACTAGAGCTGATGCAGCTACTTCCCTTACCCCAGCAGATGTTACTCTCTCGGTCTCACCCTAAGTTCCCTCAGTCCCTGCCTCCCAAATCCAATCCTCTCAAGTCTTTCACGTTCACCTCCTTATTAACCTATCCAAATTATGAACTCCCCTGTTTATTCTGCTTCTCCTCATGCATATCATTCTGCTTCTCCTCATGCAGATCATCATGCATCACCTCAGACCACTACTTCTCCTATCATTTCTCCATCATTATCCTCTCGGATTCCCTCTGAGCCCATCCAAAAGGATATTCCATCATCATCTCTTCCCTCTGATGCTCATCCATCCTCTTCTTTTCCTGAATTCACTCATACATATTTCTCTTCTCCATTCTCAGTTTACTCAAATTGTGGTCATCAAACTCCTTACACCTCCTATAAGCCTGAACCCCTTTACCTCAATTTCTCAGATGCAGCCAAATATCTTCTGCAATTCATTTCTCCTTCCTTAAAGCTTCTTATAACACATTCTATAGCTCCTCTAACTGCCTCCATCAACACTCTTACCCATAGAGTTGTTGTCGTTTCCTCTATCCCTTCTTCTGTTGGCCTGGCTATAGATGCCTTTGCAGGATGGCAAGGGGAGATATCCAATGAAGAAGCTCCTATGCCTTCTCTAGCAGAAGCAGTTTCAGCAGATATGCAGGAGGATGTCTCCTCAAGTGATCAGATTGCTCTAGATAAAGAAATTATTGATATTGATACCCATACAGAAGAAACAGTTCTTCCAGAAGTTTTTACTGTTGGTGATTATTGCATCAATCCCACAGTGGATAACTTTGAGTTTTTGAGTTCCTTCTGGACACTCTTTCTAGATTATCTTCCAAATTTTAAGCCATCCTCTTTGGATATTATGTGTTGTACTCCCTCTCTAAGTCCTGAAATTGTTAGACAACTAAAGGCAAGTTTTGTAGTTCCTCTAGCAGAACAGTCTGATGATTAGATGTCAAGATGTCCTGGGCCATCCTATGTTTTGGATGATAGCCCCATTCCAAGTCTTGATGATCTCATTGGTCAAGATATTGCTATCAAAACTGAAGCAGTTCTTGTTGAAGTTATCCTTCCTCCAGTTGATAAGGAAGTTCCATAGGAAGTGATCAGAGAGATTGATGCACTCTATGTTATTACCTAAAGCTAATCTGATGATGATTAAGATGATAATTTTGATTTTGATAACAACAAGAAGATAGTGTCTAAGAAAAGAAAAGTAACTCCTAAGGCAGTTCTAAAGCCAAATCCTCTTAATGACACTCCCTACTACATTCTCCAGAAGATTACTCATTATCAAGGAATGCCACAGTGGATGTGGTTGTCTAAGAATGAGAAAAATGCTATGAAGAAGAGAAGATGGTACTCTCCTCCTCCTGAAAAGTTTAGGAGAGGTCCTCCTCCTCCTCCTGCTGTAGGAGCCTCAGGAAATATTACTCAAAGTTCAAATATCTCTAAGTCTTCAAAGCCAGCTCCTTCTCAACATCAAAAGCAAGCTCCCTCTGGTTCTTAAAGGCTTTCCTCCACTAAATCTTCTAATTCTAAAGGCAAATTTAGTCAAGTTCCTCCTCCCAGATCTCTATATTCTGAGCAAAAGCAAGATAATCCCTCAGTGATAAACTTTTAAGCTCAATCAACTCAATTCAGATCTTTCACTAAATTGCCTCCTCAGGATGATTTTCCGGTTGTTGATCAGGAACTTGATGCTAATTTTAGGATGGCCAGACTCAATGAATTAATTGGATTGTCTTAGATTAACAAGGCCAGAAAAGAAGGACAAGATCTCTCACAGTTTACTACAATGTCCTCCTACAGAGAAAAAGAACTTGAAAGGCTGCAAGTGAGTAAGAAAGTATTCAATCCAGCTTAATATATGTCACTTCATCCAAAAGCAGTTGTCCCCAGAGCCACCTCTCAGAAAACTCTTGGTGAATAAGACTTAAAGATGTCAAAGAATGAAGAAGAAGACCCATCCAGGAAGATTTCTTTTACGAAAACCTCTTCTGCTCCTCCTCCTGCTAATTCTTAAGTTTTTCTCTTAATTTTTTTACCTTACTGTTTTACTATTTTATCTGAACTTATTGTGCAGTACATTGCTATATTATATCGGTTGATAATTTAAATTTTATCAGATATGTATGGACTTGTATTTTTAGTTTTCCTTTTACTTTGAGTGACCTCACCCAAATAGGGGGAGATTGTTGGAACCCTTGTTTGAGTTGGGCTAGGTCCACTCTTGGGATGTTGACCCATATATATAGCCAGGGTAAAGGTCTAGGTCTAAGTTAGTCTCTACAGGTCAGACTTCTCCGGACCAAATTTGTATTTCTCTCTCAGATCTCAGACCCAGAAGAATTCTGTGGAATTCATATCAGTTCGACTTTCGTCGAACTCAGCTCGACGATCATCGATCTCTGATCGAAGATCTAAGATATTAATCTCCGAACTGAGCTCGATGATCTATGAGCTCAGGTCGACGTTTTCTCTTGTTCTCAGATATCTAAGATCGCAGATAGTCGATCTCAGCTCGACGATCATCTTGCCCAGATCGACGACCATTCTCTGTGTCTGATTTCTTTTATTTGCAGCAGCTGTCTTGAAGATTTTTTTCCTAATTCATTGATTATGTTTTTGTCAAATAATCTCTGTAGTTAATGCTGATATTCTCATGGCAAATAGCTGTTTCTTCACAGAATTAACTATTGTATTTCACAGAGTTATTATTCTGACTTATTTGCGAAGACAGTTAGGAGAAAATTAATTGCTAGAATTTGTAGCTGTTTTTCTCCTCGTTTTCTGCTGTAATTCAAGGAATATTTTTGAATCTCAAAAAGAGATATTGAGACTGGTTAATAGTCAGAGAAGCACATTCAGAAACTCTCACTCTTAGAAATCACAAGCATTCTTGTCTACAACAGCTTTCTGAACTCTCCATTCTGGTCTCAGAATATAAAAGAAGAATAACTAGTTTTCATCTTGAGTCTTCTTCCTCAGTTCTATCTCAGGAATCTACAGAGAAAGAAAATCAACATCATTTCTACAGATTCTCAAGAACAAGAACACCCGTTTATTGAAGACCTACACCCTTGACTAAGCTTCCATCTTCCAGAATCAACTCATTATCTCAGGGGGAGCTTTGGCATCATCAAATCCACATAGTCTTCTCACTTGCTTTGAGAAAAAGAAGACTGCCATCTATTTTCTTTAACCTCTCTTATACAGGGTTATTATACCCTTCAAAAGTGAACTCTTTGGTGATAGGACACCTGATCAAAAACCTAAGTGGATTCTTACCAGGGTGTTAGAAAAGTGGATGTACCCAGATTTGTGGAACCACTATAACTTTTTTGTGTCGTCTGGTTGCTCATCTTTCTTTATTCCTGCTGTGCTGTGTTTGATCTTGTTTTTAATCCTCTTATATTTATGAGTAACATCTATTTTAATTCCGCTATAAAAATTAATTAAATGTTTTTAATACTCTATTCACCCCCCCCCCCTCTAGAGTATATTGGATTTATCCCCTCTTTTAGACTAGTTCCACCGCCACCTGCTTACTTTTCTTACTCTCCACCATAAATACCTTACCTTTCCTTATTGCCGCTCGGTGCCTAGGAGCCATTTGGAGAGGGGTGGGGGATGATAGGACTTAGTCTATTAGAATAACGGTCGGTTATAAAATCATTTTAGGGGATCGTGGAGCCGAACTAGGAGATACAGAGCCAAAGGTCAGTACGCTTAGAGATGGGACAGTCTAGTACTGGAGTTCTGGCAGCAGAGACAGTTAGTCCCGATCATCAGTAGTTATTATAGATTTGCTTCCGCATTAAGTGGATTTTAGTGAGGATTATGATGTATCAGGCAGGAGACCTCTTATTAGTACATTGATTTATAATTGTTGTGGACTCTCCCTTCGTAGAGATTTATTTTGTATTCATGTGATTTTTGTGGACCGGTATTTTAGTTTTATTTTACTATTGTGCTTACTCTTCTCTTGTGCATTCGGTATGGCCGGCAGGATCAGGGATTTGTAGTTATGATTTTCTTCGGTGTATTGGTTTCACCGCAAAGCTACGGTTCTGGGCCTAAGACCCTGTGGGTTTAATAGGAAAAAATGGGATCATACAAACTGGTATCAAAGCGAAACCTCGATCGGAAGAGTAGAAGTTCACTAACCATAGGACACCCCCACCCGATTTTATTTTGAGTACAAACTATGCATTAGAAGTTGTAGTGTGCCCATTTGGGGTATCACATGTAATTGTCCACTTTTAACTAGGTTTGGGTCAAATTTTTTTCAATTGGCCTTTGTTAAGCATCCCCCGACACATCCTACACCGCAGGGCGGAGCCCAATAAACTCTGAATGATGCAACACAACCTCCGGCTCCCACTCCATTTCTACAGTCGGAGATGGGGCAGACTCTGATGGCCATTCTAGAGGTCTTTAGGGCCCAGCAGGCTTAAACTCAACAACCAAACTCGGGGGGCAATTGGTGGAGCATCTTCTAAGGACTCTCTCCCCCATCTTACATTGGGACAGAGTAAGCCGTATGGACAGAAGAGTGGCATGATATCATGTTTGAGATTCTGATCGGGATACTGTGCCTTGGGAGGAGAGGGTACCTCTGATGGTCTCCTGCTTGGACCTTGAAGCCAAAAGATGGTGGAAGACACTTCTGGATACGAAATTTGTAGATCGGGAGGTTGTTAACGTCACTTGGGAGGATTTCAAGGCCAAACTAATAAAGAACTTATCCAAAAGTCGACAAGGGACGAGCTGGAATACAGGTACCTACAGCTTAGGCAGAGCAATATGATTGTGTTGGAGTACCACCGGGAGTTCAATAACTTAGCCCTATTTGCGGAATCCTAACAGTTGGATGATGTGGGGTATACCAATAGGTTATATCAGGGCCTTTGAGAGGATCTGAGACAGGCTCTTATATTTGTATCTAACAGGCCTATACATCATATTTTGGAGATGACAAATAGGATGGACGCTGATTGGCACACGACTCGAGGCCGAAAGAGGGCAACTGAGGATCAAGGCCAAGGAGGCATGAATGATCAGCGGAGGGGCCTCTTTGCTGATGAGAGGATGGCAGAGGACCAACCCCGCCAAGAGGTGAGGAAGGATCCAAGGGAGTCGGTGTTAATGGCCCCTCAAACACTTCAGATGCGGGAGATACAGAGGCATGGGGGTGTGACACTTCCCCTTCCCAAGTGCTACAACTGTCATCAACTAGGGAACATTCAAAGAAACTGACCCATGTGAGGGGCACCTCTACCGACACCACAGTCTTCTATGCCCACTCAACAGTTTGCAGGCTGAGGCCGTGGAAGAGGACGTGGTTTCTAGGGAAGAGATTAGAGGCTAGAGAGGGAGCATGTGTATGCTTTGGACATGGCTCCACCTCGGGACCTGGGCAGGGTGATTGCAAGAATAGTTATGGTGTGAGGGAAACCTGCCCACACCATGGTGGATACGAGGGAGTCGCACAACTTCATCTCCGAGGAGTTCGTAAAGGGGCTGGAGGGAGTCAGACATTATTCAGGAGTCATTAGGAGGGTGCGTCTCCCAAATGGGACGGAGGTCTTAGCTATTGCTAAGTGCTTCCTGAAGGTGACTATTAATGGTATGACACTCGAGTACCCGGCTACGGTCTTGAGGATGCCTGACTTCAACCTGGTTCTGGGCATGACATGGCTTATTTGGAATGACACCAAGAAAGATTGCCCGGCCAAGAAGGTTTTACTGAGTTATGATGGCACCTTCGCAACCTTCGAAGGTATTAATCCCGTCTCCCGTAGGATATTATCTTCTACTCAGGCTGTCAAGTCCCACATGTAGGGATATAAGGTCTATCAAGTGTTCTTCTAGATCGTCGAGGCTAATTCGATGGTCGCAGATATATCAGTGGTGCGGGACTTTGCAGATGTGTTACCACAGAAGATATCACGATTTTCGTCGCATCGAGAGAAGGATTTTCAGATCCAGTTAGTGCCGAGAGCTAATCCGGTGTCTAGGGCTACCTATCAGATGGCTCCAAAAGAGCTTGTGGAGTTTAAGAGTCAGCTGAAGGAGCTGGTGGAGGCTGGATTCGTTTGGCCAAGTTCCTCGCCTTGGGAAGCTCTGATGTTGTTTGTGAAAAAAAGGATGGGTCCCTCAGGTTGTGCATCGACTATCGTGCACTAAACCGGTTGACAGTCCGTATCACATATCCACTGCCAAGAATCGATGAGTTATTTGATCGACTAGAGGGAGCACATTGGTTCTCGAAGCTAGATCTGAGGTCGTGATACTATCAGTTACAGATTCAGGAAGAAGACATCCCGAAGATGGCGCTTAGCAGCAGATATGGCCTGTACGAGTTAATTGTGATGCCCTTTGGGCTACCTGATTGCGACATCAGCTTTCATGAGCTTGATTAACCGGGTGTTCGAGTTGTACCTCGACATGTTTTTCAATGTATTTATAGATGACATCCTCATTTATTCGAGGACGAAGGAAGAGCTTGCACAATATATGGCCTTGACTCTAGAGAAGCTCAAGGAGTATCAGTTGTATTCCAAGTTTAGCAAATGCCAGTTTTGGCTGACAGAGGTGCACTTTTTAGGCCATATTATCAGTGGAGCAGTATTGCTAGGTGTATCTAGCGAATATTTAGGCAATGCGAGACTGGCCTTTGTTGAAGACGACCTTGGATGTCTGAAGTTTTCTGGGATTGGCCAGGTACTACTGAAAGTTTGTGCAGGGATTCTCTCAGATAGCCCTCCCACTCACTTCTTTTACAAAGAAGTACACTCTATTTGTTAGGACGTAGCAGTATGATGTGGCCTTCCAGGAGTTGAAGGGTCGGCATACATCGACCACTATCATCGCTCTTCCGTCTGGGAAGAAGGGCTTCCAGGTCTATACTGATGCGTCGTTTTGGGGGTTTGGTGCTGTACTGATGTAGCATGGGCATGTGATAGCATACGCCTCCCGCCAGCTGAAGAAGCACGAACAGAAAAACCTTGTGCATGACTTGGAGATGGGAGAAGTGCTGTTCGCCATAAATATTTGGAGGTATTATCTTTATGGTGCGCACTTTGAAATATTTTTGGATCACAAGAATCTGAAATTTGTTGACACGCAGAAGGAATTGAATATTCACCAGAGAAGATGGGTGGAGTTTCTATCTGACTATGAGTACACGATACACTATCACACAGGGAAGGAGAATGTGGTGGCCGACCCACTGAGCTGGAGGACTACAACTATAGGAGCAGAGGCCTAGTTGATGACTATTGAGCTGATACGGATGATGGAGGATATGCAGATTACTTTGGTGTCCTCGGATGACTCAAAGCTTTATGTGGAGTATCTGGCCGCGATGAGCACTACCGATGATATTCTAGATTGTATATGGGATGAGCTGAGAATGGATGACAAGCTGGAGCGAGTATTTAGGACCTTGGAGGTAGGAACGACCGGAGAATATACTGAGAGGGATGGGTTGTTATACTTTAGAGGATGGGTGTACATACCGGCTGGGGGTAGGATTCGGGAGGGCATTATGAACGATCCTCACTGTAGAAGGTAATCGGTGCACCCAGGCATAACTAAGATGACGGCCTACCTAAAGAGGATGATGTATTGGCCAGGAATGAAGAAGGATATCACATACTTCATGACCCATTGCGAGGCTTGTTAGTTTGAGATGGCATAGTGTTAGAGTCCGACCGGATTATTGCAGCCACTTCCGGTGCCAGAGTGGAAGTTCGACGATATCGCCATGGGTTTCATACAAGGTATTCCTTGGTCATATGCGGGGAAATACTCTATATGGGTGATTGGTGATCGATTGATGAAGGTGGCCAGATTTCTACCGATCAGGAAGGACGCTCCGGTGGGTGACTTGGTGCGGAGGTTTGTTGAGCAGTTTGTTTGATATAATGGAGTGCCGAGGACTAATGTGTCTTATCGTGATGGACAATTTACATCTAAGGAATGGAGGTCGGTCCTGGCTTATTTGGGGACCCGATTAACATTTAGTACCGCCTTCCACCCTCATATAGTTGGGCAGACAGAGCGCACCAATCAAACACTGGAGGATTTGTTGCATCTTTGCATACTGGACAACAGAGAGCCATGGGAGAGGCATCTATCGTTGATTGAATTCTCAAACAACAATAGCAACCAGTCCTGCATCAGCATGGCCCCTTATGAGGCTTTATATGGGCGGAGATGCATGACTCCTTTGTCTTGGATCCAGGATGAGGATCTGAAGGCACTTGGCTCAAAGTTCATCGAGGATACGGATGCTCATGTGCGGTTAATTCGAGACAGGAGGATGGAGGCCCCGAGTAGATAGGCCAAGTATTACAATGCTAATCATAGTAAGGTAGAGTTTTAGGTCGGAGGCCGAGGGTTTTTTAAGATACGACCGATGCATGGAGTCTCGTGGGTGCGTGGTCGGAAGAAGCTCAGTCCGAGATACATGGGGCCTTATAGGATCCTGCAACTGATAGGTCCCTTGGCTTATAGACTAGGGCTGCCGCCAGAGCTAGCGGGTTTGCACAACGTTTTCCACGTCTCCTCACTCAGGAGAGCTCTACTTCGGCCAGAGCAGCCGATTATGACTATAGATGGGCCTATAGCTTCGGATCGATCGGTGCACCTAGAGCCGATCTGGATAGACGATACTGGGATGTGGGTCTTGCAGCGCGAGAAGGTCCCACTGGTCAAAGTCTTGTGGAGGAATCATGGACAAGAGGAGAAAATGTGGGAGCAGCAGGACTTGATGCAACAAAGGAACCCAGAACTTTTCACATGAGGTATTTCCCTTTAACCTCTCGGGATGTTATATTTATCTTCTCACATTTGAAACTCCATAAGCCTAACTTGAAATTCGAGAACAAAATTTTTATCTTTATGTATTGGGATTTGTAGCATCCCTTAGACTTCTAGACCCATAAGATGGTTTTGTCATGACTGGGTCATGACAAAACCCTAAGAAGCCCTAAAGGGTTTGGGTGAACATGGGAATTAGGGTGTGAACCACCTTGGTCTGCAAATAGTAGAATTCCCATTACTAGCTCAGGAATGACCATAGGGCTTCACCATGACTCCATGACTTCACCACAACATCACAAACCTATTAGAGGGTCCATTAGGGCCATTGGGACCCACTAAGGTCAACCAAAAAGGTCAAGTTGTCCAAAGTCAACCCTAGCCCTAAAAACATCAAAGTGCCCTAACTAAGGGTCAAGTGACCACTAAGGTGCCAAACCAACCATACCCAAGTCTTCCTAGACCTTAGGGGAGGCCAATGGGTCACCAAAACAACATTGGGGTCAACCGAAGTTGTAAATTTGACAAAGGCAAACTCCACCCTAATATTAAGTCAAACTAGCTCAAAATGACTAACTCAAGCTCAAACCCAATCCCCCTTAGGCTAACCTTATTTCCATGAATAATATGGGTTACTGGGGTGGATTTAGGATGAAATAATCACCGATTTCAACCATGGTTACTAGGAGAGAGAAAAGCTCCATTTTCTCTTTAATGGAGAGAGAAAATGAGTGAGAAGGCCATTTTTGGTTTTGAAGGCCAAGAACCCCACGTTTCTTGATGGAATCATCTCCCCTGGCAAGTTAGGAGAAGTCCAAGGGTTTTTCTAGCCATGAGAGTGACTAGGGGAGGAGAATTTCCATGGCCGAAATAAGCTTTCAATGGCCATTGATGCCTTGGCCTTTCCCCTCCAAACCTGTGGCCTTAAACACCATCAGTGGACTGTGAGGAGTCTTTCCCACAACTTTCCTAAAGAATTCGAGGCACTTGGTAGTGCATTTGTAGAGGATCCCATGCTCGATGATGCACTTTTGTCAAGTGTAATAATCATAGTCATGTAATAAAGTTGAGGAGTTGAATCCCCAGATATCGATCTCTTGAGGAGTGCAGGTAGGGATTCTGACTTTGATATTGAAAGAGAGATTGCAAGTGTCAACGTAACAAGGGTTTTTTATTTTTGGTTTCCTAATTTTAATACTAATAAAACTATTGCAGGTCATCTTTACTGCATCTCTTTGGTGGATTACTCAAGTGAGTAATAAGGAGGATGGACAAACCATTTAGGGTCGAAGTCACCTCTTCGCCACACACACTCCTAACATTTGTTTGGATGGCACTATCACATCAAGAACACAAAAGATGGAAGCGCACTAACACAAACTAGAACTAAAATATTTCATCACATAGACATGTTGAAATCATTAAGCAAATAAAGTTCTTACTCATCAATCCAACAACCACGCAATCAAGAACAAAGTTACTAGAAGGGAATGGGGAGAGATACAACCAAATGCACGAAGTCTTTCAGAGATTCGCGACCGGATACAATGGTTGTCGGGCCTTGTCCGTGCTCTGTCAACGGATGACGTCCGGGGTGGAGAAGGGCTGTCCCTTTCTTTTAATAGCCCATCTTCTTCGTGAATAGCCGTTGGGTTAAACCAGAAAGGAGAAATCCACGTATGCAACACCTAAGAGATTGAAACAGAGCTTGGAGGTTGGAGAATATGATGGAGGCCAGAGATGAAGCTATTTAGAGATTTTGGAGGGAGAACGGTGGCCGGACGAGCTATCCATGGAGGAGAGAGAAGAAAACGACACGATGAAGGTTTTCCCGCTCAGAGGAATGAAAATGGCGGCTTGATCGGATGCCTTGGGCGAATAAGACCTGCGACTTTAATAGAGAAATCAGAAATAATGTTCACGCACAGTTTGGCGCATGACCCTGCGTTAACCGTGCGATATTAAATTGTAGAATAAGCTTGCAGAAGAAGAAGCATTGACCCGTGCGTTTCCTCACGCACGGACACTTCCTCCCGTGTGTGAAGGAAAACGCACGGGTAACAACAGAAAGCAGAAATTTTCGGTAAGCAGGTGGAACCGTGAGTTTTACTCGGGCACGGGCACTTTTTCCCGTGCGTGAGCAGATCACACTAATTTCCACATGGCACTATAAACTATACAGCCACAGGAAAACCGTGTGTTTCCTTCACGCACGGTTCAGAAGAAACCGTGCCTTTAGATCGTCAAGATCTGCTCGACGATATTCGTCGAGCTCCGCTCAACTGTCTTCCAGCGAGTAAAACACATGATTTGGAAGAAAGCATGCGCTAAGGAAATGCATAACCGTGCATTTTCCATAAATCAGAATTCCTTCCCTTGGGGAAAACGCACCACCTGCGCAGCAAAAACCCAAACTGGAGCACAAGCTCCCAACACCAAAACCAGCATAAAACAAACAAATCGTCATGGGGAGTACCCTAGTACTTACCCCCAACATCCGAATGCGCAATTGCACACCCTCGAGACAAAGTAGTGCACAGAGTGGTCATTGACCAAACCAAGCAAATATAACCGATTATCAGTTGAAATGCAAAGCATGAGTGAGAAAATAGGACCAGATGAGTCCGAAAAAAACTATATAAATTGGACTCATCACACCATAAGACGTAAAAAATTTCTCGTCCCGAGCAAATCATCACTCTGTGGACTAGAAAATAGTTTGCTGGCTCTGAATTTCCAAATAAAGTATTGCGAGAAATCAAATACATCGTGGGCATAGAAAATATAATAGACAAACTTTTTATTTATACTATGGAGTTTATACTTTTCGATAGGCGTAAATAAATATTGTATCTCCTCAAAATTAGAATTCTGGAGAATTGTTCGGTCAAACATAGGAAGAAAGTAGGCTAGGACACTGAGGTGAGCATTGCCAAAGACTGGGGATCGTGATCACCTCCAAAGAAATCCATCAATGTTGGGGACCATACGCTTTCCCGTTCACACTCTCTCTACAGCACTAGCTCGACTCAAGCTTGAATCCGTAGGGCTTTAGGATAATAATGGGGCTTGGGTCTATACGTAGGTAAGGATGCACATGGGTAAAAATGACGGCTACGTACAACCAAAATTAGCTCATAGAAAAAATTATGTTCAAACCAACAAAATTGCAGGTGCACCACACCACCGGACTTGAACTTGACTATAAGGGTGTGTGCACTGCCTACTTCCACAGCAATAACACAAATGGAATTTCCAATTACACTTCTTATTTCTCAGCAAACAACATTTTTTTTAAACTCTTTTCTTTTACCCTTTTTTTACTTGTATATAACAACACATGGAGCACAAATTATCAAGAAAACTCCACCTCACAACCACATACAACACCAAAGCAACAACCAAATGCAAGAAGTAAAAAACTAATAGCTCGAGATAGGGGCATGCTTCTTGGAAAGGCTTTTTGGTTTTGGTGATCGCGGAGTAGGGATGAATAAATAGGTGGGATAGGCATAACATAAGCTTACTAGGATTAACGTTAGGATGGGGTACAAGGCTCAACCGGGCCAAAATGATGGCCTACATCACGCTCAAGCTTGACTAAACAAGCACCAATGTTTTGAGAATAGCTTGGGACAAGTTCTTAGCCACCGATAAAGATGATCCTTCCTCCCGACTCGAGCAAAATGAGTATAGTGACAGCTACACACATCCCTACAATACCGTTCGATTACAACAGATTCAACATTTTTCAATAGTACAAACAATACTCACATCTGCAGAAAAAGTATAAATCTACGAGCATAAAGAAAAATTAAATCTATACTATTTCTACACAGACCATGAGTACTCGATTAGGAGCACTACATGAGTTTCGCACTACTCTATACTAAAATCCTAAGCAAACACCGCTATTTTAAAGTTTACACAAAAAAGATACATTTGACTCGAGCCGCGCACGTGGTTAAGATTGCGCTAATGTGGGTGCAGGTGCACAATACGGACGTGATTTCATGATAATACAAAATATAAGATATAATTTTGGTTTGAAAGTGATAGTCGTGCATATGCACAGGTAACCGCATATCACTCCCCAACCAGACTTAATCTAAAAAACCTAACACAAGATTTGCAAAAAAATTAATGAAATAAAAGTTGGGGGAGAGGTTACCCCATGCTAAGCATATGAGCATACAAGAAGATCAGCGTTTTTTTCAGTATAGAGTCCACGGCCCAAATGAACTCCACCTGCAAAAGAGAATACCTCCAAGCACGAATACTATAAACATATAATCACAACAGCATAATTGAACAAATTAAAAGCAGCAAAATTGGGTTGTCTCCCATAAGCCCTTTTCTTTACCGTCCTTAAGGTGGACCAAATACCTGTATTAGCAGTTTTATATAATGTTTAGAGACTAAAATTAATTACGCAACGATAAAGTCTAAATTCACACACAGCTTTAAACAAAAATTAAACTAAAAGAACGGGGGAGGGCCCCGGAGATCGTTCACTTCTAAGCTAAATGCTGACTTGTGATAGATCCTCCCAGTCACGCGAGATGAGGAAGAAGCGAAAGCTTTAGGGACCATGGAAGACGAATCTCCCCTGCCCCTACCCTATTCCTTCTCGTACCGGCGGGAAAAATCCAGCGCCTTACGCTTTCTCAATTCATTTTTTTATCTATGGATGGGGATCGCCATGGAGGAACAACGCCCCATCCATTTTAGAAGTAGTAATGGATTTTCTTTCCGGATGCATCCTTTCCTCACCCGCGGCGGGAGATAGATTAGCACCAAGTAACCTGTTTAGTAGTTATACACAATTTATTCAACTCAATAAAAGTTTTTAAATCTATTTTATACACGCTCTCAATAGCCGTGCACCGCTCACGTTTCTTCTCACCTTAATCTTATTTAACTCCAAGAAACCACACCTTCGTCTCTTCTTAAGCTATCATCATCATTTCTACCATTTTCATAGCCTTGTCTTCCTCTTTTTATAGCACATATGTCTCAGTTGCACTAGGCAAACCATAAGATAACACAACATTCAATTTTAGCAGTTTTCCAGGTTCATTTTGATTTATAGGGGGAAGGGATAGATGTAAAGGCAAAGCAACCTTGGATGCCAAGGTGATGCCGCTCGCGTTAAACTGAAACGTTGCTTCGCTAGCTTTTAGAAAGGGGAACTCGAAGATATGAAAGATGGCGGTTAGTTCTGATTTACTCTAGAGGGGGGAAGGGTGAATAGAGTATTTAAAACTTTGGCTGTTTTTTAACTTTTATATCACAGTTTAAAATAGGTGATACCAATAATACTATTGAAGTAAATAAAAGACTGGTTAATCTAATCTATCTATCACAGCACAATAAGAACAGAAGGAAAATAAACACACACAGGAAACACAAGAATTTTATAGTGGTTCCCCAACCTGGGTACATCCACTCTTCTATCACCATCGTAGGAATCCACTATCTGGTGACTTCCACCACAAGATCTATTTCCAGGGAGATCTCACAACCCTTTAGTCTTTTTATCAGGTGCCCAAAAACAAGGAATAAACTTTTGATGGGAGTTAATAAACCATTTTTATAGGAGATCTCCCTATAAACTTGATAAACCCTTTTTATAAACTTGATAATGGATTCCTACCATGGTGATAGAAGACATGCGGATTCTGTAGTTGTCAAGACTACTTCTGAAATGTAGAATTATTTTAGAAAGATGGAGCCTTGATAAGGGTGTAGGCCTTCAGCCTTTTCTGAAAACAATCCTGGAACTTTCTGACAGAATCAAGATTAGTTGTCCTTGAATGTTCCTGGAGAAGAAGGTTGAAGAAGACTCTTGATAGTGATGGATGTTCTTCTTCAGTCTTTAGAATTGACAAGGAGGAAAACAGAATGTTTTCTGCACTGGGAGAGAGTTCGGATTGTTCAGTCTGCATCTCTTAGTATTCTTGTGTGTTGTATATTCTTTTCTGATGTCTGGCAAATTTTCTATCGACTGAAAAGAGAAAATCTCTTTTATATTCTACAGTCAATAATTTCACCTTTGAAATTTGAATTGCTGACATTAATTACTGATTACCCTTGAGAAAGAAACGGCTGGAATATTATCTTAAATGAGTTTCCCCAATTGTCCCTAATAAAATAAGCAAGTAATTAACCTGATGAAGACCATAAATAATGCTGCCAGTAACAGTTATATTCAGGGGAATATGAGCATTAATTACTCACGAATATTATATCTAAATAATATAGAAAGTGGGGGACAGAAGTAAGGAAAACTTATCATTCTTTCTCGGGACAAAAATCGTCGACCACAGAACAGAATTCGTCGACTAGAGATCCAAGTTCGTCGACCTGAGAATTCTTGTTCGTTGACCTGAGCTCTGCGAATTGCATACTGAGAATAATTTGCCAATTCTGTGCTCTGAGTTCGTCGAGCTGAGAGTCTGTCTGAAATAGTTGATCGTCGAGCTCAACTCAGAGAAATAACTCTGAGTTCATCGATCTGAGATCAACGATCGTCGAGCTGAGTTAGAAGAACTTCGAAGTGATCATTCTGTTTTCTGAATCTTCTAAGTCTTCAGATTAATGATGTCCTCTGCTGGCTAGTCCATGAAGGTTGAACCTAATGACTAGCCTAAACTCTAGGACTACCAGACTTGACACTGGCTATACAATGTTTGTCAGACTCAACCTAATTTAGTGAACCTAGCCAAAATCCAACTAGGGATCCAACAATCTCGCCCTATTTGGGTAAGGTCAATAAAACAAGATAAAAGAAACAATCATAAACCATAATAACATATATCTGATAGAAATAAAATATTTAGCAGATATTTACAGAAGGTTCTTCATGATTAAACACAGAGTTTTTACAGGAAAAAAAAATAAAACATAAACAAAATCACTTGTTCTGCTTAGACTTTTCTTTCTCAGGCTTCTCAGAAGGCTGTCTGAAAATGATTTCTCTATTAGGATTGGAAGCTTGTCTCTTTGACATGGTCATTTCTGATGTACCAATTATATTGAGAGATGTTGTACTTGGAACTACAGCTTCTGGGTGCAATTTCATGTAATTATCAACATTAAAGAATTTATTTGCGTTGACATACCTTTTAAGTTCATCCTTCCTGTATGAAGACATAATTGAAAATTGAGAGTGATCCTTTCCTTCAGCTTTTGATTTGTTAATTTGAGAAAGTGCTATCAATTCCTGAAATCTTGCCATTTTAGATGTTGTTTGCTACTCTAGATCAACAAATGGTATTGGAGGAGATGCTGGACTTTTAGGACATGAGTCCTTCTATGAATTATGAAAGAAGTCTGTAGTACTTCTCTTATATGTAGCTCGGGGAGGTTGGCTTTGAGATGACTGCTGCTGACTGCCTTGTAATACCCCGTGTTTGCCGAAGCGACTCAGGCAAGTAGGCAAGTCGACCCCGGCTCGTTCCTTCCTCGGCGTGTTAGCCTTAGCCCGCGACTTCCCATGCGGGCCGCCCTCCTACTCGCACCTCCTAGGTGGGTTAGCAATGCCCGCCTCTCCTATGAAGGCGGGTCGACCCCAGCTTGCGCCTTCCCAGGCGGGTAAGCCTCGGCATGTGTCTTCCCAGGCGGGTCGCCCTCCGACCCGCGCCTCCTAGGCGGGTCAGCCCTCCCCGCCCTCCGACCCATACCCCTCCTAGGCGGGTCAGCCCTGCTCGCTCCCGCCCAGTAGTGTTGCGAGCCGACTAAGAGGCCAAGAGATCCTTCCCCGGTGGGGCCCAAAGGCCAAATTATCAGGGTAACCCTGTGAGAGGTGCACATAACCAGTAAGAATAGCGGCGTTTCGCTATTGGAAGACCTGTTTGGGCTGCATGTAGATGTTAAGAACAATGAAGTTTGGCTATTGGTAGGCCAGTCCAAGGGGCTTTCAGTAATTTCAAACCAGCATAGGTTAGTTATTTGCAGATCATCTTCGGAAATCTATGAATAGGATTCAAGGGGTACCTCAAGAGGCTTGCTTACCTGTCTCCCAGTCTTCTAGTGCTTTCTGAGGTTCCTTAGCCGGCATTTGGCTAAGGAGGGGAAGTGCTCAGTGATCTTACGGGTATATGGTGGGACTTATGCGTCGGGCCCTTGGTCTAGTACTTTGCTCTTTTTACTTGTTGTTTTTCTTGCAGGAGCGAAGTAGGTGTGCGACCACCCCTTCCCCAAGAGTGAACTCCTCGATAGACCGATTTTCAGTTTCAACATTTTGGTGTGGTGAGCGTGGAGTGCAGTTAGTACAGAAAACCTTCAGCGAGCTCAATGACTTGAGGAGAAGGGTACGGATCGGACAGGACCAACTCGCCACCCCCTCCCCCTGTCGCCACCGAGGGGATGCTAGAGGACTTCAGGCAAAAGGTGCTCGGCATGGTCCGATTCGCACTCATCGTGCATGTCGAGAGCTCAACTCTAGCTATTCTGGTTCTCGCGGATCCAGCACTCGGCGTGGTTTCCCCCGCCTGGCGAGCCGGGAAGGAGAACACCGAGGAAGGTCGTGGTGCCGAGCTCCCCGGGCGAGTACTCTTCCCAGGACCGGCGAGCGGCGACAGGATTGGCGATTTTGGGGCTCGAGACCTTCCAGTATGCCCGGTGGGCAGAGATAGCCCCTTCAGCGAGTTGGTCTCCTCTACACCAGTTCCAGATGGGTTGAGGGAGCCTGAGATGTCCTACTACACCGGGAAGGAGGACCCGGTCCAGTACGTCCAGTGGTTTGAGGATGTGGTCTCGATCCGCCAAATGTAAGACAGATTCAAGTGCCGACTCTTCGCCATCACCCTAATGGAGAAGGCGAGGGAGTGGTTCCACCAGCTGCCGGCCAGTTCTATCTACTGCTTCGAGGACATACGCCAATGGTTCATGTTTAGATTCACCACCTCCAAGAGGAGGAAGAGGGAGTCGGAGTCCCTGTTCTGTATCAGGAAGGGGGTGAACGAGACCCTGGGAAGCTACGTCGATCGATTCCAGAAGGAGGTAACCCAAGTCATGGAGATGTAGGGCCACACTATGATGATGGCCTTCACCCTGGGGTTGCAGTAGGGTTTCTTTTGAATGGAGTTGAAGAGGATCCCCCCTCTCCTACGAGGATTTGATGGATAGGGCGGAGAGAGAAGTCGATGGGGAGGCGTCGAATCCAGAGTTTGCATGGAAGTTAGCCAGGTGGGATACGAAGGAGGAGAGGCCTAGAGGGGGCAGAGGTCATGAGGAGAGGAGAGCTGAATCGTGATTGAGGGAGTAACAGCAGTAGAAATAGCAGCAGCCTAGGAGAGGGAGTCAGGAGCCAAACCATCGGCTAGGATGGAGGCCCTAGTGGCAGGAGAAGGGGGCGAGGAGAGGGTTCCATAGATGGGACTACCGCTAGGAAGGCCAGGGCAAGTTCTATCCTCCAGGCGTGAGGCAAGGCAAGAGGCCACCCCTCCTCGACCAGGAGTAGGCTATGGACATATCCATGGGGGAGAGGAGAAGGGTAGCGTGGAGGAGAAGAAGGGAGGTTAGGGTGAAGTTGCCCTACTGTGACTTCCATCAAGAGGAGGGGTACGCCACGGCCACATGCCGTGAGTTCCTAGAGATGAGAGGAAACAGGGAGCAGCAGCAACAACAAGATCTCCAGGGATTGCGGATCGAGGAGTTCCTGCCTCGGGCGGACGAGGACATGTGCGAAGACCGGGCGGATGTGGGAACTCGGGGAGGGATCAGAGCGATCCAAAGGGGGGTAGGGATCGAGGCTTCCCATAAGCCGAGCCTCCACACCATGTACTACAGGAGCGTTGGCTCTACATTACATACCTTGCCCCCGGAAGAGAGAATCACCTTCTCGGTCAAGGATATGCAGGGTCATGAGGATCCCTTTTACAATGCGCTTGTCATCCAAACGGCCATCGAAGATTTCACCGTCTCTCAGATCCTCATCGACAACGGGAGCTCGGTCAACGTCATCTTCAAGAAGGCATTTGACGCGATGAAGATGGAGGCCAGGAGGGTGTTGGCCTCGGATGGGCCCCTGTTTGGCTTCTCTTGTTAAAGTAAGGAAGTCGAAGGAGGGGTACGACTCCATGTCTCAATGGGGGGACAGTACCGTAACTGCAGGTTCGTCATCATGGATGGCTCCGGCAGCTACAACGCCATCTCCAAGTGGCCCCTCATCAACATCTTCTACTACGTCCGCTCGTCCTACCACCAACACATGAAGTTCAACGTCGAGGGGGTCTAGGTTGGGGTCCGTGGAGATCCCAAGGTAGCGAGGGAGTGCTACGTCACGGCGATGAACTCCTTCTCTTGGCTGGAGGGCGCTGAGGAGATGGGGCAAAGGATGGAGGAGGCAGAGCAGGAGGCTGGCAGAGAGGATATGGAGGTGGAGGAGAGCCGCACCTAGGTGGAGGTGGCAGAAGAAGTCCAGGAGCCGGCCAAGGCGATGCTCGTGGTAGAAGCCGAGGAAGAGGTCCCCGCACCCGGAGGGGGATGCTGAAGAGTGTAGGGCCGAGAATGAGGAGGAGTTGTGGCTCTCCCTCGACATGGTTGAGGAGCTGCGAGACCACTCTTCCATCAGGCAAGAGGAAGTGAAGAGAAGAATGACCAAATACTTTGACCGACACGTCAGAGTCAAACATTTCGCGAAAGGGCACTTTGTCTTAAGGAAGGTGAATGCTAGAGGGAGATCAGCCTCAGTGGGTAAACTCAACCCCAATTGGGAAGGACCAAATTTAGTTCTTGAGGTCTTGAAGTAAGGAGGTTATCGCCTTCAGAATGCGGAAGGCGAGACCCTAGGTCTCACCTGGAGTGGTGACGACCTGAAGCGCTTTTACCACTGAGTCATGAAAGATCTATTTCGTGGAATAAAATTTCTTGAGATGCTTATGCTCGTGTCATGTTTTGTGCAAGTGGAAGAGTGAGTCTATCCCACACCCCGAGTAGATCCCGCTGCCAGACTCCCATCAAGCTGGCCGGGCTGGAAGTCACTTGGAGGAGTCTGCCCCATACCCCCAGTAGATCCCATTGTCAGGATTCCATCAAGCTGATAGGGCTGGAAGTCACTCGGAGGAGTCATCCCCAGACACCGAGCAGATCCCGCTATAAGGAACTCACCTATCTAGCAGGCCTAGAAGTCATTCGGAGGAGTCTGCCACATACCCTGAGCAGATCCCGCTGTCAGTCTCTCACTTAGCTGGCAGGGTTGGATGTCACTCGGAGGAGTCTGCCCTAGACCCCGAGCAGATCTCGCTGTCAGGCTCCCATCAAGCTAGAAAGGCTTGAAGTCACTCAGAGGAGTCTTCCCCAGACCCCGAGAAGATCGCGCTGCCAGACTCCCATCAAGCTGGCAGGGAAGGATATTATTCAGAGGAGTCTGCTCCAGACCCCGAGCAGATCTCGCTTCCAGGCTCCCATCAAGCTGGCAGGGTTGTAAGTCACTGGGAGGAGTTTGCCCCAAACCCGGAGTAGATCCCGCTACAAAGTTCCCATCAAGCTGGCATGGCTGGAAGTCACTCAGAGGAGTTTGCCATAGTCCCGGAGCAGATCCCCCTGCCAGGCTCCCATCAAGCTGGTATAACTGGAAGTCACTTGGAGGAGTCTGCCCCAGACTCCGAGAAGATCCAGCTGTCAGGCTC
Source organism: Platanthera zijinensis (assembly GCA_039513925.1). Taxonomy (NCBI): domain Eukaryota; kingdom Viridiplantae; phylum Streptophyta; class Magnoliopsida; order Asparagales; family Orchidaceae; genus Platanthera; species Platanthera zijinensis. Next base: position 201,387,681 of record CM077084.1, on the reverse strand, counting down.
CCATCAAGCTGGCAGGGCTGGAAGTCTCTCGGAGGAGTCTTCCCCAGACCCAGAGAAGATCTCGCTGTCAGGCTCCAACCAAGCTGGCAGGGCTAGAAGTCACTCGGAGGCGTCTATCCTAGACCCGACCAGATCCCGCTGCTAGGCTTCCATCATGCTGGCAGGACTGGAAGTCACTCGGAGGAGTCTGCCCTAGACCCCGAGCATATCCTGCTGCAAGGCTCCCATCAAGCTGACAAGGCTGGAAGTCACTCGGAGGAGTCCGCCCCAGACCCCGAGCAGATCCTATTGCCAGGCTCCCATCAAGCTGGAAGGGCTGGAAGTCACTCAGAGGAGTCTACCCCAGACCCCGAGCAGATCCCACTGTCAGGCTCCCATCAAGCTGGCAGGGCTGGAAGTCACTCGGAAGAGCCTTCCCCGGACCCCGAGCAGATCTTTCTACCAAGCTCCCATCAAGCGGGCAGGGCTTGATGTCACTCGGAGGACTCTGCTTAAACTCTAGGAGGATTCAGCTGACGGACCCACGCCGAGCAACAGGGGTTTGACGTCACTCAAGGAGTTCGTCCAGACCCTTCCGCTGTCCAGCAAGTCGATAGGTGCAGCACATAAGGGAAGGAGTTACCGCCCGTATCGCGAATGATTGGCTCGATGAGCCGACGAGATGACCTCAACGAGTCAGCGAGTCGGGACTGCCGGCCCCGGCCTATATATCGGCGAGCCCCGACAAAGGGGTATAGGCGGCGAGAGCTCGGACGCGCCAAGACCCCCGGAAAATCCGGACCACGCAAAGTGTTTTCGCGCACTAGCTTGTTTTTCTCGCCCGCTCTATGACATAAGTGGAGTGGCGATCCCGGAAGGAGGATGCGAGTCTCCCGCTCGTATCACGGCTTTCTAGCATCCCCCTAGCTCCTAAGTCTATGTTTGTGATCTCGAACGAACAAACTACCTCACTCGCCTGTAGCAGCAAGAACAAAAGTTAAAATTCAAGGCAGATAATAAATAGCGAGTGCGAAAAATGAAAGGCGAGTGCGAGAAAGAAAAATATTTGCATTACAGTAAAAAGAAAAGTACAGAGTTCTTGAATATAGTAGGGTCGATCAAAAAAGTAACTATTACAAAATCTTGGATTTGGCCCATAACATTGCTGCGACAAAAAGTTAGGCGAGTGCAAGCCCCGGGCTAGGCGAGCCCTGAGCGGCGAGCCCCTTATATATGGTGGCAGGGGCCGTCGCCCGGCTTTGGTACCGGAAGGAATAGCTCTGGTACCACCACGCTCGCTGAAAGCTTGGCACCGTCACTCCTGATGAGGTTGGCTCGCTGCAGCGTTTGGAATGTATACTTCACCGTACTGGCCGCATTCTTCTACATCATCACCTCGATCTCATAATCGTTGTAATGTGCGAGCTGGCAACCGCCTGTAGACTGAGGCGGGGCGGCTGCTGCAGCCTCCAACGCATCCACCCGCGCCTGTAGTTCCTGCTTCTCCTGTTAAAGGGTGGCGATCTCGGTGCCCGGTCGCCTAGTCGTTGCCGCATCCTATGAAAAAGAGAATCACTGAGTTAAATCACGCAGAAGTGAGAGATGGCGGACGCGAGTCAGTTAACTTACCACCCCCAAGGTGCTGCGCAAGGGCGACAACGGATGCTTCGACCCGCTTCAACAGTTCATCTGCCTCCTCCTGAGCGAGTTTGCTGGTCTCCTCCTTCTCGTCGATTAACTTGTTGAGGGATAGGGTGTTCTTGTCCAACTGAAGGCACCACTGACCGACCATATGGGCCAGCTCAAGACTGCGAAACAGGGCCGTGCGCTTTCGTAGATTAGCACCCGCGTCGCCTCCTTGTTGTAGACAGTGACGTCCTCTCACCCGTAGACGCCGAAGTAGAGGTTGTAAGCATCCCTGCTGCTGGTTTCCTGTCCAGCCAGCTCGGCAGCTACGAGGATATGAAGACCTGGTTGGTCTCCTTGTCCCATTGAACCAGCGGGACTCCCAACCAATTTGCGGGCCCCTCACCGTAGCCAAAGTTGTGGTGCCCCCGAGAGACTTGCATCTCGGTGGGCTAAGCCCCATTTTGAAGCTCCGATGTGCCTGCCTCCCCGCTAGTATATCTGATGGCCGGAGGGGCCGCAGAGGGGAATCAGTAGATAGTTGGCTGGTAGGAACCTTGCCTTGGTCGAGAGTCGGAAGAGGCGTGCCACCCAGTTTTTTCAATTTTTTTGGCGGTGGCAGATCCTAAGGCCGCTCGTGACTGGGTCGCTTCGGGGGAGCAGGGACTGAGAGCTCGCAGTGTGCGGCGGCCGCCGCCTTGGACTGGGCTAGCTCGCCTGAAGAGAGTTGCGTGCTCTCGTAGGGAGGATGGTGGGGGATGTCGCGCTCTCCTACAAAAGCGTGAGACTTAGAAATATTCAAACGACGGTTTTCAGAGAGCAGAAGTAGGCAAACCGCTTACCTTCACCGAGCGGTATGTGGACGAGGTTGTTCAGGTTCCGGCGGAGGTAGGCCACCTCGAAGTTCTTCCCAAAGAAGAACCTGAACAGCCCCGCTTCATGGCCCCTCAAGCTCGGGGGGCGGTAGCTTGCCTCGCCAAGTTGAACCGGCGAGATTGGGATGTTGCCGAAATCCCCCTTCACAAACTTGAACTTTTTGAGTTAGTTATGGCTCTTGTTTACCGTCTCCAGCACCCTAACGTGTGTGGTGGCGAAGCAGGAGGTCCCTTCCTTGTTCGTGCGAAAAGAGAACAACTTGCAGAATACACCAAGATTGAACTCGGTCCTCTCCTCTCACAAGAAGCAGGCTTATCCTACTATAACCGTGACAGAGTTAAGAGTCATCTTCCCGGAGACGACTCCATAGTGCTTGAGGACTTAGCGGACTTCCGGCCATAAGGGTAGCTAGAGGCCCGCCTCGAAGAAGGCTGTCGGGAACGCAAGCTCGTCAACAGAGATCCCGTTGATTCACTCCTCCTTCCCGGGCCGCCTTGCCTTGAATCCCTGTGGGATGTAATTGCCGATGGCATCCACAGATTCTCTCTCAGTGATGACAGCGAAAGGGAAGTCGTGCTCGGAAAAAGTCCATGCACACTTGCCCCTCCCGTCCGCCTCGTCGCTGCCGCCGACCATCTTGCGAGATTTATGATGAGAGGGATAAAGGGGGTTCTCGTGGGGGAAGCATGAAGAAGCCTTAAATGTGGTAGGTAAAGAGTGAGTCGGCATGGCCAATTTATAGAAGCAGAAAAGGCGGGAAAAAGTTCTGATGGTGGGAAAAGTGTGGATATCAAACTTAACCCCAACGCTTCGACTTCCGAACCTAAGCCGTATCCATATTGACTCGCCGGTCGGCCGCGAGATGCTCTCGGCTGCGAGCTCCCGCACCCGCTCCCACATGAAAGAAGAATAAGAAGAGATGCGGGCCCCCAGGGATCGGTGTGCCAATCCGTCAATACGCGACCCGCAGGTAGTCGACCCGCCCCTGCTAGAGCAGGTACAACTAGGGCTAGGCGAGTCGCCTCCGCGATGCAGAGACTGATGGAAAGAAGAACCTACCAAGCTGGTTCACCTCGGTCGTATCTCCCCCAATGTTCGAAAACACCAATGAAGTCAAAAGAAAAAGTAGTGAGTGCACGCCCATAAGCGAGCGGGGGAGGTCCTGAATTATTACAGACAGTTAATTGTTTATAACAAACGTTCAAGGATTCTAGGAGTTTCGATCGTTGAACAAGGGGGCAATTCGGACCCAGCGGGTAGCAGTGGGAGCCGGCGGGAGAAAGGCAGGCGGCTCAGTAGTGAATCAATTTCCACCTGCCCCGCCCCCGCATGGCAGATTGAGGCGGCACGCGAGGATAATGATACTCGCGAACCGCCGTCAGTTCCCGCTGGGAAAGATTGACCTGCTCTGAGACATGCCTAAGCCACTCCTCGGCCCGCATAATTTGTGCGCCCGGGGATGTCACTCCTTCATCGTCAGCTGGCCTCCCTGCCCCTTCCAAGGCTGTAAATCTCCCCTCTGCCTCGACCTTGTCTTTCTCTACTCTGTCGAAGACCTCCTATAGCAGAAGTGTATGTTTCTGAAACAGTTTGCGTCACTTGCGTCTTCATCTTATCGACATTCAGCGGGTCGCCCAGGTAGTATGTGATGCCGTCCAGCTCAGGGGGAGGCGACTACCCCTCGCTCATCTCGACGTCAGAAGAGACCGCGTTATGACCTGCGAAGGCAAGGTCAAAAGAAGCCCACAAATGATAAGCGGGCTAAAATAAGGGAATTACCAGGCATTGGCACATCTCTCATGCCAACAGCTGGCCGAGAAGGGCCCGGTCCACCCTGAAAGGCTTCTCCTCTGGGGGTAATGAATAGTTTCCCCAGACAGGGGGGGCCTTGGCGACGAAGGAGTTGTAGGATGGAAGTGCGCCTGGGATAAGGGACTAGCGGCCCGACCAGTCACCACCAGGGTAGAATTCCTCGGGTCCACCCTATCCACTGCCATCATCTTGAGGCGCCTCCTGCAAAAAGAGAAGTTAGAAGGAGTGGCGGATCAAAGAGGGGAACCACATACCTCAAGAACGACCTTGGCGTCGCCGGCCAAGCCGGAAGCGGGGTCATCACCCAGTGGGTACCTCCAGATGATTTTCCCTTTCTCTAGCTTGAATAAGGGACCGGGCGACCCGCACGGCAGCCACGGGGCAGCTTCGACAGCCGCTTTCTGGGCACCCTACCTCGCAGCCGCCAAACGAGCCCGCATCTCCTCGGACATAGGCATCTTATGACTGTGAATCGCGGAAGAGGCAAAGGAGAGGACTTGTCCCCAAAGGTCCGATATCTTATTTATAGCATGAAGGTGGGCCCCCACCAAAATATTCCCTCCAGCTCAACAGGGTTTTCGCCAAACACGTGGGGTTTGATGTTTCTTTCCGACCTTTTGCAAAGCTCACAAAGAGCGGGGATTTTGTACAACCCCGTGTTCGTCGAAGGGACTCAAGCAAGTAGGCTGGTCGACCCCAGCTCGCGCCTTCCCAGGCGGGTCTGCATTAGCCAGTGCCTTCCCGAGCGAGTCGCCCTCCGACCCGCACCTCATAGGTGGGTCAGCCATACCCATCTCTCCTAAGCAGACTGGTCGACCCTGGCTCGCAGCTTCCCAGGCGGGTCACCCTCAACCCACGCCTTCCCAGGCGGGTCACCCTCCGACCCGCGCCTCATAGGCGGGTCAGCCCTGCCCGCCTCTTCTAGGAGGGCCAGCCCTCATTCGCCCTCTAACCCGTGCCCCTCCTAGGCGAGCCAACCCTGCTCTATCCCACCTAGTAGGGTTGCGTGCCGAATCAGAGGCCAAGAGATCCTTCCCCTGTGCGTCCTAGAGGCCAAATTATCAGGGTGACCCTATGAGAGGTGCACATAACTAGTTAGAACAGCGGCGTTATGCTATTGTCAGACCCGATTAGGCTGCATGTAGCTATTCAGTACAACAGAGTTTGGCTATTGGCAGGCAAGCCCAAGGGACTTTCAGTAATTTCAGACCAGCTGAGGTTAGTTATTTGAAGATCATCTTCAAAAATCTATAAATAGGATCCAAGGGGTACTACAGGAGGCATGCTTACCTGTCTCCCAGTATTCTAACGCTTTCAGAGGTACCTTAGCCCAACATTTGGCTAAGGAGGGGAAGTGCTCAGTGATCTTTCGAGTGTGTAGTGGGACCTCCACGCCGGGCCCTTTGTCTAGTCCTTTGCTCTTTATCCATGTTGTTTTTATTCCAGGAGCGATGTAGGTGCGCGACCACCCCTTCCCAGAGGGTGAACTCCTCGAGAGTCTGATTATCGTTTTCAACATGCTTGGCTTAGAATGTCTATGATAGGTTTTTGTGATAGGTGCAGATCTTTGAGATACATTTCCAAAGGCCCCTAAAGATGGAGGAGGAGGAGGGTCTTTCCTAAATTGCTTAGGAGGAGACCTGTACCTACTTCTCTTCTTCCTTTATTTTTGCTCATTATTTTATAGCCACATCTACTGTGACATCCCTGGGTATGGAGTAATCTTTTGTAAGATATAGTATGCAGTATCATTTGTGGGATTTGGCTTAGGAGCAGCTTTTAGAGCAACTTTCCTATTCTTAACAACCTTATTTCTGGCCATGGAATCATTAGATTCATAAGAATCTTCTTCATCAATATCATCACAAGATTCTTTAGGATTGTCATACAAAGCATCTATCTCTTTAAAAGTTTACTTTGAGATTTGTTTTTAATCTTGAGGAAGTTATTGAGGTTCAGCAACTTCAGGTGGAGAAAAATTCTCAGTGATCATCTGATAAACTTCTACATCTTTGTCAGTCAACATAAATTCATTCAAAGCAGGATCATTCTCAATATGTGCAAGTTCTTGTGCCGCATCTTGAGCAATCAAATCATCTAAATGTGGGATTGGGCTATCATCCATAATATAAGTTGGGCCTGATGGTTCCTCAATTATTTTAATAGCAAAACTTGCCTTCAGTTGATTAAAAACTTCAGGACTTATTAGAGGAGTGTAACACACTATAGGCAAAAGATGTCTTTATTGCTATAAAAGAAGAATTCAAATAAACTGTATTGAAAGAATCTAATAACCCAAAGATGTCTATTGTGCGATTGATGCAACAATCACCAACAGTAAAAATATCAGCATTCAGCATATCTAAATCAATTATTGCAGCCTCTGTAACCATCTGTACATCTGGTGACTCAACAATCTACAAAATTGTTGTTGCTTCTTTTGCTGCTGCTGCTACTAGAGGAGACACTAGATCTTATTCATAGAATATCTCCCAATGCCTTATTCGGAGGGTCCTGAAGCCAAGCCCCTAGAAGAAGGGAAAGAATGGGCAGTAAGAAAAAGAGCAGAGAGGGTGGAAATGGATTCATCAAGAGGTTTAATAGCCTCTGCTATGAGTTGTTTGAGTAGTGGAGTGATGATTTGCAGAAGAGAGGAAATGGAAGGGGGATCCATTTGTATGAACTCAGAGGGTTTCTGAGTTGATACAAAATGATTGACGGATGAGGTTGAAGGGAAGGGAGTAGAATCTGGCATGTGCTCATCTTGAGGTGATGGAGTATGGACGGGGGATGATATAAGATCAAATGATGATTTGGATGATATGTTGATGTAGGGGGATATCAATAAGCTATTGAGGAAGAGGGGACTGAGGAGGAGTGACATACTTTGGGGTATGATGTGGAGTTGTATGCACTAGAGATTGGGGTGGAGATGGTTAATGTTCAGGAGTATGAACTGGTGAAGGATGTTGGAGTGGGGAAGCAGGAGGTGTTGGGGTATAGGCTTGAGATGTGGATGTTTATTGGAGGGTTGTTGAGGGTGTTTGAACTTGAGGAAGTGTGGGTTGTTGAGATGAAGATGGAGAGGATGGAATCCTGGTGGAGGGGACATCCTCTGGGGGTGGAGGAGCAGATGTTACATCTCTGTTATCTTGAGAAGTCTTGGAAGAGGAAGAAGCCTTGGATGGCTTGGAGATATTCCTCTCCAACCTACCAAATAAGGCACAAGTGAGCCTTTTGGAGGCATTAATGAATATGGTCTGGGAGACCAGGGATTCAGCAGCCTTTGCTTGAAGGAAGATTCCAAGAATCCTTCCAAAGCACACCTCTTTCTTTGAATTCATTTTCTTAATCATCACAAACATTATTCTTTCCTAGTTCACTGGCTTTTTTTTACCACTGCGCACATCACTAAGAATTGCTCCCTGGTGATATAGTCATGGGAGGTATGCTTTCCCATCAGTATCTTACCCACAACATTTGCTAGAAATTTATAATCACAGATAAATGTTTCTTTAGCAGTTTATTAGGGTTTTCTCCAGTATTACTAATCTTAATCAGCATTTCATAATATTCAGCACTATCTATTTCCAACTCTTCTTATCCATTTACTAGTCCAAATATTTAAAATAATACGGTGGGGGTTAGAGAAATTATGTTACCCGATATTGTTCCTGTCATAGTATCAGCATCTGGTGTGGAGGAAGTGAATACAAATTCTCGAATTTCTTTTGCAGCAATCTTTATCCGTGTTGTCATGAGATTCTTCAACTGCTGATCTTCAAACAAGTTCAGAATATCCAAGAGTAGATTCCTATATCGAATTTCATCGCCGCAAGAGTGATAGCTGGAATCGCCATGATCACCTGCAAAAGGAAAAAAAAAGAGACCTAATGCAAGGGAAATAGAAAGCGCGGGATGGAGCTCGAAGAAAACCTAGATATAATGTTTTCAGAATTTGAAACGACAAACTCTGTCCTGCAAAATAAAGAAAAATTCTTCGATCTGAGGTCGACGAAATATTTTATTAACAAATGAGTTAGTCGATCTCAGTCTAAAGAAGGGAAAACTTTTCGTTATTCTCAGGCAAATGAAAATTTTCTGAAGCCATATTGTCGATCTCCGGTCGATGAAAGTGGCTCATATAGAGAGTTCGTCGATCTCAGGTCGACGAATTTTCTCAAGAACTTTTCTCAGTTCGTCGATCTTCAGTTGACGAACTGTGGCAAATTCTTCAAGCACAGACATAAAATTACATTAAAGCTTCTCCATTGATCATACCAAGCTGATTCAGAAAGAATATATTTGTACTCTCATCCAAGGATTTAGTGATGATATATGCTCTTTGCAAATCAGTGTAGATGTAGACAAGATTAATTTTCTTTTTGTCCACACACTCTAATGAAATGATGCCTTATCCTTTTATGCTTAGTTCTACTTTGATGAATTGAATTCTGGGCAATAGAAATTACACTAGCATTGTCACAAAGTAGAGTTGAATTATTTAAGTTGTATCCATAATCCAGGAGTTGGTTTTGAATCCCCAGAATCTGTGAACAGGAACTGTCAGCTGCTATGTACTCAGCTTCTACTATTGATGTATACATAGATGTTTTCTATTTTTAAAACCAGGAGAAAAGTCTAGCACCAATGAACTGGCATATTCCTGATCTGCTTTTCCTTTTCACCCTACATCCAGCAAAGTAAGCATCAGAGTATCCAGTTAACTCAATTCTGACTATGTTGGAAACCAGAGTCCTAAATTAGACAACTCTTTATATATCTTAAAATCCTTTTTAGCAAGATAAGGTGAGATTCTTTAGGGTTCACCTGTAACCTAGCACAAAAATAGGTAGCAAACATAATATTTTGCCTACTTGCTGTGAGATTTAACAGGGTCCCAACAATAGCCCTATATAATTTCTCATCAACAGGTTTCCCATGTTCATCAGAATCAACCACAACATTTGTAGCCATGGGTATTTTCTTAGCAGAGGCATCAGCCATCCCAAACCTTTTTATCAACTCTTTAGCATACTTGAATTGGGATATGAAGATTCCATCAGGGGTCTTCTTCACTTGAAGACCAAGGAAGTTGGAGAGCTCACCCATACTACTCATCTCAAACATGGAATGCATATGGTTGGAGAACCTTTTACATAGTTTGGGATCTGTAGAGCCAAATATAATGTCATCTACATATATTTGTACTAACAAGATTTTATCATGTTTATGCTTGAAAAATAAAGTCCTATCTACTATTCCTCTAGAAAAATTATGCTCTAAAAGAAAGTTGGCAAAGGTTTCATACCAAGCTCTTGGAGCTTGCTTTAGACCATAGAGAGATTTATGCAATTTGAAAACATAAGAGCGATGAGGTTAAGGTATAAAAACTGGTGGTTGTTCCACATAGACCACTTCTTTAAGTTCATAATTTAGGAATGCACTCTTTACATCCATTTGATAAACTGTGAACCTTTTATAGGCAGCATAGGCTAAGAATATCCTGATTTCTTAAAGCCTTGCAACAGGTGCAAATGTTTTGTCATAGTCTATGCCTTCCTCTTGACTGTATCCTTGAGCAACTAGACTGGCTTTGTTCCATATGATAGTACCTTGAGCATCTAGTTTGTTTCTAAATACCCATTTTGTTCCAATGACTGGGTAGTATTTTGGTCTTGGAACTAAATCCCAAACTCTACATCTCTCAAACTAGTTGAGCTCCTCTTACATTGCAATGATCTAGTGTGGATCTAGCTCAACATCTTTAATGGATTGGGGCTCAGTTTGAGATATGAAGCAGGCATGCATCATGTCCTAGTGGAGTTGATTCCTCGTCTGCACAACCACTGATAAGTCCCCAATCACTTGAGATACAGGGTGATCTCTAAGTGTGACTATCTCAGTAGGAGGAGCTGGTTGATCAACAACTTAGGGAGCAAATTCCTCTTGTGGAATTGAGTTAGCTGTTGTTGGCTCTTCATTAAACTCACTGTCTTCATCTTCACTTTCTTCAACAACATGTGGGGAAGGATATGTAATAGCCTCATTAGTTAGGGTAAACTCATCCAACTTCTCACACAAGTTATGTTCCTACAAAGTTTCACTGGTAGAAGCTATCTTCTCCTAGTAAAACATATTAGTCTCATCAAATGAAATATGGATAGACTCTTCCATTTTCATAGTTGATTTATTATATACCCTATAAGCCTTTTTACTTGGGAATATCCAAGAAAAATTCTAATTTCATCCTTGGCTTCAAACTTTCTAATGTACTTCTTGTTGTTGTTATGAATGTTACAAATGCAACCAAAGACTCTAAAAGAGTCTAGTTTAGGTTTCTTCCCTTTGAGTAGTTCATAGGGGGTCTTGCTCTTGAGCTTGTGTATCAAACTTCTATTCAGGACATAGTTTGTTGTGCTCACTTCCTCTGCCCAAAAGGATTGGGGAAAGTGAGCATCTGTAAGTAATGTGCCTACAGCTTCAATGAGTGTTCTATTTTTCCTTTCAACTACCCCATTTTGTTGAGGATTTCTAGGAGCAGAGATGTAATGCCTGATACCTTCCTTCTCATAGAATTCTTGCATGGGAAAAGACTCAAACTCACTACCATGATCACTTCTGATCAATGCAACAGGAGTAGAGTACTCAATCCTTATGCTCTTAAGAAAATCTATAAGAACCTTGAAGTTATCTGACTTGTTTCTCGAGAAGAACACCCATGAGAAGTCATCAACAATTACTAAGGTATAAGACTTCCCTCCTAAGATCTGTACAGTAATGCGTCCAAAGAGATCCATATGGAGCAAGTATAGTATCCTAGGTGAATCACTCTTATTAAGTGACTTAAAACTATTTTTAGTTTACTTGCCTAATTGACAAGCCCTGCAGAGGCTTTCCTTCTTGTAGGGGTAAGAAGGCAATCCTCTAACAAGGTTATCCCAGCAAGTTTTGCAATGTTTTTCAGGATTACATGACCTAATCTCATATGTCAAAGATCATTGTTATTACTGGTTTGGGTAAACAAGCATATTTCATTTTTAGCTGACTAAAACTACTTGGTTATCAACCGAAGTAATAATACAGGAAGTTTTGGTAAATTATACCTGAAACCTTTCATCACATAACTGACTTGTGGATATAAGGTTTTGCTTCAGTCCATTTACATATGTAACCTTCCTAAAGGTAACTGCTCCAATCTTGACTTTTCCATATTCTTCAGTCTAGCCACAAATGGAATCACCAAATATTACTTTTGGTCCTAGTTTTGACTTATAGTTAATTAGGTTGTCCTTCTTTTCAGTCATATGCTTTGAACAGCCACTATCTAGATACCATTATTGCTCTGAGGTGGGATAGTCTTTCACCTACAATAAAACAGATTAGCTATTATTGACTCACATTACCTTGGGTCCTTATTGATTTACATAACTAAAGCTGTAAATATATGAGTATTCTGGTTGATTCTTGTAACCTAAGGGATGATATCTTCTGGGTGGAATTATCCACTTGTTAAAGGGATTAATATTTTGTCTTTTTTGATTAAATGGTATGTTGAAATTAAAATTTCTGTTATTATAAACTGGGGTCGACGAATTCTGGTACGTTCGTCGATCTGAGGTCGATGAATGGGAATGAGTTCGTCGAACTCCACTCAGAGAATGAAAGTATTCATTTTCTGGGCCCCAATTTCATCGATCTCTGGTTGACGAACCATGCTGGTTTTATCGATCGCAGTTCAGATAATAGTTATAATATAAGTTTGCGTTCTAAGTTCGTCGACTTGAGTTCAACGAACTGGGCACATTTCGTCGATCTGAGTTCGACGAAATCTGCTTAACATAGTTCTGGTTAAGATTTTTCTTACTCTTTCTCATTTTCTTATTCTTTTATTTAAGTTCTGTTTAATTAAAATTATTATCTTCTATTTTCTCTTAACCCTATTGTGAAACAAAGTTTATAGGGGTTGTTAATATGTTCTTCTGAATCAGTGGGGGTAGGCTTGATTAAGCACCTAAGCCCAGCTTGCCATTGAATTTGGCATTCACTGTGTTTGTGATGTTCATCAGCTTGATACTTCTTCCATTTAGGGATTTTTCAAGTTGCCTAGTCTCAGATAATTCAGTCTTTAATTTAATGATTTGTTCATTAGCTTTTGTGATTTCATCCTTTAACATATTATTTTCTAAAAGTAGGTTTTCTTGTTCATTTAATTTTCCTCTAAGTTGCTTAATCTCTTTTTCAGAATTTATTAAATCCAAACAATTGGACTTGAATTCAGTTCTAAATTCTTCTAAATCAAAATAAAAAAAAGACAATACCTGATCTTCTTATGATTCAGAGTCTTCATTTTCTGATTGTTCAGCTTCTTCTTCTGAATAACTGCCTGATGCATTTATGTCCATCAAACAAATCTCCTTTGCCTTTGCTTCCTTTTCATCTTCACTAGAGCTGGAAGATGAAGATTCATCTTCAGTCTCACTCCATGTCTCAGCCACAAAGCCTTTCTCCTTCCTTTTGTGCTTCCTGGAGGAGGGCTTGTTGTAGTGTTGTTTCCTTATTTCTTTTTTTCTTCTTCTCTCCTTCTTTTGGTTCTCTAGACACTCTGAGATTAAGTGTCCAGGCTTCCTGCAGCCAAAACAAACAACTTCTTTAGTGGGAGTCTTGTCATACCTGGGCTTATCATCTTTCCTTGATGACTTCCTCCTGAAGTCTTTCTTGCCAATCTTGTAGAATATCTTGGCTAAGAGACATAGAAATTCTTCATTGACCGTTGGGGCTTCTGATTCTTCATTTGCTTTGAATGTAATACTTTGCTCCTTTCTGCCTGATGAAGGAGTCTTCTGCTCTGCAACCTCTCTGGACTTTATTAATTGCTCAAAAGACTTGAGCTTTCCAAGTAGAGATTCTGTGGTGATCTTATTTAAACTTCTGGCTTCCTTGATAGGCTAGATTCTTGAATCCCATGAGCTAGGGAAGCACATGAGGATTTTGTCATTAATTTCTGTCAGTGTGATGCCATTGTCTAAAGTCTTTAGCTCATTGCTGATTGAGCTCCGTCTGTTTTACATGTCACTAACAGACTCTGATTCATCCTTTTCGAAGTTCTCATATTATTAGATGAGATTGGATATACTATCCTTTCTCTCATCTGCTGAGCCAGTAACCATCTATTTAAGGGAATACCAGATATCCTTGGCTGATGTGCACTCAGCAACATTCTGGAAAATGTCATCAGACATTGTCTGAGCCATAATATTCATGGCCTTTGCATCAACTATTTTAGCCTTTTTTATGCATCTTTCCTCTCAGGTGGTGGAACATAATGTGTGCTATAACTAGCAGTAGTTATTGCCACTAGAATTGGTGGTCCTGTCAAAATAGAATTAAAGATATTGATGAAGATTTTCTATAGTTTTAAAATATTATCCAAACTAAAATCTCAAATAGGCAAGTGTACCTATCGAAATATAGTATAGGAAATGTTGAATTAGACTCGGGGCCTGTTGAATACTTCAACTCACGCAAATTAATATTATTTTATCTAAATATAAAAAAGATTTATTTTAACTAAATGAAGAAAATTAAATAAAAAGTAGCACTTGATCTAGACTCACTTTGAACTAAAATAAACCTTCATGAAATAGTAAGAGTGCAATCTCCTAATTACTTACTTCGACCATGGAGGTTCCTAAAGTACAAAGGCGTCTCTCTCGAGCTCATGCTTCTGACTAACCTTAGTTGATCGATTAAGACATTTTGTCCAGTCGAAACCCTTAAGCTTGATTTTGGTAGTGAACCCCTCTATTGGATTTGAATCCAATCAGGCAGATTTATGTCGTCCTCTCTCGAGGAGTGCATTCAATTCCTTCTATCCTTGAGTGATCTACTCGTATCCGCAACCTCTCGATCATTTAAGATACGGATCTAGGATCGAAAAACAAATTCGCGAAATAAGAATTCGATAAAAAAATAAATCAAAGATAAATTGATAACAAGCAAAAATACAGAGCTTGACACATTTTTGAGAAAATAAATAAAGTTTGCTTTATTCAAAAATTGTCTTAATCAAGTGCTAAGAAAATTAGCTACATGACATGAAAAGGGAGGTACATAAACAAGAAAACATGATTGCTAAAAGTAAATTGCTTGAAAACAAAACTAAGTTTTGAATGAGGAGTACAAGAAAGAGATGCATAAAAAGGGTAAACTAAGCTACAACATAGGCCTAAAACTAGCTCCCCATCCTCCTCCCAAGCTTCTGAACTCATCTGGAATTTATAGATTTTTCTGCTTGGGAGTCACGCCCTAGGTCACGCCTGTGACCTAGGGCGTGTAATGCTCGTTAACCGCTGACTTGAAAGACCGGGAACATTGGATAAAAAATGCCAAAAGTCGTCATTCTGCGGGTCACGCCCCTAGGTCACTCCCATGACCTAGGGAATGTCTAGTCTGTTACAGAAAAGGGCTGGAAGGAGAAACTGCGGGAAGATTTCTGGCGTTGATAAAGAGGTCACGCCCTTGGTCAAGGGCATGACCTTGGGTGTGTAAGCCTAAACTGACTGGATCTGAAACTGTAAGAGTAAGTGCGGCATGCCTAGATGTCACGCCTGGATGATACGCCCGTGACCCAAGTGTCATGCCCGTGTTTGGGGCGTGTAACTTTAATCCGAAGTGGAATGTGCTCTGGAGCTTCCTTTATGAGTCATGACCACCTGTCATGCCCGTGACCCAATGGTCATGCCCGTGTCCGGGGTGTGTAACTGACATTTTTCCGGCTTTTCTCTGTTTCATCTCCTGATCAGTTTTACAAGCTCCAAATTGCTATTCGCAGCCCAGATTGACCTGAAATCTGAAAAGAAAGCAATTAGAAACATAATTACTAAAATATAATTATAATCTTTTTATTAATTAAATAAAAACTATATAAAAATAACTATAATAAGTGACTTATCAAATACCCTCATACATAAGCTTTTGCTATTCTAGAGCAAAACTATGAGAAGTACTTATAAGGAATTAATATAATTTTTAATTAAACGAAAATTTTATTAATTCAAAAGAGAGTTAAAAATAAACTTTAGGAATTCAAGATTAAGTTGTAAATTATGAAATTAAAATGTAAAGAGAAAGATATTTAGCTAAAAATTTCTCACATAAATTAATTAGAATTCAAAATGAAGTGATTTAGCTAACAAAATAAAATTAGAATTATTCAAACTTTTTAACTAAAAAGAAACTTGAAGGAAAAATTTAAACTACTACTTATGCTCTCTTAATATTTTAATTTAAGTCTAAAACAATTATATTGGCTAAAGGTTTCTAGGGACAAGGACTATGAAGAGGATTTTAAATTGAGGTGATAAATTTTTTCCTCTCACCCAATGCCCTTTTTTTCTTTTTTTTGATATTTGCACATGTTTACCAAGAAAATGATGAATTTTATTCTCTCATTTCCCGTGACATATGAACAAATATTTTTCTCTCTCTTCAAATAACAACAGAATAATAAGGAGTAATGAATTTTATCATCTTACTCCATCTTTAGTTGTTTTAGGGGTTGCATATGTGTACCAAGGAATGCTAGATTCCCATGACATATGATCTAACAGTAAAAAGTAAAATGCATATGTTTACCAAGGGATAATGAATTTTATCCTTTTATCCCCATAACATATGTTCTAACAAGAAAGTTTAAAAACAAGGGAAGGCTAAACAATATTTAGATTAAAATAATTAGAGAGCAACTATAGTAAATTGAAATATCCTAAGAATTTTTAAAGCACAAGTGATTATAATTAAAATCTAAAGATTATAGAACTAAGCACTATAAAATTGAAACTAATTACAAATAAGAGAAAAAGATATAAATAAGGTACTCAAAACAAATTTAAATCATAAGTTTATTTCTTAAAATCAAATCACCTAAAAATTTAATTTAACGAACTATGATGAAATAAAAGTTTAGAAAATCAAAAATTATAAAAATTCTTATAAATAAACTTAAAATATATTTCTAGAAATCACGAAAATTAAGTAGGGGTTTATTATATTTTGTGTCAAATTTTTTTTTATAAAAAAAAGACATTCTACCCCCATACTTAAAAATAAACATTGTCCTCAATGTTTATATGCCAAGGGGGGGGGAAGAAAAAAAATAATAATAAAAAATTATATATATATATTTTTAAAAAAATAATAATAAAATGCATGGATAAGCAATGGGTGTCTCCCAAGAGCGCTTTTTTCACATCGTTAAGCTAGACGGTTTGGGTTAGGAGAATTAAAAATAAAAATGTTTATGAAGGGGCAACTCCCTTAATTCTCGCTTTGGCGAAGATGCCAAAGTCGCTCGTCCAACGTCTCCTCCGCTTTCTTCTTCATTTTCCTTATTGTACTAGTTGACTTGAAAATGTAAATTCAAATCACTTAGCCATACCTGAGGTGATTTGAATTTTTGTAGAGGAGCAGAAAATGGATCGTGGATGACGTTTAATTGTAACGGCTCTTCTACATGAAAATCGTTAGTATAAGGAAAATCAAAAGTAAGCGTTTCAGAAAAACCTTCGCAAGGAGGAGACTCTTGCAAAGGTATAAGATTAGGCTCAGGTTGTTTATTTTCTAAAAATAATTTTTCGTCCGGAAATTAATTTAAAATAAAATCATCGGACGCATCTTTTTCATTAATTTTCGCCACTAAAAAGTCAAAAATTGTGCATTACGATTCTTTAATAGGAGAAAAAATTGGAGTAGGAGGAGAAACATGTTCTTCTACTTCATCTGGTGTTCCCATAATATTAAAATTTTTTTGATATAATAATTCTTCTTCCTCTTCTGAATAAGTCACCAAAGGGGTACATGAAGATTCATGTTCCGCAATAGGTGAAATTTTTAAAGAAGGAGAAAAATTATTAGAACAAGAAATAATTTCTTCTAAATTTTAGGGGGGATTAACTTGAAATTTTGTAAAGTCCCCAAAATTAGAAGAAGAAGTGTGTGGTGTGATAAAAGAAGAATAAAAATTCGGATCGAAATAATTATTCTCAAAACTCGGGGAAATTTTTGGTTGATCTTGCGAACAAGAAAACCAGCAGTCGAGGTGGAAGAAGAATTATTTAAATCAAAATAATTATTCTCGTTTAAGTTCGAAAAATTATTTTCATGAAAATTAGAAGAATTGGAAAAATTATTTACATAAAAATTAGAAAAAGAATTGTCATAAGAGTGAGAATAGTTATTATCATAATTATTATAAAAATTATTTTCATAAGAATGATTTTTATAAAATAATAATGGTAACAATAATCACTATGATGAGAACCACAATATAAATAACAAAAAAATTGGCACTTTTTTGCGGCTTGCAAAAGATTAACTTTATGCGTAAGCTCGACAATCTTAACGGCCAATTGAGATAGCATTTTTTTTATATAAAAGTAAATAAACACAACCGTTACCTAATAAAAATGAATTTAAAAATAAAAAGAAAGGAGAATTGAGGTAGAGAAAAAGAATGATAAAAGTAATAAAATTTGCGCTTTAAAAATATCAACAAAATAAGTTCCCCGACAACGGCGCTCAAAACTTGATGAAGATTTTCTATAGTTTTAAAATATTATCCAAACTAAAATCTTAAATAGGAAAGTTTACCTAGCAAAATATAGTATAGGAAATGTCGTATTATACTCGGGGCCTGTTGAGTACTTCTACTCACGCAAATTAATATTATTTTATAAAAATATAAAAAGAGATTATTTTAACTAAATGAAAAAAACTAAATAAAAAGTTGCACTTGATCTAGACTCACTTTGAACTAATATAAACCTTCATGAAATTGTAAAAGTGCAAGCTCCTAATTACTTACTTCGACTGTGGAGGTTCCTAAAGTACAAAAGCGTCTCTCTCGAGCTCATGCTTCTGACTAACCTTAGGTTGATCGATTAAGACCTCTCGGCCAGTCAAAACACATAAGCTTGCTTTAGGTGGGAACCACTCTATTGGATTTGACTCCAATCCGGCAGATTTATGTCGTTCTCTCTCGAGGAGTGCATTCAACTACTTTTATCCATGAGTTATCTACTCGTATCCACAACCTCTCGGTCATTTAAGATACAGATCTAGGATCGAAAAACAAATTCGCAAAATAAGAATTTGATACAAAATAAATCAAAGATAAATCGATAGCAAGCAAAAATAGAGAGCTTTACACGTTTTTTAGAAAATATATAAATATTGCTTTATTCAAAAGTTATCTTGATTAAGCACTAAGAAAATTAGCTACATGACATGAAAGGGAGGTACATAAACAAGAAAACATGATTGATAAAAGTAAATTGCTTGAAAACAAAACTAAGTTATGAATGAGGAGTACAAGAAAGAGATGCATAAAAAGGGTAAACTTAGCTACAACAAAGTCCTAAAACTAGCTCCCCATCCTCCTCCTGAGCTTCTGAACTCATTTGGAATTTATAGATTTTTCTGCTTGGGAGTCACGCCCAAGGTTACACCCGTGACATAGGGCGTGTAAGGCTCGGTAACCCCTGACTTGAAAGACCGGGAACGTTTGAGAAAAACTGCCAAAAGTATTAGTTCTGCGGGTTACGCACCTAGGTCACACCTGTTGTAACATTGTGATTCGCGCTAGGACCCTTGTGCGTGTTTTTGGTGTCAGGAGAGCTTGTGTGGGATCAAGGGGGTGCAGGCGATCAGGTGCGCACTCGCGGGGAACAAGGAATTAGGCTGAAAACATGTGTTGAGCTTGGCATGGGTAGGGACACGAGCGTGTCCCTACCCTTGTTCAATGGTGTTGAGTGACTATGGTGCTGAGTGATTCTGAAATGGTGTTGACTGGTGTGTCCCGAGAAGGACACGGGTAGGGATACGGGCGTGTCCCTACCCGTGTTCAGCTGCGTTGAGTGGTGTGTCTCGAAAATGACACGGGTAGGTACACGGGAGTGTCCATATCTGTGTTCAGTGTCTTTGAGTTTGTCTAGAGAAGGACACGGGTAGAGACACAGGCATGTCCCTACCCTTGTTCTCTAAGACAAGCAAGACGAGAAGTGTCCCGACCAGGAAATGGGTATTGATACGACCAAAAACACGGTCGTGTCACCTGTACACGGGTACCGACACGGGCGTGTCAGTACCCGTGTATAAACACGAAATGGCGGTCGAACCACTTTGCCAGAGCAGGACACGGGTAAGGACACGGTCGTGTCCCTACCCGTGTCACTTCTATATAAAAAGAAATAGTTAAACCTTAGCATCTAATTCTCTTCCCAAACCCTATTTTTCTGGTGGGAGATTTCTGGAGGAGGAGATCTTGCTGGAGCAAACTCTAAGGAGGAGAAACGCCACTGCCGTCAAGGAAAAAAGCGATGTCGCCGAGGAGGATGACAAGATCCATGACCGAAAATGGTGGTATAGCTGGAAAAGAGGTGAGATTCCTCCCCTCTTCCTTGGTGCTAGATCCTTAGATATTCTTAGGAGAGACATCAACTCAAATGAGTCTTGATGTGTGAGGAGAAGGTTTCATAGGAAGGCCTATCTAGAACATTTGTTCTAATGACTAGTCATCCTCAACCTCCCCTTCTTCAAAGTGATGATGGGGGTGGTTTCGTGAAGAGGAATGGCCTTCAGAGGGAGAATAAGGGTGGAGGAACTTCTGGTTGCGATTTGGGTTGATTGTCTTGAGGAGGAAGATGAATCGATGATGTTCATTCCGCTTCAAGATGCGTTAAGAACCTGTGTTCTGCATGCAGCGACCTTCTTGACAGTTTTCAGGCAAGAAATGGTCCGATCTGGGCTTTCTACTAAACACGAAAGTTGTAGCCCTTGAAATTACCTTTCCAAAGAGTTATTACACGCCTTCGGGTGAAGCTTGTAGACACAGTAATGTCTGATCGAAGTAAGGGTTGTAGGCTTAGCGCATAGAAATTGTATTTTGTACGCTGCAAGCTTTAGAGACAATTTCATGTGGGTTATATTCTGATCTGGGTTACAGGCTGAACATAAAAGTTGTAGCCAGTGGAAATACCTTTCCATCGAGGGATTACACACACTCACCGGATTCCTGTAGTCACGGGAATCCTAAGTTGAATTTGCTGGCCAGATTAATTCTGCACCTAAATTTCTGGGTAGTGTATAACATGGATTTATATTCGGTGGAATTAATGTTGCAATCAAACTCGAGGTTCATGTGAACTCTTTTGTGTTAATCATCATAGTGATATGAAGGTTGACGTTTTTTAATTTTAGTTCATATAACGAGTTGTGAAGCAAGCTTAGTTGAACTAAAGGGCTTGATGTAAATTGGTAGACTATCATTTATGCACATTTTTTTATATTATGTTGAAATCATTCGGAAGGACAGGTAGATCAATAATCTATGGCAATGATATATGTTGAATTGATAGAAAGAAATTGGGTAGTCTAATGCTTAGAGTGTCGTCTCCCTACGGGTAGCATTGTGGAAGTTAGTAAGTGTGGCGTTGGCCGTCACTAGTCGAGATGGTGTTGAGATGAGTAAAGTTGGACGGTTGTTCTTATCCCTCGGTGTTCATGTCCTGGAGCTCCTTCCGTGCCAAGTGGATGGTTGGGCTTGGTCCTCGTGTTTTCTCCGAGGCTCCTTCCATTCCACGGTGCTTTAGAATTGCTTACGGTGTGAGTCGACACGCGATGTCATAATCCTGGGTTAAGGATAGTGAGGCAGGTCTACGGTCTCGCCAATCGTCGCACCGATGGGAGTTGACAGATAGACTTTAGCGGTTCGTCTTGTCCCTAGGTGTTCATGTCTCGTGGCGCCATTCGTGCCAAGTGAATGATTGGGATTGACCCACGGGCTAATTTCCGAGGTTCATTCTGGGTCACACCATATACCAGTTTTGGGCTTGGATCTTGGTGCACATCTACCCGAGATACCCGCTGGGCCGTAGTACGCAAGTGAGCTCCGCCGTTGTGTTCATAGCGTTGAGGTTTACGGAGGCCTAAGTGAAGTAGTGTGGATACCCACTTAGTAGTTGAAGTTCCTGTTCTACTGTCACCGTCTGGCCACGACAGATGACGCTTGAGAGGTTAGCTACCTGCTCGAAAAGTGGGAACTACGAGTCTGTGTCGACATAGAAACTGCATGTGCGTGAACATGGGTGAGTTATTGCATCGCATACATAACATTGCATCTCATTACATATACAAGACCCTCATCGTATAAGTTTGTATGGGCACTCCAATACGATGAGTTACTTACTACTGAACGAACCTCAACCTATATGTCTGTATGGGCATTCATGTAAGTTGAGTTACCTTTGCTATAATTTTACTCATGTGATCTTATAGATGGTAGAAATGCTAGAATAACTTATTACTTGATTATACACTGCTTCATATACGTCGTGATACCGTACCTTTACCACCTGCTTGTTTATACTCCTGCTTTATATAGATATATTGTAGAATGTCCCTTTCTCCGTCCGGTGCCAAGGAGTTGTCGGGGGAGCGGATGTGAAGCCACTTAGTCTTTATGACTAACGTTTGCTACGTCTTCCTTTTTAGGAGGAAATCTCGCAGATGGAACAACATGTCATAGAGCTAGTCAGCCAGGCCAGGAAGACAGGGCCTGAAGGAACGGCGTCGTCGCTACCATCTGTTGCAGATGTGAGTATATGAGAGTTTTGTTGTAGCCCCTTTGGGTGTAACTTTATAACTATAATCTGATATTATAGAAGCAAGTTTAGCTTCTCTATTACTATAATTTTGGACTTGTAGCTTGTGTTGATTTGATTTCTTTATATTATTTTAGTTGGGTTGGCATATATATTTATATTGGTTGTAGCCGGCAGAATAGGCATCTTGTGGTACAGGCTAGACCGAGTGTTAGTGCTACCCCAAGGCGGCTAATCTGGGCATAAGACCCCTCTTGTGCCGTGTTTTGTGTTCTGTGATGGGGGTCTTACAAATGGTATAAGTTTTCCACGATCCTCAACTAAAGAAGTCATTCAACAATGGGCCACTCCCAGTCGACTAGTAAGTTTGGGGACAAACTGACTTAGCGGAAGCAGTGGTGTGCCCATATGTAATTCAGACTAAGTTTGTCCAACTCTGACCTTAAGATTAGCCAACCTGATCGTAAGTTTGCATTCTATGTATAGATTCCAGTGCGTGTTGAGCCGTTGGGGGGCATTCCTTCCCCTTACATATCCACTCAGTTCCAATAGTCCGTGTTGGGGCAGACGCTCACCGTTATCTTGGATGCTTTTAGGGCACAGCAGCCTCCAGTGCTACAACAGGCCTCGGGCTCTAACTTGCTGAGCGCCTTCCGGGCTCTCTCCCCTCCAACTTACCTTGGGATGGAGTCAGCCGTACGCACGGAGGAATGGCTTGATAAAGTACATGAGTTATTTGATGGTATCTGTTGTCCAGCCAACATGGCTGTGCCACTAGCGGTGTCCACCTTGGAGCTATATTCTAAGAGGTGGTGGAAGTCACTCATGGGCTCCACCTTCCAAGTCTGAGTCTATACAAAGATAAGTTGGAGAAAATTCTTGGATGTTTTCTTGGAGAACTTCATTCCTTCATCCGCTAGAGATGAACTTGAGGAGAGGTTCCTTCTACTCAAACAAGGATCAAAGACAGTTACGGAATACTAGCGAGAGATCCAACATCTCACAAGGTTTGCGGACTCATACGAGTTAGATGATAGAGGTTATGCGAAGCATTTCTACAAAGGGCTGCGAGATCCCCTAATGCAGGCCCTTTTGTTTATAGCGGATGCTAGCTTGGCGGAGATCATCGATATGGAAAAAAGATTAGAGGCGGACCACTTTGGTAGTGGTAAGAGACCTGCAGAGGGCGTTATGGAAGCTGGCACGAGCAATAGAAGGAGACAGGACTTTAGAAGAGTAAGAGGATATCAAAGAGGTGGACAACATGTCCACCGAAACTATAGGGTGGAGCATCCGGTTCCGCAACTGCTCGCGTTGCCTCCACCGCCACCGCCTCAGTAATTTCAGCAACTCAAGAGGCGTCCTGGGTTGGTGTGTTTTGAATGCAACCAACCGGGTCACATTCGATGCTTTTGCCCGCAATTGTTTTGGAACGCCCCTCTGATGCGTAAAAATCGTCACACGGACAACAATCCGAATAGTCAAGTGTACCTATCGTTTATAGTATAGTGATAAAAAATATATCAAGGTTGTATAAAAACTCGGGGCAGGCAATTTCTATTACTCACAACGATTATATTATCCTACCAAACGATTGATGAGTTTGAAAATTAAAATAAACTAAGCTTAATTAAAAGAGAAATAAAAATTTGTGAAAGAGTGCTCGATCGTCGATTCACTTTGAAATAAAATAACGAAATAAATTAGTTTAACATTTGCAATCCTATTACGACCGTGACGAATCCAATATTAGGAATTAATCTCGGTAGAGCAATAAATCCCCTAACTTATAGATGTTTTGACCGAAATCTCTTTACAAGTCAAAATGGCCTAAAGTCGTATTACCGAAGTGACAAGCACTATTGGATTTGACTCCAATCAAGAGGATTTCGTCATCCTATATCTAGGGTTGCGTGCAACTCCTTCCTTCCTTGAGTGATCTTTAAAATCAATGAGTCTCTCGACTTCTATTAATTGAGATCAATTGCCTACTACTGTATACCGGAATACGGAGTCGACACGATAAAAATCAAAGAAGGATCAAAAATAGGGAAAAATAAAAATGTAAACAAAAAATTAAAGATGCGTTATTTTATCGCAAAGTTCATCGCAATCGGGCACAAAAAGAACTAGGTAAGCATGATTGAAAAGGAAATAACAATAATAAGAAAGAGCAAATTCATTTTAATTTTTTAATAAAAGAGGTATACAAAATAAGAACAAGACAAAATTATTCTACTAAAGCAAAAATTACAATAAAAAGAACTTGACAAGAAAGTTACACTCTTGAACTAGCACTCTACTTCTACTTCTACTTCCTTCCAAAAGCTTGAGGGATGGGGTCCTTTTATAGATGAAGGCGAAGGTTCTATATGGAAATGAAGAGGGGGAGACAAGGGGGTGGCCGACTATGTAAAGAGAAGAAGGTTCATGCATGTCATTTAGATGAGGGAGAGAGAATAGCTAGATTAATGCATTTTTATTTTAGAAAAATGAAAAGAAAATTAAGCATAAGAGAGGGGGAATGGATGAGTCTTAAATGAGCATGAGAGAGAGGGAAAGAAGGGGTGAACGTGAAATAAAAAGGGAAAAAATAATAAAGGAGGAGAGAGAGGGAGGGGGCCGGCCATGCAAAGGTGGCAAGGTGCATGCATGTGAGTGGGCTGTTTTGTCTTGAAGAGGGGCTCGGGTTTGGGCTTGGAGAGAAGCTTTGTGAGCTCGGGTAGGGTAGGTGGGCTGCTCCAATAGTGGCCATGCTGCTCTTAAAGTGGGCTTCATCATGCTTGGGCTTTGAACCTACAAATAAAACAAATAAAATAAAACAAAATGACTTTAGTAATATAACATAACACAAATAAGTAACATAATGTTGGTTATTAAAATTAAACTAAACTTAACAAACATAACATAACATAATAATATTTATATTCATTACAAAGCACAAGTTAACATAGAACATAAAATTAAACATAAAACATAAAATTAAACATAAAAATGCATAAAACAAATAATTAAACTAGGAATTAATATATTATTAAAACATGAAATAAAAACATAACAAGCATAAAATATTAATCAACTTTGGCATTTTGCATATAAACTACCCAAAAAATCGATGACTAAAAGTATTCATCAAATTCCCCCATGCTTAGGCTTTTGTTATTCCAGAGCAATAGTATGAGAAATATTTTTAAGACATTTATAAAATTTTCAATTAAATTAAAAATTTGTGTACACTAAAATCTAGCCAAAAATAAAATTTTGGGATTTACGAATTATGTCCTAAATTATCAAATTAAAGTGAAAAGAGAGAAATATTTAGCCAAAAATTCTCTTATAAATTAACTAGCTCTCAAAATTGAGTAAAGTGCAAACCAGGCTAGAGGGAAAATATAAAAACCATAACTTGAAAGAAACTTAAGGAAAAAATGCGACCTACTACTTAGGCTCTCCCAATATTTTCATTTAAAAACTAAGACAATAATATTGGCTAAGGGGTTTAGGGAGGAAATCATCATGAAGAGGTCTTTGATTGGAGGTGATCATCATTATTTTTTTCTTCACACCCCACATAATTTGTTTTTAAAAAAAATATATATGTAATACCAGAAAATGATAGACTAACATCCTATAACATATCATGACATATATGAACTTTTAATTCCTCTTTTCATCAGGTTTGCATATATGTACCAGAGAATAAGGAACTAACATCTCCTTATTCCCATGACATATGATTTAACAATAAAAGAATGAAAAAGAGAATTGGGTAAGGATAAGGGGTTAAACAAGATTTTAGAAAATAAACTAAAATACTAGAGAGCCACTACTAGTAGATTGAGATTTCCTAAGAATCAAAAAACATGTGGTAAAATAATTAGAATCCAAAATTGTTAAGCAAAATTACTACAAAATTGAAACTATTTAAAATAAAAGAGAAAAAGTGCTAAATAAATTACTCTAAGAAAATTAAATCAAAAGGTTATCCTAAAAACAAAATAACTAAATATTATATTTAACTAAATATGATGAAAAAAAAATTAGCAAAAAAATTCTTATAAACACACTCAAACAAAGTTTCTAAAAATAATAAAAAGCAAAGCATTAAGTTTATTAATTTTTTTTTATTTTTCTGACATTTTTAATTTTTTTTTGGGTTTTGAAATATGATATATTTTTTTGGAATTTTTGATTTTTCTAATTTTTTGGGGTTTTTGATATGGCTAAATAAAAGCAGTACTAAAGAAACTTAATAAAACTATACAAATCTTTTTTTGTTTTTTTGTAGAAATTTAAAACATTTTTTTAGAAAAGAAAGAAAAAAGAAATAAAACAAATAAACCCTTCCCCATGCTTGAATTTTGCATTGTCCTTAATGAAAAATACAAACAAGAAAGAAAAAAGAAGAAGAAAGGGGAGGGGGATGCAATAAAATAAATAAAAAAGAAAATGACTTCCCCGGATTCATAAGGCCGAATGGAGATGTCGCTCCCCCATGCTTGAGCTAGACACCGGCTCATGCCTAAGGAAGAGAGGAAAGGATGGAACCAAACGAACTACCGGAGGTTTTATTCCTACAAAACAAAAGAAGCAAAAAAAGAAAAAGAAAAAAAGGATAAGCAAGGGGTGCCTCCCAAGAGCACTCTTTGTTTAACGTCGTCTGAGCCCGACGTTATTTGTTAGCTAAATGGAAAATAAAAACTGAAATGAAGAGTTAACTCCCTAAGTATGTGCTTAGGGAACTAAATCAAAAAAAA
This sequence comes from Platanthera zijinensis, assembly GCA_039513925.1. Classification (NCBI taxonomy): domain Eukaryota; kingdom Viridiplantae; phylum Streptophyta; class Magnoliopsida; order Asparagales; family Orchidaceae; genus Platanthera; species Platanthera zijinensis. Next base: position 201,360,971 of record CM077084.1, on the reverse strand, counting down.
AAGGAAAATTGAAGAATCACACTGACATGCGATGGAATCTTCAAGGGAATCGCGCCCAAAAATGAACGGATGGAGTTATAGAAGAACTCTGTCGTATGTAAAACGGGAAAGAAGGGGTCCTCAAAAGAAGAAGAATAAAAAGAAGAATAAATAGAAAGAGGAATAAAAGAAGTAGAAGAAGAAATTTCATCAATGGAAATTTCACAAGGAGAAGGAGAGACTTGTGAAATTTTGGGAGAAGAAGGGGTAGAAAAATTAAAGGTGAGTCATTTAAAATAAAAGAAGAAGAAGAAGAAAAAGATTTGCTAAAAATGGAAAAATTTGGAATAGTTGAAATTTGAAGCAAAATGGAATCACAAACGTCTTCAGAAAAAGAAAGAGAATGATTAGATGTCTCGTCATCCTCAAAAGGTATGAAGCACGCCGGAGTATCCATGGGGGTGTCATCTAAAAGAGAAAGGAAACAATCCAGAATATTCAAATATTTATCCTCCTCGAGAGGAAAAAGACAAGCCAGGATATCCAGTGACTCATTACATAATCAAATTGGAGGAGACGGAAAAGAAGATGAAGAAAAGATGCGGCCTCACGAGAAAAATAATCCATAATGGTTTTGAAATGTGAATTAATATTATCAAGAGAAGTTTGCAATTCAAAATACCCATTATTGATTGAATTAAAATTTAGAGGCGCGGCGCTTTGGGGGGAAAAATCATAAGAAAAATAAGACAGGTTCCCCATCTCCCAAGTAGGATAAAAATTCGAGTAAGGGTCAAATTGGCCACATTGACCTGCTCCAGAAACATTAAAATCAAAATAGGGAGGGGTTCCCGAAAGACATGCAAAATTAAAATGGTAAAGCGACTTGAAAAAAGGGCAAAAAGATGATGATTCCATAAAAAAGACTGTTACCAAAAAGAAAGAGAAAATTTAATTTTTTTGGTTTTTCTTTTTGGTTTTTTTTTTTGAATTTTAGTAGAAATAATAAACTCGGTGCTTTTGTAATATTGCCAAAAATAGTCCCCAGCAACAGCGCCAAAAATATGATGCGTAAAAATCGTCTCACGGACTACAATCCGAATAGGCAAGTGTACCTATCGTTTTATAGTATAGTGATAAAAAATATATCAAGGTCGTATAAAAACTCGGGGCAGACAAGTACTATTACTCACAACGATTTTATTATCCTACCGAACGATTGATGGGTTTGAAAATTAAAATGAACTAAGCTTAATTATAAGAGAAATAAAATATTGTGAAAGAGTGCTCGATCGACGATTCACTTTGGAATAAAATAACGAAATAAATTAGTTTAGCATTTGCAATACTATTAAGACCGTGACGGATCGGATATAAGGAAGTAATCTCGCTAGAGCATTAAATCCCTTAACTTATAAACGTTTTGACCGAAATCTCTTTACAAGTCAAAATGGCCTAAAGTCGCATTACCGAAGTGACTCGCACTATTGGATTTGACTCCAATCCGGAGGATTTACGTCATCCTATCTCTAGGGTTGCGTGCAACTCCTTCATTCTTTGAGTGATCTTTCAAATCAATGAGCCTCTCGACTTCTATTAAATGAGATCAATTGCCTAGTACCGTATACCGGAATACGGAGTCGACACGATAAAAATCAAAGAAGGATCAAAAATAGGGAAAAATACAAATGTAAACAAAAAATTAAAGATGCGTTATTTTATCGCAAAGTTCATCGCGATCGGGCACAAAAAGAACTAAGTAAGCAGGATTGAAAAGGAAATAACAATAATAAGAAAGAGCAAATTCATTTTCATTTTTTAATAAAAGAGGTACACAAAATAAGAACAAGACAAAATTATTCTACTAAAGCAAAAATTACAATAAAAAGAACTTGACAAGAAAGTAACACTCTTGAACTAGCACTCTACTTCTACTTCTACTTCCTTCCAAAAGCTTGAGGGATAGGGTCCTTTTATAGATGAAGGGGAAGGTTCTAGATGGAAATAAAGAGGGGGAGACAAGGGGGTGACCGGCCATGTAAAGAGGAGAAGGTTAATGCATGTCATTTAAATGAGGGAGAGACAATAGCTAGATTAATGCATTTTTATTTTAGGAAAATGAAAAGAAAATTAAGCATAAGAGAGGGGGAATGGATGAGTATTAAATGAGCATGAGAGAGATGGAAAGAAGGGGTGAATTTGAAATAAAAAGGGAAAAAATAATAAAGGAGGAGAGAGAGAGAGTGGGCCGGCCATGCAAAGGTGGCAAGGTGCATGCATGTGAGTGGGCTATTTTTTCTTGAAGAGGGGCTCGGGTTTGGGCTTAGAGAGAAGCTTTGTGAGCTCGGGTAGGGTAGGTGGGCTGCTCCAATAGTGGCCAGGCTGCTCTTAAAGTGGTCTTCATCATGCTTGGGCTTTGAACCTACAAATAAAACAAATAAAATAAAACAAAATGACTTTAGTAATATAACATAAGACAAATAAGTAACATAATGTTGGTTATCAAAATTAAACTAAACTTCACAAACATAACATAACATAATAATATTTATATTCATTACAAAGCACAAGTTAACATAGAACATAAAATTAAACATTAAACATAAAATTAAACATAAAAATGCATAAAACAAATAATTAAACTAGGAATTAATAAATTATTAAAACATGAAATAAAAACATAACAAGCATAAAATATCAATCAACTTACGCATTTTGCATACAAAACTACCGCAAAAATCGATGACTAAAAGTATTCATCAAATTCCCCCATGCTTAGGATTTTGTTATTCCAGAGCAAAAGTATGAGAAATATTTATAAGACATTTATAAAATTTTTAATAAAATTAAAAATTTATTTACACTAAAATCTAGCCAAAAATAAAATTTAGGAATTTATGAATTATGTCTTAAATTATCAAATTAAAGTGAAAAGAGAGAAATATTTAGCCAAAAATTTTCTTATAAATTAACTAGCACTCAAAATTGAGTAAAGTGCAAACAGGGTTAGAGTGAAAATATAAAAACCATAACTTGAAAGAAACTTAAGGAAAAAATGCGACCTACTACTTAGGCTCTCCCAATATTTTAATTTAAAAACTAAGACAATAATATTGGCTAAGGGGTTTAGGGAGGAAATCATCATGAAGAGGTCTTTGATTGGAGGTGATCATCATTATTTTTTTCTTCACACCCCACATAATTTATTTAAAATAAAATATATAAGTAATACTAGAAAATGATAGACTAACATCCTATCACATCTCATGACATATATGAACTTTTAATTCCACTCTTCATCAGGGTTGCATATGTGTACCAGAGAATAAGGAACTAATATCTCCTTATTCCCATGACATATGATTAAACAATAAAAGAATGAAAAAGAGAATTGGGTAAGGATAAGGGGTTAAACAAGATTTTAAAAAATAAACTAAAATAGTAGAGAGCCACTACAAGTAGATTGATATTTCCTAAGAATCAAAAACAATGTGGTAAAATAATTAGATTCAAAAATTGTTAAGCAAAATTACTACAAAATTGAAACTATTTAAAATAAAAGAGAAAAAGTACTAAATAAATTATTCTAACAAAATTAAAATCAAAAGGTTATCCTCAAAACTAAATCACTAAATATTATATTTAACTAAATATGATGAAAAAAAAATAGCAAAAAAATTCTTATAAACAAACTCAAACTAAGTTTCTGAAAATAACAAAAAGCTAAGCATTAAGTTTATTATATTTTTTTTTGATTTTTCTGATATTTTTCATTTTTTTGGGTTATGAAATATAATAAATTTTTTTGAATTTTTGATTTTTCTAATTTTTTTGGGTTTTTGATAAGGCTAAATAAAAGCAGTACTAAAGAAACTTAAAAAAACTATACAAATCTTTTTTTTGTAGAAATTTAAAACATTTTTTTAGAAAAGAAAGAAAAAAGAAATAAAACAACTAAACCCTCCCCCATGTTTGAATTTTTCATTGTCCTTAATGAAAAATACAAACAAGAAAGAAAAAGGAAGAAGAAAGGGGAGGGGGATGCAATAAAATAAATAAAAAAGAAAATGACTTCCCCGGATTTGTAAGGCCGAATGCAGATATCGCTCCCCCATGCTTGAGCTGGACACTGGCTCAGGCCTAAGGAAGAGAGGAAAGGATGGAACCAAACGAACTACCGGAGGTTTTATTCCTGCAAAACAAAAGAAGCAAAAAAAGAAAAAGAAAAAAGGATAAGCAAGGGGTGCCTCCCAAGAGCGCTCTTTGTTTAACGTCGTCTGAGCCCGACATTATTTGTTAGCTAAATTGAAAATAAAAACTGAAATGAAGAGGTAACTCCCTAAGTATGTGCTTAGGGAAGTAAATCAAAAAAAAGGAAAATTGAAGAATCACACTGACATGCGATAGAATCTTCAAGGGAATGACGCCCAAAAATGAACGGATGGAGTTATAGAAGAACTCTGCCGTATTTAAAACGGGAAAAAAGGGGTCCTCAAAAGAAGAAGAGTAAAAAGAAGAATAAATAGAAAGAGGAATAAAATAAGTAGAAGAAGAAATTTCATCAATGGAAATTTCACAAGGAGAAGGAGAGACTTGTGAAATTTCGGGAGAAGAAGGGGTAGAAAAAATTAAAGGAGAGTCATCTAAAATAAAAGAAGAAGAAGAAAAAGATTAGCTAAAAATAGAAAAATTTGTAATAGTTAAAATTTGAAGCGAAATGGAATCACAAACGTCTTCAGAAAAAGAAAGAGAATGATTAGACGTCTCGTCATCCTCAAAAGGTAAGAAGCATGCCGGAGTATCCATTGGGGTGTCATCTAAAAGAGGAAGGAAACAATCCAGAATATCCGAATAGTTATCCTCCTCGAGAGGAAAAAGACAAGCCAGGATATCTAGTGACTCATTACATAATGAAATTGGAGGAGACAGAAAAAAAGACGAAGGAAAAGAAGCGGCCTCATGAGAAAAATAATCCATAATGTTTTAGAAGTGCGAATTAATATTATCAAAAAAGTTTGCAATTCAAAATACCCATTATCGATTGAATTAAAATTTAGAGGCGCGGCGCTTTGCGGGGAAAAATCATAAGAAAAATAAGATGGGTTCCCCATCTCCCAAGTAGGATAAAAATTCGAGTAAGGGTCAAATTGGCCACTTTGACCTGCTCTAGAAATATTGAAATCAAAATAAGGAGGGGTTCCCAAAAGACATGCAAAATTAAAATGGTCAAGCGACCTGCAAAAAGCGCAAGAAGATGATGATTCCATAAAAAAGACTGTTACCAAAAAGAAAGAGAAAATTAAATTTTTTTGAAATTTTTTTTGGTTTTTTTTTTAATTTTAGTAGAAATAATAAACTCGGTGCTTTTGTAATATTGCCAAAAATAGTCCCCGGCAACAGCGCCAAAAACATGATGCATAAAAATCGTCTCACGGACTACAATCCGAATAGGCAAGTGTACCTATCGTTTTATTGTATAGTGATAAAAAATATATCAAGGTCGTATAAAAACTCGGGGCAGGCAAGTACTATTACTCACAACGATTTTATTATTCTACCGAACGATTGATGGGTTTGAAAATTAAAATGAACTAAGCTTAATTAAAAAAGAAATAAAATATTGTGAAAGTGTGCTCGATCGACGATTCACTTTGGAATAAAATAATGAAATAAATTAGTTTAGCATTTGCAATACTATTAAGACCGTGACGGATCGGATATTAGGAAGTAATCTCGCTAGAGCACTAAATCCCCTAACTTATAGACGTTTTGAACGAAATCTCTTTATAAGTCAAAATGTCCTAAAGTCGCATTACCGAAGTGACTCGCACTATTGGATTTGACTCCAATCTGGAGGATTTACGTCATCCTATCTCTAGGGTTGCGTGCAACTCCTTCCTTCTTTGAGTGATCTTTCAAATCAATGAGTCTCTCGACTTCTATTAAATGAGATCAATTGCCTACTACCGTATACCGGAATACGGAGTCGACACGATAAAAATCAAAGAAGGATCAAAAATAGGAAAAATATAAATGTAAACATAAAATTGAAGATGCGTTATTTTATCGTAAAGTTTATCGTGATCGGGCACAAAAAGAACTAGGTAAGCATGATTGAAAAGGAAATAACAACAATAAGAAAAAGCAAATTCATTTTCATTCATTAATAAAAGAGGTACACAAAATAAGAAAAAGACAAAATTATTCTACTAAAGCAAAAATTACAATAAAAGGAACTTGACAAGAAAGTAACACTCTTGAACTAACACTCTACTTCTACTTCTACTTCCTTCCAAAAGCTTGAGGGATGGGGTCCTTTTATAGATGAAGGGGAAGGTTCTAGAATGAAATGAAGAAGGGTAGACAAGGGGGTGGCCGGCCATGTAAAGAGGAGAAGGTTCATGCATGTCATTTAAATGAGGGAGAGAGAATAGCTAGATTCATTCATTTTATTTTAGGAAAATGAAAAGAAAATTAAACATAAGATAGGGGGAACGGATGAGTCTTAAATGAGCATGAGAGAGAGGGAAAGAAGGGGTGAATGTGAAATAAAAAGGGAAAAAATAATAAAGGAGAGAGAGGGAGGGGGGGCCGACCATGCAAAGGTGGCAAGGTGCATGCATGTGAGTAGGCTGTTTTGTCTTTAAGAGGGGGCTCTGGTTTGGGCTTGGAGAGATGCTTTGTGAGCTCGGGTAGTGTAGGTGGGCTGCTCCAATAGTGGTCGGGCTGCTCTTAAAGTGGGCTTCATCATGCTTGGGCTTTCAACCTACAAATAAAACAAATAAAATAAAACAAAATGACATTAGTTATATAACATAACACAAATAAGTAACATAATATTGGCTATTAAAATTAAACTAAACTTAACAAACATAACATAACATAATAATATTTATATTCATAAAGCACATAAAATTAAACATAGAACATAAAATTAAACATAAAAATGCATAAAACAAATAATTAAACTAGGAATTAATATATTATTAAAACATGAAATAAAAACATAACGAGCATAAAATTTTAATCAACTTAGGTATTTTGAATACTAATCTACCCCAAAAATCGATGACTAAAAGTAGTCATCACCCTCCCGCTCTCCCTCTGGCGGACCCTCGAGTGCGGGGATACATGCGTGGTCAAGGACGAGGACCGCGAGGAGGTAACCCCAGCCTTGCCCGAGATCAAGTGTACGCTCTAGACATGGCACAAAAATGGAATCACCAGAATATTATTACAGGTACGTGCAAGATGCTTTCATATTTTCTGTGTTAAACTTAAGTTGCTTGCGACTACTAGCTATCTAGCAATATGTTTTGATTATTGGTACTTATGCACCGTGATAATTGGCAGAAAGACGACCTATGTGCTGTTCGATACCGGTGCCTCACACTCCTTTGTGTCCGAGGATTTCAATAAGGACATGGGGGGTGTGCAATATTTTACTTGAATAGCCCGACTGTGCGCCTTCCGGATGGCTCGGATATGGTTGCAACCGCTAAGTGCAAGCTTTAGGTACTTATTGAGGGAAGGACTTTCGTTATGCCTGCCACTGTCTTGAAAATGCCAGAATTTGACATCATTCTGGGCATGACGTGGTAGGACTGGCACTTTGCAAGGATCAACAGCGCGGAGAAGCGGATTTATTTGAGGCATGGAGAATCCGACGTCATCTTCTAAGGTATTAAATTTGCACCCCGTCTGACGTTATCATCCGTTCAGGTTATAAAATCTCACATGAAGAGGGATGAAGTTTTTATGATCTGGTTCGAGTTGAAGGAAGTAGCATTGGATGTAAAAAACGTACGGGTAGTGCGGGACTTCCCCAAGGTATTTCCTGAGAAACTGCCAGGATTATCCCCGCATAGAGAGGTTGACTTCTAAATTAACCTCATACCGGGTGCCAAGCCTGTATCCAAGGCCCCTTATAGAATGGCCCCGAAATAACTCGCGGAGTTTAGAGTTCAACTACAAGAACCGGTAGAGCCAGGGTTTGGTCGCCGCAGTTCGTCACCCTGGGGAGCCCCTGTATTGTTCATGAAGAAGAAGGACAGAACCTTGCATTTGTGCATAATTATCGAGAACTCAATCGATTGACGGTGCGAAACCCTTACATGCTACCTCAAATCGACGAGTTGTTCGATAAACTAGTGGGAGCACATTGGTTTTCTAAGCTAGACTTGTGCTCAGGGTATTATCAGTTGAGAATACAAGAAGGGGACATCCAGAAAATAGCCTTTAGTTCAAGATATGGGTTGTACGAGTTCACCATAATGCCGTTTGGGCTCACAAATGCCCCTTCGGCTTTCATGAGCCTGATGAACAAGGTATTTGAGCCCTATTTGGACATCTTCGTCATTGTTTTCATCGACTATATCCTAGTCTACTCAAGGAAAGAGGAGGAGCATGGCGAGCACCTGACCTTAGTGTTTAAGAAATTGAAGGAGCACGTATTGTACGCAAAATATAGCAAATGCAAATTCTGGCTTAAGGAGGTTGCCTTATTGGGTCATGTGATAAGTGGGGCTGGGCTAGCTGTGGATCCGGCTAAAGTGCGTGTCATAAAGGAGTGGTCACCCTTGAAGTCGGCGGCCGATGTGCGGAGTTTCCTTGGACTTGCCGGGTACTACCGCTGGTTCGTAAAGGGATTCTCAAAGTTTGCTCTTCCTCTTACTTCCCTAACAAAGAAAGGTGTGTCGTATGAGTGGACACCCCAATGTGAAGCTGCATTCCAAGAATTGAAGGAGAGACTTACCTACGCCCCCATCCTTGTCCTTCCGTCTGGGAAGGAAGGATTTCAAGTTTACACGAACGCGTCATATCAAGGGATAGGAACGGTATTGATGCATCACGGGCACGTGATTGCTTATGCTTCAAGACAATTGAAGAAGCATGAAATCAATTACCTGGTTCATGATTTGGAGCTGGGAGCAGTGGTGTTTGCCTTGATGGTTTGGAGGCATTATTTATACGGCATCCACTACAAGAGCTTTTCAAACCACAAAAACTTGAATTACGTTCATACTCAGAAAGAGTTGAACTTAAGACAACGGCGGTGGTTAGAATTTATATGCGACTATGATTTCATCTTGAAATACCACCCCAGAAAAGCGAACTCAGTAGCTGATACGTTGAGTAGAAAAATACCAGGCTCGAGCCCAGAGTCTCGGATGATGGGTATGGAGTTGGCTCAGCTGATTGAGCAGATGGATATTACTTTGATATTTAAAGCTCCTTCGACAGAATTTACGGATTATTTGGCAAGCATGAGCATAGTTTGTGATATCCGGGACCGGATCCGGGTGGAACAAGGAGTGGATGCGGCTATGTCCCCGACAATCAAGTCAATCGAAGACGGGACTACCGACGAATAAACACTAAAAGACGGCCTCGTTTATTTTTGCGGCCTGCTCTACATTCCCAAGGGCAGTAAAATCCGGGAGGATATCTTGTGAGAGGAACATTGCTCTCAGTATTCAGTGCCCCAGGAATTTCAAAGATGTACGTCGGCTTACGGAAGACCATGTGTTGGCCGGGAATGAAGAAAGATGTCCGATATTTTGTTACACATTGTGAACCCTGTCAAAGGATGAAGGCTGAGTGCAGGAGTCCCGGCGGATTATTACAGTTATTGCCCATCCCCGAGTGGAAGTGCGAGGATATTTCCATGGACTTTGTACATGGGCTACCTCGCTCACGCTCAGGGAATGATTCAGTATGGGTGATCGTTGATCGACTGACGAAAGTAGCCCAGTTTATCCCTATGAAGAAGGAGGCTCACGTGTATGTCTTGGTACGCCTCTTTATGGAGCAGTTTGTACGGTATCATGGGATGCCTAAGATGATAGTTTCTGACCATGATGGTCGCTTTACCTCCAAGGAGTGGAATACGGTACAGGCGTATTTGGTCTCGCGCCTTACCTTCGGCACCGCGTTCCATCCTCAGACGGACGGGCAGTCTAAGCGGACCATCCGAACATTAGAGGATCTGTTGAGACTATGTGTGTTGGATAGGTGAGAGCCGTGGGAAAGCCTCTTACCCCTAGTGTAATTCTCCTACAACAACATCCATCAGACGAGCATCGGCATGGCGCCCCTTGATGTCCTTTATGGAATAAGGTGTAGAACCCCCTTGTCTTGGGTGCAAGATGAAGACCCGAAGACTTTGGGATTTGAGTATATAGATGACACTAATGCGGTGGTTAGGCTGATACGGGATCGCATGTTAGAGGTTCAAAGTCGGCAGGAGAAGTATTATAATGCAAGGCACCATCTGGTGGAGTTCCAAGTGGGTGATAAAGTGTTTCTGAAAATCCGGCCATTACATGGAGTGTCACGGGTGCGTGGTGTGAAGAATCTTATCCCGAGGTTGTGGGTACTTATACTATACTAGAACGAGATGAACCATTAGCCTATCGGTTAGATCTACTTCCCGAGTTAGAGAATCTCCACGATGTGTTCCATGTGTCGTCGCTTCGGAAGGCACTATTGCGGCCCAATCAATACACCCCCACAACTGATGGTGTCGTGGCATCTGATAGGTCTATGCGACTTGAGCCGGTGCGGATTGTAGACAACGAGATAAGAACCTTGCGCCGCGAAAGTGTCCCCTTGGTGAAGGTGCTATGTTCTAATCATGGGAAGGAGGAATTCACATGGGAGCCAATGGATTTGATGCAAAGACGCTACCCTGAGTTGTTTGCTCCAGGTAATTTTATTTAAAAGTATATTTTGTTTTTCTTTATGCTTCACTCCCCAAAGCCTTAGCCTTATTTCGGGGACGAAAATGTTTTTTTTGTTTATAGGATTTGTAACGTTCCGATTCGCGCTAGGCCCCTTGTGCGTGTTTTTGGTGTTAGGAGAGCTGGTGTGGGCTCAAGGGGTGCAGACGATCAGGTGCGCACTCGCGGGGAACAATGAAATACTGTAAAAACTTGTGTCGTGTATGAGCACAAAATGGCGATCGAAACGCTTCGCCAGAGCAGGACACGGGTAAGGATACGGTTGTGTCCCTACCCGTGTCACTTCTGTATAAAAAGAAAAAGTGAAACCCTAGCAACCTCATTCTCTTCCAAAACCCTATTTTTCTGGTGGGAGATTTTTGGGGAGGAGATCTTGCTAGATCAAACCTTGAAGGAGGAGAAACGCCACCGCAGTCAAGGAAAAAGCGATGCTGCCAAGGAGGATGACAAGATCCATGGCCGGAAATGGTGGTACCGCTTGAAATGAGGTGAGCTTCCTCCCCTCTCCCTTGGTGATAGATCCTTAGATATTCTTAGGCGAGACATCGACTCAAATGATTCTTGATGTGTGAGGAGAAGGTTTCTTAGGAAGGCCTATCTAGAACTTTTGTTCTAATGACTAGTTATCTTCAATCTCCCTTCTTCAAAGTGATGATGGGGGTGGTTTTGTGAAGAGGAATGGCCTTGAGAGGGATAATAATGGTGGAGGAACTTCTGGTTGCGATTTGGGGTGATCGGCTTGAGGAGGAAGATGAACCGATTCTTTTCATTCTGCTTTAAGATGCGTGCAGAATCTGTGTTCTGCACGCAGCGACCTTCTTGGCTATTTTCAGGAAAGAAATGGTCTGATATGGGCTTTCGACAAAACGCAAAAGTTGTAGCCGTTGAAATTACCTTTCCAACGAGTAGTTACACCCCTTCGGGTTAATCCTGTAGCCACGGGAATGTCTGATCGAAATAAGGGATGTAGGCTAAGCGCACAAAAATTGTATTCTGTACGCTTCAAGCTTTGGAGCCAATTACATGTGGTTTATAGTCAGATCTGGGATGCAGGCTAAACATGAAAGTTGTAGCCAGTGGAAATACCTTTCCATACAAGTGTTATACGTACTCACTGGATTCATGTAGTCACAGGAATCCTCGGTTGAAGTTGCTGTCCAGATTTATTCAGCACCTAAATTTCTAGGTAGTGTATAACATGGATTTATAGTCGGTAGAATTAATGTTGCAATCTAACTCGAGGTTCGGGTCAACTCTTTTGTGGTAATCATCATAGTGATATGAAGGTTGAATTTTATTAATTTGAATTCATATAACGAGTTGTTAAGCAAGCTTAGTTAAACCAAAGGGCTTGATATAAATTGGTAGACTATCATTTATACGCATTGTTTTATATTAGGTTGAAATCATTCAGAAGGACATGTAGATGAATAAACTATGGCCATGATGTATGTTGAATTGATAGAATGAAATTGGGTAGTCAAATTCTTAGAGTTTCATCTCCCTACGGGTATTATTATGGAAGTAAGTAAGTGCGGCGTTGGACGTCACTAGTCGGGATGGTGTTGAGATGAGTAATGTTGGACAGTTGGGATTGTCCCTTGGTGTTCATATCCCAGGGCTCCTTCCGTGCAAAGTGGATGGTTGGGCTTGGTCCTCGTGTTTTCTTCGATGCTACTTCCATGCCACGGTGTTGTGGTATTCCATGCTAATGTAGGCTTGCATGTTTCACGCCGAATAGAACAACGGTCCAACGCCACGTCACTCTTCGATCCAATCCCTACACTTGCACAATCGCTCTACGCGACACCACGCAATTAAGTCTATCTATTTTATGCTAGCATACGGGTAGCCAATCCGGTTTGGATCTAACAAGGGCTATAAGGCCAAGGTTCGATCGAGCTAAAAGGACAAATATTGGGTCCGACCGAGCGGTGTTGTACCAAAAGAGTTCTACCGAAAAAGTTTGATTCGGAATGGGTAGATCTCTCCCAACAAAAGCCAAATGAGGTTTGCCAAACCTTCTCGAATATAAAACAATTATAAAGGGAATTACAAAGCCTGCAAAGAAATCCACGATACCATTCAAGGTTATCTAAAACAACACCTAAGATAAATCCACCACAAGACTTAATCTAAAAAATGAAATCACACGGGAGGTAGGAAGGATTCGTTACCCAATCAGAATGGGTCATTCTGATTACTCTCTACTTGGATCATCCCTCAACGGCTCCGCCGGAGTTGTGCCGGAAAGAGATGAAAATCTTGCTCGCCCGTGTCGCTTCACGCCGGTGTTGGAGATCCTCAAGGGGAAGTTCTTCTTGTTGGTGGTCGGGTAGGGTTGAGGAATAGTGGCCGGTTTGGTGGTTTGGAGGAGATGGAGGGTCGATTAGGGGGAGGTGGTGGCCGAGCCTATAAACAGGTCGAGTTGAGAGGTGGCCGACCGCTTAGGGGAAAGAGGGGCTCAGGATATCTGATTGTCGAGGGCTGCTCGGTTTTGTGAGGGGGATAAGGAGTGTGGCCGGGTTTGGTGGAGGACGAGGAGGTGGTTGGCGGCTATGGTGGAGGAAGGCCGAGCTTGATGTTTATGGAGGTGGGAGATGTTGGGATACTAGAAGTAGGAGAGGGAGAGGAGTAGAAAGAGGAGGCCGAGAAGCCAACGAGGGGGGAGGATGAGGAAGGTCGGCGACCAAGAGGAATAGGAAGGGAGGGGGCATCCAAGGAGAGAGAAGGAGAAAGAGAGGGGGCTGCTCAAGATAGGATTAGGGTTTTAAAATTTTTATCATTCACTAATCCATAATGAAAACATACTTGCCTATATATAGGCTACATCAAGAGTTCGGCTATTTGCAGCCCACAATAAATAAATAAAAACAACACACATTAAACTAAAACACAACATGGCATAAACATTGCCATAGACATTGCACTTTAAAGAAACATAAAAATGATTTAATTAAGCTATCATTAAATTGGTTTGCGCCTCGGGCGGATCTTTTGGCGTCGCTCCACATGATCGTCAAGGCGCCGCAAATATTTACTTGGAGGCGGAGAGATAACTTCCGTAAGCATGCCATCTTCGTCTTCAAATTGTTGAGGGCCGTCATTTCCATTAATCCTCCCCCGCTTAAAAGTACTCATCACCGATGAGTAGGTCTTCAAGTACCGGTGCGGGAAAGCATCATCCAATAGAACCTCAGAGTGGCAGACAATCCCACATAGAGAGAAGAGCACAACAACCTGGAGTATCCTATAATGCAAAAGTAAGTTCCTAGGGAACCTTGGAGAAGCATTAGGCAATAAAGAAAAACAAAATCCAGCATCCACAACCAGCATACCTCCAGGGAAGACCGAAGAAGAACATAATCTAAGAATAAACTCACAACCCAACCCCAAAAAGAACAAAGTGAACCCAAACGGACAGACAGATAAATCTAGTGGAGAAGAATCATAAGCCGTTAAATTAGAAACATTAAAATTAAGGGTGATACCCCAAATAATGGAAAGCTTCAAATGATATGCAAATTCTATAAATTTCATTAATATCCGACAAAGGTTCAGCTTACCAAATTGCCGACTTTCTAAAGTGCCTGAAGGCATCCGTTAAGGGTCGAGACACACAAAAACTAAATCGATCACCGAATAGTGAGATGCTCTTTTATGTAAGCTAGCATGAATATGATACAAAATAATTGGAATGGCTAGCTCTTTACTAGTGTTCTTATATAAGAGGGGATCATAACGAGCATTATTTAGAGTGAGTTTCGTCGACAAACTAGAGGGTAAGTAATGAGACGCCACCAGAGTGATTAATTCTATTAAAATGCGCCAAGATAACTTGTTACAGTGTGGTGTGAACCCATGCGCTATGTGACTCACCCCAAATTCAAGGAATAAAGGAGTTAAGCCCGGAGGGATTGGAGCCTTAAAATCAAAGATGATATTCGTAGGGGTGAACATCGCAGTTCTACTTTTATAATTAATATAATCACGCTTGGCATCAAGATATGCTAAGGGAAACCGCTTATCGTAAATACTAGTAGAGCTGAACGCTCCCAGGTATAGCAATAGGTGCGAGCGATACAACTCAAGTGGCCTAACTGTGGTCACTAACGAGTGGAAAAGGGTTCATCAAATGGGGGGGGGAAATTCGCGTGACTGGGTGTGGAATATAAGTGTGTGAATGTGACACCACCTCCAGTGAAAAAATAGTCAAAGAATGAGGAGTACACGAGGGTAGGGGCGTAGCTGGAAACACAGAGAAAAGCATAGTCAAATGTGACGCGTCGTCAGATCTACACACAGCGGCGAACACACCAGAAACTAGCGCGCTCAACTGACTAATATCTAAGCATGGGGACATCGTCAATACAAGAACAAATATAGTGGGCGTGTCACAACAAATTAGTCTAGGCCATCCGATTCCACTGCCTAAAACATCTATGAAAGCGGGCACAAAAATAGGAGGAAGGGTTAGTGAAATCAACCCCGAAAAATAAAAATCAGAATTAAATTTACCAATCGAAGCTAACATCAAAGAACTTTCAACCGTGGGTAAGACTAAATAATCGTCCAAAAATACCACTTCCTCGCTTACTATTTCGTCTAACACGCTTGTCTCGTCGATTAATTTAGAATTGGTAATGGTCTCAGAAAAGGGGAAAATCAAGCCCGATGAAAATTTAAATTCAGGAACTTTAGATAAAGGTGTTTTCATCAAGGAACTATCGTTCGGGCTCATAGCGCTAAAATTATCCAAACATAATTCGTTCACAAACGGTAAATCTTCCTAATTAGTCAGAACATCCAAAACAACAGGGTCATCAGAACAACCTTCATCATATCTCGGTCTAAAAGTGACCAGCTCGATTCCGAACAGGTCATCCTCCAAGTCACTACTAGGTAATCTCTCAATGTAAGGTGACTCTACTTACTCAGTCAAAATGTCTACTGACTCAGTCATTTTCTCAGCGGGTGTAATAATACACTCAAGCATGATTGGGTTCATAGTTTTGAGAGGGCTCACAAAACTAGGGTGAACAGACACAACATTAGTATGACCAAAATTAGGCAAGGTGCTATTCTCACATATCAGGCTATCTTCACCCCAAGATAAACTTTAATCCCACAAATACTCTTCAAACACTGTTGAAACATCTTACAACACTGGGTCGACTAAAAACTCCATAATAACCAAGGGAGACGGCTCCAAAATATCATCGACGGGGAGTGGAGAGGATCCTCAGAGGTGAAATCCTTATCCAGGTCACTAGGGTAACCAATATCCTCATCGTTGCTATAATCGTCAGAGGAAACAGTCTCGTCCTCAGTTACGGGCACGATCCTAAACATTACCTTAGACTCAACAGGAGAGTCAACAACTAGACTAGACAACTCAGGGGGAGACTCAAAAAGGTCTACAGGCATAATCGGTAGAGATCGCTCAATAGATCCAAAATCCGATATGCCAGTAGACTCATAAGTAGTGGTCGTCCGAAACGAGGAAACCTTAGGACTAGGAATATGGTGCTTCTCAATTTCCAACGGCGTACTAAAGGTGGTGTCTAGGTTGGTGTGCAAATAACGCAATAACTTAGTTTGGATGTAAGGGTTTACCCCCCTACGAAACCTAGAGAGGGTCATCTTGGGCAATTCCATCATACCGCTCCTAACCTTCATATCCTTAAATAGTTGCATGTACTCTGAGACCGACTTATTCCCTTGTTGTAGGGGAGCCAAATCATCAGTTATGTGTCGTTTGATCTGAGCATTAGGTTTATAGTCAGTCCTAAAGGTTGGTATGGAACTAGCGCCATAACGATACTCACTCAAAGGTTTGGTGTTTGTAGTACGGAGATTGGCTAGATCAAATTGATCCGAGAGGAGGCTACGCATCGCCCACCACGTGTGTTTATAATTACCAACACGATGCTCTTCGTTTATCCAAAATGACTGGGCTCGACCTATTAACCGCTCTTGGGCGAAGTGAACCTTTTGGAGGTCCTCCCATTCGCGACAGTCAAAATGAAGTTCTATCTCCTTAAGCCGATCCCTAAAATTTTTAGGATTCCCTAAACCGTCATAGGTAAGATAAATATGGCGTTGCCTCGGGGGAGGCTTAGCCATGGATTTTTTATACCAATAGTCCAAACGGGAAACGTTAACGTCATAGGACATAATCGTAAGAACCGGAGAGAGAACTCAATCTGATACTTGTGCACATGCAAAGAAAAGTAAACTGACCCAAATAAAATAGGATTGTCGGAATTGTTCCCTCTTAACCACTAGGGTAATATTAATATAAAATATTTTTTCTTGCAGAATAAAATATGAAATTTATTAATTAATTTTTTTTTATTTTTTTGCTGAAAAATAAGAAATTTAAGTCGTTTTTGGCAGAAAAAAATAATTTTTTTGTGATTTTGACAACTAACATGCTAACAAAAGTGCGGGTAACATGCCACAAGATGGGGGAGGGGTGCCAATTAGGAAATTGACGTTAAACTCCCTCTGATACCAAATTGATGTAGGCTTGCACGTTTCACACCGAATAGAACTACGGTCCAACGCCACGTCACTCTTCGATCCAATTCCTACACTCGCACAATCGCTCTACGCGACACCACGCAATTAAGTCTATTAATTTTATTCTAGCATACGGGTAGCCAATCCAGTTTGGATCCAATAAGTGCTATAAGGCCAAGGTTCGATCGAGCTAAAAGGACCAATATTGGGTCCGACCGAGCGGTGTTGTACTAAAAAAGTTCTACCGAAAAAGTTCGATTCGGAAAGGGTAGATCTCTCCCAACAAAAGCCAAATGAGGTTCGCCAAACCTTCTCGAATATAAAACGATAATAAAGGGAATTACAAAGCATGCAAAGAAATCCACGATACCATTCAAGGTTATCTAAAACAACACCAAAGATAAATCTACCACAAGACTTAATCTAAGAAATGAAATCACACGGGAGGTCGGATGGATTCGTTACCCAATCGGAATGGGTGATTCCGATTGCTCTCTACTTGGATCGTCCCTCAACGGCTCCGCCAGAGTTGCGCCGGAAGGAGATGAAAATCTTGCTTGCCCTTGTCGCTTTACGCCGGTGTTGGAGATCCTCAAGGGGAAGTTCTTCTTATTGGTGGTCGGGTAGGGTTGAGGAATAGTGGCCGGTTTGGTGGTTTGGAGGAGATTGAGGGTCGGTTAGGGGGAGGTTGTGGCCTAGCATATAAAGAGGTGGAGTTGAGAGGTTGCCCCGGCTTAGTGGAAAGAGGGGCTCGGGAAATCTGATGGTGGAGGGCTGCTCGGTTTTGTGAGGGGATAAGAAGTGTGGCCGGGTTTAGTGGAGGAGGAGGTGGTGGTTGGCGGCTATGGTGGAGGAAGGCCGAGCTTGATGTTTATGGAGGAGGGAGATGTTGGGATGCTAGAAGGAGGAGAGGGAGAGAAGTAGAAAGAGGAGGCCGAGAAGCCAAAGGGGGGAGGATGAGGAAGGTCGGCGGCCAAGAGGAATAGGGAGAGAGGGGGGAGGCCAAGGAGAGAGAAGGAGAAAGAGAGGGGGCTGCTCAAGATAGGATTAGGGTTTTCAAAATTTTATCATTCACTAATCCATAATGAAAACATACTTGCCTATATATAGGCTACATCAAGAGTTCGGCTATTTGCAGCCCACAATAAATAAATAAAAACAACACACATTAAACTAAAACACAACATGGCATAAACATTGCCATAGACATTGCAAATTAAAGAAACATAAAAATGATTTAATTAAGATATCATTAGATTGGTTTGCGCCGCGGGCGGATATTTTGGCGTCGCTCCACATGATCATCACGACGCCCCAAATATTTACTTAGAGGCGGAGAGATAACTTCTGTAAGCATGCCGTCTTCATCTTCAACTTGTTGAGGGCTGTCGTCTCCATCTCATGCGGTGTGAGTCAACACGCAGTGTCGTATCCTGGGTTAAGGATAGTGTGGCAGGTCTACGGGCAAGCCAATCGTCACACCGATGGGTGTTGACAGATAGAATTTGGGCGGTTGCACTTGTCCCTCGGTGTTCATGTAACGGGGCACCATCCGTGCCAAGTGAACAGTTGGGCTTGACCCTCGTGCTTATTTACGAGGTTCCTTCTGGGTCACACCATAGGCCAGTTTGGGGTTGGATATTGGTGCACATCTTCCCAAGATACTCGCTGGGCCGTTGTACGCAAGTGAGCTCCGCTGTAGTGTTCTTAGCGTTGAGGCAAACAGAGGCCTAAGTGAAGTAGTGTTGATACCCACTTAGTAGTAGAAGTGCACGTTCTACTGTCACCATCTGGTCACGACGGATGATGCCTGAGAGGTTAGCTACCTGCTCGAAAAGTGCGAACTACGAGTATGTATCGACATAGCAACTGCATGTGCGTGAACATGGGTGAGTCATTGCATCACATACATAACATTGAACATCATTACATACACAAGACCCTCATCGTATAAGTTTGTATGGGCACTCTTATACGATGAGTTACTTAATGCTGAACGAACCTCAACCTATATGTCTGTATGGGCATTCATATAAGTTGAGTTACCATTGTTATAGTTTTACTAATGCGCTGTGATAGATGGTAGAAATGCTAGAATAACATATTACTTGATTATACGCTACTTTATATACGTAGTGATACCGTACCTTTACCACTTGCTTGTTTATTCTCCTGCTTTATATAGATATATTGTACCATGTGACTTTCTCAGCCCAGTGCCGAGGAGTCGTTGGGGGAGCGAATGTGAAGCCACTTTGTCTTTATGACTAACGGTTGCTACGTCTTCCTTTTTTGGAGGAAATCCCGCAGATGGAACAGCAGGTCATAGAGCCGGTCAACCAGGCCAGGACGACAGGGCCTGATGGGACGGTGCTGTCGCTAACGTATGTTGTAGATGTGAGTATATGAGAGTTTTGTTGTAGCCCCTTTTGGGAACCTTTATAGCTGTACTCTGATTTTATAGAAGCATGTTTAGCTTCTCTATTACTGTACTTTTGTACTTATAGCTTGTGTGGATTTGATTTCTTTTTATTATTTTGGTTGGGTTGGCATATATATATTGATATTGGTTGTAGCCGATAGAATAGGTGTCTTGTGGTCCAAGCTGGGGCGAGTTTTAGTGCAACCCCAATGCGGCTGTTCTGGGCATAAGACCCCTCTCTTGTCGTGTTTTGTGTTCCGGGAGGGGGGTCTTACACCCGTGGCATAGGGCATGTCTAGTTTGTTACAGGAAACGACGGGAAGGAGAAACAGTGGGAAGTATTTCTGGCGTTGCTGAAGAGGTCACGCCCTTGGTCACGGGCGTGACCTAGGGTGTGTAAGCCCAAACTGACTGGATCTTAAACTTTAGCAGTAAGTGCGGCACGCCTGGATATCACGCCTCGCTTACATGCCTGTGTCCGTGGCGTGTAACTTTAATTCGACGTGGAATGTGCTCTGGAGCTTCCTTTATAAGTCACGTCCACCTGTCACGCATGTGACAAAAGGGTCACGCCCGTGTCCACGACGTGTAACTGACATTTTTCCAGATTATCTCCGTTTCATCTCCTGATCAGTTCTACAAGCTCCAAATTGCTATTCGCAGCCCATATTGACCTGAAATACAAAAAGAAAGAAATTATAAACATAATTACAAAAATTTAATTATAATCTTATTATTAATTAAATAAAAACTATATAAGAATAACTATAATCAGTGACTTATCATATATCCTCATAAATAGAGTTCATATACAGCTTGATTCTTGCCTTCCAGATAGCAAACTTATTTAAGTTGTAAACTGGAGGTCTGGTGCTTGCATAGTCTATGTTTTGTGCCATTATGTGATAACAGAAAAGATAGGAAAGGAAAATTAGATCTAGTAAGGATCTTTTGCTTCAAGTGTTAGCTTGTACAAACAAAGGAACAACCCTATGATACTAATTGAAAGATGGTGGTTAGATCTGATTTACTCTAAAAGGGGTTGAATAGTGTATTTAAAACTTTGCTTGTTTTTAACTTTTATATCAAATTTTAAAATAGGTGATACCAATAATACTATAGAAGGAAATAAAAGACTGGTTAAACTAATCTATTTATCACAGCACAGCAAGAACAAAAGGAAAATAAACACACACAAACAACACAAGAATTTTTTAGTGGTTCCCTAACCTGGGTACATCCACTCTTCTACCACCCTGGTAGGAATCCATTATCAAGTTTTGACAAGGTGACTACCACCACAAGATCTTTTTCCAAGGATATCTCACAATAATTTAGTCTTTTGATCAGGTGCCCAAAAACCAAGAATAAACTTTTGAAGGGAGTTAATAAACCCTTTTTACAGTAGGTGGAAGGAGGGGTGATGAGGTCTTATCTTTTCTGTGAATAGCAGAGAAGACTTGTGGATTCTGTAGTTGTCAAGACTACTTCATAAATGTAGAATAGTTTCAGAAAGATGGAGCCTTGATCAGGGTGTAGGTCTTCAGCCTTGTCTGAAAACAATCCTGAAACTTTCTGACTGAATCAAGATTAGTTGTCCTTGAATGTTCTTGGAGAAGAAGGTTGAAAAGGACTCTTGATAGTGATGGATGTTCTTCTTCAGTCTTTAGAATGGACCAGGAGGAAAACAGAATGTTTTTTGCACTGGGAGAGAGTTCTGAATGTTCAGTCTATGTCTCTCAGTATTCTTATGAAAGAGAGGAAAAGATCTTCCTTAACTCTAGAGTGGGGGTGAATAGAGTATTTTTGAAATAATTTACAATAAAAACTATAAAGCAGTGGAAGACTTAATTTATGTATATGTGTAAGATGCTTGTGATGAAATAAAAACTAAAGCAAGAACTAAGAAAACACACAGCACACAGCAAAGTCAAACACACAGCAACCAGATGACACAAGGATCTATAGTGGTTCCCCAACAACCTGGGTACATCCACTCTTCTACCACCATAGGTAGGAATCCACTGCAGGAATAGTTGATCAGGTGTCCTGGGCACCAATGAGCTTTTGATAAGGTGCTAAAAAACAAAAACTAGATTTTTTGATAAGGTGTCTTGCCACCACTGAGTTTTGACAAGGTCTCAGAAACCAGTTTCAAGAATTTTTAAAGGGAGTTTTGAAAAACCCTTTTACAGGAGGGAAAGGAAAAAGAAAGAAAATGTTGAGTTGTTCTTCTCTATCAACAGTCTGAGAGAAGACAAGTGGAAGATAAAGCTAAAGCTCCCCCTGAGATCTGTAAAGGTTCAGGAAGGTGAGCTTTGCTATTGTGATAGGTCTTCAGGTGCTTCAGATCTCCAGCAAAACATGATTTAAGCAGATGCTGAAATGTGTGATGTCTGGAGTCCTTGATGTTGAAGCTTTTGAACACTTGAGGATTTGGAGGAGCAGATGATTTCCTCCATAGAAAACTTTCTTGTGTTCTTGAATATTTTGACTCAGTGAATCTGTATGTTCTAGAAGATGAGTTCTTGATCAGAGTATATTTTGATCTCTCTAATGTAGCTCTTTTTCTTAATCCAATGATCCTGTATATCTCTTGCCTATCTTATTGTATTGATCTGTTGTTCTTTCAAAAACATATTCTGTAGGTGTATATCAGATTCTGACTTAGATGGCCATTACTCAGTCATTAATGACTTCCATAAATGACAACTATTTCTGGGGAAAGTCCTAAGTAACATTCATTTTATCCTTCCTTTAAACTTGCTCCAGATTGCTTGAAACGGCTACATAATCCTTTGCAATAAATATAGGAAATAACTCTGAAAGAATTCCAAAACTGTTCTTGAATTTGAATTCTGAAAGCTTCGATCTCTCATAAAAATCGTCAACCTAAGCACAGCTATCGTCGACCTGAGCTCAGAGATTGGATTTATACTAGAGAAAGAAAACGTCGACCTGAGCTCTACGATCATCGAACTGAGCTCAGCGACTTGGAAAATAGCTGAAGACAAAACGTCGATCTGAGCTCGAAGATCGTCGACCGGAGTTCGACGACTTGCAAAATTGAGCTCAGAGAACGTCGAACTGAGTTCGACGTTTCGTCGACCTGAGCTTGACGAAAATTGCCTTAGTCTCAGCACTGAATCCTGATCTTTGAATTGTTTTTGGGTCAGCTTCAAACCTAAGTTCTAACCCTTAGGCTCTTTCTAATTTGATATTTTTAACTATACAACTAGGTCAAACTAATTTCCTAAAAACATAGTGATCCTTGCCCAAATTAGTAATAGGGTGTTCCAACAATCTCCCCCTATTTGGGTTAGGATTACTATTTACAAGATAAAATAAGAAATAAATAAGCATACAGACAAAGCAAAAGCTAAACTAATAAGGCATAGCAGCATTGCAGATCATAGATAGAATATCAGCAAATATTCAGAGATAGGTGTTTGTTCAGCTTACAGAAAACACTTCTTCTCATTTCCCTTTTTAAACAGAATTTCCCTGTTAGGATTGAGGGCTTCTTTCTTTGATCTTCGGTCATCATCTGCACCTAAGGAGGTTTGGGATCTAGGCCTTGGAACTACAGCCTCAGGGTGCAGCTTCATGTAACTTTCTGGATCAAAAAATTTTCTTGAAGAATACCTCTCTAACTCTGTCTTTCTTTGATCTGAAAGGGTTGTAATGTTGGAAATGTCTTTGTCTTGCTCTTTGGCCTTTTTAATTTGATCTAGTACAGCAAGCTCTTTCATTCTAGCAGTCCATGAAACTAGATTGTTTTCAGGATCTTCAAAAGGGACTGGAGGTTCATATCTATTGATAGATTCTGAATCAGTAGGAATCCTGGTGAAACCTGAATCTCTAAGCTTGTAAGGGAAAGGACCTTGAGTAGAATCAATAGGACCTTGTCCTTCCCTTTATTGTCTTGAATAAGTTCTGTACTCTCTCTGATTTACTCTGAACTGACCTCTTCTAGAATGATGGCCTCTTTGATGTTGACCTCTGGGTTGATATCTTTGAGAAGTTTGAGAAGAACTGTGCTTTGAAGCAGATGATTGAAAAGCTGAGCCTCCACCAGATCCTGAGTCTGGAGAAGGAGGAGGAAACTGGGAAGATCCTTTCTCATATTTGTCAAGCTTCCTTCTTTTCTTCATAGCCTTTAGCTAATTTTTATAGTATTGCATCCAAGGCTCTGTTATCTGACGATCATGCAAAATGTAATATGGTATATCATTGACATCTTTGTCTTGAGCAGGAGGGACTCTCGTCATTTCTTTGCTTCTGGCTTTCCTTTTCTTGGCAATGGTGCCAGCAGAATCATCAGAGTAAGTGTTAAATTGATCACTTTCTGAACTCTGGGGTATGTCATATAGATCATCAATGCTTTTGATATACTCTTCTCTTTTTTTAGACTTCTCAGCAGACAGAACAGGAGCAGAAAAAATTGTAGCAGCAGACGGAGCAGAAGGAACCTCAGAAACAACAGGTTCTTCTAGAAAAATAGCAAGTTCAACAGCAGCATAAGCATCAACAACAGGATCAGCAGGCAACATATCAATATCAGTAGATTTAGCAACTTCATCAGCAGCAGCAGCAACACAATCAGAAACTTTCATAGCCTTAAGAGAATTTATATAAGATCTAATCAGGCTGGGATCACAGAAAGTAATTGGCACAATGGCCTTAGAAAGGTCTTCAACTCCCTGAGTTGATAAGCAGCTTCTGGGAAGAGAATCAAATTCAGACAACAGTGACCTGAAGTCAACTGTGAGTACTGGTACTGGGGCTGGAGTAGAAGTCTCTACAGACAACAGTTCCTTAGGAGCATCAGTCACTTCCTCAGCTTCATAGGGCATCTCCCCTTGCCTTGATTCAGTGATAACTGGATCAAGGCACCCCATAGAAAGGATTGCCTGAGGAGAGGAGAGAGAGGTTAGCCTGTCAGATAGCTCCTTTATTGAGTTCAGGAGTGGAGCCATGGAGGTCTCCAGCAGGCTTACTAGCTTGGGGCCAGTATCCCATATAGCTTATCTGCCAAGGCTGATAGATCCACTTTCTCAAGTGTGACTTGAGTAGAGGTGGAGGAGGGAATGGTTTGGGCTGGTAATGGATGGACTGAGGTAGATGGTATAGTGGATGGTAGGATGGTTGGTTGAGAGATTGGGATGGTGGAGATAGATGATATGGGTGTGGAGATGGATGGTGTGAAGGATGGTTGAGTAAGAATATCATGTTTGAGTTGTTAATATGAAGAAGTAGAGGGAAGCTCTGCAGGTGAGGAAGTGGAAGCATCCATGAAGGAGTCTTCCAAGATTTTGAAGGATTGCATATCAAGAGGTGGATAATAGTGAAGTGGATGGAATTGTTCTGAGGTGGCTGGAGGTGAGATTGGTGATGAAATGGTAATGGGTGAAGAGATGGATGTGGAGATGGTTGATGTGGAAGTGGAGGTAGAAACAGTAGGAGGTGGAGAAGGAGGAGAGGAGGTGGAGGAAGTCAATTCCTCAATGAGGGCAGGAGCCTGAGGGGAAGAGACTATAATAGTCCTTGTGCCTGAAGCATTGGTAGTCCTGGTAGGCTTGATAATCAGCCTGTCCCATTTCCCAAACAGGGCACATGATAGCCTTTTTGATGCATTGATGTGCATCCCATTAGAGACTAGCAGTTCAGGGCAGCTAGAGTGCAGGAATACCCCTAAGATTCTCCCAAAGTTCACAAAACTCTGGTTTATTTTATTCTTTATCAAATCAAAGAAAATTTCTCCCCAATTCAGGGGTTTCTTATCTACAAGGGCTCCCATCAAATAGAACTGATACCTAGATATGGTATCATGAGCTGAGTGCTTTGCCAGAAGAACTTTCCCCACAACATCAGCCAGAAATCTAAACTCAATAGATAAGTTCTTTTTCAATAACTTGCTAGGGTTAGCGGCAGAGTGTCCCATTCTATCAAACATATTCGCAGATTCTTCTCCCAACATTTCAACAGAGTCATCTCCAGTACTCAGATGAAATACTTCATATAGAAGAGTAGTTGATATTGATACCTGAGTCCCGCCGATAGTACCAACAAGGGTATTCTCATCCAGATTATGTGCCGTAAACACCCATTCCTTAATCTCATCTGCAGCAATCTTCATCCTTGTGGACATTATGTGCACTAACTATTGTTCTCGGAAGAGTTCCAGAATGTCTTTGAAAACCTGATCGCTGCCATCAAACGAGTCCATATCTATATCAAATCCTGTATCAAATTTCATCTTGGCGAGAGCGGCAACATTCACGGCCATTGTATACCTGCAAAAAGTAACAAACACAACCAAGTGCAGTAGAGTTTGGAGGGAACGAAAAAGTTTGCAGAGAATATGAAAGCACAAAAGAAAAACGACGGCCAAAAGAATGATTTTATATTAGGGTTCGACGTCGAAAAGGAAGGATCATTGAACTCCGTTAGAAGATCTGGGCTTCTAGTGGAATCTGAAGAGTGTACAATATCGTCGATCTCTGTTCGACGACATTGGAGAGCGTCGAACTCCGTTCGACGATCGCTGACCAGAAGAAGATAGTCTAGCGCTGCCTGGAAAACGCTGAACTCTGGTCGACGCTTATTGGAAGGCGTCGATCTCCGTTCGATGCTTTTTGGGAAAAACGTCGAGAGAAGTTAAGAGACAAAACAGAACCTACAGACACTAGAAAATACAAGTTTTTATCCTAGTCTTGGTATGTTTTTAGATTTAAAAATCTTGGGATTTATTTTAAACTTCCTCAATCTAACATTCCTAACTGATTTAGGAAGAAGGTGTGTTTTTTTTCATCCAATGGTTTGGTGAAAATATCTCCCCTTTGCAAATCAGTTGAGATATATTGAATTTCAATTTTATTTTTCTATACATTGTCTCTTAGGATGTGATGCCTAATCTCTATATGTTTTGTCCTACTATGGAGGACTCGATTTTGTGTTATAGAGATAGAACTAGTGTTATCACAAAATATTTTTGATCCTTCTAAGTTGTAGCCATAGTTTAGGAGCTGGTTTTGAATCCATAAAATCTATGAGCAACAACTACCTGCTGCCATGTATTAAGCTTCAGCAGTTGAAGTGGACACAGATGTCTGTTTCTTACAGAACCAGGAGAAAAGTATGTCACCAAGGAACTGGCAAGTTCCACTGGTGATTTTCCTGTCTACTCTGCATCCAGCATAATCAGCATCTGAAAATCCAGTTAATTCAAATCCTGAGTCTTTTGGATACCAGAGTCCTAGATTTGGACAACTTTTCACATACCTAAGAATCCTCTTAACTAATGTTAGGTGTGACTCTCTAGGGCTTACTTGGAACCTAGAACATATACATGTAGCAAACATTATATATGGTCTACTAGCTGTAAGGTACAATAGAGAGCCAATCTTTGCTCTATATGTTGTCTGATAAACATGTTTACCATGTTTATCAGTATATAATACAGCATTGGTAGGCATAGGTGTCTTCATACAAGATGCTTCAGACATACCAAATTTCTTAACCAATTCTTTTGCATACTTGGTTTGAGAAATAAATATGCCTTCAGCATGTTGTTTGACTTGCAATCCTAGAAAGAAGGAAAGCTCACCCATGCTACTCATTTAAAATTTAGAATGCATGAAGTTAGAGAACTTTCTACACAAATTTGAATCAGTAGAACCAAATATGATATCATCTACATATATTATACTAGTGGAGTATAGGACTTATGGGTTATAATTAAGAGAGTTTGGTCTACTCTACCCCTTATAAAATCATTTTTCAAGAGAAAGCATGCTAAGGTCTCATACCATGCCCTAGGAGCTTGCTTGAGACCATATAATGCTTTATGCAATTTGAAAACATGGTCAGGATAAGTTAGAGAGATAAAACCTGGAGGTTGTCTAACATAGACTTCCTCTTTGATGTCTCCATTGAGAAATGCACTCTTCACATCCATTTGGTAAACCTTGAATCCTTTCTGAGCTGCATAAGCAAGGAATATTCTTATGGCCTCTAGCCTTGCCACTGGTGCAAAGGTCTGGTCATAGTCTATCCCTTCTTCTTGAGAATAACCTTGAGAAACTAGTCTTGCCTTGTTCCTTACAATAATTGCTTGATCATCAAACTTATTTCTAAACACCCACTTTGTTCCAACAATTAAGTGATCCTTAGGTCTTGGTACTAGCTCCCAAACTTTGTTCCTCTCAAATTGATGTAGTGTAACGCCCCCGATTTGATTTTTCTGCGATTATTTAAATTCTCATTTGGCGTTACGTCGACGCATTTTCTTGGCTTGCGCCATCTGTGGAGTGTGGTCTTAACTCCTTAGAACTGGGTGCCCTATTTTGTAGCCTGTTGGCAAGATCTCCCTAGCAAGCCGAGTCGTTTTGGGTGACCCGGTGTGGCCTCTCGGGGGATGCTTGTGTTTTGGCTTCGGGAGGGTATAACTCGAGTTCTGTTCGTCGAAAGTTAGTTTCAACTTCGCCGTTGTGTTCGTAGCGTGGATATTTAGCTACGGTGCCAATTTCATCGAATTCCGAGATAGTTTGGTTTTCGCGTCGCTTTGGGTGTGCCATTAGTAAAGGCTAGAAGAAGTTCTTTTTTTTTATTGAAGGAGCAGGCGGTTGGGTTCGGTTTTGCTGAACTGATGCTTTAAAGCTTGTATAAAAGCCTTATTAAGAAGTGGTGGGCCCACTTCTCCTCTCTTCTTCTCCCCAAGACCGAAACCGCTGCTCCTGTTCGCGGAAAACAGGGGAAATCGCCGGACCTGCTTCTCCTTCGGACGACGATTCCGGGAGTGTTCGTGGACGGATTTCGATTCCGAAAGTGGCGTTGTCTTGCTCTCGCTCAGATCTTCGTTTCGACAGTAAGAGGTTTTTTTTTCGTGGAGTTTTAGGATACTTGGATTTTCGGTTTCTTGTGGTTTCCTCCATTAATGTGCCGGTTTGCTTGTTAGGTGTTGCTCCTTCTAGTGCAGAGTGAAGAGGAGGGAAAGCCGACCAAGCTTCGCCGGAAATCGAGGCAAGTGGTATTCTTTCCCTTTCCATTGTTGTTCTTTTGAATTTTGGAATGTTTCCCGGTTAGCCTTAGGGTAGAAACCAAGCATATTCTCTTTTATCTTGCTAAATTTTAGGGCTTAGATTCTCCTATGAGCCCCCTCCTTGTGCTGCTTACTCAACCTGCTAGTTGTGTTCAACATTTAGACTCCAGATTTGTAGTTCTAGTTGGGTGATTTTACGAGTGGGGCCGAGAGAGAGAGAGTGAGGGAGGAAGTTGTGGTAGGGCTCTGGTTAGAACCAGTCTTTGTAGACTCTCGGGTTTTGGTGTTGAGTGTGGTGCACACACTCAAAGCCAAAAGTCGCCCGGAATTGGCGTTGAGTGTGGTGGACACACTCAAAGCCATAGTTTGGTTTGTTCCTTGCGGTTGAAGTGTGGGGTGATTGAGTGAGAATTTTCGTCTAAGTCAAAATCGACGGGAATCACCAAGTGATTCCCGCCGATTTCGACGTGTATCGTCAGTGATTCCCACCGATCAGCGAAAATCATCCTTGATTCCCTCCGATTCGTCGAGAATCATTCTAGATTCCCGCCGATCGGCGAGAATCATCCTGGATTCTCGCCGATTCGGCGAGAATCATCCTGCATTCCAGCCGATTCGGCGAGAATCAATCGGCATTCCCGCCGACCTCCTCTTGTTGGCGATGATTTAGGGTTTTCCTACGGGAGTGAACTTTGGCATAGATTGAGTTGACCTCGCTCAACACCAAAGCTGCTTTGGCGTCGAGGGAGGTGGACTCACTCAACGCCACCATTGGGTTTTGTGGTTTTGCTAAAGGCATTAAGGGAGTGGACCTCACTCAACGCCTTAGCTGTTTTGGCGTTGAGTGAGGTTAGCCCACTCAACTCCGCTGCCTCTTTTGCTGAAGGCATTGAGGGAGTGGACCTCACTCAATGCCATGGCTGTTTTGGCATTGAGTGAGGATAGCTCACTCAACGCCAGAGCTCTTCTTGCGGAGGGCGTTGGGTGAGTGATTCTCACTCAACGCCATGGTAGTTCTGGCGCTGAGTGAGGCAAACTCACTCAACGCCAAGGTCTGGTTTGGCGCTGAGTTGGTTCCACTCAACGCCAAGCCATGTTGAGTAACTTCAACACTATTTTTCTTTCCTCGATTTTCGTTCCCGAGTGAATTCCTTGATTTTATTTTGAGTTTCCTTGTCGGCCATGTTTTTCTTTCCTAAAGGCCGAATCGTGGGTCGTGGTTAGTAGTGGTGGTTTGAAGCTCTTCATGGGGGAGGTGTTGTGTAATTTAGCCAAGGCCACCCTTATTCTTCTATCTTGCTCCAGGTACGGGCTGGGCAAGGGGGTGGAAGGTCCCTTGTGCTTTCACATATAGACCCTTTAGCTTGTTGGCTTGGAAATGGTGGTTGGGGGACTGAGTTTGCCTCAGACCCGGATCCATGTTGTTTGTTTTTGCTACTACCATCTCCCACAGCTTAGGGTATTAGAAGTTTCTCCCTTGGTATATTGCAGCACTTTAGGCTCTTAGTAGCCTTGTAGACCCTGCAGGATGTAGTTTCTAGGCTGGGTTGGTGCTGTTTCCTCGCACGTAGTGCATTCCTTGTTGTCTTGCCTTGGGCAGTTGTGACTTTTTCTACTGTGTGTTTTCCTCTTTTATTTAATCCTTGGTTGACACTTCAATGCAGTTTTTCCTTGTTTTGCTTGCTGAGCTATTCTTTATTCTTTTGAATGCCTCAGGTTCTGAGTAGTAGCCAGTTTGGTGGCTAGGTTGACGTGGTGTTGCTGGTGGTCTCTTGGACTTTGGAGATCCTGTTGCTTTGTTAGTGAGGTAGTTTTTCTGTACTTTTCTTTACAGACATACGTATTTGTCTGTGGGTTCGAGTCAGGTTGTTGGCGCCCACTGGTAGTTTTTACCTTTGTACTAGATATATTACTTTTGCTGGTACCATTTTCTGGAGATAGTCTACTTGCTCTAGGGAGGATTTATGCTAGGTTGCTAGTTATTTTAAAACTACAATTATTATTATGAGTATATCGCATGATCAACATGTTTTATCAAAGGTAAATCACTATTTTCCAAACAATGTATAAAGATCGTTTCCTTATATATAATATAAAATAAATGTAGAGTCTTGCATGGCATAAGTGGTCCTCTTAGGGCTCTTATGCACTTCTTAGGATGTCAAACCTGAATAAAATATTTTTTCTGCAACGCTTAAGTATAGTTTTTAACTGTGGACTAGGCGATCCACCGAGCCGAGTGATACAGCCTCTAAAGTATAACTGATTTTCTAATCATTAAACTCATAAATTTCTTTCATAAAGTGTAGTAGATGGTTTTGCCTGAGCGTCGGCAGTTATCCCTTGCTTGACATGGCATCATGACATGCATTTTCTCATACTCTGATAATTCTTTAATTCGGAGAAAATGCGGGTTGTGACAGTTGGTATCAAAGGTAGGTTGCTTGACAAGTTAGTCGGGCAACCTTCCTTTTATTGCTTTAGTAGTTCAGCATCATGTCATTCACACACCAATATGTCATCATCACGTCTTGGCAAAAGCACGAACACTACACTCATAGCATAACATAAAGTATACGTGGCATGTTATGTATTATGGGATGCATAATATGTGTTCGTATATGGATCCACCATAGGGGCAACATGTGAGGGTTATGTAGTATGGGATGCAGAACCTCACCACATGGCTGTGACTAGCACGTTTTCTTTTCTTCATTGCATGCGAATGTTATGTAGTATGGGATGCATAACATTTTCATGCGCACACCGCTCATAACATGCATTTGGGCCTTTTTAGAATGCATAGCACAAACATGCATAGCATAACATTGCATAAGCACAACGTGCCAAGCTAAAGACTGGCAGGATGACATATGTACACACATAAGTTTTCGAGTCAAAAATAATATAAAGTCATGCATTCCCGATCTAGACACAAGAATTAGTATGGTGGTGGTTAACCATCCTAGGTTAGGGAATAACATCAATTTTTGTAAAAAAAAGCTCCCAGAGCAAGTTTAGCAGCTTTAAGTTCATATTTATATATGTATTGTCTGTACTTGTAGTTGGGTCTAGCCGTTGTACTAAGATCTAACTAGTGTAGCTTTGACTTTAAGATGGCGAGACGTCCTTCAACTAGATCGACTCCCCTGTTTGAGGGTGAGTCATCTGGAGCTCAGAATGATGCGGTAATCGAAAGCTTGCGGCAGAGTAGCGATTCTTTGAGCAGGCAGTTGGTGGAGGTGCGAGCCTAGATCCAGTCTTTGGTAGCAGTTGTGGCAGGACAGACTCAGGCAGTGCAAGGCCTTGTAGGGGGGATTGCTGTTCCTCCCCCTCCTGCACCCTTAAGACCTCCAGTGGTGGTGCCAGCGGAGATGGCCTTCATCTCGCAGTTTCAGAGACTGAGCCCTCCCACTTATGATGGGAAGGCAGATTTCATGGTGATAAACGACTGGCTGATCTCCATGGAGGAGATGTTCTCGTACTCAGGGATTGCAGACGATGAGATGGTGATGATAGCCGCCTATCAGCTTAAAGTTTTGGCTAAGGGTTGGTGGTTGAGAGAGAAGGAGAGCTTGGTAGCTGGATGCTCTTGGGAGGTGTTCAAGGAGATGTTATTGAGGAAGTTCTTACCCTCAGTCGAGCGTGACCGCCTCATGAACGACTTCCTCCATCTGAAGCAAAGGAAACTCACGGTGGGTGAGTATGAGATAGAGTTCAGCAAGCCGAGCCATTTTGCTCTTGGATTGGTCAGCATTAAGGCTGATCGAGTTAAGCGATTTCTCGGTGGTTTGAGGAGTGAGGTGCAGCAGTTGACCAGTGCTTATGGGTCAAAGACTTATGTAGGAGTAGTGGAGGCTGCTGTGAAGGTGGAGGCTATTGAGACCGCAAAGAGCAGAGGGCAGCAAAGTAGGAAGGATAAGAAGAAGTCTGTGGAGGAAAGGAAACCCCAGGTACCCGGTACGGTTCCTGGAAAGAAGAGCAAAGTGGTGTGTAGTTTCTGTGGCCGATCAGGCCACCCTGTCGAGAGATGTTTCAAGAGGGCAGCAGCTCAGAGGAAGGAGCAGGTTCATGCGATTCAGGGTGCTCCTAGGAGAGATGTCTCCTGTTCTGTTTGCAAGCGACCCGGGCATGATGCTGCCCAGTGCTGGTCCAAGGATAAGGTCTGTTTTCAGTGTGGGCAGAAGGGACACATCAAGTCTAGGTGTCCTCAGGTCCAGCCAGCTCTTCATGTAGTTCCTCTTCAGGCATTACCTCCACCTCAGCGTGTGGACAAGGGAAAGGGAAAGCTGAACGTGATCTCTTCTGAGGAGGCTGAAGCTTCGACTCAGGTCATCTCAGGTTAGTTGTCTTTCCAGCCTGAATGTTTTGTTCTTGTCTTGCTAGAATGTTTGTAGTATTGTTGTTGTAGTTCCTTAGTTATATATGTTCCTATAGGGAAGTTTAAGGTGAAGAACCGCTGGGCACGTGTTCTGTTTGACTCTGGCGCTACCAACTCGTTCGTGGCTAGAGCCTTTATAGAGCAACATCGGTTTACTTTAGATCGAGTTCCGGATACCTTTCGTGTCAAGTTCCCCTATGGTGAATCTTTGTTGTCAGATTTGGGCGTGTTAGATTGCCTTGTTTTGTTGGGGGACTTCCTTACAAAGGCAGACTTGAAGATGATTGATCTGGAGGACTTCGATGTTATTTTAGGCATGGACTGTCTCTCTAGGTATAATGCAGTCATTCAATGCAAAGGGAAGCGCTTGGACTTCATCAGGGACAATGGTCAGCCCGGAAGCGTGTATGCAGATCTGAGACAGTATACTCCTGTCATCTCTGCGGTATGTGCTCAGAAGTTTTTTCTTTCGGATTGTTTTGCTTGTTTGGTCTCGGTGGTTGGGACCGCTGTTAGTGTACCGCGCTTAGAGAAGATTCTTATTGTTCGTGATTTCGCCGATGTTTTTCCTGATGAGCTTCCTGGTCTTCCTCCCGAGTGTGATGTTGAGTTTCTGATCGATTTGGAGCCGGGTATGCGTCCTATTTCTAAAGAGCCATACCGGATGGCCCCTCGAGAGCTAGAGGAGTTGCGAGTCCAGTTAGATGAGTTGTTGGCGAAAGGGTTTATAAGGCAGAGTTCGTCGCCTTGGGGTGCTCCTGTTCTATTTGTGAAGAAGAAAGATGGGTCAATGCGGCTTTGCATCGACTATAGGGAGTTGAACAAAGTCACAATTAAGAACAAGTACCCTCTGCCGAGGATCGATGATTTATTTGACCAGTTGCGCGGTAGCACGGTCTTCTCCAAGATTGACCTTCGTTCAGGCTATCATCAGCTTAGGATCCGTGAGGCAGATATTCCACGGACTACGTTTAGATCGAGGCATGGACATTTTGAGTTCTTAGTGATGTTGTTTGAATTGAACAACGCTCCATCAGCGTTCATGGATATGATGAACCGGGTGTTCAAGGATTTCCTAGATAAGTTCGTGGTTGTCTTCGTCGATGACGTGTTGGTTTATTCTCGCAGTGCTGAGGAGCATGAGCAGCATCTGCGCTTGGTTCTATCGGAGTTGAGGAACCATAAGTTATTCGCCATGTTAAGCAAGTGCGAATTTTGGTTGCCTCAGGTCTTGTTTCTGGGCCATGCGGTGAATAAGAATGGGATCTCGGTTGACCCGGAAAAGATCGCAGCAGTGATGGAATTGAGTAGGTCGGGCACGCCCAAGGAGATCAGGAGCTTTCTAGGATTGGCCGGCTACTACAAGAGGTTTGTGGAGGGTTTCTCTACCCTAGCTGCACCTTTGACTAAGCTGACTCAGAAGAACGTGGCTTTTGTTTGGAGCGAGAAGTGTGAAGAAGCCTTCCTAGAGTTAAAGAGGAGATTGTGCACTGCTCCCGTTCTGACCCTGCCTGCTGAGGGTGTGGATTATGATGTATACCTGGATGCTTCACATGTAGGTATGGGATGTGTATTAATGCAGGTTTGTAAGGTGATTGCCTATGGGTCAAGGCAACTGAAGAATCATGTGAAGAATTATCCTACGCATGACCTCGAGTTCGCAGCGATTATTTATGCGTTGAAACTGTGTAGACACCTACTTTATGGGGCTCAGTGCAAGATCTTCACCGACCATAAGAGCCTGAAGTACGTGTTCACGCAGAAGGAGTTAAATCTGCGCTAGTGTAGGTGGTAAGAGTATGTGGCCGATTATGATGTAGAGATCTAGTATCATCCAAGCAAGGCCAATGTGGTGGGCGACTCCCTGAGCCGTAAGACGGGAAAGATCTTTAATCTTACCGCCGATCGTTTAGTGGAGGAGTTCCTCCTTATGGATATATTAGTGGGATGCTGTGGCCTGCAGAGTAGATTGTCAGTGGCAGAGCCGTCTTGGATTTATTTGACCAGACTTCACAAGAAGGACGACCCGGATCTTCTACACTTATACTCCAGGACTGAGAGAGGAGAGTTGCCGGATTATTCCATCGATGATGTGGGAACTTTGAAGTACCGCGGCAGATTTTGCATCCCCGCTGTTGGGGACATTCGGGGTATGGTTTGCAGAGAGGCTCATAGATCCAGCATTGCCTACCATCCAGGATCTACAAAGATGTATCGTGACTTAAAGAAAATTTCTTGGTGGTATGGCATGAAGGGAGATATAGCTAATTTGTTGCGGAGTGCCACACTTGCAAGCGGGTGAAGGCCGATCATGGAAGGCCTGGGGGCAAGTTGACTTCGTTAGAGATCCCGACGTGGAAGTGGGAAAGTATATCTATGGATTTCATCACGGGTTTACCACGATCCCCGAGGGGATTTGATTCCATTTGGGTCATAGTGGATAGACTGACGAAGTGTGCTAACTTCATGCCATATAAGATTGATTACCCGATGAAGAAGATAGCGGAGTTGTACTTGAATGAAGTCATCCGACTGCACGGTGTGCCGGTTAGCATCATTTCTGATCGAGACTCCCGGTTTACTTCTCATTTTTTGCAGAGTCTGCAGGAGGGTTTGGGTACGGATCTGAGGTATTCTACTGCGTACCACCCACAGACTAATGGGCAGACTTAGCGGGTGAATCAGATAGTTGAGGATATGATCCGATGCTACAATTTAGACCACGGTGGAGCGTGGGACGAGCGGCTGCGACTTATGGAATTTGCATACAACAATATTTATCAGAAGAGCTTCCAGATGGCTCCGTTCGAACCCTTGTATGGGAGGCGCTGCAGAACTCCGTTGTTTTGGGCTGAGGCTGGTGGGAGTCCATTGTTGGGTCCTGATGCGCTCGAGGAAATGGAAGTCGCAGTGAAGCTTGTTCGAGAGAAGCTTCGTATAGCTCAGGAGAGGTACGAGAAGAACGTCAATCGGCGTTGGTCTGCCTTGGAGTTTTCTGTAGGGGACCTTGTATTTCTTAAAGTTTCCCCGATGGTGGGTGTAAAGAGGTTTGGTAAGAATCGAAAATTTGACCCGAGGTACGTGGGCCCGTTTACGATTTTGGAGCGGATTGGCGTATCAGCTTAAAGGTTGGATTTGCGAGCAAACTTCCCAGGTGTTCATAATGTTTTCCATGTTAGCCAATTGCGGAAGTGCGTGCGCAGTAGTGGGCAATTCTTGGACGTTGTGCCCAAGTTGGAACCCAACCTCTCTTTTGTTGAAGTGTCGGTCCGTATTTTTGATACTCAGGAACGGGTGATGCGAAAGAAGTCTATTCCGATGGTGAAAGTTCTTTGGAGGAATCAGGATTTGGAGAGTGCGACTTGGGAGTTAGAGTCGGCTATGAGGGAGGCTTACCCTCAGCTGTTTCCCTAATTAGTTTGGTTTTTTTTTCTTCTTGTAATGTTTGGATTATTACTTTCCTTCTATAGTAGAGGTGTTGTGCGTAAAGTTTCGGGACGAAACTTAATTTTAGGGGGAGTGACTGTAACGCACCCGATTTTTTTTTCCTGCGATTATTTAAATTCTCGTTTGGCGTTACATCGACGCATTTTCTTGGCTTGTCCCATCCGTGGAGTGTGGTCTTAACTCCTTAAAACTCGGTGCCCTATTTTGTAGCCTGTTGGCAAGATCTCCCTAGCAAGCTGAGTCGTTTTGGGTGACCCGATGTGGCCTCTCGGGGGATGCTTGTGTTTTGGCTTCGGGAGTGTATAACTCGAGTTATGTTTGTCGAAAGTTAGTATCGACTACACCGTTGTGTTCGTAGCATGGATATTTAGCTACGGTGCGAATTTCGTCAAATTCCGAGATAGTTTCATTTTCGCGTCGCTTTGGGTGTGCCATTAGTAAAGACTAGAAGAAATTCTCTTTTTTTATTTATTTAAGGAGCAGGGGGTTGGGTTCGGTTTTGCTGAACCGATGCTTTAAAGCTTGTATAAAAGCCTTATTAAGAAGTGGCGGGCCCACTTATCCTCTCTTCTTCTCCCCAAGACCGAAACAGCTGCTCCTGTTCGCGGAAAACAGGGGAAACCACATGACCTGCTTCTCCTTCGGACGGCGATTTCGGGAGTGTTCGTGGATGGATTTTGATTTCGAAAGCGGCGTTGTCTTGCTCTCGCTCAGATCTTCGTTTTAACGGTAAGAGGTTTGTTTTTCATGGAGTTTTAGGAGACCCAGATTTTCGGTTTCGTGTGGTTTCCGCCATTAAAGTGTGGGTTTGATTGTTAGGTGCTGCTCCTTCTAGTGTAGAGTGAAGAGGAGGGAAAGCCGACCAAGCTTCGCCGGAAATCGAGGCAAGTGGTATTCTTGCCCTTGCCATTGTTGTTCTTTTGAATTTTGGAATGTTTCCCGGTTAGCCCTAGGGTAGAAACCATGCATATTCTCTTTTATCTTGCTAAATTTTAGGGCTTAGATTCTCCTATGAGACCCCTCCTTATGCTGCTTACTCAACCTGCTAGTTGTGTTCACCATTTAGACTCCAGATTTGTAGATCTAGTTGGGTGCTTTTGCGGGTGGGGCTGAGAGAGAGATTGAGGGAGGAAGTTGTGGTAGGGCTCTGGTTAGAACCAGTCTTGGTAGACTCTCGGGTTTTGGTGTTGAGTGTGGTGCACAAACTCAAAGCCAAAAGCCGCCCGGACTTGGCGTTGAGTGTGGTGGACACACTCAAAGCCATAGTTTGGTCTGTTCCTTGCGGCTGAGTGGTGGGGTGATTGAGTGAGAATTTTCGTCTAAGTCAAAATTGATGGGAATCACCAAGTGATTCCCGCCGATTTCGACGTGTATCGTCAGTTATTCCCACCGATCAGCGAGAATCATCCTTGATTCCCGCCGATTCGTCCAGAATCATTCTGCATTCCCGTCGATCGGCGAGAATCATCCTGGATTCTCGCCGATTCCGCGAGAATTATCCAGCATTCCCGCAGATTCGGTGAGAATCAGTCGGCATTCCCGCCGACCTCCTCTTGTTGGCGATGATTTAGGGTTTTCCTGCGGGAGTGAACTTTGGCGTAGAGTGAGTTGACCTCACTCAACGCCAAAGCTGCTTTGGCGTCGAGGGAGGTGGACTCACTCAACGCCACAGTCTGGTTTTGTGTTTTTGCTAAAGGCGTTGAGGGAGTGGACCTCACTCAACGCCATATCTATTTTGGCGTTGAGTGAGGTTAGCTCACTCAACGCCGCTGCCTCTTTTGCTGAAGGCGTTGAGGGAGTGGACCTCACTCAACGCCATGGCTATTTTGGCGTTGAGTGAGGATAGCTCACTCAACGCAAAAGATGTTCTTTCGGAGGGCGTTGGGTGAGTGATTCTCACTCAACGTCTTGGCTGTTCTTGCGCTAAGTGAGGCTAACTCACTCAACGCCAAGGTCTGGTTAGGCGCTGAGTGGATTTCACTCAACGCCAAGCCGTATTGAGTAACTTCAACACAATTTCTCTTTCCTCGATTTTTGTTCCCGAGTGAATTCCTTGATTTTATTTTGAGTTTCCTTGTCGGCCATATTTTTCTTTCCTAAAGCCCGAATCGTGGGTTGTGGTTAGTAGTGGTGGTTTGAAGCTCTTCATGGGGGAGGTGTTGTGTAATTTAGCCAAGGCCACCCTTATTCTTCTATCTTGCTCAAGGTACGGGCTGGGCAAGGGGGTGGAAGGTCCCTTGTGCTTTCACATGTAGACCCTTGAGCTTGTTGGCTTGGAAATGGTGGTTGGGGGACTGAGTTTGCCTCTAACCGGATCCATGTTGTTTTTTTTTGCTACTACCATCTCCCACAGCTTAGGGTGTTAGAAGTTTCTCCCTTGGTAGATTGCAGCACTTTGGGCTCTTAGTAGCCTAGTAGACCCTGCAGGATGTAGTTTCTAGGCAGGGTTGGTGTTGTTTCCTCGCACGTAGTGCATTCCTTGTTGTCTTGTCTTGGGCAGTTATGACTTTTTCTGCTGTGTGTTTTCCTCTTTTATTTATTCCCTGGTTGACACTTCCATGCAGTTTTTCCTTGTTTTGCTTGCTAAGGTATTCTTTCTTCTTTTGAATGCCTCAGGTTCTGAGCAGTAGCCAGTTTGGTTTCTAGGTTGCGGTGGTGTTGCTGGTGGTCTCTTGGACTTTGGATATCCTGTTGCTTGGTTAGTGAGGTAGTTTTTCTGTACTTTTCTTACAGACATACGTATTTGCTTGTGGGTTCGTGTGAGGTTATTGGCGCACACTGGTAGTTTTTACCTTTGTACTAGATATATTACTTTTGCTGCTACCATTTTCTGGAGATTGCCTATTTGCTCTGGGGAGGATTTATGCTAGGTTGCTAGTTATTTTAAAACTACAATTATTATTATGAGTATATCACATGATCAACATTTTTTATAAAGGTAAATCACTATTTTCCAAACAACGTATAAAGATCGTTTCCTTATATATAATATAAATTAAATGTAGAGTCTTGCATGGCATAAGTGGTCCTCTTAGGGCTCTTATGCACATCTTAGGATGTCAAACCTCAATAAAATATTTTTTACACTGCGCTTAAGTATAGTTTTTAACTGTGGACTAGGTGATCCAGCGAGCCGAGGGATACGGCCTCTAAAGTAGAACTGATTTTCTAATCATTAAACACATAAATTTCTTTCATAAAGTGTAGTAGATGGTTTTGCCTGAGGGTCAGCAGTTATCCCCTGCTTGACGTGGCATCATGACACGCGTTTTCTCATACTCTGATAATTCTTTAATTCGGAGAAAATGTGGGTTGTGACATCTAGTTCCTCTTACATAGCAATGATCCAGTGTGGATCTTGTTCTGCATCTTGAATAGATTGAGGCTCAACTTGAGATAAAAAGCAGGTGTGCATCAGGTTCTGGTTGACCTTATTTCTAGTTTGCACACCAGCTGATATGTTTCCAATAACTGGGGAGATTGGGTGATCTCTTGTTGTTACTAAATCAACAGGGGGTGTTGATAGTTCACCAAACTGTGTTATTGTTTCCTCTTGTGGAACAACAAATGGCTCTTCAAAATGGTTTTCTCT
Source organism: Platanthera zijinensis (assembly GCA_039513925.1). Classification (NCBI taxonomy): domain Eukaryota; kingdom Viridiplantae; phylum Streptophyta; class Magnoliopsida; order Asparagales; family Orchidaceae; genus Platanthera; species Platanthera zijinensis. Next base: position 201,320,840 of record CM077084.1, on the reverse strand, counting down.
AAGATGTTGAACATAAAGATGTTGAGTATCCTCTTCATCTTCACTGATTTCAGCTCTTTGTTGGATAGGTAAATGTACTGAATCCTTTTCTACAATGTGTAACTTGTCCAAATTTTCTGAAAGAGAGTGTACCTGCAATGGTTCTATGGTAGAAGTAGACTTCTCCTTTAACACATGTTAGTCTCATCAAAAGATACTTGAATAGATTCTTCAATTTTAAGAGAAGTTTTCTTATAAACCCTATAAGATTTACTGATCGTGGAGTATCCCAGAAACACTCCTTCATCAGCTTTAGCTCTGAATTTTGCTAAATACTTCTTATCATTATTGTGAATATAATAAATGCAGCAAAAAATTTTGAAGTAGTCTACTTTAGGTTTCTTCCCTTTGAGCAATTTATAGGGAGTCTTGCCCTTCAGTTTATGTATCAAACTTCTGTTCAACACATGGTTGGAGGTGTTCACTGCCTCTGCCACAAAAGGATAGAGGAAGGTGAGCATCTGTCAACAATGTAGTAGAAGATTCAATTAGGGTTCTATTTTTCCTTTCAGCTACCCCATTTTATTGAGGAGTTCTAAGAGCTGAGAAAGTATGCCTGATCCCTTCACTCTGACCAGACTCCTTCATAAGAAAAGAATCAAACTCTGTCCCATGATCACTTCTGATCAGGGTAATGTGAGTATTGAACTCAATCTGTATGCATTTGAGAAAATCTGTCAAATATTTAAAGTTATACGACTTCTTCCTCAGAAAGAATACCCAAGTTAATCTAGAGAAGTCATCTATAATCACTAAAGTGTAAGATTTCCCTCCTAAGCTTTGTACTTTAATGGGTCCAAAAAGATCCATGTGTAACAGATACAAAATCCTAGGTGAATCACTCTTATTAAGTGACTTAAAATTATTTTTAGTTTGCTTGCCTAATTGACAATCCCTGCAGAGTCCTTCGTTCTTGTAGGGGCCAGAAGGTAGTCCTCTAATAAGGTTGTCCTTGGACAGTCTAGCAATGGTTCTAAGGTTTAAGTGTCATAGTCTCTTATGCCATAAATAATTTGGTTTGCAGACTGATATAAATAAGCAGATATCTATGTTGGTTGAAAGGAAATCTACAAGATAAATGTTACCTTTCCTTTTACCTGTTAACACTGTTGTGTTATCCTCTAACTTGATCTGGCATAAGGATTTGTTAAATGTCACTTAATATCCTTCATCACAGAGTTGACTGATGCTAATTAGGTTGTGCTTCAGTCCTTCCACATAAGCCACCTTCTTGAATGTGACTGAGCAAATCTGAACAGCACCATATCCTTTTCTTTGACCAAAGTTTGAATCTCCAAAGATCTCTTTGGGTCCAAGTTTGGCTTTGAAGGATGTGAGATTGTCCTTACTCCCTATCATGTGCTTTGAGCACCCACTATACATATACCATTATTGGTTCATTGCTGGATAGGTCTTCACCTGCACATAAACAATTTGTATGTTTTTGACCCAGTTTACCTTGGGTCTAGGTTGATAACCTTTAAATTCAGAAATGAAATACATCCCTGGCTGACTCTTATATCCTTCAGGATGGTATCTCCTAGGAGGTACTATCCATTCAGTATACGGGTTGCAGCTTTGGGATGAGGGACTTCTAGGATTGACTTGAGATTTACCTCTGAAAGAGGGTTCAAAGCTCTGAGCTTCGTTCGACGATCATCGACCTGAGTTCGACGATCTTGGGTCAGATCGTCGAGCTCCGTTCGAAGATCGACTATACCAGAGTTCAGAGTTCAGAAGTTATCGATCTGAGTTCGACGATCCAGCCTTGGATCGCCGAGCTCTGTTCGACGATCGTCAAGCTCTGTTTGACTTTTTTCTGTTGAACTTGATTTTCCTTAGGTAAATCTGGATTCTTCCTAGCTACCTCTACAACACCCTTTCCTTTATAAGAAATAAATTTAATTAGGGTTGTTAATACTATAGGTTGGCTGGATGAAGCACCCAAGCCCAGTGTACTATTAAATCTTGTGTTCACTATGCTTGTGATGTCCATCAGTCTGATGCTTCTCCCATTAAGGGATTCTTCAAACTTATTTGCCTGGGATAACTCACTTTTCAGTGAAGCTATCTCCTCCCTACAGCATTCTAACTCCTCAGAGAGTTTGAGGTTGTCTGATTTTAAGGTGCAATGTTCAGACAATTGATTTCTAAGAGAGATAATCTCTTTCTCAGATTTTAACAGTTCTAAACAAAGTGCCTTAAATTCAGACCTAAAGTCCTCTGAGTCAAAGTCAAAGGAGTCTATTACCTGGTCTTCTTCAGTTTGAGTTTCAGATTCTGAATCTGATCCTTGTTCAGCATCAGAATTTTGCTGAGAGGCATTGATAGCCATCATGCAGAATTCCTTTTCTTCAGCATCATCCTCATCATCACTTGAGCATGATGAGGCTTCTGATTCCTCTTTAGTATAACTCCAGCTTTCAGCTACAAACCCCTTCCTTGTATGTTTATTTTTGTTGGAGGAGGATTTGTTGCTGTTATTTCCTCTGGAGTCCTTGTCTTTTCTCCTATCTTTCCTGTCCTTCTAGTCCTTATTCTGATTTTCTGGATAGTTAAGCATTATATAGCCTGGTTTCCTACATCCAAAACAGATTATTTCTTTATTATTTGACTTGTAATACCTTAGTTTCTCATGCCCTCTTGATGACCTCTTTCTGAAATCTTTTCTGGCAATCTTATAAAATCTTTTGGCACGCAAACTCATCAATTCTTCATTGCCTGTGACCTTGTCTTCAGGCAGATCTTCTGTAGCTTTGAATGCTATGGTCTTCTCCTTTCTGATGGCTGGAGAAGCAGTCTTTTGTTCTTCCTCTCTTTTCTTGATGAGCAGCTCATAAGACTTGAGCTTGCCCAACAAAGCTTTAGTAGTAATCTCAGTTAGGCTTCTGGCATCCTTGATTGGCCAGATCCTTGAGTCCCAAGTGCTAGGGAAACACATTACGATCTTGTCATTTAGTTCAGTTAGAGAGATCTCCTTGTCCAGTGTTTTTAGTTGACTGACTATTAGGCTGAGTCTATTGTACATGTAAACCACTGATTCAGTTTCTCCTTTATTGAAGTTCTCATATTGGCTTATAAGATGGGATCTCCTGTCCTTCGTTTCATCAGCAGATCCTGAGACAATTTCAGATAATTTGTCCCATATCTCTTTTGCTGAACTGTATTCAGCCACCTTTTGGAATATCTCATAAGACATGGTCTGAGCAAGGATATTCATAGCCTTTGCATCTACAACTTTCCATTTCTTTATTTCTGCATCTGTTCCTGAAGGAGGTGGAACAACACTTGTACTTGTGATCACTGGGGGTCTTGGACAAACTGTCAAAATAGAATTAAAAATGTCCTCATCAATAGAATTCATGTAAAGCTTAATCCTTGCCTTCCAAAGTGCAAATTTAGAGAGGTTACACACTGGAGGTCTGGTGCTAGCATAGTCTTTGTTCTGTGCCATGGTTTTGTATGAAAATAAATATAATACAAAAGGTAATAACTATCCTCTATAGAAGGTTTATCTTATCAAGGATCTTTTGGTTCAGGTGTTAGCATGTTGAACCAATCTGTTGAAGATTCAGATGTTGAATAACCAACCTCCCTCTGATACCAATTGAAAGAGAGGAAAAGATCTACCTTAACTCTAGAGGGGGGGTGAATAAAGTATTTTTAAAATAATTTACAATAAAAACTATAAAGCAGTGGAAGACTTAATTTATGTATATGTGTATGGTGCTTGTGATGAAATAAAAACTAAAGAAAGAACTAAGAAAACCCACAGCACACATCAAAGTCAAACACACAGAAATAAGATGACACAAGGATCTATAGTGGTTCCCCAACAACCTGGGTACATCCACTCTTCTACCACCCTATATAGAAATCCATTGAAGGAATAGTTGATCAGGTGTCCTGGGCACCAATGAGCTTTTGATAAGGTGCTGAAAAAACAAAACCAGATTTTTTGATAAGGTGTCTTGCCACCACTGATTTTGACATGGTCTCAGAAACCAGTTTCAGAACTTTTGAAGAGAGTTTTGAAAAACCCTTTTACAGGAGGTAAAGGAAAAAAAGAAAGAAAGAGTTGAGTTGTTCTTCTGTGTCTACAGTCTTAGAGAAGACAAGTGGAAGATGAAGCTAAAGCTCTCCCTGAGATCTGTAAAGGTTCTCGAAGGTGAGCTTTGCTAGGGTGATAGGTCTTCAGGTGCTTCAGATCTCCAGCAAAAGATGATTTCAGCAGATGCTGAAATGTGTGATGTCTGGAGTCCTTGATGTTGAAGCTTTTGAACACTTGAGGATTTGGAGGAGCAGATGATTTCCTCCACAGAAAACTTTCTTGTGTTCTTGAAGATTTTGACTCAGTGAATCTGTATGTTCCAGAAGATGAGTTCTTGATCAGAGTATATTTTGATCTCTCTTCTGTAGCTCTTTTTCTTAATCCAATGATCCTGTATATCTCATGCCTATCTTGTTGTATTGATCTGTTGTTCTTTCAAAAACATATTCTGTAGGAGTATATAAGATTATGACTTAGATGGTCGTTACTATGTCATAAATGACTTCCATAAATGACAATTGTTTCTTGGGAAAGTCCTAAGTAACATTCCTTTTAACCTTCCTTGAAACTTGCTCCAGATTTTTTGAAACTGCTACATAATCCTTTGCAATAAATGCAGGAAATAACTCTGAAAGAATTCCAAAACTGTTCTTGAATTTGAATTCTTAAAGCGTCGATCTCTCACAAAAATCATCGACCTGAGCTCAGCTATCGTCGACCTAAGCTCAGAGATTGGATTTATACTAGAGATAGAAAACGTCGACCTGAGCTCTACGATCGTCGAACAGAGCTCAGCGACTTGGAAAATAGCTGAAGACAAAATGTCGATCTGAGCTCAAAGATCGTCGACCGGAGTTCGACGACTTGAAGAATTGAACTCAGAGAACGTCGAACTAAGTTCGACGTTTCGTCGACCTGAGCTTGACGAAAATTGCCTTAGTCTCAACACTGAATCCTGATCTTTGAATGGTCTTGGGGGCAGCTTCAAACCTAAGTTCTAACCCTTAGACTCATTCTAATTTGACCTTTTCAACTATACAACTAGGTAAAACCAATTTTCTAAAAACATAGTGATCCTTGCCCAAATTAGTAATAGGGTGTTCCTACATCTTGTGTGTTGTATATTCTCTTGTGATGTCTGGCTAAGTGTCTATCGACTAAAAAGAGAAAATCTCTTTTATATTCTATAGTCAATAATTTCTCCTTTCAAATTTGAATTGCTGACATTAATTGCTGATTACCCTTGAGAAAAAAATGGCTGGAATATTGTCTTAAAAGAGTTTCCCCAACTGTCCCTAATAAAATAAGCAAGCAATTAACCGAATGAAGACAAAAATTAATGCTGCCAGTAACGGCTATATTCAGGGGAATATGAGCATTAATTACTCAAGAATATTATTGCTAAATAATATAGAAAGTGAGGGACAAAATTAAGGAAAACTTCTCATTTTGGCTTGGTATTGAAATCGTCGACCTCAGAACAGAATTTGTCGACTAGAGATCAAAGTTCATCGACCTGAGAATTCCTATTCGTCCACCTGAGCTCTGCAAATTGCATACTGATAATAACTTGCCAATTTTGTGCTCTGAGATCGTCGAGCTGAGAATCTATTTGAAAGAGTCGATCGTCGACCTGAGCTCGAATATCGTCGAGCTCAACTCAGAGAAATAACTCTGAGTTTGTAGATCTGAGATCAATGATCGTCGAGCTGAGTTAGAAGAACTTCGAAATGATCATTCTGTTCTCTGAATCTTCTAAGTCTTAAGACTACTGATGTCCTCTGCTGGCTGGTCCATGAAGGTTGAACCTAAATACTAGCCAAGCTCTAGGACTACCAGACATGACCCTGGCTATGCAATGTGGTCAGACTCAACCTAATTTAGTGAACATAGCCCAAAAACAACTAGGGATCCAACAAGATGGGTTTTGAATTATTCCCCAATGGTCCCAACACCTAGAAATCCGTGATAACTACAGCCCCACTCATGATCACTTCCACCTCCTTTATCTCACCGTCGGTCTTCACTACCGACCCATCGGCAAGCACGAGACATTTACGAACATTTGACTCAATATTTAAATTAAATTTCTCAACATATTTCAAAGGAAGAATGTTGCAAGAAGATCTGGAATCATATAAGGCCACCATATCAACCTCATTTATCTTACACTTAACAACCACTTCATTTTTATTGCACTCATCCGCCTCCCCGACACTCTTCCCTTGCTCACGAGGATTTTTTTCCGTGTCGCTTGGGAGGGTACTGCGAATATGCTCAGAGAACACATGGGACAGTTGCCCCAGCTGCATCTCCAAGTTTCTCATGGAGGCGGTCTGAGTAGTCATGTTGGATTGGGACATCTCCATGAATTTCTCCATCATTTCTTCAAACACACTCTTTCGCATCCCCTGCGCATTCTGATTATAACCCGGTGGTGGCAGTTACAGCTGGCTATTAGTGGCGTGAGCATCAAACTGATGTTGGCCTCCCTACCATTTGTGACCAGGAGCATTTTTGTTTCAGGAGATATTAAGATGATTTCTCACATTCGGGTTATAAGTATTGTTATAAGGAGCAGTACAGTTCTGATTTATTATAAAATTTAAACTCTCGTCAGTAGATATACTTGAGGGATCTGCAAAAGATTCTCCAGCTGGCCATTCATATAAATGAAGGACGGGTTTTCCACAACCCTGGCATTAAATAGCCATCACCCGAGCTGGAGGAGTGGTCGATCTGGTTAGCATCATTATTCCATCCATTGTGGGATGGCTCCTCTCAGCTTGCGGCTGCATAACGTTCACCTCGATCAAATTTCTTGCACCCATAGGTGTATTTCCTTATAACCCCGTATCCGGCGAGTGAGGTCAGACGAGCCCAGCTCAAGCCCTGGGCGAATTGGGTCCCGAGCGGAGAGTTCGCTCGATGCCCCTTCCCCGGCATCGTGAGTCCAGCCCGCCTAGGCGCCCAATCCATCTCGCCTAGGCGACTAGAGGGCTGAGTTTGTCGAGCCTAGTTCGATGAACTTCAGCCCGTTTATCGAGGCCGCAGAGGGCGAGTAGGGCATGTCGGGTCTGAGCTAGCCAAAGTGTCGAGCTGAGGAAGTGAGTACTAGCTTCATCGAGTACTCGCCGCCCTTGTCAAGTAGAGAAAGTGGGGAGTTACTTGCCCTATATGTTGTCGGGTGTTAAAAACCATTTTGCCCCAGCAAGTCTGCCCACAGCCAGTCAGAACAGTGGAGTCTCGCTGTTGGCAGACCTAGGTGGCCTGCACATAGCAGTTCCAGACATTGGAGATTGGCTATTTGCAGACCGTTTTCAGAAATCTTTAAATAGGACCAAAGGGGTATCTCAGATAGGCATGCTCATTTGTGCCCGGTCTTCTAGTGCTCTCTGAGATACCTTAGCTACAGTGCCTGGCTAAGGAGGGTAAGTGCTCTAAGAAATTCCGGGTGTGTGGAGGGGTCTCTGTGCTATTGCCTTGGGTCTATCCCTAGTCTTTCTTCCTTGGTTTTTCGGGCTTGCGAAAGAGAAGTACTTGTGTGATCACCCCTTACCCAAGGGTGAACTCCTCGAGACCAAATTATCGATTTCAACAGTTTCTTCCAGCAGTATAATATGTACTTTGAGAAGCGGTGTTGTGAAGGAACTGCAATGCATCGTCTGGAGTAAGGTTCATGATAGTGCCTCCAGCCGCCGCGTCGATCATAGCCCTATAATTAGGGTCAATAACAAAATAAAATATTTCCACTAAATTCCACAGCTCACAGCCATGGTGGGGGCATCGACGTTGTAGATCAGCAAATCTCTCCAAGACCACAGACAAAGTTTCCATGTCCAACTGCCGGAAAGTTGCTTTCTCCCTTCGGGCATTCAATATTTTGTACATCTGGTTGAATTTAGCTAGGAACTTCATTGAAAGAGCCTCCCACGTAGTTGCAGTCCCATGAGCAATAGTGTGGAGCAAGGTTTTTGCCTTGTCCCTCAGCAAAAACGAGCACAGCCTTAGCTTCACTACATCGTCAGTAATGCTGGCATAGCGGAAGGTGCCACAAATCTCCGAGAATTCCGCCAGATGGAGCTGCGGTTCCAAACTTGGCAATCCCAAAAACTTCGTGTTATTTTGGATCATGTTGAGGATGGCAGGCTTAATCTCGAAGTGGTTGTTTACGATGGTCGGGAAGAAGCCAAGGTAAACACTTCCTACTGTAGGGGTCATGAAGTCTCGCATTGTCCAACTGCGGGGTTGGACCACCTCCTGGTCCTCAACGACCTGTTCACTAAGGCCATTTCCTCCTTGCCTTTAATCTTCCATTATTTCTTCAGTAGCAGCAGCACGCTAGCGAGCTTGCCTCGCTCGTGCGGTCTCAAGATCTACTCCAAGATCTTCACCTCTATCCCTGGTGTTTGGATCTGTCATACAATAAACAAAAAAAATTATCAAAGTGCTAAAAAAACTTGAAAACCTTTTCCATAGAAAAATACACACAACGGTTGCACTCCCCTATAACGGCGCCAAAAACTTGATGTACTTTTAGCAAGAGTACCGATCATAGTCAAATAATAAAGTTGAGGAGTTGAATCCCCGGATATCGATCTATCGAGGAGTGCAGGTAGGGAGTGTGACTTTGCAATTGAAAGAGGGATTGCAAGTTTCAACGTAACAAGGGGTTTTGATTTTTGGTTACCTAAATTTAATACTAATAAAACTATTGCGGGTCGCCTTTGATGAGTCCATATTTTATACTTAATTCCGGACTCATCTAGGCTTATTTTCTTGTCTTTGCACACCGTTTAGCGTAATTTGCACTCCTTTTGGTTCGCTACGGTTTTCCATGTCTTGTGCACCTTTTTTAGCCTATTTCTGTGTGTGTGTGTATTTCATTCTTGCTATGATTATTATTGTTTGTCTGTGACTGCCATGTCGACATCCCGTCCAGTTTTCCTGCAGGTTCTTGGATCGTGTGGGCGTCCGGGTTAGGGATTTCACCATTTTTGACAAAGGAGCCAGTGGTCGTGCGTTTTTACCCACGCACGACCATCGACCTCTTTGGCGTACGATCATTGGTCGTGCGCAGTCTGCCCTCTTTTATGAAAGTTCTGTCCCGGCATATCGCACGATCACCAGCCATACCGCGCACGATCACTGCTCGTGCGCTGCCGGTCGTGCGCAGTCATGACATCTTTTTCCACTTTTCTGCCTCCATATCGCACGATCACGGACCATATCGCGCACGACCACTGGTCGTGCGCCTGTGATCGTGCGCGCTATTTAATTCTGTTTTCTATAAATAGCGCAGGTTTCGCCCTATTCCGCATCGCTCGACATTTTCCGCCGTATTTCGTCCCCGACGAGTTTTTCCGCCGTCCTCCTTCATTCTCCACCTTAGGGAGGGTCTCCGAGCAAGCTTTCACCGCCAAATCAAAGCCGGAGCATCCCCTCAGCCTCCTCCTTCATCCTCGAGCTTCAAGTGAGGTTTGACCTAGCTTTCTCCATCAAGCTAGGAGGAGCATGTGCTTACGTCTTCCGCAGCGTGATACGGAGAAGACGGGATATTGGAAGGTGGTGACAGCCCTTCTCTACCCCGGACGCAGTTGAGGACCGAGCTTGGACTCGGATTGACAACTCGGGATTCCAACCGTGAACCCTCAATAAGGCTTCGGACCCGGTCGATTTCGCACACTCCTCTTATGTTGTTGTTGATAGCTTAGTTTAATTTCTATGTATTGATGAAGTATTTTTATTGATTAGCATTTTCACTTATTCATGTCTATGTGAGTTATTGTGATTTTGTTATTATTGCTTGAGGTGCGCCATATTCCATCCTCCACCATCCACCCTTGCCTCACTAGCAATTGCTAGTGGCGTGCGTTGCGAAGAGGTGCTCACGACCCTCATTCCGCCATTCTAACCACCACATCCGCTAGCCTACTCGTCCATCCGCCAAGCGATTCGGTGCATAGCGGCCCGTGTAGTTTCCATCCCGCCTGGCGAAGCTTTGCATAGCGGCATTGCATAGGAGTAGTTTGTAGATTTTTACTTTATTTTACGCAACCATCAAACCCCCCCCCCCCTTTTTGAGCCGACCCGAGGACTTCAATCTCAAGTCCTCCGCGACATTAACTCATCCCTTACTGTGTTCCTCAAGAGACCGACACTCGGGGATTTATTCCCAAACTTTATTACTTGTGCGATCGGTACGCTTGCCGTATTTTCCACGCATTAAGTTTTTGGCGCCGTTGCCGGGGAACACAGTCGTTTGAGTTTTTGAAGATGTAGATGCGAGATAGTCGCCCTTGTCCATTTGTTCATACCATGTTTTGTCTTTATTTTAGTTTTTGAAATTGTTTACTTTAATTTTTTTTGTCCCTTGCTTGTTTTCTTTTTTTTAATATTGCAGATCCGAGTTGTTTTATTCTTGTGTGTAGTAATTTCCGGTAAATATTTCTGTTCACGATGGATTCTGCTGCCGAGTGCCGTATTTTTGACGCTTTGCGGAGATGCATCGATGTCATGGCTGTTTCTAATGCCGAACACTGTTTTCGGTGTATTCTATGTCAAGGTGTGGGCCATATGTTGAAGGATTGTCCTCGCTTGTGCAAGCCTTCTACCTCTGTGGGCGCATCCGCAGTAGTCCCCTGTTCGCGGGAGACTACTGTGGATGGGCCTACCAGGGTGTTGCCTGGCCCATACATTGACATGGCGCACCTTGCTCGATTTTTGCCCGTTGAGATTACGGAAGAATCTCTCGCCGCATATAGTTCCTTCATGGGTTCCTCAACCCCTTTTTACGAGCTTCCTTTGAGTGATCACTCTCACTTAGATGTTAGCCCGCAAGGAGTGGATCGGGAACTCATGGACGATCCTGTATGGGACGATGAGAGTGTTCCGGTCGTCGACGGGGTGGCATCTACGGATGATGTTGCGATGGGGCCTGCGCATTCTATGCCTGATTTTGAGAGCAGCTTTGCCCCTACGCAGTATTTGCCGGAGTTTTCTACTCCTTTTTCTTGTGAGTCGGCTGATGAAGCCGTTATTGTGGATGATTCGGTGCCTGAGGTTGTGCCGATGTGGGATGACGATTCTGCTATCTCCGATGGAGAATGTGGATCTTCGGACCACTATGATGCACCCCGGTGGGACGAGGAGTATTACCTTTCGGATGCGGAGGTCTGCACCTCCCTATCTGACGAGGTGGTCCCCCTTTCCACCGCGGACTTCGATTTCTCGGATTCTCCCCAATACGACTCATATGACACTGACAGTGATCTTTGTTTGGATCCTGCTGAGAGTGATTTCGGGATCACTCTCCCTATTTCCGCTTCTTCTAGTTTTTCTTCTCCTTTATTCCTTGACCCCCCTTCTCCTTCTGCGCCTGTGCGGGTTGACTCCCTGCAGGTGAGTTGGGTTGACATTGAGCCTTGCGCTCAGGTTGTCGGCGAGTGCCTCAGCTTGCATGAGGAGTTTCCTACTCCTTTTGCAGTTGAAGCCTCTACCTTCACCTTCGCCCCCAACAAGCTTGTGGTGGACGATACCTTGCTAGGCAAGGATTTGTTTTGTGATGAGATGAGCGAGGACCAGGTCGGCTCCTCATCTTATTTCCTGCTTCCTCTACCTGAGTTTTTCAGGAATTATTATCTAGGTAGATGGGTGACTGTTCTATCACCGTATCGGTACCCGTTACCGACACGGATATTAGAATAGTTACCTGTGCACTTTTCTTTTCATAGGCCCATTAGCTAGAACTTTTCTTTTGTTGAATAAGTCATGCTGGGATGACAATAACCCCAGTACTTATCCTTTATTTTCTGCATTTTTATTTTTATGTCTATTTTAGTTTTAGTATTTCTTTTTGTATATTTTTCTTTTGTTTTTGCGGAGCTCATCCCTGCAGGTATCCATGGAAACTACGCATTGGCGGGGTTGTGATTCTTCGTTTGGCGGGCCTGCTTCTACTTTTCATGCGTCTTCTGGTATGCTCACTAGCTGAGCATTGGGTAACCTCTTCCCTTAGCTCATTCTGATTTTAATTTCTCTATAATTTGATGTGTTGTTTAGTTTAAGTCTGGGGGAGAGCTACTAGTTGTTGCCTTTTGCACGTGCACATTGCATGCGCATACTAGAAGCTTTTATAGTTAATATTTTGTTTAGTTCATTTCTTGCACACCACTGCACCCACATGAGCGCGTGCTTAACTTTTTGCGTGTTGCGAGTTAAACTCGTGTCTTTGTCAGATTTTGGTAAAATTATGGTGCTGGCTTAGGATTGTGAGACGGAGTAAAATGTTGGCCTTGCTGTGTTCCTAGTCAATTGCTCTCATTTTGTGTAGAAATTTGTGTAGATTTAATTTTTCTGTATGCTTATAGTTTTATATTTTTCTATTTGCGTAAATATTTCTTATTCTACTCAAAAGTTGGTGAATCCGGTGTGAATCAAACGGTAGCGTAGGAATGTGTGTAGCCGCCACTAGACTCGTATTGCTTGAGTCGGGAGGAAGGATTATCTTTCTCGGTTGCTAAGAACTTGCCCCAAGCTATTCTTGAAGCATTGGTGCACGGTTAGTCTAGCGTGAGAGTGATGTAGGCCACCTTTTGGCCCGGTTGAACTTTGTACCCATTCCTAACATCGCCCTTGCTAGCCCCTTTGTGCCTACCCTTCCTTTTGATTCAGCTCCACTATATTCGCCAAAGCCTCATAGCCGATCCTAGTCGCACACCCAATTCGAGATTTAGTAGTTTACATTTTATGTTGGGTTGTGATGTGGTGATTCGTATTTGTGATATGTGGTTGCGCCCAAAAGAAAAATGTGCTGATTTTGTAAAAAGAAAAAGAAAATATTTAATAGAAAAATATTTGAAAAAGAGAAAAAGAGAAAAGAAAAAGAGAAAGAAAAAGTTTGATTGAAAATCTTTATTTGAGATGATTTGGATTTGGAGTAGGCGGTGCACACACCCATTTAGTAAAAGTTAAGTCTGGGGGTGTGGTGCACCCGTGTTTATTTTGTGGGCAGCGGGTACTAGTTTTGTACGTTAGCTCATTTGGGTTAGGTGCATACCCTTCATGTTTATCCTTGTTTTCCTCACCGTAACCCAAGCCCCATTATTACCCGAAGTCCTACGGACTTTCGCTTGAGTTGACTAGTGCCGTGGAGTGAGTGCGAACGGGCAAGCTTATGGTCTCCAACATTGGTGGATTCCTTTGGGGGTAATCTTGAGCCCCGGTCTTCGGCAATGCTCACCTTAGTGACCTGTGCACTTTCTTCCCGCGTAGGACCAGATGATTCACCGTGATTCCACTTTTGAGTAATAATAAATTTTTGATACGCATTGTGAAAAATATAAAATATTTTGTATACTTAAAAATTTCCTCTACTTTATTTTTATGCACGCGAGCATGCGACTTCGCATGGTACTCCGTTTTGCAATTTCTTTGTTAGCTAGTTCATTTTCCCCGTCTGCTTAGGTTTTGTTTGCTCGGGACGCGCAAACGGTTAAGTCTGGGGGTGTGATGAGTCCATATTTTATACTTAATTCCGGACTCATCTAGGCTTATTTTCCTGTCTTTGCACACCGTTTAGCGTCATTTGCACTCCTTTTGGTTCGCTACGGTTTTCCATGTCTTGTGCACCTTTTTTAGCCTATTTCTGTGTGTGTGTGTATTTCATTCTTGCTATGATTATTATTGTTTGTCTGTGACTGCCATGTCGACATCCCGTCCAGTTTTCCTGCAGGTTCTGGGATCGTGTGGGCGTCCGGGTTAGGGCTTTCACCATTTTTGACAAAGGAGCCAGTGGTTGTGCGTTTTTACCCACGCACGACCATCGACCTCTTTGGCGCACGATCATTGGTCGTGCGCAGTCTGCCCTCTTTTATGAAAGTTCTGTCCCGGCATATCGCACGATCACCAGCCATACCGCGCACGATCACTCCTCGTGCGCTGCCGGTCGTGTGCAGTCATGACATCTTTTTCCACTTTTCTGCCTCCATATCGCACGATCACGGACCATATCGCGCACGACCACTGGTCGTGCGCCTGTGATCGTGCGCGTTGTTTAATTCTGTTTTCTATAAATAGCGCAGGTTTTGCCCTATTCCGCATCGCTCGACATTTTCTGCCGTATTTCGTCCCCGATGAGTTTTTCCGCCGTCCTCCTTCATTCTCTACCTTAGGGAGGGTCTATGGGCAAGCTTTCACCGCCAAATCAAATCCGGAGCATCCCCTCGGCCTCCTCCTTCATCCTCGAGCTTCAAGTGAGGTTTGACCTAGCTTTCTCCATCAAGCTAGGAGGAGCATGTGCTTATGTCTTCCGCAGCGTGATACGGAGAAGACGGGCTATTGGAAGGTGGTGACAGCCCTTCTCTACCCCGGTTGCAGTTGAGGACCGAGCTTGGACTCGGATTGACAACCCGGGATTCCAACCGTGAACCCTCAATAAGGCTTCGGACCCGGTCGATTTCGCACACTCCTCTTATGTTGTTGTTGATAGCTTAGTTTAATTTCTATGTATTGATGAAGTATTTTTATTGATTAGCATTTTCACTTATTCATGTCTATGTGAGTTATTGTGATTTTGTTATTATTGCTTGAGGTGCGCCATATTCCATCCTCCACCATCCACCCTTGCCGCACTAGCAATTGCTAGTGGCGTGCGTTGCGAAGAGGTGCTCACGACCCTCATTCCGCCATTCTAACCACCTCATCCGCTAGCCTACTCGTCCATCCGCCAAACGATTCGGTGCATAGCAGCCCGTGTAGTTTCCATCCCGCCTGGCGAAGCTTTGCATAGCGGCATTGCATAGGAGTAGTTTGTAGATTTTTACTTTATTTTCCGTAACCATCAAAAACCCCCCTTTTTGAGCCGACCCGAGGACTTCAATCTCAAGTCCTCCTCGACATTAACTCATCCCTTACTGTGTTCCTCAAGAGACCGACACTCGGGGATTTATTCCCAAACTTTATTACTTGTGCGACCGGTGCGCTTGCCGTATTTTCCACGCATCAGCCTTCACCGCATCGCTTGGGTGGATTACTCAAGTGACTAATAAGGATGATGTATAAACCATTGAGGGTAACAGTCACCTCTTCGCCGCGAACGCTCCTAATAATTGTTAAGACGATACTATCGCATCAAGAACACAAAAGATGGAAGCGAACCGAAACAAACTAGAACTAAAATATGTAAACATATAGACATGCTGAAATCATTAAGCAAATCAAGTTCTTACTCATCAATCCAACAATAACGCAATCAAAAACAAAGTTACTACAAGGGAAGGGGGAGAGTTACAACCAAACGCAGGAAGACTTTTCGAGATTCGCGGTCAGAGTCAAGGTTTATCGGGCCTTGTCCGTGATCGGTCTACGGATGACTTCCGGGGTTAAGAACTATTGTCACTTCCTTCTAATAGCCCATCTTCTTCATGAATAGCCGTCAGGTTAAACCTGACCGGAGAACTCCACGTATGCAGCACCTAAGAGCTAGAAACAGAGCTTGGGGGATGGAGAAGATGATGGTTGTTGGAGATAAAGTTATTAAGAGCTTTTTGAGGGAGAACGACGGTTGGACGAGCTCTCCATGGAGTAGTGAGAAGAAAACGGCAGGAAGAAGGTTTTCCTGCTCAGAGGAGCGGAAATGTATGCTGGATCAGATGCCTTGGGCAAATGAGACATGCGGCTTAAATAGAGAAATCAGAAATAATTATCACGCATGGTTTGACACACGACCGTGTGTTAACCGTATGATATTAAATTACAGAACAAGCTTGCAGAAGATGAAGCATTGAACTGTACGTTTCCTCCCGTACGGAGGTTTCCGCCCGTGCGTGAAGGAAAAAGCAAGGGTAACAATAGAAAGAAGAAATTTTCGGCAAGAAGGTGGAACCGTGAAATTTACTCGCGCACGGGCACTTCTGCCCGTGCGTGAGCAAATCGCACGATTAACCACAGAGCACAATAATCTAAACAGTCACAGGAAAACCTTGTGTTTCCTTCGCACATGGTTCAGATGAAACTGTGCGTTAGGATCGTCGAGCTCAGCTCGACGATATTCGTCGAGCTCCGCTCGACTATCTTCAAGCGATTAAAACACACGATTAGGAATAAACTGTTCGCTAAGGAATTGCAAGACCGTGTATTTTCCATAAATTAAAATTCCTGCCCTTGGGGAAAACGCACCACCTGCACAACAAAAACTTAAATTGGAGCACAAGCTCCAAGAACTAAAACAAGCATAAAACAAACAAATTCATGTGGGGAGTACCCCGGTACTTACCCCCGACATCAGAATGCGCAATTGCACACCCTCAAACCAAAGCAGTGCACATAGTGGTCATTGATCAAACGAAGCAAATATAACCGATTACTGGTTGAATTGCAGTGCACGAGTGAGAAAAAAAGCCCAGATGAGTCTAAAAAACCCTATATAAATCAGACTCATCACTCGATGGCCGGAAAGGGTGAGGAGGCAAAACACACTCTTTCAAGCCGCAAACTAGGTCCTCCTCTACTCCTTCTTCATTGGTTAGATCTTAGGAATCTTTAGAGATAAGAATCAGGCACAATCAAGCTAGATCAAGTGGAAATTTTCCACTGGTTTTTCATTAAAATGAATGTGTCGGGTTCGTTGGAATCCTCCATCTCTGGTGGCCAAACCACCTCTGGCCGATAGCCCTCACCTCAACGGAGGTCGATGTGGTGGTGGTTGGCCGGGGAGGTCGCCGGAGGGCCGGTAATTGGGCTTGGAATCTGCTCTATGTCAGTTAGATCTAGGTCGTTTGCTGGAGGAAGAAGAAGGTCAGGACCCGTTTGATCTGCTTTAAGATCCGTGCAAGATCTAATATATTAAATTAATTTAAGAATATTTCTATCACATAAATTCACCAGTTTTGGAATTTATATTAAACATACTTAGGTGCCTTTTCAAAAAAAATGGTCAACATGAATCTTCTAACCCTATGGGTCTAGTTTATTTTATAATTGATTAAAACCAATTTGGAGTTCAGTTCAGACCACAACACTAATTTTTGTTAAGTCTATACTTAGGGTTGATCAGAGATTGTTTGGGGGTGCCCCCATCAATCCTAACCTCCAAATGACTTTAAATTTTGAGCATGAGTTATTCATGTCTTGATCTATAACATATATAAAAAGGGGAATTTTTGTAAAACCGTTTTCTTAAGTTTTGGAAATAATTTAATTTTTCATGTATGGTTTAATTAAAGGGTCTAATGACCTCAAAACCCTTCAAAATTTGTTGAGTGGTCCTTTGGGTCAATATAGGAATCTGTATAAAATTTCATCCCATTTGGAGATGATTTGGTATGGAATTTGGTAAACCCTAGCCTTGGCCAAAAAGGGTTAATTAGGTTAAAAATGTCCCTTGTTGTATTGAGTGACCAAATCTCCTCAATAGAGGTTGAAACTTGGACCACTAATTTGTTATGACATTAAACACCCTCACATGGAGTTTGGGGTGGATCAGTATACAATTAACCCTAAGGTTAATCTTTGGGTGTTTGTGAAGGACATGGGGTGATTTGTCCTTGTATGGACATGGTGTTTAGTCCATGTGATCTTAGTGTGGTGAAATGCCCTATAAAGGAATTTGGTAGTATTTGGACACATGCACCCCACTTTAATTACTTTGAAATTATTTAGGTCTATATACCTTATTGGAATAAATAAGGGGTCGTATGACTTTGGACCTTCATGAGATTTTGGTAGGAGTATTTTTATAGTATTACTAACCCCTGAAATTTATTATATGATATTAAGAAAAGAGTAGCTCATACATGTAGGTATTATCTCCACCTTTCCCTTTTTGATGATATTAAAGTAACTATGGTTTAATTGTCTTAGAGTGATATGAAACTCTGGCAAAGTTAATCAAATACCATTTGTATGCACTGATAGATTAGTTGGAATAATTGGGTATCTCCTCTTAGTACTTCATGTTGAAGTGAACTAGTGCACCTTATTTTGATAAATAGATAATAAATATTATATCTTGCTAGAAAATTGTGTTACTTGTCCAGAGAATCTTGTAGGGCATAATAAAGCCTAGAAAATTAATACATGTTATTTGGATGAGTTTATAAGAATGTTTATTCACAAAGTGCACTCTAATGGATTTATTTGAAGTATTTTTCTATATAGCCCACTGACCTTGAAATTGCATGAAACTTAGTCAGTAATGTTTTATGATCATGATAAAGCTCTGGTAATTTTTATATAATATTTGGACTATGAGTTGTGGTAATGCCTTCTATATCTCTAATAATCTGAATTACCTTGAATTAATTATTTAGAGGTTATTACATTTATGAAAATCTGTGAAATTTGGTACAGTGTTCATAATTTTTGGGTGGTCATAACTTAAGGAAATCTAGTACTTCATGATCAAAATAACCCATGGCGTAACTTTTGGGAAAATTTTATAAATGCCAAAATAATTAGGAAAATTACAAGTTTCTGGATTTAGACTAAATGTGTTATGATAGACCCCCAATAATATTCTTTGGCCTTTTACATGAAAATTTGGAGTACATCATGTCATGTGCATCATCTAGTTTAAGTTGATCTGTGTTTAGTAAATCTACGAAAATAGTGATAACATGTGGAATGGACATAGGGAGATGGGGTTAATAGTTTACTGATCTCAGTAAAGTGAAAAAGAAAGTGAGCTTCATTAGGAGTCATGATTAGGAGATTTTTTGGTTGATTAGTGTTAAGAGGTGCTCGAGATTGACAAAAGATCGTCTTTCCTATGGAGAGAGAGAGAGAGTCAAAATACACTAGGGTTAGATCCAGTATAATATTAAAAGGGATCGGGAATTGGGTAATAACCAATAATAGTAAGTTCCTTGCGAAAGGGAAGAATGGGATTCAGCTACCATCATAGTTCCTAGTGACCTGTGAGAGCCCTTCACCGGGAATGCCTTGGGCAGTCTGAGGTTAACGTAAGTCGTAAGTCTAATGGATTACAAGAGTAATTAGAAATACTCTAGGATTACACTTACACTCACACTCCCTTGTATTTTGGGAGTTAGGTTAGGTCTCACAAGCGGTAGGCTCGTTGGTTTTGGTGATGGGAAGGTTTGCCCGGTGAGCTGATGGCTTGGTAGGTATTTGTGATGGACGGGATACTATAGGGAGCTTTGGATCTATGGAAAAATATATTAATGGTTCATGTTCATAAGATATAAGGTGGTGGGTCTTCAATATTAGAAAGTCGTCGCACGAACACTAATACATTGACTCGGCAAGTGTGGTTTAGCACTTAGACAAATAAAGTCCGGTGTGCCAGCCGACAAGAGTACGCAAGAGCTCCACTTAGTGCACCAGCATTGAGGCATACGATAGATCTGACTTGTATTGTTGATACTTGTTTAGAGTGGGCGAGGCCCAACCCACCGCTTCTGTTTTACACTGCGGAGGTATCTTGGGGTATTACGCTCCAAAAAGAATGAACTAAAGGTCTATGTGTATAGAGTCGGGTTGGGCGAGGCCCAACCCACCGCTTATGTTTGTATGGGAACTCATATATGTTAAATTACTTTACTGTTGTAGGACTATACTTGTATACTTATTATGGACTATATGCTTATGTGAATTTTGACTCTATACTTTCTTATGTTGCGTTGGCATGAATGATATTGATTTAGCCGGCAGGATAGGGGTCTTGTGGTACAGGTCGACCCGTGTGTTGGAGCTACCGCAATGCGGCTGTTCTGGGCATAAGACTCCCCTCAGCCGTGTTTTGTGTTCCGAGAGGGTGGTATTATAATGCGGTTATGTATTATTGTCTCAAAATGTAACTTCACTTGCTTTCAGTAGTATATGGCATCGTGCCCCTACCGGAACTTCTGTTATATGCTATATGATGGATGGGGGTGTTACAAGTTGGTATCTGAGTATGGTGTTAGTCTTTCTTAGTTGAATCTGTGGGTGAATTCTTTAAGGGGTGGTGAGCAAATTTATGTGCGTTACTATTATAACATGAAAGAATTCATGAATGTCCACTTAGAAATGAAAATACACATGTTTGAGGAACCTGCGTGTTTCTATTAATTTTTTTTGTCAGTTCTTTATCAACTAATTGAGTGTTTCATGATTATAGGTGACTAGAAGTGGTGCAGAGCAGTCACAATGTCAGCACTCCGTGGAGAGTATAGGGCCGAATGACGCACGTGCGACCCCTCCTTCTATTGAAACCATATAAATGGTAGTTAAAGTTGTGTTCGCTATGATCAATGCCCAACCAAGGAGGCAAGTGCAGCCTCCTTCTACTAGATTCGGTCACGTACCGCTTGGGGCAATGGAACCTATAATGGCCGATCAAGTAACGACAGAGCTCGTAGTGTAGAGGAAAGCGACTGAAAAATAGCTACAACACGTGATGAACTTTAATTCACAAGTGTTTGCGGGGACTAGAACCCCAACGAGAGTTGAGGACTGCTTTCTAGGGTTAAGAGAGTAATGTCAGCAACAAAGAATGAGGAGTGGCAGAAGGTTACGATAGCCAGGTTCCTTCTGGACGATGAAGAAAGGTTATCTTGGGATGAGTTAGAGCTACATAACTTCGCTGAGGGACAACTCATCGAAATTTCTATGGAAGAGTTCTCGAAACTATTTCATGCTCGGTTCATCCAGACAGCATAGAAATGTTCTATAGAAAATACATAGGGTTAGAGTTGCATGGAATACTAACTACAGGAGTTCATAAGATTACAGCGATATGCTGGCTCTACTTTTACGGATGAGGTGCGCAAGACCAACCAGTTCTATGAAGGACTGCGTGATGATCTGAGATTGCTGCTCTTAGGTCCTATGATGTAGGGATTTCTGACCTTGGTCAATAGACCCTAATCTCTGGAGCAGGATCTCAAGAGGGTCCAAAATAAGAAGGACGTAGTAGTAAAGAGCCCGATGTTCAAACTACAAAAACCACCTAATTCTGGGTACCGAAGGTTGAACATTAAGGCCAATTCTTCCAGACTGACATCTTTGTTAGTGAATTCTGGGGAATCATCTGGGCGGGGATCCTAATCCACTGTTATAATTGTGGCAAGTAGGGACACGTGGCCCGCGATTATTGGAGTGGCAAATCAGAGAAGAAGGAAGGAGCATCCTGTAAAGCCCCAAAATCCTTAAGGAAGGAAATAATTCTTTGAAGGTTATCGCTCGTTTGTAGATAGTTACCGCATGGCAGTAGATGGGGAATTAATATGGCAGAGCTCTCGGGAAGCTATCGCCCGACGATAGTGATTCCGATGGCGATAGCTAGGACAATTTAATTAATAAGGCTCTCGGGATCCTATCGCGTAGCAGTAGTCGATAGCGCGTGGCGATAACAGCAGGTGTTATGTCATAACCGACGATGGCTATCACACGACATTAGTGTCCTATCGTGCGGCGATAGGGAAACTATATCAGCATGTCCACATGATTGCCTGTTGTTGGATGGCCTGGGCGGTTACACGCGAAACGTGGAGGCACCGCGCGGCGGTACCTCGGTTTATATGGCTTGTTTAGGTGTTTTCACTTCATTTCTTTTTGAGTTATGACTTGGTCTGGATTTCTTGGAGGAGGGGCAGCAGCATCGTAACAGAAACTGCGCCACCATTTGGGATTCAGATCTCGATTTGCGAGACGAGTCCGGATCTATAGAGGCAAGATCTGTTCGGTCGAGTTCATCCTTCTAGAATATTTGGCATGGCACCGAAGTGGGAACAATAGGTAATAATTCTCTACTTTGACATGTGAAGTCCTCTTCCTTTTATATAGGAAACCCTCTCCCGCGAGTGTGCGGTGAGTGTGAGGTTTTCCTTTGGTTATATACGGTATATCCGCGTAGTTTTGCATTTAGAGTTTGGAATCAAAGTACGAACGTAGGCATGGTGTGTGAAGTCCATCCAGACAGGTTGGTCTGGATTGGTGATGTTTTTCATAGACTTGTTTCGTCGGAGAAGACTCTGTGTTGTATGGTTTTCGGGTTTCTACATGGTAGATTGCAGCATGGAACTTTGGGGACTAACTCCAAGGAGAATCATGAAATCTGTGTAGAATCGCACTTCTCCTAGGTACCGCGCAGCGGTAGCTCTATAAGAGAGCTTTTATGTGGCCTGTCTCGTCGAGACCCGAGGGCCAGTATTGTGGGGCTGGGTACTTAAAGATCCCAGCCTGGTGGCCTGAGAGCAAGCCAGTGAACATAACACAGTTATTTGTGTTTGAATGGGAAAGGGCAGGTCGACCCGCATCGTAGTTGCTGAGCCAAGTGATTTGAGCAACGAGATATGACCCAACTGTACCTAGTAGCTATGTCGATCGACTTATGGGTAGTGTTACGTGTCGTTGCCGTAGTTATAATTCTTAGGACTTGAGCCGGAAAGAATACCAAAATGCTCATGTTTGATGCCGTCTTTTGAACGGTTGTTAGTCCCTCGCTTTTGTCCGGACACTAAGGATGTGCCCTGAGAGCACGGTGTGTGTGTCCATTCGTGCCTATGCCTGTGTTGAAGTGTGTTTAAATTGCACTTTCATTGCTATTTTGGTTTTGCAAATATTGTTGGGAAGGGGAACCGCCGCCCCGAATAAGAAGTGGGGTCATTATAATTTGGTCAGCTTTAATTGACCGTTGCCTTGTTTTGCCACCCATTCGTGGATTGTTCTTATACATGAATAGATGAGCCAAATGACAAGTAACGGGCTGAAGCCCTTGTTGATGTGCTAGCCCTTGAAGGCTAAACTAAATGTTTTCCTTTAATACTTTCATGTGTGGCCGTCCTGCATGCCGAAGTATGTAAAACACTTATTGTTTAAATAAACAGTTTTAAGACCCTATGGCTGAGACCCTTTATCTATTCTTACTTTCATTCCTGCTTTGGGCCTTATTTGACATTCATATTTTGTGATGGGTTCTTACAACTAATTTAAAAGCTTCCGCTAGGATGCTGTGTGTATGGTTTAAAAATTTTATTATAGTAATTTGGTTTTAATATGTAACTCCACTGGCTGTCCATGGAATATGATGTGGGGCCCAGGCCAGTAATTCTGTTATATTCGATGTGATGGATGGGGTGTTACACATCCTATGCTAAAAAAGGGAAGGCGCTTGAGTCAACCACATCCCATCAGGATCCAGCTCAACCAAGAGTCTACAACCTTTGCCAACAGGTGACCATCAAGCAATTCGTTGTGGTGATAGGTATTTATTAGATTTTTGCTGTAATACTTTGTATACCATGCGCCTTATGCTTTGGTAGTATGACTGCCAAATTTTAGGATTTGTCGTAATCTTGGACTGTCTAGCTCGAGCACTATTTGATACAGGAGCTTCACATTCATTCCTATCCAAAACTTCATATAACATACCAAAGTGCCTTATTTAGTAGCTAAGGATATATTGGACGTGTTGCTTCCTAACAGGTAGTTGATGCGTGCAGATAGATTCTGTTGCATTAAAGTGCTGATAGGAAGACAAGCTTTCGACTTGAAAGCATCACTACTGTCAATAGTAAATTTGATGTAATCTTTGACATAGATTGGCTCTCTGAGAAACGTGCGTTCATTGATAGTAGTTGAAGATGGTCAAACTGGGGCTGAATACAAGTCACGAAACTACCTTCTCTAGTATGATGGGAACGAGCAAGATGCTGATGTCTGCTTTCTAAGTAGTCAAAGTAGTTCATGAGGGGCAGAGTTATTCTTCACCCTATTGGAGTATAAGAAGCCCAAGCCTGGTTTGGTCTGTATTCTGGTGGTGTCAAAGTTTTCCGACGTTTTCCCCGAAGATCTCCCTGGAGCCCCACCTCAGAGAGAGATCGAGTTCACCATCGAGTTAGTGCCAGGTTCCAAACCTATATCGTGGTCTCCTTACCGCTTAGTATCGAGAGAGATGGAAAATTTGAAGGCGCAGTGATGAGTCCGATTTATATAGGGTTTTTCGGACTCATCTGGCCTTATTATCTTGCTTGTGCAATCGGAAAGTTATATTTTTATTTAGATCTTCACTTCAACAAAAGTGCATTGTTTTATCCCTTGGGTGTGTAATTGAACATTCTTTTGTTGGGGGTAAGCACATGGTGCTCCCCATGGTTCTTTTTGTTCATTTTTTATTTGTATTTGTGCTGGGAGCTTATGCTCCAGTTTTGGTTGTTTCTGTGCAGATGGTGCATTTTCACCAAGGCATGAATTCTTATTTGTGGTCAACGCACGGTCAAGTGATTCCTTAGCACACAATTTCTTCCTAATCGTGTGTTTAACTTGGTCAAGTGGATCTCGATGAATTTCGTTGAGAAGAACTCGACGATTTTAAACCCACGGTTTTCGTGTACCTTTCATTTTGGCACCATTCTGTGGTTAATCATGTGATTTGTTCATGCACGGCCGGCAGCGCCTGTGCGCGAGTAAAACACACTGTTCCTCTGTTTACTCCTGAATTCCCGAGCTTTGTCGTTACCCGTGTGATTTCCTTCACGCACGGGCGGAAGCGCCCGTGCGCGAGTAAAACGCACGGGTAAACGCATCTTCATCCACAAGCTTGGCCTGGAAGTTTAATAACGCACGGTTAGCGGACGGTCGTGCGCCAAACCGTGCGTGCCAATTTTTCTTACCTGCTTCTATTTAAAGCGCATATTTTCCTCCATTTTTGGAGATCTTCATCATTAGCCATTCCAGCCGCAGTTTTAGGGCAAAGATGTGCCCTTCCACCTCCGCCCTTCATCTTCCACAAAGGAGAGAAGCTCCGGCCATGATCGCGAAGCCTACACCTTGTCGGTGCTTGCTCTCGGCCTTCTCCTTCATCTTTTCATCTTTTGATCTTCATTTCATGGTTTGGCGCTATGTCCATCAAGCAAAGGGAAGCTTGCAACTTTCTTTCGCATCGTGACATGAAGAAGACGGGCCCATTGGAAGGTAGTGACAGCCTTCTCTACCCCGATCATAGTTGAGGACCGAGCATGGACACGGATTAACAACCCGATGATACCTTCCATGACTCCTCGACAAGCCTTCGAATTCGGTCGATCTCTTGACTTGTTCTTGCTTTCTTGCTGAATACATGTGTTTAAATCTATTTATGTTGATGATGTGCACTTTAGTTGAAATTAATTTTATTTTCATGTCTATGTGAGCCTATATGGATTTACTGCTTTCGTTGCGCCCGCATTTCCATCTGCCACCACATCGCGGTTTGCCGTTCTAGCAATTGCTAGAAGCGTGCGTAGCGAAGAGGTGTTGTAGACCCCCATTCCGCTGTTCTCACCACCTCATCCGGAAGCCTACTCGTCCATCCACCCAGCGATACGGTGTATAGCGGCTCGTGTAGTCTTCCATCCCGGCTGGCGAAGCATCGCATAGTGGCGTTGCATAGGAGTAGCTTATAGTATTTTACTTTCTTTATCCGCAGCGAACCAAACCCCCCCTTTCGTAGGTTACACTGATGGACTTCAATCTCAAGTCCTCCTTGTTAGATAACTCCCCCTTGCGATGTTCCTTGAGAGATTCGATACTTAGGAAAGCCTCCCCATTTTGTATTACTTATGCGAGCGGTACACTTGCCATTCAACGCATCAAGTTTTTGGCACCGTTGCCTGGAAACACTGCCGTGTGAGTTTTCTGAAAAGAGATCGTGTGATTGTTGTTTCTTGTTTTAATTTATTTTCTTGCTGTTCATTTTTTTTCTTATTTCTTGTTACCCTTTTCTTATTTTTTTGGTTTAGCTAGCAGATCTTTGATATTCTTTTTATTCTGGTGTGTACCACTTTTGGTAAATATTTTTGTTCACGAAGTATTCCGTAGCTGAGTGCCATCTTTATGACACTTTGCGCTGATGCATCGATGTTATGGCTGATATGATTGACGAGCAATGTATTAGATGTTTTATATGTCAAGGTGTAGGCCACATGGTGAAGGATTGCCCTTGCTTGTTCGAGCCTTCTCCCTTTGAGGGCATGTGTGCAACAACCTCCCGTTTGCGGAACACTGTTGTAGACAGGCCTACAAGGGTTTTTCCTGGCCCATACACTAACATCGCTCATCTGGCTCGTTCTTTGCCCGTTGAGATTACCGAGAAATCTCTCGCCGCATACAGATCCTTCATGGGTCCCTTGCTCCCTTTTTATGAGCTTCCCTTCAGTCATGACGATCACCCTGGTGTTAGGCAACAAAAATAGGATCAGGACTCCATGGGCGCTCTTGTATGGGACACAGAGATTGTTTCTGTCGATGGGGTGGCATCTGCGAATGATTTTGCGATAGGGCATGCTCATTCAATGCTAAGTTTCGAGAGCAGTTTTGCCCTTTCGCATTTTTAGCCTTAGTTTTCTATAACTTTTTCTTGTGAGTCGGATGATGATGCAGTATTTTTAGATAATTTGGTGCCTGAGGTTGCACCTAGTGGGATGAGGAATATTCTCTTTTCGAAGCGGAGTTTGCATTTCCTTATTGGACGAGGCTGTTCCGCTTAACACCGTGGCCCTCGAGTTCTCGGATTCCCCATGATACAACTCGTATTATACCGACGATAATCTATGCTTGGATCTCGCTGAGAGTGATACCAGGGTCACTCTACCATATTATGATTATTTTAGTTCTTCTTCTATTTTATTACTTTACCCCCCTTCTTTATTTGAGCCTGTGTAGGTTGAGTCTCCACGGGTATGTTGGGATGACGATTTACCTGGTGCCCATGTCATTTCCATCGCTTCCTACAAACCGGTGGTGGATGAAGCCGTACTAGGCAAGGATTTATTTTGTGATAAGATAAGCGAGGACAAGCGCTCCTCCTCTTCTTATTTCCTATTTTCTCTACCTATGTTGGGAATGTATCATTATTTTGGTAGAGGGGTAACTATTTTTATCTCCGTATCGATACCCTCTACCGCAATGGATATTAGGCCTGTTACATGTGCATTTCTTATTTCATTGGCCCATTAGCTAGAAATGTATAGAATTTAATAAGTTGTGCTGGGAGTACAATAACCCCTATAGTTATCTTACATTTCCTGCATATTTAATTTCCATGTCTACCTTAGTTTTAGCATTTCTTTGTATTTTGTATATTTTCCTTTTGTTTTTGTGTAGCTCACTCCTGCAGGTAATTATGGCAACTTCGTTTTGGCGGGGTTGTGATTCTTCGTTTGGCGGACCTTCTTATGTTTTTCATGCGTCTTCTGGTATGCTAACTGGCTGAGCATTGGGTAAAATCTTCCCTTGTCTCTATCAGATTTAAATTTCTATATCATATGTTGTGTAGTTTAGTTTAAGTTTGGGGGAGAGCCAATATTTGTTACCTTTTGCCCGCGCACATTTCATGTGCATACTAGAAGCTTTTATTGTTTTATTTTTATTCGTTAATTGCATTGCACACCACTGCACCCACATGTGCAGGTGCTTAGCTATTAGAGTGCTGCGAGTTAAACACGTTCCTTTTGTATGATTTGGGAAAATTATTGTGCTGGCATAGGATTGTGAGACGGAGTAAAATGTTGACTCCTGTAGGGCTCCTAGTCGAGTTTTCTCGTCTCGTATAGAAATTTGAGTAGATTTAATTTTTCTATATGCTTATAGTTTTATATTTTTCTATTTGCGTAAAGACTTTTTATTCTACTCAAAAATTGGTTAATCTTGTGTGAATCAAATGGTAGTATAGGGATGTGTGTAGCCGTCACTAGACTCGTTTTGCTCGATTCGGGAATGAAGGATCATCTTTCTCGGTGACTAAGAAGTTGCCCAAGCTACTCTCGAAGCATTGGTGCATGGTTAGTCAAGCATGATCGTGATGTAGGCCATCACTGTAACGTCCCAATTCGCGCTAGGCCCCTCGCACGAGTTTTGAGTCAAGAGACTTGACTCGGGCTCGGGACGCACTAGCAAAATGTGTCAAGTGCGTTGAATGGAGTTTAGGGTTGAGTGATATCCAACGAATCGAAAGGAAATGGTCTAAGGGAAAATCGACAAGAATGGAAGTTGATACTCGCCGATCGACGGGTATCGGGAATGATACTCGCTGATCGACGGGTATCGGGAATGATACTCGCCGATTCGATGGGTATCGATGGTCGATACCCGCTGGATTCAGAATTGCTGATTGAGAATTAGTCTAAGGGAAATTCCCCGAGTATCATTGTTGATACCCTACGAATTCGTCGAGAATGCCCGACGATTCTCGCCGATCTTCGAGAATGCCCGGCGATTCTCGCCGATCGTCGAGAATGCCCGGTGATACCCACCGATCGTCGACTATCGCTGACTGATACTCAACGCACTCAACGCCAGGAATTTCCGATAAATGGGCTAAGTGAAATTTGCCGGGTATCATTGTTGATACCCGACGAATTCATCGAGAATGCCCGACGATTCTCGCCGATCGTCGAGAATGACGGTTGATTCCCGTCGAATTTGACTTGTGCGTTTTCTTCGCCCAGGCAGATTCGCCGGCTTGTACAGGCAGACCGAACCAGACTTCATGATTCGTGCTGATGATGATTCCTTGGACCGGGTCACTTCAATATTACCCATTAGGGGCGGTCCAATGGGGCGTTGACACGTGGCGGAAGGATTTAACCTAATACGTTGGTTTATAAGAGGAGATAAAGCCGAACCCTAGCCGATCGTTCTTGCTGTCATCGTGGACCTCGCGAAACCGACGGAGCCAGGGGAAGCAGTCGGAGTTCCTGGAGGCGGCCTTCTCTCTCTCTCTCTCTCTCCTTCCTTTGCCGTGAAGAACAACTGCACCAAGCAAGGGATGCCGCAAAGAAGAATGACTAGATCCATGGCCGAAAATGGTGTTACTACTAGAAACGAGGTGAGCCTCCTCCCCTCTCCCTTGGTGCTAGATCTTTAGTTAATATTCTAGGATAGATATCGACTCCTTAGAGTCTTGATGGTGAGGAGGAGATTTCTTAGGGAAAAGTCATGCCTAGGTCGTTTTTAGGCTTAGTCCCCTCCATCCTCTTCATTCTTCAAAGTGAAGATGAGAGAGTGATTCGTGGAGAAATATGGCTTCGTGATGGTTAATAAGGGAGGATGATTTTCTGGAGGAGTTTTTGGGAGATTGGTGCAAGGAGGAAGATGAACGGATGTCATTCATCTCGCCTTAAGATGCGTGCAGAAATCTGTTTTCTGCACGTAGCGACCTTCGTGGCCAATTTCGGGGGTGTTCTGCTCATATTTGGGTTTTTTACAAAACACAAAAGTCGTAGCCCTCGAAATTATCTTTCCAACGAGTTGTTGCACGTTTCCAGTAAATACCTGTAGCCACGGGAAAGATAGTTCAAATCTGCTGCGATTTGGGAAAAATCATGTACACAGCAGGCTTCGAGTGAACTTATGGTGTGATGCGATCAAATCTGGGCTTTCGACTAAACACGAAAGTTGTAGCCCTTGCAATTATCTTTCCAACGAGTGGTTACACGCACTCGTCAGATTTCTGTAGCCTTAGGAATCCTTGGTCGAAGTTGCTTCCCGGATTAAGGCTGCACCTAAATTCTGGGCTGTGTAACGTGGAATGCGATTTGGTGGAATTTAATGTTGCAATCCAACTCGAGGCTTGGGTGGACTCTTTTGACATAATCATCATAGTGACGTGAGAAGTTGAGGTTATAAATCTAAATTCGTATAACGAGTTGTGGACAAGTTTAATTGAAGGAAAGAACCTGATATAATTGGGTAGATATAATTGGATAAATGTATAAATGATTTAACTATGGCCATGATGTATGTTGAATGGATAAAAGGAAATTAGAAATCCAATGCTTAGAGTGTCGTTTCCCTACAGGTAGCATTGTGGAAGTAACGAGTGCGGTGTTGACCATCAATAGTTGGAATTAGACAGAGATGAGTAAAGTTGGACGGTTGGGCTTGTCCTCGGTGTTCACGTCCCGAGGCTCCTCCCGTATTTGATGGATGGTTGGGCTTGGTCCTCGGTGTTCATGTCCCGAGGCTCCTTCCATGCCACGATATTGTGGAATTGCAAGTGGTGTGAGTCGACATGTGGTGTCGTAATACCTGTTTAAGGATAGTGTGGCAGGTCTACGGGCTCGCCAATCATCACACCGATGGGAGTTGACAGCTAGAACTTGGACGGTTGGGCTTGGTCCTCGGTGTTAACGTCCCGAGGCTCCTTTCTTGCCAAGTGAACGGTTGGGCTTGGTCCTCATGTTCATTTCTGAGGCTCCTTCCGTGTCACGCATAGGCCAGTTCGGGGCTAGGATCTTGGTGCTCATTTACCCAAGAGAACTCGCTGAACCGTAGTACGCTTGTGAGCTCCACTGTTGTGTTCTTAGCATTGAGGCATACGGAGGACTAGACCAGGTAGTGTGGAGACCAGCCTAGTAGTGGAGATGCCCGCTCTACTGTCACCGTTTGGCCACGACGGTTTACGCCTAAGAGGTTAGCTACCTGCTCGAATAGTGGGAACTATAAATCTGTCTCAACATAGCGATTGCATGTGCTTGATCATGGGTGTGTCATTGCATTGTATACATAGCATTGCACTTCATTACATATACAAGACCCTCATCATATAAGTTTGTATGGGCACTCCTATATGATGAGTTACTTATTGATGAATGACCCTCAACTTATATGCTTGTATGGGCATCCATATAAGTTGAGTTACTTACTGTTATAACATTTAACTCTCTTGCTGATGTAGATGGTAGAATTGTAGAATAAGAGCTTGTTCATTCGTACACCATTTTTATTGCTACCTATGATTTGTATACTTACTTCACCTGCTTGTACTACTATTTTATATATATTGTACTTGTTCCTTTCTCCGCCCTGTGCCGAGGAGTCGCCGGGGGAGCGGATGTGAAGCCACTTAGTCTTTATGACTAACGGTTGCTACGTCTTACTTTTTAGGAGGAAACCCCGCAGGTGGAGCAATAGGCTATATAGCTGGACAGCAAGGCCAGGATGGCAGGGCCTGAGGGGACGGTACCGTCGCTACCGTCAGTTACAGATGTGAGTGAAAGAGATTTTGTTGTAGGCCTTCGGGGCAATTTTATTTTCGTACTCTGATTATGTAGAAGCTTGTTTAGCTTCTCTTTTGCTATATTTATGGACTTATGCTCGGTATGGATTTAATCTCTTTTATTGTATGGGTTGGTTGGCATTTATATGTTGATATTGGTTGAAGCCGGCAGGATAGGCGTCTTATGGTACAGGCTGACCCGAGTGTTAGTGTTACCGCAAGGCGGCTGTTCTTGGCATAAGACCCCTCTCGTGCCGTGTCTTCTGTTCCGGGAGGGGGGTCTTACAAATAATATCAGCTTGCTACGATCCTCCAAGGAGAAAGTCACTTAACAATGGTGCCACCCCCGTTTAATTTGTCAGTTTGGGGACAAACTGACTTAGCGGAAGAAGTGGTGTGCCCATATGTAATTAACACTAACTTTTTCCATCTTTAACCTTAGATTAGCCACCCTAACCTTAGGTTTGTACCCTATGTGTAAATCCCAGTACATGCTGAGCAAGTGAGGGGCACCCCCGCCCCGTCCGTGCCTACACAATTCCAACAATCAGAGCTGGGGCAGACGCTCACAGCTATTTTGGATGCCTTTAGGTCCCAATCTCAGAAGGCACCTGTACAACAACAGGGTCCGGGATCTAGTTGGTTAAGCACTTTCCGAGCTCTCTCCCCTCCCGCTTATATTGGAACAGAGTCGGCAGTGCGTACGGAGGAGTGGCTCGACACTATACAAGAATTGTTGGAATGAATAAGATGTCCAAAAAATATGGCGGTGACCCTTGTGGTGACACTCTTAGAACTGCATTCCAAAAGGTGGTGGAAGTCCCTCATGGGCTCCACTTTTCATGGAAGAGTGTACACGGACATTAGTTGGAGCGAATTCTCTAAAGCCTTTTTAAAGCATTTCATCCCCTCGGCCGCTCGGGATGGTCTTGAAGAGAGATTTTTGCAACTAAAGCAAGGGTCCATGTCGGTGACAGAGTACCCACGGGAGTTTCAGCACTTGGCTAGATTCGCTGACTCCTATGAGTTGGATGATAGAGGGTACGCCAAACGATTCTACAAAGGCTTGTGAGATCCCCTAAGACAAGCCTTTATGTTTATAGCAGACTCTAGTCTGGCGGAGATTATCGATATGGCAAAGAGATTGGAAGCGGACCACTTGGGAAGTGGTAAAGGCCAGTGGAGGGCGTGATGGAAGCCAGCCCCAGCAACAGAAGGAGATTTGAAAATAGAAGAGGACGAGGATATCAGAGGGGTGGCGGGCGTTTCCCCCAGAACTTTAGAGAGGAGCGCCCGGTTCCGCAACCGCCAGCATTACCTCCACCTCAAAAATTTCAGCAACACGGTAGAAGGTCGGAACGAGTGTGCTTTGAATGCAACCAACCGGGCCACATTCGACGCTACTGCCCGTAACTATTTGGAGATGTGCCTTTTGCTCTCCCTCCAGCAGCCCCGCGGGGGAGTGGGTATGAGCGTGGTCGAGGACGAGGACCACGAGGAAGAAACCTCGGACCCGCTCGAGATCAGATGTATGCCTTGGACATGACTCAAGAGCGTAATCCTCAAGAGATGATTGCAGGTACGATTTGAATTAGACATTTTGCTTCCATTAATATCCTCTAGTGGCTTAAGATATACTAGATGTCTAGCTTGAGTATTATTAAATGGCACTTAGGCACCGTGATGGTCAGCGGGAAACCGGCTTATACGTTATTTGACACTGGTGCCTCACGTTCTTTCGTGTCTGAAGACTTCATCAAGGATATACACGGAGTACAATATTTCACTGGTATTGCTCGGAGAGTACGCATCCCATACGGATCTGAGATGATGGCAACCGCGAAGTGTAAGTTCGAGATAACCATTGGGGGAAAGACCTTTGATACCCCCGCCATAATTTTGAGAATACCATAATTCGACCTCATTCTTGGCATGGCATTGCTGGATTTGCACCATGCAAGAATCGACTGCACGAAGAAGCACATCTATTAGAGACATGGGGATACTGATGTAGTCTTCCAAGGTATAAATTTCGCACCACGAATATTGTTATCCTCAATCCATACCTTGAAAGCTCATATGAGAGGGGATGAAGTCTACATAATATGTTTTGAACTAAAGGAGATGAAGGTAGATGTGAAGGATGTGCGGGTAGCACGGGATTTCCCTGAGGTATTTCATGAAAAAATTGCCAGGGTTACCCCCACATAGAGAAGTGGATTTTCAGATTAAGCTTGTATCAGGAGCTAAGCCTGTCTCCAGGACCCCTTATCGGATGGCCCCAAAAAAACTCGCGGAGTTTAGAGTTCAACTCCAGGAGTTGGTAGAATCAGAGTTTGTTCGCCCCAGCTCATCACCTTGGGGAGCCCCTGTTCTATTCGTTAAGAAGAAAGATGGAACCCTGCGTTTATGTATTGACTATCGGGAACTCAACCGACTGACTGTATAGAACACCTATCCGTTACCTCGGATCGATGAGTTGTTCGACCAACTGGTGGTAGCGCATTGCTTCTCGAAGCTAGATTTGTGCTCGGGGTATTACTAATTGAGAATACAAGAGGATGATATTCCAAAAATGGCTTTCAGCTCAAAGAACGGCTTATATGAGTTCACAATGATGCCGTTTGGGCTCACAAATGCCCCATCAGCTTTCATGAGCTTGAAGAATAAAGTGTTTGAGCCTTATTTGGATGTCTTCGTCATTGTGTTCATTAACGACATCTTAGTCTACTCGAAGTGAGAGGAGGAACATGTCGGGCATTTGGCCTTAGTCCTGGAAAAGTTAAAAGAGCACGCCCTGTTCGCCAAGTTTAACAAGTGTGAATTCTTGCTTAGGGAAGTGGCTTTCTTGGGTTATGTAATCAGTGGGGCTGGACTAGCTGTGGATCCGGCCAAGGTGCGTGCCATGAAGGAGTGGTCGCCCTTGAAGTCAGCGGCCGATGTGAGGAGTTTTCAGGGACTTGTTGGATACTACCGCAAGTTCGTAAACGGATTTTCCAAGATTGCCCTCCCGCTTACTTATTTGACAAAGAAAGGTGTGCAATTTGAGTGGACACTCCAGTGTGAAGCGGCATTCCAGGAATTGAAGGATAGACTTACCTACGCCCCGATCCTTGTCCTTCCATCTGGGAAGGAAGGATTCCAAGTTTACATGGACGCGTCTTATCAGGGGTTGGGAGCGGTGTTGATACAGCACGGGCACGTAATTGCTTATGCTTCAAGACAATTGAAGAAGCATGAAATCAATTACCCGGTGCATGATTTCGAGCTAGGAGCAGTGGTGTTCACCTTGAAGGTATGGAGGCATTATCTATACGACGTCCACTGCGAAATCTTCTCGGATCATAAAAACATACAGTACGCCCATACCCAGAAGGAATCGAACTTAAGACAACGGTGGTGGTTAGAGTTTATATGTGACTATGAGTTCACTTTGAACTACCACCCCGGAAAAGCGAACTCGGTAGCCGATGCGTTGAGTAGGAAAGTACCCGGCTCGAGCCCAGAGTCTCGGTTGATGAGTATGGAGTTTGCACTAATGATCGAGGAGATGGACATTACCTTAATAGTTAAGGCTTCTTCGGAATATACGAAGTACCTGTCTAGCATGAGCATAGTTTGTGATATCCGGGACCGGATCCGAGTGGAGCAAGGATTGGATGCGGCTTTGGCCCTGACAATAAAGTTAATCGAAGACGGGACTACCGACGAGTACACACTAAAGGACGGCCTAGTTTACTTTCGCGGCCTGCTCTACATTCCAAAAGGTGGCAGAATCTGGGAGGATATCTTGAGAGAAGCACATTGCTCTCAATATTCCGTGCACCCGGGAATTTCGAAGATGTACGCCGGCTTACGGAAGACGATGTGTTGGCCCGGAATGAATAAGGATGTCGGATACTTTGTCATGCATTGTGAAGCCTGTCAAAGAGTGAAGGCGGAGTGCAGGAGCCCCGGTGGCCTGTTGCAGTCATTGCCAATCCCCGAGTGGAAGTTCGAGGATATTTCCATGGACTTCGTACATGGGCTACCTCGCTCTCGCTCAGGAAATGATTCGGTGTGGGTGATCGTTGATCGCCTGACGAAAGTTGCCCGGTTCATTCCTATGAAGAAGGAGGCTTATGTGGATGTCTTAGTACGCCTTTTTGTGGAGCAGTTTGACGGTATCACGACGTACCTAAGACGATAGTTTCGGACCGTGATGGTCGTTTTACCTCCAAGGAGTGGAAGGAGGTACAGGTGTATTTGGGATCGCGCCTTACCTTAAGCACCACATTTCATCCTCAGATGGACGGGCAGTCTGAGCGGACCATCCGAACATTGGAGGATCTGTTGAGGTTTTGTGTGATAGATAGGGGAGAGCCGTGGGAAAGACTCTTGCCCTTAGTGGAATTCTCCTACAAGAACAGCCATCAATCTAGCATTGGCATGGCGCCCCATGAAGCCCTTTATGGAATAAGGTGTAGAACCCCCTTATATTGGGTTCAAGACGAAGACCCGAAGGCATTGAGAATTGAGTATATTGATGATACTGATGCGGTGGTTAGGCTGATAAGGGATCGCATGTTGGAGGCTCAAAGTCGGCAAGCGAAGTATTATAACGCAAAGCACCGTATGGTGGAGTTTCAAGTTGGTGAAAAAGTGTTCCTGAAAATCCGGCCGATGCATGGAGTGTCACGGGTGCGGGGAGTGAAGAAGCTCAGCCCATGGTATGTTGGACCCTATGTCATAGTGGAAAGGATTGGCCCTTTGGCATATCGGCTGGAGCTACCGCCCGAGCTAGAAAATCTCCACGATGTGTTCCATGTATCGTCGCTTTGGAAGGCACTGTTGCGGACTGAACAATACATCCCCACAACTGATGGTAAAATGGCGTCTAAAAGATCTGTGCGATTGGAGCCGGTACGAATCGTTGATAATGAGATAAGAATCTTGCGCCGCAAAAGTGTGCCTCTGTTAAAAGTGATATGGTCTAATCATGGGAAGGAAGAATTTACTTGGGAGCCGGTGGACTTGATGCAGAAGCGCTACCCGGAGCTGTTCTCCCAAGGTAACATTTTATAGCGCATAATATTTTGTACATGCATCCCCATAGCCCTAGCCTTATTTCGGGGACGAAATCTTTTATTTTGTTTATAGGATTTGTAACGTCCCAATTCGCGCTAGGCCCCTCGCACGAGTTTTGAGTCAAGAGACTTGACTCGGGCTCGGGACGCACTGGCAAAAGGTGTCAAGTGCGTTGAATGGAGTGTAGGGTTGAGTGATATCCAACGGATCGAAAGGAAATGGTCTAAGGGAAAATCGATGAGAATGGGAGTTGATACTCTCCGATCGACGGGTATCGGGAATGATACTCGCCGATCGACGGGTATCTGGAATGATACTCGCCGATTCGACGGGTATCGATGGTCGATACCCGCCGGATTCAGAATTACTGATTGAGAATTAGGCTAAGGGAAATTCGCTGAGTATCATTGTTGATACCCGACAAATTCGTCGAGAATGCCCGGCGATTCTCGCCGATCGTCGAGAATGCCCGGCGATTCTCGCCGATCGTCGAGAATGCCCGGCGATTCTCGCCGATCGTCGAGAATGCCCGGTGATACCCACCGATCGTCGAGTATCGCTGACTGATACTCAACGCACTCAACGCCAGGAATTTCCGATAAATGGGCTAAGTGAAATTCGTCGGGTATCATTGTTGATACCCGACGAATTCATCGAGAATGCCCGACGATTCTCGCCGATCGTCGAGAATGACGGTTGATTCCCGTCGAATTTGACTTGTGCGTTTTCTTCGCCTAGGCAGATTCGTCAGCTTGTACAGGCAGACCGAACCGGACTTCGGAATTCATGCTGATGATGATTCCTTGGACCGGGTCACTTCAATATTACCCATTAGGGGCGGTCCAATGGGGCGTTGACACGTGGCGGAAGGATTTAACCTAATACATCGGTTTATAAGAGGAGATAAAGCTGAACCCTTGCCGATCGTTCTTGCCATCATCGTGGACCTCGCAAAACCGACGGAGCCAAGGGAAGCAGTCGGAGTTCCTAGAGGCGGCCTTCTCTCTCTCTCTCTCTCTCTCTCTCTCTCTCCTTCCTTTGCCATGAAGAACAACTGCACCAAGCAAGGGATGCCACAAAGAAGAATGACTAGATCCATGGCCGGAAATAGTGTTACTGCTGGAAACGAGGTGAGCT
Source organism: Platanthera zijinensis (assembly GCA_039513925.1). Lineage (NCBI taxonomy): Eukaryota > Viridiplantae > Streptophyta > Magnoliopsida > Asparagales > Orchidaceae > Platanthera > Platanthera zijinensis. The sequence goes on along the minus strand of CM077084.1, from coordinate 201,283,566 downwards.
TCCTCCCCTCTCCCTTGGTTCTAGATCTATAGTTAATATTCTAGGAGAGATATCGACTCCTTAGAGTCTTGATGGTGAGGAGGAGATTTCTTAGGGAAAAGCCATGCCTAGGTCATTTTCGAGGCTTAGTCCCCTCCATCCTCTTCATTCTTCAAAGTGAAGATGAGAGAGTGATTTGTGGAGAAATATGGCTTCGTGAGGGTGAATAAGGGTGGACGATTTTCTGGAGGAGTTTTTGGGAGATTGGTGCAAGGAAGAAGATGAACGGATGCTGTTCATCTCGCCTTAAGATGCGTGCAAGAAATCTGTTTTCTACACGCAACGACCTTTGTGGCCAATTTCAAAGGTGTTCTTGTCATACCTGGGTTTTCGACTAAACACGAAAGTCGTAGCCCTCGAAATTATCTTTCTAACGAGTGGTTGCACGTTTCCAGGAGATACCTGTAGCCACGGGAAACTCAGTTCGAATCTGCTACGATTGGGGAAAATTCCTGTACACAGCAGGCTTCAAGTGAACTTCTGTTGTGATGCGATCAAATCTCGGCTTTCGACTAAACATAAAAGTTGTAGCCCTTGAAATTATCTTTCAAACGAGTGGTTACAGGCACTCATCGAATTTCTGTAGCCTCGGGAATCCTTGGTCGAAGTTTCTGCCCGGATTAAGGCTGCACCTAAATTCTGGGTTGTGTAACGTGGAATGCGATTTGGTGGAATTTAATGTTGCGATCCAACTCGAGGCTTGGGTGAACTCTTTTGACATAATCATCATAGTGACGTGAGAAGTTGAGGTTATAAATCTAAATTCGTATAACGAATTGTGGACAAGTTTAATTGAAGGAAAGAACCTGATATAATTGGGTAGATATAATTGGATAAATGTATAAATGATCTAACTATGGCCATGATGTATGTTGAATTGATAAAAGGGAATTATAAATCCAATGCTTAGAGTGTCGTTTCCCTACGGGTAGCATTGTGGAAGTAACGAGTGCAGTGTTGACCGTCAATAGTTGGAATGAGACTTAGATGAGTAAAGATGGACGGTTGGGCTTGGTCCTCGGTGTTCACGTCCCGAGGCTCCTCCCGTATTTGATGGATGGTTGGGCTTGGTCCTCGGTGTTCACGTCCCGAGGCTCCTTCCATGCCACAATATTGTGGAATTACATGTGGTGTGAGTCGACACGTGGTGTCGTAATCCCAGGTTAAGGATAGTGTGGCAGGTCTACGGGCTCGCTAATCGTCACACTGATTGGAGTTGACAGCTAGATCTTGGACGGTTGGGCTTGGTCCTCGGTGTTCATGTCCCGAGGCTCCTTCCGTGCCAAGTGAATGGTTGGGCTTGGTCCTCATGTTCATTTCCGAGGCTCCTTCCATGTCACGCATAGGCCAGTTTGGGGTAGGATCTTGGTGCTCATTTACCCAAGAGAACCCGCTGAGCCGTAGTACACATGTGAGCTCCGCTGTTGTCTTCTTAGCATTGAGGCATACGGAGGCCTAGGCCAGGTAGTGTGAAGACAAGCCTAGTAGTGGATATGCCCGCTCTACTGTCAATGTTTGACCACGACGGTTGACACTTGAGAGGTTAGCTACCTGCTCGAATAGTGGGAACTATAAATCTTTGTTGATATAGCGATTGCATGTGTTTGATCATGGGTGTTTCATTGCATTGCATACAAAGCATTGCACTTCATTGCATATACAAGAACCTCATCGTATAAGTTTGTATGGGCACTCCTATACGATGAGTTACTAATTGCTGAACGACCCTCATCTTATATGCGTGTATGGGCATCCATATAAGTTGAGTTACTTTCTGTTATAAAATTATACTCTCTTGCTGCTGTAGATGGTAGAATTGTAGAATAAGAGCTTGTTCATTCGTACACCATTTTTATTGCTACCTATGATTTGTATACTTACTTTACCTGCTTGTACTACTGTTTTATATATATTGTACCTGTTCCTTTCTCCGCCCAGTGCCGAGGAGTCGCCGGCGGAGCGGATGTGAAGCCACTTAGTCTTTATGACTAACGGTTGTTATGGCTTCCTTTTAGGAGGAAACCCCGCAGGTGGAGCAGCAGGCTATGCAGCTGGACAGCCAGGCCAGGATGACAGGGCCTGAGTAGACGGTACCGTCGCTACCGTCAGTTACAGATGTGAGTGAGAGAGATTTTGTTGTAGCCCTTTGGGGCAATTTTATTTTCATACTCTGATTATGTAGAAACTTGTTTAGCTTCTCTTTTGTTATATTTATGGACTTATGCTTGGTGTGGATTGACTCTCATTTATTGTATGGTTAGGTTGGCATTTATACGTTGATATTGGTTGAAGCCGGCAGGATAGGCGTCTTGTGGTACAGGCTGACCAGAGTGTTAGTGTTACCGTAAGGCGGCTGTTCTGGGCATAAGACCCCTCTCGTGCCGTGTCTTGTGTTCCGGGAGTGGGGTCTTACAATCAATTTGGCTAGTTTGAGACTTGTAAATTTCCAACCGTCTATCTGTTGCTATCCCCGATGAGCCTGTCCCTTCCTTTGACATCCCTACGCCTCGCTACCAAAGCCATATAGCTTCTCCTACTCCCACATCTGGATGTGGTATCTCGTTTAGTTTGCTTTATTGTCATTTGTATCCGTTATGTATGACTTTTATGTGGGTGTTTGTGCAGCATGTGGTGTTGCCGTGTTTTTGTATATGGTTTCAGCTATTTCGATAAAAAGAAATGAAAAAAAAAGAAAAAGTAAATGAAATGAAATTTCTTAATTGGGAATAAAAGAAAAAATATATATTGTTGCTGAGTTGTGAAATTTTTTGGTATTTTGTTCATGGTGGGCGTGCACGCACTGTAAAAAACTCTAAGTCTGGTGGTGCGCCGCACGTGTTTGCCGTTGTATATAACTGTGAGTGTTTTTGTGCAGTCTCATTTTGGATGTGCGTGTCCGTCTTGTTTATCTTTGTCTATCCTGCCTTCGGATTCGTGCTTAAGTCGAACTAGTACCGTGGAGAGAGTGTGAACATGCAAGCGTATGGTCCGCGACATTGGTGGATTCCTTTGGAGGTGATCTTGAGCCTCGGTCTTTGGAAAAGCTCACATTTGTGGCCTGCCTAATTTCTTCCTGCGCGTGACCAGAAGATTCACCGTGATTCCATTTTTTAGTAGTAATAAAATTTTGATATGCATTGTTGAAAGTATAAACTTTTTTGCATACTTATAAATTTCTGCTATTATATTTTTACGTGCGCGAGCTTTCGACTTCGCATGGTACTCCGTATTGCAATTTCCATGTTAGCTTAATCATTTTCCCTATATACATAGATTTTGTTTGTGCGGGACGCACAAACAGGCAAGTCTGGTGGTGTGATGAGTTCGATTTATATAAGGTTTTTCGGACTCATCTGGGCTTATTATCTTGCATGTGCACTACTTTTTTAATCGAAAAAGTTATATTTTTATTTACATCTTCACTTCACCAAAAGTGCATTGTTTTAGCCCTAGGGTGTGTAATTGCGCATTCTTTTGTTGGGGGTAAGCACATGGTGCTCCCCATGGTTCTTTTTATTAATTTTTTGCAGTGTATTGGTGCTGTGAGCTTGTGCTTTAGTTTATGTTGTTGCTGTGTAGATGGTGCATTTTCCCCAAGGCATGAATTCTGATTTGTTGAAAACCCACGGTCGTGCATTTCCTTAGCGCACGGTTTTTTCCTAATCGTGCGTTTTACTTGGTCGAGTGGATCTCGATGAATTTCATCGAGATGAACTCGATGATTTTAAACGCACGGTTAACGCACGGTTTTCCTGTACCTTTCATTTTGGCACTATTCTTTGGTTAATCGTGCGATTTATTCACGCACGGGAGGCAGCGCCTGTGCGCAAGTAGAACGCATGGTTCCTCTGTTTACTCCTTCATTCCTGCGCTCTGTCGTTACCCATGTGATTTCCTTCACGTACGGGCAGAAGTGCCCGTGCACGAGTAAAACATACGGGACAACGTATCCTCATCCGCAATCTTGGCCTAGAAGTTTAATATCGCACGGTTAGTGCACGGTCGTGCGCAAAACCGTGCATGCCTATTTTTCTTACCTGCTTCAATTTAAAGCGTAGATTTTCCTCCATTTCGGGAGAGCTTCATCTTGAGCCATTCCAGCCGCCGTTTTAGGGCAAAGCTCCGCCCTTCCACCTCTGCCCTTCATCTTCCACCAAGGATAGAAGCTCTGGCCATGCTCGCGAAGCCTACACCTTGTTGGTGCTTGATCTCGGCCTTCTCCTTCATATTTTGAGCTCCATTTCATGGTTTTGCGTTGCATCGATCAAGCAAAGGAAACTTGAAACTTTCTTCCGCATCGTGACACGAGGAAGGCGGGCTCATTGGAAGGTAGTGACAACCCTTCTCTACCCTAGACGTTGTTTAGGACCGAGCTTGGACGAGGATTGACAACCCGGCGATTCCTTCCGCGACTCCTCGACGAGCCTTAAGATTCATTCGATCTCTTGACTTGTTCTTGCTTTCTTGTTTAATACATGTGTTTAAATCTATTTATGTTGATGATGTGCACTTTAGTTGTAATCAATATTTGTTTCATGTCTATTTGAGCCTATATGGATTTACTGCTTTAGTTGCTTGAGTTGCGCCCGCATTTCCATCCGACACCACAACTCGTTTTGTCATTCTAGGAATTGCTAGATGCGTGCGTAGCGAAGAGGTGCTTTTGAACCTCATTTCGCTGTTCTCACCACCTCATCCGGAAGCCTACTCATCCATCCGCCCAGCGATTCGGTGCATAGCGGCCCGTGTAGTCTTCCATCACTCCTGGCGAAGCTTCGCATAGCGGCGTTGCATAGGAGTAGTTTATAGTATTTTACTTTCTTTATCCGCAGCCAACCAAAACCCCCCTTTTGTATGTTAGACTATTGGACTTCGATCTCAAGTCCTCCTTATTAGATAACACCCCCTTGCGGTTTTCCTTGAGATATTCGATGTAATACCCCCCTCCCGGAACACAAGACACGACACGAGAGGGGTCTTATGCCCAGAACAGCCGCCTTGCAGTAACACTAGCACTCGGGCTAGCCTATACCACAAGACGCCTATTTTGCCGGCCTCAACCAATATCAACACTTAATTTCCAACCCAACCATAATAATATAAGAAAGTCAATCCATACTAAGCATATATCCGTAAGCATAACAAAAGAGAAGCTCACAAGCTTCTACATAATCAGAGTACATGAATATATTTACCCCGAAGGGCTACAACAAAATCTCACTCACTCACATCTGTAACCGACGGTAGCGATGGTACCGTCCCTTCAGGCCCTGCCGTCCTGGCCTGGCTGTCCAGCTGCATAGCCTGCTGCTCCACCTATGGGGTTTCCTCCTAAAAAGGAAGACGTAGCAACCGTTAGTCATAAAGACTAAGGCTCTGTTTGGCGGGACGTTTTGGGAGAAGCACACAGCTGATTTTCGCACCGCCCCGCAAAACATTATTTCAGGGCCAGCAGTGGGAGAGTGGTGGGAGTCGCTGCCGCCCTCTAGTCGCGATATTAGGGATTCTGGAGTCGCAAAATATTATCGCGACTCCAGAAATCGCGATTCCCCACAGCGATTTCGGTCAGTTGCTCCGCCTGATACTCGGGCTTCTCCCAATCCAGAACCAAGATCTTCCGATGGACGAGGAGGAGGAAGAACAACCTCTCGCCGGAGACCTCTTTCTTCAGTTGCGTGCACATCTGGTAGAGAGAAAATGTCGAAGCTTGCTACAAAAACCCTGACAAAATCCTCGGCCTTGCTCCTGAACATTCGTTGATGTATGGCGTCGGGACCTCTGTTGGAAGGAGTTGTTGATAGCCCCGTGAGAGCTAGCACTAGGTTGAAAGCAAACTGTATACCCGCAAAATCCATAACAAAGCCACAAAAACCATCCAGAATCAAAATCCACGTCCCCGTCTTCTTCGCAAACACTAGTTACCACCATCGACGACACCAATTCTTCCCTACAACAGCTTACTTCGGAGAATCGCCGGCCACTTGCACCCCACCACCAGTTCTCTGCTACTTCTGTTGAAGATTAGTCAAATCAATTGACTACTAATTGCTTCTGAGTTTGACTATAGTTTTGATATAGAAATTAAGTTGATGGGGTTTAACCAGATCCTCAAATGGAGTGTTTTATTATAATTATATAAAATTCTGTTTGAGACCTGCTATGGTAAGATATGTGGTGTTTCGTAGCCTCCTTTTGGAGAAAATGCCGTAGGACCCAGAGTGAAATGAGTTGTTGTGGTCGTTACACCAAGCTCATTTGAGGGGATGGGAGCTACAGAAATGACCAATATCAGGGACTACATTGTAGATCTAATCACGGAGTACCACATGTATACAACATTATGACATTTACATTTATAAACATATTTAAAAAAATGAACTGTGCACCGAACATCTGTTTTGCCAAATAGATTAAACAGTTTCTTCGTTTGAAACAGCTCTACAAAAGCTGTTAATCCAAACAGTTTCACAGATTCTGTCACCACTCTACAAAACAGCTGATTATTCCACCTCTGCTTCTCACCACAACATCTGCAGTCGCTACAGCTGAGCCAAACAGAGCCTAAGTGTCTTCACATCCGCTCCCCCGGCGACTCCTCGGCACCAAGCGGAGAAAGGAACAGGTACAATATATAAATAACAGTAGTAAAACAGGTGAAGTGAGTATACATATCATAAGCAGCAACAGCAGTAGTGTATGATAAACAACCTCTTATTTTACAAATCTACAATCTACAGCAGCAAGAGAGTATACAACTATAACAGTAAGTAACTAAACTTATATGGATGCCCATACATGCATATAAGTTGAGGGTCGTTCAGCAGTAAGTAACTCATCGTATAGGAGTGCCCATACAAACTTATACGATGAGGGTCTTATGTATGCAATGAAGTGTAATGCTATGAATGCAATGCAATGACACACCCATGATCAAACACATGCAATCGCTATGTCGACACAGACTTATAGTTCCCACTATTCGAGCAGGTAGCTAACATCTCAAGCGTCAACCGTCGTGGCCAAACAGTGATAGTAGAGCAGGCATCTCCACTACTAGGCTGGTCTCCACACTACCTGGCTTAGGCCTCCGTATACCTCAATGCTAAGGACACAACAGCGAAGCTCACATGCGTACTACGGCTTAGCGGGTTCTCTTGGGTAAGTGAGCACCAAGACCCTAGCCCCGAACTGGCCTATGCGTGATACGGAAGGAGCCACGGAAATGAACACGAGGACCAAGCCCAACCGTTCACTTGGCACGAAAGGAGCATCGGGACATGAACACCGAGGACCAAGCCCAACCGTCCAAGGTCTAGCTGTCGACTCCCATCGGTGTGACGATTGGCGAGCCCGTAGACCTTCCACACTATCCTTAACCCGGTATTACGACACCATGTGTCGAATCACACTACATTCAATTTCACAATATCGTGGCATGGAAGGAGCCTCGGGACGTAAACACCGAGGACCAAGCCCAACCATCCATCAAATGCGGAAGGAGCCTCGAGACATGAACACCGAGGGCCAAGCCCAACCGTCCAACTTTACTCATCTCAATCTCATTCCCACTAGTGATAGTCAACACCGCACTTGTTACTTCCACAATGCTACCTGTAGGGAGACGGAACTCTAAGCATTGTATTACTAATTCCCTTTTTTTTCCATCCAACATATATCATGGCCATAGTTAAATCATTTATACATTTATCCAATTATATCTACCCAATTATATCAGGTTCTTTCCTTCAATTAAACTTGTCCACAACTCGTTATATGAATTTAGATTTATAACCTCAACTTATCACATCACTATGATGATTATGTCAAAAGAGTCCACCCAAGCCTCTATGTTGATCGCAACATTGAATTCCACCATATCGCATTCCACGTTACACAGCCCAGAATTTAGGTGCAGCCTTAATCCGGGCAGCAACTTCGATCAGGATTCTTGAGGCTACAAGATATCTGACAAGTGCGTGTAACCACTCGTTGGAAAGATAATTTCAAGGCCTATAACTTTCGTGTTTATTCGAAAGCCCAGATTTGATCACATCATACCAGAAATTCACTCGAAGCCTACTGCGTACAGGATACAAATTTAATTGCAGGAGATTCGAACAGACTTTCCTGTGACTATAGGTATCGCCTGGGAACGTGCAATAACTCGTTGGAAAGATAATTTCGAGGGCTACGATTTTCGTGTTTAGTTGAAAACCCAGATATGACAAGAACATCCCCGAAATTTGCCACGAAGGTCGCTGCGTGCAGAAAACAAATTCCTGCACGCATCTTAAGGCGAGATGAACGGCATCCGTTCATCTTCCTCCTTGCACCAAACTCCCAAAATCTCCTCCAGAAAATCGTCCACCCTTATTCACCCTCACGAAGCCATATTTGTCCATGAATCCTTCTCTCATCTTCACTTTGAAGGATGAAGAGGTTGGAGGGGGCTAAAGCCTAGAAAAAAAACCTAGGCATGGCTTCCCTAGGAAATCTCCTCCTCACCATCAATACTCTTTGGAGTCGATATCTCTCCTAGAATATATCTACAGATCTAGAACCAAGGGAGAGGGGAGGAAGCTCACCTCATTTCCAGCGGTACCACTGTCCCCGGCCATGGATCTAGTCGTTCTTCTTTGCGGCATCTCTCGCTTGGTGCGGTTGTTCTTCACGGCAAAGGAAGGAGAGGGAGAGAGAGAAAGAAGGCCGCCTCCAAGAGCTTCACCTGCTTCCATCGGCTCCATCGGTTTCGCGAGATCCACGATGACGGCAAGGGTCGAGAGGCGCAAAAGCTAGGGTTCGGCTTTAACTCCCTTTTTATTAGACGATGTATTAGGTTACATCTTCTGCCGCGTGTCAACGCCTCATTGGACCGCCCATAATGGGTCATATTGAAGTGACCCGGTCCAAGGAACCATCCAGCGCGAATACCGAAATCCGGTTCGGTCCGACTGTACAAGCCGGCGAATCTGCCTGGGCGAAGAAAACCTACAAGTCAAATTCGGCGGGAATCATATGTCATTCTCGACGATCGACTAGAATCGTCAGTCATTCTCGACGAATTCGTCGAGTATCAACAATGATACCCGACGATTTTCCCTTAGCCTAACATATCGGAAATCTGGCGTTGAGTGCGTTGAGTATTCTCAGTGATACTCGACGATCGGCGAGAATAACCAGGCATTCTCGACGATTTTCCTTTAGGCCATGCTTATCGGAAATCTGGCGTTGAGTTCGTTGAGTATCCTCAGCGATACTCGACGATCGGCGAGAATCACTAGGCATTCTCGACGATTTTCCCTTGGGCCATGCTTATCGGAAATCTAGCGTTGAGTGCGTTGAGTATTCTCAGCGATACTCGACGATTAGCGAGAATCACCAGGCATTCTTGACGATTTTCCCTTAGGCCATGCTTATCGGAAATATGGCGTTGAGTGCGTTGAGTATTCTCATCGATACTCAACGATCGGCGAGAATCACCAGGCATTCTCGACGATTTTCCCTTATGCCATTTCCTTTCGATCCGTTGGATATCACTCAACCCTACACTCCATCCAACGGACTTGACACCTTTTACCAGTGCGCCCCGAGCCCGAGTCAAGTCTCTTGACTCAAAACTCGTGCGAGGGGCCTAGCGCGAATTGGGACGTTACAAATCCTATAAAAAAATTAAAAGATTTCGTCCCCGAAAATAGGCTAGGGCTATGGGGATGCAAGTATAAAATAATATGCGCTATAAAATGTTACCTTGGAAGAACAGCTCCGGGTAGCGCTTCTGCATCAAGTCCTCCGGCTCCCAAGTAAATTCTTCCTTCCCATGATTAGACCACAACACTTTTACAAGAGGCACACTTTTGCGGCGCAGGGTTCTAATCTCATTATAAATGATTTGTATCGGCTCAAATCGCATAGACTTGTAAGACGCCACATCACCATCAGTCGGGGGGATGTATTGTTCGGGCCGCAACAGTGCCTTCCGAAGCGACGAGACATGGAACACGTCGTGGAGATTTTCAAACTCGGGCGGTAGCTCCAGCCGATAGGCCAACGAGCCAATCTTTTCCACTATGACATAGGGTCCAACATACCGTGGGCTGAGCTTCTTCACTCCTCGTACTCGTGATACTCCATGCATCGGTCGGATTTTTAGAAACACCTTGTCTCCCACTTGAAATTCCACAATCCGGTGTTTAGCGTTATAATACTTTGCCTTCCGACTTTGAGACTCTAACATACGATCCCCTATCAACCTAACCACCGCATTCGTGTCATCTATATATTCAACACCCAAAGTCTTCGGGTCTTTATCTTGCACCCAAGACAAGGGGTTTCTACACCTCCTTCCATATAGGGCTTCATGGGGTGCCATGCCAATGCTAGCTTGATGGCTGTTGTTGTAGGAGAATTCCACTAAGGGCAAGATTCTTTCCCACGACTCTCCCCTATCTATCCCACACAACCTCAACAGATCCTCCAATGTTCGGATGGTCCGCTCAGACTGCCCGTCCGTCTGTGGATGAAATGCGGTGCTGAAGGTAAGGCGCGAGCCTAAATATGCTTGTACCGCCTTCCACTCCTTGGAGGTAAAACGACCATCACGGTCCGAAACTATCGTCTTAGGTATGCCATGATACTGTACAAACTGCTCCACAAAAAGGCGTACTAAGACATCCACATGAGCCTCCATCTTCATAGGGATGAACCAGGCAACTTTCGTCAGGCGATCAATGATCACCCACACTGAATCATTTACTGAGCGAAAGCGAGGTACCCCATGTACGAAGTCCATGGAAATATCCTCGAACTTCCACTCGGGGATTGGCAATGACTACAACAGCCCACCGGGACTCCTGCACTCCACCTTCACTCTTTGGCAGGCTTCACAATGCGTGATAAAGTTCCGGACATCCTTCTTCATTCCTGGCCAACACATCGTCTTTCGTAAGCCGGCGTACATCTTCGAAATTCCCGGGTCCACGGAATATTGAGAGCAATGTGCTTCTCTCAAAATATCCTCTCGGATTCTGCCAACTTTGGGAATGTAGAGCACGCCGCGAATGTAAACGAGGCCATCCTTTAGTGTGTACTCGTCGGTAATCCCGTCTTCGATTAACTTTATTGCCGGGGCCACAGCCGCATCCAATCCTTGCTCCACTCGGATCCGGTCCCGGATATCACAAACCATGCTCATTCTGGATAAGTACTCCATATATTCTGCCGAAGGAGCCTTAAATATCAATTTAATATCTATCCCCTCAATCATCTGTGCCAACTCCATGCTCATCAACCGAGACTTTGGGCTCGAGTCGCGTACTTTCCTACTAAATGCGTCGGCTACAGAGTTTGCTTTTCCGGGGTGGTAGTTCAAGGTGAACTCATAATCGCATAGAAACTCTAACCACCGCCGTTGTCTTAAGTTTAATTCCTTCTAGGTATGGACGTACTTCAAATTACTATGATCCGAGAAGATTTCGCAGTAGACGCCGTAAAGATAATGCCTCCATACCTTCAAGCCGAACACCATCGCTCCTAGCTCCAAATCATGCACCAGGTAATTGATTTCATGTTTCTTTAATTGTCTTGAAGCATAAGTAATTACGTGCCCGTGCTGCATCAACACCGCTCCCAACCCCTGATAAGACGCGTTCGTGTAAACTTTGAATCCTTCCTTCCCAGACGGAAGGACAAGGATGGGGGCGGAGGTAAGTCTATCCTTCAATTCCTGGAATGCTGCTTCACACTAGGGTGTCCACTCAAAGGGAACTCCTTTCTTTGTCAAGAAAGTAAGCGGAAGGGCAATCTTGGAGAATCCTTTTACGAACTTGCGGTAGTATCCGGCAAGTCCAAGAAAACTCCTCACATCGGCCGCCGACTTAAAAGGCGACCACTCCTTCACGGCACGCACCTTGGCCGGATCTACAGTTAGTCCAGCCCCACTGATTACGTGACCCAAGAAAGCCACCTCCCTGAGCCAGAATTCACACTTGTTAAACTTTGCGAACAGGGCGTGCTCTTTTAGCTTCTCCAGAACCAAGGACAAATGTCCGGCATGTTCTTCCTCCGTCTTCGAGTAGACTAAGATGTCGTCTATGAAGACAATAACGAAGACATCTAAGTAGGGCTAAAACACTTTATTCATCAAGCTCATGAAAGCTGATGGGGAATTGGTGAGCCCAAATGGCATCACTGTGAACTCATATAAGCCGTACCTTAAGCTGAAAGCCGTTTTCTGTATATCATCCTCCTGTATTCTCAATTGGTAGTACCCCGAGCGCAAATCTAGCTTGGAGAACCAATGCGCCCCCACCAATTGGTCGAACAACTCATCGATCCGAGGTAACAGGTAGGTGTTCCGTACTATCAGTCGGTTGAGTTCCCGATAATCTATACATAAACGCAGGGTTCCATCTTTCTTCATGACGAATAGAACAGGGGCTCCCCAAGGTGATGAGCTGGGGCGAACAAACCCTGATTCTACCAGCTCCTGCAGTTGAACTATAAACTCTGCGAGTTCTTTTGGAGCCATCCGATAAGGGGTCCTGGAGACAGGCTTAGCTCCTGGTACAAGCTTAATCTGAAAATCCACTTCTCTATGCGGGGGTAACCCTAGGAATTTCTCAGGAAATACCTCAGGGAAATCTCGTGCTACCCGCACATCCTTCACATCTACCTTCATCTCTTTTAGTTCGAAACATATCATATAGACTTCATACCCTCTCATATGAGTCTTCAAGGTCTGGATTGAGGATAACAATATTCGAGGTGCGAAATTTATACCTTGGAAGATTACATCAGTATCCCCATGTCTCAAATAGATGCTCTTCTCCGCACAGTCGATTCTTACATGGTGCCAATCCAGCCATGCCATACCTAGGATGAGGTCAAATTCTGGTATTCTCAAAATTGTGGCAGGGGTATCAAAGGTCGTTCACCCAATGGTTATCTCTAACTTACACTTCGCGGTTGCCGTCATCTCAGATCCATCTGGGAGACGTACTCTTCGGGCAATACCAGTGAAATATTGCACTTCGGGTCAATTCTTAATGAAGTCTTCGGACATGAAAGAATGTGAGGCGCCGGTGTCAAATAACGTATAAGCCGGTTTCCCGCCGACCATTACGGGTGCCTAAGTGTCATTTAATAATACTCAAGAAAGACGTCTAGTATATCTTAAGCCACTAGAGAATATTAATGGAAGCAAAATGACTAATTCAAATCGTACCTGCAATTATCTCTTGAGGATTCCGCTCTTGAATCATGTCCAAGGCATACATCTGATCTCGAGCGGGTCCGGGGTTTCTTCCTCGTGGTACTCGTCCTCGACCACGCACATACCATCTCCCCCGCAGGGCTACTGGAGGGAGAGTAAAAGGCGCATCTCCAAACAGTTGCGGGCAGTAGCGTCGAATGTGGCCCGGTTGGTTGCATTCAAAGCACACCCGTTCCTACCTTCCGCCGTGTTGCTAAAATTATGGAGGTGGAGGTAATGCTGGCGGTTGCGGAACCGGGCGCTCCTCTCTAAAGTTCTGGGGGAAACGCACGCCACCCCCCCCCCCGATATCCTCTTCCTCTTTTATTGTCGAATCTCCTTCTATTGTTGGGGTCGACTTCCATCACTCCCTCCGCTGGCCTCTTACAACTTCCCAAGTGGTCCGCTTCCAATCTCTTCGCCATATCAATAATCTCCGCCAGACTAGAGTCCGCTATAAACAAAAGGGCTTGCCTTAGGGGATCTCGCAAGCCTTTGTAGAATTATTTGGCGTACCCTCTATCATCCAGCTCATAGGAGTCAGCGAATCTAGCCAGGTGCTGAAACTCCCGTTGGTACTCCGTCACCGACATGGACCCTTGCTTTAGTTGCAAAAATCTCTCTTCCAGACCATCCCGAGCGGCCGAGGGGATGAAATGCTCTAAGAAGGCTTCGGATAATTCGCTCCAACTAATGTCCGTGTACACTCTTCCACGAAAAGTGGAGCCCATGAGGTACTTCCACCACCTTTTAGAGTGCATCTCTAAGAGTGTCACCACAAGGGTCACCGCCATGTTGTTTGGACATCTTATTCCTGCCAACAACTCTTGTAGAGTGTCGAGCAACTCTTCCGTATGCATCACCGACTCTGTCCCAATATAAGCGGGAGGGGAGAGAGCTCGGAAAACGCTTAACCAACTAGATCCTGGACCCTGTTGTTGTACAGGTGCCTGCTGAGATTGGGACCTAAAGGCGTCCAAAATAGATGTGAGCGTCTACCCCAGCTCTGATTATTGGAATTGTGTAGGTACGGACGGGGCGGGGGTGTCCCTTATTGGCTCAGCATGTACTGGGATCTACACATAAGGTACAAACCTAGGGTTAGGTTGGCTAATCGAAGGTTAAAGATGGATAACTTAGTGTGAATTACATATGGGCACACCACTGCTTCCGCTAATTCATCTTGTCCCCATACTGACTAATCAAACAAGGGTGGAACCATTGTTAAGTGACTTTCGCCTCGGAGGATCATAGCAAGCTGATACCATTTGTAAGACCCCCCTCCCGGAACACAAGACACGGCACGAGAGGGTTCTTATGCGCAGAATAGCCGCCTTGCGGTAACACTAGCACTCAGGCAAGCCTACACCACAAGATGCCTATTCTGCCGGCAACAACCAATATCAACACATAATTTCCAACCCAACCATAATAATATAAGAAAGTAAATCCACACTAAGCATATATCCATAAGCATAACAAAAGAGAAGCTAACAAGCTTCTACATAATCAGAGTACGTGAATATATTTTCCCCGAAGGGATACAACAAAATCTCTCTCACTCACATCTGTAACCGACGGTAGCGACGGTACCGTCCCTTCAGGCCCTTTCGTCCTTGCCTTGGTGTCCAGCTGCATAGCCTGATGCTCCACCTTCGGGTTTTACTCCTAAAAAGGAAGACGTAGCAACCGTTAGTCATAAAGACTTAGTGGCTTCACATCCGCTCCCCCGGCAACTCCTCGGCACCGGGCGGAGAAAGGAACAGGTATAATATATAAATAACAATAGTACAACAGGTGAAGTGAGTATATATATCATAAGCAGCAACAGCAGTAGTGTATAATAAACAAGCTCTTATTTTACAAATCTACTATCTACAGCAGCAAGAGAGTATACAACTATAACAGTAAGTAACTCAACTTATATGGATGCCCATACAAGCATATAAGTTGAGGGTCGTTCAGTAGTAAGTAACTCAACGTATAGGAGTGCCCATACAAACTTATACGATGAGGGTCTTATGTATGCAATGAAGTGTAATGCTATGAATGCAATGCAATGACACACCCATGATCAAGCACATGTAATCGCTATATCGACACAGACTTATAGTTCCCACTATTCGAGCAGGTATCTAACCTCTCAGGCGTCAACCATCGTGGCCAAACGGTGACAGTAGAGCGGGCATCTCCACTAATAGGCTGGTCTCCACACTACATAGCCTAGGACTCTGTATGCCTCAATGCTAAGGACACAACATCGGAGCTCACATGCGCACTACGGCTCAGAGGGTTCTCTTGGGTAAGTGAGCACCAAGATCCTATCCCCGAACTAGCCTATGCGAGACATGGAAGGAGCCTCGGAAATTAACACGAGGACTAAGCCCAACCATTCACTTAGCACGGAAGGAGCCTCGGGACATGAACACCGAGGACCAAGCCCAACCTCCAAGGTATAGCTGTCGACTTCCATCGGTGTGACGATTGGCGAGCCCGTAGACCTGCCACACTATCCTTAACCCGGGATTACGACACCATGTGTCGACTCACACCACATGCAATTTCACAATATCGTGGCATGGAAGGAGCCTCGGGACGTGAACACTGAGGACCAAGCCCTACCATCCATCAAATGCGGAAGGAGCCTCGGGACAGCAACACCGAGGGCCAAGCCCAACCGTCCAACTTTACTCATCTCAATCTCATTCCCACTAGTGACAGTCAACACCGCACTTGTTACTTCCACAATGCTACCTGTAGGGAGATGACATCCTAAGCATTGGATTACTAATTCCCTTTTTTTCCATCCAACATATATCATGACCATAGTTAAATCATTTATACATTTATCCAATTATATCTACCCAATTATATCAGGTTCTTTCCTTTAATTAAACTTGTCCACAACTCGTTATATGAATTTAGATTTATAACCTCAACTTATCACGTCACTATGATGATTATATCAAAAGAGTCCACCCAAGCCTCGAGTTGGATCGCAACATTGAATTCCACCACATCGCATTCCACGTTACACAACCCAGAATTTAGGTGTAGCCTTAATCCGGGAAGCAACTTCGATCAATGATTCCCGAGGCTACACAAATCAGACGAGTGTGTGTAACCACTCGTGGGAAAGATAATTTCAAGGGCTACAACTTTCGTGTTTAGTCAAAAGCCCAGATTTGATCGCATCATACCAGAAATTCACTCGAAGCCTGCTGCGTACAGGATACAGATTAAATTGCAGCAGATTCTATAAGACTTTCCTGTGGCTACAGGTATTGCCTGGGAACATGCAACCACTCGTTGGAAAGATAATTTCGAGGGCTACGACTTTCGTGTTTAGTTGAAAACCTAGATATGACCAAAACACCCCCGAAATTGGCCACGAAGGTCACTGCGTGCAGAAAACAAATTTCTGCACGCATCTTAAGGAGGGATGAACGACATCCGTTCATCTTCCTCCTTGCACCAAACTCCCAAAATCTCCTCCAGAAAATCGTCCACCCTTATTAACCCTCACGAAGCCATATTTCTCCACAAATCCTTCTCTCATCTTCACTTTGAAGGATGAAGAGTTGGAGGGGGCTAAAGCCTAGAAAACAAACCTAGACATGGCTTTCCTAGGAAATCTCCTCCTCACCATCAAGACTCTATGGAGTCGATATCTCTCCTAGAATATATCTACAGATCTAGCACCAAGGGAGAGGGGAGGAAGCTCACCTCGTTTCTAGCGATACCACCATCCCCGGCCATGGATCTAGTCGTTCTTCTTTGCGGCATCTCTCGCTTGGTGCGGTTGTTCTTCACGGCAAAGGAAGGATAGGGAGAGAGAGATAGAAGGCCGCCTCCAAGGGCTCCGCCTGCTTCCATCGGCTCCGTCGGTTTCGCGAGATCCACGATGACGGCAAGGGTTGATCGGCTCAAAAGCTAGGGTTCGTCTTTAACTCCCTTTTTATAAGCCGATGTATTAGGTTACATCTTCTGCCACGTGTCAACGCCTCATTGGACCGCCCATAATTGTTCATATTGAAGTGACCCAGTCCAAGGAACCATCCAGCGCAAATACCGAAATCCGGTTCGGTCCGCCTGTATAAGCCGGCGAATCTCCCTAGGCGAAGAAAATGCACAAGTCAAATTCAGCGGGAATCATCTGTCATTCTCGATGATCGGCGAGAATCGTCAGGCATTCTCAACAAATTCGTCGGGTATCAACAATGATACCCGGCATTTTTCCCTTAGCCTAACTTATCGGAAATCTGGCGTTGAGTAATCTCACTGATACTCGACGATCGACGAGAATCACCAGGCATTCTCAACGATTTTCCCTTAGGCCATGCTTATTTGAAATCTGGCGTTGAGTGCGTTGAGTATCCTCAGCGATACAAGACGATCGGCGAGAATCACCAGGCATTCTCGACGATTTTCCCTTTTGCCATGCTTATCGGAAATCTTGCGTTGAGTGCGTTGAGTATTCTCAGCGATACTCGACGATCGGCGAGAATCACCAGGCATTCTCGACGATTTTCCCTTAGGCCATACTTATCAGAAATCTGGCGTTGAGTGCTTTGAGTATTCTCAGCGATACTCGACGATCAGCGAGAATCACCAGGCATTCTCGATGAATTTCTCTTAGGCCATGCTTATCGGAAATCTGGCGTTAAGTGCGTTGAGTATTCTCATCGATACTCGACGATCGGTGAGAATCACCAGGCATTCTCGACGATTTTCCCTTAGGCCATTTCCTTTCGATCCGTTGGATATCACTCAACCCTACACTCCATCCAACGCACTTGACACCTTTTGCAAGTGCCCCCCGAGCTCGAGTCAAGTCTCTTGACTCAAAACTCGTGCGAGGGGCCTAGCGCGAATTGGGATATTACATTCGATACTTGGGAATTCCTCCCCATTTTATATTACTTATGCGAGAGGTACACTTGCCGTTCAATGCATCACGCAGCTTCAGGAATTTGTTGGAAATATTGCCCTCAATGTTCCTAAGATTTCAAGAGGCATCACAATCAATACTAAGAGTATAGTTGTATTTGATATATTTTCAAGTTCAATATGTGCAGGATGTTCCTTGGAACAAGTTTAGACAGGTTGTCTAAGTGATTGTGATAGGTGGTCACAAGGAAGAAAGGTGGAGAGACAGAAATTTGTCTAAGACCACAGGCTTTGAGTGAAGCCAGTTCACTCAACGCAAGATGCCAAAATGTGATGAGTAAAGCATAGACAGTCAAAGCCTAATAGTTTGCAAAGTAGATTTGCAGCTAAGTTAACAGGCGTTGAGTGAAGACAGTTCACTAAACGCAAAAAAAAGAGGCGTCCAGTAAATCTCAGTCTGTCAAAGCTTCAACACTAGCAAAGAAGAAATCCAACTAAGTCTAGAAGCGTTGAGTGAGGACAGCTCAATCAATGTCTGAAAAAGAAGCATTGAGTCAAGCTCAAGCACTCAAAGCATTTAATGAATCTGTCATGAATTCTGGTAAATCCAGAAGTGTATAGTGTGGACAGCTCACTCAACGTCCAAAGAAGAAAACGTCGACATACCAGTTTTCAGTCAATGCTTAAGAAGATATAAATGAAAAATGCGATTAAGTCCAGATGTGTTGAGTGAGTACAACTCACTAAACGTAATTTTATTACGAAGATTGACAAAGAATAGAAGCATTGAGTGAAGGCAGTTAACTCAACGCCTCATCAAAGAAGACAGACAATGACAGAAGCGTTGAATGATGAAGGCTCACTAAATGCATTCATAAAGATGGAAATTTACTAGATACATAAGCTTTGAGTGAAGATAGTTCTCTCAACTCCTCAACATGATGGCCGACATTTAGATAAGCGGCTAAGTATAGAAGCATTGTGTGATGAAGGCTCACTCAACGAACTCAATTCCTAAACAACAGGAAGATTGTCTAAGGACAAAAGCGTTGAGTGAAGGTTATTCACTCAACGCACTCAACGCCTAGCAGTGCAAAAAGTAATAGGCTAAGTCCAAATTCATTGAGTAATGAAGGTTCATTAAACGCACTCAACGCCTAGCAGTATAGATTATTTGACTAAGGGTTTCTGCGTTGAGTGAAGGCTATTCACTCAACACACTAAATGTCTGGGATGAACTACAAAATTTGGCTAAGTCCATAGATGGTGATGTCAGCAAATGTTAGCAAATTTCAAACTCATTACGGGAAGTCTATAATACACGACAAATGGCACCGTAGGCCAACTATATGAATTTTCCTATAAAAAGCAAAGTTGTAGCAAACTACTTCAGGTGGGCCAATGGGTCAAATAGTCATTGGACGGCGGAAGATAAAAGGATTGAGATCGCCAGAAGCAAATCAACTTTTAGGGATTATCTTTTCGCCAAGAGGCGAAACTTAATCGTCTTCCTCTCTCCATAGTTACAGAGCTTGAAGCTAAAGTTCTAACCGGTGATCTAAAAGTTCCACCAATTAGCTGTAGCGATTTTCACCTGATACAATAAGTTTAGAGAAGGTTCCTGAGAAAGAAAGAGAAGCAGAGATATCTTGTTTATGCAGTCAAAGTTAGCTAAAAGAAGAATACAAAGAACTATCAAATCATTGTCTTTATCTACAAGATCAAAAACCTGTGTTTCTAAGTTACTTCCAGCACAAGCAGTAGTTTACTGAAGCTCATCTTTCTTGTTTCTGTGAAGAAAGTTAGGGCTGAGATTTTCTCAGCTCAGGAAGCAGAAGGCTAAGAGAAATTTCTCTTGAGTCAAATCATCAACAAACTCTTGATAATCTATAGGATCATAATAGATCTGATTGTAGGTCTATTTTATAAAGGATGAGTGTAGGATCATCTGTTGGTCTAAGGTAGTATCCTGTGTGGATATGAGGTTGTGCAGTTTTGCCTGAGGTAGGAGAGTCATTATCTGTGAGTGCTAGGGCCTTTGTGCCTTAGTTGTAGGATCCAGGTTTGGATTTGAGGTAGGTCCTTATGCCTGAGCTTTAGGAGATTCATCCTCTCTGAGTTATAGGGCTAACCTCCTAGGCTGAGATATATGACTATTAATTTAGTCTTAGTTAGGTGATCTTTGGATCACTGAGTAGTAGGAGCAAGCTTTCTTTTAGGTAGGGCTTTGTGCCTGAGGTAAGTTGTTGGGTATTGTATCCACAATAACCATGATTTGTATGAAGTCACCCTTGAACTAAGATGAATTAGGATGTATTTGATTTCCTATTCTAGTTATGTGTTTGCAGGATTTATTGCCAAGTGTAGACAGATGCGGTCTACAATGGGTCATCAAACACAGTACCATACAATGTAATTCCTCATTGTGTGATCCAAGGTGTTGACTCATGTGTATCCTCTCTGTTAGGATACACTTCATGTTAAAACACATGGACTAATGGATGAAGATTATATGCTGTTTGGAATGAAGAACTCAAGTTTCATAAAGCTGAGGAAATTCTAAGTGTTGTACTCGAGTAGCTCTCTTAGTACTCGAGTAGCTCTCTTAGTTCTCGAGTAGAAGCCTTAGAAGCACTCGAGTAAAACTGGTCTGTAATTTGAATGTGGAAGTGGTTCTCGAGTAGCTTATATCTAGCACTCGAGAAGCCATGTCCAACATTCGAGTAGACCTGGTTTCATTCTCGAGTGAACATGTTTCTCTCTCTCAAAAAATTTTCTAAGTCAAGTACTCGAGTAGTCTAGCTTAGTACTCGAGTAGTTGAGATGATTATGTCGAGTGACAGTTAGTTCTCGAGAAAAGTTTTAGACCACTCGAGTGGGATTTCTTTGTACTCGAGTAGTTTGTCAAGTACTAGAGTACTTTAGTTTCATTTCTCAGGTGATCGATTTTTTCCATCCAGAATTTTCTCCAAGCCAAAACTCTCAAGAAGTTTAAGTCTACACCTCGAGAAGTTTATCTAGCACTCGAGTGATCTCTTATCCACTCGACTGATGTCTTTCTTTACTCTATAATTTTCCAGAATCATCTCTTCTCGAGTAGTCAAAGTCTTTCACTTGAGAGCCAGTTCATTCACTCGAGTAGTATATCTGTTACTCGAGTAATGGTGAACCGATTTCAGAAAATTCTTTAAGTTTCTGACAGATATAATTTTTGAATGTCATTACATGATTGGTCTATGTGGCAATCATTAATGATGATTATTACCGTTAGGGAGATCTTATAAAAGGTCCTGTCATAATGACAAACCGTAAGCGAGTAATTCTAAGATCTGGATCGACCGATAGTTTTGTCTTCTAATGAAAGTCGCCGCAAACCTTCAAGAACACCAAGGGAAACTTTCGATCCAGAGAGATTTGCAGATCAAGGGATTCATCTTTCTCCATCCACTCCTTTATCGTGTGAGTCAAAGCTTCTCAGAATTCCTATTGCCGGGCATCTTCTTCTACAATTTCTGATAAAGCCTCAAAGTCCAAGAAGGAAAACCTAGGGAGATTTTCAGATCTGAGAAAACTATTGTTTGTATTCTACAAATCTCATTTTAATATTGTAGGAGGTTATTCTTCAAGTGTAAGAGATTTTTTCTCCGAGTCGTTGGATGTTTTCTTCTTCCGAGTGTAGATCCCTTTCTGGATTGGGATTTTAGGAACGTTGTTCTGAGTGGTATGATCGTTTTGATCTGAGATTAGTGGAGTAACCGAGTCTTGTGGTTTTATAGATCGATGAGTAGGAAGTGGACGTACCCAAGATTGGGGAACCACTATAATTCTTGGTGTCCTCTGTGAATGCTTGTTTATTTCTTGTGCATTAGATCGCTAAAGTTTTTATTTCACAATAAGTAGCACAACTCACATATTCACCCCCTCTAGGTTATTTAGGTAGATAACTTTGACGTTTTTCAATTAGTATCAGAGGGAGGTTGATCATTAGAAGGTTAACACCTTGATAAGATCTGCCCCAGATTGTCTCTGAGTTATTCAAGCAGGAACAGAGCCACACAGATTTTGCCAAGCTTCCCTTGTGCATAAAGAATAATTTAGCAATTTGGAAAGAAAGAATAAAATTCTTTATGGAAGCTGTGGATCCATGGATTTTCATGATTGTTGAAGAAGTTACTTATGTTCCCATGACCGCCTCCACTATAGATGCCACAAAGCAAGTTCGTAAGAATCTAATGGATCTCGACAAAGATGAGATTGCACTTGTCTCTTTTGACAAGAAAGCTAAAAATATTATAGCAAGTGCAGTCGATGATTCAATGTTGTAGAATTTGATACACTGCCAATCTTCTAAGGAGATATGGCAGTCTATGATCATCTTGATGGAAGGTACTGAAGAAGTAAGGGATGACAGAAGATCCCTTCTAAATCAGAAGTATGAAGCCTTCCGGCAAGGACCCAAGGATACCATTTCTGACACTTTTGAGAACATCTTCAAGATAGTTAACAACCTAAGAGTATAAGATCGGGTCTTCACCAATGGAGAGCCTAACAACAAGTTTATAAGTTCCCTAAACAAGTAATGGGGCAATAAATTCTATTCCATAAGATAATTTTGCAAGTTAGCTGAGACTGATCCTCAGAACCTCTTTGGAAAGTTGATGTCCTATGAACTTCAAATTAATTCTAGAAAAGCTGAAGAAGAGAAGAGTCGATTCACTCCTAAGGAGAAGCCTGTCACTCTGAAGGCAGACAGCTCAAGGAAAGGCAAAGATGCTTCACCTACCACTACTAAAGTAGAAAGGTAAGAAGGATCATCTGAGCCAAGTACTTCAGGCTCAAAGCTATCTGAAGGAGAGTTCTCGCTGCTCTCAAGACTGTTCAAGAAATTCTTGTGCAAGAAAATGTAACGGAGAGGCAAGGATGCCTCATACAGAAGATCACAACATGATGGTGATCGACGGCAGAAGGGCTCAAGGAGCCACTACAGGTATAAGTCTAAACCAAACAAACATATTTCTACAGACATAGTTTGTTATTGTTGTAATAAGCCAGGTCATGTAATTGTTGATTGCCCCAAAAAAAAGGAGGGTGGCCAAAGAGAGGAGAAGAAATGTTCTTACCATAAGAAGAAGACAAAAAGAAGCCTTCTAGCCAAAAAGGGCAAAACCCTCAGCGGCACTGACTCATCTGAGTCAAGTGATGAAGATGATGCTTATTTTGGGCTCATGGCACATACTGACGAAGAAGAAGAGCCCCAATTCACTGGGGAGGTAAAATCTCATACATCCCTCTCTTAATTTGATGTCTCTGATCATGATCATGAGGACAACTCTTCTAACGATAAGTCTGAACTTATGGCCCAGTATAAGGAGTTTATTAAGGCCTATGACAAATGTCGAAAGATCGTGAAAACTCAGGAAAATAGGGTTTTAGTGACGAAAGTTTTTTCGTCACTAAAAATATATTTTTTGTGACAACATTTGAGGATGGTTACTAAATGATGATCTTCAATTAATAAGTGACGAAAATAAAAATTTTGTCACTAAAATTTTTTTATTTGCGACCAAAACAAAGTGAAGTCACAAAAAATTATTTTTAGTAACAAAAATAAGTTTAGTCACTAAATAATTCAATTTAGTGATGAAAATATAATGGTCACAATTAAAAAGATAATTTTAATAAATCTTATAGTCATAAAAAATACCAACATTTATATATCACATTAAATAATTCATTTCCCTCCACAAATTTTGCATCCCTCCATTTGCAAATCCAATGATATTTCAAATCCCCTCCATTACCATAAAATTAGGTTACTTTTCTAACTTCCTACACACGCCGCCTACATTTCTATGGACAACTCTTCTGACGATAAGTCTGAACTTATGGCCCAGTATAAGGAGTTGATTAAGGCCTACGATAAGTCTGAACGATAAGTCTTAACGATAAGTCTGAACATATGGCCCAGTATAAGGAGTTGATTAAGGCCTACGACAAATGTCGAAAGATCGTGAAAACTCAGGAAAAAGAGATTAAGTATTTAAAGGCCATAGAGCTACTACAAGAAAATAGGGTTTTAGTGACGAAAATTTTGTGACGAAATGTTTTTCGTCACTAAAAAATATATTTTTTGTGACAACATTTGAGGATGGTTGCTAAATGATGATCTTCAATTAATTAGTTACGAAAATATAAATTTTTTCACTAGAAATTTTTTATTTGCGACCAAAACAAAGTGAAGTCACAAAAAATTATTTTTAGTAACATAAATAAGTAGTCACTAAATAATTCAATTTAGTGATGAAAATATAATGGTCACAATTAAAAAGATAATTTTAATAAATCTTTTAGTCATAAAAAATACAAACATTTATATATTACATTAAATAATTCATTTCCCTCCACAAATTTTGCATCCCTCCATTTGAAAATCCAATGATATTTCAAATCCCCTCCATTACCATAAAATTAGGTTACTTTTCTAACTTCCTACACATGCCGCCTGCATTTCTATGGAAGAGTTCTCGAAACTATTTCTAGCTCGGTTCATCCAGACAGCATTGAAATTTTCTATAGAAAATACATAGGGTGAGAGTTGCATGAACGACTAACTACACGAGTTCATAAGATTACAGCGATATGCTGGCTCTACTTTTACGGATGAGGAGCGCAAGACCAACAAGTTCTATGAAGGACTGCGTGATGATCTGAGATTGCTGATCTTAGGTCCTATGATGTAGGGATTTCTGACCTTGGTCAATAGAGCCTAATCTCTGGTGCAGGATCTCAATAGGGTCCAAAATAATAAGGACTTCGACGTAAAGAGCCCGAAGTTAAAACTACCAAAACCACCTAATTCTGGGTACCAAAGGTTGAACAAGAAGGCCAATTCTTCCAGACTGACATCTTCGTTGGTGAATTCTTGGGAATAGTCTGGGAGGGGAGCCAAATCCACTGTTATAATTGTTGAAAGTAGGGACATGTGGCCCGCGATTATTGGTGTGGCAAATCGGAGAAGAAGGAAGGAGCATCCAGAAAAGCCCCAATTTCCTTAAGGAAGGAAATAGTTCTCTTAAGGTTATCGCCCGTCGGTAGATAGTTACCGCATGGCAGTAGATGGGGAATTAATCTGGCAAAGCTCTCGTGAAGCTATCGCCGACGATAGTGATTCCGACGGCGATAGCAAGGACAATTTAATTGATAAGGCTCTCGGGATCCTACCGCGTAGTAGTAGTCGATAGCACATGGCGATAGCAGCGGGTGTTATGTCATAACTGACGATGGCTATCACATGACATTAGTGTCTTATCGTGCGGCGATAGGGTAACTATATTAGCATGTCCACATGACTGCCTATGGTTGGTTGGCCCGGGCAGTTACACGCGAAACGAGGAGGTACCGCGCGGCGGTAACTAGTTACCACGCGGCAGTACCTCGGTTTATATGGCTTATTTGGGTGTTTTCACTTCATTTCTTTTGGAGTTTGGAGTTGTCCTTGATTTCTTGGAGTAGGGGCAGCAACGTCGTAAGAGAGATTACGCCACTGTTTGGGATTCAGATCTCGATTCGCAGGACGAGTCCGGATCTATGGAGGCAAGATCGTTGCGGTCGAGTTCATCCTTCTAGAATATTTGGCATGGCACCGAAGTGGGCACAATAGGTAATAATTCTCTACTTGGACATGTAAAGTCCTCTTCCTTTTACATAGGAAACCCTCTCCCGCGAGTGTGCGGTGAGTTTGAGGTTTTCCTTTGGGTATATACGGTATATCCTCGTAGTTTTGCATTTAGAGTTCGCAATCAAAGTACGAACGTAGGCATGGTGTGTGAAGCCCATCCAGACAGGTTGGTCTGGATTGGTGATGTTTTTCATATGCATTTTTTGCCGGAGAAGACTCTGTGTTGTATGTTTTTCGGGTTTCTACATGGTAGATTGCAGCATGGAACTTTGGGGACTAACTCCAAGGAGAATCAAGAAATCTAGGTAGAATCGCACTTCTGCTAGGTACCGCGTAGCGGTAGATCTATAAGAGAGCTTTTTTATGGCCTGTCTCGTCGAGACCTGAGGGCCAGTATTGTGGGGCTTGGTACTTAAAGATCCATGCCTGGTGGCCTAAGAGCCAGCCAGTGAACATAACACAGTTATGTGTGTTTGAATGGGAAAGGGGTGGTCGACCAGCATCGTAGTTGTTGCGCCAAGTGATTTGAGCAACGAGATATGACCCAACTGTACCTAGTAGTTATGCCGATCGACCTATGGGTAGTGTTACCTGTCGTTGCCGTAGTTACAATTCTTAGGCCTTGAGCCGGAAAGAATACCAAAATGCTCATGTTTGATGCCATCTTTTGAACGGTAGTGAGTCCCTCGCTTTTGTCCGGACACCGAGGATGTGCCCTGAGAGCACGGTGTGTGTGTCCATTCGTGTCTATGCCTGTGTTGAAGTGTGCTTAAATTGCACTTTCATTGCTATTTTGGTTTTGCTAATATTGCTGGGAAGGGGCACCACCGCTCCGAATAAGGGGTGGGGTCATTGTAATTTGGTCAGCTTTAGTTGACCATTGCCTTGTTTTGCCACCCTTTTGTGGATTGTTCTTATGCAAGAATAGATGAGCCAAGTGACAAGTAGCGGGTTGAAGCCCTTGTTGATGTGCTAGCCCTTGAAGGCATAACAAAGTGTTTTCCTTTACTACTTTCATGTGTGGCAGTCTTGCATGCCGAAGTATGTAAAACACTTTTGTTTAAATAAATAGTTGTAAGACCCAATGGCTGAGACCCTTTATCTATTCTTACTTTCATTCCTTCTTTGGGCCTTATTTGATATTCATATTTTGTGATGGGTTCTTCCAACTTATTTAAAAGCTTCTGCTAGGATGTTGTGTGTTAGGTTTAAAAATTTTATTATAGTAATTTGGTTTTAATATGTAACTCCACTTGCTGTCCATGGAATATGATTTAGGGCCCAGGTCAGTCCTTCTATTATATTCCATGTGATGGATGGGGTGTTACACATCCTATGCTAAAAAAGGGAAGGCTGTTGAGTAAACCACATCCCATCAGGCTCCAGCTCAACCAAGAGTCTACAACCTTTGCCAACAGGTGACCATCAAGCAATTCGATGTGGTCACAGATATTTGTTAGATTTTTGTCTTAATACTTTGTATACCTTGCGCCTTATGCTTTGGTAGTATGACTGTCATATTTTAGGATTGGTCGTAATCATGGACTGCCTAGCTCGAGCACTATTTGATACAGGAGCTTCACACTCATTCCTATCCAAAACTTCATATCACATACCAAAGTACCTTATTTAGAAGCTAAGGATAGATTTGACGTGTTGCTTCCTAACAGGTGGTTGATGCGTGCGAATAGAGTCTGTTGCGTTAAAGTGCTGATAGGAAGTCAAGATTTTGACTTGAAAGCATCACTACTGTCAATAGTAGAGTTTGACGTAATCTTTGACCTAGATTGGCTCTCTGAGAAACGTGCGTTCAATGATTGTATTTGAAGATGGTCAAACTGGGGCTGAATACAAGTCATGAAACTACCTTCTCTAGTATGAAGGGAACGGGAAAGACGCTGATATCTGCTCTCTAAGTAGTCAAAGTAGTTCATGAGGGGCGGAGTTATTCTTCACCCTATTGGAGTATAAGAAGCCCAAACCTTGTTTTGTCTGTATTCTGGTGGTGTCGGAGTTTTCCGATGTTTTCCCCGAAGATCTCCCTGGAGCCCCACCTCAGAGAGAGATCGAGTTCACCATCGAGTTAGTGCCAGGTGCCAAACCTATATCGTGGTCTCCTTACCGCTAAGCATCGAGAGAGATGGAAAATTTGAAGGCACAGTGATGAGTCCGATTTATATAGGGTTTTTCGGACTCATCTGGGCTTATTATCTTGCTTGTTCACTACTTTTTCAATCAGAAAAGTTATATTTTTATTTAGATCTTCACTTCAACAAAAGTGCATTATTTTATCCCTTGGGTGTGTAATTGCACATTCTTTTGTTGGGGGTAAGCACATGGTGCTCCCCATGGTTCTTTTTGTTAATTTTTTCTTTGTATTTGTGCTGGGAGCTTATTCTCCAGTTTTGGTTTTTGGTGTGCAGATGGTGCATTTTCCCCAAGGCAAGAATTCTGATTTGTAGAAAATGCACGGTCAAGTGTTTCCTTACCACACAGTTTCTTCCTAATCGTGTGTTTAACTTGGTTGAGTGGATCTCGATGAATTTCGTTGAGATGAACTCGACGATTTTATACGCACGGTTTTCCTGTACCTTTCATTTTGGCACCATTCTGTGGTTAATCGTTTGATTTGTTCACACACGGCCGGCAGCGCCCATGCGCGAGTAAAACGCACGGTTCCTCTGTTTACTCCTGAATTCCCGCGCTTTGTCGTTACCCGTGTGATTTCCTTCATGCACGGGCGGAAGCGCCAGTGCGCGAGTAAAATGCACGGGTCAACGCATCTTCATCCGCAAGCTTGGCCTGGAAGTTTAATAATGCACGGTTAGTGTACGGTTGTGCGCTAAATCGTGCGTGCCAATTTTTCTGTCCTGCTTCTATTTAAAGCGCATATTTTCCTCCATTTTTGGAGAGCTTCATCTTGAGCCATTCCAGCCGCAGTTTTAGGGCAAAGCCGTGCACTTCCACCTCCGCCCTTCATCTTCCACAAAAGAGAGAAGCTCCGGCCATGCTCGTGAAGCCTTCACCTTACCGGTGCTTGCTCACAGCCTTCTCCTTCATCTTTTGATCTTCATTTCATGGTTTGGCGCTATGTCCATCAAGCAAAGGGAAGCTTGCAACTTTCTTCTGCATCGTGACATGAAGAAGACGGGCCCATTGGAAGGTAGTGATAGCCTTCTCTACCCCGGTCGTAGTTGAGGACCGAGCATGGACACGGATTGACAACCCGATGATACCTTCCACGACTCCTCGACAAGCCTTCGGATTCGGTCGATCTTCTGACTTGTTCTTGCTTTCTTGCTGAATACGTGTGTTAAAATCTATTTATGTTGATGATGTGCACTTTAGTTATAATCAATATTTGTTTCATGTCTATGTGAGCCTATATGGATTTACTGCTTTAGTTGCGCCCGTATTTCCATCCGCCACCACATCCCGATTTGCTGTTCTAGCAATTTCTAGAAGCGTGCGTAGCGAAGAGGTGTTCTATACCCTCATTCCGCTGTTCTCACCACCTCATCCGGAAGCCTACTCGTCCATCCACCCAGCGATTCGGTGTATAACGGCTCATGTAGTCTTCCATCCCGCCTGGCGAAGCATCGCATAGCGGCGTTGCATAGGAGTAGCTTATAGTATTTTACTTTCTTTATCCGCAACGAACCAAACCCCCCCTTTCGTTGGTTGGACTGTTGGACTTCAATATCAAGTCCTCCTTGTTTGATAACTCCCCCTTACGGTGTTCCTTGAGAGATTCGATACTTGGGAAAGCCTCCCCATTTTGTATTACTTATGCGAGCGGTACACTTGCCATTCAATGCATCAAGTTTTTGGCACCATTGCCAGGAAACACTGTCGTGTGAGTTTTCTGAAAGGAGATCTTGTGATTGTTGTTTCTTGTTTTAATTTATTTTCTTGTTGTTCATTTATTTTGCTTATTTCTTTTTGCCCTTTTCTTATTTTTTTGGTTTAGCTAGCAGATCCTTGATATTCTTTTTATTTTGGTGTGTACAACTTTTGGTAAATATTTTTGTTCACGAAGTATTCCGTAGCCGAGTGCCATATTTATGACACTTTGCACTGATGCATCGATGTCATGGCATATATGATTGACGATCAATGTATTATATATTTTATATGTCAAGGTGTAGGCCACATGGTGAAGGATTGCCCTCGTTTGTGCGAGCCTTCTCCCTCTGAGGGCATGTGCGCAACAACCTCCTATTTGCGGAACACTGTTGTAGACAGGCCTACCAGGGTTTTTCCTGGCCCATACACTAACATCGCTCATCTGGCTCGTTCTTTGCCTGTTGAGATTACCGAGGAATCTCTCGGCGCATACAGATCCTTCATGGGTCCCTTTCTCCCTTTTTACGAGCTTCCCTTGAGTCATGACGATCACCCTGGTGTTAGCCAACAAAAAAAGGATCAGGACTCCATGGGCGCTCCTGTATGGGACACAGAGATTGTTCCTGTCAATGGTGTGGCATCTGCGAATGATTTTGCGATAGGGCATGCTCATTCAATGCCAAGTTTCGAGAGCAGTTTTACCCTTCCGCATTTTTATCCTGAGTTTCCTATAACTTTTTCTTGTGAATCGGCTTATTATGCAGTATTTTTAGATAATTTGGTGCCTAAGGTTGCACCAAGTGGGATGAGGAATATTTTCTTTCCTAAGCGGAGGTTTGCTTTTCCTTATTGGACGAGGCCATTCCCCTTAACACTATGGTCCTCGAGTTCTCGGATTCCCCACGATACAACTCGTATTATACCGACGATAATCTATGCTATGATCTCGCTGAGAGTGATACAAGGGTCACTCTACAATATTATGATTATTTTAGTTCTTCTTCTATTTTTTTACTTTACCCCCCTTCTTTATTTGAGCCTGTGTAGGTTGAGTCTCCACGGGTATGTTGGGATGACGATGTGCCTGGTGCTCACGTCGTTGCCATCGCTTCCTACAAACCGGTGGTGGATGAAGCCGTACTAGGCAAGGATTTATTTTGTGATAAGATGGGCGAGGACCAGTGCTCCTCCTTTTCTTATTTACTATTTCCTCTACCTATGTTGGGCAGGTATCATTATTTAGGTAGAGGGGTAACTATTTTATCTCCGTATCGATACCCTCTACCGCAACGGATATTAGGCCTGTTACATGTGCATTTCTTATTTCATTGGCCCATTAGCTAGAAATATATAGAATTTAATAAGTTGTGCTGGGAGTACAATAACCCCAGTAGTTATCTTACATTTCTTGTATATTTTATTTCCATGTCTATCTTAGTTTTAGCATTTCTTTGTATTTTGTATATTTTTCTTTTGTTTTTGCATAGCTCACTCCTGCAGGTAATCAGGGCAACTTCGTTTTAGCGGGGTTGTGATTCTTCGTTTGGCGGACCTTCTTCGGTTTTTCACGCGTCTTCTGGTATGTTAACTTACTGAGAATTGGGTAACATCTTCCCTTGTCTCTATCTGATTTAAATTTCTATATCATATGTTGTGTAGTTTAGTTTAAGTATGGGGGAGAGCCAATATTTGTTACCTTTTGCCCGCGCACATTTCATGTGCATACTAGAAGCTTTTATTGTTTAATTTTGATTCGTTCATTGCATTGCACACCACTGCACCCACATGTGCGGGTGCTTTGCTATTAGCGTGCTGCGTGTTAAACTCGTTTCTTTTGTATGATTTAAGAAAATTATTGTGCTGGCATAGGATTGTGAGACGGAGTAAAATGTTGACTCCTGTAGGGCTCCTAGTCGAGTTCTCTCGTCTCGCGTAGAAATTTTAGTAGATTTAATTTTTCTATATGCCTATATTTTTATATTTTTCTATTTGCGTAAAGACTTTTTATTCTACTCAAAAATTGGTGAATCTGGTGTGAATCAAATAGTAGTGTAGGGATGTGTGTAGCCGTCACGAGACTCGTTTTGCTCGATTCGGGAGGAAGGATCATCTTTCTCGGTGACTAAGAACTATCCCAAGCTACTCTTGAAGCATTGGTGCATGGTTAGTTAAGCGTGAGCGTGATGTAGGCCATCACTTTTGCTAGTTTGAGCCTTGTACCATTCCCAACGTCTATCTGTTGCTATCCCCGATGAGCCTGTCCCTTCCTTTGACATCCCTACGCCTCGCTACCAAAGCAATATAGCCTTTCCTACTCCCACATCCGGATGTGGTATCTCGTTTAGTTTGCTTTATTGTCATTTGTATCCGTTATGTGTGACATTTATGTGGGTGTTTGTGCAGCATGTGGTGTTGGCATGTTTTTGTATACGGTTTCGGCTATTTGGATAAAAAAGAAATGAAAAAAAAGAAAAAGTAAATGAAATGAAATTTCTTATTGGGAATAAAAGAAAAAATATATATTGTTGTTGAGTTGTGAAATTTTTTGGTATTTTGTTCATGGTGGGCGTGCACGCACCATAAAAAACTCCAAGTCTTGTGGTGCGCCGCATGTGTTTGCCATTGTATATAACTGTGACTGTTTTTGGGCGGTCTCATTTTGGATGTGCATGTCCGTCTTGTTTATCTTTGTCTATCCTGCCTTTGGAGTCGTGCTTAAGTCGAACTAGTACCGTGGAGAGAGTGTGAACTGGCAAGCGTATGGTCCCCGACATTGGTGGATTCCTTTGGAGGTGATCTTGAGCCCCGGTCTTTGGCAAAGCTCACCTTAGTGGCCTGCCTAATTCCTTCCTGCGCGTGACCGGAAGATTCACCGTGATTCCATTTTTTAGTAGTAATAAAATTTTGATATGCATTGTGGAAAGTATAATCTTTTTTGCATACATATAAATTTCTGCTATTATATTTTTACGCGCGCGAGCATGCGACTTCGCATGGTACTCCGTATTACAATTTCCATGTTAGCTAAATCATTTTCCCTATCTGCATAGATTTTGTTTGCTCGGGACGCGCAAACAGGCAAGTCTGGGGGTGTGATGAGTTCGATTTATATAAGGTTTCTCGGACTCATCTGGGCTTATTATCTTACATGTGCACTACTTTTTTAATCGAAAAAGTTATATTTTTATTTACATCTTCACTTCACCAAAAGTGCATTGTTTTAGCCCTATGGTGTGCAATTGCGCATTCTTTTGTTGGGGGTAAGCACATGGTGCTCCCAATGGTTCTTTTTATAAATTTTTTGCAGTGTATTGGTGTTGTGAGCTTGTGCTCCAGTTTTGGTTTTTGATGTGTAGATGGTGCATTTTCCCCAAGGCAGGAATTCTCATTTGTTGAAAACGCACGGTCGTGCATTTCCTTAGCGCACAGTTTCTTCTTAATCATGTGTTTTACTTGGTCGAGTGGATCTCGATGAATGTCATCGAGATGAACTCAATGATTTTAAACGCACGGTTAACGCACGGTTTTCCTGTACCTTTCGTTTTGGCACTATTCTTTGGTTAATCGTGTGATTTGTTCACGTACGGGAGGCAGCGCCTGTGCGCAAGTAGAACTCATGGTTCCTCTGTTTACTCCTGCATTCCTGCGCTCTGTCATTACCCATGTGATTTCCTTCACGCACGGGCAGAAGTTCCAGTGCACTAGTAAAACGTACGGGTCAACGCATCTTCATCCGCAATCTTGGACTTGAAGTTTAATAACGCAGGGTTAGTGCACGGTCGTGCGCCAAACCGTGCGTGCCTATTTTTCTTACCTGCTTCAATTTAAAGTGTAGATTTTCCTCCATTTCGGGAGAGCTTCATCTTGAGCCATTCAAGTCACCGTTTTAGGGCAAAGCACCGCCCTTCCACCTCCTCCCTTCATCTTCCAACAAGGAGAGAAGCTCCGGCAATGCTCGCGAAGCCTACACCTTCTCGGTGCTTGATCTCGGCCTTCTCCTTCATATTTTGAGCTCCATTTCATAGTTTTGCGCTGTATCGATCAAGCAAAGGGAAGCTTGAAACTTTCTTCCGCATCATGACATGAAGAAGGCGGGCCCATTGGAAGGTAGTGATAACCCTTCTCTACCCCGGACGTAGTTGAGGACCGAGCTTGGACGCGGATTGACAATCCGGCGATTCCTTCCGCGACTCCTCGACGAGCCTTCAGATTCATTCGATCTCTTGACTTGTTTTTGCTTTCTTGTTGAATACATGTGTATAAATCTATTTATGTTGATGATGTGCACATT
The DNA here is from genome assembly GCA_039513925.1 of Platanthera zijinensis. NCBI lineage: Eukaryota > Viridiplantae > Streptophyta > Magnoliopsida > Asparagales > Orchidaceae > Platanthera > Platanthera zijinensis. Next base: position 201,249,573 of record CM077084.1, on the reverse strand, counting down.
AGTTGTTATCAATATTAGTTTCATGTCTATTTGAGCCTATATGGATTTACTACTTTAGTTGCTTGAGTTGCGCCCACATTTCCATCTGACACCACAACTCATTTTGCCGTTCTAGCAATTGCTAGATGCGTGCGTAGCGAAGAGGTGCTTTTGAACCTCATTTCGCTATTCTCACCACCTCATCCGGAAGCCTACTCGTCCATCCGCCCAGCGATTCGGTGCATAGCGGCCCGTGTAGTCTTCCATCCCTCTTAGCGAAGCTTCGCATAGCGGCGTTGCATAGGAGTAGTTTATAGTATTTTACTTTCTTTATCCACAGCCAACCAAACCCCCCCTTTTGTATGTTAGACTGTTGGACTTCAATCTCAAGTCCTCCTTGTTAGATAACTCCCCCTTGCAGTTTTCCTTGAGAGATTTGATACTTGGGAATGACTCCCCATTTTATATTACTTATGCGAGAAGTACACTTGCCGTTCAATGCATCACGCAGTTTCAGGAATTTGTTGTAAATATTGCCCTCAATGTTCCCCAGATTTCAAGAGGCATCACAATCAATACTAAGAGTATAGTTGTATTTGATATATTTTAAAGTTCAATATGTGCAGGATGTTCCTTGGAACAAGTTTAGACAGGTTGTCTAATTGATTGTGATAGGTGGTCACAAGGAAGAAAGGTGGAGAGACAGAAATTTGTCTAAGTCCACAGGCTTTGAGTGAAGCCAGTTCAATCAACGCAAGATGCCAAAAAGCTATGAGTAAAGCATAGACAGTCAAAGCCTAATAGTTTGCAAAGTATATTTGCGGCTAAGTTAATAGGCGTTGAGTGAAGACAGTTCACTAAACGCCAAAAAATAATAGGCGTCGAGTAAATCTCAGTCTGTCATAGCTTCAGCACTAGCAAAGAAGAAATCCAACTAAGTCTAGAAGCATTGAGTGAGGATAGCTCAATCAATGTCTAAAGAAAGAAGCGTTGAGTCAAGCTCAAGCACTCAAAGTATTTAAAGAATCTGTCATGAATTCTGGCTAAGTCCAAAAGTGTTGAGTGAGGATAGCTAACTCAACATCCAAAGAAGAAAGCGTTGACATACCAGTTTTCAGTCATAACTTAAGAGGATATAGATAGAAAATGCGATCTAAGTCCAGATGTGTTGAGTGAGGACAGCTCACTCAACGTAATTTCATTACGAAGATTGGCTAAGTACAGAAGTATGGAGTGAAGGCAGTTCACTCAACGCCTCATCAAAGAAGACAGACAATGACAGAAGCGTTGAATGATGAAGTCTCACTCAAGGCATTCATAAAGATGGAAATCCACTAGATACATAAGCTTTGAGTTAAGGTAGTTCACTCAACGCCTCAACATGATGGCCGACATTCAGATAAGCGGCTAAGTCCAGAAGCATTGAGTGATGAAGGCTCACTCAACGCACTCAATGCCTAAACAACAGGAAGATTGTCTGAGGATAAAAGAGTTGAGTGAAGGTCATTCACTCAACGCACTCAACGCCTAGCAGTGCAAAAAGTAATAGGCTAAGTACAAATTGATTGAGTAATGAAGGTTCATTCAACGCACTCAACGCTTAGCAGTATAGATTATTTGACTAAGGGTTTCTGCGTTGAGTGAAGGCTATTCACTCAACACACTAAATGTCTTGGATGAACTAGAAGAATTTGGCTAAGTCCACAGATGGTGATGTCAGCAAATGTTAGCAAATTCCAAACTCATTACGGGAAGTCTATAGTACACGACAAATAGCGTCGTAGGCCTACTATATGAATTTTCCTATAAAAAGCAAAGTTGCAGCCAACTACTTCAGGTGGGCCCATTGGTCAAATAGTCATTGGACGGCAGAAGATAAAAGGATTGAGATCGCCAAAAGCAAATCAACTTTTAGGGTTTATCTTTTCGCAAAGAGGCGGAACTTCATCGTCTTCCTCTCTCCATAGTTACAGAGCTTGAAGCTAAAGTTCTAACCGGTGATCTTAAAGTTCCACCAATTAGCTGTAGCGATTTTCACCTGATACAATAAGTTTAGAGAAGGTTTCTAAGAAAGAAAGAGAAGCAGAGCTATCTTGTTTATGCAGTCAAAGTTAGCTAAAAGAAGATTACAAAGAACTTTCAAATCATTGTCTTTATCTACAAGATCAGAAACCTGTGTTTCTAAGTTACTTCCAGTACAAGCAGTAGTTTACTGAAGCTCATCTTTCCTGTTTCTGTGAAGAAAGTTAGGGTTTAGATTTTCTCAGCCCAGGAAGTAGAAGGCTAAGAGAAATATCTCTAGAGTCAAATCATCAACAAATTCTTGATCATCTATAGGATCTTAATAGATCTGATTGTAGGTCTATTTTATAAAGGATGAGTGTAGGATCATCTGTTGGTCTATGTTAGCATCCTGTGTGGATCTGAGGTTACGCAGTTTTGCCTGAGGTAGGAGAGTCATTATCTGTGAGTGGTAGGGCCTTTGGGCCTTAGTTGTAGGATCCAGGTTTGGATCTGAGGTATGGCCTTATGTCTGTGCTGTAAGAGATTAATCCTCTCTGAGTTATAGGGCTAACCTCCTAGGCTGATCTATAGGACTATTAATTTAGTCTGAGTTAGGTGATCTTTGGATCACTGAGTTGTAGGAGAAAGCTTTCTTTGAGGTAGGGCTTTGTTCTTGAGGTAAGTTGTTGGGTATTGTATCCACAATAACCATGATTTGTATGAAGTCACCTTTGAACAAAGATGAATTATGATGTATTTGATTTCCTATTCTAGTTATGTGTTTGCAGGATTTATTGCCAAGTGTAGACCAATGTCAGTCTACAGTGGGTCATCAAACACAGGACCATACAATGTAATTCCTCATTGTGTGATCCAAGGTGATGGCGCCTCCATCCCCCGACATGTTGACTTGGAGCGTCCCCCACCGGACGACGTTGGTGATCCGGTACATGTCAAAAATCCACGTCATGTTGCCAAAGAAGATCCCCTTCCAGATGATTATGGTGACCCGGTTTATGTTGGTGCCGACACAAGCTTGTTGTTCCTTCGCCGCCTCGAGATGAAGATTTGTCACGACATCCTCCGCCATGGCCGCGTCAACATCTCCGCCAATGTCATGTCAAATCTCCGCCGCGTCATTTTAAATATTATTTCAGATTTTAATTATGTTTTTATTTGGCAAATGTTTAGCCAAAGTTTTAATTATTTGTCATTTCATTTTGGCCTTTGTTTAGCCACATTTGGGGGTCGTATAACTCTTGTCTTTGTAAAGCCTATATAAGGGTATGTTTTATTGGATCTTGAGTAGATTGAATGAAAAATTACAAACCTAATTTCAGATTTTGGAATTACCTTCTCCACTTCCCTCTTCCTCTTGGCCGCCCCTACCTTTCTCTTTCCCTCTTTGGCCGCCGGCCTCCCTCCTCCCCTTCCAAGGCTTCGGCCACCTCCTCTCCTTCTCCCTTCCCTCTATCACCTTTCTCTACTCAAGGGTTACCCCTAGCCGCCTCCCCGTCCTCATCCCAAAACGAAAAGCCATCCCCTCCATTCAAATCTGCCGGCCACCCTTGGCATCCCCTCCAAAAACAGACCCTCATCAACTTCATCCTTGACCGAGCCCTCTCCCTTTGCCATCAAGATCTCGGCCACATCCATCCCCTCACAAAATCGACACACCCTTTCATTCTCCTAGCCGACCACCTCCATCCCAGCACCATCCATAACCCTATCTCTACAAAAAACTGATTCCTTTGGTGAGATCCAAATCAGCCCCATCTTCTAATCCAAGAGAAGAATCAGCCAAAGCTTGAGGTGAATCTTGTGAAACTTCAACGGCGTCAGAAGGCAACGAAGAAATTGGAGTTTCCCTCCAACCAGCACGCTTTCGGTGGATCCGGAATAGAGCGATCCAAAGAGAGTTAAATCGGAATCATCCATTCCGGTTGGGTAACGAACGTCTCCACTCTTGTGTGTTTCTCTCTTAGATCTCTTCTTTGGGCATTTAGCATATCGTGTGATTTGTGATTGGTAGAATTTTCGTGGATAATATCTATTAAATTATAGTTATTGTTATTGATTCCCATTTGAATTCGTGAGGCGTGGCGGCCCTCATTTTATTTTCATTGGGAGAGAACCACCCGTTATCCGAATCCTTATTTTCGGTGGTGTCTCTTTTGGTACAACGTACGCTCGACCGAACCATGTGGGTTCATTTCGCTTGAGAGGATCTTGCCTATAACCTTGATATTATCTTAAGGGGCCTAGCGAACCCCCCGAATCCTATTAAATTAATTGTGGCAACTTGCGTAGTGGCGGTGTTTGTTCTTCGTGTGAGCGTAATAGTAATTATAATTAAGCGAGCGTGTGAACCCCTAAGCCGTTACGGTGTCGAAACCCGTGGCCTACATCAATTTGGTATCAGAGGGAGGTTGTGTTGATTTCTTAATTGACACCATCCTAATTAATTTTAGTAGGCCGACACGCACGTGCACAAAATTTTTCAAACAAAAAAAAAGCAAAAAAATATTTTTTTGTGGTATGCCAATAGCAGCCCAAATTTTTATTTTTAGGCAAAAAATCAGAAAAAAAAATTAATTAATAATCTCCATATTTTTACCAGCAAGAATATCAAAAAATATATATATATTATTTTGAAATATTAGCAGGAACAAATCTATCTTTGAAAATTAATCAGGATCAGACTATATTTATTTGTATTTGTGCACTTACTCCACGTAGTCTATCCCCATTTTCCCGCTGAAAATTAAAACAAAAAAAGTCCTACGATGTTTACGTTTCCCGAATGAAATCTTTAGGTTCTGTCTTGAACGTTAGAAAGCCTTTCCATTGTCTGGTAGTGGAAGAGATTAAGGGGTTGATTGGCCAACTAAAGGCTAATCAAGTTGTACCGCACTCATCTAGGCACGTTAGAGTTCCAGCTCCGACCTATGATGGGTTAGGTGGAACGCAAGAGTTTTTATGCTGGGTGAAGGCTATGGAGCGCTATTTTGAGAGATATCAGATTGTGGACCCCCACAGGATCCCCGTCGCGAGACTTCAATTATTTAGTTGAGCCCAGACCTTCTGGCTCCATGAGGAGAGACGTTTTGGGACATCCCTCGAAGAGTCACCTGTAGGTTGGAATATTAAGAAGAATTTATTAACGGATGAGTATTACCCTCCATACTTCCGCCCTCCGTTGTCTGATTATTTGAGTGGGTCGCCGCCTAAGATTTTGCCTACATCGAACAAGCATGTTCCCTCGTACTCCCGTATGAGGACGTCTCATGATTTTATTTCTCCCCGCCTGGGCACTAGACCCTTTCCTATTTATGAGAGTGTTCCTATCAGCGTGATTGAATCTGAGCTTGCAATTACGAGTACGCCCGTCACTGAGGACGATGCTGTTAATATTGACAACATGAGTGACGATGATGAGATTGGTTACCCGAGTGACATGGATGAGGATTTCTCATTTGAGGAACCCTCTCCACTCCCTTTCGACGACATTTTGGAGCCATCCCTTTTGAATGTTGTGGAGCTTTTTTATGATCCTAAGTCGATTGATATTCTAGCTGAGTAAGAAGAGTTACAGTCTACTGAGATCTTACCCAGTCGTGATTCATTTGACGATCTGTTAGGACATGAGCTTGCTATTTCTAGTCCGAGACGTGTCGAAGTGCCCGTTTCTGAGATTTTTACAGTAACTGATGTCAGGACTGATGTGTTGGAAGATTGTTCTAGTAAAGGAGTTAAACTTTTGTAATACGATATTGAAGTGGAACCGGATGGGCATACCCTAATGCTAACTCTTTTACCTAAACTTGAATGTGATTTTAACTCTCTACCGTTTGTAACACCTGATGTCGTTGTAGTGTTGCCGACCTATGATCTGATCACTGAATCTGAAATACATGATTTACCACATGATTTAGAAGACATGTCGGATGATTTTTCCGTAAGAGCGAATTCACTGTTTGAATTTTCTTACGCCTTTATTGGGTTGCGACCGGATGATCTTTATTGGAAGTCAAATCCGTGTTTTGGGGTTTCGAATTGGATTAATAGTGGTACCTTGGCGTTGGTGGCTTATGACGTGATGTCCCCTCGACAAACTTATTTGCCAAGCCCGGTCGCACGCATTTATCCCCCGCCTTTTGATGACCCATGCACGCACACGCTAGTGAACGTAGTTGCGACTGTTAAGTTGTGTTGCCTGCATGTCATGTCAAATCCGGGAGCGCCCCGTTCTATATATAGTAATGAGTGTTTTCCGTTAGCTTTTATTCATGACGTTTTAAAATTTAAATTTAAGTTTAAATCTAAAACTACGACGTTGTATGGCGGTGATTTCACAACTTCTTTTATAGCACCCGTGCCACCTGACTTGGTCCCGTTACTGCCCACTGTTAAAGCAAGTCCGTTGCACATGGGCTCTCCCCACACAGTTCTAAGATTGTTTGTTGGAATCAGAGAATATCCTACCGTTATATAAGTGATTTGGTTTTGGTTTGTCTCGTCCCTGAACAGATGACTCCAGGCACCTCAGAAATATTTATGAACCGGCCAGTCCATTATTTGCGAATCTTATGGAAATTTAGTAGCATGACATTTCTTGTAGAATTTTCCATTGATTGGGGCATCGCTCCTATTTTCTACTTTTCATACTTTACGCATCATGCTTCTATTCCCCTTGAAAAGTCTATCTCTCCGTTTACATATTCCACTATGCTTTCTATTGGGTTGGGTGGTGATAGTTTGTTAGGATCGTTCTCTTCTCTGGTCTTCATCGGAGGTATGTTGGTTGACATTGTGGAAATACTTTGTTCTTATTTGTCTAATGCGTCTTTGAGGTCCCCCCAAGACCACCTTTTGCTTTGCAGGTTCCTCTACCTCAACGATTATACCCGGGACTACTCATCAGTGATGAGTATTTTTGAGAGGGGGAGGATTGATGGCGCCGCCATCCCCCGACATGTTGACTTGGAGTGTCCCCCACCGGACGACGTTGGTGATCCGGTACATGTCAAAGATCCACATCATGTTGCCGAAGAAGATCCCCGTCCAGATGATTATGGTGACCCAGTTTATGTTGGTGCCGACTCAAGCTTTTTGTTCCTTTGCTCCTCGAGATGAAGATTTGTCACGACATCCTCCGCCATAGCTGTAACGCCCCCGATTTTTTTCTGGTATTATTCTTTTGCCTGCTGATGTCATAATGACGGAAGGGCGTTACGTGTCCGTGAGTTGACGGTGCGACGTCGTTTGTGCGTTTTTGCGTCTGTTGGGTTTGACCAGCTATATTTTAGGTATATGCGTCGGAACCAAAAATTTTTACATCGGGAAGCTAAGTTATATAATTTCTGATTTGCTCGTCAAGTTTCGTCACGATCCGAGCATTTTTGGAGGCTCGGCGCGCGTTTGAAGTTTTAAATAATTTATAAATTATCCTAACTTCGTTAGGCTATAACTCAAGATCGGTGCGTCGGATTTTGATTCCGACTTCGCCGTTAGGTTTGTAGCGTCGACATTCGCCTACAGCGCGAATTTCGTCCGTTTCGGCACTCGTTTGGGCCTTCGTAATAGCATGTGAAATGTAAATTTTATAGCCTAAATTTTATCTCTGAGCTCCGCTCAGAGATATAAATTTTTTAGCCTATTTTTTTTATCTCTGAGCGGAGCTCAGAGATCTCTGAGAGGAGCTCAGAGATCTCTGAGCTCGCTCCGATCTCTGAGCGGAGCTCAGAGATCTCTGAGCGGAGCTCAGAGATCTGTAACTTTCGGTCGACGATTTGGGTCCTGTGCGTACTGACTTTTCGGTCGACGATTTGGGGGTCAAAACGACTCCTAATTAAAAAGTGTTGAACATCAAAGTTGTTCGTCTCGACGAGATCTACAACTTTCATGTTGGCGACTTTTCGAAATAAAGCCATCTTGACCCTCTATTTGTCGTTCTCGTGTGGCTGCGCGTAGGAATTTCGAAAACTGCCCCTTTCGTTTTAAAACTTCAAAACAATTTATATATCCTAGGTAATGCCCTATTATGCAATTTATAATGACCTTGGCTGAGAATAAATAGGTTGAGATAACCAAATTTCCTCCTCCTTTCCCAGTTTCAGCCGAACCAGAGAGAAAAGCGAGAGCGTGAGTTTTCTTGTCCGTAAGGCTTCCGGTGACCGCCGACGGAGCTCCAGTGCTCGGTTTCTCAGTTTGAGGATAGATCTGGAAAGCTCTCGAAGAGAGCTTCGTTTTCGTGGTAAGCGTTGTCCGTTTCGTGAAACTTTTTTGTTAGGTCTTTTGTGCCCTAACCTCTTTTAGCCCGATCTCTTGTAGATCTTGACTCCTCTCGTCTTCTCTTAACCCGATCTTCAACGGGGAGCGATTCAGAGAGTTTTTCCAGCAAAACCTAAGGCGAGTGGTGTTCTTGCCCTTGCTCTTTCCTTTTCCATATAACCGCTCTAAGCCGGTGCTTTGATTTAACTGTGCCATATTACCCCTCTTTTTTTTCTCTTTTGCTCCATTAATTTCGGTTATGCTAGTTTCATTGTCTGCTTAGCCCTTTGCTTAATAAAATTTTCTCTTCCTCACCTTGTTATTTGAAAGGTTATGTTATGTTCTGATGGGTCTTGCCCCTTTGCTTGGGAAATGATAAATATGTTGGGGATCGTACACGATGTTGGCGGTGCCACCGGTGCGGTGCCCCTTTTAAAATATGAATTTGTTTGGAGAGTCGTGACGATGCGAGATGAAATATCCCCGCACGCTCTCATTTAAAATGTTATATCTGTTGGAAACTCGTGACGATGTGAGATGGAATATCCCCGCACGCGTTCCTTTTTTTTGATGAGCTGATCAGTCTCTATAATTCTGAACAAGAGTAATATGATTAATAATTTGAAAACGGATGGCTTTTCTTTTGCTTATGGCGAGTTTTGTCATCGCCTGTGTTCTCTCCTTTGTTGGTGAGCTTATTTTTACTGATTAGATACTCCTGTTATTTCATTTCTTGTCGATTTCTTGCTGCTAGCTTGTCATGACTGACCCTTGCAGCTCCTGTTTCCCTCCGGTCTCGCGGAGGTTTGCTTACTTTCTTTTTCTGCACCACTTGTACTTGTTTCTGAGGTGTTCTTTCTTTGAATGCCTCAGGTTCTGGACAGTAGCAGGTGTTAGTGCAGAGCTGTTTTAGTTGCTGTCTTCTGACTCTTTGAGGTAGAGTTTCTGTGGACTTGTCGGCCCATGGGTTCGTGTCAGGTGTTGACGCCCGTGGAGTCGATTAGTTAGTTTTTTTTTTTTGTTTCAACTGCTGCTGTTACTTATGGTTCACTTTTGAACGCTTGTTCTGGAATGGTTGGATATTGGTGGGATTTATGACTCCCCCTTGTTAGATAAGTTAAGGCAATTGTTGCATTGCATAATATGTTTTGAAATGCTAATCTCACTATTTTCTACGCGTGATAAATCTATTTCTTATATATGGTAAATCCACACGTTCGATCTGGCATGGTGCACCTCACTAAGTCTTCATGTTCACTTAGGCCACTAAGTAGTTAAATCAAGTATTTTTCCGCTGCGTAAAACTATATTTTTAAAAGCGTGGACTAGTTGATCCACCAAGCCGAGGGACGCGGCTTGTTAATTTTTTCTGCATAAATTTTACTTGAATCTCTTGAGTTAATGATAATATTTCTTGAACTGCGAAGAAGGATGAATTGCCTTAACGTCAGTAGACGCCCCCTACGTGACGTGGCATCGCAACGCGTAGCTTTCCCTACTCTGATAGCATTTTAAATGTTGGGAAAATGCGGGTTGTGACAATAGCTGCGTCAACATCTCCGCCAATGTCGTGTCAAATCTCCGCCGCGTCATTTTAAATATTATATCAGATTTTAATTATGTTTTTATTTGGCCAAAGTTTAGCCAAAGTTTTAATTATTTGTCATTTCATTTTGGCCTTTGTTTAGCCACATTTGGGGTGCTTATAACCCTTGTCTTTGTAAATCCTATATAAGGCTATATTGTATTGGTTTTTGAGTTGATTGAATGAAAAATTACAAACCTAATTTCAGATTTTGGAATTACCTTCTCTTCTTCCCTCTTCCTCTTGGCCGCCCCTACCTTTCTCTTTCCCTCCTTGGCCGCCGACCTCCCTCCTCCCCTTCCAAAGCTTCGGCCACCTCCTCTCCTCCTCCCTTCCCTCTATCACCTTTCTCTACTCAAGGGTTACCCCTAACCGCCTCCCCATCCTCATCCCAAAATGAAAAGCCATCCCCTCCATTCAAATCCGCCGGCCACCCTTGGCATCCCCTCCAAAAACCGACCCTCATCAACTTCATTCTTGACCGAGCCCTCTCCCTTTGCCATCAAGATCTCGGCCACATCCATCCCCTTACAAAACCGACCCACCCTTTCATTCTCCTAGCCGACCACCTCCATCCCAACACCATCCATAACCCTATCCCCACAAAAAACCGATTCCTTTGGTGAGATCCAAATCAACCCCATCTTCTAATCCAAGAGAAGAATCGGCCAAAGCTTGAGGTGAATCTTGTGAAACTTCAACGGCGTCGTAAGGCAACGAAGAACTTGGAGTTTCCCTCCAACCGGCACGCTTTCAGTGGATCCGGAACAGAGCGATCCAAAGAGTGTTAAATCGGAATCATCCATTCCGGTTGGGTAACGAACGTCTCCACCCTTGTGTGTTTCTCTCTTAGATCTTTTCTTTGGGCATTTAGCATATCGTGTGATTTGTGATTGGTAGAATTTTCGTGGATAATATCTATTAAATTATTGTTATTTATTCCCATTTGAATTCGTGAGGCGTGGCGGCCCTCATTTTATTTTCGTTGGGAGAGAACCACCCGTTATCCGAATCCTTATTTTCGGTGGTGTCTCTTTTGGTACAACGTACGCTCGACCGAACCGTGTGGGTTCATTTCGCTTGAGAGGATCTTGGCCTATAACCTTGATATTATCTTAAGGGGCCTAGCGAACCCCCCGAATCCTATTAAATTAATTGTGACAACTTGCGTAGTGGCGGTGTTTGTTCTTCATGTGAGCGTAATAGTAATTATAATTAAGCGAGCGTGTGAACCCCTTAGCCGTTACGGTGTCGAAACCCGTGGCCTACATCACAAGGTGTTGACTCATGTGTATCCTCTCTGGTTGGATACACATCATGTTCAAACACAAGGACTAATGGATCAAGACTATTTGCTATTTGGAATGAAGAACTCAAGTTTCATAAAGATGAGAAAATTCAAAGTTTTGTACTCGAGTAACACTCTTAGTACTCGAGTAGCTCTCTTAGTTCTCGAGTAGAAGCCTTAGAAGCACTCGAGAAAAACTGGTCTGTAATTCGAGTGTTGAAGTGGTTCTCGAGTAGCTTATATCTAGCACTCGAGAAGCCATGTCCAACATTTGAGTAGACCTGGTCACATTCTCGAGTGAACATGTTTCTCTCTCTCAGAAATTTTTCTAAGTCAAGTACTCGAGTAGTCTAGCTGAGTACTCGAGTAGTTGAGAAGATTATGTCGAGTAACAGTTAGTTCTCGAGAAAATTTTTAGACCACTCGAGTGGGATTTTTTTGTACTCGAGTAGTTTGTCTAGTACGAGAGTACATCAGTTTCATTTCTCGAGTGATCGATTTTTTCATCCAAAATTTTCTCCAAGCCAAAACTCTCAAGAAGTTTAAGTCTACACCTCGAGAAGTTTATCTAGCACTCGAGTGATCTCTTATCCACTCGACTGATGTCTTTCTTTACTCTATAATTTTCCAGAATCATCTCTTCTCGAGTAGTCAAAGTCTTTCACTCGAGAGCCAGTTCATTCACTGGAGTAGTATATCTGTTACTCGAGTAATGGTTAACCGATTTCAAAAAAATCTTTAAGTTTCTGACAGATATAATTTTTGAATGTCGTGACAATATTGGTCTATGTGGCAATCATTAATGACGATTATTACCGTTATGGAGATCTTATAAAATGTCCGGTCATAACGACAAACCCTAAGCGAGTAATTCTAAGATCTTGATCGGCCGATAGTTTTGTCTTCTACAAAAAGTCGCCACACACCTTCAAGAACACCAAGGGAAACTTTTGATCCAGAGAGATTCATAGATCAAGGGATTCATCTTTCTCCATCCACTCCTTTATCGTGTGAGTCAAATCTTCTCAGAATGCCTCTAGTCGGGCATCTTCTTCTTCAATTTCTGATAAAGCCGCAAAGTCCAAGAAGGAAGACCTAGGGAGATTTTCAGATCTGAGAAAACTATTGTTTGTATTATACAAATCTCATTTTAATATTGTAAGAGATTATTCTTCAAGTGTAGGAGATTTGTTCTCCGAGTCATAGGATGTTTTCTTCTTCCGAGTGTAGATCCCTTTTTGGATTGGGATTATAGGAACGTTGTTCTGAGTGGTATGATCGTTTTGATCTGAGATTAGTGGAGTAACCGAGTCTTGTGGTTTTATAGATCGATGAGTGGGAAGTGGACGTACCCAAGATTGGGGAACAACTATAATTCTTGGTGTCCTCTGTGAATGCTTGTTTAATTCTTGTGCATTAGATCGCTAAAGTTTTTATTCCACAATAAGTAGCACAACTCACCTATTCACCCCCTCTAGGTTATTTAGGTAGACAACTTCGACGTTTTTCAATATGTATCAGTGGGAGGTTGATAATTAGAAGGTTAACACCTTGATCAGATCTGCCCCAGGTTGTCTCTGAGTTATTCAAGCAGGGACAGAGCCACACGGATTTTGCCAAGCTTCCCTTGTGCATAAAGAATAATTTAGCAATGTGGAAAAAAAGAATAAAACTCTTTATGGAAGCTGTGGATCCATAGATTTTCATGATTGTTGAAGAAGGTCCTTATGTTCCCATGAACGCCTCCACTATAGATGCCACAAAGAAAGTTCGTAAGAACCTAATGGATCTCGACAAAGATGAGATTGCACTTGTCTCATTTGACAAGAAAGCTAAATATATTATTGCAAGGGCAGTCGATGATTCAATGCTGTAGAATTTGATACACTGCCAATCTGCTAAGGAGATATTGAAGTCTCTGATCATCCATATGGAAGGTACTGAAGAAGTAAGGGATGACAGAAGATCCCTTCTGAATCAGAAGTATGAAGCCTTCTGGCAAGGACCCAAGGACACCATTGCTGATACTTTTGGGAACATCTTCAAGATAGTTAACGACCTAAGAGTATAAGATCGGTCTTCACCAATGGAGAGATGAACGATAAGTTTCTGAGTTTCCTAATCGAGGAATGGGGCAATAAAGTCTATGCCATCAGATAATTTTGTAAGTTAGCTGAGACTGATCCTCAGAACCTCTTTGGAAAGTTGATGTCCTATGAACTTCAAATTAATTCTAGAAAAGCTGAAGAAGAGAAGAGTAGATTCACTCCCAAGGAGAAGCCTTTCACTCTGAAGGCAGACAGCTCAAGGAAAGGTAAATATGCTTCACCTACCACTACTCAAGTAGAAAGTGAAGAAGGATCATCTGAGCTAAGTACTTCAGGCTCAAAGCTATCTGAAGGAGAGTTCTCGCTGCTCTCAAGACTGTTCAAGAAATTCTTGTGCAAGAAAATGTAATGGAGAGGCAAGGATGCCTCATACAGAAGATCACAACATGATGGTGATTGACGGCAGAAGGGCTCAAGTAGCAACGACAGGTATAAGTCTAAACCAAACAAATATATTTCTACTGACATAGTTTGTTACTGTTGTAATAAGCTAGGTCATGTAATTGTTGATTGCCCCAATAAAAAGAAGGAGGGTGGCAAAAGAGAGGAGAAGAAACGTTCTTACCATAAGAAGAAGACAAAAAGAAGCCTTGTAGCCAAAAAGGTCAAAACCCTCAGCGAAACTGACTCATCTGAGTCAAGTCATGAAGATGAAGCCTATTTTGGGCTCATGGCACATAATGACAAAGAAGAAGAGCCCCAATTAACTGGCGAGGTAAAATCTCATACACCCCTCTCTTAATTTGATGTCTCTGATCATGATCATAAGGACAACTCTTCTGACTATAAGTCTGAACTTATGGCCCAGTAGAAGGAGTAGATTAAGGCCTACGACAAATGTCGAAAGGTCGTGAAAACTCAGGAAAAAGAGATTAGGTCTTTAAAGGCCATAGAGATCCACTACAAGAAAATAGGGTTTTAGTGACAAAAATTTTGTGACAAAATTTTTTTCGTCACAAAAAATATATTTTTTTATTTGCGACCAAAACGAAGTGAAGTCACAAAAAATTATTTTTAGTAACAAAAATAAGTTTAGTCACTAAATAATTCAATTTAGTGATGAAAATATAATGGTCACAATTGAAAAGATCTTTTAGTCATAAAAATACCAACATTTATATATCACATTAAATAATTCATTTCCCTCCACAAATTTTGCATCCCTCCATTTGCAAATCCAATGATATTTCAAATCCCCTCCATTACCATAAAATTAGGTTACTTTTCTAACTTCCTACACACGCCGCCTGCATTTCTATGGACAACTCTTCTGACGATAAGTCTGAACTTATGGCCCAGTATAAGGAGTTGATTAAGGCCTACGATAAGTCTGAACGATAAGTCTTAACGATAAGTCTGAACATATGGCCCAATATAAGGAGTTGATTAAGGCCTACGACAAATGTCGAAAGATCGTGAAAACTCAGGAAAAAGAGATTAAGTATTTAAAGGCCATAGAGCTACTACAAGAAAATAGGGTTTTAGTGACGAAAATTTTGTGACGAAATGTTTTTCGTCACTAAAAATATATTTTTTGTGACAACATTTGAGGATGGTTGCTAAATGATGATCTTCAATTAATTAGTTACGAAAATATAAATTTTTTCACTAGAAATTTTTTATTTGCGACCAAAACAAAGTGAAGTCACAAAAAATTATTTTTAGTAACATAAATAAGTTGTCACTAAATAATTCAATTTAGTGATGAAAATATAAGGGTCACAATTGAAAAGATAATTTTAATAAATCTTTTAGTCATAAAAAATACAAACATTTATATATTACATTAAATAATTCATTTCCCTCCACAAATTTTTCATCCCTCCATTTGCAAATTTAATGATATTTCAAATCCCCTCAATTACCATAAAATTAGGTTACTTTTCTAACTTCCTACACACGCCGCCTGCATTTCTCAATTTATTTTTTCTGCACTAACTGAGGCTTCTCCTCCACGTCTCCACCCAAGAAAGTGATAATCATCGCAGGAACTTCTCGTAATCCTTCTTGAAGGTGAAAGCAGGTGCGACTGGCACGGTCGATGTAAGACCCCCATTTTTTTTCTTTTTCGACACTGGGGTCTTAGGCCCAGAACCGCCGCCTTGCGGTGATACCTTCGCACTCGGGAAGGTTGTCACTACAAGACGCCGACTCTGCCGGCCAATTTCGATCGTAACTGTAGCATAAGAAAAGATGCAAGTCCACAGAAATCACATATATAGAAATAAACTCCACGAAGGGAGTGTCCACAAATTGTACATATAATGAAAATCTCGGGCTTATGCCCGGTACATCAAGTCCTCACTACAATTCACTCATCGCGGAAGCAAACTAATACAACTACTATAGTTTGGGACTCACTATCCCTGCTGTCTGGACTCCAGTACTAGACTGTCCGATCTCCAAGCGTGCCGACCTCCGGGGCTGCTCCTCCATGCTGGGCTCCGTGGTCCCCTAAATGATGTGTTTCGAAAACCGTTAGTCATAAAGACTAAGCCCTATCATCCCCTACCCCTTCCCCCATGGCTCCTAGGTACCGAGCAGAGAGGAAGAAAGGGAAGGACATGAAGGTGGAGATTTAATCAAGGTACAGGTGACAGCGGAAATAATCTAGCAGTTCTATAATAAATAAGTAGGAAAAGTAACCTTAACTTATGTGTGAAAGCGCATAAGCCAAGGGATCTTCTGCAAGGCTCCCATCGTATAAAGTGTCCCATACCACTTATACGTTGGGGTGTCGGTTATCAAACAGCAGTATATATATATTGAAATTAACCTTTGATTTATAAACTTGCCCACACAAGCTTATAGATCAAGGGGTCGTTTTGCAAGTCCTAATGTATAAGCGTCCCATACCACTTATACTTTAGGTGTCAGGGTTAAATGAATCGATTATGCCATTACATGCTAGTGGGTATGATGGACATGCAAGTGCAACACACACACCCGACTCTGTGCACACAGACCTTTAGTTCCCCCTTTCAGAGCCGTTACCTCCCAGGATACCTCCGTAGTGGTAGACGGAAGCGGTGGGTTGGGCCTCGCCCACCTCAAAACCAGTAAAAGCACCACTGGTCTGACCTATCGTACGCCTCAACGCTTGGTGCACGAAGCGGACTCCTGCGTACTCTTGCCGGCTGGCGCACCGGACTTAACCTTGGCTAAGTGCTAGTCACCTTGCCGAGTCAACAATATCGGTGTCAGAGCAATTGAACTCCCCGATATCGAGAACCCACCACCTTAATCCTTCCTATTTTATGCACATGCAGATTTAAACGTAATCAAACAACAATCGAGCCGAAGCTCCCTGGACCAATCTGTCCGTCTCTTAACCAACCGAGCCGAAGCTCCCCGGACCATTCCGTCCGCCTCTTAACCAATCGAGCCGAAGCTCCCCGGACCATTCCGTCCGTCTCTTAACCAACCGAGCCGAAGCTCCCCTCTACTTATCGGTATTATCTGTGTTTGTGAAATGTGCATCCCTACTTACTAAGTTGCTCTTTTCAGTTAGTTTATACAGTTTACGTTAACCTAGGACTGCCCCTGGCATACCCCGTGAAGGGCTCTCAAAGGGCACTAGGAACTATGATGGTAGCTGAAGCCCATCGTTCCCTTTCGCAAGGCACTTATTGTTATTGGTTGATTCCCTTACCCATTACCTTCTCATGTTACGATAGACTAACCTAGTGTGATTTAACCTTCCTCTCTTCGGGAAAGACGATCTTTCGTCGAACCCCAAGCACCTCTTAACTCTAATCAACACCTCTTCTTACTAACCCTCCCATCCTTCTGTTGTGAACTCATCCACATCTATAAAATCCAGCAAGATGGCTAACTCCAACTATGCCAATTCATTTCCTTTCAATAATTTACTAAATGCAGACCACAAGGTTAAATGCCATGTAAAATGGGGAGTACATCAAATAATCATCCGATACTCTTATAATAATTAATGGAGGTCCATTATGACCTTTAAGCCCTAAATCCAGAGACCCAAAATTTTACTTATTTATTTAATAATTTATTTAATTATTCTAGTGACTAAAATTTCCAATAATGAACATGAAGTACCATTTTCAGGCAAGATATCATTCCACTAATTTTATATGATATTTAAAATAAGGATTTAACTCATCTTCCAAAACATCTAAATTTTTTCAGTAAGGTTTTATCGCAAAATTCCTATTTCATTTTAACCCTTGAAAATTCATTTAAAGAAATATAAAAGACTATATTGCTTCCAAAAATCCAGAGAAAATTCCAGTATGATTTTAATGGCATATAAATGATTTGGGCCAAATTTCATAATTTATTTATCAGTAAAGAGTCTTAATTAAATTATTGAATAATTTCCTCATTTAACAAGCTTGTGAAGTAAGTACCTCAATTATGTATCCAAAAATCTTCATAAAATTTATATATGCGTATAATGATTCAAAACTTCTTCTACCAAACTTTCATAATTTATTTATCAGTAAATAGTCTTAATTAAATTATTGAATAATTTCCTCATTTAACAAGCTTATGAAGTAAGTACCTCAAATATGTATCCAAAAATTTTCATAAAATTTATATATTCCGATAATGATACAAAACTTCCTGTGCCAAACTTTCATGACCTCCCAAGGGTCAGAGGGACCATAACCTTCAATTTATGAAATTGAGGTATCCCTTGTGTTACACATAAAGTACTATAACTATTGTCCCAAAATTCCCAATTAAATTACCAGAGTCTCATAATATCCTTATGACCAATATACCAAAATTTCACCTTAGTTTGAGGAGTTTAGATAGCCCATTTCAACCCTACAATGTTTGTGCCCTAAACTAGGGTTAGGGTTTTGTGGGTCCCAAACTTTCCAAAACACCCTAAGATTTTAACCAGAGGGTTATAGTTACCCTAATATCCTCCCTACAAAATTTCATAGTCATACAAAGTGTTTTGGCCACATGCCCTTCACAACCCTCAAAACCCTCTATTTAGGGTTTGAGCTTGGATCCTAGCGTAAATCAACCCTAAACCACCCCATTTTCCCTAAGGTGGTGATAATGATCATACCAAGCCAGTGGTAAAAATATCAGCCTCTGCTGAGGTGAGTTGACCACTCCAAACCTCAAGTACACTTTTACTTAAAAATCCTTCTTTTAAGGTAGAACTAGGGATTGATCATTCCCTAACCAAAACACCTTTAAATGAGGTGAAATTATTACCAGAGCCCTAAGATGCCTTATAATACAACCCACCAAAATTTGGGGGAGTTTTGAGATGTTTGTGACACCCAAATAATTTATTCATGGATTATTAAATTTTTCTAAAAACTATAGAAAAATGTCCTCCAAAAATTCTAATTTTTGGATATGTCCTAGATATAGATAATAATAGCCCATAACCCAAATTTCAAGTCATTTGGAAGTTTGGTTTGGAATGGGCATTAAATTCATTCTCTGGTCAGCCCTATGTATAGATCTCACCAAAATGAGTGTTGTGATCTAATCAGTACTCCAAATTGACGCAAATCCATTTTAAAATAAAGTAGACCCATAGATCTACAATTTTCATGTTATTAGTTTTTCCTGATCTAGCCTCTAAGTATTTTTCCCAATTTATTTAATGTGACAGATAATTTCATTCAGAATTGCTTTAAAAAAATATAATCTAATCTTTATGGTACTGTTCATCTTCCTCAATAGCCCGAACAGAGCTTTAAAAACTCATTTTCTGTAGCTTTTCCGTGAGCTACTGCTGGCCATCCGACCACTTTCCCGGCCAGCCACCACCACCACCTCCGTTGAGGCGAGGGCTACCGTCGGGTGGCGGCACGGCCGCCGGAGTGGCGGTTTCCGGCGAACCCGACCACCATTTTTTTGGAAAAACCATGGAAAACTTCACCCGATCCAGCCCTTTTGAGCCCGATTTTCTCTCCTAATAACTTCTAAGATCTATCCATAGAAGAAGGAGTAGAGGAGGACCTTATTCGCGGTTTGGAGTCGAGCCGATTGTCGTGATGCCATTTGCGCGGTGGTGGCGTCGCCGGAATTTTGCAACAGCAAGTGAAACTCCTTGGCTCCTTCAAGGAGAGTGTGGACTTGAACCCTTGGAGTTCAGCGAAGCTTTTAAAAGGGAGAGATGGGGTGTTAGGTGGTTGTAGGCTTCTCTGCCATTTTTTTGGTCTCTAGTCAAAGTTGGCGGCCATGGTGGGTGGGGGGATGAAGCATGATCTGCATGGCTGAAATCAGTCAAATATCATTTGGCTGAAATCTCTTAGTCTTAGTGAATTGAATGAGGGTGGTTGGGGAGGGGAAGGATGAGTCCCAAAGACTTTTGCTCTCTTCTCTAAGTGGCTGCCATGGCCAGGGAGGTGGTTCTAGCAAGAGAGTGGGCCCTTGACCTCCCAGACCATGCATGGCATAAACTCCTTATTTCTCTCTCTTCATTAACCGGGAATAGTGCTGTCACGGGCGTGTCGCATGGTGACACGGGCGTGTCATACCCGTGACCTGCTCTGGTTGTGTCGGGCTATGATGAATAAAGTATAGCGACTGGGCACGGGCGTGTACTGTTGAACACGGGCGTGTACTGTTGAACACGGTCGTGTCTAAGCTAACACGGGAGTGTTATCCGATTCAGCCAAACCAGGCAACAGGCTGAAGTTTTGCCAGAAATTGTCTAAGTACAATGGCGTTGAGTGAGCTGAGCTCACTCAGCGCCGTTCACTCTATGGCGTTGAGTGAGCTCAGCTCACTCAACGCCTTTTACTCTATGGCTTTGAGTGAGCTCAGCTCACTCAACGCCATACCTTATATGGAAAGACGGCGTTGAGTGAGCAGAGCTCACTCAACGCCATTTACTCTATGGCGTTGAGTGAGCTCAACGCCATAACTTTTATGACAAGACGGCATTGAGTGAGCAGAGCTCACTCAACGCCATTTACTCTATGGCGTTGAGTGAGCTCAGCTCACTCAACGGCATAACTTTCATGGCAAGACGGCGTTGAGTGAGCTCTGCTCACTCAACGCCATTTACTTTATGGCGTTGAGTGAGCTCTGCTCACTCAATGCCATACCTTATATTGCAAGACGGTGTTGAGTGAGCAGAGCTCACTCAACGCCATTTACCCTATGGCGTTGAGTGAGCTCAGCTCACTCAACGCCATAACTTATATTGCAAGACAACGTTGAGTGAGCAGAGCTCACTCAACGCCATTTACTTTATGGCATTGAGTGAGCTCAGCTCACTCAACGCCATAACTTTTATGGCATGACAACGTTGTATTGGCCCTTGGAGGTCAATTTGACCCAATTAGGGTTAGAGTTGACTTTGGTCAATTTAGCTCCTTTGACTGCCCTCCATGGGTCCTTAGTGACCTATTGACCTCTTACTAGGGTTATGAAGGTATGGGTGGGGTCTTGGAGTCTTGGTGAAGCCCCATGATCACCTTAAACCAAGGTTTTGTAATTTACTATTTGCAGACCATAGTGCCCCTATCCACACCACCAGGTCCACTTGACTTTTCTTGGGCTTCCTAGGGTTTTGTCATGACGAAACTACTCTTAGGGGTCTAGTTGGAAATGGGATGTTATAAATCCCAATAAACAAAACAAAGATTTCGTCGCCGAAATCAAGGTTAAGCCCATGGGGACTCCTATCGAGGAGAAAGAAACTTGTAACATCCCATGAGAATTGAAATATTTACATCACGACACCATGTTTGCTATGTGAGGTTTAAAGGTGATTGTCAAATCTAAGACCAATTCGCCCAATCGGCAAAGTCTAGACCCCAATATACAAAGTTTAGCCCATATTCTTGAAATTTCAGTCCTATTAGTTTTAAATAGGAAAGTAAATTGAACATCTGAGAGGTTGTGAGGAATACCTGACTGAAGAGTTCTGGGTATCTTTGTCGCATCAAGTCCTGGGGCTCCCATGTGTGCTCCTCTCTTCCGTGATTTCTCCACAGGACCTTGACTAACGGAACCTTCTTGTGGCGTAAAACTCGTACCCCCTTGTCGTCAATCCGGACCGGTTCTAGGTGAACTGACCGATCAGATGTTATCGGTCCATCTGTGGTTGTAACTTGCTGCTCTGGACGTAGTAGAGCTCTCCTAAGAGAGGATATATGGAATACGTCGTGCAGACTCGCCAGCTCCGGTGGCAGTTCCAGCCTGTATGCCAAGGGACCGATCCGCTCCTGGATCCTATAAGGCCCCATGTACCTTGGGCTGAGCTTCTTCCTCTGTCCGCATACCCGAGTAACTCCATGCATGGGTCGGATCTTCAAGAACACCTGATCTCCCACCTGGAATTCCACCTGACGGTGCCGAGCGTCGTAATTCTTAGCCTGCCGGCTCTGAGCTTCTAGCATCCTGTCCCGTATCAATCTCACCTGAGCCTCGGTGTCCTCAACAAATTCCGAATCCCAATGCCTTAGGGTCCTCGTCCTGTATCCATGAAAGTGGAGTCCTGCACTTTCGTCCATACAACGCCTTATAAGGAGCCATTTTAATACTGGACTGGTAGCTGTTATTATACGAGAACTCGATCAGTGGTAATAACTTCTCCCATGGTTCTCCGCGATCTAATACGCAGAGTCGTAGTAAGTCCTCCAAAGTCCGGTTGGTCCGTTCTGTCTGTCCATCTGTCTGGGGATGAAAAGCCGTACTGAAGGTTAGTCGAGTGCCTAAGTAAGTTTGCACTGACCTCCACTCCCTGGATGTAAATCGTCTGTCCCGGTCTGACACAATCGACTTGGGTACACCGTGGTAGCGGACGAACTGCTCCACAAATTTCCGGACTAACATTCCCACCGAGTCATCCTTCCTAATTGGAATAAACCTCGCCACCTTCGTTAGTCGGTCGATGATCACCCATATTGAATCGTTCCCTGTCCTGGATCGAGGAAGTCCATGTATAAAGTCCATGGCGATATCATCAAACATCCACTCTGGTATTGGGAGTGGCTGCAATAATCCTGCGTGGTTTCTGCACTCCGCTTTTACTAATTGGCACGCCTTGCAACGGGTCACGAAGTATGTGATATCCTTCTTCATGCCGGGCCAGAACATAGTCTTCTTCAGATCTGCAGTCATCTTCGTAATCCCCGGGTGTACCGAATATCGACTGCAATGAGCCTCCATCATGATGTCCTCCCGGATCTGGCCTCCCTCTGGTATGTAGACCCGTCCTCTGAAGCATACTTGATCGTCCCTCAGTGTGTAATCTCCCACAGTGCCTGCTTCTAAGGACCGGAATATCGGCTCTAGCTGAGTATCCTGCCTCTGTCCATCCTTGACCCGTTCTCGTATGTCATCCGTGGCGATTAATGACGACAGATATTCTCGGTATAACTCAGGGTGATCCTCAGATACCAGGGATACTTGCATCTTATCAAACATCTGTATTAGCTCCAAGGCCATCAGCGGTGTTCCTACTCCAGCGTTTGTGGTCTTTCGGCTTAATGCATCTGCTACCACATTCGCCCTTCCAGGGTGGTAGTGCATCTCATACTGGTAGTCTGCTAAAAATTCCACCCATCGTCTCTGTCTAATGTTTAGCTCCTTCTGTGTGTCCACATATCTCAGATTTTTATGGTCGGAGTATATGTCGCAGTGGACGCCGTACAGATAGTGACGCCAGACTTTTAGTGCAAAAATGACCGCTCCCATCTCTAAGTCATGAACTGGGTAGTTTTGCTCGTGCTTCTTCAGCTGCCGAGAAGCATAAGCTATCACATGGCCATTCTGCATGAGTACTGCCCCCATGCCCTGGTAGGAGGCATCGGTGTAGACCTGGAATCCTTCTTTCCTTGAAGGAAGGGAAAGTATTGGAGCCGAAGTGAGTCACATCTTTAGTTCTTGAAAAGCCTCTTCACATCGTGGGGTCCAGATAAAGGGCACCTCCTTCCTTGTCAGAGATGTGAGTGGGAGGGCGACACAAGAGAATCCCTCTACAAATTTCCGGTAGTAACCGGCAAGTCCTAGGAAACTTCGTACATCTGTGGCCGTCTTCAATTGTGGCCAGTCCCGAACCGCTTGGATCTTGGCCGGGTCCACTGCCAACCCAGCACCACTGATGATATGGCCTAGGAAGGCCACCTCCTTCAACCAAAACTGGCATTTGCTGATCTTTGCATAAAGCTTGTGCTTCCGTAGTCTCTCCAGGGTCAGTGTCAGATGCCGTGTGTGCTCCTCCTCTGTCCTTGAGTAAATGAGGATGTCATCGATAAACACGATGACAAACACATCTAAATATTCTTCGAACACCTGATTCATAAGGCTCATAAATGCTGATGGCGCATTTGTGAGCCCGAAGGGCATCACTGTAAATTCATATAGCCCATATCTGCTACTGAAAGCAGTCTTCGAAATGTCCTCCTCCTGGATCCTTAGCTGGTAGTAACCAGACCTCAAATCCAATTTGGAAAAGAAATGCGCACCTTCTAGCTGGTCAAACAGCTCATCTATCCTTGGCAACGGATATGTGTTTCGGACTGTCAATCGGTTTAGTGCTCGGTAGTCGATGCACAGTCTCAGAGTTCCGTCCTTCTTTTTAACGAATAAGACCGGGGCTCCCCAAGGCGAAGAGCTTGGTCGGACAAATCCAGCCTCCACCAGTTCTTGGAGTTGGCTTCAAAACTCTGTCAATTCCTTCGGGGCCATCCGGTAAGGGGCCCTAGCTGCCGGCTTAGCCCCCGGCACCAGCTGTATCCGGAAATCCTGCTCCCGGTGCGGGGGTAGCCCAGGCAGTTTCTCTGGGAATACGTCAGCAAAATCTCGCACCACTGGAATATCCGAGGTGGAGACCTTGGTCTCAGTCATCTCAAATATTACTTCATACACTTCTTCCCCCTGTAAGTGAGCCTTGACGGCTTGTACAGACGACAGTATGAGAGGGGGAATAGATTTAATACCTTCAATGACGAGGTATGAATCCCCATGTCTTACGGTAACTCTTTTGGACGTGCAGTCAATTTGAGCATGATTCCAGTTCAACCACGTCATCCCTAGGATCAAATCAAAGATTGGCATCTTTATGATCGTCGCTGGAGCTTCAAATATCCTTCCGCCGATCTCCGCCTCCATGTTGCAGTGGGCAGAGGTGAACAACTCTGATCCGTCGGGTAGTCGTATCCTCACCATCAGACCCGTGAATCGTTCCACGCCTTCCAATCCTTCTATGAAGGCCTCCGATACAAATGAGTGCGAAGCACCCGTATCAAATAGCGTATAAGCGGGTTTGCCGCTGATGAAAACTATTCTCTGGGTTTTGGGAAAAATTAAATGTCTCAGAATTCTAGCCATGGTTTTCTTTCCTAGATTGTCACTTCTATATAAAATTTAAGTTCATGAGAAATAACTTAAACCAGAATTTTCAGACGTACCAGTGATTACTTGCTCCGGGTTTCGGGGCTGAGCCAGATCCAGTGCATAAATTTGCTCCCTCTGCTGCCTACGATCTGCACCCTGGAAACCTCGACCACGTCCTCGTCCTCCAAACTGTTGGGCATGCGGGGCATCCTGGGGTGCTGGTAAGGGTGCTCCCCTCATGGGACAGTTTCTCCGAATGTGTCCTACCTGGTGGCAGTTGTAGCACTCCGGTGGGGGAAATGCCATACCCCCGGGTCTCGGTGCCTCCCTCATCTGAAGAGGCTGAGGGGCCAATATCACCTGCTCCCTCGGCTCCTGCCTCACTTCCTGACGAGGCTGGTCCTCTGTCCTTCTCCCACCTGGTACAGCACCTTGCCGCTGATCATTTCTGGCTCTCCGGCCCTGATCCTCCGCTTGCCGCTTCCGGCCCCGAGTGGTGTGCCAGTCGGCCTCGATCCTCTTTGCCATTTCCAAAATCCGGGAGATAGGCCCGTCGGATACAAACAACAAAGCCTCCCTCAAGTCCTCCCGCAGGCCCTTATAGAATCTCTTGATGTATCCCGCTTCGTCCAGCTGGTAAGAATCTGCATATCGAGCCAAATGGTCGAACTCCCGATGGTACTCTACCACTGTCCGGGTGCCTTGCTTCAGCTGTAAGAACCGCTCCTCCAACTCATCCTTGGCCGACTGTGGAACAAAATGCTCCAGCAGCGCGGTCCTGAACTCTTCCCAGGTAACTTCCGCAACCTCCCTATCAACAAATCTTGTGTCCAGCAGCGTCTTCCACCACCTCTTAGCATGGGACTCCAGGCAGGAGACAACCAAGGCCACCCTCTCCTCCCAGGGACATCGTATCCCAGTCAGCATTTCGTACATAATATCTAGCCATTCCTCTGTCCGTACGGCGGATTCGGTCCCCAAGTAGGATGGAGGAGAGAGTCCTCGAAAGATGCTCAGCCAATTGGTCCCGGGTTTGGTTGCGGAGCCGGAGCCTGTTGAGCCCTGAAGGCATCTAGAATGGCCGTCAACGTTTGACCCATCTCCGAGTGTAGGAATGGAGTGGGGACCGGGGAAGGTGGTGCAACAGTCGGGGTCTGCTGAACTCCGCCTTGTGGTGTTGGCTGCGCTGGGGGCTGCGTAAATAGAAGTCAAATATAAGAAGTCTCACAGATTTAACTAAAAGTGGACAATTTTCATGTGATTTCCCACATGGGCCCACCACTGCTTCCGCTGCTTAGTTTGTCCCCAAACTAAACTCGTGCGGGGGTGGCCCGGGATTTGTGGACTGCTAGCTTTTGATCGATATGTTTTTCCCTCTGATACCACTTGTAAGACCCCCATTTTTTTTCTTTTTCGACACCGGGGTCTTAGGCCCAGAACCGCCGCCTTGCGGTGATACCTTCGCACTCGGGAAGGTTATCACTACAAGACGCCGACTCTGCCAGCCAATTTCGATCGTAACTGTAGCATAAGAAAAGATGCAAGTCCACAGAAATCACATATATAGAAATAAACTCCACGAAGGGAGTGTCCACAGATTGTACATATAATGAAAATCTCGGGCTTATGCCCGGTACATCAAGTCCTCACTACAATTCACTCATCGCGGAAGCAAACTAATACAACTACTATAGTTTGGGACTCACTGTCCCTGCTGTCTGGACTCCAGTACTAGACTGTCCGATCTCCAAGCGTGCCGACCTCCGGGCTGCTCCTCCATGCTGGGCTCCGTGGTCCCCTAAATGATGTGGTTCGAAAACCGTTAGTCATAAAGACTAAGCCCTATCATCCCCTACCCCTTCCCCCATGGCTCCTAGGTACCGAGCGGAGAGGAAGAAAGGGAAGGACATGAAGGTGGAGATTTAATCAAGGTACAGGTGACAGCGGAACTAATCTAGCAGTTCTATAATAAATAAGTAGGAAAAGTAACCTTAACTTATGTGTGAAAGCGCATAAGCCAAGGGATCTTCTGCAAGGCTCCCATCGTATAAAGTGTCCCATACCACTTATACGTTGGGGTGTCGGTTATCAAACAGCAGCATATATATATTGAAATTAACCTTTGATTTATAAACTTGCCCACACAAGCTTATAGATCAAGGGGTCGTTTTGCAAGTCCTAATGTATAAGCGTCCCATACCACTTATACTTTAGGTGTCAGGGTTAAATGAATCGATTATGCCATGACATGCTAGTGGGTATGATGGACATGCAAGTGCAACACACACACTCGACTCTGTGCACACAGACCTTTAGTTCCCCCTTTCGGAGCCGTTACCTCCCAGGATACCTCCGTAGTGGCAGACGGAAGCGGTGGGTTGGGCCTCGCCCACCTCAAAACCAGTAAAAGCACCACTGGTCTGACCTATCGTACGCCTCAACGCTTGGTGCACGAAGCGGACTCCTGCGTACTCTTGCCGGCTGGCGCACCGGACTTAACCTTGGCTAAGTGCTAGTCACCTTGCCGAGTCAACAATATCGGTGTCGGTGCAATCGAACTCCACGATATCGAGAACCCACCACCTTAATCCTTCCTATTTTATGCACATGCATATTTAAACGTAATCAAACAACAATTGAGCCGAAGCTCCCTGGACCAATCCGTCCGTCTCTTAACCAACCGAGCCGAAGCTCCCCGGACCATTCCGTCCGCCTCTTAACCAATCGAGCCGAAGCTCCCCGGACCATTCCGTCCGTCTCTTAACCAACCGAGCCGAAGCTCCCCTCTACTTTTCGGTATTATCTGTGTTTGTGAAATGTGCATCCCTACTTACTAAGTTGCTCTTTTCAGTTAGTTTATACAGTTTACGTTAACCTAGGACTGCTCCCGGCATACCCCGTGAAGGGCTCTCAAAGGGCACTAGGAACTATGATGGTAGCTGAAGCCCATCGTTCCCTTTCGCAAGGCACTTATTGTTATTGGTTGATTCCCTTACCCATTACCTTCACATGTTACGATAGACTAACCTAGTGTGATTTAACCTTCCTCTCTTCGGGAAAGACGATCTTTCGTCGAACCCCAAGCACCTCTTAACTCTAATCAACACCTCTTCTTACTAACCTTCCCATCCTTCTGTTGTGAACTCATCCACATCTATAAAATCCAGCAAGATGGCTAACTCCAACTATGCCAATTCATTTCCTTTCAACAATTTACTAAATGCAGACCACAAGGTTAAATGCCATGTAAAATGGGGAGTACATCAAATAATCATCCGATACTCTTATAATAATTAATGGAGGTCCATTATGACCTTTAAGCCCTAAATCCAGAGACCCAAAATTTTCCTTATTTATTTAATAATTTATTTAATTATTCTAGTGACTAAAATTTCCAATAATGAACATGAAGTACCATTTTCAGGCAAGATATCATTCCACTAATTTTATATGATATTTAAAATAAGGATTTAACTCATCTTCCAAAACATCTAAATTTTTTCAGTAAGGTTTTATCGCAAAATTCCTATTTCATTTTAACCCTTGAAAATTCATTTAAAGAAATATAAAAGACTATATTGCTTCCAAAAATCCAGAGAAAATTCCAGTATGATTCTAATGGCATATAAATGATTTGGGATAAATTTCATAATTTATTTATCAGTAAATAGTCTTAATTAAATTATTGAATAATTTCCTCATTTAACAAGCTTGTGAAGTAAGTACCTCAATTATGTATCCAAAAATCTTCATAAAATTTATATATGCATATAATGATTCAAAACTTCTTCTACCAAACTTTCATAATTTATTTATCAGTAAATAGTCTTAATTAAATTATTGAATAATTTACTCATTTAACAAGCTTGTGAAGTAAGTACCTCAAATATGTATCCAAAAATTTTCATAAAATTTTTATATTCATATAATGATTCAAAACTTCCTCTGCCAAACTTTCATGACCTCCCAAGGGTCAGAGGACCATAACCTTCAATTTATGAAATTGAGGTATCCCTTGTGTTACACATAAAGTACTATAACTATTGTCCCAAAATTCCCAATTAAATTACCAGAGTCTCATAATATCCTTATGACCAATCTACCAAAATTGCACCTTAGTTTGAGGAGTTTAGATAGCCCATTTCAACCCTACAATGTTTGTGCCCTAAACTAGGGTTAGGGTTTTGTGGGTCCCAAACTTTCCAAAACACCCTAAGATTTTAACCAGAGGGTTATAGTTACCCTAATATCCTCCCTACAAAATTTCATAGTCATACAAGGTGTTTTGGCCACATGCCCTTCACAACCCTCAAAACCCTCTATTTAGGGTTTGAGCTTGGATCCTAGGGTAAATCAACCCTAAACCACCCCATTTTCCCTAAGGGGGTGATAATGATCATACCAAGCCAGTGGTCAAAATATCAGCCTCTGCTGAGGTGAGTTGACCACTCAAAACCTCAAGTACACTTTTACTTAAAAATCCTTCTTTTAAGGTAGAACTAGGGATTGATCATTCCCTAACCAAAACACCTTTAAATGAGGTGAAATTATTACCAGAGCCCTAAGATGCCCTATAAAACAACCCACAAAAATTTGGGGGAGTTTTGAGATGTTTGTGACACCCAAATAATTTATTCATGGATTATTAAATTTTTCTAAAAACTATAGAAAAATGTTCTCCAAAAATTCTAATTTTTGGATATGTCCTAGATATAGATAATAATAGCCATAACCCAAATTTCAAGTCATTTGGAAGTTTGGTTTGGAATGGGCATTAAATTCATTCTCTGGTCAGCCCTATGTATAGATCTCACCAAAATGAGTGTTGTGATCGAACCAGTACTCCAAATTGACTCAAATCAATTTTAAAATAAAGTAGACTCATAGATCTACAATTTTCATGTTAACAGTTTTTCCTGATCTAGCCTCTAAGTATTTTTCCCAATTTATTTAACGTGACAGATAATTTCATTCAGAATTGCTTTAAAACAAATATAATCTAATCTTTATGGTACTGTTCATCTTCCTCAATAGCCCGAACAGAGCTTTAAAAACTCATTTTCTGTAGCTTTTCCGTGAGCTACTGCTGGCCATCCGGCCAATTTCCCGGCCAGCCACCACCACCACAACCTCCGTTGAGGCGAGGGCTACCGTCGGGTGGCGGCACGGCCGCCGGAGTGGCGGTTTCCGGCGAACCCGACCACCATTTTTTTGGAAAAACCATGGAAAACGTCACCCGATCCATCCATTTTGAGCTCGATTTTCTCTCCTAATAACTTCTAAGATCTATCCATAGAAGAAGGAGTAGAGGAGGACCTTATTCGTGGTTTGGAGTCGAGCCGATCGTCGTGATGCCATTTGCGCGGTGGTGGCGTCGCCGGAATTTTGCAACAGCAAGTGAAACTCCTTGGCTCCTTCAAGGAGAGTGTGGACTTGAACCCTTGGAGTTCAGAGAAGCTTTTAAAAGGGAGAGATGGGGTGTTAGGTGGCTGTAGGCTTCTCTGCCATTTTTTTGGTCTCCAGTCAAAGTTGGCGGCCATGGTGGGTGGGGGGATGAAGCATGATCTGCATGGCTGAAATCAGTCAAATATCATTTGGCTGAAATCTCTTAGTCTTAGTGAATTGAATGAGGGTGGTTGGGGAGGGGAAGGATGAGTCCCAAAGACTTTTGCTCTCTTCTCTAAGTGGCTGCCATGGCTGGGGAGGTGGTTCTAGCAAGAGAGTGGCCCTTGACCTCCCAGGCCATGCATGGCATAAATTCCTTATTTCTCTCTCTTTATTAACCGGGAATAGTGCTGTCACGGGCGTGTCGCATGGTGACACGGGCGTGTCATACCCGTGACCTGCTCTGGTTGTGTCGGGCTATGATGAATGAAGTATAGCGACTGGGCACGGGCGTGTACTGTTGAACACGGGCGTGTCTAAGCTAACACGAGCGTGTTATCTGATTCAGCCAAACCAGCCAACAGGCTGAAGTTTTGCCAGAAATTGTCTAAGTACAATGGCGTTGAGTGAGCTGAGCTCACTCAGCGCCGTTCACTCTATGGCATTGAGTGAGCTCAGCTCACTCAACGCCTTTTACTCTATGGCTTTGAGTGAGCTCAGCTCACTCAACGTCATACCTTATATGGCAAGACGGCGTTGAGTGAGCAGAGCTCACTCAACGCCATTTACTCTATGGCGTTGAGTGAGCTCAACGCCATAACTTTTATGACAAGACGTCGTTGAGTGAGCAGAGCTCACTCAACGCCATTTACTCTATGGCGTTGAGTGAGCTCAGCTCACTCAACGCCATAACTTTCATGGCAAGACGGCGTGAGTGAGCTCTGCTCACTCAACGCCATTTACTTTATGGCATTGAGTGAGCTCTGCTCACTCAATGCCATACCTTATATTGCAAGACGGCGTTGAGTGAGCAGAGCTCACTCAACGCCATTTACCCTATGGCGTTGAGTGAGCTCAGCTCACTCAACGCCATAACTTATATTGCAAGACGGCGTTGAGTGAGCAGAGCTCACTCAACGCCATTTACTTTATGGAGTTGAGTGAGCTCAGCTCACTCAACGCCATAACTTTTATGGCAAGACAACGTTGTATTGGCCCTTGGAGGTCAATTTGACCCAATTAGGGTTAGAGTTGACTTTGGTCAATTTAGCTCCTTTGACTGCCCTCCATGGGTCCTTAGTGACCTATTGACCTCTTACTAGGGTTATGAAGGTATGGGTGGGGTCTTGGAGTCTTGGTGAAGCCCCATGATCACCTTAAACCAAGGTTTTGGAATTTACTATTTGCAGACCATAGTGCCCCTATCCACACCACCAGGTCCACTTGACTTTTCTTGGGCTTCCTAGGGTTTTGTCATGACGAAACTACTCTTAGGGGTCTAGTTGGAAATGGGATGTTACAGTCGAGGCGGCAGAGGTCGAGGCGGCGATGTCGAGCCGACGAGGGTGAGACAGCAAGCGGTCCTTCTGATTCTCTTCTTCTAGTTCGCTGATTCCCATTTCTCACCCTACTTTGCTGCAAAAGCCCTCGACGGCTTCTAAGCCCCTAAGGTAAATAATTTCTTCTCTCCAGATCTCTTCTCCTCTAGCCCGAATTTTTGTCGGGTTTCATCTAGCCCAAATTTTCTCCTGATTTCATTTAGCCCTAATTTTCTACAGGTTTCATTTTGCCCTCATTTTCTCCAAATCTCCTCTTGACCTAATTTTCCTATTATTATTCCCCACTTCTATCATTATTTTTTTGGAGACTTCATTTTCTCTTTTTAAGAGCATTAAAATGTCTGATTCATTTTTAAGATTAAAATCTTCTTTTGCATTCTTTTTTGCAACAGCAAGTGAAACTCCTTGGCTCCTTCAAGGAGAGTGTGGACTTGAACCCTTGGAGTTCAGAGAAGCTTTTAAAAGGGAGAGATGGGGTGTTAGGTGGCTGTAGGCTTCTCTGCCATTTTTTTGGTCTCCAGTCAAAGTTGGCGGCCATGGTGGGTGGGGGGATGAAGCATGATCTGCATGGATGAAATCAGTCAAATATCATTTGGCTGAAATCTCTTAGTCTTAGTGAATTGAATGAGGGTGGTTGGGGAGGGGAAGGATGAGTCCCAAAGTCTTTTGCTCTCTTCTCTAAGTGGCTGCCATGGCCAGGGAGGTGGTTCTAGCAAGAGAGTTGGCCCTTGACCTCCCAGGCCATGCATGGCATAAAATTCCTTATTTCTCTCTCTTTATTAACCGGGAATAGTGCTGTCACGGGCGTGTCACATGGTGACACGGGCGTGTCATACCCATGACCTGCTCTGGTTGTGTCGGGCTATGATGAATGAAGTATAGCGACTGGGCACGGGCGTGTACTGTTGAACACGGGCGTGTCTAAGCTAACACGAGCGTGTTATCTGATTCAGCCAAACCAGCCAACAGGCTGAAGTTTTGCCAGAAATTGTCTAAGTACAATGGCGTTGAGTGAGCTGAGCTCACTCAGCGCCGTTCACTCTATGGCATTGAGTGAGCTCAGCTCACTCAACGCCTTTTACTCTATGGCTTTGAGTGAGCTCAGCTCACTCAACGTCATACCTTATATGGCAAGACGGCGTTGAGTGAGCAGAGCTCACTCAACGCCATTTACTCTATGGCTTTGAGTGAGCTCAACGCCATAACTTTTATGACAAGATGTCGTTGAGTGAGCAGAGCTCACTCAACGCCATTTACTCTATGGCGTTGAGTGAGCTCAGCTCACTCAACGCCATAACTTTCATGGCAAGACGGCGTTAGTGAGCTCTGCTCACTCAACGCCATTTACTTTATGGCATTGAGTGAGCTCTGCTCACTCAATGCCATACCTTATATTGCAAGACGGCGTTGAGTGAGCAGAGCTCACTCAACGCCATTTACCCTATGGAGTTGAGTGAGCTCAGCTCACTCAACGCCATAACTTATATTGCAAGACGGCGTTGAGTGAGCAGAGCTCACTCAACGCCATTTACTTTATGGAGTTGAGTGAGCTCAGCTCACTCAACGCCATAACTTTTATGCCAAGACAACGTTGTATTGGCCCTTGGAGGTCAATTTGACCCAATTAGGGTTAGAGTTGACTTTGGTCAATTTAGCTCCTTTGACTGCCCTCCATGGGTCCTTAGTGACCTATTGACCTCTTACTAGGGTTATGAAGGTATGGGTGGGGTCTTGGAGTCTTGGTGAAGCCCCATGATCACCTTAAACCAAGGTTTTGGAATTTTACTATTTGCATACCATAGTGCCCCTATCCACTCCACCAGGTCCACTTGACTTTTCTTGGGCTTCCTAGGGTTTTGTCATGACGAAACTACTCTTAGGGGTCTAGTTGGAAATGGGATGTTACAGTCGAGGCGGCGAGGTCGAGGCGGCGATGTCGAGCCGACGAGGGTGAGACAGCAAGCGATCCTTCTGATTCTCTTCTTCTAGTTCGCTGATTCCCATTTCTCACCCTACTTTGCTGCAAAAGCCCTCGACGGCTTCTAAGCCCCTAAGGTAAATAATTTCTTCTCTCCAGATCTATTCTCCTCTAGCCCGAATTTTTGTCGGGTTTCATCTAGCCCAAATTTTCTCCTGATTTCATTTAGCCCTAATTTTTTACAGGTTTCATTTTGCCCTCATTTTCTCCAAATCTCCTCTTGACCTAATTTTCCTATTCTTATTCCCCACTTCTATCATTATTTTTTTGGAGACTTCATTTTCTCTTTTTTAAGAGCATTAAAATGTCTGATTCATTTTTAAGATTAAAATCTTCTTTTGCATTCTTTTTTGCAACAGCAAGTGAAACTCCTTGGCTCCTTCAAGGAGAGTGTGGACTTGAACCCTTGGAGTTCAGAGAAGCTTTTAAAAGGGAGAGATGGGGTGTTAGGTGGCTGTAGGCTTCTCTCCCATTTTTTTGGTCTCCAGTCAAAGTTGGCGGCCATGGTGGGTGGGGGGATGAAGCATGATCTGCATGGCTGAAATCAGTCAAATATCATTTGGCTGAAATCTCTTAGTCTTAGTGAATTGAATGAGGGTGGTTGGGGAGGGGAAGGATGAGTCCCAAAGACTTTTGCTCTCTTCTCTAAGTGGCTGCCATGGCCGGGGAGGTGGTTCTAGCAAGAGAGTTGGCCCTTGACCTCCCAGGCCATGCATGGCATAAATTCCTTATTTCTCTCTCTTTATTAACCGGGAATAGTGCTGTCACGGGCGTGTCACATGGTGACACGGGCGTGTCATACCCATGACCTGCTCTGGTTGTGTCGGGCTATGATGAATGAAGTATAGCGACTGGGCACGGGCGTGTACTGTTGAACACGGCGTGTCTAAGCTAACACGAGCGTGTTATCTGATTCAGCCAAACCAGCCAACAGGCTGAAGTTTTGCCAGAAATTGTCTAAGTACAATGGCGTTGAGTGAGCTGAGCTCACTCAGCGCCGTTCACTCTATGGCATTGAGTGAGCTCAGCTCACTCAACGCCTTTTACTCTATGGCTTTGAGTGAGCTCAGCTCACTCAACGTCATACCTTATATGGCAAGACGGCGTTGAGTGAGCAGAGCTCACTCAACGCCATTTACTCTATGGCGTTGAGTGAGCTCAACGCCATAACTTTTATGACAAGACGTCGTTGAGTGAGCAGAGCTCACTCAACGCCATTTACTCTATGGCGTTGAGTGAGCTCAGCTCACTCAACGCCATAACTTTCATGGCAAGACGGCGTGAGTGAGCTCTGCTCACTCAACGCCATTTACTTTATGGCATTGAGTGAGCTCTGCTCACTCAATGCCATACCTTATATTGCAAGACGGCGTTGAGTGAGCAGAGCTCACTCAACGCCATTTACCCTATGGAGTTGAGTGAGCTCAGCTCACTCAACGCCATAACTTATATTGCAAGACGGCGTTGAGTGAGCAGAGCTCACTCAACGCCATTTACTTTATGGAGTTGAGTGAGCTCAGCTCACTCAACGCCATAACTTTTATGGCAAGACAACGTTGTATTTGCCTGGAGGTCAATTTGACCCAATTAGGTTAGAGTTGACTTTGGTCAATTTAGCTCCTTTGACTGCCCTCCATGGGTCCTTAGTGACCTATTGACCTCTTACTAGGGTTATGAAGGTATGGGTGGGGTCTTGGAGTCTTGGTGAAGCCCCATGATCACCTTAAACCAAGGTTTTGGAATTTACTATTTGCAGACCATAGTGCCCCTATCCACACCACCAGGTCCACTTGACTTTTCTTGGGCTTCCTAGGGTTTTGTCATGACGAAACTACTCTTAGGGGTCTAGTTGGAAATGTGATGTTACAGTCGAGGCGGCGAGGTCGAGGCGGCGATGTCGAGCCGACGAGGGTGAGACAGCAAGCGATCCTTCTAATTCTCTTCTTCTAGTTCGCTGATTCCCATTTCTCACCCTACTTTGCTGCAAAAGCCCTTGACGGCTTCTAAGCCCCTAAGGTAAATAATTTCTTCTCTCCAGATCTCTTCTCCTCTAGCCCGAATTTTTGTCGGTTTCATCTAGCCCAAATTTTCTCCTGATTTCATTTAGCCCTAATTTTTTACAGGTTTCATTTTGCCCTCATTTTCTCCAAATCTCCTCTTGACCTAATTTTCCTATTCTTATTCCCCACTTCTATCATTATTTTTTTGGAGACTTCATTTTCTCTTTTTTAAGAGCATTAAAATGTCTGATTCATTTTTAAGATTAAAATCTTCTTTTGCATTCTTTTTTTATTGTGCTTCATTATTTTAGGTTTGAGCAATCTCTTTCTCCTTATGTTTTCACTAGTGTTTCCCATATTTGGGTAGTGCTTTGTAGTTAAATTTAATTACCTTGATTTGATTATTATCTCTATTAATTAAACACCTTATAAACACTTTTTAGTTCTCTTTTCAGTGGGTGGAACTTAATTATTTTAAGCAAGATAGTGTATGTGTGCTCTTTTTAAAAACTTTTTGTTCCATTTTTTAGGCACTTGAGATATTATTTTAGATAATTTTTAATTAAAAAAAATTATCAAAAATTTATACTCTTTAGTTGGTTCTCGGGTCGGATAAAAATCCTGGGTTCGCCACTGCTCACAATGAGCCTCTGTTATTATTGTCATTATACATCTCTTGCATTCAAACTTTGTTCACTTGTGCATATTACTGAATGAAAATTGTGTTAGTTTCTTTAAGGGCCAACTAGTTTTTATTTTTACATTTATCCATTTTGTTTTGTTTTTGTTAATTACTTAATATTTTTTTTCCTTTCCAAAATTTGTATCAGAAGCTTTACCCAGGAAATTTTTATCTAAAAAATTTAATTGACATGTGTATAATCCTTTAGTCTATAGAAGATAAGGGCTCATGCCGGGATAGTCCCTATACTCGCGAACATGTTGAGTCTTCTCTTCATTTGAATTCGATTACAACAAGAATTTGGGTTTTGCTAAGTGCCCTAAAATCTACAATATCATATCTAAAGTAGAGACTAAATTGAATTATATTTATTTCAGTTTGTTAGAGGCCATAACATTTTTCTTTTATAAAGTAAATCTTTTCTTGATTTTGCTTTTAGTTAATTGGCAAGATGTAGCAATATATGATTTCATAAAATTTTAATAATTTGTTGACTTGTAGTGCAATGGACAAGAGTTGGATGGATCTCAATGATCGACGACAACCAACTTACATCAATGGAGTGAATGAGTTTCTTGATTTTGCTTTTACCCATTCCGCTAGGGGAAATAATATTCGCTTCCCTTGTTATAAATGTGGGAATATTTTCATTCACACTAGAGATATTGTGTTTGGACACCTTTTTATGAATGGAATTATTAGGACTTATAAGTGGTGGTCATGTCATGGAGAAGACTATTCCACTAACACTGGTGATAACCCATAAATTAAATTTTTGGTGAAGATGAACAAGAGATTACAGAGAATGATGATATGCACGCTATGTTGGATGATTTTAATGTTGGTTATAATAACATGAATGAGAATATTGAAGAATGTAGTAATGATTACCCAAATGAAGCAGCTAAAAAATTTTATGAATTGCTGAGTGATGCTGAAAAAGAATTATTTGAGCTATGCTGAATGATTTCAATTTATTGTTACTTTACTCACACTTAAAACAGATCATGGATGGACTGATCGCTCTTTTACTGAATTACTTAAAGTATTAAAAAGGGCAATTCCTTTTAGTGAAACTCTCCCAAGTAGCTTTTATGAAGCTAAAAACTACATGCAAGAGCTTGGAATGGGCTTTAAGAAGATAGATGCTTGCTTGAATGATTGCATTCTCTACCGTGATGAATTTGCAGATTATGAAAGTTTTCCCACTTGTGGCACATCCAGGTGGCAATCAAGCAAAGCCACCAATAATGAGAAAAGTAATACTCATTCAAAGAGAAGTAAACACATACCAAACAAGTTATTAAGACATTTTTCTTTAATAAAAAGACTTCAAAGATTGTATATGTGTTCCAAGAGGGCAAAGGATATGAGGTGGCATAAAGAAAAACGTCTTGATGATGGTAAGTTGAGACATCCATCTGATGCCTTTGCTTGGAAGTCATTTGATCAAAAACACAAAGAATTTTCATCAGACATGTGAAATGTTAGGCTTGGTTTAGCGAGCGACGGATTTAATCCTTTTTTTTTCTTATGAGCACAAATTATAGTGTATGGCAAGTTGTTATAGTCCCATATAATATGCCACCGTGGATGTGCATGAAAACTCCTAATTTTATAATATCCTTGATAATTCCAGGTCGAGGACAACCAAGGAATGATATTGATGTGTATTTACAACCATTAATTGATGCGTTGAAACTTTTATGGGAAGTTGGAGTTTGTACTTATGATGCTTATGAAAAGTGCAACTTTACTATGCATGCAGCTTTGTTGTGGACAATAAATGATTTTCCAGCTTATGTGAATCTATCAGGATGGGGCACCAAAGGTAAGCTAGCATGCCCTTATTGTAATAAGGATACATGGTCTTGTCGATTGAGGAACGGGTTCAAGATGAGTTACATGGGAAACCGACGTTTCAGGGATTTAGGTCATAGATGGAGTAAAGATAAGAAGTCTTTTGATGGAATAATAGAAACCCATTCTGCACCGAAAGGACCTTTTAGGGGATGAGATTTTAGAACAATTAGAAGACTATGACAATGTGATATTTGGAAAGCATCGAAAAAAAAGAAAGCAGGATGCAGCATCTCTACCTTATAATTGGAAGAAATTGAGTATTTTCTTTTAGTTGCCATATTGGAGAACTCTTGAGATACGACATTATCAAGATTACATTCATATTCTAAAAAATGTTACTGAAAATATATTGGGAACTATTTTGAATATTGATAGGAAGACAAAAGATGATTTGTATGCAAGATTAGATCTAAAATAAATGGGTTTGAAAGCAGAATTACATCCAATAGAGAAAGATGGTTATTATATCATGCCACAAGCCTGCTATACTTTTACGTTAGCTAAGCGAAGGACATTATGCCATTTCTTAGAGAATATTAAAGTTCCAGATGGTTATTCTTTAAACATAAGAAGATGTGTAAATTCTAAAGAAGGTATGGTTTTAAGAATGAAGGCTCATGATTGTCATTTTTTCATGAATGATCAACTTGCCCTAGCTTTTCGTGGCATTTTATGTAAAGAGGTGTATGATCCTCTTGTTGAATTGAGTTTATATATCAAAGAGTTGAGCTCCAAGACATTAAGGTTTTGAAGTATTAAATAGACTTGAGAGTAATATTCCTATCATACTTTGCAAACTAGAGAAGATTTTTCCTCGATCATTTTTCACAATCATGATGCATCTGCCAATTTATCTTGCACGGGAAGCCAAAATTGCTGGTCTGATTCATTATCGATGGATGTACCAAATTGAGAGGTACATATTATTTTTCTTCTAAATTTTTTTGCTTCAACATAATCTTTTATAATTCTTGAATTTTATCGTATAGGTATTTGAGGACACTTAAATCATTCGTAAGAAATAAAGCATGCCCAGAAGGATCAATGGCAAATGGTTATCTAGTGCACGAGTGTTTAACATTTTGTTCAAGATACATTAGTAAAATTGAGACAAAGTTGAATCGTCAAACTAGAAATGATGAAGGAAACGACGTAAAAGATACAAGTCTATCCATTTTTCAAAATTCAGGGAGGCCACTAGGTAAAGGAATTAAAAAGAATTTGACATACGAAGATTGGCATCGTGCTCAATTGTACATATTAAGAAATTGTCTAGAAGTGGAACTATTTATAAAGTAAGTCTGACAACTTTGCTCTCTAAATACATATTAACAAATTATAATTCAAATATATCGCTGATCATTTTCATTTATAGGGAACATATGAGGGATCTTACGCAAATATTTTCTAAAGATGTTGAAAGAAGACACGAGTCAACCTTCGTTAGATGGTTTGAATTACAGGTAAATTAAGTAGTGTAATATATTTTATCCTCTACCCTAGAAAGTTAATGTTATTACTGTTTAATTTACTAATCTGATAACATATTATTTTTTCAACAGTCATCTAAGTTACACTATAAAGGGGATCTAAGAGTTAACACCGAACTTTTACAGTTAGCACGTGGTCCAAGGAAAGGGGCGACACATTTTACTGGTTATATTGTTAATGGCTTTAGGTTTCATACTTATGATCGTGAAATTAGGCATAAGACCAAAAACAGTGGTATCATTGTAAAGGGGGATGAACAATCAGGCGATAAAGAATATTATGGTGTTTTAAAAGACATTCTTCAATTAGATTATTGCGTTGGATACAAAAATTTTCTCTTTAAATGTGAATGGTGGGATACATACCATGAAGGCAAAGGTTACAAGAACGAAAAAAAATGGAATTATTTCTGTTAATGTAAAACGCAATTTGAGAAGCAACGAACCATTTGTCTTATCATGCTAAGTTGGACAAGTATATTATGTTGCTGATAACAAAAATAAGAATTGGAGATTAGTTATAAAGATAATGCCTCGTCACTTTTATGATTTTTCTGCCAAAGACAGCGAAGAATTTAATGAATAAGAAATTCTTTTGTATGATACAGAAGTAAGCTTAAGCCCAATACTTAATATTGACATAGATGATGATGAAACAGAAATTTTATTATAAAAAACTGATGTTGCATCTATGACATTTAAGAAAAAGGAACAATCTTGTCAAAAAGGGTTCTGATTGAAGAGGACCATGATGATGACTTTGAGGACGATGCAGAAAATGAGGATGCTTAATACAATAACTGTATTTTTGCTATTTATCCAATTAGTGGTTGCTTGGTTATGTAAGTTCATAAATTTTTTTGGTGTAAATTTTATGAGTTTGTATTTATTCATGCGTTACTATTCAACTATAACTAATGGTCGCTTGCTTGGTTATGTACGTTTATTCTATTACTATTGATCATGTTTTTAAGTTTTATTATTTTTATTGTATGCATTTTTCAGGTAGCATACAAGAATATATGGCAGGGAAGATAAAGATTAGTGCTAAAGCTAAAGATTCTTTGGTAGAAATTCATAATCCACTAGATTGGCAAGCTAACTCATCCACTTTTCACCCACGAACCTCTACAGTACGTATTACTTCTATTACTAAATCATTTAGTCCACCTTTGCATCTGCCCCCGACAAAAGTTTCACATGCCAAAACTTTGATTACAGGAAAAAACTCTCATGAAGCTAGTACAAAATCTAAAACACATCATTCTATAAAATATAGTGCACCACAATCTATTAAAGATAAAACAACAAAACCTACAAGTATTAGGCCCTACCAGCAACCACCAAAACACTCACAATCGGCACTCCAATTGGATAAAGATTTGATAAATGAAGAGGGGAATATATTTAAACATGGACATGAACTTGATCTTCTCGAGCCTGAGGCTGATCATGTACATTCAAATCCAACAGTTCATGGGCAAGGTAATATCGATGATACAACTTACATTTTTTGTTTAGACTCATCTATTTGAAAAATTTTAACATTAACATGTCAATCAATAGGTACATGTGAAATTAAAAAAAGGACACGCGGTCCAACCACTGGGATTGGATGGTCTAAGAGAAAATATGATTCTACTCAAAAGGTTGAAGTTCATCTTCCTGCAGACCTTTGTAGATTTGTTGGTAATAGATCTCAAGAGCTTATCTCGAGGAGTGGATGCATTGTAAGGCTTTATGCTCCTTTGAATGTGGAGTGATTGGCTCATATTCCAGTTGATATAATTGATAAAATAATTGATATTATCTATGTAAGTAATGAGGTTCTTACAATTAAATATATATATTGAACATGGTATATTTTTATGGATTTGTTTTTTAATATGTATTTTGCTACTTTTGTCCGAGTTAAGTCTTCCAAATGAGAATCATGTCATGGATGACCTTATATCTTCACTATATCGAATCTATAATGTTTGTCGTGCTTGATTGCATAGTGAATATTATTTAAAATAGAGTACTGATGCACAAAGATGTGAACATTGCCCTAAAGACATCAATCCTAAACAATGGAGTTAGCTAATTGGTTATTAGGGCAGTGCCAAATTCAAGGTGTGAAAGTAATAATCTTTAAATTGATATTACAAAGTGGTATATTTTTAAATTAAACATTCCTAATATATTGATTTTTCTTATTATTACATTGTAGAAAATTAGTGATGTGAACAAAAAAAATAGGAGCCTACAAAAAATTAAATCACATGTTGGTACAAAGTTCATATCGAGAATAATACATGAACTGGTAACATTTTTAAGATTCATGTTCTTATGTTTTAATTGATTAATTATCATACTTTAATTTAATTTTATGCTTTATTGTTTTCTTTAAATAGAGACAAGTTGCACATGAAGACAAACAATTGACTGTATATGTACGATTGTGGGAGAAAACAATAAAAGGGAAAACATAATCAGTGGACTGATGAAACTGCAGAGGAGATATATAACAAGTTTTTGGAACTTCATGAGGAACAAAAAAAAAGAAAAAGGGGAGGACAAATTAACCACGAAAGAAGCATACACCTTCGTACTTGGTAAACGATCAGGTTATATTCCTGGCATGGGCCCAGGACCAAAACCTTTGCAGCATGAAAGTACTAATGGACGTCTCAAAGCACAAATTCGAGCTGAAGTAGAAGCATAGATGAGTGCAAGTTTTCAAGAATTGGAGGAAAGAGTGGCACATTGAGAGGCACGAATGGAGTAAAGAGAAGCACACATGGAGCAAATGGAGGCACGAATGATGACATTCATAGAACGAAGACAAATAGAGGGTCAGATGGAC
The DNA here is from genome assembly GCA_039513925.1 of Platanthera zijinensis. Classification (NCBI taxonomy): domain Eukaryota; kingdom Viridiplantae; phylum Streptophyta; class Magnoliopsida; order Asparagales; family Orchidaceae; genus Platanthera; species Platanthera zijinensis. Next base: position 201,207,227 of record CM077084.1, on the reverse strand, counting down.
AGTACTGAGTAGAGGAATTTTGGCTAATTTTGAATTTTTTTAATTGAAAAAACGTCTAATTTTATTACTAATCATAGTTGTTGCTCACATGAACCTTCAATGGCTATTTGTTCTATCTTTTTTTAAATTATTGTAGACAATTACTACTCTTCGCTTTGCAATAGAAATTTGCTTTTCCACTGCCAGTTTCCCTTCAGTTATTACTATTTAAGCTTTAGTGTTGCAGCACCTAGTGGATTTCTAAATTCTCTCCCAAGTGGAATGCCACGTAGTTTAGGTGTGAACCAACAGTTTTTTTCCTCCAATCAGACTTGCAGGAAGGCTATCACAAGGGACACCTGCTACTTTGTCATTTCCAATCCAGGGTGCCAGTCAAGGACCACCTAGAATAACTAGTTTTTCAGGTCTACCTCTAGTTTCAAACACATCAAGCCTGTCAATGATGGCATGGGGCCTAATGTGGTAGTAACAGTAACTGGATTGGTTCCACCTATACCATCGACAACATTGCCGTCATTATATATCCACCAATGTATTGAATTCAAAGGAATCAAAAGGTTTAGTTGTATCTGGAAATGGTTTTTCTTCTGCTTTTGGAGTTGGTACAAATAATAGTTCACCTGCCTTCTCTTCTGGTAGCATCCTTAACTCATCAGGCATTACTTCAGCTAGTGTTGTATCTCAAAAATTAAAGGTAGGTGCCCTTGATTCCATGTAGAGCATATTCACTCGCCCCCTTGGTAGTAATAAGCCCCCAGGGTCTCAATTATAGAAACATTCCTTAGCTCGAGTTCAAAGTGCTTCAATACAAACTGGAGCTAAGTTGTCATCAAATTCTACCATTCAGCAACAAGTTTCATGGCCAAGGCTTAATCAGTCTGATATTCAATAAGTATTTTGTTTTCATTTCTTTTAATTTTTAGATTTCTTTTCTTTTACAACTGTTAGTTAGAATTAGTATCTTCTTATTTTCATTTCTTCTAATTCTTCATATTTATTGTCAAGATTTGGGATGTTGTTAGTTAGCATTAGAATCTTATAAGTCATTTTCCTTTGAACAAACAATCTCGTTTCTTTTCTAGAGATTCTAAAGCAGGTGTGGGACTTATCTTACCAAGATAATGATAGCATGCTCTCGTTAAGAGAATTTTATGTTGATGTCTATTTGATGGAGCGGTACTAAGATGGGCATCCTCTTCCAGCTTTACTTCCTGATGTGCTTAGATTTGATGAGACATCACCAGAGTCTACTGGTCGATCGATAGCTTCATATGGTGATCAAAATTTGCATCTAAGCACTGGTAATCTTTTTCCTTTTCTATTTTTTGTTTATGATCCTTTGTTTAATTATGAGCTGCTTTTAACATAATAAATTATGTTACTACTCTTTTGTCGAACCAAACAAAACCATCAATTGTGGCACAAAGATTACATAACTAGGTCATAATTTAATGTTGCACTCAGTTACCACCCTTCATACAAGCTACAAAGAACTTAATTCTACCAGAAATGTTTACAACTAACATTCTACATTCACTAACTCATGAAGTCAATCTTCACAATGAAATACATTCCTATTTGTTAAACAGCTGACCACAATGTCAAAGCATTTCTTCGGTCAAGTTCCTCCCCTCCTACAACATTTCAGTCTCAATCAGAAAGCGGGTTAAGATTCATAACTAGGTCAGAGATCTGTTTATCCCCGAGTCAGAGACCCGGGTTCCGAGCCACGGACAAATGTGAAGGAAGTTATGGTGTCATCTTTAGAGATTGCGACAAAGTTAAGTTGGGCGGTGGATAATCGCCTTGTTTCCTTGAAGTAACCGTTCTGGCGACCGAAGTATGAGCGAGGTGTAAGGAGCTTCGGGGTCGCGCAGCCCACAGAAACCCATCGAGGTTCGGGGGTCATTTATCCGTTAGTATTACCAAAAGCATGGCATCCGTTCAGTTTTCGGAAACTACTGCTCCTCTTCGGGCTGGTTTTTGATCAGTAAAGTGCTTCTTTCTCTGTAAGGAGTAACTATTACAGCTTCTTCTGAACCTAAAGATGAGAATTAGCAGGCATTAGTCATTTTACTTGCGTGCTGATATTATTAATCATTACTATGAGAGGCGTGGTTACTCGAAAGCGTTTTTTTTCTTCTTTCTTATTCTACATGGAAAGCTTGTATTTTTCCAAAACAGTGATCAAGCTAACCTTCAAAATATGGAGCATAACATTTAGATAGATTGCTCTAAAAATCAATATTTAACTACTTAATAGTGTTGTGAATATGGATCTCTATATTAATGATTGCATAAAAAATAAACTCCTCTCCCATTCCTCGTTCAAGTTTTACCCCTATTACTATGCACCGTTTGCTTCTGATCTTAAGGGACTTACCAAGTTAAATGCATAATTTAGACTCGGCGCTCCTTTTAAACCATTCAATCATCTTATTGGTGTTTCCAGCCGCAAGGTATTTTTTTTACCCCCTTACTAAATCTGTGGTCTTTCTTGCGAAACTAAGTTGGCAGTTGTTTGCAGTCGCCCATGCACTCCTGTTGCATTACAGGCAATTGATGTCTGATCCAAAGCCGCCCATTACCTACCAGTTGGGGGATCGCTTGGGCTTTTGGTGAGATGATCTTTGCTCTGGTCTACTGTACTGCAAGGATTTCAAGTAAAAATTCGTTTTTATATAGTTTTTGCCCTGGATTTTGGATCTATAGTTCAGATTTGAGGATTTTGTGTTCTCTTAATTGCGGATCTTCAGTTGGCGTTAATTTCTTTCTTACATAACCGTATTGGAGGACTCTACTATTTGGTCTGTATATTGCATATTTATAACATCCTAATTTGAAAATTCTGCGATTTTCTATATTGTGGTGTTTTTTTCATGTGCAGGCTCGTTTTATAATAATTGATCCATACTCATTCTACTTATGCAAAGATTGTAATTGCAATGTTCTTGATTTTTGGTAAGTGCTAATTAACACAACTCTTTGGTTAAATTGTAAGTTGTATTTTGAAAGTTTTCAGATGAAATACAATGTGGTTGTGGGAGAAGTGTTTTGTATTTCCAAGGCGTTGGCTATATAAACTGGCCTGAACAGGTTCTAATGTAAATGAATAAATAGGAAGTAATGACTATACTTTGAATTCAGGTCTGTAGACACCTGTAAAGTATAAGCCGCTTAAAAATGCAAGCTTATCACAAAGTGTAATGAATATAAAAAGAGGAAAAGGAAATAGAAAAGGGTAACCGTTTTTGCCTTTCTTCCAAAAACTGATCCAAAATATTAGGAGTATGTGGAGCTGCTTAGCTTGATTTTTTATCAATTTCCAACACATGGTTATGCCAAGTAAAAGTGTTTTTTTTTTTCTTATGTAACTGTCAGTCGGTTGTATAACTAGCAATTGCATTTATGAATACAAATTTTTGGGAATCAATCTTTGGTTCTCTAGAATTATATTTTCATATTGAAAAAAATGAAAATCAGACCAATGAGTAGAGGTCTCCAACCTGTTCAGGTCGTTTTACTTAGTATCTTCTTCTAATTTCGAAAAAGAGATATATTTTAGTTTATGGATCTCATTAAATTAAAACTCATGCTGCAGGGAACAAGTCATCGAGCTTATCTGGCGGTGTTTCATGCAAGATATTATATTGAAGAAGAATCGTATATATACGGGCTTGTCCCCAAGTGGCCAGAAAAAAGATCCCAAGAATGAGGCACCAAATTAAGGAGGCATCGAAGAAGGAAGAAGTAAAGAGAGACGAGCCCATGAAGAAGAAAGAGAAATATTTTTATGAACAAATTGTTTATTATTCATTTTTTCTTGTAATGAGTGTAATAAAGTTAAGTGTTCTATTAATTTGTATTGAGGGGCTTGGGCTATCTCCCACCTTTTTAGTATTAATAAAAATATTTTTTTCGTTAAGATTCTCTTACAAAATAGATATTATATTTATTATTGTATTTTAATATATTTGTATTATATTTAGCATCAAATAAATAAATTTAATTAAAATCTAATATCTGAACAATTATAAAATATTAATGATGGATATTTTGTCACTTAAAGTTTCATTTAGTGACTAAAAAATCAGTCACTATTGTAATGAACAATGAGTGACTAAATTAATTTGGTCCCAAAAGCTATTTTTAGTGACAAAAACTCTGGACACTATTGCATTAAACAATTAGTAACTAAATTAATTTGGTCACAAAAAGTGCATTTTTAGTGACAAATAAAATAGTTACTAAAAACAATTACCAACGGCGACTCGTTTCATCACTAAAAGAACATATTTAGTGACAAAAACTAATTTGATCACTAAATACATTTAGTAACGGACATTTTGCAACAACCTTGTGACAGATTAATTTTAGTCACTAAATTGTTTTAGTGATAAACCCGTAATATTTAGTGACCAAAAATTTTGTCACTAAAACCCTATTTTCTTATAGTGAGAGCTCTTTGAGAGAGGATGTCGTTAAGATGGACTCACTCAGAGAAGACTTATATATTGCAGTTGATGAGTACAATAAGGCTCTCAAGCAGCTCGATCTGAAAGAAGAAATCATCAAGGGATTGGAAGAGCTATTGAAGCCGAAAAGAAAGTTGTTGAAGGTTTCTCTAAGCCCAAGAGAGTTCTTCCTCTTATGGCTGAGTTCTCTGCTCAGACTAAGGGTGCTGGCTTAGGCTAGGTTGAGGCTCCTAGTAAATCCTCTAGGATAAATAAGGCTCAGCGAAATAATAAGGCGACCAAGAAGGCTTTTGCCAAGGCAAAGGGGAAAGCTCCACAAGATCAGGCTACATTTAAGAAGGTTGTTTTTCCTACTAATAAGTTTGATCTTGACTCCTCCTATGGTCACTTCACAAGGCCTACTTATGTAAAGCCCAAGTTAGGTACAAAGGATGGACTCTCCCTCGAAACTTTGATGAAAGTGTCTTTAAGGCACCTCATGAAGAGATCACTCTTTAGAGCTATGTCCCTTTTGATCACAGTCATAACATCAAGAAGGCTCCAAAAGTAAAGCCTATTGTTGAAAAGCCTATGACGGAGAAGAATTCATGTGATTGTCTTCACCATGAAGCTTCTACCTCTAAGAATGTTGCCCCTGCTATGACAAGACTCCCCAAAATTCAAGCAGGAGGGAGTTAGTCAAAGATACAAAAAGGTTTGACTGTAGGTGCTGTGGTAGAATTGGTCACTTTGCCATTTGAAAGGGAGGATAGATACAACTCTAGAGGGGGGTGAATAGAGTATTCAAAAATTATGACACCCTACTCAACTCCCTTAGATTTAATTTGCGGAAAGAGTTTATAGATATTTGAAACCCTAGAGCCTAACACAAAGTAAAGTGCACTAGAGAAAGCTAACTGTAATTACAGTTGAGCTTTGGTTCTATCACATCAACTAGCAATCCTAGTTATTTCTACTCACAGCCACAGTGCAATAAATTAAATAAGCAACACAGACGACACAAGAGGTTTATAGTGGTTCCCTCTAAATAGGTACGTCCACTCTTCTACCACCCTGGTAGGAATCCACTACAGGTTTTTGTTCAGGTGCCCTGCCACCAACTGACGTGCTTCAGGTAGACCAAGTAGACCCTTTGAGCTTTTGATCAGGAGCTCAAAATCCAACATAGGTTTTTGATCAGGTGCCCTGCCACCAAGGTTCACTTTTAAAGGGAGTAGTAACCCTTTATACAGGAGGTTGAGAGAGTTAAAGTTTCTTCTCTATTATTAAAACAGATTACAGAAGCTAGTGGATTGCACAGAGCTAGAATGCTCTAAGGAATCAAGGCTCCCCCTGTCTTAGAGAATATCCAGGAAGAAGTCTTGCTTCAGGGTGCAGGAACTCTTCTGAACTTGAGACAAAGAACTGTCTTGAAGTTCTGAAGGAGAAGCTTGAAGAAGACTTTTGAATGTAGAAAGATTGCTCTTCTTCTATAGCTTTTCTTTCTTCTTATTCTTCTTCTTGAGGCACTGAGTGAATGTTCCTGTAAGCAGGATGGACTCAGGATTGAAGAAGAATGTTGAAGAGGGATGATCTTCTCAGTTGAATGTTTCAATGATTGAGAGCTGTATCTCTTCTTGCTTTGAATCTGTATGAAACTGTGTATTGATCTCTTGTTGTGTATGGTTGTTCATACTCTGCTGCCTTTTGAAAGCACTTTATATATTGGCCTTTCCAACGGCTCTAATCTTTGTTTGAATTTTGTCTTCTTCTGAAATCTACAATATGGGCTGCAAAAAGCATAAAGCAAAACATATCATGCAGACAAACATGCTATAAGGGGATAAAGCTTCTAAGAAGCTGCAGATCCAATCTGATAACAGGAGTACTAAAGAAAGTCACATCAGACTAAACTCTTTACGGCTAAGGAAGACTTTCTGTGTCTTACGGCTATAAAGGACAGCATGGCAGATAAAGCAAACAGATATTTCAACTAATAAGACAAAAAACTTTGTCACATAAAGCTTGACTTATGCACAAAGGATGGGGCAAAGATTTCCTTGAGATGTATGCATAAAATCAATGAAATAATCTTTAATAAAATATGCCAGATAAATAAGAATTAAATCATAGAATAGAAGGAGTAAAAAATTACTAAAGACAGACAGAAGAACGTCGAACGACCCTCTGAGATCGTCGACCGAAGCACATAGATCGTCGACCTATCAGAACAGATAGTCGAACGACACAGATAGTCGAACTATCAAAGAAAATAGTCGAACTACCTCAGCAGATAGTCGACCTATCAAAATAGATAGTCGAGCTATCAGATAGTCGACCTATCAAGACAGATAGTCGAGCTATCAAGCAAAACAGATAGTCGACCTATCAAACAGATAGTCGTACTATCAAACACAACAGATAGTCGACCTATCAAACAGATAGTCGAGCTATCAAAGAAGACAGATAGTCGACCTATCAAACAGATAGTCGAGCTATCAGATAGTTGAACTATCCAAGCAGATTATCGAACTATCAAACAGAGCAGATAGTCGACCTATCAAACAGATAGTCGAGCTATAAAAAAACACAGATAGTCGACCTATCAAACAGATAGTCGAACTATCAGATAGTTAAATATCCAACCAGATAGTTGAACTATCAAGAAATCTGTCTGGTCAAACGAAGTCGAGCGGGGTTCGACGATCGACGAGGCAGATACCACAGAGCGTCGAGCTAACAAGAGTTGAACTAACTCAAAGATAGACGATCTGCTGACTGACGATAGTCGACCAACTGATAGACGATCGTCGAACAGTTGATCGATGATAGTCGAGCGGAGTACGACCATAGTCGAACCAAAAACAACTTAACCAAATTTTCATATGGATAAGTGACAACTCTACAACTAGAGCAATCTAACTAAACAACTAACCTTTGACCATAGTTGGCGTGTCCCAGGGCGTGTCACTCAAGAAATGGCCGGACTGAGTCAAAGACGTACACGACCCGGAACCAAGCCTTGAACACGGCCGTGTCAGATTTGACACGGGCGTGTCCGAGGGCGTATGCCTACCCGTGTACTGCTCTGTTGGTTTTGGAGCTCGTTGAGTACCGTGTAACAGGGGTGACACGGGCGTGTCCCATGACTGACACGGGCGTGTCAGGTTTGGCACGGGCATGTCGATGCCCGTGTTCTGGTTGATTTCAGTCGGTACGTGTGCCGCGTGTGCCGCTTAAGGGTACACGGCCTGTGATACGGGCGTGTCACAGGCCGTGTCGGCCAAAAAATAGTCTTTTTCAGGCAGATCTTGGCCGTTCATTTTCCTTAAAGAGGATCCTGTGGCTGGGGCTCATTCCTGGTCTGATAAGGCCGGGAAAGGAGAAGGCTAAGCTCATTTCCAAGTTCATATTCTCTTTCTAACTCTAAGAGAGAGGCGAGAGCAAGGTGAGGAAGAAGAAGTGGAATCCGGCTGCCGGTGGTGCTACGGTGGTCCAAATCACAAGCCGAGATCGGATTTGCGAAGGCAACGCTGCTGCGAAGGCTTTCATCCGTCTCAAATTTCTCTCCATGGCTCCGAAGCGAGTTCCTAGGGTAACGATTTCCTTCTCGGACATGTGAAGTCCTTATTTCCTGCATTGCATAGGGAAAACCCTTCCCCGCGAGTGTGTAGTGGGTTGTGGCGTCCCTTGGGGTAGATATGCGAAGTCCCCCTTGTTAGAGTCCGGAATTGGAGTACGGATCTAGGCATGCTGTGTGAAGCCCATCTGGACATATTGGTCTGGATTGGTGATGCTTGTTTGCATATCGGAGAAGACTCCGTGATTATTGCTTGTATGCATGATGGACAAAGTACTGGAGGAAGTCCAGGAAATTGTGAGAGTTGGGTGCAACTCTTGTGGCCGTGAGTTGCCACTTTGTGTGCGATTGAGCGTTGGGCTGCAACTGTATGAAAAGGCTTCGTGTCGAACAGGCAAGGTGAAACTGACCCGCGCCTTTAAATGTGGCCTCAGGTACGATGTACTTGGTTGGGCAAGGCGATTTGAGCAACAGGGGTGGCTGATCTGTACCTGCATTATGTAGGCTGGACATGAGAGCGCCAAGGCATTGGGCTTTCGTCAGCGGCATAATGAGAGTCTTGGGCCTGCGTGTCGGACTAAATGCTCAATGGTGAGATCCGGTGTTTCCGGTGCACCCGAGAGTGCCATGAGTGCACGGGACGTCGGGCCGTCATTCCGGCGTTTGTGATATGTGACTGTAACGCCCCGTTTTTTTTTCAGCGATTATTTTTATTCTCGTTTGGCATTACGATGACGCGTTTTCGTGGCTTGTGCCATTTGTGGAGTGTGGTTTAGCTCCTTAGAACTGAGTGCCCTATTCTGTAGCCTGTTGGCAAGATCTCCCTAGCAAGCCGAGTCGTTTTGGGTGACCCGGTGAGGCCTCTCGGGGGGATGTTGGTGTTTGGCTTTATTTGGGTATAACTCGAGTTCTGTTCGTCGAAAATTAATTTCGACTTCGCCGTTGTGTTCGTAGCGTGGGTATTTAGCTACGGTGCGAATTTCGTCGAATTCTGAGGTAGATCGGTTTTCGCGTCGATTTGGTGCTTTATGTAATTTTGTAATTAATTATATTATTATATAATTATATATTAATATATATATATATATAGAATGAATTGAGCCGATCATCTTCTCCGATTAAAAGAAACCTTTGCCTGTACGAGAGGAAACGGAGAAACCGCCTACCCTTCCCTTCAGACGCCGATTCCTGGAGCGTTTGTGGACGGAATTCGATTCCGAGAGTGGATTCGGATTGCTCTCGTCAAGACCTTCATTCCTACGGTAAGAAATTCGATTTTCGTGGAGTGTTGGGAGGATTGGAATTTTCGGTTTTGGAGTTTTTCCGCCATTAATGGCCGAGTGTTTGTTTTAGGTGTTGCGGCCGTTTTGATCCGTGCAAAGAGGAGGAAAGCAGTCCAAAGCTTCGCAGTGAATTGAGGCAAGTGGTATTCTTGCCCTTGCCAAGTTTTTTTTTCGATTTTACTTGCTGAAATTGAAATCCCGGTTAGCCCAGGTTAGAGGCCTTGTTGTTCTCATTTTCTTGCTAACTATAGGGCTTAGTTCTTCCTACTAAAACCCCCCCTATTTTGTGATGATTGGAATCCAAATTGTCGGCGTGGAGCCGTTGTTTTCCTTTACTCTGATTGTTGCTCTGGTTCGGGTGTAGCCGAGAGGGAGAGTTAGGAGGTGGTGTGGTTGCCGATTTTTCGTTAAGGTATTTCTCGAATGATTAGGCATAGTTTGTATAGTAGTGGTGCACGACGTTGGTAGTTCCTGCTGCTATTGCAGCTGCGTGAGTCGTGTGCGCGTTCCGGTGTCGTTCGGGAAATTCCAAACGGTACAGGTTAGCTGCGCACGGTCATTAACCGTTAGGGCGCACGACCACTGGTCGTGTGCCTCTGGTCGTGCGCGTATAACTTTTAGTTTCCAAAATTCTGTCTCGTAGATCGCACGAGCGCTGGCAAGCAGTGCGCACGACCACTGATCATGTGTCACTGATCGTGCGCAGTTGCTAGGTTTTCTCAGGTTTTCCAGGTTCGTTTCGCACGATCATCAGCCGATGAGTGCGCACGACCACTGATCGTGCGTCACTGATCGTGCGCTCTGTATATTTTCTGTTGCTAGGCGATTTTAGCTGGTTTCGAGTGCGGGAGTTTAGATACTCAAGTGGCAGGCAACTACTCGAGTTCTGGATCTTCTGCCTTGGTCGTTCGACTATCGTCGAGCTCCGTATTCTTTAGCGGGTTTGTGGGTAGTGGCTTTATTTTGGCGGCGAGTGAGGCTAGCTCGCTCAACGCCAAAGTTTTAGGTAGGCACTGAGTGGGTTTCACTCACGCCTAGTCGTGTTGGTTTATTTCAACACTCTTCCTTTACCTTGTCTTTCGTTTCCGAGTGGATTTCCAGTTGTATTTCGGGGTTTTCCTTGTCGGCCGTTTTCTTTATTTTCCTAGAGGCCGAATCGTGGGTCGTGGTTAGTAGTGGTGGTTGTAGCTCTTTATGGGGGTGGAGTTGTGTGATATAGCCAAGGCCACCCATGTTTTTCTTGCTCCAGGTACGGGCTGGGCATGTCGGGTGGAAGATCCCTTGTGTTTTCACGTGTTGATCCCTCGAGCTTTTGACTTGGACATGGTGGATTGGGGGACTGCGTTTGCCTTCGATCCGGTTCCTCGTTGTAGTTTTTGCTACTATCACTTCCCACAGTTTAGGGTGTTAGAAGTTTCTTCTTTGGTAGTTTGCAGCATTCAGGCTCTTGGCAGCCTAGTAGGCCCTGCAGGATGTGGTTCCTGGGCTGGGTCGTTGCTGTTTCTTTGCACGTTGTGCATTTATTGTAGTCCTGTTTTGGGCAGTTGTGACTCTTTCTACTGCATGTTCTTCTGGTACTTTTCCACTTTTTGTTGACTCTTTCATGCAGTTTTTCTTTGTTTAGCTTGCTGAGGTATTCTGTTTTCTTTTGGAATACCCCAGGTTCTGAGCCGTAGCCAGTCTGGTGGCTAGTTGGAGGTGGTGTTGACGGTGGACTCCCGGACTTTGGAGTTCTGTTTACCTTGTTAGTGAGGTTGTTTTCAGTACTTTCTTACAGACATATATTTGTGCTAGTGGGTTCGTGTCAGGTTGTTGGCGCCCACTGGTAGTTTTTACCTTGTAATAGATATATACTATTGCTGCTACCATTTTCTGGAGATAGTCTACTTGCTCTGAGAAGGTTTTATGCTAGGTTGCTAGTTATTTTTAAACTATAATTATTATTATAAATAAAGCTCATGATCAGCATGTTTTATAAAGCGTAATCACTATTTTCCAAATCACGTATAAAGACCGCTTTCTTATATATTATATAAATTAAATGTAGGGTCTTGCATAGCATGAGTGGTTCTCTTGGAACCCTTATGCGCTCCTTAGGATGTGAAACCTAAATAAAGTATTTTTCCGCAGCGTATAAATATAGTTTTTCTTTTGTGGACTAGGTGATCCACTGAGCCGAGGGATACAGACTCTAATCATAATTGATTTTCTATTCATTAAGTACATGATTTTCTTTCATTAAGTTGGTAGTTGGTTTTGCCTGAGCGTCAGCAGTTATCCCCTGCTTGACGTGGCATCACGACGCGTGTTTTCTCTTACTCTGATAATTCTTAATTCGGAGAAAATGCGGGTTGTGACAGTTGGTATCAGAGGGAGGTTGCTTGACAAGTTAGTTGAGCAACCTTCCTTGGATGCTTTTAGTGGTTCAACATCATGTCATTCACACACCAATATGTCATCAGCACGTCTTGGCAAAAGCACGAACACTACACTCATAGCATAACATGAAGTATACGGGGCATATTATGTAGTATGGGATGCATAATATGTGTTCATATATGGATCCACCATAGGGGCTACATGTGAGGGTTATGTAGTATGGGATGCATAACCTCACCACATGACTGTGACTAGCACGTTTTCTTTTTCGTTGCATGAGAATGTTATGTAGTATGGGATGCATAACATTTTCATGTGTACGCCGCTCATAACATGCATTAGGGCCTTTTTAGAATGCATAACACAAACATGCATATCATAACATTGCATAAGCACAACGCGCCGAGCTAAAGATTTGCAGGATGACATATGTACACACATGAGTTTTCAAATTAACATAAATTCATGCATCCGATCTAGGCACAAGAGTTAGTAAGGTGGTGGTTAACCATCCTAGGTTAGGGCATATCATCTAATTTTTGTGAAGAAGATAAACTCTCAGAGCAAGTTTAGCAGCTTTAAGTCTATATCTACATATGTATTGTCTGTATTGGTAATCGGTTCTAGTCGTGGATTTGGATCTGATTTGCGTTGTAATGATTTTTAGGATGGCTAGGCGTCCTGCGACTCGATCGACTCCCCTGTCTGAGGGTGAATCTTCTGGAGCTCAGAACGATGCGGTGATCGAGAGTCTGCGTCTGAGTAGCGAAGCTATGGGCAGGCAGTTGGAGGAGGTGCAAGCCCAGATTCAGTCTTTGGTGGCTGTTGTGGCATGTCAGGCTCAGGGTGCGCAAGTTCCTGCTGGGGGGTTAGCTGTTCCTCCTCCTCCTGCACCCTTGAGACCTCCAGTGGTGGTGCCAGCAGAGATGGCCTTCATCTCGCAGTTTCAGAGGCTGAGCCCTCCCACTTATGATGGGAAGGCAGATTTCATGGTGATAGACGACTGGCTGATCTCCATGGAGGAGATGTTCTCGTAATCAGGGATTGCAGATGTTCAGAGGGTGATGTTAGCCACCTATCAGCTCAAAGGTTTGGCTAAGAGTGTGTGGCTGAGAGAGAAGGAGAGCTTGGTAGCCGGATGCTCGTGGGAGATGTTCAAGGAGATGATGTTGAGGAAGTTCTTACCCTCGGTCGAGCGTGACCGCCTCATGAATGATTTCCTCTATCTGAAGCAACGGCAGCTCACGGTGGGTGAGTATGAGGTAGAGTTTAGTAAGTTGAGCCGTTTTGCCCCTGGATTGGTCAGCGTTGAGGCTGATCGAGTTAAGCGATTTCTCGGTGGTTTGAGGAGTGAGGTGCAGCAGTTGGCCAGTGCTTATGGGTTAGTGACTTATGCTGGAGTTGTATAGGCTGCTCTTAAGGTTGAGGCCATTGAGACGGCGAAGAGCAGAGGCCAACAGTTGAAGAAGGATAAGAGGAAGTTGGTAGAGGAGAAGAAACCCCTGGTACCCGATGCTGTTCCGGGAAAGAGGAGCAGGGTGGTGTGCAGTTTTTGTGGCCGGTCAGGCCATCCTGTCGAAGAGGTGTTTCAAGAAGGCGGCAGCTCAGAAGAAGGAGCAGGTTCATGCGATTCAGGGTGCTCCTAGGAGAGATGCCTCCTGTTCTGTTTGTAAGCGATCCGGCCATGATGCGGCCCAGTGTTGGACCAAGGATAAAGTCTGCTTTCAGTGTGGGCAGAAGGGACACATCAAGTCGAGGTGTCCTCTGTTTCATCCAGCTCTTCCTGCAGTTCCGTTACAGGCTTTACCTCCACCTCAGCGTGTGGACAAGAGAAAAGGGAAGCTGAACGTGATTTCTTCCGAGGAGGCTCAGACTTCGACCCAGGTGATCTCAGGTTAGTTGTTTGTTGTTTTTTCTTTCTAGCCTGGTAGTTTAGTTGCTAGATTATTTGCGGTACTGTTGTGCTAGTTCCTTAGCTTTGTGCGTTCCTATAGGGAAATTTAAGGTGAAGAACCGCTGGGCGCGTGTTCTGTTTGACTCCGGCGATACCCACTCGTTCGTGGCTAGAGCCTTTGTGGAGAGTCATCGGTTGTCTCTAGATCGTGTTCGGGATTCCTTCCATGTCAAGTTTCCCTCTGGTGAATCTGTGTTGTCAGATTTGGGTATTTTGGATTGCCAGGTTTTGTTGGGGGATTTTCTTGCGAAGGCGGACCTGAAGATGATTGATCTAGAGGACTTCGATGTCATTTTGGGCATGGACTGGCTCTCTCGGTATGATGCGGTCATTCAGTGCAAAGGAAAGGGCTTGGACTTCATCAGGGACGACGGTCAGCCCGGCAGCGTGTATGCTGATCCGTGTCAGGATTCTCCTATTCTCTCTGCGGTATGGGTTCAGAGATTGTTTCTTTCCGATTGTTGTGTTTGTTTAGTCTCGGCGGTTGGAACCGTTGTTAGCGTGCCACGCTTGGAGGAGATTCCTATTGTTTGTGGTTTCGCCGATGTTTTTCCTGATGATCTTCCTGGTATCCCTCCTGAGCGGGATGTGAAGTTTGTTATTGATTTGGAGCCGGGTACGCGTCCTATTGCTAAGGCGCCGTACCGGATGGCCCCTCGTGAGTTAGAGGAGTTGCGAATTCAGTTAGATGAGTTGTTGGCTAAAGGTTTTGTCAGGCAGAGTTCGTCGCCTTGGGGTGCTCCTGTTTTGTTCGTAAAGAAGAAAGATGGGTCGATGCGGCTTTGCATCGACTATAGAGAGTTGAACAAGGTCACTATCAAGAATAGGTACCCTCTGCCGAGGATCGATGATTTATTTGACCAGTTGCGTGGTAGCACGGTGTTCTCCAAGATCGATCTTCGTTCGGGCTATCATCAGCTCAGGATCCGTGAGGCAGATATTCCACGGACTGCGTTTAGGTCGAGGCATGGACACTTTGAGTTTTTGGTGATGTCGTTCGGTTTGACCAACGAACTATCAGCTTTCATGGACATGATGAATCGGGTATTCAAGGATTTCCTAGACAAGTTCGTGGTGGTCTTCATTGATGACGTGTTTGTTTATTCTCGCAGTGCTGAGGAGCATGAGCAGCATTTGCGTTTGGTCCTATCAGAGTTGAGGAACCACAAGTTATTCGCCAAGTTGAGCAAGTGCGAATTTTGGTTGCCTCAGGTTTATTTTCTAGGCCACGTGGTGAACAAGGATGGGATCTCGGTTGACCCAGAAAAGATTGCAGCAGTGATGGATTGGAGTCGGCCGAATACTCCTAAGGAGATCAGAAGTTTCTTAGGGTTGGCTGGCTATTACAGGAGATTCGTGGAGGGTTTCTCTTCTCTAGCCGCACCTTTGACCAAGCTGACTCAGAAGAATGTGGCTTTTGTTTGGAGCGAGAAGTGCGAAGAAGCTTTTCTGGAGCTAAAGAGGAGATTGTGTACTGCTCCCGTTCTGACCCTTCCTACTGAGGGCGTGGATTATGATGTGTATGTGGATGCTTCGCATATAGGACTGGGATGTGTATTAATGCAGGATGGAAAAGTAATTGCTTATGGGTCAAGGCAGTTGAAGACTCATGAGAAGAATTATCCTACGCATGACCTTGAGTTTGCAGCGGTTATCTATGCGTTGAAGTTGTGGAGGCACTTACTTTATGGGGCTCAGTGCAAGATTTTTACTGACCATAAGAGCCTGAAGTACGTGTTCACGCAGAAGGAGTTGAATCTGCGTCAGCGGCGGTGGCTTGAGTATGTGGCGGATTATGACGTAGAAATCCAGTATCATCCGGGCAAGGCCAATGTGGTGGCCGACGCCCTGAGCCGAAAGACGGGAAAGATCTTTAACCTCTCCGCCGATCGGTTAGTGGAGGAGTTCCTCCTTATGGATATTTCAGTGGGATGCTGTAGTTTGCAGAGTAGCTTGTCAGTGGCAGAGCCGTCCTGGATTTCTTTGACCAGACTGCATCAGAAGGACGATCCCGATCTGTTGCACCTTTTTATCAGGACAGAGAAGGGAGAGTTGCCAGATTTTGCTATGGATGATGCGGGTACTTTGAAGTACCGCGGCAGGTTTTGCGTTCCCGCTGTTGGGGACATTAGGAGTATGATTTGCAGTGAGGCTCAAGGTTCCAGCGTTGCCTACCATCCAGGATCTACGAAGATGTACCGTGACTTAAGGCAAATTGCCTGGTGGTATGGTATGAAAGGAGATATAGCCCGATTTGTTGCTGAGTGTCACACTTGCAAGCGTGTGAAGGCCGATCATGGAAGGCCTGGTGGTAAGTTGACTCCGTTAGAGATCCCGACTTGGAAGTGGGAGAGTTTATCTATGGACTTCATTACGGGTTTGCCAAAATCCCCGAGGGGATTTGATTCTATTTGGGTTATAGTGGATAGATTGACGAAGTGTGCTCACTTCGTGCCTTATAAGATTGATTACCCGATGAAGAAGATAGCGGAGTTGTACTTGAATGAAGTCATCCGACTCCACGGTGTGCCGGTTAGCATCATTTCTGATCGAGACTCCCGGTTTACTTCTCATTTTTGGCAGAGTCTGCAGGAGGGTTTGGGTACGGATCTGAGGTATTCTACTGCGTACCACCCTCAGACCAATGGGCAGACGGAGCAGGTCAATCAGATTGTTGAGGATATGATCCGGTGCTATATTTTAGACCACGGTGGAGCGTGGGATGAGCGTTTGCGACTCATGGAATTTGCTTATAATAACAGTTATCAGGAAAGCTTGTAGATGGCTCCGTTCGAAGCTTTGTATGGGAGGCGCTGTAGGACTCCGTTGTTTTGGGCTGAGGCTGGTGAGAAGCCTTTGTTGGGTCCAGATGCTCTGGAAGAGATGGAAGTCGCCGTGAAGCTTATTCGTGAAAAGCTTCGTATAGCTCAAGAGAGGTATGAAAAGAACGCGCGGCGTAGGTCTGCTTTGGAGTTTTTAGTAGGGGATCATGTATACCTCAAGGTTTCTCCAATGGTTGGTGTGAAGAGATTTGGTAAAAATCGGAAATTGGACCCAAGGTATGTGGGCCCGTTCGAGATTTTGGAGCGGATTGGTGTGTCTGCATATAGATTGGATTTGCCAGCGAACTTCCCTGGTGTTCATCATGTTTTTCATGTTAGCCAATTGCGGAAGTGTGTGCGCAGTAGTGGGCAACTCTTGGACGTTGTGCCCCAGTTGGAGCCCAACCTCTCTTTTGTTGAGGTGTCGGTTCGTATTTTTGATTCTCAGGAGCGTGTGCTGCGAAAGAAGTCCATACCGATGGTGAAAGTTCTATGGAAAAATCAGGATTTGGAGAGCTCGACTTGGGAGCTAGAGTCGGCCATGAGGAGGGCGTACCCTCACCTGTTTCACTGATTTGATCGGTATGTTTCCCTTTGTAACTTCTGTTTGTTACTTTTCCTTCTTTAGTAGGAGGGTTGTGCGTAAAGTTTCGGGACGAAACTTTCTTTTAGGGGGAGTGACTGTAACGCCCCGTTTTTTTTTCAGCGATTATTTTTATTCTCGTTTGGCGTTACGATGACGCGTTTCCGTGGCTTGTGCCATTTGTGGAGTGTGGTTTAGCTCCTTAGAACTGAGTGCCCTATTCTGTAGCCTGTTGGCAAGATCTCCCTAGCAAGCCGAGTCGTTTTGGGTGACCCGGTGATGGCCTCTCGGGGGGATGTTGGTGTTTGGCTTTATTTGGGTATAACTCGAGTTCTGTTCGTCGAAAATTAATTTTGACTTCGCCGTTGTGTTCGTAGCGTGGGTATTTAGCTACGGTGCGAATTTCGTCGAATTCCGAGGTAGATCGGTTTTCGCGTCGATTTGGTGCTTTATGTAATTTTGTAATTAATTATATTATTATATAATTATATATTAATATATATATATATATAGAATGAATTGAGCCGATCATCTTCTCCGATTAAAAGAAACTGCCGCCTGTACGAGAGGAAACGGAGAAACCGCCTACCCTTCCCTTCAGACGCCGATTCCCGGAGCGTTTGTGGACGGAATTCGATTCCGAGAGTGGATTCGGATTGCTCTAGTCAAGACCTTCATTCCTACGATAAGAAATTCGATTTTCGTGGAGTGTTGGGAGGATTGGAATTTTTGGTTTTGGTGTTTTTCTGCCATTAATGGCCGAGTGTTTGTTTTAGGTGTTGCGGCCGTTTTGATCCGTACGAAGAGGAGGAAAGTAGTCCAAAGCTTCGCAGTGAATTGAGGCAAGTGGTATTCTTGCCCTTGCCAAGTTTTTTTTTCGATTTTACTTGCTGAAATTGAAATCCCGGTTAGCCCAGGTTAGAGGCCTTGTTGTTCTCATTTTCTTGCTAACTATAGGGCTTAGTTCTTCCTACTGAAACCCCCCCTATTTTGTGATGATTGGAATCCAAATTGTCCGCGTGGAGCCGTTGTTTTCCTTTACTCTGATTGTTGCTCTGGTTCGGGTGTAGCCGAGAGGGAGAGTTAGGAGGGGGTGTGGTTGCTGATTTTTCGTTAAGGTATTACTCGAATGATTAGGCATAGTTTGTATAGTAGTGGTGCGCGACGTTGGTAGTTCATGCTGCTATTGCAGTTGCGTGAGTCGTGTGCGCGTTCCGGTGTCGTTCGGGAAATTCCAAACGGTACAGGTTAGCCGCGCACGGTCATTAACCGTTAGGGCGCACGACCACTGGTCGTGTGCCTCTGGTCGTGCGCGTATAACTTTCAGTTTCAAAAGTTCTGTCTCGTAGATCGCACGAGCGCTGGCAAGCAGTGCGCACGACCACTGATCGTGCGTCACTGATCGTGCGCAGTTGCTAGGTTTTTCTCAGGTTTTCCAGGTTCGTTTCGCACGATCATCAGCCGATGAGTGCGCACGACCACTGATCGTGCGTCACTGATCGTGCGCTCTGTATATTTTCTGTTGCTAGGCGATTTTAGCTGGTTTCGAGTGCGGGAGTTTAGATACTCAAGTGGCAGGCAACTACTCGAGTTCTGGATCTTCTGCCTTGGTCGTTCGACTATCGTCGAGCTCCGTATTCTTTAGCGGGTTTGTGGGTAGTGGCTTTATTTTGGCGGCGAGTGAGGCTAGCTCGCTCAACGCCAAAGTTTTAGGTAGGCACTGAGTGGGTTTCACTCACGCCTAGTCGTGTTGGTTTATTTCAACACTCTTCCTTTACCTTGTCTTTCGTTTCCGAGTGGATTTCCAGTTGTATTTCGGGGTTTTCCTTGTCGGCCGTTTTCTTTATTTTCCTAGAGGCCGAATCGTGGGTCGTGGTTAGTAGTGGTGGTTGTAGCTCTTTATGGGGGTGGAGTTGTGTGATATAGCCAAGGCCACCCATGTTTTTCTTGCTCCAGGTACGGGCTGGGCATGTCGGGTGGAAGATCCCTTGTGTTTTCACGTGTTGACCCTCGAGCTTTTGACTTGGACATGGTGGATTGGGGGACTGCGTTTGCCTTCGATCCGGTTCCTCGTTGTTGTTTTTGCTACTATCACTTCCCACAGTTTAGGGTGTTAGAAGTTTCTTCTTTGGTAGTTTGCAGCATTCAGGCTCTTGGCAGCCTAGTAGGCCCTGCAGAATGTGGTTCCTGGGCTGGGTCGTTGCTGTTTCTTTGCACGTTGTGCATTTATTGTAGTCCTATTTTGGGCAGTTGTGACTCTTTCTACTGCATGTTCTTCTGGTACTTTTCCCCTTTTTGTTGACTCTTTCATGCAGTTTTTCTTTGTTTAGCTTGCTGAGGTATTCTGTTTTCTTTTGGAATACCCCAGGTTCTGAGCCGTAGCCATTCTGGTGGCTAGTTGGAGGTGGTGTTGTCGGTGGACTCCCGGACTTTGGAGTTCTGTTTACCTTGTTAGTGAGGTTGTTTTCAGTACTTTCTTACAGACATATATTTGTGCTAGTGGGTTCGTGTCAGGTTGTTGGCGCCCACTGGTAGTTTTTACCTTGTACTAGATATATACTATTGCTGCTACCATTTTCTGGAGATAGTCTACTTGCTCTGAGAAGGTTTTATGCTAGGTTTCTAGTTATTTTTAAACTATAATTATTATTATAAATAAAGCTCATGATCAGCATGTTTTATAAAGCGTAATCACTATTTTCCAAATCACGTATAAAGACCGCTTTCTTATATATTATATAAATTAAATGTAGGGTCTTGCATAGCATGAGTGGTTCTCTTGGAACCCTTATGCGCTCCTTAGGATGTGAAACCTAAATAAAGTATTTTTTCCGCAGCGTATAAATATAGTTTTTCTTTTGTGGACTAGGTGATCCACTGAGCCGAGGGATACGGACTCTAATCATAATTGATTTTCTATTCATTAAGCACATGATTTTCTTTCATTAAGTTGGTAGTTGGTTTTGCCTGAGCGTCAGCAGTTATCCCCTGCTTGACGTGGCATCACGACGTGTGTTTTCTCTTACTCTGATAATTCTTAATTAGGAGAAAATGCGGGTTGTGACAGTGACTGTGCGGTCGTGCACGTCTTGCTTGAATTGCTATATATCATATTGGACGATTGCTATGCAGGGATGGAATTCCGCTGCCCCGTGCCAGGGGCAGGATCGTTATAATTGGTCAGCTGAATGCTGACCGTTGCCCTGTTTGCCACCGCTTGGTGGATTGGTTCTTACAGGTACTGGAGGTGCTGGTCCGAGCGGGACTTAGCGGGTTGAAGCCCAAGCTGCGTTGCTGCCCTCGAAGGCATTGTTTGGTTTCTTTTGTTCATGTGTGGCCGGCCTGTGTGCCGATGTTTGTAATCCACACTCTTGTTCAGAGAAATTGTTGTAAGGCCTTAAGGCCAAACTCTTTTGATGTTTGTATACATTACTATGTTATAGTGGACAGTGTTCTTTATCTTGAGTTCAAAGATTCAACCGTGAATCTTCTGCTAGAATGATCTGTGGTAGGATGCGTTGGTTATGATATTAGTTCGTAGCGTCTCCACCTGTTTGTGAAATATGGTGTGGGGCCCTGGCCGGACCCTCTATTATATTCTTCTTGACGAGTAGAGGTGTTACAATTTTGTATCAGCTTGTGGTCGATCTCTTCCGAATTCGCGGACGAATTCTTTTGAGAGGTGGCGAGCACGTGTCAGTGTTGTCGTTAGCACGTGTCAGTGCTGTCGTTATAACACTTAACTTGAACTCAAGATTGTCCACTTAGGATTGCAAATACACTTGTTTGTTGAACTTGTGTATTCTTTTCGTATGGTTTACGTTTGCATTGGTTGTTAACCTGTGTATTTTACACATATAGGTGACCAGAAGTGTTGAGGGTCAATCCAAACCACAACATTCTGTTGAGAGTGCGGCACCAGCCGAGGTGTGATAATACATTTTGTAGCCTAAAACTATTATCGTATTTTATATTTTATATTGTACAAATTATGTCTATTATTAGTTTATTTTAATCCTTTTTATGTAAATTTTATTGCCACTAACTTTTTCCTGTCTTTTTGTAGGTTTCCAGAAAAATTGCCAAAATGACCTGTCACGCCCCCCTGTCACGCCCTCCCTGGGCGTGACCTAGGGCGTGTCACCCGATCCCGAGGACACCTGATGGAAGGGACAGAAAACGGTCAAAACCGCTGTCACGCCCCCCTGACACGCCCTCCCTGGGCGTGTCACCAGGCGTGACCAGGGGCGTGTCGCCCTCTGCCGCAAAGCTGCCGCCACATTAAATGCCCTTCCGCCTCAGCACGCAAATAGTACTGTCACGCCCCATGTCACGCCCGTGACATGGGCGTGACACCATCCTTTTTCGGCGACTGACGGATTTCCGACCAATGATTTGGACATGACATGCCTGTCACGCCCCCCTGTCACGGGCGTGACCTAGGGCGTGACCACCGACGTACCGAAGCAATCATCCCTCCCGCCAGAATCCAGAGCCCGAGGTCAAATCCGTACCTATCACGCCCCCTGACATGCCCCCCTAGGCATGTCGGAGGGCGTGACCAACCCGAGAAATTTTCTATAAACTGAGCCCACCTCCTCCCCATTTCAGCAAACTTTGGTTGAGTGGGGGAGGTGCTGCCCCTTTGTTTCTTGATCCTTTTTCATGCTTTCTCTCTCTCTCTCTCCCCCTCTCTTTGTACTTTTTGTTTAACCCTACTTTAATCTTAGTTTGTTCTAGCTTTTATTGTAATTTTCTTCTTGCTTAGTGCTTAATGTAGGGCTAGAATAGGGTTTAATTTTCATGCACTTGTAATTTTATTTTCATTAGTGTAACTTGCCCTTTTTCATTAATAAAATTGTTCTTCCCTTAGCTTGTGTTCTTCTTATGTTTTTCTACTCATCTTCCCCCCCTCCACCCCATTATGATTAACTAATCATCCTTGTACTCGATCTTGATGATCCGAGGTTAGAGCGATTATGTTATGATGTTTTAATCAATCTTTTCTTTTTAGGTTAGGGCCTTGAATTACTCTTGATTAATCACGGGTTGGGGGTATATTTTCGATATATACTATCCGCCTTTGCTTTCATTCTGGGCTAGCCGAGAGGCCGAAAGAATGATGTGAGCATTCAAGAGTAAAGGGAGTTGTACGCACCCCTCGAGAGAGGCAGACGTCCAAATCTCCCGGATTGGAGTAAAATCCAATAGTGGGGTTCACCGCGTAAAGCGAGTTTTAGGCCTCCGATTTAGACGAAAGTCGGTCGGACCTTCCTAAACTCAGTTGGGCACGACTTCGAGAGAAGCATGTTCAAGCTTTAGGAACCTCCACGGTCAAGGACCCTTATCCTATTAAGTTTAGATTTTTATCGCATTTTCTTAATCGTCTTTAGCTGAGGTGAATCTCGATCGGGTGCATTTCCATTTCATATTTTCTTCCTTTAGTAGTAATCTCCTATCTTGTGCTCTTTAATTAACTGCAGTAGTTTCCTTTCTAGCATAGTTTTTTCTTAATAGCGTAACTTAATTGCGGTAGTTCTCTTTCTAGTTTGCTTCTCCATTGCACTTAGATTTTCTAAAACCCTAGTTTTTCCGTCGATAAGATAATAGCATTCGTGTGAGTAAGCTTAGCCAACAGCTCCCGGATTTCAATACGACACTTGTGTCCCCTTGCTACAATTCGATAGGTATACTTGCCTCATCGGGTTGCTAGTTCGGTTGCGTTTATTTTCTTCAAACCCTAGCGCGCAACAAGTTTTTGGCGCCGTTGCCGGGGAACCAACTTCCGTTGATATTTTGAAAACACGAACCTATTAATTTTATCTCTTCTCTTTCTCATCCCCTTTCTTTTAAATTAAAAAAAAAAAAAAAATTTCACCGCTCTTAATAGTAACCAACTTCACAATTTTTCTACGCCACCTAATTCTCTCGAAAAGGGCAAAGGGCTTTAAGCGCCACTGTCTTGTCTAGTACCTTGCGAACCCTTCACGGGGTAGTCCTTGGGAAGTTCGGGAGTTAATCTATAAAAAAAAATCTATTTCAAAAAGAAAAAAAATTTCTAATCTTTTTTCTAGTTTTTCCTTTTTCTCTTCCTCTTCTTCTTTTCTGTTCTTTTAGTGCATGACCCGCGGGAGTCCGTCGGTTATTTTGGACTTGGACCACGAAATTGAGCGTACTCTTCGGAGAAGATCGCGATTTCAAGGTCCTACTATCCAAGTGACGGTTGAGGACTCCGAGTATGAAAGATAATTCGCATAACTCTATCCAACCTCAGCGCCGTATAAACCCGAATATGAAAGAAGTAGTTAAGGGCGAGGTTATGAAACTATTAGACGCAGAAATTATTTACCCTATATCGGACAGTAAGTGGGTTAGCCCCGTTCAGGTAGTTCCAAAAAAGGGAGGGATAACCGTAATTAGTAATGAGAATAATGAATTAATCCCGACACGGACGGTGACGGGTTGGCGTATGTGCATAGATTACCGTAAGTTAAATGACGCCACCCGTAAGGACCACTTTCCTCTACCGTTTATCGACCAGATTTTACAACATCTCTCCGGCCATAGCTTTTATTGTTTTCTTGATGGCCTCTCGGGGTACTTTCAAATACCCATCTCTCCCGAGGACCAAGAGAAAACTACGTTTACTTGTCCCTTCGGCACCTTCGCGTACCGAAGAATGCCGTTTGGATTATGCAATGCGCCAGCTACATTCCAGCGATGTATGCTCGCAATATTTGACAAGTACGTAGAAAGCATTATGGAGGTATTCATGGACGATTTCTCCGTGTTCGGCGATACCTTCGATAGATGTTTAGAAAACCTCGAAAAAGTTTTAGAACGATGCGAAGAAACTAACCTTGCCCTAAATTGGGAAAAATGCCATTTTATGGTGAGGGAAGGGTTAGTTTTGGGTCATAAAATTTCTGCTAAAGGTATTGAGGTAGACGTTGCCAAGATAGAAGTTATTGAGAAATTGCCGCCGCCTACAAACATAAAAGCTATAAGAAGTTTCCTAGGCCACGCTGGTTTTTATCGTCGTTTTATAAAGGACTTCTCCAAGATCACAAAGTCCCTCACCCATCTCTTAGAAAAAGACGCTCCATTCATTTTTGATGACTCTTGTATTTCTGCCTTTGAATCAATTAAAGAAAAGTTAATTAACGCGCCAATTATGATAGCTCCGGTGTGGGACCTTCCTTTCGAGATTATGTGCGATGCGAGTAGTTTTGCGGTGGGGGCCGTATTAGGTCAACACATATCTAAGAACTTCCACCCCATCTATTACGCTAGTAAAACCCTCACATCTGCACAAGAAAATTACACCACAACCGAGAAGGAGCTCTTAGCTGTAGTATTTGCGTTTGATAAATTTTGCCCTTACATTACTCTTTCAATAATCATTGTTTTTACGGACCACTCGGCCCTCAAGTACCTTCTTGCCAAAACGGATGCCAAGCCTCGCTTAATTCGCTGGGTCTTACTCCTCCAAGAGTTTGACTTAGAGATCCGTGATAAGCGAGGAGCCGAGAACTTGGCCGCCGACCATCTATCCAGATTAGATAACCCCTTTATAAAAAAATTAAATGAAAAATCTTTTAATGATTATTTTCCTGATGAGAAGCTGCTTTTAGTTAACGCATCTACTTCTCCTTGGTTCGCGCACATCGCCAACTATCTAGTGGCCTAGATGCTCCCAAAAGAGTTCTCCTCTCAGTAGAAGAAGAAATTCTTTTCTGAGCTGAAGAACTACTTTTGGGAAGACCCGCATCTTTTCAAAATTTGTGCGGATCAAGTGATAAGGAGATGTGTTTCTTTTGATGAAGGAATTGATATTCTAAAACATTTGCATGAAGGTCCGACAGGTGGGCACTATCAAGCTGCTCGCACCGCTCATAAGGTGCTTTGCGCGGGTTTTTACTGGCCTAGCCTGTTTAAAGACACGCAAGCCTTTGTGAGCAGGTGTGATAGTTGCCAACGGTCGGGCAATATTTCTAATAAAAATGAAATGCCGCAAAATTATTTCTTAGAGTGCGAAATTTTCGACCTCTGGGGAATTGATTTTGTTGGCCCCCTTCCTTCTAGCTTCGGAAACAAGTATATTTTAGTTGCTGTTGATTATGTGTCACGATGGGCTGAGGCCCAAGCTCTTCCTACGAACGACTCCCGAGTTGTAGTCACGTTTTTAAAAAAATTATTTTCTAGATTCGGTACGCCTCGCGCAATCGTTAGCGATAGGGGTTCCCATTTCTGTAACGCCCAATTTTCAAAAATCCTTACTAAATACGGCATTACGCATAAGCTTTCCACTGCCTACCACCCCCAAACTAACGGTCAAGTCGAAGTAGTTAATAGAGAAATAAAAAGAATTTTAGAAAAGACTGTTTCAACTTCTAGAAAAGACTGGTCAGCCAAACTTGACGATGCTCTATGGGCCTACCGAACAGCGTACAAAACCGCCCTCGGATGTACGCCGTATCGGCTGGTCTATGGAAAATCATGTCATCTGCCCGTAGAGTTAGAACACCGCGCCTTTTGGGCCTTAAAATTTTTAAACTTCGATCCCCACTCAGTCGGTGACCTTCGAAAATTTCAACTAAATGAACTCGACGAGTGGCGCTCTTATGCTTATGAAAATAATAAACTTTATAAAGAGCGGACGAAGCGTTTACACGATAAACACTTAAGGCACCCTAAAAACTTTAAGCCGGGCGACCAAGTCCTTTTATATAATTCTCGTTTACGTTTATTTCCGGGCAAATTAAAATCTCGCTGGTCTGGCCCGTTTTCTGTTTTAGAAGTATTTCCTTATGGAACTGTTTTAATTTCTCACCCTGATAAGGGTAATTTCAAAGTGAATGGTCAGCGTCTTAAACTGTATTTCTCTGGTGATGATGATGTCAGTCCAAACATTATTAAGTTTCTGCTTCACGAACTTTAATCTTGAACTTTTAATTTTTTTTTTTTTGCTAAAAACAATCTTCTTTCGGGACAACAATATTTTTGGACAAATATTATTTTTGATGCGTCGAGCTCAACGACGCTTTAACCAAAGGGCGCTCTTGGGAGGCAACCCAAGTTATCTTTTTCTGTTTTCTTTATTTTACAATTTTTGCCTCGGACGGCTCCGACAAGCTGAAGCTTCTGCGATCGCCTGCTCCAACATTGCTGAATCCATCACAAAGTCCAAAGAAGATATTCGGGGAGCGGCATCACTCAGCTTTCGCAGCAAATAAATCCGGGGAAGTACCTGTATTTCAATTCTGTCTTTCAATCCTGTACTTTATTTTTCTCTCCTTCTCCAATCCCCTTCTTTAGCCATTGAGGACAATGTCTGTTTTAAGCTTGGGGGAGGATTTCCTCCTTCATTTTTGCTTAATGTAAATAATTTCCTTTTTGTATATATTGTAAATAGTTCCAAAAATAAAAAATTAAAAAAAAAATAAATAATAATAAAAAAAATGAATATCTTAAAATTCCAAAAAAAGAAAAAAATTTTCCAAAATCCAAAAAAAGAGAATATTTCTCAAAATTAAAAAAATATATATGTGTTTTTGAATAGTTTAGACATTTTGGTATTTCAATAGTACCCCTAGTTTTTAGTTTTGTTTTACTCAAAACCTCCTATAAACAACTTAGTTAATTATAATATTTCTAATCGTTCTTTTTAATTATGTTTCACAAGTAAAATGTTGGTCATGCTGTGTTTCTAATTCACGGTAGCATGTTAAGGTGAAATATTTTTCTAAAACTCGCATTTCTATTATGGTTTTTTGTTGTTTATTTCCTTTACTTTCTCAAAAATTCATCATCCACTATTTTCTTTCTCATTTTTGAATAATTTTTGTAAAGTCAACTTTTGAATAACGTAGTAGATGTGAACGATCCAAGTCACCTATTATTTCTATTTTCAAGTTAATTTCATCAATCTTCTTTTATTATCTAGGACTCGCTTTTTGAAAATTTTTCAAACCTTTGTTTTAAATAAATTCAAAAGCGTGAAAATGATTTAGGCCATTTTTGTTTTCGTTTGAGCTTTCCTGCCAACCTAAAAAAACTTTTACCACTAGTTAGCCGTTTTTGAGCCTTTTTCCGATTTCATTTGATAGCTCCTCCCTTCATTTCAGTTTCACCAAAGCCAAAAATTTCCAACCTATCGAATCACACTAGCCTTTTTGAGTTTCATAAATTATTTTGACGATTTTGATAGGGTATTTTGTGATTTTTGTGGAGAAAGGTTTTCGAAAAAAAAGGAAGTATGTTCAAAAGTGATTTTTATTTTTGTTTGGCCAACTCAAAAAGGAAAATAAAAATATTTATGGCCTTTGTTTTGAAAAAAAGAAAAAAAAATGGAAAAGAAAAAAATGAAAAAGAAAGAAAAAATGTGTATATATTTTTATGAAATTTTTTGAAACTCTTTGCTTTGGTTTAGTGTGATTTTAAAACCTTCACGTTTATCTTTGAATTCCACTCCTAATCATTTTCCTAAACCAAACGTTTCTGTCCTATTTAAGTCCTTTTGATTCGCGCTTTTTGATTTTTATTTAACAACTAAGAAAAGAAAAACAGTAAATCAGTTTTAGTTTTAGATTTAAACCTAGATTTTTGATAATTAAATTGATATAATTATAATGCGTTGCTTGGATCTAGTAACAACTCAATGCGTGTTTTTCATTTTCGTTGCTTTGCTTAAGTCTATTTAAAAAATCTCGTTAAAATTTTGGATGATTTGTTTTTATTAAGTAAAGTTTATAAAAGTTTTACCATACCTAAATAATTGTTTTAGACTTACATTTCACCTTTTCCCTACTAAGAATTTCGCATAGTACTTGTGTAGGCATAATTAGAACTTTTTGATTAGTCTTTTTTTTAATAAATTTCTAGTTTTTATATTTTTGCTTGGGGACAAGCAAAGCTTAAGCTTGGGGGAATTTGATAATACGTTTTGTAGCCTAAACTATTATCGTATTTTATATTTTATATTGTACAAATTATGTCTATTATTAGTTTATTTTTATCCTTTTTATGTAAATTTTATTGCCACTAACTTTTTCCTGTCTTTTTGCAGGTTTCCAGAAAAATTGCCAAAATGACCTGTCACGCCCCCCTGTCACGCCCTCCCTGGGCGTGACCTAGGGCGTGTCACCCGATCCCGAGGACACCTGATGGAAGGGACAGAAAACAGTCAAAATCTCTATCACGCCCCCCTGACACGCCCTCCCTGGGCGTGTCACCAGGCGTGACCAGGGGCGTGTCGCCCTCTGCCGCAAAGCTGCCGCCGCATTAATTGCCCTTCCGCCTCAGCACGCAAATAGTACTGTCACGCCCCATGTCACACCCGTGACATGGGCGTGACACCCTCCTTTTTCGGCGACTGATGGATTTCCGACCAATGATTTGGACATGACATGCCTATCACGCCCCCCTATCACGGGCGTGACCTAGGGCGTGACCACCGACGTACCGAAGCAATCATCCCTCCCGCCAGAATCCAGAGCCTGAGGTCAAATCCGTACCTGTCACGCCCCCTGACATGCCCCCCCTAGGGCGTGTTAGAGGGCGTGACCAACCCGAGAAATTTTCTATAAATTGAGCCCCCCTCCTCCCCATTTCAGCAAGATTTGGTTGAGTGGGGGAGGTGCTGCCCCTTTGTTTCTTGATCCTTTTTCATGCTTTCTCTCTCTCTCTCTCCCCTCTCTTTGTACTTTTTGTTTAACCCTAGTTTAATCTTAGTTTGTTCTAGCTTTTATTGTAATTTTCTTCTTGCTTAGTTCTTAATGTAGGGCTAGAATATGGTTTAATTTTCATGCACTTGTAATTTTATTTTCATTAGTGTAACTTGCCCTTTTTCATTAATAAAATTGTTCTTCCCTTAGCTTGTGTTCTTCTTATGTTTTTCTACTCATCTTCCCCCCTCCACCCCATTATGATTAACTAATCCTCCTTGTACTCGAACTTGATGATCCGAGGTTAGAGCGATTATGTTATGATGTTTTAATCAATCTTTTCTTTTTAGGTTAGGGCCTTGAATTACTCTTGATTAATCACGGGTTGGGGGTATATTTTCGATATATACTCTCCGCCTTTGCTTTCATTCTGGGCTAGCCGAGAGGCCGAAAGAATGAAGTGAGCATTCAAGAGTAAAGGGAGTTGTACGCACCCCTCGATAGAGGCAGACGTCCAAATCTCCCGGATTGGAGTAAAATCCAATAGTGGGGTTCACCGCGTAAAGCGAGTTTTAGGCCTCCGATTTAGACGAAAGTCGGTCGGACCTTCCTAAACTCAGTTGGGCACGACTTCGAGAGAAGCGTGTTCAAGCTTTAGGAACCTCCACGGTCAAGGACCCTTATCCTATTAAGTTTAGATTTTTATCGCATTTTCATAATCGTCTTTAGCCGAGGTGAATCTCGATCGGGTGCATTTCCATTTCATATTTTCTTCCTTTAGTAGTAATCTCCTATCTTGTGCTCTTTAATTAACTGTAGTAGTTTCCTTTCTAGCATAGTTCTTTTCTTAATAGCGTAACTTAATTGCGGTAGTTCTCTTTCTAGTTTGCTTTAATTCCTCCATTGCACTTAGATTTTCTAAAACCCTAGTTTTTCCGTCGATAAGATAATAGCGTTCGTGTGAGTAAGCTTAGCCAACAGTTTCCGGATTTCAATATGACACTTGTGTCCCCTTGCTACAATTCGATAGGTATACTTGCCTCATCGGGTTGCTAGTTCGGTTGCATTTATTTTCTTCGAACCCTAGCGCGCAACAAGGTGCCCACAACTCCTCCATCCGCTGAAACAGTCCGTCTTATCACGGAAACGGTACTTGCTGTGATGAATGCTCAGCAGGCTGGGCAGGCACGTCCTGCAGTGGTGCCAATGCAAGATGGGGTATGGCAAGAACCGGTAGAAGCCGAAGTTGATCCGCGGGTAGCAGATCAACAATGGAAGAAATTCTTGAGCTTTAACCCTTCGCCGTTTCATGGGGCGGGTACACCGGCCCAAGCAGAGGATTGGCTTGCAAGGATTTAGAGGATTATGAGAGCTATCAAGGTTGAGGAGGATCAGAAAGTCATGTTAGCCACTTTCCTACTGGAAGGAGAGGAGCGATTGTGGTGGGATGAGATTGAAATGCATCACTTGGCCGGCAGGCAATTGGCAGAGATTACAATGGAAGAATTCTCTCATTTGTTCTTAGCACAACATCTGCCGATGCAGCAAAGGATATCGATGGAAATGGAATTTCAACAGTTAGCATAGGGAGATCGAAGTGTGGAAGACTACCTGCATGAGTTCACCCGTTTGGGAAGATATGCGGGCACGATCTTCGCCGAAGAAGAGCGTAAGACTAGTCGATTTTATGCGGGACTACGAGATGAGCTGCGGTATTTGCTCTCGAGTTCTGTGAGTCAGGGATTCCAAGCCTTAGTCTGTACGGCTCGTTCTTTGGAGACGGACATGAAACGGGGGCAAGCAAAGGGAAACTTGGCGGTTGCGAAGCCAGAGTTTAAGCCGCCGCGTCCGGACAAGTTTGGCTACCGAAAGAGATGGAATAAGAAGTCGAAGTCTTCGGGACAAGCTCCTTCTGCGACTGTGATAGATACATCTGGGTATGGATCTCGTGCTTGTTATACTTGCGGGAAGGTTGGACACTTCGCACGTGAATGTCGATCTGGTCCTCCAAAGGGTGATAAGAAGACGGGAGCGTCTTATGCGGAGTAGGGGAAGGCTGTGGTGGAGTCTTCTGCCTCGCACGCGTAGCCCAGGGTCTTCAACCTTGGACAACAGGAGGCCATTCAGCAGGCGGATGTCATCACAGGTGCGCATAGGTTTTACTGTTCTTGTTTTTGATGTGCTGTGCTTGTTTTAATTGTAATGTTATAGGGTTTGTCCTTATACGAGAGTATCCGGCGCAAGCACTGTTCGACACAGGTGCTTCACATTCGTTTTTGTCTAAGGACTTTTTCTTTCGTGTCGGGGTGCCTATCCGGACCACGATAAACAGTGTAAAGGTGTTGTTGCCTAACGGATGTTTGATGTGCGCGGATCGATCTTGCGGTCTTGAAGTCAAGATAGGGAGTCGTGAGTTCAAGGTGGAAACATTCGTATTGCCGGTCAAAGAGTTTGATATAATCTTTGGCGTGGACTGGCTTTCATAGCAGCGTGCCTGTATCGATTGCACTTCAAAAGAGGTCACACTTGGGCAAAATACCGAACAAGAGACCAAGTTCATTGGTATGCAAGGGATGAGTGGGATGTTGTTATCCGCTCTCCAAGTTGTTAAGGCAGTTCGGAAGGGTGCGGGGTTGTTCTTCACACTCATAGAGGTGGTGGCGCCGAAGGCCAGTATGAGTGAAGTGCCGATTGTGTCGGAATATGCTGATGTGTTTCCAAAGGACCTTCCGGGGATACCTCCCCAAAGGGAAATCGACTTCGCTATTGAGCTGGTGCCGGGTGCGAAACCTGTGGCCCGTTCGCCGTATCGGGTAGCGCCAAAAGAAATGGCCGAACTAAAAGTTCAGTTGCAAGAATTGTTGGAGCAGGGATACATACGCCCAAGTATGTCACCTTGGAGCGCTCCTGTTCTTTTTGTGAAAAAGAAAGACGGTGGTTTGCGACTATGTATTGATTATCGCGAACTGAACAAGCTGACGGAGAAAAACAAGTATCCAATTCCACGGATCGATGACTTGTTCGATCAGCTAGCAGGCTCAACCATCTATTCGAAGTTGGATATGAAGTCCGGGTATTACCAGTTGCGGATTAGGGAAGGTGACATTCCCAAGACAGCATTTGGCACACGCTATGGTCATTATGAGTTCACAGTGATGTCGTTCGGCTTATGTAATGCGCCTTCGGTCTTCATGGATCTCATGCATCGAACGTTCCGCGAATACCTGGATCTGTTTGTGATTGTGTTTATTGATGATATCATTGTATATTCACAATCGGAGGAAGATCATGCAAACCACTTGCGATTGGTATTGCATACCTTGCGAAGGAATAAGCTGTATGCCAAGTTCTCTAAGTGTGAGTTCTGGCTCTCGTCGGTGGCTTTTCTGGGCCATGTGGTAAGTGGAGAGGGCATAGCGGTGGATCCGGCTAAGATAAGTGCCATTTGTGATTGGCTAGTGTTGTCTTCAGTGGCCGAGGTCAGGAGTTTCCTTGGACTGGCGAGCTACTATAGACGGTTCGTGGAGAACTTCTCCCGGATTGCTTTGCCTCTGACTACGTTGATGAGAAAGGATCAGAAGTTCGTTTTGACACCAGAGTGCACACGAGCTTTTGAGGAGCTGAAGAGTCGTTTGACCACGGCGCCTGTTTTACGTCGCCATGTGGTACAGATGGTTTTGAGATATACAGCGATGCGTCAGGAAGCAGCTTAGGCTACGTTCTCCTGCAGTTTTGGCAAGGTGATCGCCTATGGCTCACGTCAATTGAAAGTGCATGAGCGTAATTACCCCGTCCATGACTTGGAGTTGGCGGCGGTGATCTTTTCGCTAAAGTTGTGGCAGCATTATCTTTATGGCGTGAAGGTGGATATTTATACAGATCATAAAAGCTTAAAGTATCTGCTCGATCAAAAGGAATTGAATATGCGACAAAGGAGGTGGATGGAATTCCTTGGGGATTATACCTTCGACATTCACTATGTTCCCGGAAAGGGAAATGTGGTCGCTGATGCCTTGAGTCGTCAGACTCCGGTGTGGGCAAAATTGTTGCGGATACATGATGAGCGGTTAATCCAGGAGTTGGAAGCTTTGGAGATATCTTGTGTGGAAAGAGATTCTTCGACTGATGCATGCGTGAACTGGTTGGAGGTTCAATATGACCTTGCTGACAGGGTTCGGGGGGCAACGGAGTTGGATGAAAGTCTCCAACGCTATGCAAAGGAGGGGTCTGGTGATCAATTCTCCTGGGATGACGGTTTATTACGGAAAGATGGCCGATTGTGCGTCCCTAGTGCGGGTAAATTGCGAGAAGGATTGCTATATGAAGCACACTTTACAAAGTACTCAATTCACCCTGGGAGCACAAAAATGTACAAGGATATGAAGAAACTGTTCTGGTGGCTTGGTTTAAAGAAGGACATAGCCGCGTATGTGGCTAAATGTCGTACTTGTGCTTTGGTAAAGGAAGAATGTCAACGGCCGAGTGGTTTCCTGAAGTCGTTGCCGGTTCCGCAATGGAAGTTTGAGGATATTTCTATGGATTTTGTGCACGGATTGCCGAGATCTCAGCGTGTCCATGACTCAATCTGGGTGATTGTAGACCGATTAACAAAGGTGGCTCACTTTCTACCGAACAAGCGGGACGATTTAGTGGAAACGTTGGAAAAGCTCTATGTGGAGCAGATTGTTCGATTGCACGGTGTTCCCCGGAGCATCGTAAGTGACCGAGATGGGCGCTTTACCTCGAAGGATTGGAGATTAGTTCATCAAATATTGGGCACGAAGTTAGCATTCAGTACGGCCTTTCACCCGCAAACGGATGGCCAAACTGAACGAACCAACAGAACGATGGAGGATATGCTACGTATGTGCACCCTGGACTTCGGTAAGAATTGGGAAGAGCATCTTGTTATGGTGGAGTTTGCCTATAATAATAGCCATCAAGCGAGTATAGGCATGGCCCCGTTTGAAGCACTGTATGGTCGTAAGTGTCGTACAACGCTAGCTTGGGCAGAAACTGGCGAGACCAAACTTTTAGGAAAAAAGGAAGTCGAGGTTGCTACCTCAACAATACGCTCTATTCGAGAGAGGCTCCTAATAGACCAGGATCGACAAGCCAAGTATTACAATGCTAAGCACCGGAATGTGGAGTTCGCGGTGGGTGACTGGGTCTATTTAAAGATTAAGCCCTTCAAAGGCGTATCTCGGATTCGGCAGTTGAAAAAGCTAAGTCCGCGATACCTTGGTCCGTTTGAAGTGGTGGAACGAGTTGGGGAAGCTGCCAATCGGCTAGCTCTTTCATCAGAATTGAGTGGATTGCATGATGTGTTTCACATCTCGGTGCTACGCAATGTAGTCAAGGATCCAGCTCAAGTAATTGACAATGATCGAGTACCAGTTGAGTATGGGCTAATGACAAAGGTGAAGCCTATACGGATCGAGGATTGAGCCGAGAAACAGTTGTGGAACAAAGTGATCGCTATGGTCAAAGTCCGATGGGACAATTGTGGCTGAGAAGAGCTAACATGGGAGCGCGAGCAGACAATGCGAGCCGAGTTTCCCGAGTTATTTTCGTAACTTGTTCGCTCGTTGTATATGTAAGAACCATATATATGTTTTGTTATTTTCTCCCTACTGTCTTCAAATTTCGGGACGAAATTTTATTAAGGAGGGGAGGATTGTAACACCCCAAAAATCTCAAAAATGTATTTGAGGTGCAGGCTATTTGACACGGCCTGGGACACGGGCGTGTCCCAGGTTGTGTCGGGGGTACACGGCCTGGGACACGGGCGTGTTCCAGGGCGTGTCACTCAAGAAATGGCCGTATTGAGTCAGAGACGTACACGGCCTAGAACCAAGCCTTGAACACTGCCGTGTCAGATTTGACACGGGCATGTCCGAGGGCGTGTGCCTACCCGTGTACTGCTCTGTTTGTTTTGAAGATCATTGAGTACCGTGTAACAGGGGTGACACGGGCATGTCCCATGACTGACACGGGCGTGTCATGTTCGACACGGGCGTGTCGATGCCCTTGTTCTGGTAGATTTCAGTCGGTACGTGTGCCGCGTGTGCCGCTTAAGGGTACACGGCCTGTGACACTGGCGTGTCACAGGCCGTATCGGCCAAAAAATAGTCTTTTTCAGGCAGATCTTGGCCGTTCATTTTCCTTAAAGAGGATCCTGTGGCTGGGGCTCATTCCTGGTCTGATAAGGCCGGGAAAGGAGAAGGCTAAGCTCATTTCCAAGTTCATATTCTCTTTCTAACTCTAAGAGAGAGGTGAGAGCAAGGTGAGGAAGAAGAAGTGGAATCCGGCTGCCGGTGGTGCTACGGTGGTCCAAATCACAAGCCGAGTTCGGATTTGCGAAGGCAACGCTGCTGCGAAGGCTTTCATCCGTCTCAAATTTCTCTCCATGGCTCCGAAGCGAGTTCCTAGGGTAACGATTTCCTTCTCGGACATGTGAAGTCCTTATTTCCTGCATTGCATAGGGAAAACCCTTCCCCGCGAGTGTGCGGTGGGTTGTGGCGTCCCTTGGGGTAGATATGTGAAGTCCCCCTTGTTAGAGTCCGTAATTGGAGTACGGATCTAGGCATGCTGTGTGAAGCCCATCTGGACATATTGGTCTGGATTGGTGATGCTTGTTTGCATATTGGAGAAGACTCCGTGATTATTTCTTGTATGCATGATGGATAAAGTACTGGAGGAAGTCCAGGAAATTGTGAGAGTTGTGTGCAACTCTTGTGGCCGTGAGTTGCCACTTTGTGTGCGGTTGAGCGTTGGGCTGCAACTGTATGAAAAGGCTTCGTGCCGAACAGGCAAGGTGAAACCGACCCGCGCCTTTAAATGTGGCCTCAGGTACGATGTACTTGGTTGGGCAAGGCGATTTGAGCAACGGGGGGTGGCTGATCTGTACCTGCGTTATGTAGGATGGACATGAGAGCGCCAAGGCATTGGGCTTTTGTCAGCGGAATAATGAGAGTCTTGGGCCTGCATGCCGGACTAAATGCTCAATGGTGAGATCCGGTGTTTCCGTTGCACCCGAGAGTGCCATCAGTGCACGGGACGTCGGGCCGTCGTGCCGGCGTTTGTGATATATGACTGTGCGGTCGTGCACGTCTTGCTTGAATTGCTATATATCATATTGGACGATTGTTATGCAGGGATGGAATTCTGCTGCCCCGTGCAATGGGCAGGATCGTTATAATTGGTCAGCTTAATGCTGACCGTTGCCCTGTTTGCCATCGCTTGGTGGATTGGTTCTTATAGGTACTGGAGGTGCTGATCCGAGCGGGACTTAGCGGGTTGAAGCCCAAGCTGCGTTGCTGCCCTCGAAGGCATTGTTTGGTTTCTTTTGTTCATGTGTGGCCGGCATGCGTGCCGATGTTTGTAATCCACACTCTTGTTCAGAGAAATTGTTGTAAGGCCTTAAGGCCAGACTCTTTTGATGTTTGTATACATTACTATGTTATAGTGGACAGTGTTCTTTATCTTGAGTTCAAAGATTCAACCGTGAAACTTCCGCTAGAATGCTCTGTGGTAGGATGCGTTGGTTATGATATTAGTTCGTAGCATCTCCACCTGTTTGTGGAATATGGTGTGGGGCCCCGGCCGGACCCTCTATTATATTCTTCTTGACGGGTAGAGGTGTTACAAATCTCCCCCTATTTAGGTTAAGTCTCTCAAAACAAAACAAAACAAACAAACTACTGGAAATAAATATAATACAGGAAAGGAAATATCTAAGAAGCAGATAGCATCAATCAAACAGATAAATGAATAACTGTCAATCAATGAAATTTAAGAAACATCAGAATCTGGTTTAGATACAGAGGAACCAGGAATAAAAGAAATTTTTCTAAAAGGGTCTAAAGCTTCTTTCTTTGATAACTTTAGATCTTGTTCTCCAATAATTCTAGATTCTTCTGCTCTTGGAACTACTGCTTCAGGATGCTTTTGCATATATTTTGAAGGATCAAAGACCTCAGGTCTAACCTGGAATTTATCTAGCTCCTTCTTTCTGAATTTAGACATAGTCGTTAATCCTGTAATTTCTTTTCCTTCTGCTTTGGCTTTTCTGATCTGGGCTGATCCAACTAGGTCAAGAAATCTAGCAATCCTGAAATCAGGATTAAGCTCTTGATTTTCATATTCATTTTCACAAGTTGGATCTAAAGATTTTACAGCTTTAAATTTAGTAGAAAGTTCTAACAAGCTAGCAGCTGGCTCTCTATTTTCTTGAATAATTAATGAAGAAGGAGGAGAAAACTCAGCATATTTCTTATTTGATTTTTCAGAGAAAATAATCCTTTTACCTTTTGAATCAGTTTCCTTTGCTAGAGGTGGCTTTGAAGAGGATATGCTTTTGGTTTCTTTGGAAGGTGAAGCTCTTCTCTTGGGAGAAGGAGGAGGAGAAAAAGTTGGTTTCTGATAAACTACCTCCTTTACTTGTTCTCTTGTATCAGCATCTTGCCTTTGATATCCAGATTGGGATCTGCTTTGATATCCTGGATTGCTTTTCCTTTAATGAGATTGAGATGGAGTATATCTAGCAGAAGGGGCGGAAGGATTTGCCGATGTATTACCAGAAGCTCCTGCACTGGGAGGTGGAGGAGGAGGACCTATAGGGGTCCACTTAGGTACTGGACTATCATATCTTTTAGATTTCTTTCTTTGCTTTTGCTGATTCTTCGAGAATCAAATCCAGTGCTGATATTCTTTGGACTTGGGATCTATTCCTTTCATGATATAATAAGGAATGTCATGGTCAGGGTTAGGTGGAGGAGGAGCAACAGCTTTTCTTTTCCTTTTAGCAGATTTCTTTTTCTTAGATTCTTCTGAGTCATCAGAGTCATCTTCATCATCAGATTGAGATGATGGGGGATGATCATAAGGATCAAAATCTTCTTGCACAACTTTTTCTCTATCTTTTAAACCAGCTTTTTATATCTCTTCTTCCAAGGCATCCTGTGCTAGAAGAGTATCCAGATCCAGTCTTGGGGTGTCATCCCAGACTGTAGACTTTTCTTCTTGAATATCTGTAACTTTCTCTATCTCAGCTGCAACTGTCATGAGGACCAGTTCATCATTCACAGCTACCTGAGCTGGAGGGGAAGATACAGGCTCTTGATTAGCAGATTCTTACAATGCTCCTTGAGCAGGTTGTTGAACAGGTTCTTGGACAGCTAGAACTTCTTCCACTAGATCTGTAGTATCAGGAACACAGATTTGCTAAATGAAATTGAAACATCCCTTTTAGGTATTCACAGACTAGCATGTAAGTTAACATGTCAAGAAAATGAGTAAATGAATTACCTTCAGGATTTTCTCCAGAATTTCCTAACTCCCACAAGTCATCTAGAAAGGAGGTAATGACTCCTTCTAGGAACAGAGCAACTAAGGGAGTAGAAGCTTCTTCAAGGCATACTTTAACAACAAATTCCGCATGCAATATAACATCAGATGCCATGGGATCTAGAGCTGGGGCTGCTATCTCTTTAGGAACAGTTTCTGTCTCTGCTTGAGTAATTTCTGCTGGAGGAGAGGCAAGGGGCAGTTCAGTGGCATCTTCTTGAAATATCTCCCCCTGCCTGATTTCAGTGGATACTGAAACCAGGCCCCTAGATGAAGAGGGCTCAGCAGTTTTTGAGAGAGCTTGGATGGAGGCAGTCAGGGAAGAAATGGAAGAGACGAGGGGGGCAATTGCTTCTTCAATCATGGTTTGGATTGAAGGAGTAATTAACTCCAATATGCTTGAAATGAATGCTGGAGTTATTTTAAATGAAGGTGGGTGAATCACAGTAGATGGATGATCATCAGGGATAGTGTTCTCCTGATGAGATGGAGAGTGAACTGGTGATTGATGGGTGGATGCGAGAAGATCAATATGTTCAGAATGAGGAATTGGTGACTGAGGAGGAGTGGATAGCTCAGAAACCAATAAATCAAAACTAGGATGAGAAATCCTAGCAAGATGAGAAGGGAGTGGAGATGCTGGTGATGATGCATGGAGACTTGTGGAGGACTCAAGAAGAAGAGAGGCAGAAGATGGTACTTCAATTGAAGTAGATGGAACTTCAATTGAAGTAGATGGTAATGCAGATGAAGTGGATGGAATGGAGAGAATGGATTAGCCTGCTTCATGTAGGTGGGGAGTGACTGAAACAGTCCTTGTGCTCTCAAACACAACTGGAGCTACCCCTGCTGGAGAAGGCTTCTGAAAACTCCTTTTCCACTTAACAAACAAAGTTTGATCCATCTTCTTACTAGCATTGATGGTTGTAGAGACTGTAACCAACAGCTGGGGGTATTTCTCTCTTAGAAATATCCCAAGTACCCTACCCAAGCATACTTCCTTCTTGCTATTCTTCTTTCTTATCAAATCAAACATAACTCCTGCCCAATTTATCTATTTCTTGTTTACTATTGCACACATCAGGGCAAACTGTTGCCTGGTTATGTTATCATGAGCAGAGTGCTTGCTCAGAAGCACTTTTCCGACTAGTTCAGCCAAGAACTTTATCCTCAACGAAAAATTAACCTTTAGCAGTTTAGAAGGAATGCCTTCTGCATGTCCTAATTCAATCAACATACTCCCATACTCTGGAGTATCTTGTTCATATTCTTCTTCACCATTCTGTAATCCAAAAATATCAGTTAAAAAGGCGGGAGTCAGAATTACATCTTCGCCACCAATTGTTCCAGTCATAGATTCGTCACTAGAAGACGAAGTGAAAGCCCACTCTTTAATCTCTTGGAT
This sequence comes from Platanthera zijinensis, assembly GCA_039513925.1. NCBI lineage: Eukaryota > Viridiplantae > Streptophyta > Magnoliopsida > Asparagales > Orchidaceae > Platanthera > Platanthera zijinensis. The sequence continues at coordinate 201,167,753 of CM077084.1, read as the reverse complement.
GTTTTTCTTAATCCTTGTGGACTAGCCTTTCCAATCCTTGTTCCTTGCAGAGCTGGAGGATTTCTACTATCTCAGAATCACATGCGCTGAAAGAGTCAAAATCTATGCTGAAGATGGCGTCGAACTTCATTACTGACTAAAGGGCTGGAGCAATCGCCATTGATAGGGTTGGAGAAGACGAGAGAGACGACGAAAGCGAAATGGCAAAGAGCGCGAGGCAGGGCTCAAGTAGAAAGACGGAATGCGAAAAGACGATCTCCGTCGACGACAAAAAGAACGATCTCTTAACCTAGGTCGACCATCGGTTTTATATTAAAACAGCAATCGTTGATCTATTTTAACAGATACTGGACACGATAGTCGAACGGTCGTTCGACGATCTTTTCCTAAAGCAGAGTAGTCGATCAATCGTTCGACTATTTCTGTCTTCACAAACAAATAAGCTGTCGTCGCCCGTAGGTCGACGATAGGCACAACCTGTTCGACTATCGCCGAACGCCGTTCGACGATCTTCAAATAGATTTCAACAATGGCATAAGTAACACTTAGACTTTTCCATTAATAATGCCTAGTTGAACCAAAAAGAACAGATGCTTCTATTCATCTAAGGGCTTGGTGAAAATATCACCTCTATGAAGGTCAGTGGATATGAACTCAAGGCACATCCTGTTCTTTTTCACACAATCTCTCAGGAAATGGTGTCTAATCTCAATGTCCTTGGTTCTAGAGTGGTGCACAAGATTTTGTGCAATGGAGATAGCACTGGTACTATCACACATGATTTTTGTGTTCTTGTGTGTGTACCCATAATCCAGAAGCTGGTTTTGAATCCACAGGATCTGTGAACAACAACTAGCAGCTGCTATATATTCAGCCTCTGCAGTTGAAGTTGAGACAGAAGCCTGCTTCTTACAGAACCAAGAGACCAATCTCTCTCCTAGGAACTGACAAGTTCCTGAAGTACTTTTCGTGTCAACTCTACAACCAGTATAGTCAGAATCAGAGTATCCAATTAACTCAAATTCTGATTCTGCTGGGTACTATAGTCCTAGATTTAGACATCCCTTCAGGTATCTCAAAATTCTCTTGAGAAGAATCAAATGAGATTCCTTGGGGTTGACCTGGAATCTAGCACATAGGCATGTAGCAAACATTATATCTGGTCTACTTGCAGTTAAATACAATAGGGAACCAACAATGACCCTATAGTTTTTCTGATCAACTGGCTTGCCCTGATCATTAGAATCTATAACTACATTAGTAGCCATAGGTGTATTCATTGCTGAAGCATCTGCCATCCCAAGCTTCTTTACCAATTCCTTGGCATATTTGGATTATGAGATGAAGATGCCATCAGCATCTTGCTTTACTTGGAGACCAAGAAAGTAAGACAGCTCACCCATACTACTCATCTCAAACTTAGAATGCATCAAGTCAGAGAACTTTTTGCACAGTTTGGGATCAGTGGAGCCAAAAATAATATCATCCAAATACACTTGAACTAACAGGATTGTGTCCTTGTGGTGCTTAACGAAAAGGGTTCTATCAACTACTCCCCTAACAAAGTTGTGCTGTAACAGGAAACTAGCTAGAGTCTCATACCAGGCTCTAGGTGCTTGTTTAAGTCCATAAAGAGCTTTTTGCAACTTGTACATAAATGAGGGCTGAGTTGAAGAAACAAACCCAGAAGGTTGTTCAACAAATACCTCTTTCTTTAGCTCACCATTTAGGAAGGCACTCTTGACATCCATCTAAAAGACCTTAAACTTCATATAGGCTGTATAGGCTAGAAAGATCGTTATTTCCTCTAGCCTTGTAATAGGAGCAAAGGTTTAGTCATAATCTATACCCTCCTCCTGTCTGTAACCCTGAGCTACAAGCCTAGATTTGTTCCTTATAATAATTCCACTTGCATCCAACTTGTTTCTAAACACCCACTTGGTCCCTATGATCAGTTGGCCTTTAGGTCTTGGAACCAAAGTCCATACTTTACATCTTTCAAACTGATTGAGTTCCTTTTGCATAGCAATGATCCAGTGGGGATCTAGCTCAACATCTTTTATGGGGAGGGGCTCAACCTAAGAAAGGAAACAAGCATGCATCGCATCCTGTCTTAACTGATGTCTTGTTTGTACACCAGCTGATATGTCTCCAATCACTTGAGATGTAGGATGATCTCTAAGTGTGACAAGATCAGCAGGTAGGATGTGATCATCAGCAACAGTTGTGATTAATTCCTCAGGTGGAACTGGATCAACTGTTGGTGGTACAACAACTTCTTCTGCAAAGTCTTCATCACTGTCTGAATCAGTGATATGAAGAGTTGATAGATGGAGAATCTCTTGAGTGACATCTTTATTAGATTCTGGTACCTGCAATGAACTTGAGGAAGGGGAAGTTTCCTTCTCCTTATAAAACATCTGAGATTCATCAAAAGAAACATGTATAGATTCCTCTATTTTAGAAGTTGATTTATTAAATACCCTATAAGCTTTGCTTACTTGGGAATATCCAAGAAAAATTCCCATTGAAGCTTTTGCTTCAAACTTTCTAAGGTATTCTTTGTTATTGTTATGAATGTATACTACACAACCAAAGACTCTAAAATAATTAATTTTAGGTTTCTTTCCTTTAAGCAACTCATAAGGAGTTTTACTCTTAAGCTTGTCTATAAGACATCTGTTAAAGACATAATTGGCTGTGCAAACAGCTTCTGCCCAATAAGAAAGAGGCATGTTAGCATCTGCCAATAATGTACCAGCAGCTTCAATTAGGGTTCTATTCTTCCTTTCCACTACCCCATTTTGTTGGGGAGTTCTAGGAGCAGAGAAACTATGTTTGATACCTTCTTTCTCACAGAATTCTTGCATGAGAAGAGAATCAAACTCAGTACCATGATCACTTCTGATCAAGGCAACATGAGTAGAATACTCAGTCTGCACACATAGTAGAAAGTCTGTAAGAACTTTGAAGTTATCAGCCTTAGTTCTCAAGAAGAACACCCAAGTGAACCCAGAGAAGTCATCTACAATTACTAAAGTGTAATACTTCCCTCCTAGACTCTGTACATTTATTGGGCCAAAAAGGTCCAAATGTAATAAATACAGGATTCTAGGTGAATCACTTTTATTTACAGATTTAAAGGAATTTTTGGTTTGCTTGCCTAATTGACAAGCCGTGCATAGGCTCTCTTTCTTGTAGGGGCAAGAAGGTAAACCTCTAACAAGGTTGTATTTAGATAACCTAAATATGTTCTTGAGGTTAACATGGCTAAGCATCCTATGCCATAAGGTATTGTTATTTGTTACTTCATTAAATAAGCAGATTTCAGAATGGGTTGAATTAAAATCTACTAAATAAATATTACTTTGTCTAATGCCTACTAACACAACATTACTATTTAAAGTAATATTATAGAGAGTGTTAGTGAAAGATACCTGATATCCTGCATCACATAACTTACTTACTGAGATAAGATTGTGCTTCAATCCAGTTACATATGCAACCCTCTTGAAAGTTACTGCTCTAATGGTAGTCCTACCATATCCTTCAGTTTGACCACAGCTGGAGTCCCCAAAGATCACCTTTTGTCCAAGCTTGGCCTTGAATCTTGACAGATTTTCTTTGTTTCCTGTCATGTGTTTGGAACAGCAACTATCCAAATACCATTTGTCTTTAGTATATGGATAGGTCTTCACCTGTAGAATAGACAATTAGACATTGTGGACCCAGGTAACCTTGGGTCCATTATTCTTCACAAAATAAAAACTTGAAATAAAAGAATAAGCAGGTTGAGGTTTATACCCTAAAGGGTAAGATCTCCTAGGTGGGATACTCTAAGCAGTTAATTGGTCCACAAACCTAGGGTTTCTATTAATATTAGGGTTTCTAAGGTTCTAGTTGTAGTTTTGAAAATATAATTGAAATCGTCGATCAGCGTTCGACGATGGATGCTCAGATCGTCGAGCTTCGTTCGACCATTGAGCCTTCGATCGTCGAGCAGCGTTCGACGCTTTTTGTAGCTCCTTAAATTTTTGCTTTCTCTTTTCTCTCTAAGATTTATTTAAGGCTTGATTAACTTGTTTTACTTGCTCAGTGTTCTTTATTCCATCAGCTGAAATAAAGTTCACTGGAGTTGAAAGATGATTTTTGAGAACCAAAGGGGGTTCACCTTATGAGGCTCCTAAGCCTAGCTTGTTATTGCCTGACCTAGTGTTTGTCATGCTAGTGATTTCTAGCAGCTTTAGGCTTCTACCATTTAAAGATTCTTCTAGTCTCTTGGACTTTGCTAGTTCATTTTTAAGAAACTTTATTTCTTCACTAGACTTAGTGAGTTCTGCTTCTAACCTAGTGTTTTCAATGGAAATAGATTCTGATTCTGCTAACTTATTTCTAAGTTCCTTAATTTCCTTTTCTGAGCTAATTAAATCTAAACAAAGAGATTTAAATTCAGATTTAAATTTAGAAGAAGAAAAATCATATGAAGATAATACCTGATCTTCGGTAGGCATTTCCTCATCATCATCAGAACTCCCTGCAGCTGAGTGGTTGTTACAGGCATCAATTGCCATAAGGCAGATTTCCTTTGCCTTCTTCTCTTCCTCATCTTCATTGGAGCTTGAGGAGGAAGATTCCTCATCTGAATCACTCCAGGTTTCAGCAACAAATCCTTTCTCCTTCTTCTTATTTTTGTAGGAGGTGGACTTGGAGTGCTTCTTGTAATGTTCTTTTTCCTTTCTCTTTTCCTTGCTCTTTTCCTCTGGACACTCTGGTAGAATGTTTCCAGGTTTCCTGCAACCATAACAAATAATTTCTCTAGCAGGAGATCTGTCATACCTTGGTTTATCTTCATATCTTGAAGATTTCTTTCTGAAGTCTTTTCTTCCCATCTTGATAAACCTTTTTGCAAAGAGTGCCATCAGCTCCTCATTGGATTGGCTTCCTTCAGAAGCATCAGCAGCTTTGAGAGTAAGAGTTTGCTCTTTCCTTGCTGGAGTTGGAGTATTTGCTTCAGCCTCAGCTTCCCTGGTCTTCAGCACTTGCTCAAAAGACTTGAGCTTGCCAAGGAGAGCTTCTGTTGAGATTTCAGTTGTACTTCTGGCGTCCTTGATGGGCCAGATCCTAAGATCCCATGTGCTGGGGAAGCACATCAGTATCTTATCATTGACCTCTGTCAATGTAATCTCCTTATTAAGGGTTCTCAACTCATTGATGATTGAGCTGATCCTTGTATACATGGCTTCAACTGATTCAGCTTCAGTCTTCTTGAAGTTTTCATACTAGGATATAATGTTTGACCTTCTGTCCTTCCTCTCATCAGCAGAACCAGCTACAATCTGAATCAGTGAGTCCCACATGGATTTTGCAGAGGTGCAATCAGCCACATTCTTGAAGATTTCATCAGACATAGTCTGAGCCAGAATGTTCATAGCTTTGGCATCAGCTATCTTTGCCTTCTTGTAGGCATCATTGTAGTCTGGAGGAGGCACAACACTGAGATTTGTAGATGTTGTAGCAGTGGCTGCAGCAGGAGGTGATGGAGGTCCTGTCAAAATAGAAGAAAAAATGTCTTCATCAATAGAGTTCATATATAATTTTATTCTTGCCTTCCAGATGCTAAACTTAGCTAAGTTGCAAGCTGGAGGTCTGGTGCTAGAGTAATCCTTGGACTGGGCCATGAAGTGAATATCTATAAGCTTGGTATCTATCAGGATCTTGTGACTCAGGTGTTAGCCTGTACAGTCAGTTAACCTCCCTCTGATACCAATTGAAAGTGAGGATAGATACAACTCTAGAGGGGGGTGAATAGAGTATTCAAAAATTATGACACCCTACTCAACTCCCTTATAGTTACTTTGCGGAAAGAGTTTATAGATATTTGAAACCCTAGAGCCTAACACAAAGTGAAGTGCACTAGAGAAAGCTAACTATAATTACAATTGAGCTTTGGTCCTATCACAATAACTAGCAATCCTAGTTATTTCTACTCACAGCCACAGTGCAATAAATTAAATAAGCAACACAGACGACACAAGAAGTTTATAGTGGTTCCCTCTAAATAGGTATGTCCACTCTTCTACCACCCTGGTAGGAATCCACTACAGGTTTTTGTTGAGGTGCCCTTCCACCAACTGATCTGCTTCAGGTAGATCAAGTAGACCCTTTGAGCTTTTGATCAGGACCTCAAAATCCAACACAGGTTTTTGATCAGGTGCCCTGCCACCAAGGTTCACTTTTGAAGGGAGTAATAACCCTTTATACAGGAGGTTGAGAGTGTTAAAGTTTCTTCTCTATTGTTAAAACAGATTAGAGAAGCTAGTGGATTGCACAGAGCTAGAAAGCTCTAAGGAATCAAGGCTCCCCCTGGGTTAGAGAATATCCAGGAAGAAGTCTTCCTTCAGGGTGCAGGAACTCTTCTGAACTTGAGACAAAAAACTATCTTGAAGTTCTTATGGAGAAGCTTGAAGAAGACTTTTGAATGTAGAAAGATTGTTCTTCTTCTATAGCTTTTCTTTCTTCTTCTTCTTCTTCTTGAGGCACTGAGTGAATGTTCCTGTAAGCAGGATGGACTCAGGATTGAAGAAGAATATTGAAGAGGGATGATCTTCTCAGTTGAATGTATCAATGATTGAGAACTGTATCTCTTCTTGCTTTGAATCTGTATGAAACTTTTTATTGATCTCTTGTTGTGTATGGTTGTTCATACTCTGCTGCCTTTTGAAAGCACTTTATAAATTGGCCTTTCCAACGGCTCTAATCTTTGTTTGAATTTTGTCTTCTTCTTAAATCTGCAATCTGGGCTGCAAAAAGCATAAAGCAAAACATATCCTACAGACAGACATGCTATAAGGGGATACAGCTTTCTAAGAAGCTGCATATCCAATCAGATAATAGGAGTACTAAAGAAAGTCACATCAGACTAAACTCTTTATGGCCAAGGAAGACTTTCTGCGTCTAACGGTTATAAAGGACAGCATGGAAGATAAAGCAAACAGATATTTCAACTAATAAGACATACAACTTTGTCAGATAAAGCTTGACTTATGCACAAAGGATGGGGCAAAGATTGCCTTGAGATGTATGCACAAATTTAATGAAATAATCTTTAATAAAATATGCCAGATAATTAAGAATTAAATCATAGAATAGAAGGAGTACAAAATTACTAAAGACAGATAGAAGAACGTCGAACGACCCTCGGAGATCGTCGACCGAAGCACAGAGATCATCGACCTATCAGAACAGATAGTCGAACGACACAGATAGTTGAACTATCAAAGAAAATAGTCGAACTACCTCAGCAGATAGTCGACCTATCAGAATAGATAGTCAAGCTATCAGATAGTCGACCTATCAAGACAGATAGTCGAGCTATCAAGCAAAACAGATAGTCGACCTATCAAACAGATAGTCGTACTATCAAACATAACAGATAGTCGACCTATCAAACAGATAGTCGAACTATCAAAGAAGACAGATTGTCGACCTATCCAACATGATGTCAAGCTATCAGAGAGTTAAACTATCCATGCAGATAGTCGAACTATCAAACAGAGAAGATAGTCGACCTATCAAACAGATAGTCGAGCTATCAAATAACACAGATAGTCGACCTATCAAATAGATAGTCGAACTATCAGATAGTTGAACTATCCAAGCAGATAGTTGAACTATCAAGAAATCTGTCTGGTCAAACGAAGTCGAGCGGGGTTCGACGATCGACGAGGCAGATACCACAGAGCGTCGAGCTAACAAGAGTTGAACTAACTCAGAGATAGACGATCTGCTGACTGACGATAGTCGACCAACTGATAGACGATCGTCGAACAGTTTATCGACGATAGTCGAGCGGCGTTCGACCATAGTCGAACCAAAAACAACTTAACCAAATTTTCATCTGGATAAGTGATAACTCTACAACTAGAGCAATCTAACTAAACAACTAACCTTTGACCATAGATAAATCTTGGCTCAAGAGACTAAAAGAGAAGACTGAACTCAAATCCAATCTAGGGTACCAACACAATCGATTGCTGGTTTAATCTCTGAAACAATTTTACCCCTCAGGTTAACCATGTAAGAAAGACTGCTCATATTGTTAATACATGTAGGGGGAGCAAGCTAACTAAAGACTAAGGACCCAAGCAAGTTTGGTTTCCTAAGGCAAACTTATTTGAAATTGCATGTATGTCCAAAGGCCACCTGTAATCCCATTTGGTATTTGGACAGCGGATGCTCTCGGCATATGACCGGTACTAGAAGCCTTCTCCAGAATTACTCTACAGTTGTGAATGGACCAAAGCTAATCTTTGGAGGTTCTGACCGAGAAATTACGAAAGGCTATGGTATGATTACTAACTACAGTGTATCCTTTTCGGATGTGGCTTATGTTGAAGGATTGGAACACAATCTCATAAGCGTAAGCTAACAATGCAATAAAGGATACATAGTTGAATTTCATGCTGATAGGTGTTTGATAAAGTCTGTTGACAATTTGTAAACAATCTTATCAGGTACTCGTAGTAGAAATATATATTGTTTAAATTTTATATGTATAGACTCTTCTATACGAGTGTGTCTTTTGGCAAAAGATAGTGCGTCTCTTGGTGACCAATGACACAAGAGATTAGCACATATTGATTTTAAAACTATTTATAAATTATTTTCGCTGAACTTACTACGTGATGCCCCGAATGTTAAGTGCGCTGAGGATAGACCTTGTCATGCTTGTGTAAAAGGCAAGCAAACAAGGGCTACTTTTAAAAGCATCATAAGCAAATACTGTAATAGGTGTTTACACCTACTTCATATGGACTTGTTAGGTCCATTGCAAGTTAGAAGTTTAGGAGGTAAGGATTATACGTTGGTTATTGTTGATGACTACTCGCTCTTTGCGTGGGTGTTCTTTCTGAAACACAAGTCAGATACCTTCGATGTCTTTACAAATTTTGTTAGGCAGATCCAAATTGAATAAAGCTATTCCATAGTCAAAATCAGAAGTGATAATGGAACTGAATTCAAGTCTGGGGCCATGACAAAATTTTGTGAAAGCCTAGGTATCTTTCATGTGTTTTCCTCTCCCCGTACTCCACAGTAAAATGGAGTAGCTGAGGTAAGGAATAGAACACTCATAGAGGCCTGCATGACCATGTTGAGTGATGCCTCACTACCGGAGTACTTCTAGGCTGAAGCCGTCAAAATTGCATGCCACGTGCAAAATCGAGCACTGATTAACAAGAACCATAATAAGACGCCTTATGAACTTCTAAAGGGCAAAAAGCTGACTTTATCATATTTTATAATCTTTTGCTGCAAATGATTCGATCTTAATAATGGTAAGTATCATACTACTAAATTTAGTGAAAAGGGTTTTGAAGGTATTTTCGTAGGATATAGTAGCCATAGTAAGGAATATAGGGTATTTAATAAGAAAACCCTGGTAGTTGAAGAATCTATACATGTTGTATTTGATGAGACAAGCTTGCTGCAAAGTAACTCTTCTAGTGTGTTCATTGAAGATGCACGTTCAAAGTTGAAAGAACTTTACATGGATGAGGCGACTGAATAAAAAGGTGAAAATTCATTAAGATCACCACTCCAACCCCGATTGGAGAGGTTGATGATCAAGATGAAGAAATCATTCAAGTTGATGAATTCACTCCAATGATTGAAGAAGCTCAAGATGTAAGGAACCTAGAGCTTCGACATCTGAAGGATCACCCAATTGATCAAATCATCGGAGATCCCCGAAACGGTGTCAGAACTCATAGAGGTACTTCTAATGAAAAACTATATTTGAGTTTTCTCTCGCTGGTTGAACCAAAGAAGTTTGAGGAAGAAAACTCAGACGCATCATGGATTATGGCCATGGAAGAAGAGTTAAATAAGTTCAAGCTTTGTCAAGTCTGGAAACTTGTTCCAAGACCCAAATATAAGAATGTCATCGGAACCATGTGGGTCTACAGGAACAAGATGGATGAGAATGGAACTATCATAAAGAACAAGGCCAGACTCGTCGCCAAAGGCTATCGACAAGAATAAGGAATCGACTTCGACCAGACGTATGCTTCAGTGTCAAGGCTGGAGGCAATAAGGTTGTTCCTAGCGTATGCTACACTTATGGGCTTCTCCGTCTATCAGATGGACGTGAAGTCTGCCTTCCTTAATGATGACATAAATGAAGCGGTGTATGTGGAACAACCCCCAGGTTTCATTGACTCTAACATTCCTAATTATGTTTATCTTTTATCTAAAGGTTTATATGCTTTGAAACAAGCTCCTCGAGCTTGGTATGAGATGCTGTCTAGCTTTCTTCTTGAGAACAAGTTCACAAGGGAAAAGATAGATAAGACATTATTTCTTAGGGAAATAAAAGGCAATATTTTGCTAGTGAAAATCTATGTCGAAGACATTATTTTTGTCTCTACAGAAGACAACCTCTGCAAGAAGTTTTCTAAACTTATGCAAGCAAAGTTTGAAATCAGCAGTATGGGTGAGCTGAAGTATTTCTTATGACTTTAGATGAAACAATCTGAGGATGGAATTTTCATCTCGCAGACTAAGTTCACCAAGGAGTTAATTAAGAAATTTGGAATGGAGAATGCAACCTCTATGAGGACTCTAATGGGTTCAGCTACGTCTCTATACAAGGATTAGAAAGGGAAACCTTTTGATGAAACTAAGTACAGAAGCATAGTTGGATCCTTGCTCTCCCTTACTGCCAGTAAACCAGACATAATGTTCTCTATATGTGTCTATGCTAGATTCCAAGTGAACTGTAAGGAATCTCAATATGCTGCTGCAAAGCGGATTTTAAGATACCTTAAAGGTACACCAAATCTTGGCCTATAGTACCCAGGAAGTAATGATAGCGAACTAATCGGTTTTTCAGATGCAAATTTTGCAGGTAGCAAAGATGAAAGGAAGAGCACTTCCAGGACTTACCAATTCCTAGGAAGAATGCCCATTTCCTGGAGTAGAAAAAAGCAAAATTGTGTCGTAATCTCAACGGCCGAGTCAGAATACATTTATACTAGGAATTATTGTGGATAATTGCTTTGGCTAAAGAACCAGCTGGAAGACTACAACATGAAGGTCAAAGACATCCCTTTTTTTGCGACTCCTCCAGTGCAATAGCAATAGCCAACAACCCAGTCTCTCACAGCCGAACAAAGCACATAGAGCTGAGATACCATTTCATCCGGGAGCATGTGGAGCATGGGGATATAGATCTGCAATATGTTCCAACAGATAGGCAAGTTGCAGATATATTCACAAAGCTGCTGAACAAGTCTAAGTTCAGTTTCTTCAAAATTGAGCTTGGTATGCTCAACAAAGAAGGATAGACAAGATGGACTCATCTCACAGCTCAAAATTCAAGGACAAGTCAAAATGGTTAGAAATTTCTCTTAGTGGACTTCATTTCTCGAGACAAAGAATTACTACTCGAGAACTCAAATATGTCTACTCGAGTACTTCTTTGAATTCTCGAGAACTAAGTAAGTCACTCGAGTGCTACTACTCGAGTACTAAAATTCTTCTCGAGAAGTAGACTTAGATCACTCGAGTACTGTCATGCCGCCTCTCGAGTACCTCTATTCCATCACTCAAGTACTGAAGTTCCACTCGAGAAATGACCTGTCAGATTCTATATTCCTTCAAATTTTTCAATTTCGAAACCCGCGTCCTTTCCGCCGCTATCTAAGATATGTTTAAGCTTAATTAGACTCCAAATCATCATTACTAGGGTTATATAAATAGAAAATATCGTATTTCAAGAATCTACTCGGATTCTAATCCACTATCTCTCCAAAGACTCTTCGTCTTCCTCAACTTCTACAGAGCACTCCACTGTCGCTATCGTCTTCCACTCGCAGTTCACTGAAGGAAAATGGCGCCGCCGTCTAAGATTTGAGTGGGCAGTGATTTCGTGGTAGCCGGAATCGCAGAGTTATAAGACGATTTCAGGAATTTGTTAATTCTTCTTGATACCGTAGGTCTGACTTTCGTTCTTCAATAGCCGTGCAAGATATTGTTTCCAGAGGTGGAGGAATTTTTCAAGAACATTAAGGTAAAGGGAAATGGAAAAGTGTTGAATTCTAAAGTTAAGGGAATAAAGGTAAAACTCACCAAAACCTCTGTTTCAATACTTCTGAAAATGCCTTTAGTAGATGAGGAAGATGACATAACAAATGAAGATTATGATAGAGCTTACAGCTTCTGTGGTATATCTGAAGTTATCAAGAATATCTGTCGTCCAGACCTAAATGTTGAAGGCAAACTCTTGGTTGACATTTTGGGAAAGTTTTTACTGTGCAAAACATCCTCTATAAGTTTAATTTCTGCATACCTCTTCTACATGATTATAGCGATTGTCTCAAGGAAAAGATTTCAGTTTGGTATGTTGATATTGGATAAAATCTGGGAGAGCATTCAGGCTCCATATTATCCCACGATTATCTCCTTAATGTTGCATGAGATTAATTCTCAGGTATTAGACTTCTCCAAAGGCACTACCATCCACCATATGAAGAAAGTTTTTGTTTCCTCCATTCAGAGATGGGAGTTGAAATTGCAAAACCCAGCCCAGGAAGATAAATCCCATAAGCACCCTGCTTAAGGGGAAAGGAACCCATCTCCCCCTCTCCATCATGTTGTTGGCACATCTGGTGCATTAGCTGGGGGGAGCCTACCTCCTCTATACAGCAAGACAGATTTCCTACTCCTCCAGATACTTCCATCCAGCCTACCACTTCAGAAGATTTTCAAACAGATGCCCAGGTACAAGAAACAATCCTTTCCACCTCTGATGATATCAATTAAATGATTTAAGAACTCAGCTCAGATGAGCCTCTACCTCCCCTCCATCAACAAAATGTTGAAGAACCATCCAAAGAAGCCACTCCAGCACCATCTACATCTCTTGCACCATCTCCAAAGTCCCCTTTTGATCCATCCCCAACTACTGAAAAAGAACAAGAGACAATTCTGCTGTCAGATGAGAATGAACTATCTCCAGAACCTGCTGAAGCTCCTTTGATGAGATTGGATTTTTCCCTTCCCACCTTCATTGGTGAGGAAGGAGATTTTTTGGTTAATACTACAAGAGCTCAGAGCTCAGTAGTAGTTGAAGAAATTCGACCCTAGACTCTCCTCCTCCTCCAGCTGCTGCTACTATTTTTGATACACCATCTACTTCTCATATTCTTTGTAAGATTGATCAAATGCTGCTAGAGCAAAGAAAGTATTTTGATGATTCTCTCAAAGCTGTTCAAAATAAAGTTTCTGATTTGGAAAACAAATGAGCCGAGGATTTGCTGAGATATAACATAATACAGATAAGTTGAAGCACCTTTTCCAAATAGGTGGCAAAGCCTTGGATCACACCATTACAAGTGTTGGACATGTCATTAAACAAGGAGTTACTCTTGCAAATAATCAAATTCAATTAGAAAAGAATGACCAAGAGCATGTCATGTACGTTTGTGAAGAAGTGGGCACCTTCAAAGATGAACATTTAAAGAAACTATGTGTAGAAATCAGAAAGGGGGAGGGCATATTGAAAGAATAAGTTGAAAAATATGACACTAATGTCAAGAACATCTAGAATGAGAAAATGAAGGAAATTAATAAAGATGTGCTAGCTCAAATTTAGTCGGTGAAGTTTTACACTAATGATACTACTGTATGGATGCATAATCAGTTTTTCCCAGAATTCCAAGCTGATCCAAACTTTATTCCTAACCATCTGAATCCACTTACTGAAGGCCAGCCTGCTAAGATGCCAGCTTAAATGCCTACCTTCTCTCCTAGTCCTGAATATTAAACTCAACCTCCAGAATCTTACTCTCAGGTTTGGGAATCTGACATTCCTAAAGATTTACCTAAAATTCAGATTCCTAAAAGAAGGAAGTATGGAGAGGGAGCTTCTCCTAGTAGATCTATTCCTAATCCAGAGGCAGAGAAGAGAAAAGCTCAGGAGTTTGCTGAAACATGGAGTCCAATTTCCAAATCTTTGATACTTGATACACTGAAGCTTGTCATGGACTATAATGAAAGCAGGTACCTTCATTACAGCTATTCTGAATGGGAATTGTATGAGAAATCATTGACTAAAAGGAGAATCTATGACAGAGAATATGGGAGGAATAATCGCAATGCTCCTCCTAGACATCCTAAGTATTACTCCAAGCCCTTCGGTTATCAGAGAAGACAACAGGAGAAGAAGGATAGGCAGCAACAATAGCAACATCATCAAAGCAAGAAATGGTTATGAGTTATGAGAATGAGGATTGAATTCATGAAGAAATGAAATATAGAAACAATTCTAATTATATAATCTCTAGTTTTTATGATTATCTTCTTATTTAATAGTTTCTTGCATTTTATTCAGTGATTACCTTTAATATCTAGTTCTTTCTATATTGGTATAATTCACCTTAGTGTAGAGTGTTCTGACTTCTACAAAAAGGGGGAAATTGTTGGGTATTGTATCCACAATATCCCAGATTTGTATGAAGTCACCCTTGAACTAAAATGAATTAGGTTGTATTTGATTTCCTATTCTAGTTATGTGTTTGTAGGATTTATTGCCAAGTATAGACCAATGTCAGTCTACAGTGGGTCATCAAACACAGGACCATACAATGTAATTCCTCATTGTGTGATCAGATGTGTTGACTCATATGTAGCCTCTCTATTGGGATACACTTCATGTTCAAGCACATGGACTAATTGATGAAGACTAGAGGCTGTTTGGAATGAAGAACTCAAGTTTCACAAAGCTAAGATAATTCTATGTGTTATACTCGAGTAGCTCTCTTAGTACTCGAGTAGAAGCCTTAGAAGCACTCGAGTAAAACTGGTCTATATTTCGAAAGTGGAAGTGGTTCACGAGTAGCTTATATCTAGCACTCGAGAAGACATATCCAGCTCTCATGTAGACCTTATCACATTCTCGAGTGAACATGTTTCTCTCTCTCAGAAATTTTTATAAGTCAAGTACTTGAGTAGTCTAGCTGAGTACTCGAGTTGTTGAGAATATTATGGCGAGTGACAGAGTTAGTTCTCGAGAAAATTCTTAGACCACTCGAGTGGGTTTTCATTGTACTCAAGTAATTCGTCTAGTACTCGATTACCTATGTTTCAGTTCTCGAGTGATCGATTTTTTCCGTCCAGAATTTTCTCCAAGCCAAAGCTCTCGAGAAGTTTAAATCTACATCTCGAGAAGTTTATCTAGCACTCGAGTGATCTTTTATCATATCTAGTGATGTCTTTCTTTACTCCAAAATTTTCCAGAATCAGCTCTTCTCGAGTAGTAAAAAGCCTTTCACTCGAGAGCTAGTTCATTCACTCGAGTAGTATTTCTCTTACTCAAGTAATGCTAAACTTATTTCCGAAAATTCTTTATGTTTCTGACAGATCTAATTTTTGAATGTCGTGACATTAATGGTCCACGTGGCATTCATTAATGACGATTATTACCGTTAGGGAGATCTTATAAAAGGTCCTGTTATAATGACAAACCCTAAGGGAGTAATTCCAAGATCTGGATCGGCCGATAGTTTTGCCTTCTACAGAAAATCGCCGCACACCTTTAAGAACACCAAGGGCAACTTTCGATCTAGAGAGATTTGCAAATCAATGGATTCATCTTTCTCCATCCACTCCTTGATCATGTGAGTCAAAGCTTCTCAGAATGCATCTAGCCAAGCGTCTTCTTCTATAATTTCTAATAAAGCCGCAAAGTCCAAGAAAGAAGACTAAGGGATATTTTCAGATCTGAGAAAATTTTTGTTTGTATTCAAAAATCTCCTTTTTATCTTGTAGGAGAATATTCTCCGAGTGTAGGAGATTTGTTATCCGAGTCGTAGGAAGTTATCTTCTTCCAATTGTAGATTTAGTTTTTGATCGAGATTGTAGGAACATTGTTCCTAGTGGTAGGATCTTTTTGATCCGAGATTAGTGGAGTAACTGAGTCTACTGTTTTGCTAGATCGGTGAGTGGGAAGTGGACGTACCCAAGATTTGGGAACCACTATAATTCTTGGTCTCCTCTATGAATGTTTGTTTATTTCGTGTGCATTAGATCGCTAAAGTTTTTATTCCGCAATAAGTAGCACAACTCACCTATTTACCCCCCTCTAGGTGATTTAGGTAGACAACTTAGATGTTTTTCATAAGTCTTGGAGGAGACAGAGAGATCCTGAGGTATTTGTGTTGTAAGCTCTTAGGAGCCGAGGTTTGGAGAGGTGCCTTGTCTAACACACTGTTCGAAAGGTCGGAGAGACTGTGGATGTACCCATTATACCGACTGCCTGATTATAGGAGAATCGGTGTAAGATCCCCCCTTTTTTCTTTTATCGGGCCTTATACCAAAAACCGCCGCTTTGTGGTGACATCAACACCGAGAGGGTAGTCCCATAAATCGCCGATTCTTGACGGCAACTACTCAATCATAATCCACAGAAGAAAAGAAGTAAACATGTAAACATGAAACCACGATCACATAGCAGTATATAAGAGTCCACATAAAGGAAATAAACTGATCAAAAGTATAATACTGCATCCGAAAGGAAGGTAAAAGGTCTCATGCTCGGTATATATAATATAACTACATAACGCTCGTGGAAGTAATGCTACAAGCCACTCACTAATCCCAAGACTGTTGTTACTGATGCTACGACCACTTTGGGACTAGGCTGGTTCAGCTCCTCCTAGGCATTCTTATTCCCCTGGTGCTGCACCCTGTCTCCCAACTGGTGTCCCTAGTGTTATGTCCATCAGGCCTTTAGTTTAAACTAAGTCTTGGTCCCTCTCCCACCAGGCGAAATCTAGGCATTGTGCGGGGGAGGATGAAAGGAAAGGGACTGAAAGCAGAGAGTAAGCAAGAGCAGGTGATAGTGGCCCTAACTCTCATATGCTAAAAGTATATAATACAGTAATGTCAAGACTATGAAGAGCAAGTAAATGCAGTAATATAATAGAAGTAACAAATTAAAGTAAAAGTAGAGCAGCTAACTATAATTACAGAGAAAGTAACCTTAACTTATAAGAATGCCCATACAAACTTTAAAGTTAGGGGGTGGTTTTGTAGAGCCTAAAGTATAAAAGATCCCATACTAATATATACGTTAGGAGTAGAGGTTTTATGCATGTTATGTATGACATGGAATGTTATGCATGCTAAATTTTGAGTTTCACACAAGTGCAACGCACCCACCCGAATCTATTTGCACAGACCTTTAGTTCCCCAATTTGGAGTTAGTTAAACTCTCAATTACCTCTCGTAGAGTCAAACGGAGGCAGTGTGTTGGGCCTCCCAACTCTTAGTTCAATATTCACACTACCCAACCTAGACCCTACGTACTACTCAGGTACACCCACAATCATGTACCACAGAGCCTCTTATACTAATGCTGGCAAATCCACCAGTATATTATGGGTAAGTGAACACTTAGATTTGCCGAGTGAACGTATCGACGTCGGAGTAAACGATCGTACAATATAGATGACCCACCACTTTATGCACATGCACTTATGCTAAGGAAGTATGTTGACAGGATACCGGTGAGACGGCCATTGTTCTCTCTCGCTTTGGCTCATATTTATCTGCAATTTGCGTGTGTTTTGATGCATGATTTGAGATTTCTAGCTATGCTTGCCAAGGTCAAATTTAAGTTCAGAACTAGGAGTTCTTCAAGTTTGGAAGAAAGTCTAATATGAATACTTTATTGTGAAATCTAAAAAAAAAATTGTTTATGTTGTTTCATACAGTTTAGTGTTACTCTTTGCATAAACAGGATTCAAATTTGTTGGATTAGGTTTAAATATCAGTTTACATAAAAATGGGGAGTAAGAGAGATAAAAATTGAAGTAATTTGCCACTGATATATGTTTCTCTCCATTTCAAAGGCTATGTAAGAGGATTATATTGTACTCTCTCACAAATACTGTTCTTGTTTTGTATTTTTGGGAATTTTTGCTTGCCAGTTGTGATGATGGCAGTGTGAGAAAGAACACCAAATATGTTATTCATTCATTTACATGAGAGATAGTATGTATTGTTTCATATTCTAAATTTGTTATTGGTTGTCTATAAATATTGTTTTTTTGTGTCAAATATTAGAATTTCATATGTTTGCATTCTCTGCTTTTTCAGAAAGCACAAATTGTTTGGTTGTACTTAGAGTTGTAGTTTCCGTCTAGCATGGAGGTGATGATCGTGACACAATGATTATGAACCGTTGTTCGTGACCGTCTGACGTCACCTATGGACCTTAATTTACTTTGATGTCAAAACTAGTTTTTCTTTCATGACGTTTGTCTTGCCGAACATACATTCTATGACACGGATGTTTTGTCCAAACTCATGGCACACCAAATGGAGCTGTAGTCTATCATACTTTAATGAATTCGGTCATGCTTGTGTTTCACAATGTATTGGTCATTAGTCTATTATTTGGATTGAGTGAACTCGGGTGTCCACTGCTGGATCGTCCTCCATTCAGGCTCATTGCAGACCCGATTAAGTCATGATGCTTATCTTTTTGAATGATTAGTGATGATTTGCTTGTTGAGGTCGCCATTAGGGTTGGTTCGACGTAATCCTACCAAAATTAGTACCCAAATCTTGTAGGTGTAGTTCGACATACTTTTTATGGAACTTAGACACCGCAAGTCCCCGTGACCCCATTGTCAGCATTCTATGGAGCTGTCTAAGGTCCCGGCTACATCGGCTTCACAATCCAGTGCTTCTTCAATCTTCATAAGTTATTTGGTTCATCTTTGGTAATTATATGGCTATCATCTGGAAAATTGAGGACATACAAGAGTGAACATCAATAAGAGCTCTCTTGGTTTCTTTTTGATGAATTATCTGTCTTCACACCAATTTAGGCAATTAACTGAGAAAATGATTAAAAACTCTGTGATAAAATATAATGGCTAATTACTGGGGCTTCTCTTTAGAATTTGTATAATTGCAGTGACCTTTGTTCTTCCTCTTAAAATTACAAAAATCGCTCCTATAAATTTTGCTATGTATATAGGACCCTAGCAAAATTTTTGATGAAAAGTGCTTAGGAGTTTTAATACCATAGGTCACTGAAGCAGAAAACAACATTCAAATCTTTTGTATTGATTTTCTTCAAGTTCACTGAAATATAAATTTAATTATATATAAATGTTTTAGTTGTATCATGGTCTGATTGTTTTCTGTAAAAATTTTACGAAGAACTTTGTTATAAATGAATAAAATCTTGAATATTTTAAAAGTACTACTTGAGTATTCTATGGCAATCCTGATATATTTTAAATGTCGTATTATAAATCCAAATTTAGTGTCGTTTAAACAGCAATGCTTGAATAACGACATATCAAATTCTTGCATCTATTTTTTTGTATGCCAATTTTTCTTGATTTTTGTAACAATGTTTATCTCCATCAAGGTGGTATGTAAAACGTTTTTTGCATCCTAATATAGTTGTCCGGTTATGAATACATCTCTATCTTGGATGAACATCTTTTAGTAGAGCATTTTAATGCTGAGGAGTACGTATTAATCATTTATGTATACTAATGGTTTCCTATAAAAGGTAAGAAAAGGTTATTAAATTTTTTTAGGGTTATTAAAATTGTGAGGAAGCAGGGTTTGGAAATTTCACAACCTGGTGTGGATCCAAGCGGAGGATTACCACAGAGAATGATTGAAATGAGAACTGATCGAAAAGTTCATAAGTGAGTTCTCAATGTCTTGATTAAATAATATATATTGGCCTTCAATTAACAACCTGAATTGCCTCAACATTATCATCATTCTCATTAGCTTTATTTTTTAAAAAAAATTGGTTCATCTTTGATGATATATGCAGGGAGGTGTGTTGGGTATTGTATTAATAATCTAACTGATTTGAAGAAGCCCCAGAACAAGCTATGTTGAATAGATAATGTATTTGATGATTTTCTATCAAGTTGTGCTTGCAGCTATTCCATGTTAAGTACACACCAATGTCAGGGTGCAGTAGGTCAATATACACGGGTCTGCGGAACGTAATCCCTCATTGAGCAGATCTGTGTGTTGACTCATGTGTGCTCTGTCTATTGGAGTGTACTTATTTTCAAGTACAGGGTCGAGATAGATCAAGAGCAGAAGAGGAGCAAAGATGGGTCAAAGACTAAGTTCAGAGGAAGGAAGAAGAAATCTTCTAAGTCAAAATCGACGGGAATCACTAAGTGATTCTCGCCGATTCGACGGTAATCACTAGTGATTCTCGCCGAATCGTCGAGAATCACTCGTCGATTCCCAGCTACTTCATCTGGATGACTGTCCTCCTTCAAGAATTATGCCAAGGCAGAATCGACGGGAATCATTAACTGATTCTCGCCGATTCGTCGAGAATGACATTGCATTCCCGCCGATTCGTCGAGAATGACCTTGCATTCTCGCTGATTCCCTCCGCATGACAAGAGTTTAAACTAGAATCCTGCCAAGGCAAATTCGACGGGAATCACAAGTGATTCCTGCCGACTTCGTCGAGAATCACCAATGATTCTCGCCGAATTTGCCTTAGGCAATTTTCGCCTATTCGCTGGACCGTTTCAAGAAGCCATGCGTTGTTTTGACCGGAACTAGGGCTTTTTCTTGTGGGCCCCATAACGGTCATTTAGGGTTGTTCTACAGTATTTATAGTCGCTTATTTCGAACATCAACAGTAGCGATTCACGGAGAATCAAAAGCCGCCGAGCGTGGCCTAGCCGATCGCGGAACTCCTTTTGTCACCGTCGCCGCTCACAAGTTGTCGCCGCCGTAGATCTTAGATCCTCTTTTATCATCCGGCGATAGGACCGAGGCAAGCCTAGCGTCTCACGCATCTCTTTCATGATCTATTGTCTCTCGATTTGTTGAACGAGGATCGCTCTTCATTCCGAATTGATTTAGACGACTGATCCGATTGAGATCGTTGGTAGACCTTTCTTGCTTTGTCAAGAAGTTTTTATCTACAAAGCATCGCCGCCGCATTCACTTGCCGCCGCCGATCTTGGGAAGATCCTCGCCAAAAAAGTACTCCGGTCGTGGACTCTTCGTCTTCATCAAGAACGCTTCAACGAAAAAAAAGGGACATCATTTTCTCCACACGTGTAGTTTGTATTTCTTGTACATTCTATTTTTTGTTTTGTTGTAAAGGAATAGTGATTCCTAGTTATAAGGGTTGGGTGCAACCCGTGGTGGAGGAGTAGTGACTCCTTCGTTTGGAATGGTGCCTTCCGTAGTGTGAGGATTGGATTTCAATCTGTTTGGTGAAGTGACTGAGTCGTCCCTTGGTGGGAGATAGGTCGAAGGGGGAGAGTGGACGTACCCAAATCGGGGAACCACTATAATTGCTTATGTATTTTTCTGTGCTATGTTTGTTATTTGTGCAGGTTTTTTAAATTCCGCAAAAGACTGTACGAGACCTATTCCCCCCCCCCCCCCCCCGTAGGTGGACTTAGCTGACATTAGATACTTTCAAGTGGTATCCGAGGGAAGTTACTCGTCAATAAGGTTAACACCTTGAGTAAGATCCCGTGTCTAGTGTCAAGAAGAAAGAAGATCTCTGAAATGGAAGGACTCAAGTATTCAGGGAAGATCCAGGTGTGCACCAAGCTGAACTTTCCTATCTGGAAGAAAAGGATCAGGTACTATATGGAAGCAGTCGACCCTCAACTCTTCATGATAGTGGAGGAGGGACCTTATATCCCCACTAAGGACCACCATTGATCCAACCAAGCAAGTGCCCAAGAAACTTTCCGAAATAGATAAGGATGAGATGGTGCTTGTCTGACTTGACAAGAAAGCTCAGAACATTCTGGTAAGCGTCGTCGATGATTCCATGATGAAGATTTTCTGCAACTGAAGTACTGCCAAGGACATATGGTACTGCCTAATCATCCTGATGGAAGGCACAGATGAAGTAAGGGATGATCGAAGATCCCTTCTGAACCAGAAGTATGAGGCCTTCAGGCAAGGTCTCAAGGAAGAAATCGGAGTAACTTTCGAGAACTTCCTGAAGATCATCAATGCCCTGAAGTGCTATGGCAGAGTGTTCACCAATGGTAAACTTAATGACAAATTCCTTAGATCCCTTACTAAGGAATGGAACACCAAGATCTGCTCCATCAGAGAATTTGGCAGGCTAGCAGAAACTGATCCCCAGATTCTATTTGGGAAACTTCTGTCCTATGAGCTTCAGCTGAACACCAGAAAAGCTCAAGAAGAAGACGATAAAGCCGCTGCTAGAGAGAAGACTGTGGCCCTAAAAGCAAATCACTCTAGAAAAGGTAATGGTGCATCCTCGTCCCGCTCTCGGAAAAAAGGATGAGGAAGAAAGACTCTGAGCCAAGCTCTTCCGGCTCAGAGCTATCTGAAGAAGACTTCTCCCTCATCACTCGGGAGTTCAAGAGGTTCCTCAAGTTTAGGAATCATAGAAAGAGAGACGGATCCTCCTCTAGACATCAGAAGAAGAATTATTCTTCTGACAGGTATGAATCCAAACCGAACAAACATCGCTCTAATGACATTATTTGCTTTGGAGGCAATAAGCCAGGTCATGTCATTGCTGACTGCCACCAAAGCAAGAAAGATAAGGGGAAGGGAGAGGAGCACATGTCCTTTAGAGATAAGAAGAAGGAGAGGAGCTACATCGCCAAAAAGTCAAAGACACTGAGTGAATCTGATTTGTCAGACTCTTGTGATGATGAGGAAGCCTACTTCGGGCTAGTGGGTCGCTCTGACTCAGAAGGATACTGCCCCCCATTTATTGGGAAGGTAAAAGATCGTACCACCCTCTCTGACTCTGACTCTGAGTCTCCTGATGATGATCTCGAGGACAGACCATCTGCCCGTGAAGCTGAGCTCCTCGAAAAGTATGAGCTTCTGCTCAATACCTTTGAGGAAAGCCGCAAGAGGTTGAGGGCTCAGAAAAAGGAAGTCAAATTCCTTAAGACTGAGGGTGTGTCTCTAAGAGAAGAGATCACTAGCTTGATCTCTCTCCGAAGGGAACACCTGGGCCTGACTTCTGAGCACTCAGAAGTCTCTAAGGCTCCTTGACCTAAAACAGGAAGAAATCAACAAGTTGGAAGAATAGCTTGCGGCAGAAAGGAAAATTGTCAAAAGCTTCTCCATGCCCAAGACCGTTCTTCCTCTTGTTGATGAATTCTCTGCTCAGGCTAAGGGGGCTGGCTTAGGGCATGTGGTTGTGCCTGGTAAATCATCCAGGAGAAACAAAAAGAAGAGGATAAATAAGGCTGCTAAGAAAGCCTCTGCTCCAGAAAAGGGAAAGGCCCCTCTCAATCCCGTCTTATTCAAGATGCCTTGCTTTCCTTATAATGAGCAGGACTTTGAGTCAACCTATGGCCACTTCGTCAGGCCCTCAGTTGAAAAGCCCAAGAGCCGGTATGATGGTTGGGCCTTCCCCCGCAACTACGGTGAGAGTGTCTTCAAGGCACCTTATGAGGAAATCCAAGTGGAGGATTATTTTCACTTCTCTAGCGGCCATAATAGGAAGCAGGCACCAATACCCAAGCATATTATACTGAAGGAACAGGAGGTGAAGAAATCATGTGACTGATGTCATCATGATGCCTCCACCTCCAGATCCAAGGCCCCGGCTGGACCCACCGTTCCAAGGGTGAAGCAGGAGCCTAGGAAAAGGTCCAATAGATTTGCCTTTTTGTGCTGTGGCAAAGTTGGTCACTTTGCCGTGGATTGCTGGTTTAATCCATGATTCAACGAGACTCCTTATATTAGCAATGCAAGGCCGACCACTCGTAGGGTTAACAATCTGAGGGGGAGTATGCTAACAAGGAATCTAGGACCCAAGCTCGATTGGGTTCCTAAGGGAAACTGATTCTGTTTTGCAGGTATGTCCAAAGGCCACCAAAACGCCTATCTGGTACTTGGACAGTTGATTTTCCCAGCATATGACTGGGACAAGAAGCCTGCTGCGTTATTACTCTCCAGTCGAAAATGGACCCAAAGTCATATTTGGAGGATCAGATCGAGGAGTCACCAGAGGTTACGGTATGATTTCCAACGGTATAACTTCTATCACTGACTTGGCCTATGTTGAAGGGTTAAATCATAACCTGATTAGTGTAAGTCAGTTGTGTGATAAATGATATGACGTTAAGTTCTGCAAGGATAAGTGCTTGATAATATCGTGTGCCTCTTCGGAGATAGTATTAACTGGCATTAGGAGTAGAAATATCTTTTGTTTAGATATTCTTAGCTTAGATTCTTCTACCCCCTTGTGCCTAGTAGCAAAAGGCAGTGCTTCTCTTTGTGAACAATGGCACAAGAGATTAGCACATATTAATTTTAAGACAATTAATATATTATTTTCTAAGAACTTAGTAAGGGATGCCCCTACTATTAAGTGCATCAAAGATAGCCCTTGTCCTACATGCCTGAAGGGCAAACAGACTTGGGCTACCTTTAAGGGCATTGTAGACAAAGACTCCTCCAGATGTCTTTATCTTCTGCATATGGACTTGTTCGGTCCAGTGCATGTTCATAGCTTAGGAGGAAAATCGTATACGCTAGTGATTGTTGATGATCACTCTCGGTTTACGTGGGTGTTCTATTTGAAACGAAAGTCAGATACGTTTTACATCTTCACGAGTTTTGTCAAGCAGATTCAGAACGAACTTAACAGCTCAGTGGTGAAAATCAGAAGTGACCATGGAACAGAATTCGAGTCTGGTGCTATGAAAGAATTTTGTGAAGAGCAGGGTATCTTTCATGAGTTTTCCTCCCCGCATACTCCCCAGCAAAACAGAGTTGCGTAGAGGAGAAATAGAATGCTCATTGAAACATGTACGATAATGTTGAATGACGCTTTTATTCCAGAGTTCTTCTGGGAAGAGGCTGTCAACACGGCTTGTCATGTGCAGAACCGATCATTAATCAACAAAAATCATCGTAAGACGCCTTATGAGCTATTGAAAGGAAGGAAACCGACTATGTCCTATTTAAGGATTTTTGGTTGTAGATATTATGTACTTAATAATGGGAAGTACCCACGTACTAAATTCGGAGAAAAGGCCTCGAAGGCATATTCATGGGCTATAGTAGCCATAGTCGGGCATATAGGGTCTTCAATAAGAAAACCCTAGTGGTAGAGGAGTCCATTAATGTTGTTTTTTATGAAGGAAGCTTTCTTCATAGCAATTCTTCCAGTGGCATTCTTGAAGATGCAGATGCAAGACTTGAACAGCTAAGTCTCAATGAGACCGCTAAATATGCAACTCCCAAGTATGTCAAGGTGTCCACCTAAATGTCAACCGGATATGTTGACGGTCAGGATGGAGAAATCCTCCCAGATGAGGGAGGATCCCAAGAAAATGTTAGAGCTCCTGATGCCAGACTCCTAGAGCTCCGACACGTGAGGGATTATCCCAGAGATCAGATCATAGGAGATCCTCGTGATGGTGTCAGAACTCGAAGAGGTACAATTAACGAGATTTTGCACCTTAGTTTTCTGTCATAGGTTGAGCTAAATAAGTTCGACGAAGCGAACAAAGATGCAGCATGGATATTGGCCATGCAAGATGAACTGCATCAATTCGAATGATGCAATGTCTGGACGCTTGTTCCCAGACAAAAGAACCATAATGTGATCGGCACTAAGTGGATCTTCAGAAACAAACTTGATGAACACGTTGTCATCATAAAGAAAAAGGCCAAGCTTGTGGCTCAAGGCTACAGACAGGAGGAGGGGATTGACTTCAACCAAACCTTTGCACCAGTTGCAAGGCTCGAGGTGATCAGATTGTTCCTAGCGTATGCTTCTCACAAAGAATTCACTGTCTATCAGATGGACGTGAAATCTGCGTTCCTAAATGGAAATTTGAAAGAGGAAGTATATGTCGCGCAACCCCCAGGTTTTGTTAATCCTACTTTCCCTAATCATGTCTATTTTCTTAATAAAGCATTATATCGCTTAAAACAGCTCCTCGAGCTTGGTATGAGACTCGGTCTAGTTTTCTTCTTGAGAACAAGTTCTCGGGAGGAAAAATAGATAAGACATTGTTTCTTAGGGAAGTCAAAGGCAAGATCTTGCTGGTTCTAATCTATGTCGATGACATAATATTCGGCTCAACGGACAACAATCTTTGCAAAAGGTTTTCTAAACTTATGCAAGGAAAGTTTGAATTGAGCAGCATGGGAGAGCTAAAGTATTTCTTGGGACTTCAAGTGAAACAATCTGAGGATGGAATTTTAATCTCTCAGACGAAGTTCACAAATGAAATCCTCAAGAAATTCAGAATGGAGAATGCAACCTCTATGAGGACTCCAATGGGATCCACTGTGTCTCTAGATAAGGATGAGAAAGGGAAACCTTTTGATGAAAATAAATACAGAAGCATAATTGGATCCCTGCTCTACCTTACTACTAGTAGACCGGATATTATGTTTTTCACATGCGTTTGTGCCAGATATCAGGTGAACACTAAGGAATCTCATTGTCGCTGCAAAGAAAATTCTTAGATACCTTAAAGGTACACCAAAACTTGGCTTGTGGTACCCAAGAAACAATGATGTCGAGCTGATAGGCTTTTCAGAGGCTGACTTTGCAGGAAGCAGGGATGATAGGAAAAGCACTTCCGGGACGTGCCAATTCCCCGGAAGAAGGCTTATTTCATGGAACAGTAAAAAGAAGAATTGTGTCGCAACCTCTACGGCTGAATCTGAGTACATCTCAGCAGGCAGCTGTTGCGCACAACTTCTATGAATCAGAAATCAGCTCAAAGATTATGACTTGCAGTTCAGCGAAGTTCCGATTTATTGCGACTCCTCGAGCACAATAGCAATTGCGAACAATCCTGTGTCACACAGCAGAACAAAGCATATTAAAGTGCACTATCAATTCATTCGTGAGCATGTGGAAAACAAAGATATATCTCTCTGCTATGTCCGCACGGATAAGCAGGTTGCAGATATCTTCACGTAGCCCCTGTACGAGGCCAAGTTCAGTCTCTTCAAAACTGAACTCGGCATGCTGAACTATGAAGAGTTAAGAATGTAAGTTCAAGGCTCTTTAATCAAGGGGGAGCATCAGCAAGGAACTCAAGCTAGAGCACGGATGCAAGAGCTGAGGGGGAGCATGTGGCTCCAGGTGAAAACCAAAATTTGCAGAAGCCAAAAAGGGGGAGATTACCCTCTCGACTAAGGCTAAGATGGCTGCCAACGTTAAGTATGCTCTCAGTATAAAATGGTAATGAATTTCACTCTCAACTAAATTCTTTGTTTATGATTTTCATTCCCATATGTCCTATTCACCTTAGCTTGTAGGGTTTAGGCTTCTTCAAATAGGGGGAGATTGTTTGGTATTGTATCCACAATGTACCTAATTTGAAGAAGCCCCTGAACAAGCTAAGTTGAATAGATAATATATTTGATGATTTTCTATCAACTTGTGCTTGCAGCTATTCCATGCTAAGTACACACCAATCTCAGGGTGCAGTGGGTCAATATACACGGGTCTGCGCAACGTAATCCCTCGTTGAGCAGATAAGTGCGTTGACTTATGTGTGCTCTCTCTGAAGGAGTGTACTTATTTTCATGTACAGGGTCGAGATAGATCAAGAGAAGAAGAGGAGAAAAGATGGGTCAAATACCATGTTCAGAGGAAGGAAGAAGAAATCTTCTAAGTCAAAATCGTCGGGAATCACTAAGTGATTCTCGCCGATTCGACGGGAATCACTAGTGATTCTCGCCGAATCGTCGAGAATCACTCGCCGATTCCCGCCGACTTCATCTGGCTGACTGTCCTCCTTCAAGAATTATGCCAAGGCAGAATCGACGGGAATCATTTACTGATTCTCGCCGATTTGCCGAGAATGACGTTACAATCCCGCCGATTCGACGAGAATGACCTTGCTTTCTCGCTGATCCCTCCGGATGACAAGAGTTTCAACTGGAATCCTGCCAAGGCAAATTCGACGGGAATCACAAGTGATTCCTGCCGACTTCGTCGAGAATCACCAATGATTCTCGCTGAATTTGCCTTAGGTAATTTTATCCTGTTCGTTGGACCGTTTCAAAAAGCCGTGCGCTGTTTTGACCGGAACTAGGACTTTTTCTTTTGGGCCCCACAACGGTCTTTTAGGGTTGTTCTAAAGTATTTATACTCGCTTATTTCGAACATCAACAGTAGCGATTCACAGAGAATCAAAAGCTGCCAAGCGTGACCCAGCCGATCGTAGAACTCCTTCTGTAGCCGTCGTCACTCGCAAGTTGTCGCCGCCGCAGATCTTAGATCCTATTTGATTGTTTGGCGACAGGACCGAGGCAAGCCTAGTGTCTCATGCATCTCTTTCGAGATCTATTGTCTCTGGATTAGTTGAACGAGGATCGCTCTTCATTCTGAATCGATTGAGACGACTGATCCGATTGAAATAGTTGGTAGACAATGCTTGCTTTGTCAAGAAGTTTGGATCTAAAAAGCATCGCCGACACATTCACTTGCCGCCGCCGATCATGGGAAGATCCTCTCCAAGAAATTACTCCAGTTGTGGACTCTTCGTCTTCATCAAGAACGCTTCAACGAACGAAGAGGGACATCGGGTTCTCCACACGTGTAGTTTGTATTTCTTGTACATTATATTTTCGTTTTGTTGTAAAGGAATAGTTATTCCTAGTTGTAAGGGTGGGTTCAACCCGTAGTGGAGGAGTAGTGACTCCTTCGTTTGGAAGGGTGCCTTCCGTAGTGTGAGGATTGGATTTCAATCCGTTTGGTGAAGTTACCGAGTCGTCCCTTGGTGGGAGATAGGTCGAAGGGGAGAGTGGACGTACCAAAATTGGGGAACCACTATAATTTCTTGTGTGTTTTTATTAAGCTGTGTTTGTTATTTATACAGGTTATTTAAATTCCGCAAAAGACTGCACGAGAGCTATTCCCCCCCCCCCATAGGTGGACTTAGTTGACACTAGATACTTTCAAGGTGTGATTAGGAGTTTAATATTTTTTGATTATTAATGTCATTTTTGTATTTTACTTTGGTTCATAATGGAGCCTGTTGGCACCATCTCCATCTACTCCCACACTAGTGCAATATCTGGTCAAAAGTACTATATGACCAGCCATTTTTGTATTTTACCAACTTTGGTTCATAATGCTCTAACAAAGTAATAAATTAATTGTGAAATGATGTTGATCTGTTATTGGAGATGATGCCAAAAAAGTAGGCAAAGATAATGCAGGAGTTTCAAAAGCAATCAACCCAAAGAACATGATAGTACAATGATTTTTGTAGTGCTATCACGCACCCCTAAATTTCTTTGTCAATTTTTTTGTGTTGTATGCAAATAAAACATGGAAAATATGAAGAATTATAGGAAGGCCGGAGTTTGGTGATACTTTAATGGGGACTTGGTGGAGTGTACAAAGAAGACTATTAGCGTGCTGAGTGTCGTCGCAGCTGCCAGCAACAATTGTGAGGTGGAGATCAGTGAATACCTAACCCATATCACTAACAACATCATCTCATAAACAAAGTTCGAGAATGGGAAGCAGATCTACCACCAGCCTTGAGATGTTAGGCCTGCATCTTACCTGGACTATCATTCTCAAAGAATTTCTTGAATGCACATTAAAATGGGCTGAAGAATGAATATATATTCAGTTTAATGATAGTTTAAAACTATTATTATGTATTGAGGGATTTGAGCTATCTCTCACTTTTTCTCTATTAATAAAATAATGTTGAACAAACTTTTGTTATGAATGTGTAATTAATTTTTTTTTGTATTCGAATGCAATAATGTTAAATTATAAGAAATAGTAAATGGAATTATATGGTATTTTTGAGAAATTGAATCAAATTTATTTACAAAAAATGTTATATTGTATTGTCTCTTTAGTAACCAAATATTTCATCATTAAAATTACACATGCAATGATCAAGTTAGTTTGGTCACTAAATATTTAGTGACAGAATTCAATTGGTCAAAAAATACATTTAGTGACCGAAATAGATTGATCAATAAAATTTATTTCATGACCGGATCAAGATAGTCACAAACATCAATATGTGACCAAATCTATTTGGTAACCAAAAAAACAATTTGTGACCTAATCAATATTGCCACTAAAAAGTTTATTCAGTGATCGATTCAATTTGGTCACTAAAAATTATTTTTAGTGACCAAATACATTTAGTCACAAAAAAACTCTTTTGGTGACAATAGTTATTTGGGTCACTAAATATGTACAATTAGTGACAAAACTCATTTTGGTCACTAAATACATATAGTGGCGGGGTATTCATGACCACTTTGTTACTTGATATAATTGGTCATTAAATATCTTTAATGACCAAAATCCAACTTTTAGTGATGATAAAATTTGAAACTAAAAGTCAATTTTCTACTATTCACCTTTGAGATTCTGCACCTTCTTCTTGATCAAGTTAAGAATCTGCTTGTTTGCTGCTTCAACTTGGCCATTGCTTCTGGGATGATGGACTGATGCAAAACGCAGCTCTGTTCCAATTTGCTTGTAAAAATCAATCATTTCATTGTTGTTGAACTGTGGCACATTATCAATGATAATTGCCATAGGAATCCCATGCAGGCAGACTATCTCTCTCCAAACGAAGAACTTTACTACTTGAGTTGTTGTTTTGGCTAATGCTTTGGCCTCAATCCACTTGCTGAAGTAGTCAACCATCACTATAATGAAGCACCATTGTCCACTTACCATGGGAAAGGACCAAGGAGATCCATCCCCCAAACTGCAAAAGTCCATTGAGTTTTAATTGATCTGAGCGACTGAGCTGACAAATGCTACAACGGAGTGAACTTATAGCATTGAGTGCATTTTCTTGCATAAGCCTCTGAGTCTTTTATTATAGTTGTCCAGAAATAACCCTGCTTGAGGATTCTTTTCTCTAAAGTCCTTGCTCCTGAGTGACTTCCGCACTAACCATAATGAACTTCTTGAAGCACAACAGGGGCATCTTCTTCTGAGACACACCTTTCCATAGCAGAAAAGAAAGTCTTTCTGTATAAGATGACTGATACCAAGTAATAATATTCTGCCTTGATTTTGAACTTCTTCTTATCTTCGATTGAAGGATAGAAGTTGCTTGTTGACCGATAAAGGACAAATTGATCAATCCAGGAGGGATGCTAATCAATCTGCATCATCTCTTCTTCATCTACAGCCGGGCGGAAGAGTTCTGAAGTTGTTCCTCCTGAAGGAAGGCCATGCTTGGCTAGAACATCCGCCTCTTCATTTTTGGTCCTCCTGATATGCTCAATCATAAAGATTTTGAATGTGCTAACCTCAACCTTAACCAAAGCAAGATACTTACTCAAGATAGGCTCTCTGGTCTCAAAATTGCCAAACACTTGCAAAGCCATCACCAAAGAATCTGTCTTGATATGAACATGATCTATTCCAAGCTCTCTCGCAATACTCAAACTGGTCAGTAACGCTTCATACTCTGCCTAATTATTGGTCGTTGGAATGAAGAATTTTTTTTCTTGCTCCAACTTGATGCCGTTAGGATTAATAAGAACCACTCCTGCTCTAAAGGAATTTTTGCCTGAGGCTCCATCAACATACATGGTCCAAGCCAAAGGAGATCTTTCTGCCTGACCAAAGGTAGACTTTGTTGTATAAACCAAAATGTCTGCTAACACCTGAGCTTTGATCGTTGTTTTGGGCACATTAGAAATTTCAAATTCACTCAGCTCTATTGTTCACTTAGCCAATCTTTCTGAGTGTTCTGGTTTTTCCAAGACACTCCTCAAAGGTTGATATGTTTCCACCTGAACTGCATGAGCTTTGAAAAATGGGCAAAGTCTTCGATCTGACATTACTAATACTAGATCCAACCTCTCCAAAATTGGGAATCTCGTTTCCGTGCTCTTGATAAAATGCCTAACATAGTAAACCGAAAACTACCTCCTATTCTCCTCGCGAACAAGAACTGAGCTGACCGCTTCCAAGCCAACTCCTAAATACAAAAACAACATTTCCCCTGATCGGGGGATCTGTAATAAAGACGTTGAAGTTAACTGCCTTTTCAACTTCTCAAAGGCTTTGGAACACTCTTCGGTCCACTCAAACTTGGACGCTCCTCGAAGAGTTCAAAAGAATGATGCACTCTTATCTCCAAGTCGAGAGATAAACCTCCTGAGACCTGCTAACCTCTCTCCTCACTGCTTAACATCCTTAGGTGACCTGTGAGGTGCATATCAATAATGGCTCTGACTTTATCAGGATTGGGAGCAAGCCCTTCCAGAGTAAGGAGATGACCAAGGAATTTCCCCTTACTCGCTCCAAAGGTACAATTGAGTGGGTTAAGCTTCATTTTATACTTTCGCAGTGTAGCAAACACCTCTGCTAAGTCATGCAACTGCAGCGAGAAGGTTTTACTTTTGATTAATAGATCATCAACATAAACTTCAAGATTTCTTCCTTTTTGATATCTAAAAATGCGATCCATCATTCACTAGTAAGTTGTGCCAACTATCTTAAGCCCGAAAGGCATTAACAAATAACAATAGCAGTCGTCATTGGTAATGAACGAGGTATGAGGAATATCGGGCTTAGGCATTATAATTTGTTGATAACCAGAGAATGCATCTAGAAAACTCATAAAAGAATACCCTACGACAGAATCAACAAATTAATCTATCCAAGGCAGGGTGTAGCAATCTTTAGGGCATGCTTTATTTTAACGAGTGAAGTCTACACACATTCTCCACTTCCCTCCAGGCTTCTTAACCATTACAAAATTTGAAACCCAAGCAGGGTATTTGTCACAACCCGCATTTTCTCCGAGGAAAACAAATTATCAAAGTAGGAGAAAACACGCGTCATGATGCCACGTCGAGCAGGGGATAAATGCTGATGCTCAAGCAAACCACTATCAACTATACTTTATGAAAATTTATGAGTTCAATGATTAGAAAATCAGTTATATTTTTAAAGGGTGTATCCCTCGGCGCGGTGGATCATCTAGTCCACAGTTTAAAAAACTATACTTATACGCTGCGGAAAATACTTCATTCAGGTTTGACATTCTAAAAAAGTGCATAAGTGCCCCTAAAGGAAAACTTATACCATGCAAGACCCTACATTTAATTTATACCATATATAAGAAAACTATTCATTTTACGTTGTTTGAAAATAGTGTTTGAGTTTTACAAAACATGCTGATCTTGTGATATACTTATAATAGTATTTTTAGGTTTAAAAGTAACTAGCAACCTAACATAAAAAATCCCCAGAGCAAGTAGACAATCTCGCAAAAAAAGGTAGCAGCAAAAGATAACATATCTAGTATCAAGTTAAATCTACCAGTGGGCGCCAACAAACTGACACGAACCCACTGGAAAGCATGTATGTCTGTAAGAAAAACAACATCAAAACTACCTCGCAAAAACAAGGAACTGATCTCTATAGCACTAGAGACCCCCAGCAACTGCACAGCACCACTAGCCGTCAGAGCGGCTACTATCCAGAACCTGAGGCATTCAAAGAAGAAATAATACCTCAGCAAGCAAAACAAGACAACTGCTCGAAAGTGTCAATCAGAAGATAAGTAAAAGAGAAAAACAAAGCAGTAACAGTCACAACTACCCAAGGAAAGGCAAAAATGAAGTGCACTAAGTGCGAGAATACAACAGTAACTCTGCCCAAAAGCTGCAGAGTCTATAAGGCTACCATGAGCCCAAAAACTGCAATCTACGAAGGAAGAAACGTCAAACACACTAAGCTGTGAGAGATGGTAGTAGCAAAATAAACAACGCGGTTCCGGGATGGAGGCAAACTCAGTCCCCATCCACCATTTCCAAGCAAACAAAGCTCAAGGGTCTACATGTGAAAGCACTAGGGGCCTCCCACCCCCTTGCCCAGCCCGTACATGGAAAAAGATAAAAGAAAAGGGTGGCCACGGCTAAATTACACAACACCACCCCCCATTAGAGCTTCAAACCACCACTACTAACCACGACCAACGATTCGGCATTTGGGAAAGAAAACATAGCCGACAAGGAACATAAAAATCAAGGAATTCACTCGGGAGCAAAAATCAAAGTGAGGGAACAGCGTTGAGTTGACTCAATACGGCTTGGCGTTGATTGAGCCCCACTCACTCAAAATCTAACCATACCTTGGCGTTGAGTGAGTTAGCCTCACTCAGCGCAAGAAACAACCATGGAGTTGAGTGAGGTTCACTCACTCAACGCCCTCCACAAGAACAGCTCTAGCGTTGAGTGAGCTAATCTCACTCAGTGCCAAAATAGCTATGGAGTTGAGTGAGGTTCACTCACTCAACGCCTCCTGCAAGAAAACTCTGGAGTTGAGTGTGCTAACCTCACTCATTTCCAAAACAGCTATGGCGTTGAGTGAGGTTCACTCACTCAATGCCCTTGCACTTAACCGCAAACAGAGACTGTAGTGTTGAGTGAGTCCACCTCACTCAACGCCAAAGCAGCAATGGCGTTGAGTGAGGTTCACTCACTCAACGCCCTGACACTTAACCGCAAACAGAGACTGCGGCATTGAGTGAGTCCACCTCACTCAACGCCAAAGCAGCAATGGCGTTGAGTGAGGTTCACTCACTCAACGCCAAAGGACTTGGTCGCAAACAGGTCTACGACGTTGAGTGAGTTCACCTCACTCAATGCCAAAACCGAAATGGCATTAAGTGAGGTCGTCTCACTCAATGCCAAAGTACTTAGCCTCAGAAAAGGCTACGGCGTTGAGTGAGCCCACCTCACTCAACGCAAAAGTACTTTGCCACATAGAAAGCTACGGCATTGAGTGAGTTCACCTCACTCAACGCCAAAACCGAAATGGCGTTGAGTGAGGTCGAATCACTCAACGCCAAAGTACATAGCCTAAGAGAAGGCTGTGGAGTTGAGTGAGCCCACCTCACTAAATGCCAAAGTACTTGGCCACACAAAAAGCCGCGGCGTTGAGTGAGTTCACCTCACTCAATGCCAAAACGGAAATGGCATTGACTGAGGTCGACTCACTCAACGCCAAAGTACTTAGCCGCTAGCAGGGGCTGCGGCGTTGAGCGAGTCCACCTCACTCAACGCCCTAGTACTTAGCTGAAAAAAGAAACAGGCCAAACTATGGCTTTGAGTGTGTGCACCACGCTCAACGCCAAAACCCGAGAGATTACAAAGTCTGGTTCTAACCAGAGCACTACCACTAAAATCTACCTCTCTCTCTCTCTCTCAGCTCCACCCGCAAAAGCACCAAACCAGAAATAAAAGTCTGGAGTCTAGATGGTGGAAACAACCAGCGGGTTGAGAAAAAATAGCACTAGGAGGGGAGGCTCATAAAGGGAAACTGAAGCACAGAGTTTTAGCAAACCAAAAGAGAAAACTTGGCTTCTATCCTACGGCTAACCAGGTAGTTAAAAGGGGAAAGATCAAAACAGCAAGTGTAAGAACCACTTGCCTCGGTTTTTCAACGAAGCTTCACTCGAGCCCTTCCTTTCCCTCGGCACCAGCAGCAGCAACACCTATCCAGCATATCCCGAGTTTTAATGGCAGAAAGAGCAAAAACCGAAAATCCAAATCTCTTAAAACTCCACGAAAATCAAATCTCTTACCGTAGAAACAAAGATCTAAGAGAGAGCAATCCAGATCCGCTCCGGAATCGAAATCCGTCCATAAACGCACCCGAATCGCCGTCCGAAGGGGTAGCAGGTCTGGCAGTTTTCTTGTGTTTTTCGCGAACAGGAGCAGGCGACGTTTTCTTCGGAAAGAAGATGAATGGTCCCGCTAATTTGGCTTAAGGCTTTTAAATAATCCTAAATACGCCTATACAGTCTTAATCGCCTCCTAAGCTGCCGGTTCACTCTTAAAGCTTTTGACCGAGGAAATTATTTAAATAGCTTTATTAATACATATTGCATTTATTATTAGCACACCAAAAACGACGCGAAAACCAAATTACCTCAGAATTCGACGAAATTCACACCCTAGCTAATTACCTATGCTACAAACACAACGGCGAAGTCGAAATTAACTTTCGACGAACAGAACTTGTGTTATACCCACCCGAAGCCAAAACACAAGCATCCCCCGAGAGGCCACACCGGGTCACCCAAAACGGCTCGGCTTGCTAGGGAGATCTTGCCAATAGGCTACAAAATAGGCCACTCAATTCTAAGGAGTTAAGACCACACTCCACAGATGACACAAGCCAAGAAAACGCGTCGACGTAACGCCAAATGACAATTAAATAATCGTAGAAAAATCGGGGGCGTTACAATATTGAATTTCACGAATAAATTGTGCCTTAAGGAGTTTGGCAACCTCCTCTCTGATCGGTTCAGCAAGCTTTGTCGCCACATCTCTTTTCTTTAGCTGCACCGACTTAACAGCTGGATCAACGTTGAGATGGTGGAAGGCAACATCAGGATGAACTCCTGGCATGTCCTCTACTGACCAAGCGAAGACATCCAGGTTCTTCAGCAGAAAAGAGATCAATACGGCCTTTTTATCTTCTGGTAACTCGGAGTTGATGGAAAGCTTTCTCTCCTCCCCTTCATCAATGGGGACTCTTTGAGTCACCTGGGAAGGTTCTAGGTGAGCTCCTTCTCTATCATCAGCTTCTTCTGAATTGGGGGACTCTTTTGGAGTTGTAGCTGAACAGGCGGGAGGATTGGTCTCATTCATGTTCACTGTGCAGACGTAGCACTCCCGAGCCTACTTTGGATCACTCCTAATCCTGCATATACAACCATAAGCATCGAACTTGATCGCAAGGTTAAATGTTGATATGATATTTTGGTATTTATTGAGCAGCGACCTCCCAAAGATGGCATGGTAGCTTCTTGGAGCATCAACTACCACGAACTGAATTTGCTTTGTCACCCCTCCTAGCCCCACTGAGAGTGTGACACATCCGTCAACCTCTTTTCTCTTTCCATAAAAGCCATAGAGTGGACTTTATGTGGAAAGCAGAGGCTTTCTAGTCTTTAGGGCCTCAAAAGTTGGATTTAACATGCGGTTGGCGAAACTACAAGTGTCAATCAAGATTCTGTCCACTATATACTCTTCAATGACGAAATATATCACGATGGCATCATCGAACGGATTGGCGGTCGGGGGAAGGTCTCCTAGACCAAAAGTTATAACACCCGCTGATGGATCAGAAGAAGAGGCGGAGGCAACGTCCGCTTGAGAGACCCTTGAAATGGAAGATTTCCTAGTAGACTCGGTCCATGCTCCACCTTAAATACAGAAGAGCCGCCCTAAGTCTACTTCATTGTTGGAGTTGAAGCATTCTCTTTCAATATTGATTAGCCTGAGACGGCCAACATCCTATATCTCCTCGCACACTCATCGAGCTTCGACTACCTCCTTGCCCTTGAAGGTAGATGGCTTTGAAGAAACATCCTTCTTGCCCAAATCTTTCATTTTACCTTCGGCAATCAGCTTCTCCACTAGTTGACGCAGGGATCTGCAGTTCCCAGTCAAGTGCCCCTTCTCCTTATGGAACTCGTAGAAGAGGTCTTAGTTCCTTGGCTTCCATTCCCTTGGAGGTCCCTGCTTCTTCTCATCAGATTTCCTCTGCAAAATCTACATGACCTCAGCGATATCAAAGCCAGTATCTGCGAACTCCTCTGTGGAGTCACTGATTGGCTGTCGTGGAACAAATAGAGCTTCTTGAAGGACTGGCAAAACCTGAACTGGCGGAGCGTGAGCGGTGGCCAACGACAGTCTTTGATCATGAAACTTTTGATGGCCAAGGAATGGTTTCTTACGGCGAATGTGGCGGACCCTCTGAGAAGGAGGCTGAAAATCAGGGCCAGGAGACCTAGCGGAGCGATGATCGGCTGAGGAGCTGGAACCATCCCTTCCTTCAGCCTTAGCTGTCAGGGATGAGATGTAAGATGGATTGGCGTTCTCTCCCTCGATGAAGCTGTTGACGGAGCAATAAGCTTATAGTAGATTGTTGGCGCCTTGGTTGTGGCTTTCAACTTCAAAGGACCCTCCCAGAGGCCATGAACCAAAGCGATTTTGTAATAATCAGGATGGATGTTCTACACCCCCTAGATCTCATTTTGAAAGCGATATACGAATCAGGAAGCTGATTCGTTATCCTTCTGCTTGATGTCAAAAAGCACTATAGGAACATCCTTCTTCTTCTTGGAGGTAGCAAACCTCAGGAGGAGTTCCATGCAGAACTTGGAAAATGAAGAAATTGAAATTGCTGGCAGTTCATAGAAACACTCTCTCACCTTACCATCGAGAGTAGTGACTAAAAGCTTGCATTTGATCGCGTCTGAGAGGCATCTCAAAGCTACTGCCCCCTCAAAGGCCTGCAGATGGGCCACTGGATCAGTTTCCCCTAAATATAGAGACAGACGAGGCTCCCTGAAATTGCTTGGAGCTGCCTCCCATCGGATTATTTCCACGAAGGGAGATAGGGTTTCAACATCAGCTTGGTAGGTGAGGCGGACTAGAGCAGGAATGTCCGCGGGCTGGGCGGACTGATGATAAGCAAAATCGAGCTGACGGGCTAAACTGACCCTAGCGGCCTCTCTGAAGAAATCCATAAAAGAAGCAATCTGGTCCTCTTGAGGAAGTAGAGGAGTTGCGGTCTGAGCTGGAGGGTGAGCTAGAGGAGAAGGATTAGCTGCTGAAGATTGTCAAAGTGGAGTTCGGTGGACTGGAGTCTTGCAAAGTGGAGTGTCCGCGAGATCTGTTACGGGCTGAGAAGCAAGCCGTTGAGGTAGCACGCTGAGCGCCTGACTGATCGCATCTAGACGGTGATCGGTCTCTCTGCGAGATCGTTCAGCCTCCCAACGAGACTGATCGATCGCATCCTAAAGTGAATCCTCTGACGAACTGGAGCGGTCTAATCGGAGAGCTCGGCGGTCTGACATTCTAGTTCGCGGACTTCGAAAAAATACTTAGATCTGAAGGTCGCGTGTTAACTATTGATGCGTGAAAACGGACACCACCAGTTAACGGCTTGAACATGGGAGAAAGGAAGGAGTAAAATAAAAGACTGCTGATGCGTTGAACGACAAGTGTATCGGTCGCACAAGTAATATAAAATTGTTGGCTTTCCCAAGTATCGATCTCATCAAGGAACACAGTAAGGGGGGAGTTGCTATCGAGGAGGACTTGAGATTGAAGTTCTAAGGTTGGAGTTAACTATGGGGGTTTTGATGGTTGCAATTAAATAAAGCAAAACACTAACAACTACTCCTATACAATGCCGCAATACATCGCTGTGCTAGGCGGGATGGAAGACTACACGGGTTGTTATGCACCGAATCGATGGGCAGATGGACGAGTAGGCAAGCATAAGAACAAGAATTTGAGGGTCGTAAGCACCTCTTCGCTACACACGATTCAAGCAATTGCTAGAATGACAAGAACAGATGGATGGCGATGGAAAAAAGGCGCAACTCAAGCAACTTAAGCATAAACAATACAAGTTCACATAGACATGAAACTAATAATGTTTACAACTAAGAGCACATCATCAAAACAAAAGTTCTAACTACACATAAACAATAATAAAGGAAGAACAAGTCAAGAGATCGATCGAATCCGAAGGCTCATCGAGGGGTCGCGGAATGAATCGTCGGGTTGTCAATCCACGCCCAAGCTCAGTTCTCAACTACGTCCGGGGTAGAGAAGGGTTGTAACTACCTTACAATGGAGTCGTCTTCTTCGTGTCACGATCCAGAATAAAGTTGCAAGTTTCCCTTCGCTTGTTAGCTATGGCGTCGAAGCTAAAAATAGAGCTTAGAAGATGAAGGAGAAGGCCGAGAGCAAGCACCGACAAGGTATAGGCTTTGCGAGCATGGATGGAGCTTCTCACCTTGGTGGAAGATGAAGGGCGGAGGTTGAAGGGTAGAAATTTGCCCTAAAACATTGTCGGATCAGCTGGAATGGAGTTGGATCGGAAAAATGGATTCCCCACCCCTTGATGGTAGAAAATCTGCGCTTTAAATAGAAGAATGTCAGAAAAATAGGCACTCACAGTTTGGCGCACGACCGTGCGTTTGCGTTAAAAGTGTGTTATTAACTTCCTGTCCAAGGTTGATGAAGATTATGCCTTGACCCGTGCATTTTACTCGCGCACGGGCGCTTCCGCCCGTATGAGAAGGAAATCGCACGAGTAACCACAGAGCGTAGGAATTCAAGGGAAAATAGAGGAATCATGCGTTTTGTTTGCGCAAGGGTGCTTCCGCCCATGCGATAAGGAAACACACGGTTAACCTGTGTTATAAGGAAATCAAAACAAAAGAGCAGGTCATGCGATTCCTTCTCGCACGATTTGGCCGAAACCATGCGGGAACCAATCGCACTGGTAGCCACAGACGACCAAAATTGCTGAATAAAACGCACGGATTCCACGAAATCATGCAAAATCAAATCGCACGACCGTGTGTTTCACCTAGAATTTGGAAATTAAATCCAGGACGTCACGACCACCTGCAGATAATAAGCAAAAACTGGTGCACATGCTCCGAGCATCAGAATGCTAATAAAACAAAACAAAATAGAACCTCGAGGAGCACCAGGTGCTTACCCTCGACAAACAGATGCGCAATCGCACAACTAGGGCAAAAAATATGCACTTAACGTGATAAGCACCATCACTTGAATATCAATGAAAACATATAAAAATGAAGTGCATCAACGCGAAAAATAGCCGAGATGAGTAAGAAAAACACTATATAATTGGGACTCATCACACCCCCAGAGTTAAACCTTTGCTCGTCCCGAGTAAATCATCACTTCGTGGACTCGTAAATAGATAGCTTCCTAGAAATTTCTAAAATAAGTAGAATGAGAAATCAACTACTCATGGGTGCGTAAAATAAAATAGAAAAACTTTCTAATTATGCTACGAAATTTATAAATTTCGACAAATTTAAAAAGATATTGCGGCTACTCAAAAATG
This sequence comes from Platanthera zijinensis, assembly GCA_039513925.1. Lineage (NCBI taxonomy): Eukaryota > Viridiplantae > Streptophyta > Magnoliopsida > Asparagales > Orchidaceae > Platanthera > Platanthera zijinensis. The sequence goes on along the minus strand of CM077084.1, from coordinate 201,126,805 downwards.
GAATGGCGGAGAATCGCTCGGTCCTATGTAACAAGAAAGTAGGCAGGGCACTAAGCTGAGAAATCCCAAAGATCGGGGATCAAGATCACTTCCAAAGGAATTCACCAATGTCGGGGACAATATGCTTTCCCGGTCACACTCTCTCCAAAGCGCTAGCTAGACTCAAACATGAATCTTTAGGGCTTTAGGATAAATAAGGTGGCTTGGGTGAAGACCTATGTAAGGATGTAAAAAGGAAAAATAGAGGCTACGCACAACCCAAATGAGCTCATATAAAAGTTAATTCTCTAGCCACCACAATAAGTAGGCGCACCACACCGCCAAATATAAAACAAAAACAAGGTGTGTGCATTACCAATCACCACAATCTCAAATAAAATTTTCAGTTTTAAATTTTTCTTTCTTTTCTTTTCAAACTTCTTTTCAACAATCAATCTTCAAATATTTTTCTTTTCAAATCAACTTTTTGTTCTTAAACATTTCAGCACGTACATCAATGAAGAACATCCACACATCCACTATGAAAACACCACATCAACATCCCAATCATGAAAAATCATAAAACTAAAGCTAGACTTGGGTATGCGACTAGGATAGGATATAAAGCTTTGGTGAAATAAAATTGTGGAGCTGAATCAAAAGAAGGGTAGGAATAATGTGGGCTAACAAGGATTACGTTGGGAAGGGTACGAGGCTCAACAGGGCCAAAATGATGGCCTACATCACGCTCGCGTTTGACTAACCCTGCACCAATGCTTCGAGAGTAGCTTGGGGAAAGTTCTTAGCCTCCAGGAAAGATAATCCTTCCTCCCGACTCAAGCAAAACGATGCTAGTGACAGCTACACACATTCCTACATTACCTTTCGATTACTCCAGATTCATCGAGTTTGAGTAGCGCAAACAAAATTTACAAAAGTAGAGAAAGGTATAAATCAAAAAGCATAGAAAGAAATTAGATCTATTTTATTTCTACAAACCACGAGTACCCGATTAGGAGCCTGCATGAGTTTCGAACTACTCAGTTCTAAAATCCTAAGCAAACACCCTATCTAAAAATCGAAAAATGAAATTAAATCGACCTGGTCTGAGCGCTCGTTTAAGATGCGCTCAAGCGGGTATAGGTGCACAAAGCATAGGTGAAAATTAAAAAAAAGAAAATGAAAACGTACTTTGGTATGAAAGCGATAAAAATTCCTGTGCACGGGTAACTCAATAGTGCTCTCCCCCCAAACTTAAGCTAAACATCTTATCACAACATTTACAATAGCATCGAATAAAATAAGGGTAAAGGAAGAGGTTACCCCATGCTCGGCCAATGAGCATACCAGAAGATTGGCGTTAAACCTTTGCATCCAAACCTGTAAAAATAAATAAACTACTCCTCCGCCGCACAAATGAAAAATGCATCATCTGCAACATTAGCTCCAACAAAACAAAACAAAAACTAAGACAGGAATAATGTTAAACTAAGCAATGTTTTCAATTTATTTAACTAAACAGAATTATGAAATACATAAGAAAAAACTAAACAACAAGGGGAATGGTAACACAACATCTATAAAAGACCACCCTAGGGATGAATCCCCAGCTGAAAAAAGTACAGTACAACACTAGTTACACAAATAAAATGTACAAACATGATGGAATTCAAAGCATAAAAACAATAACAAGAAACAAAAATCCCATCAAGGGAGAAAAGTAAATTCACTAAGGCCGATCAAAAAATGGAGGCGAAGGCAGAGGCGAAGTACGAGCTCACGAGGTAGAAGCACGAGCGGGATCGGTAGGAGGCACCTGAAGAAAGTCTACGATGCGCTCCGTAATTCTATGCTGCTTGCGTATCAGCTGCTCCAATTGCACTTGCCGCGCGTAAGAGTCGGGATAATCATCTGCAAAACTCCTGCGTTGCGGGGCAGGGGAAAAAGACTGGAGCGAATGGCAAACTATGGACAGGGGAGACACCATCAAACCCGCTGGGCTCCGAAGAAGAGCAAGCACATGCAGACGAGGCCCTAGCTGGCTGCGGCTCATGATCAACAGTACGAACAACATATCGCCAAGTTCCACGGGAAGAAACGCGTCGCACCTAACTGAAGGCCATCATGATGGTTGCAGAAATAAAATCACTGCGGGAGCAGGGAGTAATGGCAGGCAAGCCATCAAACACAACCAACCCTTGGCAATTCGTGTAATATACTGCAAACAACTAATGCCCTTCAGTGGGACGTACTAGCCTGGTGAAGAAAATAATCGGCCAAAACTCGGCCTAGGTGCAGAGGGACGCTGTGCTGCATGCTATAAAGATAGAGAAGATATGACCAACCCCCAACATTCTGGCTCATTACGCAGGCATTGATACTATGGCTGATCAAGTGCTGAACGTAGCAGAGTGCAGGAGAGATGCTGGGCGAGGATTTATCTGCACGAGCCTCATACTGCTGTGTCAATCCGGTAATCTCCTGCAAAAATGCATGAGGAGATACACCCTCGGGGAATTCATGGGGTCGCTAAAGAACATCAAACTCCATGAGTTCTTCAATGGTGTATATCCCTGCATGTACGACGAGCATACCCACACTACAAGTGTAGGGACGGGAGTTCATCCGAAATGACACAGAAGTAGACTCTCAAGTGGTTGTGTAACGTCAGTCTAAGACACGAAAAGTTGTGAGGAACTCAATAGTTAGTTCACGGAACCCGGTCTCCCGAATCGCAAAGAGACCGCGCCATGAACCAACGTCGAGTAAGCGATCCACTTCAAGATTTAGCCTGACGGCCGCAAGCACTGCGTCCGATACATAGCAGAAATACAAAAATTGTTTTTGCACCAAAAGATAAAACATCATGGGCATCTAGGGATGCCCAAAGCATAGCATCCTCTCCGCATCTTCAACATCCACCTCAGATTCCGGAGAATCTTCCCTCTCTTCCAGAATCAAATTTCGAGTAGAGGAAGAGGAAGCTCCACCACGGCCAAATTTACGGCTAATTAATTTCATAAAACCCAAGGTGAAGAAGATGATAGAAATGAGAAAGAGAAGTGAAGGGAAGGAGGAGAAAATTGAGGAGAAGGGGGAGGAAGAGATCGCCGGAGAAGATGAAGGAAGTCGAGCCATCAGGAAGCCGCACGAAGGTTTAGGGCAAGCGTGTGATAGGCCGATCGGTCGAGCGTTTATATTAATAGAACGAACGATCGTGCAATTCTATCGCGCAAGTTCCTAGACCGTGCGATGCAGCAAAATGGCTCTATTCGCTTCATTTTCTTCGAAAATTCATCTCCTGCACAAACAACAATAAACACAAGACAAATGGAACAAAATAACAAACTTGGTGACTAAGCAATCAACCCGAAATAAGAGCAAACAACAAAATTTTTCAAACATGCCGAAAACAAACTAGAAAATTCGCTAAAACTGAAATTAAAACGGCAGAAAAGTTAAATATTACTCCTACTCCTAGATAAATACTAGTGTTATTGTCATCCCAACACGACTTATTCGAACGGCGAAAAGTCTTAACTAATGGGTCTATGAAAAGCAAAATGAATATGTAACTTGCCTAATTCCCGTTGCGGTAGAAAGTACCGATACAGAGATAGAACAGTTACTCCTATACCTACATAAAAATACTTGAAAATCTCAGGTAGAGGAAGTAGGAAATAAGATGAGGAGGAGCACTGGTCCTCGCTCGTCTCATCATAAAAAATATCCTTGCCTTGCAAAGTATCGTACACCACCGGTTTGTAGGAGGCGATGGCAACGAAAAAAATGCCAGGAGCAATGACAACCTCACATACCCGTGGAGATTTCACCTACAAAGGCTCAGATAGAGAAGATGGATCAAGAAATAAAAGAGAAGAAGAACTAAAATAATTGCAAAAATGGTGAGTGATCCCGTAATCACTCTCAGCGGGATCCATGCAAAGATCATCATCGGTGTCATATGAGTCGTATTGCGGAGAATCCGATAATTCGAGGTCCACGGTGGTAAGGGGGATCATCTCATCTAATAATGATGTGCAAACCTCCGAATCGGACAAAGAATACTCCTCGTCCCACCAGAGTGCGTAAGAGCGATCAGAATATCCACATTCTCCATAAGAGATAGCGGAATCCTCATCCCACTTCGACGCAACCTCAGTCACCGAACCATCCATAAATACGGAATCATCGGCCGACTCATAATAAAAAGGAATAGCAAATTCCCACAAAAACTGCGGAAGGGCAGAACTGCTCTCTAAATCAAACATTGGATGATCAAGCCCAAACGCCCAATCATTCGTAGACACAAACCCATCGTCTACCGGAACAATCTCATCGTCCCAAGCAGGAGCATCCATGAGTTCAAGATCCTCTTCATGTGGGCTAACATCCGAGTGAAATAAATCACTCAATGGAAGCTTGTAAAAAAGGGATCGAAGGACCTATGAAATACCTGTAAGCAGCGAGAGATTCTTCAGTAATCTCATCGAGTAAAGAACGAGCATGGTGAGCCATGTCTTTGTATGGGCCAGGCAATACCCTGGGAGGTTTAGCTCCAGCAGTCTTCCGCAAGCAGGAGGTTGCAGCAGATACACCCACAGAGAGAGAAGACCCACATTAGCGAGGTCAATCCTTCACCCTATGACCTATACCTTGACATATAATACACCTGAAACAATGCTCGGCTATCATATCATCCATGGCGTCAATGTATCGGCGCATAGTGTCAATAAGACGGCACTCGGCAACTGAATACATCACGAATAAAAAGAATTTGTAGAACAAATGCTACACACTAGAATAAACAATAGTAAAGATCCGCTATAAAAAAAATAAAAAAAGGATAAAAAAATTGAAATAGAAAAAGGAAAAAAAACGCTAAAATTCTAAAAACATCAATCAAAAGTCTTCTAATCAGAAAAATCACACGACAGTGCTCCCCGGTAACGGCGCCAAAAACTCGATGCGTTGAACGGAAAGTGTACCGGTCACATAATTAATATAAAATGGGTGGCTTTCCCAAGTATCGATCTATTCATGGAACACAGTAAGGTGGGAGTTTCTATCGAGGAGGACTTCAAATTGAAGTCCTTCGGTCAGAGTTAACAATCTTGGTTTTGATGGTTGCGATAAAATAAAGCAAAACACTATCAACTACTCCTATGCAATGTCGCTATGCATCGCTTCGCTAGGCGGGATTAAAGACTACACGGGCCTCTATGCACCGAATCGCTGGGCGGATGGACGAGTAGGCAAGCGTAAGAGCAAGAATTTTAGGGTCATAAGAACCTCTTCGCTATGCACGATTCTAGCAATTGCTAGAACATCAAGAACAGATAGATGACAGATGGAAATAATGGCGCAACTCAAGCAACTTAAGCATAAACAATACAAGTTCACATTGACATGAAACTAATAATGTTTACAACTAAGATCACATAATCAACACAAAAGTTCTAACAACACATAAACAACAATTAAGGAAGAACAAGTATGGAGATCGACCGAATCCGAAGACTCGTCGAGGGGTCGCGGAAGGAATCACCGGGTTGTCAATCCGCGCCCAAGCTCGGTCCTAAACTACGTCTGGGGTAGAGAAGGGCTGTCACTACCTTCAAATGGACCCTTTTTCTTCGTTTCACGATTCGGAAGAAAGTTGCAATCTTCCCTTAGCATGTTAGCTATGGCGTCGAAGCTTAAAAAAAAGCTTAGAAGATGAAGGAGAAGGCCGAGAGCAAGCAGCGGCAAGGTATAGGCTTCATGAGCATGGCCGGAGCTTCTCCCCTTGGTGGAAGATGAAGGGCAAAGGAGGAAAGGCGGAACTTTTCCTGAAAATGCAGCTAGATTGGCTGGAATGAAGCTGGATCGAAAAAATGGATTCCCCCCCCCCTTGATGGTGGAAAATCTGCGCTTTAAATAAAAGCAGGTCAGAAAAATAGGCACGCACGATTCGGCGCACGACCGTGCGTTAACCGTCCGTTATTAACTTCCTGGCCAAGCCGGATGAAGATGATACGTTGACACATGCGTTTTAATCGCGCACAGGAGATTCCGCCCATGCTAGAAGGAAATCGCACGGGTAACCACAGAGCTCAGGAAATCAATGGAAAATAGAAGAATCGTGTGTTTTGCTTGCGTAAGTGCGCTTCCGCCAGTGCGTGAAGGAAACACACGGTTAACCTGTGTTAGAAGGAAATCAAAACAAAATAGCAGGCCGTGCGATTCCTTCTTGCACGGTTTGGTTGAAAATGTGCGGGAACAAATCGCACGGGTAGCCACAGATGACCAAAATTGCTGAATAAAATGCACAGATTCCACGAAATCGTGCGAGAGCAAATCACACGACCGTGTGTTTCACTAAGAATTTGGAAATTAAATCCTGGACGTCACGACCACCTGCATACAATAAGCAAAAATTGGAGCACATGCGCCTAGCAGCAGAATGCTAATAAATCAAAACAAAAAGAATCTCTAGGAGCACCAAGTGCTTACCCTCGACAAACAGATGCGCAATCGCACAACTAGGGCCAAAAATATGCACTTAACGTGATAAGCACCATCACTTGAATATCAATTAAAACATCTAAAAATGAAGTGCATCAACGTGAAAATAGCCCAGATTAGTTTTAAAACACTACATAATTGGGACTCATCAACAGCAAGCAGTTATCTACTAGCGGACTAAAGAAACCAGTGTCGTGAGCCATGACAACAATAAACTTCGCCCGTTGTGGCCTGAATGCCTCTCTTGTGACGGGCTTTCCTTTGATTGCAAAATGACCAGTTACAAGTAGAGGAAAGAAAACTGAATGAAGAGCAAGTTGGAGACTACAAAGCCCGAGATTCGAGTCCACAGCCTTTAACAAGTAGGCTCCTGGGCTCGAGTCAGTGTGCGTTGGGTGCACCGTATCCCTCTATTTATAGGTTTGGGGGCCTTCCCAAACAGGCAGTGCTAAAATAACTGGCTGCCTGAGGTACAGGAGAACCGGGCAGCGGTGACGGGAATCAAAAAAGTAAAGACCAGCAGTCCACGCAAGAGGCGCGGACTGGGCTAGCGAGCTGGAGCTTCCATATGGCTGCAGGGAGATACCCTGGCTGATTGGCCGCATTCTGTGTGGGCTGGCATTTGAGTCCACCTGAAGAGCTGGCGAATGATCTGGAAGCTGATCACAAGAGGTCGGGCTACCTGGGCAGACTGGACGATCGAGTCCGTCGCTAAAGGAGGTTGGCGGTGGGGACCTGGCTAGACGACTTGGGCGGACTGAGAACTGATGTCCTCCACTTGGGGATCCTTTGATCAATGATCTTGATGAACTTAGCGGACTGTCAAAGCTGAGTCCGCCGAAGGTGGAGAAGGATCTGTCCTGCCAAACATGTTGCGGATTCTAGGGTTAACAGGACAATTCTTCGACTACAGACAAAAATCAAATTAAAGCTTCTCCATTAATCATACCTAGCTGATTTAGGAGGAACAAATGTTTATTTTCATCTAAGGGTTTGGTGAAAATATCTGCCTTTTGTAAATCAGTAGAGATAAAGAAAAGATTAATTTTATTTTTGTCCACATTGTCTCTAATGAAATGATGTCTTATCTCTATATGCTTGGTCCTACAATGATGCACTGGATTTTGTTCAATTGAAATTACACTGGTATTTTCACAAAATATTTTTTAATTATTTAAGTTGAAACCATAATTCAAAAGTTGGTTTTGAATCCACAAAATCTGTGAAGAGCAACTACCTGTTGCTATGTATTCAGTTTCAATAGTTGAAGTTGATACAAATGTTCGCTTCTTGCAAAACAAAGACACAAGCCTATCACCAAGGAAAAGACAAGTTCCTGATGTTCTTTTCCTTTCAACTTTACATCCAACAAAGTCAGCATCTGAGAATCCAGTTAATTCAAATTCTGACTCAGTAGGATACCAAATTCCTAGATTAGGAGAACCCTTTATATATCTTAAAATCCTTTTTAATAAAATAAGGTTAGATTCTTTAGGGTTGACTTGATATCTAGCACAAATACAAGTAGCAACGTAATATCAAGCTTACTAGCTGTAAGATACAATAAGGACCCAACAATATCCCTATATGTTTTCTGATCAACAGGTTTGCCCTGTTCATTAGAATCAACTACAGCATTGGAGGGCATGGGTGTTTTTATGGCTGAGGCATCTGACATCCCAAATCTTTTAAGTAGCTCTTTAGCATATTTAGACTGGGATATAAAGATACCATCAGTGGTTTGCTTAACTTGAATACCAAGGAAGTAGGATAGTTCACCCATGCTACTCATTTCAAACTTTAAATGCATCTGGTCAGAAAACCTTTTGAAAAGTTTGGAATCAGTAGAACCAAAGATTATATCATCTACATATATTTGTACTACAAAAATTTTAGATTTATGATGTCTTATAAATAAAGTCCAATGCTCAATGCCTCTAATGAACTTATGCTCTAAAAGAAAACTAGCCAAAGTCTTATACCAAGCTCTTGGAGCTTGCTTTAGACAATAAAGGGCTTTATGAAGCTTAAAAACAAAAGAGGGATGAGTTTAAGAAATAAAAGCTAGAGGTTGTTCAACATAAACTTCCTCTTTAAGTTCTCCATTTAGAAAGACATTTTTTACATCAATCTGATATACTTAGAAGTTCTGGAATACAGCATATGCAAGAAAGATCCTGATAGCTTCAAGTCTTGCAAGAGGAGCAAAGGTTTGATCATATTCAATGCGATCATCCTGTGAATATCCTTGGGCTACAAGCCTTGCTTTGTTTCTTACTATTACTCCTTATGCATCCAACATGTTCCATAAGACCCATTTAGTTCCAATGACTGGGTAGTCGTTGGTTCTTGGAACTAAATCCCAACTCTACACCTCTCAAATTGATTGAGATTCTCTTGCGTTCAAATAATCCAGTGGGGATATTACTCTGCATCATTAATGGATTGAGGCTTAATTTGAGAAATGAAGCAAGCATGCATCTGATCTTGGTTGAGTTGATGTCTTGTTTGCACACTAACTATAACACCTCTACCCGTCACGTAGGATATAATAGAGGGTCCGGCCGGGGTCCCAAACCATATTCCACAAACAAGGGGAGAACTTACTAAATATTATCAAAAACATCGAACCCTAACACAATGCATTCTAGCAGAAGCTTCATGGTTGAAAACTTGAACTCATTAAGAATAAAAATGTCCATTACTACCAATTAGGAATGTATACAACCAAACACACAAGGTACATGGCCTTATAGCCTTACAAGTTTATCTTAAAAAAGATGTGGTTTACAAACATCGGCGCGCAGGCCGGCCACACATGAACAAGAGTAAACAAAACATTCCTTCGATGGCAACAACGCAACCTGGGCTTTAGCCCGCTATTTCATGCTTGGGCCAACACTACCTACAAAGAAGCAATCCACCAAGCTGTGGAAAACAGGGAAACGGCCAGCATTTAGCTGACCAATTATAACTACCCTGCCCCTAGCACGAGGCAGCTGAATTCCTTTCCTGCAAAGCATTTTAGTCATATAACATATATATATAACAATCCACCAAGGACGTGGATAACCTCACAAGTCAATACATATCACAAACGCTGCCACGACGGCCCGACGTTCCGTGCACTCAGGGCACATTATTGGTGTACCAGAAAACCAGGGCCCCACCACCGTTCAGGGGTCAATGCTGTGGAACTAGACTTTCTCCCCCTCTATTTAAGTATTTGTTTTAGCACCACCGATAGCACCACTGGTGGCCGTATTTCTCCTCCTTTTCTTAACCTTGCTCCCCTCTCTCTCTTCTTCTTAGAAAGAGAATGGTGATGATAGAATGAGAATTAACTCATCCATTCCCGCACTTAACCCTTCAGGAATTACCCAGGGTTTTTTTGATATTCATCAAAGGAAAGTAACGACTCAGATTTGCTCTGAAAAGCATCTTCAATGGCCTGACACGGCGTATGACACGCCCATGTCACAGGACATGTACTTTAAGTGGCAAACAACTGACTCAAACTTGAACAGGACATGGGCTTAGACACGCCCGTGTCAAGCACTTAACACGCCCGTGTCAAGCACTTGAAACGCTCGTGTCACCAAGTACACGCCCGTGTTGAGGGGCTTGCCCCTCAATTGACACAGGACCAACAAATTCAAAAAAGGCTACGGGTCCCCAACACGACCATGTCAACTTTGACACGGCCGTGTTGACTAGTACACGCCCGTGCTCCAGGCTGTGTACTTTAGTCAGAACCGCCCGAAACAACCCGAGAACGACTTGGGTATTTGACACGCTTGTGTCACCAACTAACACGCCCGTGCAAGTACTGTTCATACCCGTGTTTCCAGCCATATTCCACACTTGACATAGCCAGACTAACACAGATTAGGATACGGCTCTGGACACGCCATGGTCCAAGGCCGTATCACCTCATTTTGGTTTTGGGGCATTACAACTCACCCTCCCTTAAGAGAATTTCGTCCCGAAATTGCTAAAGTACATAGTTCGAAGCAAAAAAAACTATTTGTTCAAATTATAAGGTTACAACAGCCTCACCCAAACAGCTCGGGAATTCAGTACGCATGGTTTATTCCTGCTCCCATGACAACTCCTCACGGCCATTGTTGTCCCACTGTACCTTGACCATCCCGATAACTTTGTTTCGTAGCTGTTTAACCGCCGTATCCTACATCCGAATAGGCCTAACTTTCGTTGTTAGCCCTCTTTCGACTGATACTTGATCTCTAATAACCACCTGTGATGGTTCTTTCACTGCTTTCTGCAACACCGAAACATGAAACACATCACATAAACCGTTCAGCTCTAGCGAAAGTGATAACCGATAGGTATCTTCACCAACATGCTCTACCACTTCAAACGGTCCTAGATAACTCGGGCTCAGCTTTTTCAGACGCCGTATCTTGGACACACCTTTAATGGGTTTGATCTTCAAGTATACACAATCTCCCACCGTAAACTCTATGTTTCGGTGCCTGGCATAGTAATACTTATCTTGCCTGTCTTGAGCCACCAACAATCTTTCTCGTATAAACTCTATAATTGAGTTGGCATCATCCATCTCCTTTCGTTTGTACAACTTTGTTTCGCCAGTCTCCGCCCAAGCTAAAGTTGTACGACATTTCCTACCATATAAAGCCTCAAAGGGCGCCATCTTGATACTAGCTTGGTAGCTATTGTTGTAGGCAAACTCAATGATAAAGAGATGATCTTCCCAACTCTTCCCGAAATTTAGCGCACACATTCAGAGCATATCCTCCAACATCTTGTTGGTCCTTTCGGTCTGACCATCCGTCTGAGGATTAAAATTCGTGCTGAAATATAATTTTGTACCCAACAGTTGGTGGACTAATCTCCAATCTTCCAAAGTGAAATGCCCATCTCGATCAGTAATGATGCTACGGGGCACACTGTGCAATCGTACAATAGTATCCACATACATCTTTATAAACTTTTCAACGTAATGGTCCTTCAGGTTCGGGATGAGTGCGACACCTTGGTTAACCGGTCCACAATCACCCAAACCGCATCATTTCCACGATGTGATCTCGACAACCCATGCACGAAATCCATGGAAATATCATCAAAATTCCACACACGGAAAGGCAATGACTTCAGAAAACCTCCCAGTTTTTGGCATTCAGCCTTTACTAAGGTACAAGTTTGACATTTAACAACATAGTGCGCTACGTCCTTCTTCATTCCAGGCCACCAGAAAATTTTCTTCAGATCCTTATACATCTTCGTGCTCCCGGGGTGAATCAAATACTTTGTGAAGTGGGCTTCATACATTAATTCTTCACAAAGTTTACCCATACCTAAGACACACAAACGACCGTCCTTCCGAAAAAGGTCGTCCTTAAAGGAAAACTTAGAATCTACACTTTTCGCTGTATAGCATTGTAGACTTTCATCAAGTGATGTCGCTTGTCGAACTCTATCTGTCAGGTAACACTGTACCTCCGTCCAGTTTAAGCACGCATTTGCAGTTGAATTCTTTTCAACACAAGGAATATCTAATGCTTCCAGTTCTCGAATTAGGCTTTCTTCATGCCGTAGCAACCAATTTTCCCTTCCCGGAGTCCTACGACTCAATGTATCTGCGACTACATTCCCTTTACCTGGAGTATAATGAATCTGGAAGGTGTAGTCACCAAGAAACTCCATCCACCTTCTCAGTCGTATATTATGCTCCTTCTGGTCCAACAGATATTTCAGGCTCTTATGGTGCGTTAATATATCCACCTTCACTCCATATAGGTAATGACGCCATAGTTTAAGTGTGAATATCACCGCCGCCAACTCCAAATCATGGATGGGGTAATTTCGTTGGTGCACCTTTAACTAGCATGAGCCATATGCTATCACCTTTCCGAACTGTAGAAGAACGCAGCCTAAGCCGCTCCTTGACGCATCACTAAAAACCACAAAGCCGTATTGACCACGTGGCGATGTCAAGATTGGCACCGTAGTCAAATGACTCTTTAGATCTTCAAAAGCTCATGCACACTCGGGCGTCCAAATAAACTTCTGATCCTCCCTCGTCAGTGTGGTGAGAGGCAAGGTTATCCTCGAGAAGTTCTCTACGAAGCGCCTGTAGTAGCTCGCAAGCCCAAGGAAACTCCTGACTTCTGCTACTGTAGTGAGAACATGCCACTCCAATATCGCAACTATCTTGGAAGGATCCACCGCAATGCCCTCACCACTAACCATATTGCCAAGGAAAGCCACTGACGACAGCCAAAACTCACACTTAGAGAACTTGGCATAGAGCTTGTTCTTCCTTAGGGTGTGCAACACCATCCGCAAATGATTTCCATGATCTTCTTCAGATTAGGAGTATACGAGGATATCGTCATTAAAGGCGATCACTAAGAGGTCCAAGTATTCCCTAAACGTCTGATGCATTAAGTCCATAAATACGGATGGCGCATTAGACAGCCTGAATGGTATTACCGTGAACTCATAGTGACCATAGAGTGTTCCAAACAGTATTTTGGGTATGTCAGTTTCACGAACTCTAAACTGATAATAACCTGACTTCAAATCAAACTTGGAGTATATAGTTGAGCAAACTAACTGGTCAAATAAGTCATAAATCCGTGGAATCGTATACTTGTTCTTTTCTATCAGTTTGTTCAGTTCTCTATAGAAAATACTGAAAGAAGGGTGTTAGGTCAAATTAGTCTAGAGGGGTGGGGGGGTGAATTGAGTATTAAAACTTTGGCTCTTTTTCTAGATTATATCAGAGTAAATATAGTGATGCCATATATTAGTTAAGGAATAAGAAAAACGAAGCTAAACAATTCAGCAATCACAAGCACAACAAAAACAAATGAAAAGGAGCAACCAGACGACACAAAAAGTTTATAGTGGTTCCCCTAAACCTGGGTTATCCACTCTTCTACCACCCTTGGTAGGAATCCACTAGCAGGTTTTGATCAGGTGACAGCCACCATAAGATCTGGTTCAGTTAGATCAGGAAACCCTTAAGGCTTTTGATCAGGTTCCCAAAAACCAACTTCAAGTCTTTTGGAGGGAGACTTGTCAACCAAACTAACTTTTAAAGGGACCTATAACCCTGTACAATGGGATGGAAAATGTTGATTGAAGTCTTCTCGTTTCTCAATTACAATTGAGAAGACTCTGTGGATTCTTGTGATGTCAAAGATCATTCTGAGAAGTAGAATGTTTCTGAAAGAACATAGCATTGCTAAAGGGTGAGTAGGTCTTCATCTTGATCTGCCAAGATCCAGGAAATCTAGTAACAGATGTTGAATAGAATGTCTCTGAGGATTTCTAGAACAGAGGTTGAAGAAGATTCTTGATCTTGATGATTTGTTCTTCTTCAAACTACAGTAATGGCAGAGAATGAAAAAGTGTTGATAGCATCGAGTGCTTGTTCAGAATTTCCTGTGCAGTGCTTCTCGATTTCTCTTCCTGTTTCTGTAACTTTCTTTCTTGTCTGTTATGTTTCTCGAAGAAGAGAGAATTACTTTTATTCCACTTCTGAAAAATTCTCATTGAATTTTCTAATTATTTCCATAAATGCTGGCTGCTGGGGGGAATAGAAAATGGCTGGAATAATAGCATTGATGAGTTTCCCAACTGTTCTTGATAGAATAAATAAATATTTATTATGAAGACTACCACATTTAATGCAGCCAAATAATGGTTATATTCAAAAGAATATTTGCAAATATTTGTTTATAAATATTTGTTCACTATACATGTCTATTTATTCTTGTTATGATAAATTGTTATAATGGCAAATATATTCTGATAATTAATGTTGATACTCTCAAGGCTGATAACCGTATTTCATGAAACATTAATTATGGTATTCACAGAATATTTTATTAGCTTATTTTATAAAGATAGTTATGGAAGTGCGTTTATGTTGCCAACCCTTCTAGATGTTTGGGCTCCTAAATTCTTGCAGAGAATTATGTACTGCTTTGGGAATTCAAATTGATGTTGTTTTTCATTCTGATTGAATATATAACTCAGAAAATCAAAGAGAAGATATACAATAAGACAATCAGACAGTTAGTCAGGAACATAGTAAAAAACATTCTTCGGCTGTACACAATTTATTCTCAAGGACTGTTGCATTGCTGTAAAAAGGAAGAAGAATAACTTTTTCAAAAACAATTCTCTCGAGTCTTCTTTATTCCTCAGGATTCAAAGATCTACAGAGAGCTCAAATCAATATCAGTTTACAGATCTAAGAATGCTCTACAAAAATACTTTGAAGGACTACACCCAGGGCCAAGTTTCCTCTTTCTTAATCTATACAACATCTCATGGGGGGCTTGGACTTTCTACTTCAACCCAAATAGTCTTCTCACTTGATTGAGAAAGAGAAGATTTACAAATACTTTTTTTATCCTCCATCTGTACAGGGTTTTCTCTCCATTAGAAATTGAACACTTGGTGATAGGGCACCTGATAAAAAAACCTATTAGATTTTGGGCTCCTGATCAAAAGCTCAAAGTGTCTATAGAGTCACCTGAAACAGATCTTGTGGTGGCAGGGCACCTGAACAAAAACCTATAGTGAATTCCTACCTGGGTGGTAGAAGAGTGGATGTACCCAGATTTGGGGAACCACTATAAAATTTATTGTGTCATCTGGTTGCCTTGTGTTTTCTTTTTGTATTGTGTTGTGCTGTGTTAGTTTAGTTTGTTTTTCCCTCTTTTATATAAGTATCGATATTTTAATTCTGAAATAAAGCTAATTTTTTTTAATACTCTATTCACCCCCCCCCCCTCTAGAGTAAATTCTATCTATCCCTCACTTTCAATTGGTATCAGAGGGAGGTTATTTTAAGGTTGTACATGCTAACACCTGAACATAAGATCTCTGATAGATATCTTTTTACTCTTGTTTATTTTATTATACCATAGCACAGTACAAGGACTTTGTATTCACCAGACCTCCGGTTTGCAACTTGCAAAAGTTTGGAATCTGGAAAGCAAGAATCAGGCTTTATATGAATATTATTGATTAAGACATTTATGCTTCTATCTTAACAGGAGTACCTCCACCAGCTCTCCCACCAAGTACTCCCACAAATATGACTGCAGTATCTCCTCCAAACTACAATGATGCATACAAGAAAGTAAAGATTGCTGATGTAAAAGCCATGAACATACTTACACAAATAATGTCTGATGATATTTTTTAGAAAGTAACTGATTGTGAATCATCTAAGGCCATCTAGGATTCCTTAAAATAGATGGTTGCAGGATCAATAGATGAAAGGAAGGACAGGAGAGCTCATCTCATCTCCCAGTATGAGAATTTTAAAAAGGAAGAAACTGAGCAAGTTTCTAAGATGTACAATAGACTCAACATCATTGTTAATGAGCTGAAAAATCTTGACAAAGAAATTTCAGTTATAGAAATAAATGAAAAGATTCTCATGTGCTTCCCCAGCTCATGGAACTCTAGAATCTGTCCTATCAGAGAGATCAAAAGCACACATGAAATGACTACAGAATCATTCTTAGGAAAGCTGAAATCCTATGAACAGTTGCTGAAGACAAGTGAAGCTGAACAACAAAAGACTGCTACACCAACTAGGAAGGAGCAGAATATATCTTTCAAAGCTTCAGAAGAATCAGAAACTTCTCCATCAAATGAAGAGTTGATGAGTCTCTTTGCAAAGAGAATCTTCAAGATGGGGAGAAAAGAATTCAAAAGGAAATCATCAAGAAGTGATGATAAACCAATGTATGAAAAAACCCCTTCTAAAGAGATTATTTGTTTTGGTTGCAGGAAACCTAGACATATTCTTCCAGAATGTCCAAAAAACAAGCATAAGGAAAGGAGAAATACTCCAAGAAGCACTCCAGCAAACCATCCTCCTACACGCACAAGAAGAAGGAGAGAGGGTTTGTTGCGGAATCATGGAGTGACATTGAAGAATCATATTCCTCCAGTTCTACTGAAGATGAAGAAGAAGCAAAGGCCAAAAAAATTTTCTTAATGGCCATCAATGCTTCAGGGCATGTTTCTGAAGAAGGAGAATCTGAAGAATGTTCAGATTGTGATCAGGTATTGGAAGACTTTGACTTTACCTCTGAAGATTTTAAAAATGACTTTAAGTCTATGTGTAGTGATCTGATTAGATCTGAGAAGGAAATCAAACTTCTCAGAGATAGATAATTTAATTATGATAGCTTAGTATCAAAAAACATTAAATATAAAAATGAAATAGACATGTATATTGAACAAATCACTTTTTTGAAAGTTGAATTAAGTAAAGCAAAACAGCTAGAGGAATCACTGAATGGAAGAAGCAAACAACTTGTAGATATTACCAGCACACTTAATGCTAGGCTTAATAGAAGAAAGTTAGGAATAGGTGCATCATCTAGTGAACCACACATCATTCAGAAAAACCACCTTTCACAACCTGTAAAGTTCATTTCAGATAAGGGTAATAAGAATACAGAACAAATCAAAACAGTTAACATTATTTTAAAACAAGTTGACATAAATAAAGAAAAACAAAAAGCTAAGTCTAAAAAAAAAATCGTTGAACCAAATCGACGATATCAATGCTGGTCATCAAACGCAGATCGACGATCTTAACACAAATCATTGAACCAAAAACAGATTCATCAAAACTGTAATTTCAATAGAAGTTTCAATAAGAACTTTAACTCTAAAACTTTCCATCCCCTAACTAACTGGATAATCCCACCTAGGAGATTCCATCCCTTAGGTTATAAAAGTCAACCTGAATACACTTATATTTCAAGTTTTAAATATGAAATGAAGCCAGGACCCAAGGTTACCTTGGAACTAAATGGGTCTTCATAAACAAATTGGATGCTTATGGTATAGTTGTCAAAAAAAAGCAAGACAAGTGGCACAAGGCTACAAGAAATAAGAAGGTATTGTCTATGATAAAACCTTTGAACATGTTGCAAGGCTTGAAGCTATCAGAATTTTCTTGGCCTATGCTGCCCACAAGAAATTCAAGATATATCAAATGGATGTCAAAAGTGCTTTTCTCAATGGGGAACTCAAGGAAGAAGTATCTGTGGAACATCCACCAGGTTTTATATCTTCAACTTGCCCCTCTTATGTTTTCAAGCTGTATAAGGCTCTCAATGGTCTAAAGCAAGCTCCAAGAGCTTTGTATGAAGCCCTAGCTAGCTTTCTTTTAGGGCATAAATTTTAAAGAGGCATTGTAGATACGACTTTATTTATAAGACATCATCATGATAGGATTCTGTTAGTTCAAGTATATGTTGATGATATTATATTTGGATCTACTGATTCTAAACTTTGCAAAAGGTTTTCTGACCTTATGCATTCCAAGTTTGAAATGAGTAGCATGGGTGAACTCTCTTACTTCCTTGGTCTTCAAGTGAAGCAAGCTCCTGATGGCATCTTCATATCTCAGTCCAAGTATGCTAAGGAATTAGTAAAAAAGTTTGGGATTGCTGATGCCTCAGCAATGACAACACCCATGGCAACTAATGCAGTAATTGATTCTGATGAAAAGGGTAAACTTGTTGTCAGAAAAATTATAGGGCCATTATTGGGTCCCTACTATATGTTACTGCAAGTTGACCAGATATAATGTTTGCAACATGTCTTTGTGCTAGATTACAAGTCAACCCTAAAGAATCTCATTTAATTCTCGTCAAGAGAATTTTAAGATGTTTAAAGGGCAATCCTAATCTAGGACTTTGGGATCCTACAGTGTCAGAATTTGAATTAACTGGATATTATGATGCTGACTATGTTGGATGCAGAGTTGAAAGAAAAAAAACTTCAGGAACTTGTCAGTTCCTGGGTGATAAATTAGTGTCCTTGTTTTGCAAGAAACAATCATCTGTGTCAACATCAACTGCAGAGGCTGAATATATAGCAGCTGGTAGTTGTTGTTCACAGATCTTGTGGATTCAAAATAAGCTACAGGATTATGGGTACTCTCTCAAAAATACCACCATATTTTGTGACAGTACTAGTGCCATATCAATTGCACAAAATCCAGTCCTACATTCTAGGACCAATAATATAGAAATAAGGCATCATTTTCTTAGAGATTGTGTTGACAAAAACAAGATTAATCTCAAGTTTATCTCCACTGATTTTATAAGAGGAGATATTTTTACCAAGCCTTTGGATGAGCAAAAACATCTATTCTTTTTGAATCAACTTGGAATGATAAATGGAATGGATTAATATTGAATTTTTTCTTTGTGAAGATTTGTTAAATGATCGTCGAACAGAGATCGACGATCTTCGAACTAATCTTGAGCTCAATCGTCGACCTAAGCTTGACGACAGCTTTGTATAAAGACAAATATCATCGACCGGAGTTCGATTACTTTGCTTCAGTAAAATAATCGTCGACCTAAGCTCGACTATCAATTTACTCTACTGAGATCAGAGACCAACAATATTATTTGTTTACAAATTAATCGTTGACCTAAGATCGACGTTTGTGATTTTGTCGTCGGACAGAGATCGTCTTTTCATATTCTAAAAATCTATATGTAGGTTTCTCCTTGATCTCTGTCCCGTGCTTTAATATTGTTTTCCCTTTGTACTTGATCTCTTCTCTCTTGAGTCTACATATCTTCCACGGCGATTTCTGCAGTGGTTCTTTCAGCGATGAAGTTCGACACTGGTTTCGACATCGATTTCGAATCAATCAATCACTCTGATACTATCTTTCAAGAGATGTTGCAGTTATGTGATGATCAGGGCCTGAAGAAGTTCATGTCTACAAGGATCAAACTATCTGTTGTAGAGATCAAAGAATGGGTTTACTCTTCCCTAACTGATGAATCTTCAATGATCGCATTCATTTCAGGACAGCAGGTGATTCTAAACCCTGTAATTCTTACCGAAATTTTTGAGTTGAAAAATGGAACAGATGAGCTTGTACAGGATAGTTCTGAGTATAGCAGGTTATTAATATACATGGGTCATGCTGAGGGTCTCCCATCTAAGCTCTTGAAAAAAAATTTATCTGTTGGTTTTAAATTTCTTGCTGATATTGTGGGCAAGGTACTGCTGGGTAAGCATTCGGCCTATGACAATATCAATAGGAAAAAGTTTGCCATTATGGATGCTCTAGTTAATAAGAAGTCCATAGATTGGGCTAGTTTGTTCCTTGATTTGATTAAGAGAAAGAACAATAAGAAGGAAGTTTGCTTAGGAAGGATTATAGGAATCTTCCTATAGAAGAAAGCTCCAGAACTACTGGTTTCTACAGCCATAGGTATCAATGCAAGCAAGAGGTTGGACTCCTCTCTGTTTTGGAAGTGGGAGAGGACGATTCAATTGCCCTCTAAGGCTGGAACTTCCTCAAATATATTTGAGGACACAAGGGCTTCAATAGCCATTCCTTACCTTAATGAAGAGGTTCCTCCTCCTCCACCTCCAGCTTCCCCAATCATCCTCAGTGTTTATTCTCTGCTAACCACTATTGTTCAAACCACTCGTTCATCCCCAACTATCCTTTCTTCTCCTACTCAGTAACCATTTCCCCTCGGCCTTGTTGAACCTCAAAACCTCCAGGCCATGTCCTTTCCCAATTTTGACCTACTCTCACTCTCTCATCTCCTTCTCATATAAATGATTCACCCATAAACATTGAAGCCATACCACCAAATTCTCAACTAAATTCTTCAAGAAACTCCCCTATTCAGGATGAAATCACTCTGTCTCCACCCTTCCACCCTCTCTATCATCATTCTGACTCAACTCAGACTCCAACTGAGTTTCTTCATGTTGATCCCTCTTTCCTCTCACATATTTTGGATCTCATCACTCCAACTCTTAAATCCTTGATAGCATAGGCTATTTCCCCCCTTGATCTTTCTATCTCCACTCTATCTGCTTCCCTTTATGCATCCATTGTCCCTTATTCATCTGGGGGCCTTGTTCTAGTTTTCACTAAAAAATGCAGGGGAGATGTACAATGATGATGCAGCAGGTTCAGCCTCAACAGAACTTCAAGCCCAGTCTCCTCCAACAGTGTAGGAAGAAGAAGTTTTTCAGAACTTTTGTGCAGATATAGTTTCGTGTTCAGATTTGCTGACTTCAGATGGGTACACTGATGTGTCATTTCCTGACATTTCTACTGGTGATTGTTTTATAAATCCCACCAGTGATTTACAGATTCTTTTGCATTCTTTCTCTGTGTTTAGAAGAGTTTTGCCTTCAGTTGAGATCAATACTTCCAAGGCCATGGTCTGTTATACCAGACCCATGAGTCCCTTAGTTGTGAAACAGCTCTTGTAGATTCTGTCAGTTCCAATTTGTACAGATATTTAGTAATTTTTAGTATGTACAGATATGCCATCTCCTGTGGCTATTGAGCCTATGCTTGTTACAGAAGATAAGGATGAGCTTGATGCTCTCTTAATTACTGATGAACTGATTTGTCTTGTGGCTTCAAGAAACTTGAATTCAGCCCTAAAGACAAGGTTAATAAACATTTGTGCGCCAAGTGCTCCTCTTGCTTAATTATCTTCTATGGATATTGATCCAGTCCCAAGTCCCCTTGGACCTTCCTATCCCATAGATGATAGTCCTCTTCCCTCTCTGGATGATCTTATTGCTCTTAATATTCAGGAAGAAGCTAAAGAGAAAGCTGCCAAAAAAATTGCTGAAAAACAGATAAAGGAAATTAATGACTTGTATGACAATCCTCCTTATTCATCTGATGATGATGAGGATGATGATTCAGAGGATTCTAATTCTAAGAGAAAGAAAATGTCAAAGAAAAGAAAGGCTGCTCCCAAAGCTGCACCCAAGCCAGACAATACTAATGATACCCCTTACTACATCTTGAAAGGGATTACTCCATACCCAGGCATGGAAAGCTGGATGTAGTTATCTAAAAATGAACAAAAAGACAGGAAGAAGAGTATGAGATACTCACCTCCTCCTCAGAAGTTCATAAGAGGTCCTCCTCCTCCTCCTACTGCTGGTGCTTCAGGAATTGTTCCTCAAGTTTCTAATGCATCTTCCAAGCCTACCTCTTTCACTAGAGCATATCAAAGGCAGGATAGATCATCCAAATCTCATTCCAAAAGAAGTAGTCAGCCGCAAAGGAATGAAAGTTCCACAGAGCAAGTAAAAGAGGTTATTTATAAGAACCCCTCCTTCTCTCCTTCTCAACAAAAAGTTTTACCCAAGATGATATGATGAATATCATAAGCCCAAAGGAAAGTATAGTGAGAGTGCTTCTCCAAAATCTCTTTATTCTCAAAGTGATGAACAACACAACACAACAAGTTTTCAGGCTTAATCCACTCAGTCCAAACAAGTTACCATGTTGCCTCCTCAAGATGGTAAGACACCTATTGACTAGGAAGTTGATCAAAACTTTAGGATGGCCAGACTTCAAGAACTGATTGGTCTATCTCAGATAAGAAAAGATGTAGATTTTAGGAGAAGATCCATCAAAGTTTACCACCATGTAATCCTATAGAGAAAAAGAGCTAGACAAACTCCAAGTTAACAAGAAAGTTTTTAAACCTGCTGAATATATGGCATTGCACCCAGAAGCAATTGTGCCTAGGACTAGTACTCAGACAACTCTTGGTGGAAAAGACCTATTGATTTCTAAGAAGGATGTACAAGATTCAAACAGAAAGATAATCTTTTCTAAACCCTCCTCCGGTCCTTCATCTGATAAATTATTTATTTGTACTCTTTAATGTTTTAATTCTTAACTGATTATGTACAGTGAATTGCAATAACATATCTACTTATGTTATTTCATCCCTACAGATATTTATGGTCTTTGTATTTTTATTTCTTTTCAGTTTTATTTTTGAGTGACCTCACACAAATAGGTGGAGATTGTTTGAACCCTTGTTTGGATTTGTGCTAGGTCTACACTTAGGAAGTCTTGACCCTCTATATAGCCGGGGTCTTTGTGTAGTCTTAGTTAGGTCCTTTTAGGTAAGGTTTGTGCATACCAGCATTGTAGTGGACTCAGACTTAGACTCAAAAATATTTTGTGGATTATCTATATCAGTTCGACTATAGTAGAACTAAGCTCGACGATCGTCGATCTCCCATCGACGATCTCAGAGTTTTCTTCTCTGAACTGAGCTCGACGATCTACGAGCTCAGGTCGACATTTTGGTGTTTCTCAGCAGTGATCTCAGTTCTATGATAGTTGTTCTCAGGTCGACGATCTTTTAACTCAGTTCGACAATCTCTAAACTAAGCTCTACGATTTTATGCTCCTTTCAGTTATCAGTTTTTTCAGAACGGTCAGAAGTATTTATTCTGGTTATGAAAAATATTTAATGGCAAATATATTCTGATAATTTATGCTGATACTCTCAAGGCTGATAGCCGTATTTCATGAAGAATTAATTATGGTATTTACAGAATATTTTATTAGCTTATTTTATAAAGACAGTTATTGAAGTGCATTTATGTTGCCATCCATTCTAGCCGTTTGGGCTCCTAAATTCTTGTAGAGAATTATGTACTGCCTTAGGAATTCAAATTGATATTGTTTTTCATTCTGATTGAATATATAACTCAGAAAATCAAAGAGAAGATATACAATTATACAATCAGACAGTCAGTAAGGAACATAGCGAAAACTTTCTTCAATTGTACACAATTTGTTCTCAAGGACTGTTGCATCGCTGTAAAAAGGAAGAAGAACTTTTTCCAAAACAATTCTCTCGAGTCTTATTCATTCCTCAGGCTTCAATGATCTACAGAGAGCTAAAATAAATATCAGTTTATAGATCTATGAAAGCTCTACAACATCTCAGGGGGAGCTTGGAATTTCTACTTCAATCTACATAGTGTTCTCACTTGATTGAGAAAGAGAAGATTTCCAAATACTTTTTTTTATTTAACCTCCATCTATACAGGGTTATCTCTCCCTTCAAAAGTGAACACTTGGTGATAGGGCACTTGATCAAAAACCTATCGGATTTTGGGCTCCTGATAAAAAGCTCAAAGGGTCTCTAGATCTACGAGAAAGATAACTTTTGGTGACAGGGCACCTAAACAAAAACCTATAGTGGATTCCTACCTAGGTGGTAGAAGAGTGGATGTACCCAGATTTGGGGAACCAATATAAAATTTTTTGTGTCGTCTGGTTGCTTTGTGTTTTCTTTTTGTGTTGTTCTGTGCTGTGTTAGTTTAGTTTGTTTTTCCCTATTTCATATAACTATCAATATTTTAATTCGGCAATAAAGCTAAACAAATTTTTTAATACTCTATTCACCCCCCTCTTGAGTAAATTCAATCTATCTCTCACTTTCAAACGCAAAACAGAATTCATCGACCTGAGATCAAAGATCGTCGACCACAAAATTCAGGTTCCTTGACCTGAGCTCTGCGATCTAATAACTTGGAATGAATTTCAAAATCTGCACTCTGAGTTCGTCGAGCATAGAAAATATAACACCTCCCCTGTAAAGACCATATAATATGTGTCCGGCCGGGGCCCCACAACATACGGACGCCACAGCTTTAGTATTAAATGATGATATGAAAACTACCCAATCTCAAAACTCCAGACAAACAAAGCGGAAACAGAACAAACCGACAAAAGTTATCCACTAACGATAGAGTATCAAATGGCCTTAAGGCCTTACACAATAATAGTCCAAAACATATCAATGTGCCAAGCACTCCTAGGCTACCTCGGCATGCAAGCCGGACATAAACATAACAAAAGTAGCAAACATAAAAGTAGAAACCAAGCACAGCAACACTTCATGATGCTTAGGGCTATTCGCCCGGCGCGCTAGCTCCTGCATGTGATCCTTGCCATGTAAGGATTTGAAGTAACATGGGTCAGCAAAGGCTGACCTCTACTGTGTAACAAACATATCTCTCCCGGCAGTTCCTATGGGACCCCGGGGTACCACTCCACCTGCAAGTTAGCACTTCGTATACCAAAAGAGCAAATATATTAAAGCGGTAAAACAGGCTTGGATGTCTCATACAACATACATGTTCTCTATGTTTTGTACAAGGTGAAAGGGCCTACTATGCAGCATGAATGCAACCCGGGTTTCACCCAAGGCGCCCTAGTTCGTATGCAGCTAGCACAACATCAAACACTGGGTACTTCCGTTTCCCCATTGGCTTAAAGCCGCAAACACAAGGGAACCACCATGTCCCTAACGGCACACACGCCGTCATACGGAACCTTGCAAAGGCCCCACCCGCACAAGGGTCATATACCCCGGGGCTTGCCCGCACATTCTGACTTCGCACGTCAGGGTTCTGTCTCACACTGACCGATTCTAAGAAGCCTTGCTGGACCCCACCAGCTCATGGCAATATTGCCCGAGCTTGTCCTCCGCTCGACATTCTCGTCAGTCCACAGAAGGGGCTAGTCTCGCCGGGACACTTCCCCCACATGACTTGCGCGCCACGGGATAGCCAGCCGACCACAGAGACATAGCCGCGCCTTAGCACAGCACAAACAAAGGTTTCCCCACCCCAATCGCCACTAGCACCGTGTCTTTCCCGTGCTCCAAGGAAACCATCTACCACACAAAGCGGAGCTAACCTCGTCCGGTTCCGACTCCGAGTACTCACTCAAATATGAGGGGGAAAACGCATACATACAACGACGTATTGCCGCTGCGGATTTCTATCGATACCCCAAAACTCGCTATGCAACATCACCGAGTCGGACCAACATTCACGACCACGGCTTCACCCACAATGCCTAATCCGCTAATTGAGCGGATCTCTAATGCAAAGCATGCCGGGATGAGCATACTCAACCCGGAGGTCCTCTTGAACCTAGGCTACACGAATCCCTCTCATTTGAGAGATTCGGTGCTCAAAATACGAAAGGAAGGGGATGCTATTCATGCATCCTAAATCCTAAAAACCGAGAGGAGAAGCGTCGTTACCTTCCGTCCCATCTTCCTAGCCATGGAGAAGATTTGCTCGGTTGAAAACCACCACAACGCTCCCACCTTCGCGGATCTGAACTCCGCTCGCGAAACGGAGCTCTGAATCTCCACTGGCCGCCGGAGTTGACCTCCTTCTTCCTCCTCCAAGCTCTCCCTTCTCTCTAGGTTTTAGAGAGAGAGTGCCCAAGTGAAATAAGGGTTTCAAAACCCTATTCCCGGCTAAAACCACCTAGGAGCAGCCCCCCACCGTCGGATCCAAAGCCAAGGAAACGAACGGCCAGGATTAGATCTGAAATCCCAAAAACTGGGCCGAACACGGGTTCACACACGGCCGTGTGCCTGGCCGTGTAGCTCATTCGCCGTCTCGACCAAAATTGAAAACCAGCAACACGGCATGTGACACGGCCTCCGACACGCCCGTATCGCCTGCGACACGCCCGTGTCGGGACCTGTGTCACTCCCCCCGTGTGCAATTTATCAACACTTCGCAGTCAGAGAGGTACACGGCTTGGTGACACGGCATCAGACACGCCCGTGTCGAACTAGACACGTCCGTGTTCCTGCCCGTGTCATTACCCGTGTACCCAACCGCACAGCCTGGGTGTGACACGGCCTGGGACATGCCCGTGTCCTAGGCCGTGTTCCACCACACGACCATCATCGACCTGAACTGGTCGACTACACGCCCCGAGCTCGACACGCCCGACACGGCCTCCGACACGCCCGTGTCGGGGCCCGTGTCACCTGTACCAAAAACTTGCCTTGGCCAAATTCGATCCCCGTCGCTCCTACAACAATTTGGGGTGTTACAATTCTACCCCCCTTAAAGAATTTCGTCCACGAAATTAATAAAGGAAAAACAGGACTTAACGTAAAATAGTACCTGAGCGGAACAATTCTGGGTACTCCTCGAGCATAGTCTGCTCCCGTTCCCAAGAGAGCTCCTCACGCCCGCAATTATCCCACCGGACCTTTACGAGTCTGACCTCCTTGTTCAGCAATTGCCGAAACTCTGAGTCTTCTATCCTGACTGGACGAACTCGTGTCCCCAAGTCTTCCTCTACCGGCACCGCCGTCGGCTCAATCACCACGCTGGCTTCTAACAACGCTTTCCTCAGGACGGAGACGTGAAATACGTCATGCAATCCACTTAGCTCTGTGGACAACGCCAACCGGTACGCTGACTCTCCCACTTGCTCGATGACCTTGAATGGTCCCAAAAATCTCGGACTCAGCTTCTTGAGTCGGCGAATTCGTGAAACGCCTTTGAACGGCTTGATCTTAAGATACACCCAGTCGCCCAAAGCGAATTCCACATGCCTGTGGCGAGCATTGAAATACTTCGACTGCCGATCTTGAGCTACCATCATGCTCTCTTGGATGGTCCGCACCAACTCACTAGCGTCGGCTACCACTTCTTTCCCCAAAAGCTTGGTGTCTCCCGCCTCTGTCCAAGATATCGGTGTTCGACACCGCTTCCCATACAGAGCTTCGTATGGCGCCATCTTGATACTAGCTTGGTAACTATTGTTATACGCAAACTCCACCATGAAGAGGCGATCCTCCCACTTCTTGCCGAAGTCGAGAGTACACATCCTTAGCATATCTTCCAAAGTACGGTTCATTCTCTCAGTTTGCCCATCGGTTTGAGGATGGAAAGCCGTACTGAACTTGAGTTTTGTGCCCAAGCTCTTCTGCACCAACCACCAATCCTTAGACGTGAAACGTCCATCCCGGTCGCTGACTATACTCTTCGGAATCCCATGGAGACGTACAATATTGCGGACGTACAACTCCACCAACATTTCCACACCGTCCTCCTTCCGGTTTGGGATGAAATGTGCCACTTTGGTCAAGCGGTCCACAATCACCCAAATGGCATCATTACCCTGCTGCGATCTAGGCAACCCATGCACAAAATCCATGGAGATGTCATCAAATTTCCATTCGGGGATTGGAAGAGGCTTCAAGAACCCGCACGGCTTCTGATATTCGGCCTTCGCCAAGGCACATGTTTGGCACCGACTCACACACAAAGCCACGTCCCGCTTCATTCCAGGCCACCAATAGGACTTCTTCAAGTCCATGTACATCTTTGTACTACCCGGGTGAATGGAGCACTTAGTGAAGTGGGCCTCAAACATCAACTACTCGCGGAGCTTGCCGAACTGCGGTACACAAATCCTTCCGCCCTTCCTCAGAATCACATCACCCATCTCCCAGGCGCTACCCTCGCCCTTTAGAGTTTCCTCCATGAAAGGTTGGAACTCCGCATCTACACGGGTCGCTTCCCGAATACGATCGCATAAGTCACTCTGCATCTCAATCCAATTTAGTCGAGCCACGCTAGACTCGCCTCTTGCCACATATTCCAAACCAAGGGACTCCCAGTCCCGCCTTAAGTGCTCATCGTGAGCTTCAATCCAATTTCCTTGCCCCGAGTATTTCCTACTCAAAGCATCTGCCACCACATTGGCTTTCCCTGGAGTGTACTGAATCGCCACCTCGTAGTCCCCAGGAACTCGACCCACCTACGCTGCCGCATATTTAGGTCCTTCTGATCTAGGAGATACTTCAGACACTTGTGGTCCGTGAAGATCTCCACCTTTGCACCATAAACATAGTGTCTCCACAACTTCAACGCAAAAATTACCACCGCCAACTCCAAATCGTGGACGGGGTAATTTCTCTCATGAGGCTTCAGCTTCCTTGACCCAAAAGCTATCACACTATCATGCTGCACCAACACGCACCCTAAACCGCATCCAGATGCGTCGCTGAAAATCTTGAACCGTTCGGTCCCCTTTGGCAGACTTAGGATCGGCGCCGCCATTAGCCTTTCCTTCAGGGTTTCAAACGCCTCGTTGCACTCTTGAGTCCATACAAATTTCTGATCCTTGCGAGTTAGTGAAGTGAGGGGTAGAGCTATCCGCGAAAAGTTTTCCACAAACCTTCGGTAGTACCCGGCTAGTCCAAGAAAACTTCGGACTTCCGCCACGGTCCTCAAAACTGGCCACTCTCTGATGGCTTCTACTTTCGTTGGATCCACCGCCACCCCATCCCCACTAATCACATGGCCTAGAAATGCCACTTTCTCCAACCAGAACTCGCACTTGGAGAACTTCACATAAAGCTGGTTCTCTCTCAATACTTGCAACACTGTCCGCAAGTGTGATTCGTGCTCCGCTTCCGACTTGGAATACACCAAAATGTCATCGATAAATACGACTACGAACCAATCCAAATATTCGCGAAACACTCGGTTCATCAAGTCCATGAACACGGACGGCGCGTTCGTTAGCCCGAACGGCATCACCGAGAACTCAAAATGACCATACCTCGTACCAAACGCGGTCTTGGGTATGTCCTCGTCACGAATCCGCAACTGATAATATCCGGACTTCAGGTCCAACTTAGAGTACACCACCGACAACACCAACTGGCCGAAGAGATCGTCTATCCGAGGGATCGGATACTTATTCTTGACAGTCAATTTGTTCAACTCTCGGTAGTCTATGCACATACGCATACTACCGTCCTTCTTCTATACGAATAACACCGGCGCACTCCACGGTGAAGAGCTGGGCCTGATATACCCTTGCTCCAAAAGCTCCTGCAACTGAACCTTGAGCTCGGCCAACTCCTTTGGTGCCATCCTGAAGGGTGGACGCAACACTGGTCAAGCCTCGGGCACCAACTCGATGGAGAAATCAATCTCCCGGCGAGGAGGTGCTCCCGGTAACTCCTCGGGAAAGACATCTCCAAACTCCGCCACCACGGGCACTTCTCCTAGAGACAGCCTGGAGAGGCTAACCTCCAACAACGCTACTAGAGCTACACCTCCCTGGTTAACAGCTCGCACTAACTGCAGTGCCGAAACTAGGGAACAGGCCACTCCATGCAGACCTTCAAACTTGACTTCCACTTGCCCCACGCCCCTCAGGGTTACCACCTTGGAAAAACAGCTGATACTGGCACGCTGCTCCGCTAGCCAATCCATCCCCAAAATCACATCGAACTCGGACAACGGCAAGATCGCCGCTACCAATAAGAAGTCGACTCCCTCAAGACTCCAACAAATCCGGCCTCAAGCCCTGGTAGTCATAGATGACCCATTGGGCATGCGTACTTTCAACTCGGAGTCCGTCGAGAAAGACTCCACTCCGATCCTCCGGATAAAGCCTTCCGCAAGGAAGGAGTGCGATGCTACCGTATCAAAGAGTACTCGAGCGGGGTACCTAGATACCATTACAAAGCCTACACACATGCAACAAACATAAAGGCTTGAAAGACAGGAATCTAAGGTGCAGGTTGAACTCTCGTACCTGTCACCACATCGGGTTGACGGATTGCTTCTTGTTGCCCAAGGTTGTAGGCCCTTGACTGCACTGGTTGAAACCGAGAAGCACTCGACTCCGCCATCTTCCCTTTCTCTACGGCATTGGGGCCGGAGCGCACAGTTTGCTCCTGCCTTGGCTCTTGCTCAGTGCCCCCTTGGGTACAAAATCTTGCTATGTGGCCCGGCTTGCCACAACTATAGAATGTCTGAGGGCCCTTAGAGCGTGACCCTCCGGACGTCCAATTACTTTTCTCGCCCAACTTATATGGGGAAGGCTTCTTCTTCCATCGGCTCCCTTCCGCCTTTCCATGTGACTGGGCAGGCTTCTTCTCCTCCCCCTGCTTGGGTGTGAAACCCTTGCGACGCTGGGATCGCTCCATGTCACTCTCCAAAATTCGGGCCGCCTCCACCAATTCGTTGAAACCCGCACGTTTCATCGACATGAGGGGTTGTCTTAGGTTCTCCCTCAATCCATGGTAGAAGAGATTGTCTCTCTCTTAATCGTCTGCCATGGTCGTCCCTGCATAACGACCCAAGCGAGTAAATTCCTGAACATACTCATCCACTGACTTGTCTCGCTGCACCAGATGTAGGAACTGCCTCTGGAGGGCTAACCTCGTTGAGGCGGGTATGTACTTATTCAGGAAGGCATTCCCAAACTCCTCGATGGACGGTGTGCGTCCTAGAAATTGCCGGCCACTGTGGCTCACCCACCATAACTTGGCATCTCCCTCCAACATAAAGGCTGCGAACTCTGCCTTTTTCTCATCTGGCACCTCTGCCGCCCTCAGAAGCTCCTGAATTCTAGCCCACCAATCCTCTGCATCTGTGGGTGTGCCGGTTCCCTTCAAGGTTGGACGGTGGAAACTCAGAAAGTACTTCATTTACCGGTCCCCATGCCCGACAACCACTCTCTCGGCCTGCGGCTCTGCCCGCCTGGCTTCCTCAACCTGCACGGTCGCTGCCGTGTCCGGGGTAGCAGGTGTTGCTACCTGAGCAACGGGAGCTGCTACCTGTGCTGTCGCTGCAGCTTAGGCCGCCACCATCGCTTCTGCAAGCATACGACAGAAGTCGGCCGGTGTGACCCCCATCCCTAGCGGACCTTGCACAGTCGCACTACTTGCCGAGAGCTCTTCTCTTGGCCTCGAGGTCCCAGCCTCGTTGCTTGCACTCTAAACACAAGCAAGAAAACACAAATCAGTCTCTAATCGCAAGACTCGAACACCAGGACACTCATGGTCCTGCGATACTCCTATGTGGATAACTTCTTATACGCGACTCGACTTATACTTTCGACCGCGAAACTTCTCGTTGGAACGCAAACCTCCCTCTGATACCAAATTGTAACACCTCCCCTGTAAAGACCATATAATATGGTCCGGCCGTGGCCCCACAACATACGGATGCCACAGCTTTAGCATTAAAAGATGATATGAAAACTACCCAATCTCAAAACTCCAGACAAACACAGCGGAAACAGAACAAACAGACAGAAGTTATCCACTAACGATAGAGTATCAAATGGCCTTAAGGCCTTACACAACAATAGTCCAAAACATATCAATGTGCCGAGCACTCCTAGGCTACCTCAGCATGCAAGCCGGACATAAACATAACAAAAGTAGCAAACATAAAAGTAGAAACCAAGCACAGCAACACTTCATGAGGCTTAGGTCTTTTCGCCCGGCGCGCTAGCTCCTGCATACGATCCTTGCCCTGTAAGGATTTGAAGTAACGTGGGTCAGCAAAGGCTGACCTCTACTGTATAACAAACACATCTCCTCCCGGCCATTCCTATCATACCCCGGGGTACCACTCCACCTGCAAGTTAGCACTTCGTATACCAAAAGAGCAAATATATTAAAGCGGTAAAACATGCTTGGATGTCTCATACAGCATACATGTTCTCTATATTTTGTACAAGGTGAAAGGGCCTACTATGCAGTATGAATGTAACCCGGGTTTCACCCAAGGTGCCCTAGTTCGTATGCATCTAGCACAACATCAAACACTGGGTACTTCCGTTTCCCCATTGGCTTAAAGCCGCAAACAAAAGGGAACCACCATGTCCCTAACGCACACACGCCGTCACACGGAACCTTGCAAAGGCCCCACCCGCACAAGGGTCATATACCCCGGGGCTTGCCCGCACATTCTGACTTCGCACGTCAGGGTTCCGTCTCACACTGACCGATTCTAAGAAGCCTTGCTGGACCCCACCCGCTCATGGCCACATTGCCCGGGCTTGTCCTCCGCTCGACATTCTCGTCAGTCCACAGAAGGGGCTAGTCTCACTGGGACACTTCCCCCACATGACTTGCGTGCCACGGGATAGCCAGCCGACCACGGAGACATAGCCGCGCCTTAGCACAGCACAAACAATGGTTTCCCCACCCCAATCGCCACTCGCACCGTGTCTTTCCCGTGCTCCAAGGAAACCATCTACCGCACAAAGTGGAGCTAACTTCGTCCGGTTCCGACTACGAGTACTCACTCAAATATGAGGGGGAAAACGCATACATACAACGGTGTATTGCCGCTGCGGATTTCTTTCGAAACCCCAAAACTCGTTATGCAACATCACCGGGTCGGACCAACATTCACGACCACGGCTTCACCCACAATGCCTAATCCGCTAACGGAGCGGATCTCTAATGCAAAGCATGCTGGGATGAGCATACTCAACCTAGAGGTCCTCTTGAACCTAGGCTACACGAATCCCTCTCATTTGAGAGATTCTGTGCTCAAAATACGAAAGGAAGGGGATGCTATTCATGCATCATAAATCCTACAAACCGAGAGGAGAAGCGTCGTTACCTTCCATCCCCTCTTCCTAGCCATGGAGAAGATTTGCTCAGTTGAAAACCACCGCAACGCTCCCACCTTCGCGGATCTGAACTCCGCTCGCGAAATGGAGCTCCGAATCTCCACCGGCCGCCGGAGTTGACCTCCTTCTTCCTCCTCCAAGCTCTCCCTTCTCTCTAGGTTTTAGAGAGAGAGTACCCAAGTGAAATAAGGGTTTCAAAACCCTATTCCCGGCTAAAACCACCTAGGAGCAGCCCCCCACCGTCGGATCCAAAGCCAAGGAAACGAACGGCCAGGATTAGATCTGAAATCCCAAAAACTGGGCCGAACACGGGTTCACACACGGCCGTGTGCCTGGCTGTGTAGCTCATTCGCCGTCTCGACCAAAATTGAAAACCAGCAACACGGCATGTAACACGGCCTCCGACACGCCCGTGTCGCCTGCGACACGCCCGTGTCGGGACTCGTGTCACGCCCCCCGTGTGCAATTTATCAACACTTCGCAGTCAGAGAGGTACACGGCTTGGTGACACGGCATCAGACACGCCCGTGTCCAACTAGACACGCCCGTGTTCGTGCCCGTGTCATTACCCGTGTACCCAACCCTACAGCCCAGGTGTGACACGGCCTGGGACACGCCCGTGTCCTAGGCCGTGTTCCACCACACGACCATCGTCGACCTGAACTGGTCGACTACACGGCCCGAGCTTGACACGCCCGACATGGCCTCCGACACGCCCGTGTCGGGGCCCGTGTCACCTGCACCAAAAACTTGTCTTGGCCAAATTCGATCCCCGTCGCTCCTACAACAATTTGGGGTGTTGCAGAAAATGACAGAAGAAAACTATGCATCGACCTGAGCTCTAACAACGTCGAGCTCAGATCAGAGAATTAACTTTGAGTTCATCGATCTGAGATCGACGATCATCGAGCTGAGTTCGAAGAATTTCAAACCGATCACTATTTTTTAAAAGCTGCTAAAACAGATTCTCTGAAGTCCACTTCTGGCTTGTCCAAGGAGGTAGCACTAATCAATACTTAGCCTTAACTCTAGAACTACTACTCATGACCCTAGCTATACAATGTTGGGTCACACTCAACATAAGTAAGTGAACCTAGCCCAAATCCAACAAGGGATCAAACAATCTCCCCCTATTTAGGTGAGGTCACTAACACAAAAACAACACAATCATAAAGAAGAAGAAAATATATCTGACAGAAGAAAAATATTAAGTAGATATTTACAGAGTTGTGCTTCATGATAAACTTAGAGAATAGAGTTCAAAAGAACTAGAAAATAAAAGAAATGAAACTCATTTCTTCTTCTTGGCTTTGTCTTTGTCTGAATCTTCAAAAGGTTGTCTGAATTTGATTACTCTGTTAGGGTTGGCAGCTTCTTTCTTTGACATATACATGTAAGATGCTCCAATTATAGTTTGAGAAGAGGTTCTGGGAATAACAGCCTCTGGGTGCAGCTTCATATAATCATCTAAATTGAAAAATTTATTAGCCTTTGCATATCTGAACAATTCTTCTTTTCTGTATGAAGACATAGTTGAGAATTGAGAGATATCTTTTCCTTCAGCTTTTTCTTTGCTAATCTAAGAAAGTCCTATAAGCTCATGAAATCTAGCCATCCTGGCAGAAGTCTCCTATTCTAGATCAACAAAAGGAATTGGACGAGACTCTGTCCTTTTTGGACTAGAATCCTGCATTGGTTCTTCAGTAGGAACTTTCTCTAAAGAATCTCAAGGTCGATTGTTTGAAGAGGACTATTGATAGTTTTGTCTGGGTTGTCTCTGATAAGTCTTTGTCCTGGAAGCAAGATTCTGAGATAAATTGCCTGAGGAAACAGAAGAGTGAGGAGGAGGAGGGGTAACTCTCCTGAACTTTCGAGGAGGATGAGAGTACCTTCTTCTCTTCTTCCTAGCCTTTTTCTCATTCTTAGACAACCACATCCACTGGGGCATACCAGGGAAGGGAGTAATCTTTTGAAAAATATAATATGGAGTTTCATTACTTGGATTTGGCTTTGGAATAACCTTGGAAGGGCCTTTCCTTTTCTTAGACATTTTCTTTCTACTGTCATCAGAATCTGATTGATCGGATTGATCATCATCAGAAGATCCTTGAGGATTATCATACAAAGCATCAATCTCTACAATGACTTGTTTTCGAACTAGCTTTCAAGCTAGAGGAGGGACAACTAGAGGAGGAACTGCTAGAGGTGGAATGATTTCAGCAGGGACTTCTACAGTTTCCAGATCCATATCCTTAGCAAAAATCTCATCCATGTCAGATAATGGAGTGGTAGAGAAGACAAAGGTGGGAGGAGAAAAGGCCTTGGGCTTAGAAGATTCATCCTCAGCCACCTGAAAAAACTCAGCCTCTGGAACTAAGATGAGTTAAGGCTTGGGAGCTTCAAAACATTTCTGTATCTACTGCAAATTCTTTGAACTGATGGGAGATGATTAACAAATAATATTTGTACACCCATGAAAGGATACAAAAAGAAGACAATTGTTGTACAAAAGATTAAAGGATCTTAGAACTGAATATAGGTCAAAATCTGGAGCAATGAGGCAATCTCCATAAAGAATTTCCAAAGGATTGCTCTCAAATTCAGTATCCAAAAACTCAATAAGATCAGCATCAATAAATTCAGTATCAATAAAGTCAGCTTCTGCTACAAATTCTGTATCTGCTTCTGTATTTGCTGCTGCTTTTTCTACAACTGCTACTGTATCTGCTATTATTGCTTGAGCAACCTCTTCTCTGAGTATCTCCCCCTACCTGGTTTCAGTGGCTACTGGAACCAGGCTCCTAACAGAAGAGGATTGGACAGAGAAGGTAGAAAGCTAAGCAGTAAAGGTAGAGATCAACATAGCAAGAGGTGAAATAGCCTCTGCTATCAGCTGTTTGAGAAGGGGTGTGAGGGATGCTAAGGTGAGAGAGATGGAGGGAGAATATGAATCTAAGAATTCTGGAGGGGTTTGGGTAGAGATAGATGGATTGAAGATGGAAGAGGATGAGGGATGAAAATCTAACATTATTTCAGTTGAAGAATTTCTTGGGGTGTAAAGAAGGTTGAAAGAGGGTAGAGAAGTGAGATTTTGAAGATGAGATGGAAGGGGGGATAGAGGTGGAGTTGTAGAATCTGGAGATTGAGATTGATCTTGAAGTTGTTGTTGTTTATGTACTGGGGATGTAATGATTGGGGACTGAGGAAGTATAGGTTGATGAACTGGAGAAGCAGGGTGGATGGGAGAAGCAGGAGGTATAGGTAGAGATGTTGGAGCTGAGGAAATTTGTTGGAGGGATGATGAAAGGGTTTGGTCAACAGGAAGAATGGAACTTTCTTCTACAGGTTGGGAGTGGCTGGTACTACCCTAGTACTCTCAGAGGTTTTAGAGTAGAAAGCACTGGATGGCTTTGAGATAGTCCTCTCCCACATTCCAAACAAGGCGCAGGTCAGCCTCTTAGAGGCGTTGATGAATATGGTCGGGGCGACCTGGAATTCAGCGGCCTTGGCATTAAGGAAGATTCCAAGAATCCTTCCAAAGCAAACTTCTTTCTTTTTGTTCTCCTTCTTAATCAGATTGAACAAAATTTTTTGCCCAATTAGCAGCCTACTTATTAACCACATCACTCATCACTAAGAACTGCTGCCAGGTAATGTGATCATGGGCTGTATGCTTTCCCAACAACACTTTACCGACTACATCTGTTAGAAATTTATATTCAGCAGATAAATGATTCTTCAGCAATTTATTTGGATTGTCTCCATAGTAACCCATCAAAGTCAACATTTCCTCATATTAAAAAGATTCAAGTTTAATATCTTCTTCACCATTAACTAGTCCAAAGATTTCAAAAAGAGTATCTGGGGTTAAGGAAACAGTGTTACCTGATATAGATCAAACCATCGTGTCAACATTTGGGGTAGATGAAGTATAAACCCACTCTCTTATTTTAGAACCTGCAATCTTCATTCTGGTAGACATTAGTGTCTTCAAACTGTGTTCCTCGAATAACTACAGAATATCTTTGAATATCTTGTCTGATTGCTGAAAAGAATCAAAATCAATGTCGAAATCCATATCGAATTTCATGCCGGAAAGAGCTCCTGCTGGAATCGCCATTAGTGTCCTGCAACACAAAAGCAAAAAGATCAAGTGATGGGGAACAGAAAGCGCGGGATGGAGGTCGAAGAAAATTTTGTTATAAGGTTTTTCAGAATATGAACCGACAAACTCTGTCCTACGAAATATGAGAAATCTTCGATCTGAGGTCGATAAAATGTTTTATAGTCAAAAGAATTCGTCGATCTCAGTTAGAAGAGGGGAAAACTTTTCATCGTACTCAGGTCAATGAAAACCTTTCTGAAGCTAGATCGTCGATCTCAGGTCGATGACAAATGACTTCCACAGAGAGTTGGTCGATCTCAGGTCGACGAAATATCTCAAGAACTTCCCTTAGTTCGTCGACCTCTAGTCGATGAATTTGTGGAATTTCTTCGACCACATACACAGAATTAAATTAATGTATCACCATTCATCATGCCTAGCTTATTCATAAAGGATAGATGTTTCTTCTTATAACGCCCCAAAAATTATAAAGGAGTCGGTCGCGTCCTAAGGACTTTTTTGTGCCTTTATAAGGCTACATGGCCTGGGACACAGACGTGTCTCTGGCCGTGTCCTTCAGTGTTCGCTGGGCTGTGTCCAGGAGAGGACATGGCTGGAAACACAGTTTTGAATAGTAGTGACACGGGCATGTCAGGGGTGACACGGGCGTGTCCTCACCCGTGTCACCACACGTGTTCTTCTCGTGTTGAAACCCTGGGTGTGTTGTAAGGAGTACACGACTGGGGTATACCGATGTGTACTGTATTACACGGGCATGTCGAATTCGCAACGGGCGTATGGCCACCCGTGTCCACCAAGGGACGTGTCGGTTGGCCATGCAGTTATGCATGACACGCCCATGGTCACGGGCGTGTCGATGACCCGACACGGG
This sequence comes from Platanthera zijinensis, assembly GCA_039513925.1. Lineage (NCBI taxonomy): Eukaryota > Viridiplantae > Streptophyta > Magnoliopsida > Asparagales > Orchidaceae > Platanthera > Platanthera zijinensis. Next base: position 201,089,233 of record CM077084.1, on the reverse strand, counting down.
CGTGTCAGGTTTAGACACGGGCGTGTCTCGACCTGTGTCCTTCTCTGGATCGACGATTTCGTGTGCAAGTATGACATACGGCCAGGCACACGGCCGTGTGCAAAGCCGTGTTCATCTTATTTTTGTGACTTTTTTGCGTGATCCGAGTCGTTCGTTTTCTTTAAATCAGATCTGACGGCTTAGGATTAATCCTCCTTCCTTAAGGCCGGGAGTGAGGGTTAAACTCCTCATTTTCTTTTGGCCTTTCGCTTTCTTAAGTCTTAGAGAGAGGAGAAAGTAAGGAAGAAGGAGAAGGAGGATCCAAGCCGCCGGCGGAGCATCGGAGCACCGAATCGAAAATCGAGATCGGATCCGCAAAGGCATTCTTGTTACGAAGCTTTCCATCGGGCTAGTTTCTCATGGCGCCAAAATGAACTTCAAGGGTAACGATTCTCAACTTGGACATGTGAAGTCCTCTTCCTTTCTGCATGGGAAACCCGCTCTCGCGAGTGTGCGGTGAGTGCGTGGTGTTCCTTGGGGTAGATATGTGAAGTCCCCTTTGTTTAGAGTCCGTAATCGAAGTACGGACATAGGCATTGTGTGTGAATCCTACCCATATGTGTTTGTCTGGATCGGTGATGTTGCATTGTGCATTGATTGTTGGAGAAGACTCCGTACTGTGCTGTTCTTCGGGTTTTCTACACGGTAGATTGCAATAGGGAGCCTTGGGGATTAACTCTAAGGTGCACCCGGAAAACTAGGCGGAAACACATTCCTACCAACTAGGTGGCCTGGGGCCAACCTTGTATAATTTGGATTTTATGTGCGAGGCCTGTCTCCAAAAGACATGTAGGGTCTTTCTTTGGAAAATGGTGAGCCCATAGGGTTCATAATTATTATTGCAAGGAGCCGAACAGGAATGGCAAAACTGACCCGCGCCCTGTAGGTTTGGCCATGAGTACTACGGTATTCAGAGAAGGTAGGGAAACTTGAGCAACGAGAAATGGTGGAGCTGTACCTGAGTTATGTGGACTTTGACATGAGAGTACCGGAAATTAGCTCTCGTCGGTTGTATAATGAGAGTCTCCGGCCATGGGTCGTAAAGACTGAAATGCTCAAAGTAATCAGTCAAGTCAAGGATCTCTGAACAGAGGTGGTATCCGGGAAGTTCGGTACACCGTCAATATGCCCTGAGTGCACGGGGTGGGCGGCCGTGCGATCCTACACCTGTGGTGAACTATTCTAGGTTGTACTTTCACTATGATTTTTTGATGGTAGTGAAGCCACGGAATTGACCAGATTCACTGAGAATATGCCCTGAGTGCATGGGGTGTTGGGCCGAGTGAGGCTACACCTGTGGAGAAATTTACTTATGCACTTAATGGTTTAAATGGGCTAATGAAATGCAGGGAAGGAGCATCGTCGTCCTGAATAAGGGGCGTGGTCGTTATAATTTGGTCAGCTTTAGCTGACCGTCGCTTTGTTTTCCACCATAAGATGGAATGTTGCTTGCAGGTGCGGCGGAACCAAGTACCAAATAGCGGGTTGAAGCCCAAGCTGTTGTACTGGACCTCGAAGGCCAAAGCGAACTGTTGTTTTAATTCTGTCATGTGTGGCCGGCCTGCGAGCCGATGTCTGTAAAACATTATGTTGTTAAGTGAACATTTGTATGGCCATAAGGCCGAGTACTTTTATGTATTGTGGTATTTCTTTCCTAATGTGGTTAGTGGACATTCATGATTCATTCTATTTCTTATTTTGGTCTTTCAACTAATTAAAAAACTTCCGCTAGTTTCTCTGTGTAGCACGTTTATGTTTGGGAGAATTGTTTCATTTCATAATCCTTCGGTCTGTCTGTTGTATATGGCGTCGGGACCCGGCCGGACCTACTGTTATATACCATGCGACGGATTGGGGTGTTACAATTTGGTATCAGACTACCAGTTCCGGTCTTGCTTATTGGAATTCGTGGGAGAATTCTTTTAAGGGGTGGTGAGCACATATATGTGTGTCATCGTTATAACATAAAACGAACCCATGAATGTCTACTTAGTAATGAAAATACACTTGTTTTTGAGGACCTGGGAGTTCCAATGATTGCTTTTAGCAATTTGTATGTCGCCTAATCGATAGTTATTCTTTATAGGGGACTACGAGTGGTGCGGGGCAGTCGCAAGGTCAGGACTCCACGGAAAGTAACACACTAAACAGCGTGCCTGAGACCCTGCTTTTTGTTGAAACCATAAGAAGGATAGTTGAAGTGGTGTTCGCGGTTACTAAAGCACAACTTGGAGGGAAATTGCAGCCACCTGTCCCTGGGGTGACTTCAACACCGAGTGGTGTGATGGAATAACTAGCATGTATAAAACCATTGCATCAGCAGTTGAACATGCTTTTACTGCAGGGTACGAACTCAGTATAGGAGTATTTGCAAGCGTTTCTTATTATAAGGCGCTACCCGGGGTTTGATTTGGAGAACGAGCAGACTATAGTTAATAAATTCTACAACGGTCTGCGTGATGAATTATGACTGCTACTCATAGGACCAAAGCTATTTAGATTCCGAGCATTAGTGGAGGCGGCTAAAATTTTGGAAGCAGATCTGGCAAGAATCAACCAGACGTCAAGGTCCAGGTTACAAAACTCCCCAGGTCCCGCAAAGTATGTACATTGAAAGAGTAAAGTGAGGCCTGACGTATCTTCTAGTCAAACTCTATATTACTGTTATAAATGTGGGAGGTTTGGTCACTTTGCCCGAGATTTTCATAAAGACAATCAGGAGACAGAGAAAGTTATGAAGGGAGTCCAAGAGAATAAAGACTCCACTATTGAGAAGATAGAGTTAACGGCTCTACCCACATCGAAGTCTGGTTTCCGTTGACGGTGTAAGAAGGCAAGGTGGTCGTGTCTAGTTCCTTCTTTTGGTGCATCTGGAACAACTATTGGCCGAAACCCGGATGCATGCTTTTGCTATGGAAAGCGGGGACACTTTGCCCGAGAGTGTCGAAGCGGACGTTTGGAGTCTGATAAGAAGACTAGAGTGACCTATGAAGAGAAAGGCAAGGGGTTGGAGGCAGCTACATCTCAGTATGCTCTATCCCAACCTAGAGGATACAACTTTGGCCATCAGGAGGTTTTGGAATATGCTGACATGGTGACAGGTATAGTTTAAGTTTTGGTATGTAAGTTTTAGATACGTGTTGCCTTATGCATATTAACCTATGTTTGGTTATGATAGGATTTGTATTGATTTTTTGAGTGTCTGACGAAAATACTGTTCGTTATGGGAATTTCACATTCCTTTTTATCCGAACAACGTGTATCGTGTATCAGAGTTTCTTCTTTGATGGCAAGAGTCAAATAGAGAGTACTACTACCTAACGGGTACTCTTTTCATCCGAATAGAGCCTTTTGTTTGAAGTTAAGGTTAGGGAGTCAGTAGTTTTGACTTGCAAGTGCCACTACTACTGTCTATAGAGTTCAATGTAATCATTGGAATGATTGCCTCTCGGAGCAGCGTGCGTACATCAATTTCACACGTAAGGTGGTCAGTTTGGTACTAGCTATGGTTGTGAGATGTCGGAACTGAAGTATTACTTCAAAAGCTGGTAGAACAGGGTTATGTGCATTTTAGTTTATTGCCTTGGAGCACATCGGTCCCTTTGTAAAAAGAGGACAGAAGCATACAACTCTGTAATGGTTGCTAGAAGTTGATTAAGTTAACGGAAAAAGATTAAGTATCCAACCCAAGGAGTAAATATCTGTTCGATCAACTCAATGGGTCAAGTGTCTACTCAAGTTGAATCAGAAATCCGGATAGTATTATTTGTCACTAAGGGAAAGTGATATTCCCAAAACGATGTCCAACACACGATATGGGCAGTATGAGCTTATCATTAAGCCGCTTGTGCTGACAAATGTGTCGTCTGTGTTTTGAATTTGAGGTATACGGCGTTCAGTGAGTACCTGAACCAATTCGTGATAAACTTTATCGACGACAAACTGGTATACTCTCAGTATGAGGGTTATCATTCCAAGCATCTAGATTTGATATTGGAGACATTAAGGAGAAATCAGTTGTATGCCAAATTCTCCAAGTGCGAGCTTTGTGGTTACCCTCCGTAGCGTTTCTTGGTGGTCTTGTGTGGAGAAAGTATCGTGGTGGACCCGTCAAAGATATTTGCGATACGTGAGTTTCTTGTGTTATCTGTGTTGGCGAAAAGTTCGAAGTTTATAAGACTGGTCGGCTAGTATAGACGCTTCATAGAGAACCTCTAGCAGATATCATTGCCCCACACGATTTTGGTGAAGAAATATCAAAAGTTTGTGTGGTCGCTGGAGTGCGTGCAAGCTTTCGAAGAGCTGAAAAGTCTGTTGACCTCAGCGAATATTCCATGTTCACCGAGTAGGACCGAATAAGATGAGATTTACAGCGATGCTTGGGGCAGTGACTTGTATGGTGTTCTGCTCCAGCGTGGGAGTGTAATAATATATAGCTCGTGTTAGTTTGAGGTACGCGAGAGGATTTATCCGGTCCATGACTTAGAGTTAGCGACTGTGATATTCGCCATGAAGCTATAAAGGCGCTATGTAAACTGTGGGAAGGTCGGTATCTAAATCGATCTAAGGAGCCTTAAGTTCTTATTGGATAAAAAGGATTTAAACTTGTGGCAGTGGAGGTGGATGGATTTATTGGGGGACAACACCTTCGACATACATTTTGGGGCAAGATTTGGTGATATTGGAAATCTCTTGCGTGGACAAGCAGTTCCTGGATGATGCTTTTGATAGGTCCAATCCCCAATATGGTATTTGAAAATGGACTATTGTGGAAGAACAGTCGTCTGTGCACCCCAAGTGTGGAGAGTCAGCGGTAGGAGTTGATGTACAAGCCTCATCATACCAAGTACTCAATTCACCGCGAGTGCACAAAATGTTTAGAGGTTTGAAGAAGTTTTTCTGGTGCTAAGGACTGAAAAAATGATGATTGTCGAAGTATGAGACCGGGCGGTCTAGCGGTTTGAGCCTGGCGAGTTATAGACCGGGCGGACTGACGGCTTGAGACCGGCGGGTTTGTTTCCAGGATGTTGCTATGTGGTGTCCAGCGGTCTGGCGGTGTATCTCCGGCGGCTTGGAAACCGGGCAGTCTATCGGTCTCCTACCGCATCTCTCTCCTGCTTCTGGTATTGCCGTGCGGTTAAAATATTGTCTAACCACACGGCCCGTTCCGGTCTATTGTTCTAGCCGCTCAGATACCTTTGTATAGTTTTAGTCCCACATTGTTAGTTTGTATTCTATCCTCTCTCCTCCATTCTATAAAAGGGAGGTCATACCTTTGTAAACGATATCTTTTTGGATAATAAAATTTCAATTATTCAATGTTCTGTGTTATTTTCAAGTCATTTTTTCGCTACTCTAGTCGTTTGCTCGCTACTTTTGACATGGTATCAGAGCACTCGATCTTCTCTTGCTGATTCTCTGCGCCCTATCCGCGTGGCTTGTCCTTTCTTCCCGCTACCTGTTCTCGCGGTTTGTCTCTTTCGCTTGCTTGCTCCCTGTCCGCGTGGCTTGTCCCTTCCTCTCGTGTCCTATCTTTTTCTTCCCATCGGTCACAGTGACCTGTTACCTTAATCGCTGCGACCTGCTGCCTTCGTCTTGTTTGTTCCTCCCTTCTGTTCGCGCGGACTATCTTCTAGCCGTTCGACTTCTTCACCTGCATGGATCTGCGGCTTGGTCGTGGCTTCTCTGGCCACTAGTGTCTGACATCGTGACCGCCACAGCTCCTCTTCTTCCTATCCGCGCGGCTTTTCTCTTAACCGCTCGACCTCCCGCCGTTTTCTATCCGCGCGGCTTGTCTTTTAACCGTGCGGCTTCTTGTTGTTTTCTCCTATGGCCCTTTCTGAGACCTCCACTACCACCACTCCTATCGCAACTCCGGCTCGGCATCCTACTTCCTCTGGCAACCTTGGAACGGTTTCTAAACTTGTTGGCTCCAACTATCCAGATTGGAGTGTTTCTTTCACCTTTCTTCTTCGCTCTCAGCGCAAACGTCATCATCTCACCGATGACCCTCCTCCTCTAGACTCTGTTGAATTTGATGACTAGGATGCCAGTGATGCGCTTGTCCGCACGTGGTTGGCTAACAGCCTCTCCGATGAATGTATTCCTGTTATATGCCATGATGAGATGGTTAAGACCGCGTGGCTTCACCTTGCTGCTCTCTACTCGAAGGGGGCCCATATATCCCGCATTTATACTCTCTATGCGGATCTCTTCGCTCGCCCTTCCATGTCTCCTGCTACGGCTTATCAGCAAGTTCAAGCTCTTGGAGCTGAAATCCTCCAGAATCGCCCTTTCTCCGCGGACTTGGCCGAGCAGCACAAACACTTCCAGGAACTCCTGGTTGTTTGTTATCTTCTACGGCTCCCTGAGTCTATTGATATGATCCGCCAACAGATCTTGGCGAAGCAGAATCTGCCACCTTGGATGCCACCGCAGCTCGCAACGCCGCAGTTACTTCCCTGCTCCAACGTCCTCTGTTGTCCTCCCCTCCTCCACAGGACTCCTATGCTCACTAAGCTCAGCGGGGTGGCAATAGTGGTCGCAGCCAGTCTGGCACGCGCGGTCCGTCAAGGTTTCTCTACTCTCACTGTGGTCGTACCGGCCACTCTGTTGACCGCTGCTGGCAGAAACATCCTCATCTTCATCCCTCCAGTGATACTTCTTCCTCAACCTCTGCCTCCTCTCGACCATCTGCTTCTGTGGCCATGACCTCAGGTAATGCACACGTCGTTACCCAAGGTAAATGGCTGATTGACTCTGGTACTACAAATCACTTAACCGGAAACCCTCATTGCTTCTCTCCTAGAGACGCATGATCGGTTACCCCCGGTTCTTGTTGTGGATGGTTCGCCTTCCCCGGTTCACGGAACGGGCATGGTTCAAGTCAACCCATCGCTTTGCTTAGAGGACACTCTCTATGTCCCGAAGTTCCCTTGCAATTTGCTCTCGGTTACTACTTTATGCAAGCAACTTCAGTGCTCTGTATTATTTACTCCTACTTCTTGTTGTTTTTAGGACCCGAGGACCCAACGGACGATTGCTACTGGGACTGAGAGTGGCGGCCCCTATTTCCTCGACAATGTTTCCGCTCTGTCCGCCTTCTCTTCCACGTCTACTGATCTGCATCAATGGCATCTTCGCCTTGGACATCCTCCTCCTCGGATTCTTCGTCAGCTTCTTCCCCACTTACCTCAGACCAGTTCTCCGCTCAACTGTGATGCGTGTCAGCTTGGCAAACATCACTGCTCCTCCTTCCCGCCGAAGCAAGTCCGTGGTTCCTCCCGCCCTTTTGATCTCATTCATTCTGATGTCTGGGGACCTGCTCCTACTCTCACCGTTGGTCGGGGTAGTTCTTACTTTGTAACCTTTATTGATGATTTCTCTAGATGTACCTGGGTGTATCTTTTAAAAGATCGCTCTGAACTATTATCTGTATGGCAATCTTTTTACTATATGATCAAAACTCAGTTTTTTATATCTATTAAAGTACGCTCTGATAATGCATAAGAATATCTCAGTCATGAGTTTTCCTCTTTTTGTATGCAACATGGTCTTATTCATCAGACTAGCTATGTTTACACCTCCCAGCAAAATTGGGTGGTGGAGCATAAAAACCGTCATCTCCTTGACATCGCTCGCACTCTAATGACGCAGATGCAGGTGCCTCGCTCCTACTAGAGCTATGCTGTTCTTCTTGCCTGCTATCTCATCAATCGCATTACCTCTTCGGTTCTCCACGGCAACACCCCCTTCTCAATCCTCTACCCGGGGAAGGAACCCTTTCCTCTTCCTCTTCGTATCTTTGGGTGTACGGCCTTTGTGCATGCTCCGTCTGCTACTCGTGACAAGCTGTCCCCCCGTTCCACCAAATGTGTCTTTTTGGGATATTCGACCACTCAAAAAGGCTATTGTTGCTTTGACCCCGTTCTGCGCAAATAGTTTGTTTCCGCGGACGTCACCTTCTTCGAAAATGCATCCTACTTTTCTTCTCCATCCCCGCTTCCTCCAGCGGTCTCTTAGTCTCCACCATCTCTCTGTGATCCTTCCACGCAGATCGACATCTCCCCTCCTATATCATCTCCTCCTCCGTCTCCTTCTCTCTCTATTATACCCCCTCCTTCTTCTCCGCAGCAGTCTCTCTCTAGTCCCGGGCCAGCTTTCTCCGCCACGTACGCTCCGGTCCCTGAGGCACAAGATGACCTGTATCTTCCCAATGCTCTTTGCAAAGGGGTGCGGGCATGTACCCAGCACTCGCTTGCGGCTGTTGTTTCCTATGATCGGCTTACTCCCTCTCGCAGGTGCTTCGCTTTGGCTATCTCTGCTACTACCACAACCCGCACTTACAAGGAGGCTCTTGTTATTCCTCATTGGAAATCTTCCATGGATGAGGAAATCGCCACTCTTAATGACAGGGGTACCTGGACCCTTGTTCCTCCACCGGTAGATACTGATGTGGTTGGCTGCCGCTGGGTGTTCGTTGTGAAGTTTCTCCCCGACGGTACTGTGGATCGTTACAAAGCCCGGCTGGTGGCCAAAGGCTTTACTCAGACTTATGGAGTTGTGATGAGTTGTAAATATACCTATATTTTCGTATTTTATTTAAGTCAATTTTGTTTGTTTTTTGTCTTTTTTTATCTATTTATCCAATAAATTGTTTATTTTTGTAAATATTATTTCTAACTTAGCTTTATTTTTATTGCAGAAAATTTCCATAAAAATTCCAAAAATAGTCAAAAAGTTGACTGACACGCCTGTGTCAAATGACCGACACGCCCGTGTCATGCCCTCGACGATCGCCGACCACAGGTGCTAGCTCGACGATCGGCGGTCATCAAACCCAGCTCGACACGCCCTTCGACACGCCCGTGTCAAGGTGTGACACGGGCATGACCTTGCCACCTGGCCCGACGTGATGCGCGAGACTTTGCGGCCAGACTGCGCCCAGATCGACCTCCCCGACCCGCCCCAGTCACGCCCGTGACTAACACATGTCACTCCCGTGACCTAGGGCTTGACCGCCACGTTTTCAGCCGAAGTCAACTTTCCAGTCAAGTCACCCGATCAGCTCATGAATAGTGTCGACACGCCCCCCTGTCACGCCCTAGTCACGAGCGTGACCAACCTGAAAATTTGTCTATAAATAAGAGCTTCCAGGAAGCTTATTTTGTCCACTTTTTTGGTCCATCTTACTTAGGGGAGGCGCTGCCAGTTTGACTTCTAAGCTATGTAAGGAGAATTTCTCCCTATCTTTCTTAGTTTATATTAGGTTGTTTGTTTTAGCTTTTTCATGTAATAGCCTTTTTATTCAATAAAATGGTATATTTTCTATCTTGCAAAGTTGAAATGTTCAATTGGAAGCGCCCTTCTTAAGTAATTTTTTCGTTCATCTTTTTGTATTTCTTTTATGTTTTCATCTTTTTAGCTTTCATAACTTAGTTAGATTTAGGATTTATCGACATTTCTAGCCGTTGTGCCGTCCATCTAGTTTTCATTTTCCGCACTTTTTAGCTTTAGCTTTTTCTTCTTTATCATTTTTATTCATATAGGTTTTATAAAAACTCCCCTAAAGGTGTTCGTTTTTATTTTCTTTAACTTAGGCTCTTAGGAATGTAAAACTTCTCGTTCCTTTTTAGTTTTATTCTCACTTTTTTGGAGGTTTTATAAAAACTTATGAATAAAAATGTAGTCGTTATAATTTTTCGCTCACTTCATTTTAGCTTTTTAATTTCAAAACTTTTAGTTCCTTTAATTTTTATTTCATCTTTTTATGCATTTCTACCGCATTCTAGCGGTAGAAATGCAGTTGTATTAATTTTTCGAGTACTTTCATTTTGCGTTTATTTGCAAAACATTTCGCTCCGGTTAATTTTTATTTTCACTTTTTATGCATTTCTACCGCATTCTAGCGGAAGAAATGCAGTTGTTTTAATTTTCTAAACACTTTGTTTTTCTTATTTTTGCAAGTGTGTGTGCGTGTATGAGTTAGGTTTTACTGCTTTATTTCAACTCCTGTAGAGTGCGTGTGTGCGTATGCATTTATTTCCGCCTACTCGTTAAGAGTTAAATGGCGCTCTGCTTTCATTTCCCGCCCAATCGTTTGAGTGGGACTTGTCTTTTTACTGCTTTCATTTTCTTCCTACTCACTTGAGTAGGAAAACTTTGTGTGGGTGCGTGTGTTTTCATTTCTGTAGAGTGCGTGTGTGTGTTTTACTTTCAAGTAGAGTGCGTGCGTGTATGAGATAAATTTACTCCCGCCCACTCATTTGAGCCGGGACTTGCAATTTTATCGCTTTCTCAATTATGTAGAGGGCGTGCGTGTAGGAGATAATTTTACTGCTTTATTTATCGTTTTCTTCAATTAAGAAGAGTGTGTGCGTGTGTGCATTTATTTTCGCCTACTCATTTGAGTAGGGCTTGCTTTATTTAATTTTCTTTATGGTTTTGAAGTGTGCGTGAGTGCCTGCATCAATTAGCCTTCAATTTATCTAATTGTCCTATTTTTCGTGTTTTCTCTTATAATTGTTCAGTGCTTAATTTAACATTCACGTTTCACCTAAAAATATAAAGCCGTCCCCATACCGATGAGTGGCTAATATCTTTTAGCCTTCGGCATCGAAGAGCATTGGGACATAAAAAATGATTTGAAATAATTAAAAAACTTTATTTTTATTTTAATTTAAGGACTTAAGGTTTACCCCGGGTTAACGACGCATAGGACCACATAATCGATGTATGGGCTCTATTTCCGTTATCCATACGCGACGCCGAGAGGCTGCACGTATGGACCGATCCCCCTTGGGTAAAGAGAACTGCGTACGCCCCCTCGAAAGAGGAGAAACGTAGATCTGCCGGATTGGGTTCCCCACCCAATAGCGGGGTTCTTAGCGTAATGCGGGCATTAAGAGGAATCCTTCGTCGGTCTAACGATCGGTCGAATAGTCTTAATGTTTAGGTGAGCAATATTCCTAGAGATAAGTGCGCTCATATTTTTGGAACCCCCACGGCCAAGTGCCTTTTATTAAATTAAAAACAAAGTTCAATAATTGTTAAGAATTATTTTAGTCTTAATCCGATTCGATGCCGAGCGTTAACCAGTCATCGAACTAACTTAGCAAAATTCTACTTTCTTTCCGTTTTAATTAAACAAAAAAATCGCACCTTACTGTTAGTAAGATAATAGTATTCCTGGAAGACTAGATATAATCAACGCGTCCCCGAGAATAATACGACCTCGGTATTTTCCCGAATACCGAGTACTACTTGCGATAGGTGCACTTGCCTCCTCTCGTTAGAAAACTCGATCTTCTAACCGGCCCGCGGAATCTGACCATTTCGAACCAACCACAGTAGGTCTCTGTTCCGCGGCAACATCAAGTTTTTGGCGCCGTTGCCGGGGAAGCACGGTTGTTATATTGAATCCGGGACTCTATTAATTTTACTTTATTTTCAAATAAAAAATTTATACAAAAAAAATCCTTCCCCCTTTCGTTTTTTTAGGGTGTATGACCCGTGGACAACCTTCGAGTTCTAAAAATCTTGAATTCGACCCCGAGATCGACCGCTCTCTTGCGCATATCCGATCTCTCTGTCGAATTCCCTTTTTAGACCTCGCAGAATCTATCGGAGAACCCTCTTCTTCTTCTATGGCTGACCCGAATAATGCCCAACCGGCCGAGCGTACTATGTCTTACTACGCTCGGCCCAACTTGGATGATTCGGGGTCGAGTATTGTTCGGCCCGCTGTGGCCAACAATAATTTTGAAATTAAGTCAAGTGTGATTCAAATGATCCAAAATGTCGTGCAGTTCGACGGACTGCCGGATGAGGACCCCAATAATCACTTGTCTAATTTTCTTGAAATTTGTGATACTTTTAAAATTAATGGCGTCACTGATGACGCTATTCGTTTGCGCCTTTTTCCCTTCTCTCTTAAGTCCAAGGCAAAGGCGTGGTTAATCTCCCTCCCGCGGGGATCCATCACGTCCTGGGCGGAATTGGCTGAGAAATTCCTTACGAAGTATTTTCCGCCCGCGAAAACTGCAGGACTGCGGGCGGACATATCTTCATTCGTCCAAAACGACTCCGAGTCTCTTTACGAGACTTGGGAACGCTTTAAGGAGTTCCTCCGCCGGTGCCCGCACCACGCTCTGCCAACGTGGTTGCAGGTACAAATTTTTTATAATGGATTGAATAGTCAGACGCGTCAAATGATTGATGCGGCTGCCGGGGGCACTCTGAACAATAAAACCCCCTAGGCCGCCCAGGCCCTTTTCGAGGAAATGGCGGTGAACGCCTACCAGTGGAATGTCCCGCGGGCACGCCCTAAGCAGGCGGGCATTTTTGAAGTGGATGCCACTGCTCAGCTAGCCCTCCAAGTGGAAAGGCTAACTAAGCAGGTGGCGGAGATGTATGTTGCCTCCTCCACTCCGCCTTATTTTCTCCCCCCCCCCCCCTCTAACGTCTGCGTAGTCGACAAATTCGTGGACTACATGGGAAATCCGGTGTGTCCCTCATTTCAAAACAACCCTTATAGTAGCCACTATAATCCGGGTTGGAGGAACCATCCGAATTTCTCCTGGAGCAACCCGAACAACGCGCAGCGTCCCCCTCCCCCTCCTTTTGCGCCAACGTTTCCTCCTTCCCCTCCTATGAAGCCATCCCCGGTGGAGGAAAATTTTAATCGTTATGTCGCGTCCAACGAGTCCAATATCCGGAACATCACCGGATCGCTAAAAAATTTAGAACTCCAGCTTGGACAGCTGGCGCGACTTATGTCGGAACGCGCCCTGGGGGCACTGCCAGGGAACACGGATCCCAATCCAAGGGAAACCGCCAACGCTATAACCCTCCGTAGCGGTAAGGAGGTGGTCGATCCAAAACGGATCGATCCTCAGGTACATATTTCACCTCCGACCCCTCTTCCCTCTTCTTCGATTACGCAACCCTTACCGATTTTTAACGACAAAACTATTTTAAACAAGGCGTTGCCCTACCCGCATAAGTTAGATAATGAGCGAGTAAACGCGCAATATTAAAAATTTATTTTATTACTTAAACAAATTCATATTAATGTTCCTTTTTGCGAGGCTATCTCGCAAATGCCTAAATATGCGAAATTTTTAAAAGAACTACTTTCTAATAAACGCAAACTCGAGGATATTTCGCATATATCTCTCAACGTTGTCTGCTCGGCAGCTCTTACTAGTAAATTGCCCTTAAAACAAAACGACCCGGGAAGGTTCTCCATCCCGTGCCTTTTTGGCGATGTATTAGTAAAATACGCCTTGGCAGACTTAGGCGCGAGAATTAATTTGATGTCGTTCTCGCTCTTCCTGCGTTTAGGTTTGGGTACTCCTGCTCCTACCAATATGCACATCCAACTAGCGGATCGCTCGGTTAGGTTCCCCATCGGGGTTGTTGAGGATTTCCTTGTCCGAGTAGACAAGTTCACCTTCCCGGTGGACTTCGTCATCTTGGACATCGAGGAAGACGCCAACGTACCAATAATACTTGGTCGCCCTTTCCTCGCGACCTCACGTGCGTTAATTGATGTAAGTAATGGTCAGCTTCTCCTTCGGGTAGGAGACGACCAAGTTACTTTTTCTATTAACTCCTCTATGGAAGACTCGTCGCCGAGCGACGATTTCTGCTACTCTTTAGATTCTTTTTATGGAGATTGTTCTTCTCCGATTTTCGAGTCCGAGTTTTTAAACGAAAATATTTTTTCGCTCGAAAATTTTTATTGCGATGAGGACGCGTCTACGAACATGCCTTTTGAACCAATTGGTTCAAAAGACATTAGCACTAAAACCTCACTAGAAGAACCGCCCATCCTAGAACTCAAACCATTACCCGAATCCCTAAAATACGCCTTTTTGGGGAAAAATGATACACTCCCGGTAATCATTTCTTCGTATTTAAGCGATTCGGAGACCTCCGATTTATTGGAGGTTTTGCTTAAATATCGCCACGCAATTGCGTGGCAAATTTCTGACCTAAAGGGGATTAACCCTTCTTTCTGCACTCACAAAATTTTCTTAAACGATAATTGCCGCAAAACCATTCAGCCGCAGCGGCGTCTTAACCCAAACATGAAAGACGTCGTGAAAGCTGAGATAATTAAATTATTAGATGCGGGGATTATTTATCCCATTTCTGATAGTGCATGGGTTAGTCCCATTCATGTCGTGCCCAAGAAGGGCGGTCTAACCGTAGTGGTGAATGAGCACAACGAGCTCGTCCCAACTCGTACTGTTACGGGTTGGCGTGTGGTCATCGATTACCGCAAACTTAATGATGCCACCCGCAAAGACCATTTTCCACTACCGTTCCTTGACCAAATTCTTGAGTGTCTTTCCGGTCATCCTTTTTATTGTTTTCTCGACGGTTTATCGGGGTTTTTCCAAATCCCTATTTCCCCCGAAGACCAAGAGAAAACAACTTTTACTTGCCCCTTTGGCACCTTCGCCTATCGAAGAATGCCATTTGGCCTCTGCAATGCGCCGGCTACATTCCAAAGATGTATGCTAGCAATTTTTGGTGAGCTAGTAGAAGATATTATGGAAATATTTATGGATGACTTTTCTGTATTCGGATGCTCATTCCCGGATTGTCTTCGTAATCTTGATTGTGTCCTCCAGCGATGCGAGGACACGAATCTTGTTTTAAATTGGGAAAAGTGTAACTTTATGGTTCGAGGAGGTTTGGTCCTCGGCCATAAGATTTCGATTAAGGGGATAGAGGTCGATAAGGCCAAAGTTGAAATCATAGAAAAACTTCCTCAGCCGACAAACATAAAATCCATTAGGAGTTTCTTAGGCCACACGGGCTTTTATAGGCGCTTCATTCAAGATTTTTCAAAAATAACAAAGCCGCTTACTCACCTCTTGGAAAAGGAATCACCTTTTGTCTTTAGTAGCGATTGCGAGTCTGCTTTTAATTTTATAAAACAAAAACTTATCAATTCTCCGATTCTAGTGGCCCCTAATTGGTCCCTTCCGTTCGAAATCATGTGCGACTCTAGTGATATTGCCTTAGGCGCCGTTCTTGGCCAACGCGTAGAAAAACATTTTCATCCTATTTATTACGCTAGCAAGACGCTCACTTCCGCACAAGTGAATTACACGACGACGGAAAAGGAACTCTTAGCCGTCGTTTTCGCTTTCGATAAGTTTCGCTCGTACCTTACGCTATCTAAAGTTATCGTTTTTACCGATCACTCCGCCCTTAAATATCTATTAGCTAAAGCCGACGCGAAGCCCCGCCTTCTTCGATGGATTCTCCTCCTACAAGAGTTTGACTTGGAGATCCGAGATAAGAAGGGCGCGGAGAATCTAGCGGCAGACCACCTCTCCCGTTTAGAAAATCCGGGTGCGGAAGCGCTCGTCGAATTTGAAATAAATGACAGATTCCCCGAGGAACGCCTTCTCGCCATTCATTCGTCTTCGTCATCTTCGCCTTGGTTCGTAGATTTTGCGAACTACTTAGTCGCGCGGGTACTTCCAAAAGATTTTTCAAGTCATCAAAAGAAGAAATTCTTTTCCGACTTGAAAAATTTCTTTTGGGATGACCCATTTCTTTTCCGTATCTGCGCGGACCAAGCGGTTCGAAGATGCGTCGCGGGAGTGGAGTGCACACAAATATTGAGGCACTGCCACGAGGGTCCAGCCAGGGGGGGGGGGCACTATCAAGCCAACCGGACCGCTAGGAAGGCGCTAGAGGCGGGCTATTTTTGGCCCACTCTCTTCAAAGACGCGCACAATTTTGTGCGCGCATGCGATAGCTGTCAGCGGTCGGGTAACATCTCACGTAGAGACGAGATGCCCCAAAATATGTTTTTAGAATGCGAAGTCTTCGATTTGTGGGGCATAGATTTTGTTGGCCCCCTACCTCCTTCTTATAAAAATATGTATATTTTAGTAGCGGTCGACTACGTATCACGGTGGGCGGAAGCGCAAGCTCTCCCCACCAACGATGCGCGAGTCGTCATTACATTTCTAAAAAAATTATTTTCTCGCTTCGACACGCCTCGCGCTATTGTTAGTGATAGGGGAACGCATTTCTGTAACGCTCTAATGGCTAAGACGTTAGCTAAATACGGAGTCACGCACAAACTTGCCACTCCTACCACCCGCAAACAAGTGGCCAAGTTGAGGTAGTAAATCGAGAGATAAAACGCATATTAGAAAAAACCGTTTCACTTAATAGGAAAGATTGGTCCGCTAAGCTCGACGACGCGTTATGGGCGTATCGTACAGCGTACAAAACCGCTACCGGTTGTACCCCGTTTTGATTAGTCTATGGCAAAGCGTGCCATTTACCCGTAGGACTGGAGCACCGCGCACTTTGGGCATTAAAACTCTTAAACCTCGACTCTAACTTAGCCGCTCAGAATAGAAAACTGCAACTAAACGAGCTCGATGAATGGCGTGCGAACGCTTACGAGAGCAATAAGTTCTATAAGGAGCGTTCTAAGTTTTATCACGATCGAAAAATTAAAACCCCAAAATTTTTTTTCTCCGGGCGATCTAGTCCTTCTTTATAATTCTCGTCTTAAACTTTTTCCTGACAAACTCAAATCTCGTTGGTCCGGTCCCTTCTTAGTTGAAGAAGTTTTTCTATATGGGACCGTACTCGTCTCCCACCCGGAAAAAGGCTCATTTAAAGTAAACTGTCATCGATTAAAGACTTACATAGCGGGCGACCCTGTGATCGAGTATAGCGAAACAATATCCCTCCTCGACTTATAAACCCGCCACTATAGTCAAGCTACGCGACTATAAACAAAGCGCTCCTAGGAGGCACCCCACGTCTATCTTTTTTACGTCTTTATTTATTATGTTTTCTATTTTTCTAATAAATGCAGGGTTTCTAATGGGCTTCCCCAAGCGCGGATCAGGGACGTTTTCTGCCCCCCTCTTTTTCCTTTTTTGTACATACCTGCTGTCTTGTTCCGCATGCTTAGAATACAACATTGGGGACAACGTTGGATCTAAGTATGGGGGTGTTTTCGTATTTTCGTACTTTCTTTTTCACTTACAAAAAACAAAAAAATTTAAAAAAATAATAATAATAAAAAAAAAACTTCAAAAAAAAAAATATATATATATATAACACAAAAAAATCAAAAAAAATTTAATTAAAATTTTTTTTGAAGTTTCATTTTTGAAACTTTGACTTATTTTTAACTCGGTCCGCGAGATCCGGCTCATCGAGCCACCCACATAACGAGTCATCTCGCGACTACCTAGTTTATATATTTTTAAGTATTCTTGTTAATATTTTTGTAAATAATTTTTGTAAATAATTTTTGTAAATATTCTTTCTCTTTCCCCTCTCCCTTTTTCCCTCTCATCCTTGTAAATATTTTTTTCTTTTTCCCAAATTTTTGTAAATAGAATGAAAATTTCATTAAAAATACAAAAAAATTCACAAAACTTAAAAATCCAAAAATTTTTATTTTCGCTTTTTTTTCTTTCTTTTTAGTATGTATATATTAAAGATATAAATACAAAAATACAAAAAAAAGCATAACTTCAAAAAAAAACAACAAAAAAAAATTTTTTATGTAAGTTTTGAAACAAATAAATCAAACATTTCATTCTTAAGTTTCTTGTTATCCAAAACTTTCGTTTTGAGTTTATTTATATGCGAATTTGATCAATTTTTTGTTCACTATTCATTTGTTAATTATAGATTGAAAAATCTAAATAGCCGGGGTTAAGTTTTAAAAAATTTATTATACTTTGTTAAAAATAGGGGACTCGTTTTAGGCACTACTTCTAATTTTTCATAGATAGGAGCATGTGTACCATGTTAGAAAATAACGACTATAGAATTTAATTATGCTTGCTTTTAGCTTTCTGAAAAATTAGAACGTACAATTTATAAAGGTTGCTCTCAATTATTTTTTAATTAAAAATCTAGTTCTCTTTTCTCCCCTTACCTATCATAACCTAATCGGTATGATAAAAATATTTCCTCAAAAAGATCTTATGTCAATGGGAATAAGATTTCATTCCGTTAACATAGGCACCCAATAAATTAAAAGATTATACGTTACGGAGTAAGAGGATAAAATTCATTACTCCAACACATATACATTAGGTTATTTTTATTTATGAAGAAGAAAGAAAAATTTTTTTGTTAAGGAAAATAAGATTTCATTTTCCGTTAACATCCAAATCAAAAAAATTGGAGGTTCGAGAAAAAATAACCTCGCCTCAAAATCCAAGCATCTTCATAAACCAACATCAACCCCCCTTTGCCAATTTCATGACTCTAGAATTAATTCAAAAATCTTTTTGAGAGCATAATTCGTAAATTGCATTATTTCCGATAACACTCCTATAAGCTAAAGTTCGTATAACTCTAAACTATTTTCTGTTAATCTAACCAATACAATTATTGCTTTCTATTTGATTACATCAAGAAGTCTTTTGGTCAAAACTTTTGCCCTGTTTAAATCATCTAAATAATTTTAGGACTTAACTCTTATACCCCGTATATTTTTATTTGATCTCTCTTATAATTAATTTAGCGGTAGCAGAACTTAGGGTTTTTTATTATTCCTTATAAGTTCACCTCAAACTTTTGCTCTGGAATAGCAAAAGCTTAAGTATGGGGGTGTTTGATGAGTTGTAAATATACCTATATTTTCGTATTTTATTTAAGTCAATTTTGTTTGTTTTTTGTCTTTTTTTATTTGTTTTATCCAATAAATTGTTTATTTTTGTAAATATTATTTCTAACTTAGCTTTATTTTTATTGCAGAAAATTTCCAGAAAAATTCCAAAAATAGTCAAAAAGTTGACTGACACGCCCGTGTCACATGACCGACACGCCCGTTTCATGCCCTCGACGATCGCCGACCACAGGTGCCAGCTCGATGATCGGCGGTCATCAAACCCATCTCGACACGCCCTTCGACACGCCCGTGTCAAGGTGTGACATGGGCGTGACCTTGCCACCTGGCCCGACGTGACGCGCGCGACTTTGCGGCCAGACCGCGCCCAGATCGACCTCCCCGACACGCCCCAGTTGTCACAACCCGCATTTTCGCCGAATTAAGAATTATCAGAGTAAGAGAAAACACGCGTCATGATGCCACGTCAAGCAGGGGATAACTGCTGACGCTCAGGCAAATCCAACTACAATCTTTATGCAAGAAAATCATGAGCTTAATGAATAGAAAATCAATTATGTTTAGAGTCCGTATCCCTCGGCTCAGTGGATCATCTAGTCCACAAAAGAAAACTATATTTAAACGCTGCGGAAAATACTTTAATTAGGCTTTACACCCTAAAGAGCGCATAAGGGTCCCAAGAGAACCACTCATGCTATGCAAGACACTACACTTAGTTTATATAATATATATAAGAAAACGGTTTTCGTACGTGATTTGGAATATAGTGATTAAGTTTATAAAAACATGCTGATCATGTGCTTCATTTATAATAATAATTATAGTTTAAAAATAACTAGCAACCTAGCATAAAACCTTCTCAAAGCAAGTAGACTATCTCCAGAAAAATAAATGGTAGCAGCAATAGTATATATCTAGTACAAGGTAAAAACTACTAGTGGGCGCCAACAACCTGACACGAACCCACCAGCACATATATATGTCTGTAAGAAAGTACTGAAAACAACCTCACAAACAAGGTAAACAAAACTCCAAAGTCCGGGAGTCCACCAACAACAACACCTCCAACTAGCCACCAGACCGGCTACAGCTCAGAACCTGGGGTATTCCAAAAGAAAACAGAATACCTCAGCAAGCAAAAATCAAGGTAAAACTGCATGAAAGAGTCAACCAAAAGGACAAAATAACAGAAAACATGCAGTAGAAAGAGTCACAACTGTCCAAAACAGGACAACAAGAAATGCACAACGTGCAAA
Organism: Platanthera zijinensis; assembly: GCA_039513925.1. Lineage (NCBI taxonomy): Eukaryota > Viridiplantae > Streptophyta > Magnoliopsida > Asparagales > Orchidaceae > Platanthera > Platanthera zijinensis. Next base: position 201,069,292 of record CM077084.1, on the reverse strand, counting down.
GAAACAGCAACGACCCAGCCCAGGAACAACATCCTGCAGGGCCTACTAGACTACCAAGAGCCAGAATGCTGCAACACTACCAAAGAAGAAACTTCTAACACCCTAAACTACGGGAAGTGATAGTAGCAAAAACAACAACGAGGAACCGGATCGAAGGCAAACGCAGTCCCCCAATCCACCATGTCCAAGTCAAAAGCTCGAGGGTCAACACGTGAAAACACAAGGGACCTTCCACCCGACATGCCCAGCCCGTACCTGGAGCAAGAATTCCATGGGTGGCCTTGGCTATATCACACAACTCCACCCCCATAAAGAGCTACAACCACCACTACTATCCACGACCCACGATTCGGCCTTTAGGAAAATAAAGAAAACGGCCGACAAGAAAAACCCAGAAATACAACTGGAAAACCACTCGGAAATGAAATACAAGGTAAAGGAAGAGTGTTGAAATAAACCAACACGACTAGGCGTTGAGTGAAACCCACTCAGTGCCTACCTAAACTTTGGCCTTGAGTGAGCTAGCCTCACTCGCCGCCAAAATTAAGTTACTACCCACAAACCCACTAAAGAAAACGGAGCTCGACGACAGTCGAACGACCAAGGCAGAAGATCCAGAACTCAAGTAATTGCCTGCCACTTGAGTATCTAAACTCCCGCACTCGAAACCACCTAAATTCGCCTATCAAAAGAAAATATACAAAGCGCACGATCAGTGACGCACGATCAGTGGTCGTGCGCACTCATCGGCTGATGATCGTGCGAAACGAACCTGGAAACCTGACAGAAAACCTAGCAACTGCGCACGATCAGTGTCGCACGATCAGTGGTCGTGCGCACTGTTGCCAGCGCTCGTGCGATTGCCCGAGACAGAACTTTGGAAACTGAAATTTATACGCGCACGAACAGAGGCACACGACCAGTGGTCGTGCGCCCTAAAGGTTAATGACCGTGCGCGGCAAACCTGTACCGTTTGGAATTTTCCGAACGACACCGGAACGCGCACACGACTCACGCCACTGCAGTAGCAGTAGACAACTATCAACGTCGCACGCTACTACCGTATAAACTATGCCTAACCATTCGAATAATACCATAACGAAGGAAATTGGCAACCACACCCCCCTCCTAACTCTCCCTCTCGGCTACGCCCGAACCAGAGCATCAATCAAAATTAAAGGAAAACAACGGCTTCACGCCGACAATTTGGATTCCAAACATCACAACATAGGGGGGGTTTCAGTAGGAAGAACTAAGCCCTATGGTTAGCAAGAAAACGAGAACAACAAGGCCTCTAACCTGGGCTAACCGGGATTTCAATTTCAGCAAATAAAATCAAAGAAAACACTTGGCAAGGGCAAGAATACCACTTGCCTCAAATCTCAGCGAAGCTTTGGACTGCTTTCCTCCTCTTCGCACGGATCAAGACGGCCGCAACACCTAGAACAAAAACTCGGCCATTAATGGCGGAAAACTTCCAAAACTGAAAATTCCAATCCTTCCAAAACTCCACGAAAATCGAATTTCTTACCGCAGGAATGAAGGTCTCGACGAGAGCAATCCGTATCCACTCTCGGATTCGAATTCCGTCCACAAACGCTCCGGGAATCGGCGTCCGAAGGGAAGGCTCGGCGGTTATTTCTCTCGTACAAGGGGCGGCGGTTTCTTACGTGAAGAAGATGAAGATCGGCCCTATTCATTCTAAATATATATATATATATATAATTATATAATTATATAATTAATTACAAAATTACATAAAGCACCAAATTGACGCGAAAACCGATTCACCTCGGAATTCGACGAAATTCGCACCGTAGCTAAATATCCACGCTACGAACACAACGGCGAAGTCGAAATTAACTTTCGACGAACAGAACTCGAGTTATGCCCAAACAAAGCCAAACACAAACATCCCCCCGAGAGGCCACACCGGGTCACCAAAACGACTCGGTTTGCTAGGGAGATCTTGCCAACAGGCTACCAACCAGGGCACTCAGTTCCAAGGAGCTAAACCATACTCCACACATGGCACAAGCCACGGAAACGCGTCATCGTAACGCCAAACGAGAATAAAAATAATCGCTGAAAAGACGGGGCGTTACAGTCACTCCCCCTAAAAGAAAGTTTCGTCCCGAAACTTTACGCACAACCCTCCTACAAAAGAAGGAAAAAGTAACAAACAGAAGTTACAAAGGGAAACATACCGATCAAATCAGAGAAACAGGTGAGGGTACGCCCTCCTCATGGCCGACTCTAGCTCCCAAGTCGCGCTCTCCAAATCCTGATTTTTCCATAGAATTTTCACCATCGGTATGGACTTTTTTCGCAGCACACGCTCCTGAGAATCCAAAATACGAACTGGCACTTCAACGAAAGAGAGGTTGGGCTCTAACTGGGGCACAACATCCAAGAGTTGCCCACTGCTGCGCATACACTTCCGCAATTGGCTAACATGAAAAACATTATGAACACCAGGGAAGTTCGCTGGCAAATCCAATCTATATGCAGACACACCAATCCGCTCCAAGACCTCAAACGGGCCCACATACCTTGGGTCCAATTTCCGATTTTTACCAAATCTCTTCACACCAACCATTGGAGAAACCTTGAGGTATACATGATCCCCTACTGAAAATTCCAAAGCAGACCTACGCCGATTGGCGTTCTTTTCATACCTCTCCTGGGCTAAACGAAGCTTCTCCCGAATAAGCTTCACGGCGACTTCCATCTCTTCTAGAGCATCAGGACCCAACAAAGGCTTCTCACCAGCCTCAGCCCAAAACAACGGAGTCCTACAGCGCCTCCCATACAAGGCTTCGAACGGAGCCATCTGCAAGCTTTCCTGATAACTGATATTGTAAGCAAATTCCATGAGTCGCAGACGCTCATCCCACGCTCCACCGTGGTCTAAAATATAGCACAGGATCATATCCTCAACAATCTGATTGACCCGCTCCGTCTGCCCATTGGTCTGAGGGTGGTACGCAGTAGAATACCTCAGATCCGTACCCAAACCCTCCTGCAGACTCTGCCAAAAACGAGAAGTAAACCGGGAGTCTCGATCAGAAATGATGCTAACTGGCACACCGTGGAGTCGGATGACTTCATTCAAGTACAACTCCGCTATCTTCTTCATCGGGTAATCAATCTTATAAGGCACGAAGTGAGCACACTTCGTCAATCTATCCACTATAACCCAAACAGAATCAAATCCTCTCGGGGATTTTGGCAAACCCGTAATGAAGTCCATAGATATACTCTCCCACTTCCAAGTCGGGATATCTAGCGGAGTCAACTTACCACCAGGCCTTCCATGATCGGCCTTCACACGCTTGCAAGTGTGACACTCAGCAACATATCGGGCTATATCTCCTTTCATACCATACCACCAAGCAATTTGCTTTAAGTCACGGTACATCTTCGTAGATCCTAGATGGTAGGCAACGCTGGAACCATGAGCCTCACTGCAAATCATACTCTTAATGTCCCCAACAGCGGGAACGCAAAACCTGCCGCGGTACTTCAAAGTACCCGCATCATCAATAGAAAAATCTGGCAACTCTCCCTTCTCTGTCCTGGTAAAAAGGTGCAACAGATCCGGATCGTCCTTCTGATGCAATCTAGTCAAAGAAATCCAGGACGGCTCTTCCACTGATAAGCTACTCTGTAAACTACAGCATCCCACTGAAATATCCATAAGGAGGAACTCCTCAACTAATCGATCGGCGGAGAGGTTAAAGATCTTTCCCGTCTTTCGGCTCAGGGCGTCGGCCACCACATTGGCCTTGCCCGGATGATACTGGATTTCCACATCATAATCCGCCACATACTCAAGCCACCGCCGCTGACGCAGATTCAACTCCTTCTGCGTAAACACGTACTTCAGGCTCTTATGGTCAGTAAAAATCTTGCACTGAGCCCCATAAAGTAAGTGCCTCCACAACTTCAACGCATAGATAACCGCTGCAAACTCAAGGTCATGCGTAGGATAATTCCGCTCATGAGTTTTCAACTGCCTTGACCCATAAGCAATTACTTTTCCAACCTGCATTAATACGCATCCCAGACCTAAATGCGAAGCATCCACATACACATCATAATCCACGCCCTCAGTAGGAAGGGTCAGAACGGGAGCAGTACACAATCTCCTCTTTAACTCCTGAAAAGCTTCTTCGCACTTCTCGCTCCAAACAAAAGCCACATTCTTCTGAGTCAACTTGGTCAATGGTGCGGCTAGAGAAGAGAAACCCTGCACGAATCTCCTGTAATAGCCAGCCAACCCTAAGAAACTTCTGATCTCCTTAGGAGTATTCGGCCTACTCCAATCCGTCACAGCTGCAATCTTTTCTGGGTCAACCGAGATCCCATCCTTGTTCACCACGTGGCCTAGAAAAGAAACCTGAGGCAACCAAAATTCGCACTTGCTCAACTTGGCGAATAACTTGTGGTTCCTCAACTCTGATAGGACCAAATGCAAATGCTGCTCGTGCTCCTCAGCACTGCGAGAATAAACCAACACGTCATCAATGAAGACCACAACGAACTAGTCTAGGAAATCCTTGAACACCCTGTTCATCATATCCATGAAGGCTGATGGTGCGTTGGTCAGACCAAACGACATCACCAGAAACTCAAAGTGCCCATGCCTCGACCTAAACGCAGTCCGTGGAATATCTGCCTCACGGATCCTGAGCTGATGATAGCCCGAACGAAGATCGATCTTGGAGAACACCGTGCTACCACGCAACTGGTCAAATAAATCATCGATCCTGGGCAGAGGGTACCTGTTCTTGATAGTGACCTTGTTCAACTCTCTATAGTCGATGCAAAGCCGCATCGACCCATCTTTCTTCTTTACGAACAAAACAGGAGCACCCAAGGCGACGAACTCTGCCTGATAAAACCATTAGCCAACAACTCATCTAACTGAATTCGCAACTCCTCTAGCTCACGAGGGGCCATCCGGTACGGCGCCTTAGCAATAGGACGCGTACCCGGCTCCAAATCAATAACAAACTTCACATCCCGCTCAGGAGGGATACCAGGAAGATCATCAGGAAAAACATCGGCGAAACCACGAACAATAGGAATCTCCTCCAAGCGTGGCACGCTAACAACGGTTCCAACCACCGAGACTAAACAAACACAACAATCAGAAAGAAACAATCTCTGAACACATACCGCAGAGAGAACAGGAGAATCCTGACATGGATCAGCATACACGCTGCCGGGCTGACCGTCGTCCCTGATGAAGTCCAAGCGCTTTCCCTTGCACTGAATGACCGCATCATACCGAGAGAGCCAGTCCATGCCCAAAATGACATCGAAGTCCTCTAGATCAATCATCTTCAGATCCGCCTTCGCAAGAAAATCCCCCAACAAAACCGGGCAATCCAAAATACCCAAATCTGACAACACAGATTCACCAGAGGGAAACTTGACACGGAAGGAATCCCGAACACGATCTAGAGACAACCGATGACGCTCCACAAAGGCTCTAGCCACGAACGAGTGGGTAGCGCCGGAGTCAAACAGGACACGCGCCCAACGGTTCTTCACCTTAAATTTCCCTATAGGAACGCACAAAGCTAAGGAACTAGCACAACAGTACCGCAAATAATCTAGCAACTAAACTACCAGGCTAGAAAGAAAAACAAAAAAAAACAACCAACTACTAACCTGAGATCACCTGGGTCGAAGTCCGAGCCTCCTCGGAAGAAATCACGTTCAGCTTTCCTTTTCCCTTGTCCACATGTTGAGGTGGAGGCAAAGCCTGCAATGGAACTGCAGGAAGAGCTGACTGGACCTGAGGACACCTCGACTTAACGTGACCCTTCTGCCCACACTGATAGCAGACTCTAACCCTGGACCAACACTGGGCTGCATCATGCCCGGATCGCTTGCAAACTGAACAGGAGACATCTCTCCCAGGAGCACCCTGAATAGCATGAACCTGCTCCTTCTTCTGAGCTGCCGCCTTCTTGAAACACCTCTCAACAGGATGGCCTGACCGGCCACAAAAACTGCACACCACCCTGCTCCTCTTTCCCGGAACAGCATCGGGTACCAGGGGTTTCTTCTCCTCTACCAACTTCCTCTTATCCTTCCTCAACTGCTGGCCTCTGCTCTTCGCCGTCTCAATGGCCTCAACCTTAAGAACAGCCTCTACAACTCCAGCATAAGTCACTGACCCATAAGCATTGGCCAACTGCTGCACCTCACTCCTCAAACCACCGAGGAATCGCTTAACTCGATCAGCCTCAACGCTGACCAATCCAGCGGCAAAACGGCTCAACTTACTAAACTCTATCTCATACTCACCCACCGTGAGCTGCCTTTGCTTCAGATAGAGGAAATCATTCATGAGGCGGTCACGCTCGACCGAGGGTAAGAACTTCCTCAACAGCATCTCCTTGAACATCTCCCACGAGCATCCAGCCACTAAGCTCTCCTTCTCTCTCAGCCACCAACTCTTAGCCAATCCTTTAAGCTGATAGGCGGCTATCATCACCCTCTGATCATCTGCAATCCCAGAGTACGAGAACATCTCCTCCATGGAGATCAGCCAATCGTCTATCACCATGAAATCTGCCTTCCCATCATAAGTGGGAGGGCTCAGCCTCTAAAACTGCGAGATGAAGGCCATCTCTGCTGGCACCACCACTGGAGGCCTCAAGGGCGCAGGAGGAGGAGGAACAGCTAACCCCCCTGCAGGAACTTGCGCACCCTGAGCCTGCCCTGCCACAACTGCCACCAAAGACTGAATCTGGGCTTGCACTTCCTCCAACTGCCTCCCCATAGCTTCGCTACTCTGACGCAGACCCTCGATCACCGCATCGTTCTGAGCTCCAGAAGATTCACCCTCAGACAGGGGAGTCGATCGGGTCGCAGGATGCCTAGCCATCCTAAAAAAATCAATACAACGCAAATCAGATCCAAATCCCACGACTAGAACCGACTAACAGTACAGACAATACATATGTAGATATAGACTTAAAGCTGCTAAACTTGCTCTGAGAGTTTATCTTCTTCACAATAATTAGATGATATGCCCTAACCTAGGATGGTTAACCACCACCTCACTAACTCTTGTGCCTAGATCGGATGCATGAACTTATGTTAGTTTGAAAACTTATGTGTGTACATATGTCATCCTGCAAATCTTTAGCTCGGCGCGTTGTGCTTATGCAATGATATGATATGCATGATTGTGCTATGCATTCTAAAAAGAAGGCCCTAATGCATGATATGAGCGGCGTACACATGAAAATGTTATGCATCCCATACTACATAACATTTCCATGCAACGAAAAAGAAACGTGCTAGTCGCAGTCATGTGGTGAGGTTATGCATCCCATACTACATAACCCTCACATGTAGCCCCTATGGTGGATCCATATACGAACACATATTATGCATCCCATACTACATAATATGCCCCGTATACTTCATGTTATGCTATGAGTGTAGTGTTCGTGCTTTTGCCAAGACGTGTTGATGACATATTAGTGTGTGAATGACATGATGCTGAACTACTAACAGCATCCAAGGAAGGTTGCCCAACTAACTTGTCAAGCAACCTCCCTCTGATACCAACTGTCATAACCCGCATTTTCTCCGAATTAAGAATTATCAGAGTAAGAGAAAACACGCGTCATGATGCCACGTCAAGCAGGGGATAACTGCTGACGCTCAGGCAAATCCAACTACAATCTTTATGCAAGAAAATCATGAGCTTAATGAATAGAAAATCAATTATGTTTAGAGTCCGTATCCCTCGGCTCAGTGGATCATCTAGTCCACAAAAGAAAACTATATTTAAACGCTGCGGAAAATACTTTAATTAGGCTTTACACCCTAAAGAGCGCATAAGGGTCCCAAGAGAACCACTCATGCTATGCAAGACACTACACTTAGTTTATATAATATATATAAGAAAACGGTTTTCGTACGTGATTTGGAATATAGTGATTAAGTTTATAAAAACATGCTGATCATGAGCTTCATTTATAATAATAATTATAGTTTAAAAATAACTAGCAACCTAGCATAAAACCTTCTCAAAGCAAGTAGACTATCTCCAGAAAAATAAATGGTAGCAGCAATAGTATATATCTAGTACAAGGTAAAAACTACTAGTGGGCGCCAACAACCTGACACGAACCCACCAGCACACATATATGTCTGTAAGAAAGTACTGAAAACAACCTCACAAACAAGGTAAACAAAACTCCAAAGTCCGGGAGTCCACCAACAACAACACCTCCAACTAGCCACCAGACCGGCTACAGCTCAGAACCTGGGGTATTCCAAAAGAAAACAGAATACCTCAGCAAGCAAAAATCAAGGTAAAACTGCATGAAAGAGTCAACCAAAAGGACAAAATAACAGAAAACATGCAGTAGAAAGAGTCACAACTGTCCAAAACAGGACAACAAGAAATGCACAACGTGCAAAGAAACAGCAATGACCCAGCCCAGGAACAACATCCTGCAGGGCCTACTAGACTACCAAGAGCCAGAATGCTGCAACACTACCAAAGTAGAAACTTCTAACACCCTAAACTGCGGGAAGTGATAGTAGCAAAAACAACAACGAGGAACCGGATCGAAGGCAAACGCAGTCCCCCAATCCACCATGTCCAAGTCAAAAGCTCGAGGGTCAACACGTGAAAACACAAGGGACCTTCCACCCGACATGCCCAGCCCGTACCTGGAGCAAGAATTCCATGGGTGGCCTTGGCTATATCACACAACTCCACCCCCATAAAGAGCTACAACCACCACTACTATCCACGACCCACGATTCGGCCTTAGGAAAATAAAGAAAACGGCCGACAAGAAAAACCCAGAAATACAACTGGAAAACCACTCGGAAACGAAATACAAGGTAAAGGAAGAGTGTTGAAATAAACCAACACGACTAGGCGTTGAGTGAAACCCACTCAGTGCCTACCTAAACTTTGGTCTTGAGTGAGCTAGCCTCACTCGCCGCCAAAATTAAGTTACTACCCACAAACCCACTAAAGAAAACGGAGCTCGACGACAGTCGAACGACCAAGGCAGAAGATCCAGAACTCAAGTAATTGCCTGCCACTTGAGTATCTAAACTCCCGCACTCAAAACCACCTAAATTCGCCTATCAAAAGAAAATATACAAAGCGCACGATCAGTGACGCACGATCAGTGGTCGTGCGCACTCATCGGCTGATGATCGTGCGAAACGAACCTGGAAACCTGACAGAAAACCTAGCAACTGCGCACGATCAGTGTCGCACGATCAGTGGTCGTGCGCACTGTTGCCAGCGCTCGTGCGATTGCCCGAGACAGAACTTTGGAAACTGAAATTTATACGCGCACGAACAGAGGCACACGACCAGTGGTCGTGCGCCCTAAAGGTTAATGACCGTGCGCGGCAAACCTGTACCGTTTGGAATTTTCCGAACGACACCGGAACGCGCACACGACTCACGCCACTGCAGTAGCAGTAGACAACTATCAACGTCGCATGCTACTACCGTATAAACTATGCCTAACCATTCGAATAATACCATAACGAAGGAAATTGGCAACCACACCCCCCTCCTAACTCTCCCTCTCGGCTACGCCCGAACCAGAGCATCAATCAAAATTAAAGGAAAACAACGGCTTCACGCCGACAATTTGGATTCCAAACATCACAACATAGGGGGGGTTTCAGTAGGAAGAACTAAGACCTATGGTTAGCAAGAAAACGAGAACAACAAGGCCTCTAACCTGGGCTAACCGGGATTTCAATTTCAGCAAATAAAATCAAAGAAAACACTTGGCAAGGGCAAGAATACCACTTGCCTCAAATCTCAGCGAAGCTTTGGACTGCTTTCCTCCTCTTCGCACGGATCAAGACGGCCGCAACACCTAGAATAAAAACTCGGCCATTAATGGCGGAAAACTTCCAAAACTGAAAATTCCAATCCTTCCAAAACTCCACGAAAATCGAATTTCTTACCGCAGGAATGAAGGTCTCGACGAGAGCAATCCGTATCCACTCTCGGATTCGAATTCCGTCCACAAACGCTCCGGGAATCGGCGTCCGAAGGGAAGGCTCGGCGGTTATTTCTCTCGTACAAGGGGCGGCGGTTTCTTACGTGAAGAAGATGAAGATCGGCCCTATTCATTCTAAATATATATATATATAATTATATAATTATATAATTAATTACAAAATTACATAAAGCACCAAATTGACGCGAAAACCGATTCACCTCGGAATTCGACGAAATTCGCACCGTAGCTAAATATCCACGCTACGAACACAACGGCGAAGTCGAAATTAACTTTCGACGAACAGAACTCGAGTTATGCCCAAACAAAGCCAAACACAAACATCCCCCCGAGAGGCCACACCGAGTCACCAAAACGACTCGGTTTGCTAGGGAGATCTTGCCAACAGGCTACCAACCAGGGCACTCAGTTCCAAGGAGCTAAACCATACTCCACACATGGCACAAGCCACGGAAACGCGTCATCGTAACGCCAAACGAGAATAAAAATAATCGCTGAAAAGACGGGGCGTTACACCAGTCACGCCCGTGACTGACACATGTCACGCCCGTGACCTAGGGCGTGACCGCCACGTTTTCAGCCGAAGTCAACTTTCCAGTCAAGTCACCCGATCAGCTCATGAATAGTGTCGACACGCCCCCCCTGTCATGCCCTAGTCACGGGCGTGACCAACCCGAAAATTTGTCTATAAATAAGAGCTTCCAGGAAGCTTATTTTGTCCACTTTTTTGGTCCATCTTACTTAGGAGAGGTGCTGCCCGTTTGGCTTCTAAGCTATGTAAGGAGAATTTCTCCCTATCTTTCTTAGTTTGTATTAGGTTGTTTGTTTTAGCTTTCTCATGTAATAGCATTTTTATTCAATAAAATGGTAGATTTTCTATCTTGCAAAGTTGAAATGTTCAATTGGAAGCGCCCTTCTTAAGTAATTTTTTCGTTCATCTTTTTGTATTTCTTTTATGTTTTCATCATTTTAGCTTTCATAACTTAGTTAGATTTAGGATTTATCGGCATTTCTAGCCGTTGTGCCATCCGTCTAGTTTTCATCTTCCGCACTTTTTAGCTTTAGCTTTTTCTTCTTTATCATTTTTATTCATATAGGTTTTATAAAAACTCCCCTAAAGGTGTTCGTTTTTATTTTCTTTAACTTAGGCTCTTAGGAATGTAAAACTTCTCGTTCCTTTTTAGTTTTATTCTCACTTTTTGGAGGTTTTATAAAAACTTATGAATAAAAATGTAGTCGTTATAATTTTTCGCTCACTTCATTTTAGCTTTTTAATTTCAAAACTTTTAGTCCCTTTAATTTTTATTTCATCTTTTTATTCATTTCTACCGCATTCTAGCGGTAGAAATGCTGTTGTATTAATTTTTCGAGTACTTTCATTTTGCATTTATTTGCAAAACTTTTCGCTCCGGTTAATTTTTATTTTCACTTTTTATGCATTTCTACAGCATTCTAGCGGTAGAAATGCAGTCGTTTTAATTTTCTGAACACTTTGTTTTTCTTATTTTTGCAAGTGTGTGTGCGTGTATGAGTTAGGTTTTACTGCTTTATTTCAACTCCTGTAGAGTGCGTGTGTGCGTATGCATTTATTTCCGCCTACTCGTTAAGAGTTAAATGGCGCTCTGCTTTCATTTCCCGCCCACTCGTTTGAGTGGGACTTGTCTTTTTACTGCTTTCATTTTCTTCCTACTCACTTGAGTAGGAAAACTTTGTGTGGGTGCGTGTGTTTTCATTTCTGTAGAGTGCGTGTGTGTGTGTTACTTTCAAGTAGAGTGCGTGCGTGTATGAGATAAATTTACTCCCGCCCACTCATTTGAGTCGGGACTTGCAATTTTATCGCTTTCTCAATTATGTAGAGTGTGTGCGTGTAGGAGATAATTTTACTGCTTTATTTATCGTTTTCTTCATTTAAGAAGAGTGTGTGCGTGTGTGCATTTATTTCCGCCTACTCATTTGAGTAGGGCTTGCTTTATTTAATTTTCTTTATGGTTTTGAAGTGTGCGTGAGTGCCTGCATCAATTAGCCTTCAATTTATCTAATTGTCCTATTTTTCGTGTTTTCTCTTATTATTTTTCAGTGCTTAATTTAACACTCACGTTTCACCTAAAAACATAAAGCCGTCCCCATACCGATGAGTGGCTAATCTCTTTTAGCCTTCGGCATCGAAGAGCATTGGGACATAAAAAATGATTTGAAATAATTAAAAAACTTTATTTTTATTTTAATTTAAGGACATAAGGTTTACCCCGGTTAACGACGCATAGGACCACATAATCGATGTGTGGGCTCTATTTCCGTTATCCATACGCGACGCCGAGAGGCTGCACGTATGGACCGATCCCCCTTGGGTAAAGAGAACTGCGTATGCCCCTCGAAAGAGGAGAAACGTAGTTCTGCCGGATTGGGTTCCCCACCCAATAGCGGGGTTCTTAGCGTAAAGCGGGCATTAAGAGGAATCCTTCGTCGGTCTAACGATCGGTCGAATAGTCTTAATGTTTAGGTGAGCAATATTCCTAGAGATAAGTGCGCTCATATTTTTGGAACCACCACGGCCAAGTGCCTTTTATTAAATTAAAAACAAAGTTCAATAATTGTTAAGAATTATTTTAGTCTTAATCTGATTCGATGCCGAGCGTTAACCCGTCATCGAACTAACTTAGCAAAATTCTGCTTTCTTTCTTTCCGTTTTAATTAAACAAAAAAATCCCACCTTACTGTTAGTAAGATAATAGTATTCCTGGAAGAGTAGATATAATCAACGCGTCCCCGAGAATAATACGACCTCGGTATTTTCCCGAATACCGAGTACTACTTGTGATAGGTGCACTTGCCTCCTCTCGTTAGAAAACTCGATCTTCTAACTGGCCTGCGGAATCTGACCATTTCGAACCAACCACAGTAGGTCTCTGTTCTGCGGCAACATCAAGTTGACTACTTTGATACTTTCTCCCCGGTTGCTCGCCTCAGCACCATCCGGGTTCATCTTTCAGTGGCCGTCAACAGGGAGTGGGCTATTTCCCAGCTTGATGTCAAGAATGCTTTTCTGTATGGGGATATTCAAGAGGATATCTATATGGAGCAACCTCCTGGGTATGTTTCTCAGGGGGAGACACGAGTATGCCTGTTGAAGAAGGCCATCTACGGCCTTAAACAGAGCCCTCGGGCATGGTTCGACAAGTTTAGTGGCATTATGGCTGCCATTGGCTTTACAAGAAGTTCAGCCGATCACTCATTGTTTATTTGGAAAACCATATAGGGCCTTGGTTTTGGCAGTGTATGTGGATGATATCCTTCTTACCGGCGATGACCAGGCTGGGGTGGACTTGACAAAGAAACACCTCCGTCAACACTTAGTCACGATGGATATGGGCTCCCCAAAATATTTTTTGGGGATAGAAATCTCTCGGAAGCCCGACTCGTTGGTTCTCTCCCAACGGAAGTATGCTCTTGATCTTCTACAAGAGGCAGGATTGACCGGTTCCAAACCAGCCAGGTATCCCATGGCCACTAGAGAGGACAAAACGTGGATAGATGACTCACCTCTTATATCCGATGCCACAAGGTATAGACGTCGGGTGGGCAAACTCATTTATCTCACGGTGACCAGACCCGACATCGCCTATGCTGTTGGCAAGGTCAGTCAGTTCATGCAAGCTCCTTGGGAATGTCATCTTCAGTCTTCCTTGAAGATACTAGAGTATGTCAAATCAGCACCGGGAAAAGGGCTACTCTTTCAGAAGCATGGTCATCTGAGAGTTGAAGCTTACTCTGACTCAAGCTATGCGGATGATAAAGGTGACCGTAAATCTACATCGGGTTTTTGCACCTTTGTTGGAGGTAACCTTGTGAGCTGGAAGAGCAAGAAGCAGTCTGTTGTCTCAAGGTCCAGTGCAGAAGCTGAATATCGGAGTATGGCGTCAACCACGTGTGAGTTGAAATGGTTTCGGGCTCTCATGCTTGACCTAGGAGAGGTCTATGACTATCCTCTGCCTATGTTCTATGACAACAAGGCCGCTATATACATATCAAAAAATCCGGTCTTCCATGAGAAAACGAAACATATAGAGGTCGACTGTCATTTCATCCGTGAAGAGGTCTTGAAGAGACAGATTTGCACTCCGTTCGTCACCTCCGACAAAGAGTTGGCAGATATCTTCACCAAGCCCGTTTCTACTTCCTTCTTCCATATTTGTGACAACCTGGGCATGATTGATATCTATGCTCCAGCTTGAGGGGGAGTGTCAAAGTATGAGACCGGGCAGTCTAGCGGTTTGAGCCTTGTGAGTTATAGACCGGGCGGTCTGGCGGCTTGAGACCGGCGGGTTTGATTCCAGGATATTGCTGTGTGGTGTCCGGCGGTCTGGCGGTGTATCTCCGGCAGCTTGGAAACCGAGCGGTCTATCGGTCTCCTACCGCATCTCTCTCCTGCTTCTGGTATTGCCGTGCGGTTAAAATATTGTCTAACCGCACGGCCCGTTCCGGTCTGTTGTTCTAGCCGCTCGGATACCTTTGTATAGTTTTAGTCCTACATTATTAGTTTGTATTCTATCCTCTCTCCTCCATTCTATAAAAGGGAGGTCATACCTTTGTAAAAGATATCTTTTTTGATAATAAAATTTAAATTATTCAAAGTTCTGTCTTGTTTTCTAGTCGTTTATTCGCTACTCTAGTCGTTTGCTCGCTACTTTTGACAATGATCCGGTGGAAAAGTTAGCCAAATTCTACATGGATAACATTGTTCGGTTGTATGGTGCACCCCGTAGTATTGTAAGTGACTGAGATGAACATTTCACGTCTAACGATACCAGGCTGGGGCATAAATTGTTGTTAACTAAGCTAAGCTTCAGTACGGTCTTCCATTTGCACACGGGTGTGAAGACCCAATGGGCCAGCAAATGATGGAGGACATACTTCGCATGTGCATCTTGGATTATTGAAGATAGTGGGAAGATCACATGTACATAGTGGAGTTTGCAAATAACAACCGCTACCAGACGAGTAAACAAATGGCGCCTATCAAGACCTTGTATAGGAGAAAAAGGTCGTACGCAATCGTCGTGGTCTGAGACGGGTGAGTCGATGTTGTATAAACGTCAGACAGTGGAAAACGCCACTTCAGCGGTATATACAGTTCAGGAATGGTTGCAGATCGATCACGACAGATAGGCAGAATACTATAACGCCAAAACATAGGAGTGTGGAATTCGCTGTTGCCGATTGAGCATAGTTGAAAATCAAGCCGTTCAATGGTGTCTCGCGAGCTAGATGCATGAGGAGGATGAGTCCGAGGTACCTTGGACCATTTGAGCTCCATGAGCGGAGTACTGAAGCAGAGTATTGACTAAAGTTGTCAGTGAACTTGGGTGGGCTACATGATGTAAGACCCCCCTCCCGGAACACAAAACACAGCACGAGACGGGTCTTATGCCCAGAACTGCCGCCTTGCAGTAACACTAGCACACGGGCCAGCCTGTACCACAAGACTCATATCTTGTCGACAACAACCAATATCAACATATAAATGCCAACCAGAACATAATAATATAAAGAAGTCAATCCACACTAAGCATAAGACCATATGTACAACAGAAGAGAAGCTAAACAAGCTTATACATAAACAGAGTACGTAAATAGAATTTCCCCGAAGGGCTACAACAAAATCTCTCTCACTCACATCTATTACCGACGGTAGCGACGGTACCGTCCCCTAAGGCCCTGTCGTCCTGGCCTGGATGTTCAGTTACAAGACCTGCTGCTCCACCTGCGGGGTTTCCTCCTAAAAATGAAGACGTAGCAACCGTTATTCATAATGACTAAGTTGCTTCACATCCGCTCCCCTGGAGACTCCTCGGCACTGGGCGGAGAAAGGAACAGGTACAATATATATAAAACAGTAGTTCAAGCAGGTGAAGTAAGTATACATGACATAAGTAGCAATATAAGTAGTGTATAAATGAACAACCTCTTAATCTAGAATTCTACCATTTGCAGCAGCAAGAGAGTATAATGTTATAACAGTAAGTAACTCAACTTATATGGATGCCCATACAAGCAAATAAGTTGAGGGTCGTTAGGCAGTAAGTAACTCATCGTATAGGAGTGCCCATACAAACTTATATGATGAGGGTCTTATGTATGCAATGAAGTGCAATGCTATGGATGCAATGCAATGACACACCCATGATCAAGCACATGCAATCGCTATGTCGACACAGACTCATAGTTCCCACTATTCGAGCAGGTAGCTAACCTCTCAGGCGTCATCCATCATGGCCAAACGGTGATAGTAGAGCGGGCATATCTACTACTAGGATGGTCTCCACACTACCTGGTCTAGGCCTCCGTACGCATCAACGCTAAGAACACTACAGCGGAGCTCATAGGCGTACTACGGCTCAGCGGGTTCTCCTAGGTAAATGTGCACCAAGATCCTAGCCCCGAACTGGCCTAAGGTATGACACGGAAGGTGCCCCAGAAATGAGCACGAGGACCAAGCCCAACCGTTCACTTGGCACGGAAGGAGCCTCGGGACGTGAACACCGAGGACCAAGCCCAACCACTCAAGGTCTAACTATCAACTCCCATCGGTGTGACGATTGGCGAGCCCGTAGACCTGCCACACTATCCCTAACCCGGGATTACGACACCGCGTGTCGACACACACCATATGCAATTCCACATTATCGTGGCATGTAAGGAGCCTCGGGACGTGAACACCGAGGACCAAGCCCAACCATCCATCAAATACGGAAGGAGCCTCGGGACGTGAACACTGAGGACAAGTCCAACCGTCCATCTTTACTCATCTCAACCTCATTTCAACTAGTGACGGTCAACACTGCACTTGTTACTTCCACAATGCTACCCGTAGGGAGACGACACTCTAAGCATTGGATTACTAATTCCCTTCTTTCCATTCAACATTCATCATGGCCATTGTTAAATCATTTATATGCCCTTCAAATGAATTCCGCATGATATCGATAATGGGCATCAATATACATCTACCAATTTATATCAGGCCTTTTCCTTAAATTAAGCTTATCCACAACTCGTTATACGGATTCAGATTTATAACATCAACTTGTCATATCACAATGATAATCATGTAAAAAGAGTTCACCCAAACCTCGAGTCAGATCGCAATATTACATTCCACCAAACCGAATTCCACATTACACAGCCCAGAATTTATGTTCAGCATTAATCCGGGCAGCAACTTCGACCAAGGATTCCTGTAGCTACAGAAATCCGGCGAGTGTGTGTAAGCACTCGTTGGAAAGATAATTTCAAGGGCTACAACTTTTGTGTTTAGTCGAAAGCCCATGTCTGACCCCTTCTTCTTGAAAACAGCCAAGAAGGTCGCTGCGTGCAGAACACAAATTCTGCATGCATCTTGAAGCGGAGTGAACGGTATCCGTTCGTCTTCCTCCTCAAGCGATTTTCCCCAAATCGCAATCAGCAGTTCCTCCACCCTTATTCTCCCTCTCGAGGCCATGTCCTCTTCACGAAGCCACCCCCATCATCACTTTGAAGAGGGGGAGGTTGAAGATGACTAGTCATTAGAACAAAAGTTCTAGCAAGGCCTTTCCTAGAGAAATAACCATCTCCCATGTCGAGACTCTCTTGAGTCGACATCTCACCTACATATCTACAGATCTAGCACCAAGGGAGAGGGGAGGAAGCTCACCTCATTTCCAGCGGTACCATCATTCTCGGCCATGGATCTAGTCATCCTCTTTACGGCATCTCTTGCTTGGTGCAGTTGTTCTTCACGACAAAGGAAGGAGAGAGAGAGAAGGCCGCCTCCAGGAGGTCCGAAGGTTTCCCTCGGCTCTGTCGGTTTCGCAAGATCCGCGATTACGGCAAGGTCGATCGGAAAAATGGCTAGGGTTCGGCTTTTTCTTCCCTTATAAACCGATGTATTAGGTTAAATCCCTTCTACCACGTGTCAACGCCCCCTTGGACCGCCCCTAATGGGTCATATTGAAGAGACCCGGTGCAAGGCAGCCAAGCCGCATCCAGGCCAATCCGGTTCAGTCCGCACGCATAGAACAGCGGAAACTTGGAAACTGTCTAAGGAAAAATCGGTGGGTATCATCCTGATACCCGTCGATCGGCGTGCATAGCTACCGATACCCGTCGAATCGGCAGTTATCATTCCCGATACCCGTCGATCGGCGTGCATAGCCTTCGATACCCGTCGATTTTCACTTAAACTAATTCTCAATCTGCAGCTTTGAATACGACGGGTATCGACCATCGATTCCCGTCAAATTGGCGGGTATTATTCCCGATAACCGTCGATCGGTGTGCAAAGCATCTGATACCCGTCGAATTCGGAGGGTATCATTCCTGATACCCGTCGATCGGCGTGCATAGCTTCCAATACCCGTCGATTTTCACTTAACCTAATTCTCAATCTGCAGCTCTGAATCCGGCGGGTATCGACCACCGATACCCGTCGAATTAGCGGGTATCATTCCCGATACCCGTCGATCGGTGTGCATAGATTCCGATACCCGTCGAATTCGGTGGGTTTCATTCCCGATACCCGTCGATCGGCCTGCATAGCTTTCGATACCCGTCGATTTTCACTTAACCTAATTCTCAATCTGCAGCTCTGAATCTGGCGGGTATCGACCACCAATAACCGTCGAATTCGGCGGGTATCATTCCTGATACCCGTCGATCGGCATGCATTAACTTCCATTCTCGATGAATTCATCGGATATCACTCAACCCATCACTCTGATCAACACACTTGACACCTTTTGCCAGTGCGCCCCGAGCCCGAGTAAAGTCTCTTAACTCAGAACTCGTGCGAGGGGGCCTAGCACGAATTTGGACGTTACAAATCCTATATACAAAATAAAAGATTTCGTCCCCGAAATCAGGCTGAGGCTATGGGGAGTAAAGCATACAAAAATAACATATGCTTTTAAATAAAACTACATAAAGCAAACAACTCCGTATAACGTCCTTGCATCAAATCCATCGGCTCCCATGTTAATTCCTCTTTCCCATGATTAGACCATAGAACTTTTACCAGAGGCACACTTTTACGGCGCAGAGCTCTCACCTCGTTGTCAACGATCTGTACCATATCCAATCGTACAGACCTATCAGATGCCACAACACCATAAGTAACGGGGATGTATTGGTCTGGCCGCATCAATGCTTTCCGGAGAGATGATACATGGAACACATCGTGGAGGTTCTCCAATTCTGGTGTCAACTCCAACCGGTAGGCCATCGGGCCAATCCTTTCCACTATGACATAAGGTCCAACGTACCTTGGGCTGAGTTTCTTCACACCTCGTACTCGTGATACACCATGCATTGGCCGGATTTTCAGAAACACCTTGTCTCCCACTTGAAATTCCACCATCCGGTGTTCGCGTTATAATACTTTGCTTGCCGACTCTGAACCTCAAGCATGCGATCCCGTATTAATCTGACTACCGCATCAGTATCGTCAATATACTCAATTCCCAATTCCTTCGGGTCTTCGTCTTGCACCCAAGACAAGGGGGTTCTGCACCTCCTTCCATATAGGGCTTCATGGGGTGTCATGCCAATGCTAGCTTGATGGCTGTTGTTATAGGAGAATTCCACTAAGGGCAAGAGTGTTTCCCACGGCTCTCCCCTATCTATCACACACAACCTCAACAAATCCTCTAGTGTTCGGATGGTTCGCTCAGACTGCCCGTCCGTCTAAGGATTAAATGCGGTGCTGAAGGTAAGGCGGGAGCCCAAATACGCTTGTAACGCCTTCCACTCCTTAGAGGTAAAGCGACCATCACGGTCTTAAACTATCGTCTTAGGTACGCAGTGATACCGTACAAACTGCTCCACGAAAAGGCCTCCTTCTTCATAGGAATGAACCGGGCAAATTTCGTCATGCGATCAACGATCACCCATACTGAATTATTTCCTGAGCGGGAGCGAGGTAGCCCATGTACGAAGTCCATGGAAATATCCTCAAACTTCCACTCGGGTACTGGCAACTACTGCAACAGTCAACCGAGACTCTTGCACTCTGTCTTCACTCTTTGGCAGGCTTCACAATGCGTGACAAAGTATCGGACATCCTTCTTCATTCCTGGCAAACACATCGTCTTCCGTAAGCCGGCGTGCATCTTTTAAATTTCCGGGTGCACTAAATATTGAGAGAATTGTGCCTCTCTCAAGATATCCTCCCAAATTTTACCACCTTTGGGAATGTAGAGCAGGTCGCGAAAGTAAATGAGGCCATCCTTTAGTGTGTGCTCGTCGGTAGCCCTGTCTTCGATCAACTTGAGTGCCGGGGCCAGAGCCGCATCCAATCCTTGCTCCACTCAGATTCGGTCTCGGATATCACAAACCATGCTCATGCTGGACAAGTACTCCATATATTCTGCCGAAGGAGCCTTAAATATCAATGTAATATCCATCTCCTCAATCATCCGCGCCAACTCCATGCTCATCAACCGAGACTCTGGGCTCGAGCCGGGTACTTTCCTGCTATACGCATCGGCTACAGAGTTTGCTTTTCCTGGGTGGTAGTTCAAGGTGAACTCATAATCGCATAGAAACTCTAACCACCGCCATTGTCTTAGGTTCAACTCCTTCTGGGTATAAACGTACTTCAAGTTTTTATGGTCCGAGAAGATTTCGCAGTGGACTCCGTATAGATAATGTGTAACACCCCTATCCGTCGCATAGCATATAGCAGTAGGTCCGGCCGGGGCCCGACGTCATATACTACGGACAGACCGGAAGGTTACGAATATGGACAACCCTTCCAACCAATTTAACAACAACGTCCTACACAACGCATTCTAACGGAAGCATTTTTAAGTTAAACAAAGAACCCATATAGGCATGAATGTCCACTAGTAATAAATACCACAAAGGAATGACGAACATGAAAATACACAAAAGAGTTCACGGCCGTAAGGCATTACAAAAGTGTTCGCTTAACAAGATAGCATCTTTCATATATCGGCTCGCAGGCCGGCCATACATGAATGAACGGGAAAAACATAACAAATTAGGCCTTCGAGGGCCGGCACAGCAACAAGGGCTTTAGCCCGCTATTTCCCGCTCGGCTCCGCAGCACCTGCAAGCAACAAACCACCGCCCGGTGGCAAACAATAGCAATGGTCAGCAAAGCTGACCAAATTGTAACGATCCCGCCCCCACAATCGGGGCGGGGATGCTCTTTCCCTGCACTTTATTAGTATAGGCATTTATAAAAGGTAATTGCACATCACCACAGGCGTAGGCTCGCACGGCCACACACCCCGTGCACTCAGGGCACATTCTCGGCGAACCGGCCAACGTCACGTCAATTCAAGCCATAGACATTCCCGATCCACCACCGCCTCTAGGACGGTCATCCATATGAGCAATTTGTCTCCTTAGCCTTGGTCACGACAATTTAAGCCATAGACCGCCGAAGACCCTCGTCCATGCCAACGGTCCTACCGAACGACATCGACCGGGTACGGTTCAGCTTGACCCGTGCTCATACCGCAACGACAATTTAAGCCATATGCGCAGGTCAAGACTCGCCGAGTCCCGTTTCCGCTACAAAATCACATAACCCAGTTATGTTCACGTTGGCTCCCCGGCCTCCGTGTTGGCAAAACCCGCTTTTGCCCAGTTTTCCGGGTGCACCTTAGAGTTAATCTCTAAGATTCCCTGATGCAATCTACCACGTAGAAAAACCCGAAAACACCCAAACATCCGGAGTCTTGCCCGGTTCAAATGCAATGCAACATCACCGATTCGGACCAACACGTCCGAATAGGCTTCACACACAATGCCTATGTCCGTTTACGCATACGGACTCTACACAAGGGGGACTTCACATATCTACCCCAAGGAGCGCTCCAACTCTTCGCTCACTCGCGAGAGCGGGCTTCCTATGCAAGGAAAAGAGGGCTTCACATGCCCAAGATAAAGAATCGTTACCCTTGCGTTCTTCCGCGGCGCCATCGCAAACTACGCGGCTAGAAAGCTTCGCAACGTCGTCGCCTCCGCGGATCTGGGCTCGGATCGCGATTTGGAGCTTCGAACCTCCTCCGGCGGTCGGATTTTGGCCTCACACCACCAAGGGAGCTCTCCCCTCTCTCTATAATGTAGAAAGAGAAACTCAAGTTGAAATGAGGGTTTCTCCCCCCATTTCCCGGCTAATAACCCCCCAGGAGCAGCCCCCACCGTCAGATCCAGATCCAAGGGAATGAACGGCCGAGATTAGATCCAAAATAATAAAACCTGGGCCGAATACGGGTTGGCACACGGCCGTGTGCCTGGCCGTGTAGCTCATTCGCCGATCGACACGGGTCCTGACACGGCCGTGTGCCACGGGCCGTGTTACCTGGAGCTTCAGGAACGATCGTTGGGCTTCATGAACACGGCTTCGAGCACGGCCGTGTTCGAGGCCGTGTGCCCCACACACGGCTTGAGACACGGCCGTGTGTCTCAGGCCGTGTCCTTCTCTGACTCGAAACAGCACAAAACCCCAATAGCCCACTGAACACGGGTAGGCACACGGCCGTGTGCCTGGCCGTGTGCCCCTGTTCAGACCTCCAAAAGTGTTGTTTGATCGCCCCGCGATCATCACCGAGGTTGGGGTCTTACAACTCCCTCCCCCTTAAGAGAATTTCGTCCCGAAATTAAGAACAGAGACTACACAAAAAAAAACATAACGAGTACCTGAGGGGAACAACTCGGGGTACTCCTCGCGCATTGACTGCTCTCGCTCCCAAGAGAGCTCCTCGCGTCCGCAGTTATCCCAACGGACCTTCACCATTCTGATTTCCTTGTTCCGAAGCCGCTTGACTTCGAAATCCTCAATAGATATGGGCTTGACTTTCGTAGTCAACCCTTCCTCAACCGGTACTTGGTCAGCCGCTAACACCTGCGAAGGCTCTTGCACTGCCTTCCGCAAAACCGAGATGTGGAATACATCGTGCAAAGCACTTAACTCTGCTGATAACCTCAACCTATAAGCTGCTTCTCCGATCCGCTCCAGAATCTCAAATGGCCCAAGGTATCTCGGACTCAACTTTTTCAAGCGTCGAATCCGTGAGACACCCTTGAACGGCTTGATCTTCAAGTACACCCAATCGCCAACACTGAATTCCACATTCCTATGCTTGGCATTATAATACTTGGCTTGCCTATCCTGGGCAATCCGCAATCGCTCCCGTATAGTATGCACTAAGGAAGTGGCATCTTCAATGTCTTGACGCTGATAAAGCTTGGACTCACCCGTTTCTAACCACGACAACGACGTGCGACATTTTCTTCCGTAAAGAGCTTCGAACGGCGCCATCTGAATGCTTGCTTGATAACTATTGTTATAAGCAAATTCGACCAAGTATAGGTGGTCCTCCCACCTCTTTCCGAAGTCCAACGTACACATGCGGAGCATGTCTTCCAAGGTTCTGTTGACTCTCTCGGTCTGGCCATCCGTTTGCGGATGAAACGCCGTGCTAAACTTCAGTTTGGAGCCCAACATTTGATGCACTAGCCTCCAGTCATTGGACGTGAAACGCCCATCGCGATCACTCACAATACTGCGGGGCACCCCGTGCAAGCGCACAATGCTATCCACATAGAGCTTTGCCAACTTCTCTACTGGATCATCCTTCCTCATTGTAAGAAATGCGACACTTTCGTCAATCTGTCAACGATCACCCAAATGGCGTCGTTTCCCTTCTGCGATCTTGGCAATCCATGCACAAAATCCATGGATATGTCGTCGAATTTCCACTCCGGTATAGGCAAGGACTTCAGAAATCCGCCCGGCTTTTGGCACTCCGCCTTCACCAAGGCGCACGCTTGACATTTGGCCACATACAACGCCACATCTTTCTTAAGTCCCGGCCACCAAAACAACTTTTTAAGATCACGATACATCTACGTGCTCCCTGGGTGGATTGAGTACTTGGTATGATGAGCCTCGTACATCAACTCCGCCCGGAGGTTGCCCCCACTTGGGACGCACAAACGATGATCCTTCCTTAATAACCCATCTTCTACCGAGAACTGGGAATTTGACCCATCCAGAGCGGCCTCCAAAAGCTCCTTCATGGAGTCATCCAACTCCAATGCCTGCCGAACCCGGTCAGCAAGGTCATACTGCACCTCTGTCCAGTTTAACATTGCCTTGGCGCTCGACTGCTTGTCAACGCAACAGATCTCAAGCTTCTCCAACTCCCGTACTAGCCGCTCATCATGCACCGACAACCAGTTGGCTTGGGCGGGAGCCCTGCGGCTCAGCGCATCCGCAACTGCGTTGCCCTTCCCGGGTACATAATGTATCTTGAAAGTGCAGTCCCCCAGGAACTCCATCCACCTCCTCTGCCTCATATTGAGATCCTTTTGATCCAACAAGTATTTTAGGCTCTTGTGATCGGTGTATATGTCGACCCTTACTCCGTATAGGTAGTGCCTCCACAACTTGAGTGCAAATATCACGGCCGCCAACTCCAAGTCGTGCACCGGATAATTTCTTTCATGCACCTTTAGCTGACGCGATCCATACGCTATCACGCTACCATGCTGCAATAACACGCAGCCCAAACCACTACCCGAAGCGTCGCTATACACCTCAAAGCCCTCGGTTCCACTCGGCGAACTGAGCACTGGCGCCGTGGTCAACCGTCTCTTCAGCTCCTCGAAAGCCTGCACGCACTCTTGCGTCCATAAGAATCTCTGATCCTTCCTGGTCAACTTTGTGAGAGGTAACGCTATCCGCGAGAAGTTCTCTACGAAGCGCCTGTAATAGCCGGCAAGCCCAAGGAAACTACGGACTTCCGCTACTGAAGACAACACAGGCCACTCCCGTATCGCAACTATCTTCGCCAGATCCACCGCTATACCTTCCCCACTCACTATATGACCAAGGAACGCTACCGAGGGTAGCCAGAACTCGCACTTGGAGAACTTTGCGTAAAGCTCATTCCTCCTCAAAGTATCCAACACCAAATGCAAATGCTTGAAGTGGTCTTCTTCGCACTGCGAGTACACCAAAATATCGTCAATAAAGACGATCACAAAGCGATCCAGGAAATCTCTGAACGTCCTGTTCATCAGATCCATAAACACCGATGGCGCATTCGTCAGTCCAAACGGCATGACCGTGAACTCGAAATGCCCATACCTCGTACTGAACGCCATCTTCGGGATATCACACTCCCTGATCCTCAGCTGATAGTACCCCGACTTCAAGTCCAACTTGGAGTATACAGACGATCCGACTAACTGATCAAAGAGATCATCAATCCTCGGGATCGGGTACTTGTTCTTCTCCGTCAACTTGTTCAATTCTCTGTAGTCGATGCACAGCCGCATACTACCGTCCTTCTTTTTAACGAAGAGGACTGGTGCGCTCCAGGGCGACGAACTTGGACGCACATAACCTTGCTCCATCAGCTCCTCCAGCTGAACCTTTAACTCCGCCATCTCCTTTGGCGCCAACCTATAAGGAGCACGTGACACGGGTTTGGCACCCGGCACGAGCTCGATCGTAAAATCAATCTCTCGCTGCGGTGGGGCTCCAGGAAGGCTATCTGGGAACACATCTGGGTACTCGCATACCACGGGGATCTCATCCAATGTGGACTTCGGCTTTGCGGCCTCCACTAATGCGAAGAACAGCTCTGCACCAGCACGAACCGCCTTCACCACCTGAAGAGCAGACATCAGTGTCTTGCTCGACCCCTTAAGCCCCTCGAAAGTAGTCTCCCGCCCTACACCCAGCTTGACCTCCTTACGGTCGCAATCGATCCAAGCCTTCTGCTCTGACAGCCAATCCATTCCAAAGATAACATCGAACTCTACTAACGGCAATAATGACGCTAGCAAGTCGAACTCTTGGCTCCCTATGTGAACCTTCACGGCGCACACTCTGTCCGCACGCATCGAGCACCCATTCGGTAGCAACACATCTAACTTGTCCTTCGCCATCGAAGAAGGGACTCCGATGCACGATATAAACTGTTCGGACAAGAAAGAATGCGAAGCACCAGTGTCGAACAGTGCCCGTGCCGGACTATCGCTAATTACCACAAAGCCTAAGCAAAAGACATTAGCTTAACAAGCAATAGGTAATAGTATTCTCAAGTCAACTTGCATAAATTAACACATACCTGTCACCACATCCGCTTGCTTGATGGCCTCCTGCTGGCCCAAGTTGTAGACTCTAGGCTGAGTCGGAGCATAGTGGGACGCGGTCGACTCCACCGCTTTGCCCTTTTCCTCGTAGGTAGCTCCTTGTTTCCTTTCGGACTTTGAGCGTCCACTCCAGCAGTCACGGGCAAAGTGCCCCGGTTTTCCACACGTGAAACAAGCGCCCGGGGTTCGATTGGTAGTTGCCCCCGAGGCACCTGCAGAAGGAGCTGGACCCGACGTCCTAGACTTCTTGGAGAATCTGCGGTAGCCCGACTTCGACGTAGTCGGCGCCTTGAACTCTGATCTCTTGCCACCAGATTCCCTCTCCTTCTTCGCTTGCACGTTTCTCATATCCTTCTCCAAGGACCGGGCCGAACTGACCAGGGTCATGAAACCCTGCGCCTTGGGCCCCGACAGCAGCAACCTCAAATCATCCCTTAGCCCTTCATAAAAGCGGCTCGTCTTGCGCTCCTCGTCTGCGAAGGTAGCGACGGCATATCTCCCCAACCGAGTAAACTCATGGAGGTATTCATCAACGGTGCTATCACCCTGCACCAACTTCTGGAATTCACTCTCTAGCGCGATCCTCTGCGCCGAGGGGAGGTATCGAGCCATAAATAGTCTCGCAAACTCCTCCATCGGGACTTCGGCCAATGGCCTTCCCCTCAACTGATGCAGCTCTAGGCCCTCCCACCACAGTCTTGCATCCCCATCCAAAAGGAATGTCGCTATAGTGGTCTTCTGCCACTCTTCAATTTCCGTCGCAGTCATCACCCTGTTGACCCTTGAGAGCCAATCCTCTGCTTGGGTCGGGGTTTCTTCCCCCGTGAACACCGGTGGATGAAAGCCCATGACATGCTTCAGTTGTCTTTCAGTTGCTCTCCGCAGCAACTCTGGCTCCAACACAACTTGCTTAACCCTCCTTTGCTCTGCCGTCTGAAGCGGTACTTGCTCCACAGCAGGAGCAGGCTGCTGCACCTGCCTTGCAGGCTGCGCATTAATCATTGCCATGACCGCTTCCGCCACCAACCTAATGGTCTCGGCAGACAAAGGTGTTGCAGGCGTATCGCTTGGCGCACTGCTCGCCTCAGAACCTGGCCGTTCAGACGGCCCAGCGCCACTTCTGGTCACCTATATTCGTGCAAAAACACCGATAAGCGACCAAACACTACTGCAAACAGCAATTAAAGGAACACGCAGGTTCCTCAACAAGTGTATTTTCATTCCTAAGTGGACATTCATGGGTTCTTTTTCATGTTATAACGATGACGTACGTGACCGTGCTCACCACCCCTTAAAAGAATTCGTCCACGAATTCATTTAAGCTTGACCGAAACCAGTAGTCTGATACCAATTTGTAACACCCCTATCCGTCGCATAGCATATAGCAGTAGGTCCGGCCGGGGCTCGACGCCATATACTACGGACAGACCGGAAGGTTACGAATATGGACAACCATTCCAACCAATTTAGCAACAACGTCCTACACAACGCATTCTAACGGAAGCATTTTTAAGTTAAACAAAGAACCCATATAGGCATGAATGTCCACTAGTAATAAATACCACAAAGGAATGACGAACATGAAAATACACAAAAGAGTTCACGGCCGTAAGGCCTTACAAAAGTGTTCGCTTAACAAGATAGCGTCTTTCATACATCGGCTCGCAGACCGGCCATACATGAATGAACGGGAAAAACATAACAAATTAGGCCTTCGAGGGCCGGCACAGCAACAAGGGCTTTAGCCCGCTATTTCCCGCTCGGCTCCGCAGCACCTGCAAGCAACAAACCACCGCCCGGTGGCAAACAATAGCAACGGTCAGCAAAGCTGACCAAATTGTAACGATCTCGCCCCCACAATTGGGGCGGGGATGCTCTTTCCCTGCACTTTATTAGTATAGGCATTTATAAAAGGTAATTGCACATCACCACAGGCATAGGCTCGCACGGCCACACACCCCGTGCACTCAGGGCACATTCTCGGCGAACCGACCAACGTCACGTCAATTCAAGCCATAGACGTTCCCGATCCACCACCGCCTCTAGGACGGTCATCCATATGAGCAATTTGTCTCCTTAGCCTTGGTCACGACAATTTAAGCCATAGACCGCCGAAGACCCTCGTCCATGCCAACGGTCCTACCGAACGACATAGACCGGGTACGGTTCCGCTTGACCCGTGCTCACACCGCAACGACAATTTAAGCCATATGCGCAGGTCAAGACTCGTCGAGTCCCGTTTCTGCTACAAAATCACATAACCCAGTTATGTTCACGTTGGCTCCCCGGCCTCCGTGTTGGCAAAACCCGCTTTTGCCCAGTTTTTCGGGTGCACCTTAGAGTTAATCTCTAAGATTCCCTGATGCAATCTACCACGTAGAAAAACCCTAAAACACCCAAACATCCGGAGCCTTGCCCGGTTCAAATGCAATGCAACATCACCGATTCGGACCAACACGTCCGAATAGGCTTCACACACAATGCCTATGTCCGTTTACGCATACGGACTCTACACAAGGGGGACTTCACATATCTACCCCAAGGAGCGCTCCAACTCTTCGCTCACTCGCGAGAGCGGGCTTTCTATGCAAGGAAAAGAGGGCTTCACATGCCCAAGATAAAGAATCGTTACCCTTGCGTTCTTCCGCGGCGCCATCGCAAACTACGTGGCTAGAAAGCATCGCAACGTCGTCGCCTCCGCGGATCTGGGCTCGGATCGCGATTTGGAGCTTCGAACCTCCTCCGGCGGTCGGATTTTGGCCTCACACCACCAAGGGAGCTCTCCCCTCTCTCTAGAATGTAGAAAGAGAAACTCAAGTTGAAATGAGGGTTTCTCCCCCCATTTCCCAGCTAATAACCCCCCAGGAGCAGCCCCCACCGTCAGATCCAGATCCAAGGGAATGAACGGCCGAGATTAGATCCAAAATAATAAAACCTGGGCCGAACACGGGTTGGCACACGGCCGTGTGCCTGGCCGTGTAGCTCATTCGCCGATCGATACGGGTCCTGACACGGCCGTGTGCCACGGGCCGTGTTACCTGGAGCTTCAGGAACGATCGTCGGGCTTCATGAACACGGCTTCGAACACGGCCGTGTGCCCCACACACGGCTTGAGACACGGCCGTGTGTCTCAGGCCGTGTCCTTCTCTGACTCGAAACAGCACAAAACCCCAATAGCCCACTGAACACGGGTCGGCACACGGCCATGTGCCTGGCCGTGTGCCCCTGTTCAGACCTCCAAAAGTGCTGTTTGATCGCCCCGCGATCATCACCGAGGTTGGGGTCTTACATAATGCCTCCATACCTTCAAGGCAAACACCACTGCTCCTAGCTCCAAATCATGCACCAGGTAATTGATTTCATGCTTCTTCAATTGTCTTGAAGCATAAGCAATCACGTGCTCGTGCTGCATCAACACCGCTCCCACCCACTGATAAGACGCGTCCGTGTACACTTGAAATCCTTCCTTTCCATACGGCAGGACAAGAATGGGGGCGGAGGTGAGTCTATCCTTCAATTCCTGGAATGCTGCTTCACATTGGGGTGTCCACTCAAATGGCACACCTTTCTTTGTCAAAGAAGTAAGCGGGAGGGCAATCTTGGAGAATCCTTTTATGAACTTGCGGTAGTATCCGGAAAGTCCAAGAAAACTCCTCACATCGGCCGCAGACTTCAAGGGCTAACACTCCTTCACGGCATGCACCTCTGCCGGATCCATAGCTAGTCCATCCCCACTGACTACATGACCCAAGAAAGCCACTTCCCTAAGCCAGAATTCACACTTGCTAAACTTGGCGAACAGGGCGTGCTCTTTTAACTTTCCCAGAACAAAGGCCAGATGCCCGGCATGCTCTTCCTCCGTCTTAGAGTAGACTAAGATGTCGTCAAAAAACACAATGACGAAGACATCTAGATAGGCCTCAAACACTTTATTCATCAAGCTCATGAAAGCTGATGGGGCATTTGTGAGCCCAAACGGCATTACCGTAAACTCATATAAGCCGTACCTTGAGCTGAAAGCCGTTTTCTGGATATTGCCTTCTTGTATTCTCAATTAATAGCACCCAGAGCGCAAATCCAGCTTAGAAAACCAATGCGCTCCCACCAGTTGATCGAACAACTCATCGATCCGAGGTAATGGATAGGTGTTCCGTACCGTCAGTCAGTTGAGCTCCTGATAGTCTATACATAAACGCAGGGTTCTATCTTTCTTCTTAACGAATAGAATAGGGGATCCCCAAGGTGATGAGCTGGGGCGCACAAACCCTTATTCTTCCAACACCTGCAGGTTAACTCTAAACTCTGCGTGTTCTTTTGGGGCCATTCGATAAGGGGTCCTGGAAACAGGCTTAGCTCCTGATACAAGCTTAATCTGAAAATCCACTTCTCTATGCGGGGGTAACCCTGGTAATTTCTCAGGAAATACCTCAGGGAAATCCCGTGCTACCCACACATCTTTCACATCTACCCTCACCTCCTTTAGTTCGAAACATATCATGTAGACTTCATCCCCTCTCATATGAGCTTTTAAGGTCTGGATTGAGGATAACAATAATCGTGGTGCGAAATTTATACCTTGGAAGATTACATAAGTATCTCCATGTCTCAAATGGATTTTCTTCTCCGCACAGTCAATTCTTGCATGGTGCCAATCCAGCCATGCCATGCCCAGAATGAGGTTGAATTCTGGTACTCTCAAAATTGTGGCAGGGGTATC
This sequence comes from Platanthera zijinensis, assembly GCA_039513925.1. Taxonomy (NCBI): domain Eukaryota; kingdom Viridiplantae; phylum Streptophyta; class Magnoliopsida; order Asparagales; family Orchidaceae; genus Platanthera; species Platanthera zijinensis. Next base: position 201,038,356 of record CM077084.1, on the reverse strand, counting down.
AAAGGTCTTTCCCCCAATGGTTATCTCCAACTCACTCTTCGCGGTTGCCGTCATCTCAGATCCGTCTGGGAGGAGTAGTCTTTGAGCAATACCAGTGAAATATTGCACTCCGTGTATATCCTTGATTAAGTCTTCAGATACGAAAGAATGTGAGGCACCGGTGTCAAATAACGTATAAGCCGGTTTCCCGCCGACCATCAAGGTGCCTAAGTGTCATTAATAATACTCAAGCTAGACGCTTAGTATATCTTAAGCCACTAGAGGATATTAATGGAAGCAAAATGGCTAATTCAAATCGTACCTGCAATCATCTCCTGAGGATTCCGCTCTTGAGTCATATCCAAGGCATACATCTGATCCTGAGCGGGTCCGTGGTTTCTTCCTCGTGGTCCACGTCCTCGACCACACACATACCCTCGCTCCCGAGGGGCTGCTGGAGGGAATGCAAAAGGCGTATCTCCAAACAGTTGCGGACATTAGCGTCGAATATGGCCCAGTTGGTTGCATTCAAAGCACACCCGTTCCTGCCTTCCGTCGTGTTGCTGAAATTATTGAGGTGGAGGTAATGCCGGAGGTTGCGGAACCTGGCCCTCCTCTCTAAAATTCTGGGGGAAACGCCCGCCACCTCTCCGATATCCTCTTCCTTTTCTTATTGTCAAATCTCCTTCTGTTGCTGGGGCCAGCTTCCATCACGCCCTCTGCTGGCCTCTTACCACTTCCCAAGTGGTCCGCTTACAATCTCTTCGCCATATCGATAATCTCCGCCAGACTAGAGTCTGCTATAAATAAAAGGGCTTGCCTTAGGGGATCTCACAAGCCTTTGTAGAATCGTTTGGCGTACCCTTTATCATCCAACTCATAGGAGTTAGTGAATCTAGCCAAGTGCTGAAACTCCTGTTGGTACTTTGTCACCGACTTGGACCCCTGCTTTAGTTGAGAAAATCTCTCTTCAAGATCATCCCGAGCGGCCGAGGGGATGAAATGATCTAAGAAGGCTTAAGAGAATTCGCTCTAACTAATGTCCTTATACAATCTTCCATGAAAAGTGGAGCCCATGAGGGACTTCCACCACCTTTTGGCGTGAAGCTCTAAGAGTGTCACCACAAGGGTCACCGCCATGTTGTTTGGGCATTTTATTCCTGCCAACAACTCTTGTACAGTGTCGAGCCACTCTTCCGTACACACCGCTGACTCAGTCCCAATATAAGCGGGAGGGGAGAGAGCTCGGAAAATGCTTTATCAACTAGATCCCGGACCTTTTTTTTGTACAGGTGCCTGCTTAGATTGGTACCTAAAGGCGTCCAAAATAGCTGTGAGCGTCTGCCCCAGCTCTTAATGTTGGAATTGTGTAGGTACGGACGGGGCGGGGGTGCCCCTCACTGGCTCAGCATGTACTTGGATCTACACATAGGGTACAAACCTAAGGTTAGGTGGGCTAATCTAAGGTCAAAGATGGACAAACTTAGTGTGAATTACATATGGGCACACAACTGCTTCCGCTAATTCAGTTTGTCCCCAAACTGACTAATCAAACGGGGGTAACACCATTGTTTAGTGACTTTCTCCTTGGAGGATTGTAGCAAGCTAATACCATTTCTTAGACCCCCCCCCTACCAGGACACAAAACACGGCACAAGAGGGGTCTTATTCCCAGAATAGCCGCCTTGCAGTAACACAAGCACACGGGCCAGCCTGTACCACAAGACGCCTATCCTGCCGGCTACAACCAATATCAACATATAAAGTCCAACCCAGCCATAATAATATTAAGAAGTCAATCCACACTAAGCATAAGAGCATAAGTACAGCAGAAGAGAAGCTAAACAAGCGTTTACAAAATCAGGGTACGTAAATAGAATTGCCCCGAAGGGCTACAACAAAATCTCTCTCACTCACACTTGTAACCGATGGTAGCGACGGTACCGTCCCCTAAGGCCCCATCGTCCTGGTATGGCTGTCCAGTTGCAAGACCTGCGACTCCACCTATGGGGTTTCCTCCTAAGAAGGAAGACGTATCAATTGTTAGTCATAAAGACAAAGTGGCTTCACATCCGCTCCCCCAGCGACTCCTCGGTACCGGGCGGAGAAAGGAACAGGTACAATATATATAAAACACTAGTACAAGCAGGTGAAGTAAATATACACGACATAAGTAGCAATATAAGTAGTGTATAAATGAACAACCTCTTAATCTAGAATTCTACCATTTACTGAAGCAAGAGTGTATAATGTTATAACAGTAAGTAACTCAACTTATATGGATACCCATACAAGAATATAAGTTGAGGGTCGTTCAGTAGTAAGTAACTCATCGTATAGGAGTGCCCATACAAACATATACGATGAGGGTCTTGTGTATGCAATGAAGTGCAATGCTATGTATACAATGCAATGACACACCCATGATCAAGCACAGGTAATCGCTATGTCGACACAGACTCATAGTTCCCACTATTCGAGTAGGTAGTTAACCTCTCAGGCGTAATCCGTCGTGGCCCAATGGTGACAGTAGAGCGGGCATCTCCACTACTAGGCTGGTCACCACACAAAATGGCCTAGGCCTCCGTACGCCTCAACGCTAAGAACACTACAGTGGAGCTCACATGCGTACTACGGCTCAGCGGGTTCTCCTAGGTAAATGTGCACCAAGATCTTAGCCCCGAACTGGCCTAAGGTATGACACGGAAGGAGCCCCAGAAATGAGCATGAGGACCAAGCCCAACTGTTCACATGACATTGAAGGAGCCTCGGGACGTGCACACCGAGGACCAAGCCCAACCGCCCAAGTTCTAACTGTCAACTCCCATCGGTGTGACGATTGGCGAGCACGTAGACCTGCCACACTATCCCTAACCCGGGATTACGACACCGCGTGTCGACTCACACCACATGCAATTCCACATTATCGTGGCATGGAAGGAGCCTCGGGATGTGAACACTGAGGACCAAGCCCAACCATCCATCAAATACGGAAGGAGCCTCGGGACGTGAACACCGAGGACCAAGCCCAACCGTCCAACTTTACTCATCTCAACCTCATTCCAACTAGTGACGGTCAACACCGCACTTGTTACTTCCACAATGCTACCCGTAGGGAGACGACACTCTAAGCATTGGATTACTAATTCCCTTCTATCCATTAAACATAGATCATGGGCATAGTTAAATCATTTATATGCCCTTCCAAATGAATTCCACATGATATAGATAATGGGCATCAATATACATCTACCAATTTATATCAGGCTTTTTCCTTAAATTAAGCTTATCCACAACTCGTTATACTAATTAAGATTTATAACATCAACTTATCATATCACAATGATAATCATGTAAAAAGAGTTCACCCAAACCTCGAGTCGGATCGCAACAGTACATTCAACCAAACCGAAATCCACATTACACAGCCCAGAATTTAGGTGCAGCATTATTCCGGGCAGAACCTTAGACCAAGGATTCCTGTGGCTATAAAAATCCAGCGAGTGCGTGTAACCACTCGTTGGAAAGATAATTTCAAGGGCTATAACTTTTGTGTTTAATCAAAAGCCCAGATCTGACCCCTTCTTGCTTGAAAACAGCCAAGAAGGTCGCTGCGTGCAGAACACAGATTCTGCACGCATCTTGAAGCGGAGTGAACGGAATCCGTTCGTCTTCCTCCTCAAGCGATTTTCCCCAAATCGCAATCAGTAGTTCCTCCACCCGTATTCTCCCTCTCGAGGCCATTTCCTCTTCACGAAGCCACCCTCATCATCAATTTGAAGAGGGGGAGGTTTAAGATTACTAGTCATTAGAACAAAAGTTCTAGCAAGGCCTTTCCTAGAGAAATCACCATCTCCCATGTCTAGACTCTCTTGAGACGACATCTCACCTAGATATCTACAGATCTAGCACCAAGGGAGAGGGGAGGAAGCTCACCTCATTCCCAGCGGTACCATCATTCTCGGCCATGGATCTAGTCATCCTTCTTTGCGGCATCTCTTGCTTGGTGCAGTTGTTCTTCACGACAAAGGAGAGAGAGAGAGAGAAGGCCGCCTCCAGGAGTTCCGATGGTTTCCTCGGCTCTGTCGGTTTCGCAAGGTCCGCGATGACGGCAAGGTCTATCGGCAAAATGTCTAGGGTTTGGTTTTATCTTCCCTTATAAACCGATGTATTAGGTTAAATCCCTTCTGCCATGTGTCAATGCCCCTATGGACCGCCCCTAATGGGTCATATTGAAGTGACCCGGTCCAAGGCAGCCAAGCCGCAGCCAAGCCGATCCGGTTCAGTCTGCATGCAAAGAACAGTGGAAACTAGGAAACTGTCTAAGGAAAAATCGGCGGGTATCATCCTGATACCCGCCAATCGGCGTGCATAGCTACCGATACCCGTTGAATCGGCGGGTATCATTACCGATACCCGTCGATCGGCGTGCATAGCTTCCGATACCCGTCAATTTTCACTTAACCTAATTCTCAATCTGTAGCTCTGAATCCGGCGGGTATCGACAACTGATACCCGTCGCATTGGCTGGTATCATTCCCAATACCCGTCGATCGGCGTGCATAGCTTCTGATACCCGTCGAATTCGGCAGGTATCATTCCCGATACCCGTCGATCGGCGTGCATAGCTTCCGATACCCGTCGATTTTCACTTAACCTAATTCTCAATCTACAGCTCTAAATCCGGCGGGTATCGACAACCGATACCTGTCGAATCGGCGGGTATCATTCCCGATACCCATCGATCGGCGTGCATAGCTTCCGATACCCGTCGAATTCGGCGGGTATCATTCCTGATACCCGTCGATCGGTGTGCATAGCTTCCGATACCCGTCGATTTTCACTTAACCTTATTCTCAATCTACAGCTCTGAATCCAGCGGTTATCGACCACCGATACCCGTCGAATTCGGCAGGTATCATTCCCGATACTCGTCGATCGGCGTGCATCAACTTCCATTCTCAACGAATTCATCGGATATCACTCAACCCATCACTCTAATCAACACTTGACACCTTTTTCCAGTGCGCCCCGAGCCCGAGTCAAGTCTCTTGACTCAGAACTCGTGTGAGGGGGCCTAGCACGAATTGGGACGTTACACATGATGTGTTCCACATATCGGGGTTTTAGAAGGAAGTGCTAGAGCCTTCGCAAGTGGTTTCAGTCGGTAAGGTGTCGTTTGATTGTGGGACGACGACAAAGTTCAAGCCCATATGTATTGAAGACTTTGAAGTCACACGACGCTGCAATAAGAAGTTTCTGTATTGTTAAAGTCCATTGAAATAATTGCGGTCGTGAAGATATTTCATGGGATCGGGAGCAGATTATGTTGGAGGAATACCCCGAGTTGTTTCATTTGGGTAAGTCTTAGGTTGTGTATTTTTACATAATTTCGTGGACGAAATTCTTTAAGGGGGGGGGGGGAGATTTTTAATGTCCCGAAAATTGTAAATGAGTCGGTCATGTCCTAAGGAGTTTTTGTTTTCTTTTATAGGGCTACACGGCCTGGGACACAGGCGTGTCTATGGCCGTGTCCTTCAGTGTTAGCTGGGCTATGTCCAGGAAAGTACACGGCAAGAAACACGGTTTTGAACAGTAGTGACACGGGCATGTCTGGGGTGACACGGGCGTGCCCTCACCCGTGTCACCACCCGTGTTATTCTCAGGTTAGAACCCTGGGAGTGTTGTCAGGAGAACACGACCGGGGTATACAGGTATGTATTGTATGATACGGGCGTGTGAGATTCGGCACGGGCGTATGGCCAACCGTGTCCACCAAGGGACGTATCGGTTGGCGTGGCGGTTATGCATGACACGCCCTTGGTCACGGACGTGTCGATGACCCGACACAGGCATGTCAAGTTGAGACATAGGCGTGTCGATGACCTGTGTCCTGCTCTGGATCGACGACTTCGTGTGAATGCAGGGCATACGGCCAGGCATACGGCCGTGTGCAAAGCCGTGTTCGGCTTATTTTACTGATTTTTTGGCTGGATCCGAGCCGTTCGTTTTCTTTAAATCAGATTTGACGGCTTAGGCTTAATCCTCCTTCCTTAAGGCCGGGAGTGTGGGTTAAACTCCTCATTTTTTTTGGCCTTTCTCTTCCTTAAGTCTTAGAGAGAGGAGAAAGCAAGGAATAAGGAGGAGGAGGATCCCAACCGCCGGCGGAGCATCGGAGCACCAAATCGAAAACCGATATCGGATCCGCGAAGGCATTCTCATTATGAAGCATTCCATCTGGCTAGTTTCTCATGGTACCAAAACGGACTTCAAGGGTAACGATTCTCAACTTGGACATGTGAAGTCCTCTTCCTTTCTGTTTGGGAAACCCTCTCCAGCGAGTGTACAGTTAGTGGGCGGTGTTCTTTGGGTAGATATGTGAAGTCCCCCTTGTTTAGAGTCCGGAATCGAAGTACGGGCATAGGAATTATGTGTGATGCCTACCCGGACGTGTTTGTTTGGATTGGTGTTGTTGCATTGTGCATTGATTGTCGGAGAAGACTCTGTGTTGTGTTGTTCTTCGGGTTTTCTACACGTTAGATTGCAATAGTGAGCCTTTGGAATTAACTCTGTGGTGCACCCGGAAAACTCGGCGGAAATGCATTCCTGCCAACTAGGTGGCCTGGGCCAACCTTGTATAATTGGGATTGTATGTGCGAGGCTTTTCACTAGGAGACATGTAGGGTCATTCTTTGGAAAACAGTGAGCCCATAGGGTTCAAAATTATTACGCCAGGGAGCCGAACTGGAAAGGAAAAACCGACCCGCGCCTTACAGGTTTGGCCATGAGTACTAAGGTAATCGGAGATGGTAGGGCGACTTGAGCAACGGGAAATGGTGGAGCTGTACCTGCATTATGTGGACTATGACATGAGTGTAGCTGAAATTGGCTCTCGTCGGTGGCATAATGAGAGTCTCGGGCCAGGGGCCGTAAAGACTGAAATGCTCAAAGAAATCTGTCAAGTAAAGGACCTCTGAACGGAGGAGGTATCCGAGAAGTCTGGTACACCGTAAATGTGCCCTGAGTGCACGGGGTGGGCGGCCGTGCGAGCCTCCACTTGTGGTGAACTGTGCTAGGTTGTACTTTCACTAGTATTTTTGGATGGTAGTGAAGCCACGGAATTGACCGGATTCACTGAGAATGTTCCCTGGGTGCATAGGGTGTTGGGCCGAGCGATCCTACACTTGTGGCGAAATTTACTTATGCACTTAATGGTTTAAATTGGCTAATGAAATGCAGGGAAGGAGCACCGCCATCCCGAATAAGGGGCAGGGTCGTTATAATTTGGTCAGCTTTAGCTGACCTGAAAGTGAGGGTAAGATCTATCTCAACTCTAGAGGGGGGGGGGGGGTGAATAGAGTATTTTAAAATAATTTTTCACAGTAGAAATAAACAGCACATATAAAATTCAATTTATGATATAGTGTAGAGTGATAGTAAGAAGTTAAAACCAAGAAGTAAAGAGCACAACACACAGCAAACAAATCACACAAACAAACCAGAAGACACAAGGAAATATAGTGGTTCCCCAAAAACCTGGGTACATCCACTCTTCTACCACCCTTGGTAGGAATCCACTCAGGATGAGTTGATCAGGTGTCCTGACACCAATGAGCTTCTGTTAAGGTGCTCAAAAACCAAAACTGGATTTTTTGATAAGGTGTCTTGCCACCACTGAGTTTTGACAAGGCTCTCAGAACCAGACAGAACTTTTGAAGGGAGTTCAAGAACCCTTTACAGCAGGAAAAAGAAAAAGGTAAAGAGGTGAGGTTGTCTTCCCTGTTCTCAAATCAAATGAGAGAAGACTAGTGGATCTTTTGTTGTCAAGGCTCCCCCTGAGATGTTGAATGAATCAGGAATGGAAGCTTTGCTCTAGGGTGATAGGTCTTCAGATATTTAGATCTCCAGCAAAGAATTGTTTCAGCAAAGAGGCTGAAAGATGACGTGTCTGGAGTTCTTTTAGATGAGGCTTTGATCACTTTTCTGTAAGCAAGAGGATGGTTATCTTTCACAGCTTAATTCTTCTTGTTCTTCTGTAACAGTGTGTCTCTTGATTCTATCGTATATTGACTCTGGATTAATTCTCTTGGAGAGTAGTGTTGTTGGAGAAGACGATCTTATTCTTTGAATATAATTCTTCCAAGATAGCCGTCATCAGACATTAAATGCCTTCCATAAAGGATTTGTCTTCTAGAGGAAAGTCCAATGAAACATTCCTGAATAATTCCTTGAAACTTGTTCCAGAATAAATGAAAACGGCTGGCAAATCTTCTTGAAAATAAATGCTGAGAAAACATTCCAAAGACCGACAGCATTTGAATTCTTAAGAACGTCAATCTCTCAAAATAAACGTCGATCTGAGCTCCACGATCGTCGACCAGAGCTCAAAGAAGGAATATATCATTCTGACAGAAAACGTCGATCTGAGCTCGAAGATCGTCGACCTGAGCTCAGAGATATTGAAGATAAGCATTAGATAGAAAACTTCGATCTGAGATCGACTATCTAAGTTCTTGGTCTGGCAGAAATAGTCGATCTTATTAAGACAGAGATCGTCGACCTAAACTTTCCCAGAAATAGTCGACCCAAGCACAGCCAGAGATCGTCGACCAAAGCTCGACGATCGTCGGACTGAAGCTCGACGATAGTCGACCGAAGCCAGCAACAAGCAGAAGGCTGAGGACATAAGTAGTCGACCTAAGCTCGACGATCGTCGACCTGAGCTCGACGATAGTCGACCGTCGTTCGACTATTTTTATCTCTTTACTTAGCTTGAAATCCTGAGCTTGAATGGTCCTTGGGGGCAGCTTCAAACCTAAGTTCTAAGCCCTAGACTCATTCTAATGTTGACCTTTACACTATACAACTAGGTCAACCTGGTTTACTAAGAGAAACATAGTGATCCTTGCCCAAATTAGTAATAGCGTGTTCCAACAATCTCCCCCTATTTGGGTTAGGATTACTATTTACAGACAAAAATAGGAAATAAATAAGCATACATCAACACAAAAGCTAAATAAATACTGCAGAGGAGATATATAGCAGCAATGCAGATCACAGATAAAAGGACAGCAAATATCCAAGGGAGAATGATGTTCAGCTTACACAGTTCACTTCTTTTCAGTTCCCTTTTTAAACAAAATTTCTCTGTTAGTATTCTGACTTTCTTTCTTTGATCTTCTGTCATCCTCTGCACCTAAGTAAGTTTGAGATTTGGGCCTTGGAACAACAGCCTCAGGGTGCAGCTTCATATAATCTTCTGGATTAAAGAATTTCCTTGATGCATATCTCTCTAGTTCTTTCTTTCTCTGCTCTGATAAAGTAGTTATGTTGGAAGTATCCTTGCCTTGTTCTCTGGCCTTTTTCATTTGATCAAGGGCAGCCAATTCTTTCATTCTAGCTGTCCAGGACACAGGGTTGTTCTCAGGATCCTCAAATGGAACAGGAGTTTCATATCTGTTGATGATTTCAGAATCAGTAGGAGGAGTCCTGAAGACAACAGCATCTTTTAGCTTATAGGGAAAAGGACCTGAAGTAGAATCAGTATGACCTTGTCCTTCCCTTTGATGAAATCTGTGCCCTCTCTGGCTTCCTCTATATTGATCTCTTCTGGATTGATATCCCCTTTGATACTGTCCCCTTTGATAGGATCTCTGATAGGACTGGGAAGAACTGTGTCTGGAAACTGGAGCTTGAGGGGCTGAGCCTGAACCAGAATCTAGAGGAGGAGGAGGACGAGGCTGATACTGAGAAGATCCTTTTTCATACTTGTCTAGCTTCCTCTTCTTCTTCATAGCTTTTAATTGGTTCTTGGAGTACTGCATCCAAGGCTCAGATAAGGGGCAGTCATGCAAAATATAGTAGGGAGTATCATTAGAATCCTTTGCTTGAGCTGGGGAAACAGACATCATGGCCTTGCTTCTGGCCTTCCTTTTCTTGGTAATAGTGCTAGCAGAATCATCAGAATCTGTCCTGTACTGATCACTCTCAGAACTCTGAGGTTGATCATACAGATCATCAATTCTTCTGATATACTCTTCTTGAGCTTTAAGCTTTGCAGAAATAGCAGGAGCAGGAGGAGAGGGAGCAGCAGCAGAGCAAACAGAATCAGTAGTAGAAGTATCAACAAGCATATCAGAAACAACAGCAATATCAGCAGAAATATCTACAACAGCAGTAGCAGCATCATCAACAAGAGGCACAATGGCCTTAGTAGCAGCATCAGAGATGGACATAACAACATCCACAGCCTTCCAAGAATTTATATATACTTCAATTTGGCTGGGATTACAGACAGAAATAGGCACAATGGCCTTAGACAGATCTTCAGTATGAGGAACTGGCAGGAATCTGAAGTATCCAGCATTAAACTTGGAGAGCAGGCTCTGGAGGTTCATTGCAAAAACTACTTCATATGGCATCTCCCCCTGCCTTGGTTCAGAGATAAGTGAATCAAGGCACCCAGAAGATGAAGTTTCCTGAGAGGGAATGAAAGATGATAGCTTGGAAGACAGCTCCTTGACATGGGTCAGGAGTGGAGCCAGAGTGGTCTCCAGTAATGAGGTTAGCTTTGGAGCTAACAGCTCATATAACCTGTCAGCCAAGGCTGATAGATCTACATGCTTAAGAGGGGCTTGAGCAGAGGTAGGAGAGAAGGTTGTTGGAAGGATGTTGGCTGGAGCTGGTGGCATGGGGAAAGAGGAGATAGGAGGTGAGGGAATGGATGGTTCTGATATAGGAAAGGAGGAGATAGAATGAGGTGAGGTGGAGATAGAAGGGGTAAGAGAAGGAGTGAAGATAGGTTGAGAGAAGATGGAATGAGGAGGTAGAGGGAGGCTCAGGAGGAGAGGAAGGATGAGAATCATCCATAAAGGATTCATCTAAAAGAGAATATGATGGAGTGGTAAAGGATGGGTAAGAGAAGAGAGGAAGGAATACCTCAGAGGTAGATGCTGGAGGGGATGAAACTGGTGAAGCAATGGTAATTGGGGAAGATATGGCTATGGTAGAGATTGGAGGTGAGGATGAAATGGCTGGGTTAGAGACAACTGAAGGAGGAGGAGGAGCAGGCAACCCTTCTGCTGGTGCAGAGACCAGAGGTGGAGTGACTAAGACAGTCCTTGTGCCTGAAGCAGGAGTCGATGCAGCAGCTCTGGAGGGATTGATGATTTGCCTGTCCCATTTGCTGAATAGGGCACAGGAGAGCCTCTTGGATGCATTGATGAACATCCCAGAGGAGGTTAACAGTTCATGGCATCTGTGGTGCAGATAGACCCCTATGATTCTCCCAAAACTCACGGCAGTCTTATTGATCTTTTTCTTAATCAGATTGAAGAAAATTGATCCCCAGTTCAGATGTTTCTTATCCAGCAGAGCTCCCATCAGACAAAACTGATATCTTGAAATTGTATCATGGGCAGAGTGCTTGGCCAGCAGCACTTTCCCAACTACATCAGCCAAAAACTGAAATTCCAATGACAGATTCTTCTTCAACAGTTTATTAGGATTCACAGCATTGTGACCCATTCGATCAAGCATGGAACCATATTCTTCTTCAGATAACTCGATGGAATCTTCTCCAGAACTGAGATGAAACACTTCAGTTAAGAGAGCCGGGGACAGTTGTACCTGGGTCCCTTTTATGAGGCCGACGACAGAATTCTCATTCTCATCTGTCGCTGAATAGCACCATTCTTTTATTTCATCTGAACCGATCTTCATTCTGGAAGTCATTATTTCCAACAGTTGTTGATCTCTGAACAGATTGAGAATGTCCTTGAAGCGCTGATCGCTTCCATCAAATGAGCTTATATCGATATCAAATCCGGTGTCAAATTTCATCTTCGAAAGGGCGGCAACAGTTGAAGCCATCTGTACCTGCAAAGATTGAATAAACGCGACCAAGTGTAGAAGGTTTGGAGGGAAAAAGAATTTGCAGAGAGTATGAAGGCGTAAACGACGAGCGGCGGCCAAAAAATGATTTTATATTAGGGTTCGACGCGAAAAAGAAAAATCGTGGAGCTCAGTTCGAAGAAGCGTCGAACTCAGCTCGACGATTTGGGCTGCAGAAGGAATCTGAAGAGACGTCAATATCGTCGATCTCCATTCGACGATGTTGAAAAGCGTCGAGCTCCGCTTGACGGCCTCTGAACAGAAGGAGAAAAAGCCTAGATCTAGCGAAGACTCTGAACTCAGATCGACGACTTTGGGAACGTCGATCTTTGGTCGACGATTTTTGGAAAATCGTCGATCTTCGTTCGACGATTTCTGGGAAAACGTCGAGCGCAGTTCAGAGAAAAAACTTGTTCTACAGACACAAAAAGAATTGATTTTTAGCCTAGTCTTGGTCTGTTTTAGCTTTTCAAAAACTTGTACTTTAGTTTAGGCTTCCTCCATCTAACATGCCTAACTGATTTAGGAAGAAGCTGTGTTTCTTTTCATCCAAAGGCTTGGTGAAAATATCTCCCCTTTGCAAATCAGTTGGGATATACTGAAGTTCAATTTTATTTTTCTCTACATTATCTCTCAGAAAGTGATGCCTAATTTCTATGTGTTTTGTCCTACTATGGAGGACTGGATTTTGTGCTATAGGGATATCACTAGTATTATCATAGAAAATTTTTGACTTCTCTAAGTTGTAACCATAGTCTAGAAGCTGATTTTGTATCCACAATATTTGTGAGCAACAACTGCCTGCAGCCATATACTCAGCTTCAGCAGTTGAAGTTGACACAGATGTTTGCTTCTTACAAAACCAGGAGACAAGTCTGTCACCAAGAAACTGACATGTTCCACTGGTGCTTTTCCTGTCTATTCTGCATCCAGCATAATCAGCATTTGAAAATCCAGTTAAATCAAATGCTGAATCTTTAGGATACCAGAGACCTAGATTTGGACAACTTTTAACATACCTAAGAATCATCTTAACTAAGATTAAGTGTGACTCTCTAGGGCTAACTTGGAATCTAGCACAAATACATGCATCAAACATTATATCAGGCCTACTAGCTGTAAGGTACAATAAAGAGCCAATTATTGCTCTATATGTTGTCTGATCAATAGGTTTCCCATGTTCATCAGCATCTATTACAGCATTTGAGGGCATGGGTGTTTTCATACATGATGCATCAGACATACCAAATTTCTTAACCAATTCTTTTGCATACTTGGTTTGAGAAATAAATATGCCTTCAGCATATTGCTTGACTTGCAGTCCTAAGAAGAAGGACACCTCACCCATGCTACTCATTTCAAATTTAGAATGCATAAGCTTGGAAAACTTTTTGCACAAGTTTGAATCAGTAGAACCAAATATAATGTCATCTACATAAATTTGCACTAGTAGGGTATGGGACTTATGGGTTCTAATAAAAAGAGTTTGGTCTACTCTCCCCCTAACAAAATCATTTTTAGAAGAAAGCATGCTAGGGTCTCATACCATGCTCTAGGAGCTTACTTGAGACCATATAATGCTTTATGCAATTTGTAAACATAATCAGGGTGAGTTAGAGAGATAAAACCTGGAGGTTGTCTAACATAGACTTCCTCTTTGATGTCCCCATTGAGAAATGCACTCTTTACATCCATTTGGTACACTTTGAAACCTTTGTGAGCAACATAGGCTAGGAATATTCTGATGGCTTCTAACCTTGCAACTGGTGCAAAGGTCTGATCATAGTCTATTCCATCTTGTTTAGAGTACCCTTGAACAACTAGCCTTGCCTTGTTTCTGACTATAACTCCTTGATCATCCAGCTTGTTCCTGAATACCCACTTTGTTCCAATAATGGGATGATCCTTTGGCTTAGGCACTAGTTCCCAAACCTTGTTCCTTTCAAATTGATGCAACTCCTCTTGCATTGCAATGATCCAGTGTGGATCTTGCTCTGCATCTTGAATGGATTGAGGCTCAATTTGAGATAGGAAGCAAGTGTGCATCAGGTTCTGGTTGACCTGATTTCTGGTTTGCACACCAGCTGAGATCTCTCCAATTACTTGAGAGATTGGATGGTTTCTTGTTGTTACTAGATCAACAGGGGGTGTTGATGGTTCACCAACCTGTGTTGTTGTTTCCTCTTGTGGAACAACAACTGGCTCTTCAAGGTGATTTTCTTCCAGATGTTGAACTTCTTCTTCATCATCACTGCTCTCATTCTTTTCAGCAACTTGCAATTTGTTCAAGTCTTCAGCTAGAGAATGTACCTGCAAAGGTTTTATGGTAGAAGCATTCTTCTCCTTGAAAGACATGTTAGCTTCATCAAAAATAATATGAATAGATTCTTCAATTTTACAAGAAGATTTATTATAAACCCTATAGGCCTTGCTGATCATAGAGTATCCCAGAAACACTCCTTCATCAGCTTTAGCTTGGAATTTTGCTAGATATTTCTTGTCATTGTTATGAATAAAACAAGTGCAACCAAAAACTTTAAAATAGCCTATTTTAGGTTTCTTCCCTTTGAGCAATTCATAGGGAGTCTTGCCCTTCAGTTTGTTTATCAGGCTTCTGTTCAACACAAAGTTGGAGGTGTTCACTGCCTCAGCACAAAAGGATAGAGGTAGGTGAGCATCTGCCAATAATGTAGTTGCAGATTCAATGAGTGTTCAATTTTTCCTTTCAGCTACCCCATTTTGTTGAGGAGTTCTAGGAGCTGAGAAAGTGTGCCTGATCCCTTCACTTTGACAGAACTCTTGCATGAGAAGAGAATCAAACTCTGTCCCATGATCACTTCTGATCAGGGCAATGTGAGTGTTGAACTCAATCTGAATGCATTTGAGAAAATCTGTCAAACACTTGAAGTTATCAGACTTCTTCTTCAGAAAGAATACCCAAGTGAATCTTGAGAAGTCATCTACAACCACTAAAGTATAGGATTTCCCTCCTAGGCTTTGTACAAATATGGGTCCAAAAAGATCCATGTGCAACAGGTACAAAATCCTAGGTGAATCACTCTTATTAATTGATTTAAAACTACTTTTAGTTTGCTTGCCTAATTGACAAGCCTTGCAAAGTCCTTCCTTCTTGTAAGGACCAGAAGGTAGTCCTCTAACAAAGTTGTCTTTGGATAGCCTAGCAATGGTCCTAAGGTTAATATGCCCTAGTCTCTTATGCCATAAAATATTAGATTTTGAAATGGAATTGAACAGGCAAATATCTACTACAGGTGAATGAAAATTCACTAAGTAAATGTTACCACTTCTGTTACCTGTCAACACAGTTGTGTTGTCCTCTGACTTGACCTTGCATATGGCTTTGTTGAATGTCACTTGATATCCTTCATCACACAGTTGACTGATACTTATCAAGTTGTGCTTGAGTCCTTCAACATATGCCACCTTCTTGAAAGTAACTGAGCCAATTTGGACTGCACCATATCCTTTTGTAGTTCCAAAGCTTGAGTCTCCAAAAATTACTTTGGGTCCAAGCTTGGCTTTGAAGGAAGTGAAGTTGTCCTTGTCCCCTGTCATGTGCTTTGAGCACCCACTATCCAGATACCATTGATGGTTTGATGCTGGATAGGTCTTCACCTGCACAAGAAACAGCTTATTTGTTTTTGACCCAGTTAACCTTGGGCCTAGGTTGATATCCCTTGAATTCTGAAATAAAAGACATCCCAGGTTGATCCTTATAACCTTCAGGATGGTATCTCCTAGGAGGTACTATCCATTCAGTATAGGGATTAAAGCCTTGGGATGTGGGA
The DNA here is from genome assembly GCA_039513925.1 of Platanthera zijinensis. Classification (NCBI taxonomy): domain Eukaryota; kingdom Viridiplantae; phylum Streptophyta; class Magnoliopsida; order Asparagales; family Orchidaceae; genus Platanthera; species Platanthera zijinensis. The sequence continues at coordinate 201,022,676 of CM077084.1, read as the reverse complement.
CTTCTAGGATTGAATCTAGATGTGCCATTGAAGGAATGTTCACAGTCCTGATTTCTGTTCGACGATCGTCGAACTGAGGTCGACGATCTTGGGTCAGATCGTCGATCTCTGTTCGAAGATCGATTATACTGAAGTTCAGAGTTTGGATATCGTCGAGCTGAGGTCGACGATCTGTGGTTAGATCGTCGAGCTCTGTTCGACGATCGTCGAGCTCTGCTCGACGCCATCTGTTGAACTGAACTTTTCTCTGACAGATCTGCATTCTTCCTAGCTACCTATATTACTCCCTTTCCTTTGTCAGAGACAAATTTGATTGGAGTTGATAATATTATAGGTTGGCTGGATGAGGCACCCAAGCCCAGTGTGCTATTAAATCTAGAGTTCACTGTGCTTGTGATGTCCATCAGTCTGATACTTCTCCCATTTAGGGATTCTTCAAACTTTTTGGCCTTTGATAGTTCACTTTTCAGTGAAGCTATCTCCTCCCTATAGCATTCTAACTCCTCAGAGAGTTTGAGGTTCTTTGAGTTTAGGACACTATGCTCAAATAATTGATTCCTGAGAGAGATTATCTCCTTCTCAGAATTTAATAAATCTAGGTACAGTGTCTTAAATTCATTTTTGAAGTCCTCAGAATTAAAATCAAAAGAGTTGATTACCTGATCTTCATCTGGTTGAGTTTCTGAATCTGATTCTGATTCTTCATCAGAGTTTTGCTGTGAGGCATTGATAGCCATCATGCAAAATTCTTTTTCATCTGCATCATCCTCATCATCACTGGAACTGGATGAGGCTTCAAATTCCTCTTCAGTCTCACTCCATGTCTCAGCAACAAAGCCCTTCCTTGTATGTTTGTTCTTGCTAGAGGAGGCTTTGTCTGAGCTGTTCTTCTTGTAATCCTTTTCTTTTCTTCTTTCTCTTCTTTCCTTCTTGTCCTTATTCTTGTTTTCTGGATAGTCAGGCACAATGTGGCCTGGTTTCCTGCAACCAAAGCATAAAATTTCTTTATTGTTGTTTGATTTATCATACCTTGGTTTATCATGACCCTTGTATGGTCTCTTTCTGAAGTCTTTTCCGGCCATCTTGTAGAATCTTTTGGCCAGTAGATTTATGAGCTCATCATTTCCTGTAGCTTTATCTTCAGGCTCCTCTTCTGCAGCTTTGAAGGCTATGGTCTTTTCTTTCCTTATGGCTAGAGAAGTAGCCTTTTGTTCTTCTTCTCTATTTTTAATGAGCAGCTCATAGGATTTGAGCTTGCCTAGGAGAGCTTCAGTGGTAATCTCATTTAGACTTCTGGCATCTTTGATTGGCCAGATTCTTGAATCCCAAGTGCTGGGGAAGCACATCAGGATTTTGTCATTCAGCTCAGTCTGTGAGATTTCTTTGTCCAGGGTTTTTAACTCATTGACAATTAGACTTAGTCTATTGTACATGTCAGCCACTGATTCAGCTTCTCCCTTTTTGAAGTTCTCATATTGGCTTATCAGATGAGATCTTCAATCTTTCCTTTCATCAGCAGACCCTGAGACAATTTCAGAGAGCTTGTCCCAAATTCCTTTGGCTGAGTTGCAGTCAGCTACTTTCTGAAATATCTCATCAGACATTGTCTGAGCTAAGATGTTCATGGCCTTTGCATCTGCAGTTTTCCATTTCTTTATGTCTGCATCTGTTCCTGAGGGAGGTGGAACAACATTTGTGCTTGAGCTTGCTGGTGGACTTGGACAAACTGTCAAGACAGAATTGAAAATATCTTCATCAATAGAATTCATGTATAATATAATCCTTGCCTTCCAGAGTGCAAACTTGGAAAGGTTGCACACTGGTGGTCTGGTGCTTGCATAATCTTTGTTCTGTGCCATGTCTTTAAATAAATAGATAGATGTATAGAAAATAGTCCTCTTAAGAGATTGATCTTATCAAGGATCTTTTGGTTCAGGTGTTAGCCTGTATGAGCAACCAACCTCCCTCTGATACCAATTGAAAGTGAGGGTAAGATCTATCTCAACTCTAGAGGGGGGGTGAATAGAGTATTTTAAAATAATTTTTCACAGTTGAAATAAACAGCACATATAAAATTCAATTTATGATATAGTGTAGAGTGATAGTAAGAAGTTAAAAACCAAGAAGTAAAGTACACAGCACACAGCAAACAAATCACACAAACAAACCAGAAGACACAAGGAAATATAGTGGTTCCCCAAAAACCTGGGTACATCCACTCTTCTACCACCCTTGGTAGGAATCCACTCAGGATGAGTTGATCAGGTGTCCTGACACCAATGAGCTTTTGTTAAGGTGCTCAAAAACCAAAACTGTATTTTTTGATAAGGTGTCTTGCCACCACTGAGTTTTGACAAGGCTCTCAGAACCAGACAGAACTTTTGAAGGGAGTTCAAGAACCCTTTACAGCAGGAAAAAGAAAAAGGTAAAGAGGTGAGGTTGTCTTCTCTGTTCTCAAATCAAATGAGAGAAGACTAGTGGATCTTTTATTGTCAAGGCTCCCCCTGAGATGTTGAATGAATCAGGAATGGAAGATTTGCTCTAGGGTGATAGGTCTTCAGATCTTTAGATCTCCAGCAAAGAATTGTTTCAGCAAAGAGGCTGAAAGATGAGGTGTCTGGAGTTCTTTTAGATGAGGCTTTGATCACTTTTCTGTAAGCAAGAGGATGATTATCTTTCACAACTTAATTCTTCTTGTTCTTCTGTAACAGTGTGTCTCTTGATTTTATCGTATATTGACTCTGGATTAATTCTCTTGGAGAGTAGTGTTGTTGGAGAAGACGATCTTATTCTCTGAATATAATTCTTCCAAGATAGCCGTTATCAGACATTAAATGCCTTCCATAAAGGATTTGTCTTCTAGAGGAAAGTCCAATGAAACATTCCTGAATAATTCCTTGAAACTTGTTCCAGAATAAATGAAAACGGCTGGCAAATCTTCTTGAAAATAAATGCTGAGAAAACATTCCAAAGACCGGCAGCATTTGAATTCTTAAGAACGTCGATCTCTCAAAATAAACGTCGATCTGAGCTCCACGATCGTCGACCAGAGCTCAGAGAAGGAATAGATCATTCTGACAGAAAACGTCGATCTGAGCTCGAAGATCGTCGACCTGAGCTCAGAGATATTGAAGATAAGCAGTAGACAGAAAACTTCGATCTGAGATCGACTATCTAAGTTCTTGGTCTGGCAGAAATAGTCGATCTGATTAAGACAGAGATCGTCGACCTAGACTTCAACAGAAAACGTCGACCTGAAGCAAACAGAGATCGTCGACCTAAACTTTCCTAGAAATAGTCGACCCAAGCACAGCCAGAGATCGTCGACCAAAGCTCGATGATCGTCGGACTAAAGCTCGATGATAGTCGACCGAAGCCAACAACAAGCAGAAGGCTGAGGACATAAGTAGTCGACCTAAGCTCGACGATCGTCGACCTGAGCTCGACGATAGTCGACCGTCGTTCGACTATTTTTATCTCTTTACTTAGCTTGAAATCCTGAGCTTGAATGGTCCTTGGGGGCAGCTTCAAACCTAAGTTCTAAGCCCTAGACTCATTCTAATGTTGACCTTTACACTATACAACTAGGTCAACCTGGTTTCCTAAGAGAAACATAGTGATCCTTGCCCAAATTAGTAATAGGGTGTTCCAACATGACCGTTGCTTTGTTTGCCACCATACGGTGGAATGTTGCTTGAATGTGCGGCGGAACCAAGTACCAAATACTGGGCTGAAGCCCAAGCTGTTGTGCTAGCCCTCGAAGGCCGAAGCGAACTGTTGTTTTATTTCTGTCATGTGTCGCCGGCCTGCGAGCCATTGTCTGTAAAACACTATGTTGTTAAGTGAACATTTGTAAGGCCATAAGGCCGAGTACTTTTATGTATTGTGGTATTTCTTTCCTAATGTGGTTAGTGGACATTCATGTTTCATTCTATTTGTTATTTGGGTTCTTTCAACTATTTAAAAAACTTCCGCTAGTTTCTCTATGTAGGACATTTATGTTTGGGAGAATGGTTTCATTCTGTAACACTTCGGTCTGTCTGTAGTATATGGCGTCGGGCCCGGCCCTGATCTACTGCTATATAACATGCGACGGATAGGGGTGTTACACTTCTCATCCAAGGATTTGGTGAAGATGTCTGCCCTTTGCAAATCAATGGGAATGAAAGTATATTAGCTTTTTCTTATCCACACATTCTCTAATGAAATGATGTCTAACATCTATATGCTTTGTTCCAGAATGATGCACTGGATTCTGTGCTATAATTATTGCACTGGTACTGTCACAAAATATAGTTGAATTATTTAAGTTGTAACCTTAATCCAAGAGTTTATTTTGTATCAATAGCATTTGTGAGCAGCAACTGCCAGCTACTATATATTCAGCTTTTGTAGTTGATGTAGACACTAATGTCTGCTTTTTATAAAACCAGGAGACAAGTCTAGCACAAAGAAACTGGGATGTTCCTAAAGTGCTTTTCATGTCCACTCTACATCCAGCAAAATCAGCATCTGAGAAATCAGTTAACTCAAATTCTGATTTATTTGGATACTAGAGTCCTAGATCCGTGCAACTCTTTATATATCTTAAAATCATTTTTAATATAATTAGGTGAGATTCTTTAGGGTTCACTTGGAACCTAGCACAAAGACATATAGCGAACATTATATCAGGACTACTTGCTGTGAGATATAGAAGCGACCCAATAATGTCCCTATACAATTTCTGATCAACAAATTTCCCTTGTTTATCAGAATCAACCACAATATTTGTAGCCATAGGTGTTTTCTTAGCTGAGGCATCAGTAATCCCAAACCTTTTAATCAGCTCTTTAGCATATTTGGATTGAAATAAGAAAATGCCATTAGGAGTCTGCTTCACTTGGAGGCCAAGGAAGTAGGAGAGCTCACCCATGCTACTCATCTCAAACTTGGAATGCATAAGGTTAGAAAACCTTGAACATAGTTTGGGATCTGTAGAGCCAAATATTATGTCATCCACATATATTTGTACCAAAAGTATTTTATCATTATGATGCTTGAAAAACAAATTCCTATCTATAATGACACTAGAAAACTTATGCTCTAAAATAAAGCTTGCTAAGGTTTCATACCAAGCTCTTGGAGCTTGCTTTAGAACATAGAGAACTTTATGCAATCTAAAAACATAAGATGGATGAGATGAAGAGATAAAAACTAGAGGTTGTTCAACTTAAACCTTTTATTTTAATTCTCCATTCAGAAATGCACGTTTTAAATCCATCTGGTAGACTTTGAATTTCTTGAAAGCAGCATAAGCAAGGAAATACTTATTGCCTCTTGCCTGGCAATAGGTGAAAAGTTTTGATCATAATCATTCCCTTCCTCTGCCTATAGCCTTGAGCAACAAGCCTAGCCTTGTTCTTACAATCACATCTTGAGCATCAAGCTTGTTTCGGAAAACCCACTTGGTCCCAATTACTGGTTATCCTTTAGGCCTTTAAACCAAGTCACAAACTCTATATATCTCAAACTGATTGAGCTCCTCTTGCATTACAATAATCCAGTGGGGATCTTGCTCTGCATCAGTTATGGATTGAGGCTCAACTTGAGAGAGAAAATAGACGTACATCACATCATTGTTGAGTTAATGCCTTGTCTGTACACCTACTGACATGTCTCCAATCACTTGAGATCTAGGGTGATCCCTTAGTGTGTAAAAATTAGATGGTGGAGTTGGTTCAGCAACAGCATTTGGAATGAATTCCTCTTGTGGAATTACATTTGCTATTGGAGGAAGTTCAACTGCTTCCATATTTTCTTCATCACTTTATTCATCACATTATGGAGGAGGATGTGATATAACCTTTGGTGTAAGGTTTTGTTCATCCATTTTCTCACACAAGTGAGGAACCTGCAATAACTAATTGGTAGAAATTTCTTTCTCCTTGCAATACATATTAGCTTCATCAAATGTTACATGCACAGATTCCTCAATTTTTAAAGATGGTTTATTGAACACCCTATAAGCTTTGCTGACTTGGGAATATCCTAGAAAAATTCCCATTGCAGCCTTTGCTTCAAATTTTCTAATATATTTATTGTCGTTGTTATGAATATAGCATATACAACCAAATACTTTAAAATTGGTGACTTTAGATTTCGTCCCTTTCAGTAACTCATAAGGAGTCTTATTCTTAAGCTTGTGTATAAGACTTCTATTCAGCACATAATTTGTGGTGCTTACAACCTCTGCCCAAAAAGATAGTGTCAAATAAGCATCTGCAAGTAATGTGCCTGCAGATTCAATTAGTGTTCTATTCTTCCTTTCAGCAACCCCATTTTGTTGAGGTTTTCTAGGAGCTGAGAAGCAATGTGTTATACCTTCTTTCCTACAAAACTCTTTCATAAGAAGAGACTCAAACTCAGTACCATGATCACTTCTGATCAATGAAACTAGAGTAAAGTAGTCAATCTGTATGTTCTTGAGAAAATCTGTAAGAAGATTGAAAGTATCTGACTTAGATCTCAGAAAGAATTCCCAAATTAAGCTAGAAAAGACATCTACAAGCACTAAAGTATAAGATTTCCCTCCTAGGCTTTGTACAGCTATAGGGCCAAAAAGGTCCATATGTAGTACGTACAATATCCTAGGTGAGTCAATTTTTTTTAATGATTTAAAAATAGATTTAGTTTGCTTGCCTAACTGACAAGCCTTACAAGGACTTTCCTTCTTATAAGGGTAAGAAGGCAATCCTCTAACAAGGTTGTCTTTAAGAAGCCTAGCTATGTTTCTCAAATTTACTTGACCTAATCTTTATGCCGCAAATCATTTTGATTGCTAACAAGATTAAATAAAAAGACTTCTGAACTGGCAGATTTAAAGTTTTCTAAGTATATGTTACCTTGTCTAATTCAAGTTAAAACAGTTTGATTATTTGCAGAAATAATACATTGATATTTAGAAAAGTAAATCTCATAACCTGAATCACATAAAGGACTTATTGATATGAGGTTATGCTTGAGACCATTAATATATGCCACGTTTTTGAAAGTGACATCTCCACTTTTGAAGTCTCCATAGCCTTCAGTCTGTCCAAAACTTGAATCTCCAAAGATGACTCTTGGACCAAGTTTAGCCTTAAAGTTGATGAGGTTGTCCTTGCATCCAGTCATGTGCTTAGAGCACCCACTATCCAGATACCACTTATTTTGAGTGATAGGATTGGTATTTACCTTCAATGAAACAAATTAAAAGTTCTTGACCCAGTTAACCTTGGGTCCTTGTTTCTTCTCAAATGAAAAACTGGAAATAAATGAGCATTCAGGTTGGTTCTTATAACCTAAGTGGTGAAATCTTCTAGGAGGAATTATCCATTGGGTGAATGAGTTGATAGTCTCCCTATGTTGGTTAGGTTTAATGTTACAATTTCTGCTGGAATTTAAGTTTCTGTAATTATGATCTGGGATCGATGAATTCTGTTGATTTCGTCGACCTGAGCTCGACGAATTGGAATGAGATCTACGATCTCTACTCGAAGAAGGAAAGTATTCAATCTCAGGGCACCAATATCGTCGATCTCTTGTCGACGAACCATACTGGTTTTGTCGATCGTAGATCGAAGAATTCTTATTATTATGGTTTGTGTTCAGAGTTCGTCATTCTGAGGTCGACGAACTGTTCACGTTTCGTCGATCTGAGTTAAACGAAAACTGCTGAACATTATTATATCTATATTTTTTCTTGTTCTTAGATTTTTATTTTAATTCCATTTGTTTTAGAACTTCATTAACCTTATTAACCTGTTCAGTGTTCTTCTTGCCTTTATCAGAAATGAAATTTACAGGTTTTGATAGAATGTTCTTCTAGATTAGAGGCGGTTCTGTAGATGATGCACCTAATCCTAGTTTACAGTTATTTGTCTTAGCATTTAAGATACTAGTTAAATCTAGTAATTTCATGCTCCTGCCATTTAGAGATTCCTCTAGTTTCTTAGGCTTACTTAGTTCAATTTTTAGAAAAGCTATTTGTTCATTAGCTGAATTTAGTTCAAGCGAGAATTTAGTATTTTCATCAAGATATTTATCTTGATCAGTTAATTTCTCTCTAAGAAGTTTGATTTCCTTCTCAGAGCTTATTAAGTCTAAGTAAAGATTTTTAAATTCAGATTTAAATTCTTCTGATTAAAAATCATAGGAAGCAATTACCTGATCTTCAGCAGACATTTATTCTTCATTATCTGAATCTTCAACATTTGATTTGTTGTTGCATGCGTCAATTGCAATTAGGCAAACTTCCTTTGCCTTTTGCTCTTCTTTATCATCACTGGAGCTGGAAGCGGATGACTCTTCTTCTGTATCACTCCAGGTCTAAGCAACAAAACCCTTTTCCATCCTCTTGTGCTTGCTTGAGGAGGGTTTGCTGCGATGATTTCTTCTTGACTCCTTTTCTCTTCTCCTATCTTTCTTCTGAGCTTCTGTACAATCAAAGATTTAGTGTCCTGGCTTCCATCAACCAAAACAGACAACTTCTTTAGAAGGTGTTTTGTCATACCTTAGTTTGTCATCTTCTCTTGATGACTTCCTTCTGAAGTCCTTCTTTGCCATTTTGAAAAATCTTTTGGCAAATTGACTCATCAGTTCTTCATTGACTTGAGTCACTTTAGAGTCCTCAGCAGCCTTGAAAGTAATGTTATGCTCCTTCCTGGTAGGTGTTGGAGTCTTTATTTAAGCTTCTGCTTCTCTGGTCTTCATCAGTTGCTCATATGATTTGAGCTTTCTAAGGAGAGACTCAGTTGATATCTCAGTCATGCTTCTGGCTTCTTTGATAAAACAGATCCTTGAATCCCATGTGCTGGGGAAGCACATAAGGATCTTTTCTTTCACTTCAGTGAGGGTAATTTCCTTGTTTAAGGTCCTTAGCTTATTGATGATTGAGCTTAGCCTATTATACATGCCACTGACTGACTCAACTTCTTCCTTATTTAAGTTCTCATACTAGGAGATGAGATTGGATCTTCTATCCTTTCTCTATCAGCAGATCCAACAACCATCTGGTTTAGGGAATCCCAGTTGGCTTTGGCTGAAGTGCACTCAGCCACTTCCTGAAAAATGTCATCAGACAAAGTCTGAGCTAAAATGTTCATGGATCTTGCATCTGCAATCTTTGATTTATTTTGGGCATCTGTCCACTCAGGTGGTGGAACAATATGAGTGCTTGAAGTAGAAGTTGAAGTAGTTGTTGAAGTAGGAGGTCCTGTCTAGATAAAGTTAAATATATCTTAATCAATTGAATTCATGTACAACTTAATTCTTTCAATCCAGATGGCAAACTTATTCAGGTTACATACTGTAGATCTGGTGCTTGCATAATCCTTGTTTTGAGCCATTGTGATAGATAATAGTTGGGAAAAGGACAATATGATCTAACTGGATCATGGTTCAAGTGTTAACTTGTACAACCAAACAAAACAGCCTCTGATACAAATTGAAAGGAGGGTGCTAGGTCAGATTACTTTAGAGGGGGGTGGGGTGAATAGACTATTAATACTTTGGCTCTTTTTCTAGATTATATCAGAGTAAATATAGTGATACCATATATTAGTTAAGGAATAAGAAAAACTAAGCTAAACAATTCAGCAATCACATTCACAGCAAAAAAATGAAAAGAAGCAACCAGACAACATAAGAAGTTTGTAGTGGTTCCCCTAAACCTGGGTACATCCACTCTTCTACCACCCTTAGTAGGAATCCTCTAGCAGGTTTTGATCAGATGACTGCCACCACAAGATCTGGTTCAAGTAGATTAGGAAACTCTTTAGGCTTTTTATCAGGTGCCCAAAAACCAACTTCAAGTATTTTGGAGGGAGACTTGTCAACCAAACTAACTTTTGAAGGGAGCTATAACCCTATACAATGGGATGGAAAATATTGATGGAAGATTCTTTTTTCTCAAATACAACTGAGAAGACTGTGTGGATTCTTGTGATGTCAAAGCTCCTTCTAAGAAGTAGAATGTTTCTGAAAGAACAGAGCTTTGCTAAAGGGTGAGTAGGTCTTTAGCTTGATTTGCCAAGATCAAGGAAATCCAGTAACAGATGTTGAATAGAATGTCTCTGAGGATTTCTTGAATAGAGGCTGAAGAAGACTCTTGATCATGATAATTTGTTCTTCTTCAAACTACAGTGATGGCAGAGAATGAAAAAGCGTTGAGAGCGTCGAGTGCTTGTTCAGAATTTCCTGTGCAGTGCTTCTCGATTTCTCTTCCTATTTCTGTAACTGTCTTTCTTGTCTGTATCTGTTATTTTTCTCGAATAAGAGAGAATTACTTTTTTTCCACTGCTGAAAAATTCTCTTTGAATTTTTGAATTCTTTCCATAAATGCTGGCTGTTGGAGGGAAAAGAAAATGGTTGGAATAATAGCATTGATGAGTTTCCCATCTGTTCTTGATTGAATAAGCAAATATTTATACTGAAGAATACCACATTTAATATAGCCAAATAACACATATATTAAGAAGAATATTTTCATTAAATGCTCAGAATAATACAGCTAATAAGGAACAGAAGAGGGAAGGACTCATTCTGGAACTACACAGAAAACATGGAACGCAAAACAGAATTCGTCGACCTGAGATCAAAGATCGTCGACCAGGGAATTCAAGTTCGTTGACCTGAGCTCTGCGATCTGCTAATTGGGAATGACTTTCCAAATCTACACTCTGAGTTCGTCGAGCTGAGAAACTGACGGAAGAAAACTAGGCGTCGACCTGAGTTTTGAGAACGTCGAGCTCAGCTAAGCGAATTAACTCTGAGTTCGTCAATCTGAGATCGACGATCGTTGGTGGAGACGACGGCCCCCAAGTTTTTTATGATGGCACGCTAACGGACAACCCTCCTTCGTCTCCAACAAACAACTCGTGTTGTCATGGCATTCGTATGGAGCGGCGCTATAATTTTCGCCCACGGCGCAAGACAAATAACTAGTTTGACTTCTTCTATTATTAGCTTGAGAGCATTTATATTTTTAGCATGCTTTATTTAAACATTTGGAGTATGTTATTTTATTTGTGCTTTATGTAGCCATTGAGTGTGTTATTTTTATTTGGGCTACATATATCCAAGACTTGGTGTTAAGCCTATATATAGGCATGTAGTGTTTTTTTTAAGTTAAGTTGAATTGAAAGAACCCTAATTTTCCTTACTTGCTCTCTCTCTTCTTCTCCTAGCCGCCACCCTCCTCTCTCTCTCTAAGAGTTCGGCGAATCCCTCTCCCTCTTCTTCCTCTTCCCAAACCGCCACCGCCTTTCCTCTTCTTCCCTCAAATCCGGCCGCCCCTCTCCTTCCTCCTCCATAGCTGCCAACTCTTCTCCACCTACATCAACCCGATCACCTCCATCCTTAGCCGGCCGACCACCAACAACCACCACCCGAGCACCCCTTTGAAAAAAAACTGGCCACCCATATTCACTTGGAAATTTATCAGAGAAAGGTCTCCTTCTACGACGAGGAATCTGGACATCGGTGTGAAGCGGCCAAGGAGGACGATCTATCTCTCCATCCGGCACAACTCCGGTGGAACTGTGGAAGTGTGATCCTTCAAAGGTAGTCGGAATCATCTATTCTGACTTAGGTAACAATCCTCTCCACTCAAGTGTGATTCTCTCTTGATATTCTAGTGGTCGGAAATATTTTTTTGTTAGATTTTAATCGTTAGATTATTCGTGGTTTTCCTTTTGATTTGCATCTATCTTAAACGCGTAATTTCTGAAAGGGTTTCGCGAGACCTGTAATTTTTGTTGGGAGAGATCTACCATTTTTCGATCACATTTTGGGTAGACCTCTTTTGGTACAACCTAGCTTGTCCAGATCGATTAAGTCCTTTTTGCTTGGGAGAGCATCAGCCAATAGCCGTTCGTTCGACCATTCAGCGGTGTAGATACTGTACGTTGGTGAATTGTGATAATTCGCTTGCGAGTGCGTTGCGGTTAAAACTTGTGCGAGTGTAAATGTGGAAATAGAGAGGCATCCTCTTTATTCACATAGCCCATATTATGTCTACGGTAGAGGCCAGCATCAATCGTCGAGCTGATTTCGAAGAATTTCAAACTGATCACTGTCTTCTGAAAGTTGCTAAAACTGATTCTCTGAAGTCCACTTCTTGCTTGTCCAAGGAGGTAGCACAAATCAAGACTTAGCCTAAACTCTAGAACTACTACTCATGACCCTAGCTATACAATGTTGGGTCACACTAAGCCTAAGTTTGTGAACCTAGCCAAAATCTAACTAGGGATCCAACAAATACATAGACGCAAGCTACCGTCCTTCTTTTTCACAAAGAGAACCTGCTTGTCAATTTTTTAATTGGCACCCTCCCCTCTTTTTTAGCACGTTAACCCGCACTTCTGTTTGTACGTTAGTTGTGAAAAATCTCAAATACATAGCGGCTTAGATTTCTTATTTTTCAGCAAAAAAATCAAAATTTTTTTTTAATAACCCTCTTTTTAGTTCCTGTAAGAAAATAAAATAAAATTATTTTCCTATAGTCATTAAGCGGGATTAATTCCTTCTGTGGTCTGTCTAAGTCTGTTGTCCTCTTTTTTCATGCGCACAAGGCTAGGTACGGAATATCCTCCATCGTCTTCTAATATGGATGATGACCGAGGTGAGGGTCGTTCCCTCACTGAGATTGAGGAACTCCGTCAGGATTTCAGAGCAGTTGACGGCTATTAGGGAGGCACTTCACGGAATGGGATTACCATATGGGGCACCCCGTAATCAACCTGCTTACCAACGGGTGTGAGAAAATCACAATCCTTACCCCCACCCTCCTAATGAGCATGCTCCATGAGCACCATATGAGTTTGATCATACTCGGGCTGTCCGAGTCAAGCCACCATCCTACGATGGATTGGGGGATCACCAAGTCTTCCAGGACTGGATCATGGAGATCGAATGCTATTTCGAGTGGTATACTCTGAACGATGCGGATAGGGTGCGAGTAGCAAGGATGAAGTTGCTAGGGCGTGCTAAAATATTTTGGCTAAATGAGGAGCGGCGTTTGAGAGTCGAGAACGGTCTGTTGCCCATTGGCTGGGATGACATGAAGGCTAGGCTGACAGAGCAGTACGTCCCTACGTACCAACGAACATAGATGTTCGGTGATTTAGCTACCCTTAAGCAAGGGACAAGGTCGGTGTCTCAGTATATGAGCCAGCTGAAGTACATGATTATTAGGTGTGACGAGAAAGAGAGGCCCGAGGTCACCCTCTCCAGGTTCTGTAAGGGACTAAACCCCGATATCCAAGTAAAGCTTCTGCGTTATGGTCACTCCGACTTGCACGTCACATTCAACGCTGCCTTAGATATTAAGAAGCACAATGTTCTTAAAGATAAATATCGCTCGTTCAAAAAGGGCAAGTCCATTTTAGGACCGCCTCACACCTCCACCTATAGGGATAAAGGAAAATATCAATCCCCCGACTCGACCTCCATAGTCGTAACGGCTAGGAATAATAGAAACCCCTCTGGTGAGAGAGTCCCAGTGGGTAGGGTCAACAGAACAAATGTCACTTGTTACGCTTGCTGGATCCAAGGGCACTATGTTAGTGATTGTCCTACTAAACCCAAATCATTAGCCCTGTTAGATTCCACTGGTGGGTCAGACGAACTTACTTATGAGGCGGGAGAAGAGAGCAACTCGGACGGAGTGCCTAGTGATATGGAAGATTACTCCCATATGATGGTTATGAGGTGTATTCTGGCGACCCCACAAGCGTTAGATGATTGTAATAGGACGAACATTTTCACGTTGAATTTTAAGAGTGGTGAAAAATAGTCTAGGTTGATCATCGATAGCGATAGTTGCATGAATGTTATTTCTGAAGCCGCGGTGAAATGTATGTCTCTTGCTGCCGAGTCGCACCCTCACCCTTATAAGGTGGCATGGGTAAACAAGTCGTCCCTCCCTGTGTCGAAGTGATGCTTCGTACCCCTTACCATCAAAGCTTATTCTAATCATATTTGGTGTGACGTCATCCCTATAGATGCTTGTCACGTATTGTTGGGTCGCCCTTGGTTGTATCATCATGACGTCACCCACTTTGGTCGGGCAGCCACTTACGAGTTTAAATTTAATGGCAGAACCATAATCTTTAAACCCGCTCCGCCAAAGGATCCTTCGGCCCCCTCCAAGGATACGGTCATCCCGGTCGAGAAGAAAATGTTGAGTCTGATAGGGAAGAAAGAATTGATGCATACTACCTTTGTAGACGGTGTCCTCTATGCATTAGTATGTCTACAAGTCAAGGAAGATGCGACAAATTTTGAGAATTTGCCGTCGGCGCTGAGAAAACTCTTAGAAGAGTTTGTGGACATATACCCGGACGAGCTACCGTTTGAGTTACTCCCCATGCGGGATATCCAACATGCCATTGATTTCATTCCGGGCTCCTCATTGCCCAACCTCCCACATTATCGGCTAAACCCTTCTGCACACTTAGAGTTACAAACCCAGATTTCGGATTTATTGTAAAAATGTTTTATCCGCCATAGCATGAGCCCGTGTGTCGTCCCCGCCTTACTTGCCCCCAAGAAGGACGGCTCTTGGAGGATGTGCGTGGATAGTAGAGCCATTAATAAAATCAATATTAAGTAACGATTTCCAAACCCTTGCCTGGACGATTTATTGGACATGTTAGCTGGTGCCACGATTTTCTCAAAATTGGACCTTAGGAGAGGCTACCATCAGATCCGAATTAGGGAAGGTGACGAGAGGAAAACTGCATTTAAGTCTAAGGAAGGGTTCTACGAGTTGTTAGTTATGCCATTTGGGCTTTCCAATGCGCCGAGCACATTTTCGAGGATGATGACCCACATCTTCCAACCCTATATGGGAAAATTCATCGTGGTATATTTTGATGATATTTTTGTTTTTAGCACCCCCACGATCGATCACGAGTCACATTTAAAAATCATCCTTACCACGCTGAGATCGGAAAAAATATTCGTGAATATTAAGAAGTGTACTTTCCATGTATCATCGGTTAAGTTCCTCGGTTATATCGTTTGTTCGAAGGGGATCCACGTAGACCCCAAGAAGGTGCAAGCCATTAGAGATTGGACCGAGCCCGCCAACATTTGGGATGTAAGGAGTTTTCACGGGCTCGCTACATTCTATCGGGGATTTATTAAGGATTTTAGTAGTATTATGGCCCCCATTACCGAGTGCATGAAAAAGGGTGAATTTATATGGACGAACTCGGCCGCTAAGGCATTCCAATTAATTAAATCGCGCATGTCGGAAGCCCCCCTCTTGCGACTACCGGATTTTACCAAAGTTTTCGAGTTGTAATGTGATGCGTCTGGAGTGGGAATTGGTGGAGTGTTGAGTATGGAAGGCCACCCTGTGGGGTATTTCAGTGAGAAACTTGCGGGTCCAAAATTAATTTATTCCAATTATGATCGGGAGTTTTACGCGGTCATTAGATGCCTCAAACATTGGCGGCATTATTTACTTCCTAAGGAGTTAGTCATCCTATCCGATCATGAGGCGCTAAGGTTTATTAACTCTCAAACTAAGGTTAGTCCTAAGCATGCCAAGTGGGTCCTATCTCCAGGAGTAAACTTTCATTATCAAACACCTTAAGGGAACTCTCAACCGCATAGCTGACGCTCTTAGTCGTGTTTCGTTATTACTATCCACGCTAGAAGTTAAGGTGATTGGCTTCGAAAGATTAAGGACGAATACGTCCACTACCCAGATTTTAAGGAAATCTATTTCACCACTCAAGACGACTTGCCTACAACCATTACGTCTTTTTACATTCGTGACGGCTATTTATTTAACCATTCAAAGCTATGCATCTCCCGTTCCTCCCTACGACACTTCATAGTGTGGGAATTGCATAGCGGAGGGCTAGGTGGACATTTTGGCCATGACAAGACGATCACGTTAGTAGAAGACAAGTTCTATTGGCCCGATCTTAAGGCCATGGTTAATAAAATCGTGGAAAGTTGTCGAGCACCAATAGGCTAAGGGGAACAAAACAAATGCAGGGCTTTATACCTCTCTTCTGATTCCTTATATCCCCTGGGAAGATGTTAGCATGGACTTCATTCTCGTCCTCCCAATCATATTTAGACTTCACGACTCTATCTTAGTTGTCGTAGATCGTTTCTCCAAAATGGCCTATTTTATCATGTGCAATAAAACAAACGATGCGTCACACATTGCACAATTATATTTTAAAGAGGTAGTTGGCCATCGAGGCGTTCCAAAATATATAGTTACCGATAGGGATGTGAAGTTTACTAGTTATTTTTGGAAGACCCTGTGGAGGATTATGGACACCAAACTTCTATTCTCTTCAGCTTACCATCCGCAGACGGATTGGCAAGCAGAAGTTGTAAACAGAAGTTTGGGTAGTTTGATCTGATGCCTTATAGGAGACCACAAGGATACATGGGACCTTATCCTCCCTCATTCTCAGTTAGCATATAATAATTCCAAAAATTGGTCCACGAGTTTGTCTCCGAATGAGATCGTGCATGGTTATATAGCACCCATACCACTTGACTTGATTCCGTTACCGCCATTTTTTAAGTCAAGTCAATTTGCACAGGACTTTGCCTCTCAAATCCATGATCTGCACAAGCACATAAATGAAACGCTTACCACTCAATACGCATCTTATCAAGTTAATGCCAACGCACATAAGAGACTATCTCACTTGAAAGTGGGCGATTTAGTCATGGTGCGTCTCATCCCTGAACGGTTGCCTACGGGCACCTTAAAAAAGTTCGCGAATCGACGAGCGGGACCTTTTCGGATTTTAAAGAGGTTAGGAGACAATGCATTTCTTTAGGAATTACAAACTGATTGGGGTATTTCCCCTGTTTTTAATGTTTCGGATTTAACGCCATATATTGCTCCGCTACTAGAATTATCTTCCTGTCCATTTAGTTCCACTACAGATTCTCATGGGTATGGGGTTGAGTGGGGTAAGGGATCGCTCTCTCTGTCGGTCTCCAATGGAGGTATGCTAAATGTTGATGATATAGATTTTCCCCCTTTGCTGCATAATGCTTTTCCCAGGTTTGCCAGGACAGCATTTTTGTCAGACAGGATTCTCCACGATGACGTGTTTCCCACTGCAAATGGCGATGTGCGCCGCTACTTGATTCGATGGCGTGATCGCCCAGCCTCTAATGACTCTTAGCTCTCGAAAGCGGAGGTCACTCTATTGGATGGTGTTCTTCTACGACGGTATCTTAAAGACAACTCATCGGTGATGAGTCCTTTCAAGCGGGGGAGGATTGGTGGAGATGACGACCCCCAAGTTGTTGATGATGGCATGCTAACGGACGACCCTCCTTCGTCTCCAACAATGGACTCGCGTCGCCATGGCGTTCGTACGGAGCGGCGCAACAATCTCCGCCCTCGGCGCAAGACAAATAACTAGTTGAACTTCTTTTATTATTAGCTTGAGAGCATTTATATTTTTAGCATGCTCTATTTAAACATTTGGAGTATGTTATTTTATTTGGGCTACATTTAGCCATTGAGTGTGTTATTTTTATTTGGGCTACATATAACCAAGACTTGTTGTTAAGCCTATATATTGGCATGTAGTGTTTTGTTTAAGTTAGTTGAATTGAAAGAACCCTAATTTTCCTTACTTGCTCTCCCTCTTCTTCTCCTAGTCGCCACCCTCCTCTCTCTCTCTCTCTAAGAGTTCGGCCAATCCCTCTCCCTCTTCTTCCTCTTCCCAAACCGACACCCCCTTTCCTCTTCTTCCCTCAAATCCGGCCGCCCCTCTCCTTCCTCCTCCATAGCCGTGAACTCCTCTAAAGCTACATCAACCCGATCACTTCCATCCTTAGCCGGCCGACCACCAACCTCCACCACCCGAGCACCCCTTTGAAAAAAAAACTGGCCACCCATCTTCACTTGGAATTTTATCCGAGAAAGGTCTCCTTATACGACGAGCAATCTGGACATCGGTGTGAAGCGGCCAAGGCGGACGATCTATCTCTCCATCTGGCGCAACTTCGGTGGAACCGTGGAAGAGTTATCCTTCGAAGGTAGTCAGAATCATCTATTCCGACTTGGGTAACGATCCACTCCACTCAAGTGTGATTCTCTCTTGATAGTCTAGTGGTCGGAAAGATTTTTGCGTTGGATTTTAATCGTTAGATTCTTCGTGGTTTTCCTTTTGATTTGCATCTATCTTAAACGCGTTATTTTCGAAATGGTTTGGCGAGCCCCGTAATTTTTTTGGGAGAGATCTACAATTTTTCGATCGCATTTTGGGTAGAGCTCTTTTGGTACAACCTCGCTTGTCCGGATCGGGTGGGTCCTTTTTACTTGGGAGAACATCGGCCAATAGCCGTTCGTTCGACCTTTCAGCGGTGTAGCTACCCTATGTTGGTGAACTGTGATAATTTGCTTGCGAGTGCGTTGCGGTTAAAACTTGTGTGAGTGTAAACGTGAAATTAGAGAGGCGTCCGCTTTATTCCCATAACCTATATTGTGTCTACGGTAGAGGCTTGCATCAATCGTCGAGCTGAGTTCGAAGAATTTCAAACTGATCACTGTCTTCTGAAAGCTTCTAAAACTGATTCTCTAAAGTCCACTTCTGGCTTGACCAAGGAGGTAGCACTAATCAATACTTAGACTAAACTCAAGAACTACTACTCATGACCCTAGCTATACAAAGTTGGGTCACACTCAGCCTAAGTTAGTGAACCTAGACCAAATCTAACAAGGGATCCAACAAATACATAGATGCAAGCTACTGTTCTTCTTTTTAACAAAGAGAACCGGCTCACACAAAGGTGACTGACTTGGGCGTATATTGCCTTGCTCTAGCAATTCTTGCAACTGAACTTTCAGTTCCGCCATTTCCTTTGGCACTACTCGGTAAGGCAAGGGGGCCACATGTTTCGCACCTGGCACCAGCTCGATAGCGAAGTCAATTTCCCTTTCGGGAGGTAACTCCAAAAGGTCTTTTGGAAACACATCATCATATTTCGATACAATCGGCACCTCACTCACACTGGCCTTCAGCTCCACTGCCTCTATGAGTGTGAAGAATAACTCTGCACTGTTCCGAACTGCCTTATTGACTTGGAAAGCAGATATCAATATCCTACTCATCCCTCGCATGCCATTGAACTTAGTCTCTTGTTCGGTATTCTGCCCTAGTGTAACTTATTTTGAAGTGCAATCTAAACAAGCATGCTGCTCTGAAAGCCAGTCCATACCCAAGATTATATCAAACTCTGATATCGGCAATACTGATATTTCCACCTTGAAATCCCAACTTCATATCTTTACCTCAACACAACAAGATTTATCCGCGCACATCAAACATTTGTTAGGTAGTAACACCTTATTACTATCTGTCGTGGTCCGTATAGGCACCTCGATTTGCGAAACAAAATCTTCAGATAGAAACGAATGTGAAGCACTTGTATCGAACAGGGCTCATGCCGGATAGTCTCGTATAAGGTCAAAACCTTTCACACTAAGATTAAAACAAGAACAACACAAAGCATAAAGTAAAACTATAAATTACTCGCACCTGTGATGACATCAGCCTGCTTGATGGCCTCCTGTTAACCCATATTGTAAACTCGGGGCCCCACCTGCGATGTAGAAGACTCCACCATAGCCTTCCCTTTTTCTTTATAGGATGCACCCGGCTTATTTTCGCCCTTTGGCGGACCAACTCGGCAGTCACGCGCATAGTGTCCCAGCTTTCCACATGTATAACAAGCGCGAGAACCATAACCAGAAGATGCCTCCGTCACAACCGCTTAAGGATCTTGTCCAGTAGATTTGGACTTCTTACCCCATCTCTTTCGGTGCCCAAACTTCTCCAAACACGGTGGCTTGAACTACGGCTTTGTAACAGCCAAGTTCCCTTTGCCCTGCCCTCTTTTCTTGTCCTTCTCCAAAGACCGAGCCGTACATACCAATACTCGAAACCCCTGGTTCACAGAACTCGAGAGTAGATATCGTAGCTCATTCCGTAGTCCCCCATAGAACTGACAGGTCTTACGCTCCTCTTCGGCGAAAATAGTACCTGCATACCGTCCGAAATGCGTAAACTCATGAAGGTAATCATCCACACTATGTTGTCCTTGAGTCAACCATCGGAACTCAAATTCCATAGCAATTCTCTACTGCATCGGCAGATGCTTTGCTAAGAACAATTGATAGAACTCTTCAATCGAGACCCCCATCAATTGTCTGCATGCCAAGTGATGCAGTTCCACCTCATCCCAGCACAACTGAGCCTCTCCCTCAAGTAGGAAAGTGGTTAAAGTTACTTTCTGTTCCTTCTCAACTCTGAGAGCTGTTAAGATTCTCTTAATCCTTGCGAGACAATCCTCCGCTTGGGCTGGGGAACCCGCCCCAGTAAAAGTAGGAGGATGGAAGCTCATGAACCGCTTCGATTCTTGATCTGTTGTCCGCGGATCAATCACAACTTCTCCCAGTTCTTACCTTACCCCAGCTTGCATTGGCACCACTACAGGCCGTGCCAACCCAGCCTGCTGAGCATTCATAACAAAAAATATTGTCTCCGTAATCAAATGTACGGTTTCGGTAGATGGAGGAGGTGTGGGCACCTCAGCTCGTGCCGCAATTTCTACAGAATATTGAGTTTCCGACTGACCCGCAACACTTCTAGTAACCTATATGTGTAGAAACACAATTTAGTGACCAATCAAATGGCAAACATACAAATACGAACACACAGGTTCAACGAACAAGTGTATTTTCATTCCTAAGTGGACATTCTTGAGTTCATTTTATGTGTTATAAGGTCAGCATTTACACGTGCTCGCCACCCCCTCAAAAGAATTCGACCACGAATTTGGAAGAGATAGACCAATATATTGATATCAAATTGAACACCTCTACCCATCACATAGGATATAATAAAGGGTCTGGTCGGGGCCCCACACTATATTCAACAAACAGGCAGAGAAGTTAATAAATAATTTCAAAACCATCGAACCCTAACACAGAGAATTCTAGCGGAAGCTTCATGGTTGAAAACTTGAACTTATTAAGAGTAGAAATGTCCACTACTACCAATTAAGAATATATACAACCAAACACACAAGGTACATGGCCTTATGGCCTTAAAAATTTCTCTTAACAAAAGTGTGGTTTACAAACATCGGCATGCAGGCCGGTCTCACATGAATAAGAGTATACAAAACAAGCCTTCGAGGGCAGCAGCGCAACCTGGGCTTCAGCCCGCTATTTCCCACTTGCGCCAGCACCACCAGCAAAGAAGGAATCCACCAAGCAGTGGAAAATAGGGCAACGGTCAGCATTCAACTGACCAATTATAACGACCCTGCCCCTACCACGGGGCAGCGGAATTCCTTCCCTGTAAAGCATTTTAGTCAAAAAACATATATATATAACAATCCACCAAGGAAGTGCATAACCGCACAAGTCAATACATATCACAAACGCTGGTACGACAGCCCGACGTTCCGTGCACTCAGGGAACATTATTGGTGTACCGGAAAACAAGGGTACCACCACAGTTCAGAGGTCCCAGACATGACGGTCCATTATGAGCATTCCAAGTGTTTATGCTGCGCAGGCAAATACTATCGCTATGTGATCCTAACTGGGCCATAAGAACCCACAGTTAGACAACCATAACGCGGGTACAGATCCACCTTTCTCGTTGCTCAAATTCGTTAGACTCAAGACTTGACTGATGTGGGTACAGCTTCACCTTTCCCATTCTCCACACGGGCATTCCACGGTTGTAGCCCAATGGCTCAACTTCACGCAGCATGGTACTCACGGCCACATG
Organism: Platanthera zijinensis; assembly: GCA_039513925.1. Classification (NCBI taxonomy): domain Eukaryota; kingdom Viridiplantae; phylum Streptophyta; class Magnoliopsida; order Asparagales; family Orchidaceae; genus Platanthera; species Platanthera zijinensis. The sequence continues at coordinate 201,000,846 of CM077084.1, read as the reverse complement.
AGTTGAACACCAAGTAACAACTCTCACATTTTCCTGAACTTCCCTCAGTACTTCATGATGCACCAAGCAACATGTATCCACCAAAGAGTTCATACAAACAACCAATTTATTCGGAGTCTTATCCTATTTGCAAACAAAGCATCACCAATCCAAACCAACTTGTCCGGATGGGCTTCACACAGCATTCTTAACCGTACTACACACTTCAGGTTCTAATGCAATATAACAAGGGATGAACCACCGATCCCAAGGGAATCACTTCGCCATCCACCCTTTGGTGGAGGATTCCTATGCAAATGCAGGAAAGAAGGACTTCACTTGTCCAAGAAGGAAATCGTTACCCTTGGAAGACGTTTTGGCGCCATGAAGAAAACTATATGGTTGGAAAGCACTGCATTGCTCTAGTCTCCGCAGATCCGAAATCAACTCGCGATTTGGACCACCGTAGCACCACCGGTGGCTAGATTTCTCCTCTTCTTCCCTTCCCTTGCTCTCCTCTCTCTCTTCTTCTTAGAAAGAGAATGGTTATGATAGAATGAGAATTAAATCATCCATTCTAACACTTAACCCTTCAGGAATAACCTAGGGTCATTAGATCTTCATCAAAGGAAACAAACGGCTCAGATTTGCTCTGAAAAGCATCTTCCCTGGGCTGACACGGCTTGTGACATGCACGTTTCATAGGCCGTGTACCTTAAGAGGCAAACAACTTACTCAAACAAGAATAGGACATGGGCTTAGACACGCCCGTGTCAAGCACCTGACATGACCGTGTTACCAAGTACATGCCCGTGTTGAGGGGCGTGTCCCTTAATTGATATAGAACCAACAAATCCCGAAAAGGACATGGGTCCCCAACACGGACCATGTAAAATTTGACACGGCCGTGTAGACCAGTACACGCCTGTGCTCTAGGCTGTGTACTTCAGTCGGCACTGCCCGACACAACTTGAGAATGAAATGGGTATTTGACATGCCCGTATCACCAAATGACACGCCCGTGTCAGTACTGTTCACACCCATGTTTCCAGTCGTATTCCACACTTGACACAGCCATGCTAAAATAGAGTAGGACACGACTCTGGACATGCCCGTGTCCCAGGCCGTGTCACCTCATTTTGGTTTTGGGGCATTACACTAACTGATATGTGTCCAATCACTTGAGATATAGGGTGATCTCTAAGTGTGACAAGATCAGCTGGTGGAGTTGGTACATAAACAGCTAGTTGAGTTAATTCCACTTGTGGAATTACATTTGATTTTTGTTGGTTCAACAATTTCAACATTATCTTCATCACATTCTTCATCAATCTGTTGAGAGGGATGAAAAGTAACCTCTTGTTTATGGTTTAAATCATTCAACTTCTCACACAGATAGGGTACCTGCAATGAGTCTATAGTAGAAGAGTCCTTCTCCTTGTAAAATATGTTATCCTCATCAAAAGATACCTGAAAACACTCTTCAATTTTTTGAGTTGATGTATTAAATACCCTATAAGTCTTGCTGACTTGGGAATATCCAAAGAAAATTCCCTTTGTAGCTTTGTTTTCAAATTTCCTTTATTAATTTAACACTTGCATCCAAAGAATTTAAAATAATCTACTTTAGTTTTTTCCCTTTAAGTAATTTATAGGGAGTCTTACCCTTAAATTTATGAATCAAACTTCTGTTAAGAACATAATTTGCTATGCTCACAGCCTTTGCCTAAAATGATAGGGGAAATTAAGCATCTGCAAGTAATGTCCTAGCAGATTCTATTAGGGTTCAATTTTTTCCTTTAAGCTACCCCATTTTGTTGAGGATTTCAAGGAGCACAAAAATATTATTTTATACCTTCCTTCTCACAGAATTCTTTCATCAGAAGAGATTCAAACTCGGTTCCATGACCACTTCTGATCAATGCAACCTGAGTAGAGTACTCAATATTGATGTTCATAAGAAAGTTTGTAAGAACTTTAAAGTTATCTGACTTGTTTCCAAGAAGGAACACGCAAGTGAATTTAGAGAAGTCATCAACAATAACTAGAGTGTATGACATTCCTACAAAAATTGGTACAGCAATAGGGCCAAAAAGGTCCATATGTAGCAAGTACAAAATCCTGGGTGAATAACTTTTATTATTGGATTTAAAACAATTTTTAGTCTGCTTACTTAATTGGCCAGCCCTGCAGAGTCCTTCCTTCTTATAAGAATTAGAAGGCAGTCTTGTAACAAGGTAATCCCTAGATAATTTTGCAATATTCCTAAGGTTTACATGACCTAATCTCTTATGCCATAATTCATTGGTTGAACTAATTTGATAAAATAAAAAAATTTCTTAATTAACAGATTTAAAAATTACTACATATATGTTGCCTTATATAATACCAGTTAGAATAGGTTTGTTGTCACTAGAAGTAATAATGCAAGAAGATTAATTAAATGATACCTGATAACATTCATCACATAATTCACTTATGGATATTATGTTATGCTTGAGACCACTTACATAAGTTACCTTCCTGAAGGTAACTACACCAACTTTGACATATTCATAGCCTTCTGTTTGTCCACAGTTGGAGTATCCAAAAATTACTTTTGGTCCAAGCTTTGACTTGAGGTCTGTTATATTTTTTTTACTTCCAGTCATATGTTTAGAGCACCCACTATCCAGATACCACCGTTCCTCTGTGGTAGGATAGTTCTTCACCTACAAAAAAAATAGGTTAGGTGTTCTTGACCCAGGTTACCTTGGGTCCTTGATTTCTTTCAAGCTTATAACTAGAAATATAGGAAAATTATGGCTAATCCATATAACCTAGCAGATGAAATATCTTGGGAGGAATGATCCACTGGGTAGAAGGATTATTAAATGTTTTAGCTGGATTTAAAGTTTTAAAAGAATAAAAGTTTCTGTTAAAAAATTCTGGGTTCGACGAATTAAAGTATGTTCGTCAATCTGTGTTCGACGAATAGGGATGAGTTCATCGAACTCCGTTCACAGAATGAAAATATTCATTCTCTGTACCAAACGTTCGTCGATCACAGTTCAACAAACCATAATGATATCGTCGATCACAGTTAGTAGAATAATTATACTGAAATTTTCGGTTCATAGTTCGTCGATCTGAGTTCGACAAATAATAGTTATTTCGTATATCTCGGTTCGGCGAATTTTGTTGAATATAATTTTACTGAAAATTTTTCTTTTTATTTTATTTAGTCTTGTGAAAAACTTCAGTTTCTTTATTTACATCTTCTAATTTTTCTTTTCATTTTTCAGAAACAAACTTTATAGGAGTAGATAATCTGTTTTTCTGTAATAAAGGAGGCTGACTAATGAAGCTCCCAAGCCCATTTTGCCATTTAGCATGGCATTTACTGTACTTGTGATGTTCATCAGTTTTATATTTCTCACATTAAGGGATTCTTCAAACTCCTTAGCCTTAGATAATTTATTTTTTAAGGATATTATTTGTTCAGAAGTATTGTCTAAATCAACTTTAAGTTTAATATTTTCAGAAAATAAAATTTTCATATTTAATTAATTTTTCTCTGAGAAGTTTGATTTCCTTCTCAGATTTGATTAAATCATTGCATAATAGTTTAAATTCAGTTTTGAATTGTTCCGAAGTGAAATCAAAAGGAGAAATTACACGATCTTCTTCTGATTCAGATTCAGCTTCAGAAATTTCAGCTTCAAAAATTTCAGCTTCAGAGTGGCTGCATGATGCATTGATTGCCATCAAGCAGACTTCTCTGGCCTTAGCTTCTTCTTCATCCTCACTGGAGCTATATAAAGATTCATCCTCAGATTCACTCCATGTTTCAGCAACAAAGACCCTCTCCTTTTTCTTGTGTTTGCAGGAGGAGGGCTTGTGATTATACTTCTATTGGATCCCTAGTAGGATTTGGGCAATGTTCACTAAGTTAGGATCTTATGACCACCCAACATGTATAGCCAGGGTCATGGTTGTGTCCTAGAGTCTAGGCCAAGTCCTTAGAGTCAACATCACTTGGATCAGCCATCAACAGACTGCCAGAGACTTAAGAATTAGAGATTTCAAAGACTCAGTAAAAATGAGTTCGACATTCGTCAAACTCAGATCGACGAAAGTCATGCTCAGCTCGATGAAATCATAGAAAGATTGTCTAAGCTGAGCTCGACGAACTCAGTTCACAGGTCTCAGGTCGACTAATTCTGGATCATATGCTTGAACACTCAACACTAGAGAACATCTCAAATATTCTAAGTCCAGAATCAAACTCAGGTCGACGATCTTGGATCTCAAATAGACGAACTCAGTTCTCAGGTCTCAGATCGACTAATTCTGGATCATATGCTTCAACACTCAACGCTAGAGAACATTTCAAATATTCTATGTCCAGAATCAAACTCAGGTTGACGATCTTGGATCTCAGCTCAACGAACTATGACTAAGGTCAACAAATCCAGACTTGGTTATTTTCATCCTTCTGTCCCGATTACAATGTAATAATTCCTGAGTAATTAATACTAAAATATTCTCTGAATATTACCATTAGATAGAGAATTAATTATGGTCTTCATCAGGGTTATTGCCTGCCATTTTTCATAGGGACAGTTGGGGAAATCTATCAATGCAAAATATTCTCTGGCCGTCAGCATTGAATACAGAAAGGATTTCAAAATTCAAAAGGATGTTTTACATGGAAAATATAAAAAGATGATTTTTTTTTCTTTTTCCTAGACAACTAATACTGACACACAGAAAACCAGTCAGGAAGAGAAGAACACTATCGTCTCGCAACAAGGATTCGCTCTGCTCCCACACTCTCTTGACAACAAAGTGCTAGAAAGAAAGAACTGCTAGACCACAAGAAGAATAGCTTTTAGAAGAAGAAGAAGAAGAACCATTTAAATCAAGTGTCTTCTTCTTCCATCATCCTCTTTGGGACTTTCAAAGGACAACAACTACTGCATCAGTCAAAGAAGTTCTTGAAGATCTTCTAGTTGAAGCTAAAAGCCTGAAGGCCTATTACCTTGAAGCAAAGTTCCAACCACATGAATCTATTCACTATCTAAGGGGGAGCTTTTGCGACCATGAAATCCACAGAGTCTTCTAAAGTTGTATAATTGAGAAAGAGAAGACATAATCACTCTCTCATCACCCTACTGTATAAATAGTTGTCTACTCCCTTCAAAAGTTATTCCTGGTTGGAAATCACCTAACCAAAAGACTTGAGGTTAGGTTTTTGAGCACAGGATCAAAAGCTCATTGGTGTCCGGCACCAGATCAAAAATCTGAGTGGATTCCTACAAAGGTGGTAGAAGAGTGGATGTACTCAGGTTGGGGAAACACTATAAATTCTTGTGTTGTATGGTTGCTCTTTTCTTTTTGTTCTTGCTGTGGTTGTGCTAGTATGGACTGCTCTATTTTTGCTGAATTAATTTTTCATTTTGCAATTTTTATTTACTACAAAAGTTCAAATACTTTTCAAGGATACTTTATTCACCCCCCCCCTCTAGAGTATTCCAGATCTAACACCCCACTTTCAATTGGTATCAGAGGGGAGTTCTTTTTGTTGTATAAGTTAACCCTTGAACCAAAGATCCTGAGTTAGATCTGTCATTCTTTTCCCATTAAATTTATACTAACACAGCATGACCCATAAAAAAAATTTTGCAAGCACCAGACCTCCAGTTTGCAACCTAAATAAGTTTGCCATCTAGAAGGCAAGAATAAAATTATATATGAACTCCATTGATGAAGATACCTATAATTCCATTTTGATAGGTCCCCCTACAACACTTACAACAGCAGCATCATCTAGCAGTAATGCAGTTCCACCACCTGAGTGGACTGAGGCTCAGAAGAAGGCCAAAGTTGCTGATGCCAAGGCAATGAACATATTGGCCCAGACAATGTCAGATGACATTTTTGAGAAAGTGGCGGAATGAACATCAGCCAAGGCCATTTGGGATTCCCTGAATCAAATGGTGGCTGGATCTGCTGATGAAAGAAAGGATAGAAGATCAAATCTCATATCACAATATGAGAATTTCAAGAAGAGGAAGCTGAGTTAGTGGCAGACATGTACAACAAGTTGAGCTCAATCATAAATGAGCTGAAAACCTTTGACAAGGACATCACCCACACAGAGGTGAATGACAAGATCCTCATGTGCTTCCCAAACTCATAGGATTCAAGGATCTGGCCCATTAAGGAGGCCAGAATCCTAAATAACATTTCCACTGAATCTCTTTTGGGAAAGTTAAATTCTTATGAACAACTCATAAAGACCAGAGAAGAAGTTGAGCAAAGAACACCTCAACCAGTAAGGAATGATCACAACATTGCATTCAAGGCTGTTGAAGAGATAGAGAATCCAATAGTTAATGAAGAGTTGATGAGTCTATTTGCCAAAAGATTCTACAAGATGGCAAGGAAAGACATCAGGAGAAAGACATCCAGGCAGGATTACAAGCCAAGGTATGATAAAACCCCTACTAAGGAAGTGGTTTGCTTTTGCTGCAAAAAACCTGGACACTTCATCTCTGAGTGTCCAAAGAATCATAAGAAGCAGAAGAGAAGAGAGAAGGACACAAGAAGACAGCACAGCAGTATGCCTTCTTCCAACAAATATAAGAAGAAGGATAAAGGCTTTGTAGCTGAATCCTGGAGTGAAACAAAAGATAAATCCACATCTTCCAGCTCTAGTGAAGAAGAAGAGGAGGCAAAGGCAAAGGAAGTTTGTATGATGGCAATTGATGCCATCAGTAGCAGATCAGATACAGAATAATCTGATGATTAAGAAATCCTGTCAGTTGAAGACCAGGAATTAGAATCATATGATTTTGAATCTGATGAATTTAAATTTGAATTTAAAAATTTATGCTTATATTTGATAAGCTCTGATAAGGAAATCAAACTTCTTAGAGAAAAATTAAAAGATCAAGATAAAATCATTTCTGAAAATGCTAGTCTATGAAATGAACTAAAGTTTGCAAATGAACAAATCATCTTTCTGAAATATGAACTTAGCAAAGCAAAGATATTGGAAGAAACATTAAATGGCAGAAGTTTAGGACGCTTATATATAACCAACACATTAAATACTAGAACTAATAATTGTAGATTAGGTTTAGGAGCTTCATCCAGTGAACCAATACTAATTAAAAAGAACCATCTGTCTAAACCTATAAATTTTGTTTCTGATAAAGGAAAGAAAAATACTGAACAAGTCAATAAGGTTAATGAAGTCCTTAAACAAATTGAAACTAAGAACAAACTTAAAAAATAGAAGAATAACAAAAGTTAAAATGTTCAGCAGTTATCGTCGAACTCAGATCGACGATACATGAACAGATCGTCGACCTCAGAACGACGATCTCTGAACGCAAATTTCAGTAATAATCAATCTTCGATCTACGATCGACGATATAAGTATGGTTTGTCGACCAGAGATTGACCATTTTGGTGCCCCAAGAATGAATATCTTCATTCTTCGTGCAGAGATCAGAGATCTCATCCAACATCGTCGAGCTCAATTCGACGATCCAACCAAAAATTGTCGATCCCAGATCCTAACAACAAAAACTTAAATTCTAATATCAACACTAATCCTTTTAATAAATGGATAATACCACCAAAAAGATATCATCCAAAGGGTTACAAGAACCAACCAGAATACTCTTACATTCTCAGTTACAGATATGTAAATAAACAAGGACCCAAGGTTACCTGGGTCAAGAACAACTAACTATAGGGCTTGCAGGTAATGAGTTGTCAAGCATTAAATCAACAATGGTATCTGGATAGTGGTTGCTCCAAGCATATGACAGACAGTAAGGATAACTTAAGTGATTATAAGTCCTAGCTGGGACCAAAGGTTATCTTTGGTGATTCAAACTGTGGCCAGACCAAAGGCTATGGTAAAGTCAAGATTGGGGCAGTGGCTTTCAAGAAGATTGCCTATGAAAGTGGATTAAATTATAACATCATCTCAATAAGTATACTTTGTGATGAAGGTTATCAAGTAATTTTTAACTCTAGCTCTTGTATTATTTCATCTAAAGAAAACAAAACTGGTTTGTGTTGGACAATGTACCGCAGTGCCTTTTTGAGATGTTTTGTGTCTGTTAGTTCGTGTTGGACAATGTGGCCACCGACTCAGAACCGTGGTATTGGCCCTTGGTATTGATTCACGTGTTTATAGCTGTTTAGTCGCTTTTCTTCTTATTGTTTAGTCATTTGTTGAATGTTTACTCTTGCAAATTTTATCAAAGCATGACTTCACTTTGCACTTAGTGCAACTTCTTTTACTCTACTATTAAAATTCCTACTTTACTTGTTATAACTTGACGTTTTAATTGAGGATTATCAGCCGTTCTTATAGTTAGGGTTGGTAACCCCTTTTCTTTCTCTTGATTAGTATCTATTGATGTTTTTGTTTACCACTTGAATTTTTTTGCCAAGGTCTTATTTCTTTGAATGCCTCAGGCTTAGAGCAGTAGTCGGTTGAGCGGCTAGGGTTTTGTTGTGGCTTACATTTTACAGCGGTTGAAGTTTCCTTTACCTCATCGATTGTGAGATAGTAGTTGTTGTTTTTTTTTCAGACATACATACTTTTAGACAGTTTGTGTGAGGTTATTGATGCCCACTGGTAGTATTCTTGTAGAATGTTAAGTGCTTGCTAGCTGCTAAATCTGTTTCTTTGTGAATTATTGTTTTTTCTTGCTCTCTGGGAAGGTTTTATGCTTCTATTGCATGATTATTTATTTTCAAAGTATAAAAGCATCTTTTGACTATCTCATGCATATTATCACTTTAAATCAAAGTCACTATATTTTTACTAACGTAAAAGCTATTTTTATACTTATATTAAATCTAGAGATATGCATAACATAAGTTGTCCTGTCTAGATGTTTATGCTCATGTAGGATGTTAAGCCATATAAACAAAGTATTTTCTGCGGCGTATATTCATATTTTTACTTGTAGAATAGTTGATCCACTGAGCCGAAGGATACGACCATTAAAAATAATCCTAAATTATAGTTTTATTGATATTAAACTTATGAATTTCATATAAAGTGTTGAGTTGGGGTCTTGCCTGAGCGTCTGTAGTTATCCCCTATATGGCGTGGCATCACGATGCATGTTTTCTCTAACTCTGATATATCATTTAATTGCTGAGAAAATACGGGTTGTGACAGTTGGTATCAGAGTGATAGGTTGTTTGGCATTTTGTCAAACAACTATCTTGTGTTAATTTCAGATGTCTTGGTTTATTTCATACACACATTGATGTGTCATCAGTACGTCTTGGCTGAAGCATGAACACTACACTCATAAGCATGAAAAGAAGTATAAGAGGGATATTATGAAGTATGGTATGCATAATATGTGTTTGTATATGGATTCTCTTAGGAATCAACATGTGACTATTATATAGTATGGGATGCATAACAATCATCACATGAATGCACATTAGATTTTACTTTTCATTACATGCGATATTATGTAGTATGGGATGCATAAAATTTCATGTGTACGCCGCTCATAACATGCATTAAGGATTTTATTAGATTGCATAACACAACATGCATAACATAACATAGCATTAACACACGTGCCAAGCAAAGATTTTCATGATGACATATGTACGCACATGGGTTTTAATACAAAAAGAATTGTAATTCATGAATTCATCTTTTATGCACATGAGTCAATAAGATGACGGTATATCATCCTAAGTTTAAGCATGACATCATTGTGAAAATCACAGAGCAAGTTAGCAGCTTCAGGAAGTACTTATACATTTATTGTCTGAACTAAGTTTTATAGTTCTTGCGGTTAAGCATGGTTTGATTGGTTGTTCGTTATATTCTTAGGATGCCGCCTAAGCGCATTACGACGAGAGAGACTCCCCAGTTTGAGGGCGAGTCATCTGGTGCGTAAAGTGAGGCCGTGATTGAGGTTCTGTGTCAGAGCAAGGAGGCTCTGTCTAGGCAGATGGTGGAGATGTAGTCCCAGATCCAGGCGTTGTTGACTGTCATTTCTAAGCAGCAACCGAGAGTGTAGGACCTTACTATGGGTCAAGCTGTTCCCATTCCTCCCACTCATTTGGTGTCCCCAGTCCTTTTGCCAGCAGAGATGAACTTTATCTCGCATTTTTAGCGATTAGGACCTCCTACCTATGACAGTAGAGCATACTTCATGTCTTTAGATGATTGGATAATTGTAATACAGGAGATGTTCTCGTACTCTGGAATTTTTGTATACTAGAGAGTGATGGTCGTTGCGTAATAGGTTAAGGGTCTTGCTAAGAGTTAGTGGTTGAGAGAGAAGGATAACCTTAAGGACAGATGTTCGTGGTAGTCCTTCAAGGAGTTGTTGCTAAGGAAGTTTCTGTTGTCGGTCGAGCAAGATAGCATGATGAATAATTTTCTACACCTGAAAACAAAGACAACTCAGGGTCAGTGAGTATAAGATAGAGTTTAATAAGTTGAGCCGGTTTGCCCCTGATTTGGTATCTTCTGAAGCTAACCGAGTTAAGCACTTTCTGGGTGGTCACAGGAATGACATCCAGCAGTTGGCTAGTGATAATGGATCTGAGTGTATGCAGAGGAAGTTGAAGCTGCTCTTTAGGTTGAAGCTATTGACAATGCCAAGAACAGAGGCATGAAGATGAGAAAAGATAATAGGAAGTCTAAAGGAGGTAAGAACTCTCAAGACTCTGGTTCTGCTTTAATGAAAATAAGAAAGGAGGTGTGCAGTTTCTGTGGCCGGCCTGGCCATCCGTTTGATAGATGTTTCGAGATATTAGGAGCTTAGAAGCAATAGCAAGTTCATGCATTTCAGAGTGCTCCCAAAGGATATTTTGTTTGTGTAGTGTGTAATAAGAAGGGGCGTGATGCTTCCTATTATTATTCTAAGGAAAGTGTTTGCTTCTAGTGTGGACATAAGGAACTTTTCAACTCAAGTTGCCTGCAGACTCAGCATATGCTACAACCAGTTCAACATCAGACATTTCCTCCGCCGCAGCATTTGGACAAATGGAAGGGCAAGCGTAATGTGATGTCTATGGAGGATGCTTTGACGTCTACCCAAGTGATTTCAGGTTAGATTATAATCTAGTTCTAGATTATAGCTCATAGTTATAGGTTCGATGTTTGTTTGTCTAGTTACGTATGCGATTTTATAAGGAAGTTTAAGTTGAAGATTTGTTGGGCGTGTGTTCGTTTCGATTCGAGTGCTACCCACTCGTTCGTGGCTAGGAATTTTGTAGAGCGTCCTTGTCTGAATATCCACCTAATTGGCGACTCATTTCACGTTAAATTTCCTTCTGGTGATTCGATGGTGTCCGACCAAGGTAACCGGAAATGTCCGATCCTTTTATGAGATTTCCTAGCTTTTGTTGATTTCACGGTGATAGACCTGGAGTACTTTGATATGATCTTGGGCATGGACTGGTTTTCCAGAATAATGCGGTAATCCAATGCAAGGTTAAGCATTTGGACTTCATGATGGACAAAGACCACCCCAGGAGTGTTTATTGTTTTCCACGCCAGGATTCCTAGATTATTTCTGCGGTACGCGCTCAGAAACTTTTGAATTCCGGTTGTATTGATTGTTTGGTTTCTGTTTTGGAAACCGTTGGTAGTTTTCTATGCATCGTGGAAGTTCCTGTGGTGCGAGAGTTTCCGAATGTCTTCCTAGGCAACCTTCCTGGTCTTTTTCCTAAGAGAGATGTAGAGTTTGTTATAGATTTGGAGTCGGGTACTCGTCCTATAGCTAAGGCTCCATATCGTATGGCCCCACATGAGCTGGAAGAGTTGCGTACCGAGCTGGATGAGTTATTGTAGTGTGGATTTATTAGACCAAGTTCTTCGCCTTGGGGTGCTCCTGTAATGACCCGTTTCACGCTAGGCCCCTCGTACGTGCTTTGACTCAAGAAGAGTGACTGAAACTCCGGAAGCATCAAGTGATCCTACTGGTTTCGATGAATTTTAACTTAGGAATATTCCAGATGCTGAGGCATTGAGTGGACTCAGCACCACTCAGCGTATTTTACTTAGAATATTTTTTGGAATTTGAGGCATTGAGTGATGTCAACACGGTGTTGAGTGGTATCAACTCCACTCATGTCTTTTAACTTAGATCTATTCCGGCCAATGTTGGCATTGAGTGAAGTCAACGAGGCATTGAGTGGTCTCAATGCCACTCAACGCTTTTAACTTAGATCAATTTCGTCTGATGTTGGCATTGAGTGAAGTCAACGCGGCGTTGAGTGGTCTCAATGCCACTCAATGATTTTAACTTAGATCTATTCCGGCTGATGTTGGCATTGAGTTAAGTCAACGCAGTGTTGAGTGGTCTCAATGCCACTCAACGCTTTAACTTAAAATAATTCTGAGGGATGTTGGCGTTGATTGAAGTTAATGTGGCGTTGTGTGGTCGCAAAGAAACTAAACGTTTTTTTACTTAGAGTTATTCTGAGGCATGTCGGCATCGAGTGCGTTGAGTGCACTCAATGCCACTCGACGATTCGTCGAGTGAAGGAGGCACAGTCAATGATTTCTGCTTAGTTGATTTTTGGATTAGTCTGCTTGCTGCCGCATGCACGGTCTGAACCGGACTTTCGGGATTGGCGCCAAATAACTTAAATTGGACGCATCTTTTCAAAAGGACATAGTTAATGTAATAATAGGCGGCTCAATTTTAGGGAGACTGGTGTTGCTGCAACCTAACCCTAATTCTCGTTATAAAAGCATGCTTACGGAAAACCTAGCCGCCACTTTGACATTTTTGGCCGAGCAGTTACCTTTGATGAACTAAATGGAGAAGGAGATCGCCAAAGTCGGATTTTCTGGAGGAAACACTTCCCTTTCTCTTCCCCATAAAGAACAATACCAAAAAGGATAAAGATGCTGCTAAGGAGAGTGATGAGATCCATTGCCGGAACTGCCGGAAACGAGGTGTGCTTCCTACTCCCTCCCTTGGTGTTAGATCTATAGTTATTTTCTAGGAGAGATGTCGACTCAAAAGAGTTTGACTTATGAGATGAAGATATCCTAGGTCGAGACCTTGCTAAGGCTTGTGTCCTAGAGAATTGATATCTTCAACCTCTCCTTTCTTCTTTGTGAATATGGTGTACTTGGTTTTGTGAATAGAAATGGTCTATTGAGGGTGAATAAGGGAGGAGGAATTTATGCATATAGTTTTGATTAAATGTCTAAAAGAAGAAGACGAACCGATGTCGTTCATCTTTCACGAAGATGCGTGCAAAAATTTGTTTACTATGCGCAGCGAACATCAAGGTCGTTTTTGGGTATATTACGGCTAGATCTAGGCTTTTGACTAAAAACAAAAGTCGCAGTCCTTGGAAAGACCTTTCCAACGTATGGTTATACGTTTTATTAAGATTCTTATAGACTTGGGAATGTCAAGTCAATGTTGCTATATAGTCAAGTCTTATGTACATGTTGCTCTCGGATTAGTGTAGAGTCGAGTTTGGAATTTAGCTGAGTTTTCATAGTAAATTACGGTTGAGGTTTTGCATGAATTTTGTTGGACTTAATTTATTTGTGATTGTGATAAATAAATGATTGTTGGCATTTAGTTAGTACATATTAATGTTTTAGTTTGCATGAAGTTTGCTGGACTTAATTTGTCAGTGGTTGTGATAAATAAATGATTATTAACATTTGGTTTGTAGATCCTTAAGTAAAACAAATGGTTTGGTGAGACTCGTTTGTGCAAACGAGTTGGGGTAGTTTAATAATCAAATGGATGGAAAAGTTTGTGAACCATATATGTGCATGTGAAGTATCTTGGTAGTTCCTTAAAATTTTGTGGAAGCATAGTTGTTTGTGAATGCTTAATTTTAGAAAGGCATAGATAAGGCTTATAAATGGTTATGTAAGATGTTGATTAATGGAATGTGTATCGTAGTTCACTGCTGAGAGTTGAGTCCCCATACAGGTAGCATTATGGTATTGGTATGTTTTGTAACGTGGCTTGCCACCTATGTAAATGATTAACCGTCGTGTGGTATGGAAATGTGGAAGGGTTAGAAGTGCATGTGTGTTTGACACACTGGAAAGATGTGTTGATAAGGGACCCTTTGTTGAGACCTTGCATGCTGATGAGCACGGGATGTGAATAATAAAAAAGGGACTCAGTGTGGAGCCCTTAAAATGTAAAATTTCATGCGGTGTGAGTTGACACGCGGAGTCATAATCGTGGGTTAAGGATAGTGTGGCAGGTCTACGGGCTAGCCAGTCATCACACTAATGGGAGTTGATGGATAGACTTTGGACGGTTGGGGTTTGTCCTCGGTGCTCATTCCTAGGGCTCTTTCCAAGCCAACTGGATGGTTTTTCTTTGTCCTTTGGTGATATGCTCCCATAGGATCCTTACTTGCCACGATGATATACCAGCGTTGGGATATTGTCTTGGTGGACATCTACCCGAGACCCGTCTGACTTGTAGTACGCAGGTGACCTCCGATGTTGGCTCTTAGAGTTGAGGCCTACTGAGGCCTAGGTTTGGTAGTGCTGACGCCCGCCAAGTAGTGGAAAAGCCCGTTTCATTGTCACCGTGTGGCCACGACGGATAACGTCTGAGAGGTTATCTACCTTCTCGAAAAGGGGGAACTACAAGTCTGTGTCGACATACCAATTGCATGTATGTGCATTGGTGAGTCATCGCATTGCATTCATCAGATTTAATTGCATTACATACACAAGATCCTCATCATATAAGTTTGTATTGGCACTCTTATATGATGAGTTACTTTACTGTTAAGCCGATCCTTTACCTATATGTCTATATGGGCATTCATATTAGTTAAGTTACTTCCTGTTGTATATTCTACTTGTACAGTGCTGTTGATAGTAGAACTTCTAGTATATATTGTTGTATTTTCTTTGATATACTCTCATATAGTTAGCACATTGCCACTTATTTTGTAATACAACTATTATATATATTGTACCCTCTTCTTTTATCTGCCCGATGCATAAGAGTCGATGGGGGAGCGGATGTGATAGCCACTTAGACTTTATGACTAACGGTTGCTACGTCTTCCTTCTTTAGAGGAAACCCCGCAGATAGAGCAGCATCAGGTTTTGCATGAGAGAAACCAGGCCAGGGTGACAGGGCCTAATGTGACGATACCATCTCTGACATTTGTGACTGATGTGAGTTTTGAGAGACTCATTTTGTATCCTTTTTGGCATGTTGTACTCTGATACTATAGAAGCCTTGGTTTCTTATTTTTTTTGTTGTACTTGTCATTGACTATATGCTTATGTGAATTTTGACCTCTATACTTTCTTATGTTCGGTTGGTTTGGATGATATTTATTTAGCAGGCAGGACATGCATCTTGTGGTATAGGTTGACCCATGTGTTGACTCTACCGCGAGGCGCTGTTCTGGCCATAAGAGTCCCCTTGGCCGTGATTTGTGTTCCGGGAGGGGGGTCTTACAAATGGTATCAGCTTACAACGATCCTGAATTAAAGAATTTAAGGAACAATTGTGCCACTCCGGCTCGATTAGTAGGTTTGAAGACAAACTGACTTAGCGGAAGTAGTGGTGTGTCTATATGTAATGCACCCTGAGAATATCCAATCATTACCCTATGATTAGCGAACCTGACCTTAGGTTTGTACCTTTGGTGTATATCCCAGCGAATGTAGAGCCAGTAGAGGGCACTCCCGTCCCTTCCGTACCCACTCAGGTCAAACAGTCAGAAGTAGGTCAGATGCTCATGGTTATTTTGGAAATGTTTAGGGCTCAATATGCTCTGGTGCAATATTAAGCACTGAGCTCTAATTAGTTAAGCACTTTTTGGTCTCTCTCTCCACCTTCCTATCATGGGACAAAGTCTGTCGTGCGAACGGAGGAATGGCTCGACTTAGTGAAAGATCTAATGGTCGGAATCCGATGTCCAGCCAATATGGCTGTGACATTAGACGATCAGTTTTGGAATCCGATGCCAAGAGGTGGTAGAAGTCCCTCATGGGCTCCACCTTTCAAGGTTGGGCGTACAAGGAGATTAGTTGAGTGAGTTTTTAGATCCTTCTTGGAACACTTCATCCCTTCTACCGCTCGATATGAACTTGAAGAATGATTCCTACAGCTGAAACAGGGATCCAAGATAATTACAGAATATCAGAGAGAGTTTTAGCATCTCGCAAGGTTTGTTGATGTATATGAGTTGAATGACAAGGGGTATGCTAAGCGATTCTACAAAGTCATGCGGGATCCCTTGAGGCAAGGCCTTTTCTTTATAGTGGATTCAAACTTAGCAGAGATAATTGATATAGCAAAAAGGCTGGAGGCAGATCACTTGGGAAGTAATAAGAGAACCGATGAGGGTGTGATGGAGGCCTATCCTAGTTATTGGAGGAAACAGGATAATAGAGGGAGAGGAAACAACAGAGGCGGGGATCATTTCCATTAGAATTTTATGATGGATCGTTTTGCCCAGCATCCAACACTACCTCCCAACCACAAATGCATCTACAACCAAGGGAGAAATATGAGCGAGTATTCTTTTAGTGCAACCAGCCGGGCAATATCCAACACTACTGTCCACACCTAGGTGGAAATGCTCCCCCTACTGTACCTACAGGCTGCTGATACATTGGGCCCAGAGCCGCCCCGCTCTGAGGGCAGTCACAACCTATCCGGAGGAGCACGTCCAACGACACACAGTCGGGCTGCAGCCCAAGAACCCCACCAATGACCGCACCTATTCTCAGCGCGGTGGAATGTTGAGGCGAGGTCTCGAACCCAGCCCCCTTGATAAAGAGCTTTCCTAACATCTCTCATCACCAACTGAGCTTGTTATTGCTAGGTTGTGACTGCCGTCAGAGAGGGGAAGCTCTGGGCCCACCGCATCAAAAAAAGTGCACTTTTTTGATGCAGTTGCCCAGAGCCGCCCCGCTCTGTCGGAGTCACACCAAGCCAGAGGAACACGAATAGCACCCACTACCGGGCTGCAGCCCAAGCACCCCACCCATGACCATGTAACACCCCAAATTGTTGTAGGAGCGACGGGGATCGAATTTGGCCAAGACAAGTTTTTGGTGAAGGTGACACGGGCCCCGACACGGGCGTGTCGGAGGCCGTGTCGGGCGTGTCGAGCTCGGGCCGTATAGTCGACCAGTTCAGGTCGACGATGGTCGTGTGGTGGAACACGGCCTAGGACACGGGCGTGTCCCAGGCCGTGTCACACCTGGGCTGTGCGGTTGGGTACACGGGTAATGACACGGGCACGAACACGGGCATGTCTAGTTGGACACGGGCGTGTCTGATGCCGTGTCACCAAGCCGTGTACCTCTCTGACTGCGAAGTGTTGATAAATTGCACACGGGGGGCATGACACGGGTCCCGACACGGGCGTGTCGCAGGCAACACGGGCGTGTCGGAGGCCGTGTCACATGCCGTGTTGCTGGTTTTCAATTTTGGTCGAGACAGCGAATGAGCTACACGGCCGTGTGTGAACCCGTGTTCGGCCCAATTTTTGGGATTTCAGATCTAATCCTGGCCGTTCGTTTTCTTGGCTTTGGATCCGACGGTGGGGGGCTGCTCCTGGGTGGTTTTAGCCCGGTATAGGGTTTTGAAACCCTTATTTCACTTGGGCACTCTCTCTTTAAAGCCTAGAGAGAAGGGAGAGCTTGGAGGAGGAAGAAGGAGGTCAACTCCGGCGGCCGGTGGAGATTCGGAGCTCCGTTTTGCGAGCGGAGTTCAGATCCGCGAAGGTGGGAGCGTTGTGGTGGTTTTCAACCGAGCAAATCTTCTCCATGGCTAAGAAGAGGGGACGGAAGGTAACGACGCTTCTCCTCTCGGTTTTTAGGATTTAGGATGCATGAATAGCATCCCCTTCTTTTCGTATTTTGAGCACCGAATCTCTCAAATGAGAGGGATTCGTGTAGCCTAGGTTCAAGAGGACCTCCGGGTTGAGTATGCTCATCCCGGCATGCTTTGCATTAGAGATCCGCTCCGTTAGCGGATTAGGCATTGTGGGTGAAGCCGTGGTCGCGATTGTTGGTCCGACCCGGTGATGTTGCATAGCGAGTTTTGGGGTTTCGATAGACTCCACAGCGGCAATACGCCATTGTATGTATGTGTTTCCCCCCTCATATTTGAGTGAGTACTCGTAGTCGGAACCGGACGAGGTTAGCTCCGCTTTGTGCGGTAGATGGTTTCCTTAGAGCACGGGAAAGACACGGTGCGAGTGGCGATTGGGGTGGGGAAACCTTCGTTTGTGCTGTGCTAAGGCGCGGCTATGTCTCCGTGGTCGGCTGCTATCCCGTGGCGCGCAAGTCATGTGGGGGAAGTGTCCCGGCGAGACTAGCCCCTTCTGTGGACTGACGAGAATGTCGAGCGGAGGACAAGCCCGGGCAATGTGGCCATGAGCGGGTGGGGTCCAGCAAGGCTTCTTAGAATCGGTCAGTGTGAGACGGAACCCTGACGTGCGAAGTCAGAATGTGCGGGCAAGCCCCGGGGTATATGACCCTTGTGTGGGTGGGGCCTTTGCAAGGTTCCGTGTGACGGCGTGTGTGCCGTTAGGGACATGGTGGTTCCCTTGTGTTTGCGGCTTTAAGCCAATGGGGAAACGGAAGTACCTAGTGTTTGATGTTGTGCTAGATGCATACGAACTAGGGCGCCTTGGGTGAAACCCAGGTTGCATTCATGCTGCATAGTAGGCCCTTTCACCTTGTACAAAACATAGAGAACATGTATGCTGTATGAGACATCCAAGCCTGTTTTACCGCTTTAATATATTTGCTCTTTTGGTATACGAAGTGCTAACTTGCAGGTGGAGTGGTACCCCGGGGTCCGATAGGGACGGCCGGGAGGAGATGTGTTTGTTACACATTAGAGGTCTGCCTTTGCTGACCCACGTTACTTCAAATCCTTACAGGGCAAGGATCGCATGCAGGAGCTAGCGTGCCGGGCGAAAAGCCCTAAGCCTCATGAAGTGTTGCTGTGCTTGGTTTCTCCTTTTATGTTTGCTACTTTTGTTATGTTTATGTCCGGCTTGCATGCCGAGGTAGCCTAGGAGTGCTTGGCACATTGATATGTTTTGGACTATTATTGTGTAAGGCCTTAAGGCCATTTGATACTCTATCGTTAGTGGATAACTTCTATCGGTTTGTTCTGTTTCCGCTTTGTTTGTCTGGAGTTTTGAGATTGGGTAGTTTTCATATCATATTTTAATACTAAAGCCGTGGCGTCCGTATGTTGTGGGGCCCCGGCCGGACCCATATTATATGGTCATTACAGGGGAGGTGTTACAATTTGGTATCATAAGGAGGTTCGCGTTCCAACGAGAAGTTTCACGGTCGAAAGTATAAGTCGAGTCGCGTATAAGAAGTTATCCACATAGGAGTATCGCAGGACCATGAGTGTCCTGGTGTTCGAGTCTTGCGATTAGAGACTGATTTGTGTTTTCTTGCTTGTGTTTAGAGTGCAAGCAACGAGGCTGGGACCTCGAGGCCAAGAGAAGAGCTCTCGGCAAGTAGTGCGACTGCGCAAGGTCCGCTAGGGATGGGGGCCACACCGGCCGACTTCTGTCGTATGCTTGCAGAAGCGATGGTGGCAGCCCAAGCTGCAGCGACAGCACAGGTAGCAGCTCCCGTTGCTCAGGTAGCAACTCCTGCTACCCCGGACACAGCAGCGACCGTGCAGGTTGAGGAAGCCAGGCGGGCAGAGCCGCAGGCCGAGAGAGTGGTTGTCGGGCATGGGGACCGGCAAATGAAGTACTTTCTGATTTTCCACCCTCCAACCTTCAAGGGAACCGGCACACCCACAGATGCAGAGGATTGGTGGGTTAGAATTCAGGAGCTTCTGAGGGCGGCAGAGGTGCTAGATGAGAAAAAGGCAGAGTTGGCAGCCTTTATGTTGGAGGGAGATGCCAAGTTATGGTGGGTGAGCCACAGTGGCCGGCAGTTTCTAGGACGCACACCGTCCATCGAGGAGTTTGGGAATGCCTTCCTGAAGAAGTACATACCCGCCTCAACGAGGTTAGCCCTCCAGAGGCAGTTCCTACATCTGGTGCAGCGAGACAAGTCAGTGGATGAGTATGTTCAGGAATTTACTCGCTTGGGTCGTTATGCAGGGACGACCATGGCAGACGATGAAGAGAGGGACAATCTCTTCTACCATGGATTGAGGGAGAACCTAAGACAACCCCTCATATCGATGAAACGTGCGGGTTTCAACGAATTGGTGGAGGCGGCCCGAATTTTGGAGAGTGACATGGAGCGATCCCAGCATCACAAGGGTTTCACACCCAAGCAGGGGGAGGAGAAGAAGCCTGCCCAGTTACATGGAAAGGCGGAAGGGAGTCGATGGAAGAAGAAGCCTTCCCCATATAAGTCGGGCGAGAAAAGTAATTGGACGTCCGGAGGGTCACGCTCTAAGGGCCCTCAGACGTGCTATAGTTGTGGCAAGCCGGGCCACATAACATGATTTTGTACCCAAGGGGGCACTAAGCAAGAGCCAAGGCAGGAGCAAACTGTGCGCTCCGGCCCCAGTGCCGCAGAGAAAGGGAAGATGGAGGAGTCGAGTGCTTCTCAGTTTCAACCAGTGCAGCCAAGGGCCTACAATCTTGGGCAACAAGAAGCAATCCGTCAACCCGATGTGGTGACAGGTACGAGAGTTCAACCTGCACCTTAGATTCCTGTCTTTCAAGCCTTTATGTTTGTTGCATGTGTGTAGGCTTTGTAATGGTATCTGGGTACCCCGCTAGGGTACTCTTTGATACGGGAGCGTCGCACTCCTTCCTTGCGGAAGGCTTTATCCGTAGGATCGGAGTGGAGTCTTTCTCGATGGACTCCGAGTTGAAAGTGTGCATGCCCAATGGGTCATCTATGACTACCAGGGCTAGAGGCCGGATTTGTTGGAGTCTTGAGGGAGTCGACTTCTTATTGGTAGCGGCGATCTTGCCGTTGTCCGAGTTCGATGTGATTTTGGGGATGGATTGGCTAGCGGAGCAGCGTGCCAGTATCTACTGTTTGTCCAAGGTGGTAACCCTGAGGGGCGTGGGGCAAGCGGAAGTCAAGTTTGAAGGTCTGCATGGAGTGGCCTGTTCCCTAGTTTCGGCACTTCAGTTAGTGCAAGCTGTTAACCGGGGAGGTGTAGCTCTAGTAGCGTTGTTGGAGGTTAGCCTCTCCAGGCTGTTTCTAGGAGAAGTGCCCGTGGTGGCGGAGTTTGGAGATGTTTTTCCCGAGGAGTTACCGGGAGCACCTCCTCGGCGGGAGATTGATTTCTCCATCGAGTTGGTGCCCGAGGCTAGACCAGTGTCGCGTCCACCCTTCAGGATGGCACCGAAGGAGTTGGCCGAGCTCAAGGTTTAGTTGCAGGAGCTTTTGGAGCAAGGGTATATCAGGCCCAGCTCTTCACCGTGGAGTGCGCCGGTGTAATTCGTAAAGAAGAAGGACGGTAGTATGCGTCTGTGCATAGACTACCGAGAGTTGAACAAATTGACTGTCAAGAATAAGTAACCAATCCCTCGGATAGACGATCTCTTCGACCAGTTGGTGGGGTCGGTGGTGTACTCCAAGTTGGACCTGAAGTCCGGATATTATCAGTTGCGGATTCGTGACGAGGACATACCCAAGACCGCGTTTGGTACGAGGTATGGTCATTTTGAGTTCTCGGTGATGCCATTCGGGCTAATGAACGCACCGTCCGTGTTCATGGACTTGATGAACCGAGTGTCTCGCAAATATTTGGACTGGTTCGTAGTCGTCTTTATCGATGACATTTTGGTGTATTCCAAGTCGAAAGCGGATCACGAGTCGCACTTGCGGACAGTGTTGCAAGTATTGAGAGAGAACCAGCTTTATGCGAAGTTCTCCAAGTGCGAGTTCTGGTTGGAGAAAGTGGCATTTCTAGGCCATGTGATTAGTGGGGATGGGGTGGCGGTGGATCCAACGAAAGTAGAAGCCATCAGAGAGTGACCAGTTTTGAGGACCGTGGCGGAAGTCCGAAGTTTTCTTGGACTAACGGGTACTACCGAAGGTTTGTGGAAAACTTTTCGCGGATAGCTCTACCCCTCACTTCACTAACTCGCAAGGATCAGAAATTTGTATGGACTCAAGAGTGCAACGAGGCGTTTGAAACCCTGAAGGAAAGGCTAATGACGGCGCCGATCCTAAGTCTGCCAAAGGGGACCGAAGGGTTCCAGATTTTCAGCGACGCATCCGGATGCGGTTTAGGGTGCATGTTGGTGCAGCATGGTAGTGTGATAGCTTTTGGGTCGAGGCAGCTGAAGCCTCATGAGAGAAATTACCCCGTCCATGATTTGGAGTTGGCGGCGGTAATTTTTGCGTTGAAGTTGTGGAGGCACTATGTTTATGGTGCAAAGCTGGAGATCTTCACGGACCACAAGAGTCTGAAGTATCTCCTAGATCAGAAGGACCTAAATATGCGGCAGCGTAGGTGGGTCGAGTTCTTGGGGGACTATGAGGTGGCGATTCAGTACACGCCAGGGAAAGCTAATGTGGTGGCAGATGCTTTGAGTAGGAAATACTCGGGGCAAGGAAATTGGATTGAAGCTCACGATGAGCGGTAAAGGCGGGACTGGGAGTCCCTTGGTTTGGAATGTGTGGCAAGAGGCGAGTCTAGCGTGGCTCGACTAAATTGGATTGAGATGCAGAGTGACTTATGCGATCGTATTCGGGAAGCGACCCGTGTAGATGCGGAGTTCCAACCTTTCGTGGAGGAAGCTCTAAAGGGCGAGGGTAGCGCCTGGGAGATGGGTGATGGGATTCTGAGGAAGGGCGGAAGGATTTATGTACCGCAGTTCGGCAAGCTCCGCGAGGAGTTGATGTTTGAGGCCCACTTCACTAAGTACTCCATTCACCCGGGTAGTACAAAGATGTACTTGGACTTGAAGAAGTCCTATTGGTGGCCTGGGATGAAGCGGGACGTGGCTTTGTGTGTGAGTCGGTGCCAAACATGTGCCTTGGTGAAGGCCGAATGTCAGAAGCCGGGCGGGTTCATGAAGCCTCTTCCAATCCCCGAATGGAAATTTGATGATATCTCCATGGATTTTGTGCATGGGTTGCCTAGATCGCAGCAGGGTAATGATGTCATTTGGGTGATTGTGGACCGCTTGACCAAAGTGGCACATTTCATCCCAAACCGGAAGGAGGACGGTGTGGAAAAGTTGGTGGAGTTGTATGTCCGCGATATTGTACGACTCCATGGGATTCCGAAGAGTATAGTCAGCGACCGGGATGGACGTTTCACGTCTAAGGATTGGCGGTTGGTGCAGAAGAGCTTGGGCACAAAACTCAAGTTCAGTACGGCTTTTCATCCTCAAACCGATTGGCAAACTGAGAGAACGAACCGTACTTTGGAAGATATGCTAAGGATGTGTACTCTCGACTTCGGCAAGAAGTGGGAGGATCACCTCTTCATGGTGGAGTTTGCGTATAACAATAGTTACCAAGCTAGTATCAAGATGGCGCCATACGAAGCTCTGTATGGAGGCGGTGTCGAACACCGATGTCTTGGACAGAGGCGGGAGACACCAAGCTTTTGGGGAAAGAAGTGGTAGCCGACGCTAGTGAGTTGGTGCGGACCATCCAAGAGCGCATGAAGGTAGCTCAAGATCGGCAGTTGAAGTATTTCAATGCTCACCACAGGCATGTGGAATTTGCTGTGGGCGACTGGGTGTATCTTAAGATCAAGCCGTTCAAAGGCGTTTTGTGAATTCGCCGACTCAAGAAGATGAGTACGAGATTTTTGGGACCATTCAAGGTCATCGAGCGAGTGGGAGAGGCAGCATACCGGTTGGCGTTGTCCACAGAGCTAAGTGGATTGCATGACATTTTTCACGTCTCAGTCCTGAGGAAAGCGTTGTTAGAAGCCAGCGTGGTGATTAAGCCGACGGCGGTGCCGGTAGAGGAAGATTTGGGGACGCGAGTTCGTCCAGTCGGGATAGAAGACTCAGAGGTTCGGCAATTGCGGAACAAGGAGGTCAGACTCGTAAAGGTCCGTTGGGACAACTGTGGTTGCGAGGAGCTCTCATGGGAGCGAGAGCAGACCATGCTAGAGGAGTACCCCGAGCTTTTCTCCTCAGGTACTGTTTAGTTTTGTTTACCTTCCATGTTTTAAATTTCGGGACGAAATTCTTTTAAGGGGGAGAGAATTTTAACACCCCAAATTGTTGTAGGAGCGACGGGGATCGAATTTGGCCAAGACAAGTTTTTGGTGCAGGTGACACGGGCCCCGACACGGGCGTGTGGAGGCCATGTCGGGCGTGTCGAGCTCGGGCCGTGTAGTCGACCAGTTCAGGTCGATGATGGTCGTGTGGTGGAACACGGCCTAGGACACGGGCGTGTCCCAGGCCATATCACACCTGGGCTGTGCGGTTGGGTACACGGGTAATGACACAGGCACGAACACGGGCGTGTCTAGGTTGACACGGGCGTGTCTGATGCCGTGTCACCAAGCCGTGTACCTCTCTGACTGCGAAGTGTTGATAAATTGCACAAGGGGCGTGACACGGGTCCCTACACGGGCGTGTCGCAGGCGACACGGGCGTGTCGGAGGCCGTGTCACATGCCGTGTTGCTGGTTTTCAATTTTGGTCGAGACGGCGAATGAGCTAAACGGCCAGGCACACGGCCGTGTGTGAACCCGTGTTCGGCCCAGTTTTTGGGATTTCAGATCTAAACCTGGCAGTTCGTTTCCTTGGCTTTGGATCCGACGGTGGGAGGCTGCTCCTTGGTGGTTTTAGCCGGGAATAGGGTTTTGAAACCATTATTTCACTTGGGTACTCTCTCTCTAAAGCCTAAAGTGAAGGGAGAGCTTGGAGGAGGAAGAAGGAGGTCAACTCCGGCGGCCGGTGGAGATTCGGAGCTCCGTTTTGCGAGCGGAGTTCAGATCCGCGAAGGTGGGAGCGTTGTGGTGGTTTTCAACCGAGCAAATCTTCTCCATGGTTAGGAAGAGGGGACGGAAGGTAACGACGCTTCTCCTCTCGGTTTTTAGGATTTAGGATGCATGAATAGCATCCCCTTCCTTTCATATTTTGAGCACCGAATCTCTCAAATGAGAGGGATTCGTGTAGCCTAGGTTCAAGAGGACCTTCGGGTTGAGTATGCTCATCCCGGCATGCTTTGCATTAGAGATCCGCTCCGTTAGCGGATTAGGCATTGTGGGGAGAAGCCGTGGTCGCGATTGTTGGTCCGACCCGGTGATAGCCAGCCGACCACGGAGACATAGCCGCGCCTTAGCACAGTACAAACAAAGGTTTCCCCACCCCAATCGCCACTCACACCGTGTCTTTCCCGTGGCGCGCAAGTCATGTGGGGGAAGTGTCCCGGCGAGACTAGCCCCTTCTGTGGACTGACGAGAATGTCGAGCGGAGGACAAGCCCGGGCAATGTGGCCATGAGCGGGTGGGGTCCAGCAAGGCTTCTTAGAATCGGTCAGTGTGAGACAGAACCCTGACGTGCGAAGTCAGAATGTGCGGGCAAGCCCCAGGGTATATGACCCTTGTGCGGGTGGGGCCTTTGCAAGGTTCCGTGTGACGGCGTGTGTGCCGTTAGGGACATGGTGGTTCACTTGTGTTTGCGGCTTTAAGCCAATGGGGAAACGGAAGTACCCAGTGTTTGATGTTGTGCTAGATGCATACGAACTAGGGCGCCTTGGGTGAAACCCGGGTTGCATTCATGCTGCATAGTAGGCCCTTTCACCTTATACAAAACATAGAGAACATGTATGTTGTATGAGACATCCAAGCCTATTTTACCGCTTTAATATATTTGCTCTTTGGTATACGAAGTGCTATCTTGCAGGTGGAGTGGTACCCCGGGGTCCGATAGGGACGACCGGGAGGAGATGTTGTTGGTACCCTAGTTTGATTTGAGTTTAGTCCTCTCCTTTGTGCCCCTTGACCCAAGAAATATCTATGGTCATTGGTTAGAAGTCTAGCTGTAGAGTCCTCGCTTTTCCAAATTGAGAATTTGGTTAAGTAGGTTTTTCGTTCGACTATAGTCGAACGCCGTTCGACTATCGTCTATCGGCTGATCGACGATCGTCTATCAGTTTGGTCGACGCTTTGTCTGCGCTGATAGTTCGACTATCTGTTGATAGTTCAACTATCTGTTCTGCGCTGATAGTTCGACTATCTGTTGATAGTTCGACTATCTGTTCTGCGCTGATAGTTCGACTATCTGTTGATAGATCGACTATCTGTTTCGTCTTGATAGTTCGACTATCGGTTGATAGTTCGACTATCTGATAGCTCGACTATCTGCTGATAGATCGACTATCTGGTTTGTTTTGATAGTTTGACTATCTGTTGATAGATCGACTATCTGTTTTCTGAGGTAGGTCGACTATCTGCTTGATAGGTTGACTATCTCTGTGCGCTTGATAGTTCGACTATCTGTCCTTGATAGATCGACTATCTGATAGTTCGACTATCTGCTCTGATAGTTCGACTATCTGCCGGGGTAGTTCGACTATCTTCTTCGATAGTTCGACTATCTGGATCATTCGACTATCTGCCCGATAGCTCGACGATCTCCGTGCGTCGTTCGACGATCTTCAAAGGTCGTTCGACGTTTTCTGTCTGTCTTTGTATTTTGTATTTATTTATTATATTTAATTATTTAATACATTTTCTGGCACACTATTTTAAGATGTATGAAAAAGTTTCCAGGCATTATTTGCTCTATTCTTTTTGCCTGAGTTCAAATCTTTTTAAGATAAAGTTGTTTGTCTTATTAGCTGTCATTTTAATTTACTTTATCTATTGTCAGCCCTTTATAGCCGTTAGACTGAAAAGTCTTCTTTTGCTATAAAGAGATTATTTCTGATGTGACTTTATTTAGTCCTTCTGTTATCTGATTTAAGCCTGCAGCTTCTTAGAAAGTGGTTTATTCCCTTTATAGAATGTTTTGCTGTAGAGATATTTCTGTCTTCTTGATATTTACAGCCCAGGTCTCAAGGCTTAGAAGAAGACAAATAATTCAAATGGAAGAGAGCCGTTGCTTGCTGATGATTATATAAAGAACCCTTTGAAGAAGGATTCAAGCTAGTTAAGTGAAGCGAATAGCTAACCAGTTGTTCATTCTCAAGCTCTCAAGCCCTCATCAAGCTCAAAGCTTCCTGCTCTCAGCAATCTCCATCTAACTGAGAAGTGTTAAGATCTTCATCTCTTCTTCACCTGAGTTCTCCTGCTTTCAGGAAGTTCAACTCAGAGTTCCTTTGAAGAAGAAGAAGAAGAAGATAGCTGCTTGAAGAACTTTGATTTTATTATTTACTTTCTTCCTGTAGCTCTTTCCTTCAGAACTTTCTGAAGAGTTTCTCTGTACTGAAGCAAGACTTCACCTGGACATTCTTGAGCCAGGGGGAGCCTTGATTCTTTAGAGCATTCTAGCTCAGTGCAAGCTTTTGTGCTTCTCTAATCTATTGTAAAATAGAGAAGACATCTTAACCTTCTTCCCCCTCCTGCACAGGGTTATTACTCCCTTCAAAAGTATCCCTTGGTGGCAGGGCACCTGATCAAAAACCTGTGCTTGGTTTTTAGACACCTGATCAAAAGTCTAAAGGGTTTCTGAATCTACCTGAATCAGATTCTGTTGGTGGCAGGGCACCTGATCAAAAACCTGAGTGGATTCCTACCGTTTGGGTAGAAAAGTGGACGTACCCAAGTTGTTTGGGGAACCACTATAAATTTCCTTGTGTCGTCTGGATTCCACTGTTTAATTCCTGCATTGTGGCTGTGATTAGATATAACTAGGTTGCTAGTTGCTGATTAGGTTTTTCCAAGCTTAACTGTAATTACAGTTAGCTTGTGTTTGTACACATCACTTGTGTTAGGCTTTAAGGTTAAATCAATATCTATAATCTTTTCATTCCGCACTTCACTCCAAGGGAGTTGGGTAGACTATTAAGTTTTGTCTGTGCAAAATTTGATAACTCTATTCACCCCCCCTCTAGAGTAGTATCTATCCCTTCACTTTCAATTGGTATCAGAGGGAGGTTGGCTGACTGTATAGGCTAACACCTAAGTCACAAGATCCTGATAGATACCAAGAGCTTATAGATATTCACTATCATGGCCCAGTCCAAGGATTACTCTAGCACCAGACCTCCAGCATGCAACTTAGCAAAGTTTGGCATCTGGAAGGCAAGGATTAAATTATATATGAACTCTTTTGATGAAAGTATTTTTGCTTCTATTTTGTCAGGCCCCCAAGAGCACCTGCTGCTGCCACTGCCTCATCATCTGATATGAGTGCAGTGCCTCCTCCAGATTATAATGATGAA
Source organism: Platanthera zijinensis (assembly GCA_039513925.1). NCBI lineage: Eukaryota > Viridiplantae > Streptophyta > Magnoliopsida > Asparagales > Orchidaceae > Platanthera > Platanthera zijinensis. The sequence goes on along the minus strand of CM077084.1, from coordinate 200,972,568 downwards.
TACAAGAAGGCCAAAATTGCTGATGCCAAGGCAATGAACATACTGGCTCAGACAATGTCTGATGAGGTGTTCCAAAAGGTGGCTGACTGCTCCTCAGCAAAGGCCATGTGGGAGACACTGAACCAGATTGTAGCTGGTTCAGCTGATGAAAGGAAGGACAGAAGGTCCAACCTTATCTCACAGTATGAGAACTTCAAAAAGACTGATGCTGAATCAGTTGAAGCTATGTACACCAGGCTCAGCTCAATCATCAATGAGCTGAGGACCCTGGACAAGGACATATCATTGACAGAGGTCAATGATAAGATTCTTATGTACTTCCCTAGCACATGGGATCTAAGAATCTGGCCCATCAAAGAAGCCAGAAGTACTAATGAGATCTCAACTGAAGCTCTCCTCGGCAAGCTCAAGTCTTTTGAGCAAGTGCTGAAGACCAGAGAAGCAGAAGCTGAAGCCAAGACCCCCACTCCAACAAGAAAAGAGCAATCTCTAGCTCTTAAGGCTGCAGATGTTTCTGAAGGCAGCCAATCTAATGAGGAACTTATGGCACTGTTTGCCAAGAGGTTTCTCAAGATGGGGAGAAAGGAGTTCAGAAAGAAGTCTTCACGCTATGAAGACAAACCAAGGTATGATCGCTCTCCTGCTAAAGAAATCATCTGTTATGGTTGCAGGAAGCCTGGACACATTTTGCCAGAGTGTCCAGAGGAGAAGAACAAGGAAAAGAGAAAAGACAAAGAACAACACAGGAAGCACTCCAAGTCATCCTCCTACAAAAACAAGAAGAAGGAGAGAGGTTTCATTGCTGAAACCTGGAGTGATTCTGATGAAGAATCATCCTCATCAAGCTCCAGTGAAGATGAGGAAGAGAAGAAGGCAAAAGAAATTTGCCTAATGGCAATAGATGCCTGCAGCAACCAATCTGCTGCAGAGAGTTCAGATTCTGATGAAGAGATGCCTACTGAAGATGAGGTACTTTCATCTTATGATTTTACTTCAGAAGAATTTAAGTTAGAATTTAAATCTTTATGTTTAGATCTAATTAGTTCAGAAAAAGAAATAAAAGAACTTAAAAATAGGTTAGCTGACTCAGAATCAATAGCCTCTGAAAACATTAGGTTAAAGGAAAATCTCACTACTTGTAGTGAAGAAATTAAATTTCTTAAAATAGAATTAGCTAAGTCTAAGAGATTAGAAGAATCCCTTAATGGTAGAAGCCTTAAGCTGCTAGAAATTACCAGCATGACTAACACCAGGTCAGGTAATGATAAACTAGGCTTAGGAGCTTCTCCCAGTGAACCCCAGTCCTTCTTAAAAATAATCTTTCAACTCCAGTGAACTTCATTTCAGCTAGTGGAAAGAAGAACACTGAGCAAGTAAACCTTGTAAATAAAACCCTAAATAAAGCTAAGAGAGAAAAGAGAAAGAAGTTTTTCAAAGAAATGCAAAGAGCGTCGAACGCCGCTCGACGATCGGATGCTCCATGGTCGAACGAAGCTCGACGATCTGAGCACCCATCGTCGAACGTCGATCGACGATTTCAATATGATTTTCAAAATCATAATCCATTCCATAGAAACCTAAATGAGAATAGAAACCCTAGGTTTGTTGACCCATCATCAGCATGGAGAATCCCACCTAGGAGATCTCACCCACTAGGCTATCACCCTCAGCCTGCATTCTCTTATATTTCCAGTTTTTCTTATGTGAAAAACAAGGGACCCAAGGTTACCTGGGTCCACTCTGTCTAAATAATTGTCTTGCAGGTGAAGGCCTATCCAATCACTCAAAATAAGTGGTATTTGGATAGTGGATGCTCTAAGCATATGACAGGAAATAAAGATCTACTGTCAAAATTCAAAGCTAAGCTCGGCCCAAAGGTTATCTTTGGAGACTCCAGCTGTGGTCAGACAGAAGGCTATGGCAAGATCACCATTGGAGCAGTTATATTCAAGAGAGTTGCTTATGTCAATGGACTAAAGCATAATCTGATTTCAGTCAGCCAGCTATGTGATGCTGGCTACCAGGTTTCATTTTCCAACTCATCTTGCAATATTACATTGAATAATAATATTGTTTTAGTAGGTATTAGAATAGGTAATATTTATTTAGTAGATTTTAATTCATCTCAATCTGAAATCTGCCTGTTTAATGAAGTAACCCTTAATAATAATTCCCTATGGCATAAAAGGCTTAGTCATGTAAACCTCAAGAACATATCTAGGTTATCTAAGCACAACCTTGTTAGAGGTTTACCTTCTTGCCCCTACAAGAAGGAGAGCCTATGCAAGGCTTGTCAGCTAGGCAAGCAAACCAAGAATTCATTTAAATCTGTAAATAAAAGTGATTCTCCTAGAATCCTGTATTTATTACATTTGGACCTTTTTGGCCCAATAAATGTACAGAGTTTAGGAGGGAAGTATTACACTTTAGTAATTGTAGATGACTTCTCTAGGTTCAGTTGGGTTTTCTTTTTGAGAACTAAGTCTGATAACTTCAAAGCCCTTACAGACTTTCTACTTTGTGTGCAGACTGAGTACTCTACTCATGTGGCCTTGATCAGAAGTGATCATGGTACTGAGTTTGACTCTCTTCTCATGCAAGAATTCTGTGAGAGAGAAGGAATCAAACATAGCTTCTCAGCTCCTAGAACTCCCCAACAAAATGGGGTAGTTGAAAGGAAGAATAGAACACTAATTGAAGCTGCTAGTACATTGTTGGCAGATGCTAACATGCCTCTATCCTATTGGGCAGAAGCTGTTAGTACAGCCAACTATGTCTTGAATAGAAGTCTGATACACAAACTTAAGTGTAAAACTCCTTATGAGTTGCTTAAAGGAAAGAAACCAAAAATTAATTACTTTAGAGTTTTTGGCTGTATTGTTTATATTCATAATAATAATAAAGAATATATTAGAAAATTTGAAGCAAAAGCTTCAATGGGAATCATGCTTGGATATTCCCAAGTAAGCAAAGCTTATAGGGTTTATAACAAATCTACCTGTAAGATAGAATAATCTGTGCATGTGACTTTTGATGAGTCTTAGATGTTTTACAAGGAGAAGGAAAATTCTCCTTCCTCCAGTTCTTTGCAGGTACCTGATGCCCCTCAAGAAATTCTTCAACTATCAACTCTTCAGATCACTGAATCAGACAGTGATGAAGACATTGCTGAAGCTGTTGAAGCTGCTGTTATACCACCAACAGTAGATCAAATTCCTCCTGAGGAATTAATCCCAACTGTTGCTGAAGATCACATCCCACCTGCTGACATTGTCACACTTAGAGATCACCCCACATCTCAAGTGATTGGAGACATATCAACTGGTGTACAAACAAGACACCAATTAAGACAGGATGTGATGCATGCTTGTTTCCTCTCACAGGTTGAGCCCCTCACCTTTAAAGATGCAGAGCTAGATCCCCACTGGATCATTGCAATGCAAGAAGAGCTCAATCAGTTTGAGAGATGTAAAGTTTGGACTTTGGTTCCAAGACCTAAAGGCCAACTGATCATAGGCACCAAGTGGGTGTATAGAAACAAGTTAGATGCAAATGGAATAATAGTAAGGAATAAAGCTAGGCTTGTAGCTCAGGGCTACAGACAGGAGGAAGGTATAGACTATGACCAAACCTTTGCTCCTGTTGCAAGGCTAGAAGCAATAAGGATCTTCTTGGCCTATGCAGCCTTCATGAAGTTTAAGGTGTTCCAAATGGATGTCAAAAGTGCATTCCTAAATGGTGAGCTTAAGGAAGAGGTGTTTGTTGAACAACCACCAGGGTTTGTTTCTTCAACTCAGCCGTCTCATGTTTTTAAGTTGCAGAAAGCTCTTTATGGACTAAAGCAAGCTCCTAGGGCCTGGTATGAGACCTTAGCTAGTTTCCTGTTAGAGCACAACTTTACTAGGGGAGTAGTTGATAGAACCCTTTTCGTCAAGCATCACAAGGACACAATCCTGTTAGTTCAGGTGTATGTAGATGATATTATTTTTGGCTCCACTGATCCCAAACTTTGCAAAAGGTTCTCTGACCTGATGCACTCTAAGTTTGAGATGAGTAGTATGGGTGTGCTGTCTTACTTTCTTAGTCTCCAAGTTAAGCAAGATGCTGATGGTATCTTCATCTCCCAATCCAAATATGCCAAGGAATTGGTAAAGAAATTTGGGATGGCTGATGCTTCAGCAATGCCTACACCCATGGCTACTAATGTAGTTATTGATTCTGATGATCACGGCAAGCCAGTTGATCAAAAGAATTATAGGGCCATTGTTGGTTCCCTATTATATCTAACTGTAAGTAGGCCAGATATAATGTTTGCTACATGCCTTTGTGCTAGATTCCAGGTCAACCCCAAGGAATCTCATCTGATTCTTCTAAAGAGAATCCTGAGATACCTGAAAGGATGTCCAGATCTGGGACTTTGGTACCCAGCTGAGTCAGAGTTTGAATTAATTGGATATTCTGATTCTGATTATGCTGGTTGCAGAGTTGACAGGAAGTGCACCTCAGGAACTTGCCAGTTCCTGGGAGAGAGATTGGTCTCTTGGTTCTGTAAGAAGCAGGCTTCTGTCTCAACTTCAACTGCAGAGGCTGAATATATAGCAGCTGCCAGTTGTTGTTCACAGATCCTGTGGATTCAAAACCAGCTTGTGGATTATGGGTACTCACACAAGAACACCAAGATTATGTGTGATAGTACCAGTGATATTTCTATTGCACAAAATCCAGTGCACCACTCTAGAACAAAGCACATTGAGATTAGGCACCATTTCCTGAGAGATTGTGTGGAAAAGAACAAGATCTGTCTTGAGTTCATATCCACTGAGTTTCAGAGAGGTGATATATTCACCAAGCCTTTAGATGAACAGAAGCATCTGTTCTTTTTAGTTCAACTAGGCATGATTAATGGACGAGACTAAGTGTGACTATATCTGCCTTTGTTGAAATCTGCTTGAAGATCGTCGAACGATGATCGAAGATCGTCGAACGGATTGAGCCTATCGTCGACCTCTGGTTAATGATAGCTTATCTGTTTGAAGATCGTCGATCGACGTTCGACCATCATCGAACAGGTTGAGCTCATCGTCGATCTCTGAACGACGACAGCTTGTTGCATGTGAAGCCAGAAATAGCCGAACGATGGTTCGACTACTCTGCTTCTGAGCCGATCGTCGAACGGCCGTTCGACTATCGGGTCAAGTATCTTTTTAATAGATCGACTATTTCCGGTCTAATATAAAACCGATAGTCGACCTAGGTTAAAAGATCTTTTGTTTTATCGTCGACGGAGCGTGCCCTTTCGCATTCTGCTTTCCCGCTTGCGATTTCCGGGCGCTTCGTCTTCTTCGTTCTCTGCAGTTTTCTCGAGCCTTCTCCAGCGAATCCATGGCGGTTTCCCCAGCTGTTCTAGCCGTCGTGAAGTTTGATGTCGGATTCAGTGTGGATTTCGAAGCTTTCAGCAGTTGCGATGCCGGAATCGTGGAAGTTCTCCAGCTCTGCAGGGATCAAGGTTTAGAGAAGTTAATGTCTGAAAGGATTAAGATCAACATTCCAGAAATCAAAGAATGGGCTTTCACGTCGTCTTCCTCAGACGAATCGATGACTGGTACCATAGACGGAGAAGAAGTTATCCTGACTCCGGCCGTCTTATCTGATGTTTTTGAATTAGTTATTGGTGATGAGGATTATGAGCAAGATGCTCAGGAATTTGGAAGAATGCTGGTTGAGCTGGGACATGCTGAGGGCATTCCCACCAAGCTGCTCAAGGTAAACTTCCCCTTCAAGATCAAGTTCCTCGCTGAGGTAGTAGGAAAAGTGCTCCTGGGTAAGCACTCTGCACACGACAATATAACAAGGCAGCAATTCGCACTCATGTGTGCAATTGTTAATCGAAAAAGGATAGATTGGGCTGCAGTCTTGTTTGATTTAATCAGGAAAAAGACTGGTAAGAAGGAAGTCACCCTAGGAAGGGTCATTGGAATCTTCCTTAAGGAGAAATACCCCCAGCTGCTAAGTTCCACTGCAACAACAATCAACGCCAGCAAGAAGATGGATCCCCACTTGTTCTCTAAGTGGAAGAGGACGTTTGTGAAATCTGCTCCAGCAACATCTGAGGACACAAGGACTGTATCAGTCGCTCCTCAACCTGTTGAAGCTAGCTCAGCTCTTCATTCCTCCTCCTCTGCATTGCCGTCTGCCTCAGTTGAAGTACCATCAACTTCTGCTGAGGTACGACCTTCTTCCTCTGCTGCTCCTGAAACAACTACGGTTGTTCCTCTGTCTCCTCCTGCCTCTCCTCTACCTGCTCATCTGGCTAGGATATCTACTCCTAGCTTTGATTTGTTAGGATTAGAGAGAATTCTTACTCCTCCTGTATCTCCAATTCATTCCCCAATAAACTCTCCTGCTCCATCTCCTGCTCGATCCCCTGTCCACGCCATTTCTCATCCCAGCACCACTACCATATCTGCTGCAGCTCCAACCACCTCTCATCCTTCATCTTTTGAAATCTCTCCAGAGCTTATCTCCCGCATTGTGGAGCTGATTACCCCGTCAATCAAAACCATGATTGACGAGGCAATCGCTCCCCTTGCAGCCTCCATTGATCTTTTGTCTGCCTCCATCAAATCCCTTACTAAATCTGCTGAGCCATCTTCCTCTAGGGGCCTGGTTTCAGTATCCACTGAAATCAGGCAGGGGGAGATGTTCAATGAAGATGCCTCAGATCATCCTGCCTCTCCTCCAGCTTTAAAAGATTCAGTTATGTCTGCCCAGGAAGAATCTGCTCAGGAAGAAATAGTTCCAGATGTTGTCATGTCTGCCCAGGAAGTGATAGATCCAGCTGAGAAAGAGATAGCTCCAGCCCAGGAAGAAATAGCTCCTGCTGAGAAAGTTTTAGCTCCAGTTTTGTCTGAGAAGGAAATAGCAGATGGAATCTTGCTATCTGAGATTGCAGTTAAGGTCTGCTTAGAAGATCTTACCTCTCCTGTGATTGTTAGATTCCTGGAAGGAATTATAACTTCTTATATGAATGAATCATGGGAGATGGTTAAGTATGAAGGTAACTCTTTCATTCGTTTTGTTGATGAGTCGATTAATTTGATAGTTTGTGAATACCTTGAAGGAATGATTCAAGCTTATTTAGCAGATATGTATTCCTAATTTTACAGATGTTATTAAAGAAGATTTAGCTGCTCAAATCATAGCAGTTGTTTCTGAGGCTGACCCAAGTATTCTTGCTACTCAAGTAGACCCTGAGTTGGAATCCTTCTTAGATAATAAAGAAGATGAGACTGAGAAAGAGGAAGTCAAAGTTGACTCTCCTGTTCTGAGTTTGGAAGAAGCTCAAGCAAGAGCAGTATGGAATTTAAGAGTTCAATCGTTAAAAGAGAAAGAGAAAGATTTGCAATTTGAAAAGTCATCCATCTGGGATGACTCTCCAGGTTTAGATTTAGACTCCCTTCTGGCTCTGGATGCCATGGAAGAAGAAAAAGAGAAATCTGCCTCAAAGCTTAAAGAAAAGGCTGTCTCAGAAGCCTATGATCCTTTTGAGAACCCTCCATCATCCCATTCTGATGATGATGATGATTCTGATATTTCTGAAAAATCAAAGAGAAAGAAAGCTGCATCAAAGAAGAGAAAAGCTGCTCCTCCTCCTCCTCCAAATAAGGATAATGACACTCCCTATTACATTTTGAAGGGCATTGACCCTAAATCCAAAGATTTTCAGCATTGGATGAGGTTTTCGAAGAATCAGCAAAAAGAAAGAAAAAGAACCAAGAGGTATGATAGTCATGTCTCAAGATGGACTCCCAGAGGTCCTCCTCCTCCTCCTCCAGGTGCAGGAGCCTCTGGGAACCCTTCAGCTCATCCTTCTGCCTCCTCTGGAAGATCTGCGACTGTTCAGCCCCAACCAAGACAAGGTTATCAAAGCTCTCAAGGCAAATCATTTTCTGGATCTCAAAGACAAATGAAGGTGGTTGTGGCTCAAAGACCAACCTTTTCCCCCCTCCTTCTCCAAAGAAGAGAATTTCATCTCCATCTCCAGTTCAATCTGAGGAAACTGTATCAAAAGGTAAATAGTTTACTGTGTTTTAAAACCTTCTAGCAAGTCCCTTCTGCTAAGTATACTCTAATGTCTTATCTAGATATAATAGCTGATGCTGCTTCTCCTAAGCCCGTATATGAAAATCCTGAGCTCGATCATAACTTTAGGATGGCTCGCTTTCAAAAACTTGTAGGAGCAGCCCAAATAAGAAAAGCAAGAGCCGAAGGTAAAGATACGATTGGTTTTACTACCATGTCAGCCTACAGAAAGAAAGAATTTGAAAAGTTCCAGGTAAATCCTGAGATTTTTGATCCGTCAAAGTACATGGAAAAACATCCTGAAGCTGTTGTCCCCAGAGCTACCGAACTGAAGATCATTGGTGCTCAGGACCTGAAGATGTCAAAGAAAGAATCAGATGACCCTCTAAGAAAAATTTCCTTTGTTTCTAGTTCTTCTGATCCTTTACCAGACTCTAAAGATTCTTAATAGTTTAATTAACTGCTGTGCTATATTTGTCTATCTGATTGATATTCTGCCAGTTTATTGTTAACTATTTGCTGAATTTATTTTTTTTGTTTTATTGCTAGCTGTTTTAGATTTTGAGAGACTTAACTCAAATAGCGGGAGATTGTTGGTACCCTAGTTTGATTTGAGTTTAGTCCTCTCCTTTGTGCCCCTTGACCCAAGAAATATCTATGGTCATTGGTTAGAAGTCTAGCTGTAGAGTCCTCGCTTTTCCAAATTGAGAATTTGGTTAAGTAGGTTTTTCGTTCGACTATAGTCAAACGCCGTTCGACTATCGTCTATCGGCTGATCGACGATCGTCTATCAGTTTGGTCGACGCTTTGTCTGCGCTGATAGTTCGACTATCTGTTGATAGTTCAACAATCTGTTCTGCGCTGATAGTTCGACTATCTGTTGATAGTTCGACTATCTGTTCTGCGCTGATAGTTCGACTATCTGTTGATAGATCGACTATCTGTTTCGTCTTGATAGTTCGACTATCGGTTGATAGTTCGACTATCTGATAGCTCGACTATCTGCTGATAGATCGACTATCTGGTTTGTTTTGATAGTTCGACTATCTGTTGATAGATCGACTATCTGTTTTCTGAGGTAGGTCGACTATCTGCTTGATAGGTCGACTATCTCTGTGCGCTTGATAGTTCGACTATCTGTCCTTGATAGATCGACTATCTGATAGTTCGACTATCTGCTCTGATAGTTCGACTATCTGCCGGGGTAGTTCGACTATCTTCTTCGATAGTTCGACTATCTGGATCATTCGACTATCTGCCCGATAGCTCGACGATCTCCGTGCGTCGTTCGACGATCTTCAAAGGTCGCTCGACGTTTTCTGTCTGTCTTTGTATTTTGTATTTATTTATTATATTTAATTATTTAATACATTTTCTGGCACACTATTTTAAGCTGTATGATAAAGTTTCCAGGCATTATTTGCTCTATTCTTTTTGCCTTAGTTCAAATCTTTTTAAGATAAAGTTGTTTGTCTTATTAGCTGTCATTTTAATTTACTTTATCTATTGTCAGCCCTTTATAGCTGTTAGACTGAAAAGTCTTCTTTTGCTATAAAGAGATTATTTCTGATGTGACTTTATTTAGTCCTTCTGTTATCTGATTTAAGCCTGCAGCTTCTTAGAAAGTGGTTTATTCCCTTTATAGAATGTTTTGCTGCAGAGATATTTCTGTCTTCTTGATATTTACAGCCCAGGTCTCAAGGCTTAGAAGAAGACAAATAATTCAAATGGAAGAGAGCCGTTGCTTGCTGATGATTATATAAAGAACCCTTTGAAGAAGGATTCAAGCTAGTTAAGTGAAGCGAATAGCTAACCAGTTGTTCATTCTCAAGCTCTCAAGCCCTCATCAAGCTCAAAGCTTCCTGCTCTCAGCAATCTCCATCTAACTGAGAAGTGTTAAGATCTTCATCTCTTCTTCACCTGAGTTCTCCTGCTTTCAGGAAGTTCAACTCAGAGTTCCTTTGAAGAAGAAGAAGAAGAAGATAGCTGCTTGAAGAACTTTGATTTTATTATTTACTTTCTTCCTGTAGCTCTTTCCTTCAGAACTTTCTGAAGAGTTTCTCTGCACTGAAGCAAGACTTCACCTGGACATTCTTGAGCCAGGGGGAGCCTTGATTCTTTAGAGCATTCTAGCTCAGTGCAAGCTTTTGTGCTTCTCTAATCTATTGTAAAATAGAGAAGACATCTTAACCTTCTTCCCCCTCCTGTACAGGGTTATTACTCCCTTCAAAAGTATCCCTTGGTGGCAGGGCACCTGATCAAAAACTTGTGCTTGGTTTTTAGACACCTGATCAAAAGTCTAAAGGGTTTCTGAATCTACCTGAATCAGATTCTGTTGGTGGCAGGGCACCTGATCAAAAACCTGAGTGGATTCCTACCGTTTGGGTAGAAAAGTGGACGTACCCAAGTTGTTTGGGGAACCACTATAAATTTCCTTGTGTCGTCTGGATTCCACTGTTTAATTCCTGCATTGTGGCTGTGATTAGATATAACTAGGTTGCTAGTTGCTGATTAGGTTTTTCCAAGCTTAACTGTAATTACAGTTAGCTTGTGTTTGTACACATCACTTGTGTTAGGCTTTAAGGTTAAATCAATATCTATAATCTATTCATTCCGCACTTCACTCCAAGGGAGTTGGGTAGACTATTAAGTTTTGTCTGTGCAAAATTTGATAACTCTATTCACCCCCCCTCTAGAGTAGTATTTATCCCTTCACTTTCAGATGTGTTTGTTACACAGTAGAGGTCAGCCTTTGCTGACCCACATTACTTCAAATCCTTACAGGGCAAGGATTGCATGCAGGAGCTAGCGCGACGGGCGAAAAGCCCTAAGCCTCATAAAGTGTTGCTGTGCTTGGTTTCTCCTTTTATGTTTGCTACTTTTGTTATGTTTATGTCCGGCTTGCATGCCGAGGTAGCCTAGGAGTGCTTGGCACATTGATATGTTTTGGACAATTATTGTGTAAGGCCTTAAGGCCATTTGATACTCTATCGTTAGTGGATAACTTCTGTCAGTTTGTTCTGTTTCCGCTGTGTTTGTCTGGAGTTTTGAGATTGGGTAGTTTTCATATCATCTTTTAATACTAAAGTTGTGGCGTCCGTATGTTGTGGGGCCCCGGTCGGACCCATATTATATGGTCATTACAGGGGAGGTGTTACAGACCACACCTATTCTCAGCGCGGCGGGATGTTGAGGCGAGGTCCCGAACCCAGCCCCCTTGATAAAGAGCTTTCCTAACAGCTCTCATCACCAACTGAGAATAGGTGTGGTCATGGGCGGGGTGCTTGGGCTGCAGCCCGGTAGTGGGTTCCATTCGTGTTCCTCTGGCTCGGTGTGACTCCGACAGAGCGGGGCGGCTCTGGGCCACTGCATCAGCTGCTCCACGAGGATTGGTACATATGCGTGGTCGAGGATGTAGACCACAAGGAAGGATTCCCGGACCTTCTCGGGATCAGGTGTTTGCGCTGTACATGGTGCAAAAGCGGAATCCTCGGGATATGATTGATGGTATGTTGTGATTTAATTACAATGTTATAAACTTTTCTTTTTAAATAGTCTAAAATATGCCTAGAGTCTAGCTTGAGCCTTTATAATTTGTACATTGGCACCATGATGGTTGAGGGAAACCATCTTATACTTTATTTGATACCGGTGCCACACACTCGTTTGTGTCGGCAGATTTTGTTAAAGACCTAGAAGGAGTGCAATACTTCACCGATATTACTCGGAGAGTACACCTCTCAGATGGATCTGAGATGACTACATCCGCAAAATGTGATTTGGAGGTACTTCTTGGAGGAAAGTTCTTTGAAACCACTGCAATAGTGTTGATAATGCAAGAATTCGACCTCATTTTGGGCATGACATGGTTAGATTAGCACCATGCCAGGATTGATTGTGCGGAGAAAGAAATTTCCTTGAGCCATGGAGACTCTGAGGTCATCTTTCAAGGTATTAAACTCGCACCTTGTACGTTGTTATTTTCGATTCAGGCCCTTAAGGCCCATATGAGAGGGGATGTGGTATATATGGTCTGTTTTGAACTAAAAGATATAGTAAATTAGTTGAAAGATGTGCGAATTGTACGGGATTTTCTAGAGGTATTCCCTGAGAAATTGCCAGGAATACCCATTTATACGGAGGTGAACTGTCAAATTATGTTAGTACCGGGTGCCAAGCCTATCTATCAGACCCCTTACAAAATGGCCCCAAAGGAACTCGTCGAATTTAGAGTTCAATTGCAAGATTTGGTAGAGTCAGGGTTTGTTCTCCCAAATTCATCACCCTGGGGAGCCTCTGTTCTATTTGTTAAGAAGAAAGACCAAACAATGTGTCTGTGTATATACTATCGAGAGCTCAACCGACTGATTGTGCGAAACCCCTATCCCTTACCCCAGATCGATGAGTTATTTGATCAGCGGGTGGGAGCGCATTGGTTCTCCAAACTAGATCTGCGCTCGGGATATTATCAGTTGAGGATACGAGAGGAGGACATTCAGAAAATAGTTTTTAGCTTAAGGTATGGTTTATACGAGTTCACTGTGATGCCATTTGGGCTCACAAATGCCAATTAAGCATTCTTGAGTTTGTTAAACAAGGTGTTTGAGCCATATCTAGACATCTTCATCTTTGTCTTCATCGACGACATTTTGTTCTATTTAAAGACAAAGGAAGAGCATGTTGAACACTTGATCTTGGTGCAGAAGAAGTTAAAGAAGCAAACCTTTTTTGCTAAGTTCAGCAAGTGTGAATTCTCTCTCTAAGAAGTTTCCTTCTTGGACCATGTGATCATTAGTGCTAGACTAGGTGTGGACCCGGCCAAGGTGTATGCTGTTAAAGAATGGTCGGCTTTGAAGTTAGCAGTCGATGTACAGAGTTTCCTTGGACTTGCTGTGTATTATCGCAAGTTCGTGAAAGAATTTTATAAGATAGCCCTTCTTCTCACTAGTCTGACAAAGAAAGGTGTGCCATACGAATTGACACCCCAATGTGAAGAGGCATTCTAAGAGCTGAAAGATATACTTACCACCACACCCATCCTAGCCCTTCCATCTGGAAAGGAAGGATTTCAAGTTTACAAAGATGCATCATATCAAGGGATAGGAGAAGTATTGATGGAGCATGGGAACGTGATTTCTTATGCTTCAAGGCAACTGAAGAAGCAAGAAGCAAATTATCTGGTTCATGATTTGGAGTTAGGGGCAGTGGTGTTCGCGTTAAAGGTTTGGAGATACTATTTATATGGAATCCACTGCGAGATCTTTTCGAATCACAAAAATTTGAAGTAAGGTCATACCCGAAAAGAGTTAAATTTGAGATAATAGTGGTGTAACATCCCATTTCCAACTAGACCCCTAAGAGTGGTTCTGTCATGACAAAACCCTAGGAAGCTCAAGAAAGAATCAAGTGGACCTGGTAGTGTGGATAGGGCTACTATGGTCTGCACTTAGCAGATCTCTAAACCTTGGTTAAAAGTGATCATGGGGCTTCACCAAGACTCCAAGACCCCACTCATACCCTTATAACCCTAGAAAGAGATCAATGGGTCACTAAGGACCCATGAAGAGCAATCAAAGGACCTAAGTTGACCAAAGTCAATTATAGCCCTAATTGGGTCAAATTGACCTACATAAGAGACAATTGTAGTCCCTTGGCCCAGTAGACCCCACCCATACCTTCTTAGACCTAGTGAGAGGTCAATGGGTCACTAAGGACCCATAGAGATAGTCAATAGGGCTAAGTTGACCAAAGTCAACTATGACCCTAATTGGGTCAAATTGACCTACACAAGGGTCAACTGCAGTCCCTTAGCCCAATGGACCCCATCCCTACGCTCATAAGCCTAGTGAGAGGCCAATAGGTCACCAAGGACCCATTGGGACCAATCAAAGGGCTAGTTTTGACCAAAGTCAACCCTTGACCTAAAATGGTCAAAATGCCCTAGTTAAGGGCCAAGTGACCTCCAAGGGCCAATCCAACCCAACCTTGACCCTAGGGGAGGCTAATGTGTCACCAAGGACCTATTAAGGAAATCTCAAGGATCAAATTAACCTAGGTGGGCCCTAGTCCAACTTTGGGTCAAGTTAGCCCAAATGGGCTAACTCAAGCTCAAGCCCATTACATTGGGGTTAACCTTGACTTAAGTGGCCAAATGGACTTGTGGGCTGCCATAGGACATGTAGGAGCCAAAAATTCAGGCTTGGTGACTAGGAGAGAGAAAGTCACCAATGGAAGAGAGAGAAAGAGAAGGAAGAAAAGGGAGGAGGACTTTTGGGCTCATCCTCCGCCTCCCCAACCCCTCCATTCACTCCTCTAGGACAAGGGAAGCAGCCCCAATTCAACCAGCTAGCTTTGACTGGTGTGATCCATGCTTCATCCCCTACCTACCATGGCCGAAATCTTTGACCAAGGAAGCCAATAATGGCAATGGAGCTTGCAGCCAACTACCACCCCTATTCTCCTCTTTAAAAGGTTCACTGGAATCCAGGGATGAATTCCCACCAGTTTCCTGAACAAGCCAAGCCCTGTTCTGCATTTTTGAAGAAACCCGACCACCACCACCACCACCATGGTATTCCGGCGATCCTCCCGACTTCAGGCCGCCAAAAAGGTCCTCCTCCACTCCTTCTTGCATGGTTAGATCGTAGAAATCAATAGGGCCAAGGTTCGGGCTCAATTGAGCTCAATCCAAATTTCAAAATCATGGATTTTCCATGAAAATTCACCTTGACGGGTTCGCCGGAACAGTGCTCCCCGGCGGCCGTGCCGCCGCCTAGAGATAGCCCCGACCACCACGAAGGTGTCGGCGACGGTGGCAGGCCGGGGAGGTGGCCGGAGCGACGGCGGCAGCCACTGGAAGTTGGCCCAGGCAGGAGTAATCTGGGCCGTCGGCTGGAGGAAGGAGATGACCAGATCCCGTCCATCACGCGTCAAGATTCGTGCAGGATGATAATTTTAAACTATATGATATGATTTGATTAATATCAATTTCTATCACAGTTTTTATGTTTAATGTTATTAATTATTAAAAATAGTTAGAGTATTTTTCATAGAAAATGATCAACACCAAAAATGTAGCCCTATGGGTCTAATTTCAAACAAAATTAGTTTGAACCAATTTGGGTGACTGGTTTGACCAGGGCACTCATTTTGGTGGGGTCTATACATATGATTAGGCAGTCATTAAACTAGTTGCCCAGACTTCATCCTTGGTCCAAATGGTCTGAAATTTTGGCAGGGAGTCACCCTACCCTATACCAGACCTTGCCCAAAAATGGGAATTTTTGGGAATAATTTTCCTATGGTTTTGTAAAACATTTAATTATGCTAGGGTAAATTAAATTATGGGTCAAATGAAGTCCAAATTTATCCAAATTTTGGTGGGACGGATATGAGGTCAATATAGACCTCTGGTTAAAATTTCATTAAGTTTGGAGTTGATTTGAATGGGATTCAAGCAAACCCTAGCCTTGCCCTAAGAAGGGTATTTTGGTCCAAAATGTAATTTTGGCTTTTAGTGTCCAATTAACCTCAACAGAGGTTCAAATTTGGTACACTGGTTTGTCTTGACAATATACACCTCCCAATGAAAACTTGGCGGCATTGGAGTTGATTTGGCCTAAGATCCTAGGTCAAACCCTAAGGAAGGGCTTGTGTACCTTGTGAAGGACATATGGCCAAAACACCTTGTATGGCTATGGAATTTTGTAGGGGTGGTATTTTGGTAACTATAACCCTCTGGTAAAAATATTAGGGTATTTTGGAAGGTTTAGGACCCTCAAAACCCTAACCCTAGTTTAGGGCACAAATATGGTGGGATAGGAATGGGTTAGCTAAACCCCTTAAAATGATATGAAATTTTGGTAGGATGGTCATAATGATATTAAGAAGCTTTGGTTATTTATTTAGAAATTTTGGAGTATTATTTATAGCACTTCATTTGTAACACAAGAAATGCCTCACTTTAGTAAATAAATGATTATGCTACCTCTGACCCTTGAGAGGTCATGAAATTTTGGTAGAGGAGGTTTTGAATCATTATGAGCTTACATAAATTTTATAAAATATACATGGACCCTTATTTGAAGTAGTTACTTCACAAGCTTGCTATATGATGGAATTATTCAATAAATTATTTAAGTCCATTTACTGATAAATAAATTATGAAATTTGGCCCAAACCATTTACATGCCATTATATTCATACTTGAAATTTCTCTGAATTTTAGGAAGCAATATAGTATTTTATAATTCTTAAATGAACATTCAAGGATTTAAATATAATATTGATTTAAGGATAAAACCTTACTGAAAAGAATTAGATATTTTGGAAGATAAGTTATAACATTATTTTGAGTAAAATATAAAATTTGTAGAATGATGTCTTGACTGAAAATAGTACTTCATGTTCATTATTGGAAATTTTAGACATTAAAATAATTAAATAAATTATTAAATAAATAAGGAAAATTTTGGAACTCTGGATGTAGTACTTAAAGGTCATAATGGACCTCCATTAATTATTATAGGGGTGTTGGATGATTATTTGATATACTTCCCATTTTACATGAAGTTTGACTTGGTGGTCTGCAACTAGTAATTTTGGAAAATTGTTTATATAGTTTGTTTGAAGTTTATCACTCCTTAATTCACTTATGATATTTATCCCAGAGCATTTATATGCCTTTGTTATCATCTTGGAAGTTTACTTGAAATTTTAGGAGTAATATTTCCCTATTTATTTATTTTAATAAAATATTGTGGGATAATTTAAAAATAGAAGCAGTGGCCAAAACCTTGCTGAAAAAGCAAGAGATCTTGGATATTAGGTTAATTGATTATATTGAGAATAGCATAATCGGGGGAGATTCTATCTTGTCAAAATTTGGTACCTTCAGTTCAATCTTGGAGACTTTGGCCACTATAAATATTTAATAAATTCCTAGATAAATAGGAAAATTGTAAAACTCTGGATTTGGGAAATAAAGGTCATAATGGACCTCCATAAATTATTATAGGAGTATCGGATGATTATTTGACATACTTCTCATTTTACTTAACATTAAACTTTGGTGGTCTGCATATAGTAATTATTCAGAAATAATCTGGAGTGCAAGTTAGGTACATGAGTCAAAAAATTGGTGGAATGAGTTCATCACTCAGGGTTGGATGAGATAGGAATGAGTTTGACTAAATGTTGGGTGATGTTTGGGATCGACGAAAGATCGTCTCCCCCATAAAGTGGAAGGTCAAATCACCTTAGGTCTAGTTACTATAATCTGGAAGTGAAATGGGTAAAACCTAAGTCGTAGGCATAGGAGTAGATAGTAAACTTAGGATTTCACACTCTCACACCCCAGTGTCCCGGGAGTTAGTATGGGTTACTTGGGCAATAAGCCCGGTAGTTATTGGGTATGGTAGTCTGGCGAGCTTCAACTCGGTTGTTGATTATGACGGACGGGATAGTCCGGGGAGCTTTGGCTCAGTAGTAGATTATGACGGACGAGATTGTCCGGTGAGCTTTGGCTCGGTTGACGGTTATGATGGACGGGATAGTCCGGGGAGCTTTGGCTCGGTTGTAGATTATGATGGACGGGATTGTCCGGTGAGCTTCGGCTCGGTTGGTTGTTTGACTCATAACTATTGCATGTGCATAAAAGGTTTAAGGTGGTGGGTCTTCGATATTGGGGAGTTCGATGCACTGACACCAATATCGTTGGCTCGGCAAGTGTGGTGAGCACTTCGCCAACAGAAGTCCGGTGCGCCAGCCGGCAAGAGTACGCAGGCGTCCGCTTAGTGCACCAAGCGTTGAGGCGTACGATAGGTCTGACCGGTAGTGCTTTACTGGTTTAGAGGTGGGCGAGGCCCAACCCACCGCTTCCGTCTGCCACTACAGAGGTATCCTGGGAGGTAACGGCTCCGAAAGGGGGAACTAAAGGTCTGTGTACACAGAGTCGAGTGGGTGAGTTGCACTGGTCTGTTCACATCATAGCATACTTGTATTTCATAGCATCATCATTACATATAACCTGGCACCTAATGTATAAGCGGTATGGGACGCTCTATACATTAGGCCTTGCAAAACGACCCCTTGGCCTATAAGTTCGTGTGAGCGTGCTTATAAGTCAAGGTTCTCTTTCAATATTATAAGCCTGCTAATAGAACCGACACCCTATCGTATAAATCGGTATGGGACTTTTTTATACGATAGGAGCCCTGCGAAAGATCCCTTAGCTTATGTGTACCCACATAAGTTAAGGTTACTTATTTAATTTTGTATAATTATTATCATGCGTACACTGTTAGTTTAGTTCCGCTGCCAACTGGAATTTGACTATTCTCCACCTTCATGTCCTTCACTTTCCTTCTCCTCGCTCGGTGCATAGGAGCCATGGGGGAAGGGGTGGGGGACGATATGACTTAATCTTTTAGACTAACGGTTTTCGAACCACATCATTTAGGGGACCACGGAGCCCAGCATGGAGGAGTAGCCCCGGAGGTCGGCACGCTTGGAGATCGGACAGTCTAGCACTGGAGTCCAGACAGCAGAGACAGTGAGTCCCGAACTATAGTAGTTGTACTAGTTTGCTTCCGCGATGAGAGAATTGTAGTGAGGATTTGATGTACCGGGCATAAGCCCGAGATTTTATTATATTTACTATCTGTGGACACTCCCTTCGTGGAGTTTATTTCTATATATGTGATTTCTGTGGACTTGCATCTCTTCTTATGCTACAGTTATGATCGAGATTGGCCGGCAGAGTCGGCGTCTTGTAGTGACAACCTTCCCGAGTGCGAAGGTATCACCGCAAGGCGGCGACTCTGGGCCTAAGACCCCGGTGTCGAAAAAGAAAAAAAATGGGGGTCTTACAAGTGGTATCAGAGGAAACCTCGATCAGAAAAGTAGCAGTCCACTAACCCTGGGACACCCCCACTCGAGTTTAGTTTGGTGACAAACTAAGCAGCGGAAGCAGTGGTGGACCCATATGGGAAATCACATGAAAATTGTCCACTTTTAGTTAAATCTGTAAGACTTCTTATAATTGTCTTCTATTACGCAGCCCCCAGCGCAGCCAACACCATAAGGCGGAGTTCAGCATACTCCGACTGTTGCACCACCTCCCCCGGTCCCCACTCAATTCTTACACTCGGAGATGGGTCAAACGCTGACGGCCATTCTAGATGCTTTCAGGGCTCAGCAGGTTCCGGCTCCGCAGCCGAACCCGGGGGCCAATTGGCTGAGCATTTTTCGAGGACTCTCTCCTCCATCTTACTTGGGGACAGAATCCGCTGTACGGACAGAGGAGTGGCTAGATATAATGTACGAAATGCTGACTGGGATACGATGTCCCTGGGAGGAGAGGGTGGCCTTGGTTGTCTCCTGCCTGGAGTCCCATGCTAAGAGGTGGTGGAAGACGCTGCTGGACACAAGATTTGTTGATAGGGAGGTTGCGGAAGTTACCTGGGAAGAGTTCAGGACCGCGCTGCTGGAGCATTTTGTTCCACAGTCGGCCAGGGATGAGTTGGAGGAGCGGTTCTTACAGCTGAAGCAAGGCACCCGAAAAGTGGTAGAGTACCATCGGGAGTTCGACCATTTGGCTCGATATGCAGATTCTTACCAGCTGGACGAAGCGGGATACATCAAGAGATTCTATAAGGGCCTGCGGGAGGACTTGAGGGAGGCTTTGTTGTTTGTATCTGACAGGCCTATCTCCCGAATTTTGGAAATGGCAAAGATGATCGAGGCAGACTGGCACACCACTCGGGGCCGGAAGCGGCAAGCGGAGGATCAGGGCCGAAGAGCCAGAAATGATCAGCGATAAGGTGCTATACCAGGTGAGAGAAGGACAGAGGACCAGCCTCGACAGGAAGTGAGGCAGGAGCCGAGGGAGCAGGTGATATTGGCCCCTCAGCCTCTTCAGATGAGGGAGGCACCGAGACCCGGGGGTATAGCATTTCCCCCACCGGAGTGCTACAACTACCATCACATAGGACACATTCGGAGAAACTGCCCCATGAGGGGAGCACCTTTACCAGCACCCCAGGATGCCCCGCATGCCCAGCAGTTTGGAGGATGAGGACGTGGTCGAGGACGTGGTTTCCAGGGTGCAGATCGTAGGCAGCAGAGGGAGCAAATTTATGCACTGGATCTGGCTCAGCCCCGAAACCCGGAGCAAGTAATCACTGGTACGTCTGAAAATTTTGGTTAAAGTTATTTCCTCATAAAGTTAAATTTGTTATAGAAGTGACATTCTAGGAAAGAAAACCATAGCTAGAATTCTGAGACATTTAATTTTTCCAAACCCCAGGAATAGTTTTCATCAGCGGCAAACCCGCTTATACGCTATTTGATACGGGTGCTTCGCACTCATTTGTATCGGAGGCCTT
The DNA here is from genome assembly GCA_039513925.1 of Platanthera zijinensis. Classification (NCBI taxonomy): domain Eukaryota; kingdom Viridiplantae; phylum Streptophyta; class Magnoliopsida; order Asparagales; family Orchidaceae; genus Platanthera; species Platanthera zijinensis. Next base: position 200,952,100 of record CM077084.1, on the reverse strand, counting down.
CATAGAAGGATTGGAAGGCGTGGAACGATTCACGGGTCTGATGATGAGGATACGACTACCCGACGGATCAGAGTTGTTCACCTCTGCCCACTGCAACATGGAGGCGGAGATCGGCGGAAGGATATTTGAAGTTCCAGCGACGATCATAAAGATGACAATCTTTGATTTGATCCTAGGGATGACGTGGTTGAACTGGAATCATGCTCAGATTGACTGCACGTCCAAAAGAGTTACCGTAAGACATGGGGATTCCTACCTCGTCATTGAAGGTATTAAATCCATTCCCCCTCTCATACTGTCGTCTGTACAAGCCGTCAAGGCTCACTTACAGGGGTAAGAAGTGTTTGAGGTAATATTCGAGATGATTGAGACCAAGGTCTCCACATCGGATATTCCGGTGGTGCGAGATTTTGCGGACGTATTCCCGGAGAAACTGCCTGGGCTACCCCCACACCGGGAACAGGATTTCCGGATACAGCTGGTGCCGAGGGCTAAGCCGGCAGCTAGGGCCCCTTACCGGATGGCCCCGAAGGAATTGACAGAGTTTCGAAGCCAACTCCAAGAACTAGTGGAGTCTGGATTTGTCCGACCGAGCTCTTCACCTTGGGGAGCCCCGGTCTTGTTCGTTAAAAAGAAGGACGGAACTCTGAGACTGTGCATCGACTACCGAGCACTAAACCGATTGACAGTCCGAAACACATATCCGTTGCCAAGGATAGATGAGCTGTTTGACCAGCTAGAAGGTGCGCATTTCTTTTCCAAATTGGATTTGAGGTCTGGTTACTACCAGCTAAGGATCCAGGAGGAGGACATTCCGAAGACTGCTTTCAGTAGCAGATATGGGCTATATGAATTCACAGTGATGCCCTTCGGGCTCACAAATGCGCCGTCGGCATTTATGAGCCTTATGAATTAGGTGTTCGAAGAATATTTAGATGTGTTTGTCATCGTGTTTATCGATGACATCCTCATTTACTCAAGGATAGAGGAGGAGCACACACGGCATCTGACGCTGACCCTGGAGAGACTACGGGAGCACAAGCTTTATGCAAAGATCAGCAAATGCCAGTTTTGGTTGAAGGAGGTTGCCTTCCTAGGCCATATCATCAGTGGTGCTGGGTTGGCAGTGGACCCGGCCATGATCCAAGCGGTTCGGGACTGGCCACAATTAAAGACGCCACAGATGTACGAAGTTTCCTAGGACTTGCCGGTTACTACCGGAAATTTGTGGAGGGATTCTCTCGTATCGCCCTCCCACTCACATCTCTGACAAGGAAGGAGGTACCCTTTATCTGGACCCCACGATGTGAAGAGGCTTTTCAAGAGCTAAAGGGGAGACTCACTTCGGCTCCTATACTCGCCCTCCCTTCAGGGAAAGAAGGATTCCAGGTCTACACCGATGCCTCCTATCAGGACATGGGTGCAGTACTTATGCAGAATGGCCATGTGATAGCTTACGCTTCTCGGCAGCTGAAGAAGCACGAGCAAAACTACCCAGTTCATGACTTAGAGATGGGAGCGGTCATTTTTGCACTAAAAGTCTGGCGTCACTATCTATACGGTGTCCACTGCGACATATACTCCGACCATAAAAATCTGAGGTATGTGGGCACACAGAAGGAGCTAAACATTAGACAGAGACGATGGGTGGAATTTTTAGCAGACTACCAGTATGAGATGCACTACCACCCTGGAAAGGCGAATGTGGTAGCAGATGCATTAAGCCGAAAGACCACAAACGCTGGAGTAAGAACGTCGTTGATGGCCTTGGAGTTAATACAGATGTTTGATAAGATGCAAGTATCCCTGGTATCTGAGGATTACCCTGAGTTATACAAAGAATATCTGTCGTCATTAATCGCCACGGATGACATACGAAAACGGGTCAAGGATGGACAGAGGCAGGATACTCAGCTAGAGCCGATTTTCCGGTCCTTAAAAGCAGACACTGCGGGAGATTACACACTGAGGGATGATTTAGTATGCTTCAGAGGATGGGTCTACATACCAGAAGGAGGCCAGATCCGGGAGGACATCATGATGGAGGCTCATTGCAGTCGCAATTCGGTACACCCGGGAATTACGAAGATGACTTCAGATCTGAAGAAGACTATGTTCTGGCCCGGCATGAAGAAAGATATCACCTACTTCGTGACCCATTGCAAGGCGTGCCAATTAGTAAAAGCGGAGTGCAGAAACCCCGCTGGATTATTGCAGCCACTCCCAGTACCAGAGTGGAAGTTTGATGATATCGCCATGGACTTTATACATGGACTTCCTCGATCCAGGACAGGGAACGATTCGATATGGGTGATCATCGACCGACTAACGAAGGTGGCAAGGTTTATTCCAATCAGGAAGGATGACTCGGTGGGGGTGTTAGTCCGGAAATTTGTGGAGCAGTTCGTCCGCTACCATGGTGTACCCAAGTCAATTGTGTCAGACTGGGACGGACGATTTACATCCAGGGAGTGGAGGTCAGTGCAAACTTACTTAGGCACTCGACTAACCTTCAGTACGGCTTTTCATCCCCAGACAGATGGACAGACAGAACGGACCAACCGGACTTTGGAGGATTTACTACGACTCTGCGTATTAGATCTCGGTGAACCATGGGAGAAGTTATTACCACTGATCGAGTTCTCGTATAATAACAGCTACCAGTCCAGTATTAAAATGGCTCCTTATGAGGCGTTGTATGGACGAAAGTGCAGGACTCCTCTGTCATGGATACAGGATGAGGATCCTAAGGCATTGGGTTCGGAGTTTGTCGAGGACACCGAGGCTCAGGTAAGATTGATACGGGACAGAATGCTGGAACACAGAGCCGGCAGGCTAAGTATTACGACGCTCGGCACCGTCAGGTGGAATTCCAGATAGGAGATCAGGTGTTCTTGAAGATCCGACCCATGCATGGAGTTACTCGGGTACGCGGACAGAGGAAGAAGCTCAGCCCAAGGTACATGGGGCCTTATAGGATCCAGGAGCGGATCGGTCCCTTGGCATACAGGCTGGAACTGCCACCGGAGCTGGCGAGTCTGCACGATGTATTCCATATATCCTCTCTTAGGAGAGCTCTACTACGTCCAGAGCAGCAAGTTACAACCACAGATGGACCGATAGCATCTGATCGGTCAGTTCATCCAGAACCGGTCCGGATTGACGACAAGGGGGTACGAGTTTTGCGCCACAAGAGGGTTCCGTTAGTCAAGGTCCTGTGGAGAAATCACGGAAGAGAGGAGCACACATGGGAGCCCCAGGACTTGATGCGACAAAGATATCCGGAACTCTTCAGTCAGGTATTCCTCGCAACCACTCAAGATGTTCAATTTCCTTCCTAATTTAACTGAAATTTCAAGGTTATGGGCTAAACTTTTGTTTATTGGGGTCTAGATTTTTGCCAGTTGGGCTACTTGGTCTTGAAATTGACAAACACCTTTAAACCTCACATGACAAACATGAGGTCGTGACGTAAAACTTTCAACTCTCATGGGATGTTACAAGTTTCTTCCTCCCTGATAGGAGTCCCCGTAGGCTTAACCTGGATTTCGGGGACGAAATCTTTGTTTTGTTTATTGGGATTTGTAACATCCCATTTCCAACTAGACCCCTAAGAGTGGTTCTGTCATGACAAAACCCTAGGAAGCCCAAGAAAGAGTCAAGTGAACCTGGTAGTGTGGATCACTATGGTCTGCACTTAGCAGATCTCTAAACCTTGGTTAAAAGTGATCATGGGGCTTCACCAAGACTCCAAGACCCCACTCATACCCTTATAACCCTAGAAAGAGATCAATGGGTCACTAAGGACCCATGAAGAGCAATCAAAGGACCTAAGTTGACCAAAGTCAATTATAGCCCTAATTGGGTCAAATTGACCTACACAAGGGACAATTGCAGTCCCTTGGCCCAGTAGACCCCACCCATACCTTCTTAGACCTAGTGAGAGGTCAATGGATCACTAAGGACCCATAGAGAGTAGTCAATAGGGCTAAGTTGACCAAAGTCAACTATGACCCTAATTGGGTCAAATTGACCTACACAAGGGTCAACTGCAGTCCCTTAGCCAAATGGAGCCCATCCCTACCCTCATAAGCCTAGTGAGAGGCCAATAGGTCACCAAGGACCCATTGGGACCAATCAAAGGGCTAGTTTTGACCAAAGTCAACCCTTGACCTAAAATGGTCAAAATGCCCTAGTTAAGGGCCAAGTGACCTCTAAGGGCCAATCCAACCCAACCTTGACCCTAGGGGAGGATAATGTGTCACCAAGGACCTATTAAGGAAATCTCAAGGATCAAATTAACCTAGGTGGGCCCTAGTCCAACTTTGGGTCAAGTTAGCCCAAATGGGCTAACTCAAGCTCAAGCCCATTACATTGGGGTTAACCTTGACTTAAGTGGCCAAATGGACTTGTGGGCTGCCATAGGACATGTAGGAGCCAAAAATTCAGGCTTGGTGACTAGGAGAGAGAAAGTCACCCATGAAAGAGAGAGAAAGAGAAGGAAGAAAAGGGAGGAGGACTTTTGGGCTCATCCTCCCCCTCCCCAACCCCTCCATTCACTCCTCTAGGACAAGGGAAGTAGCCCCAATTCAACCAGCTAGCTTTGACTGGTGTAATCCATGCTTCATCCCCTACCTACCATGGCCGAAATCTTTGACCAAGGAAGCCAATAATGGCAATGGAGCTTGCAGCCAACTACCACCCCTATTCTCCTCTTTAAAAGGTTCATTGGAATCCAGGGATGAATTCCAACCGGTTTCCTGAAGAAGCCAAGCCCTGTTCTGCATTTTTGAAGAAACCCGACCACCACCACCACCACCATGGTATTCCGGCGATCCTCCCGACTTCAGGCCGCCAAAAAGGTCCTCCTCCACTCCTTCTTGCATGGTTAGATCGTAGAAATCAATAGGGCTAAGGTTCGGGCTCAATTGAGCTCGATCCAAATTTCGAAATCATGGATTTTCCATGAAAATTCACCTTGACGGGTTCGCCAGAACAGTGCTCCCCGGCGGCCGTGCCGCCGCCTGGAGATAGCCCCGACCACCACGAAGGTGTCGGCGGCGGTGGCAGGCCGGGGAGGTGGCCGGAGCGACGGCGGCAGCCGCTGGAAGTTGTCCTAGGCGGGAGTAATCTGGGCCGTCGGCTAGAGGAAGGAGATGACCAGATCCCGTCCATTACGCGTCAAGATTCGTGCAGGATGATAATTTTAAACTATATGATATGATTTGATTAATATCATTTTCTGTCATAGTTTTTATGTTTAATGTTATTAATTATTAAAAATAGTTAGATTACTTTTCATAGAAAATGATCAACACCAAAAATGTAGCCCTATGGGTCTGCTTTCAAAAAAAATTAGTTTGAACCAATTTGGGTGACTGGTTTGACCAGGGCACTCATTTTGGTGGGGTCTATACAAATGATTAGGCAGTCATTAAACTAGTTGCCCACACTTCATCCTTGGTCCAAATGGTCTGAAATTTTGGCAGGGAGTCACCCTACCCTATACCTAGACCTTGCCCAAAAATGGGAATTTTTGGGAATAATTTTCCTATGGTTTTGTAAAACATTTAATTATGCTAGGGTAAATTAAATTATGGGTCAAATGAAGTCCAAATTTATCCAAATTTTGGTGGGATGGATATGAGGTCAATATAGACCTCTGGTTACAATTTCATTAAGTTTGGAGTTGATTTGAATGGGATTCAAGCAAACCCTAGCCTTGCCCTAAGAAGGGTATTTTGGTCCAAAATGTAATTTTGGCTTTTAGTGTCCAGTTAACCTCAACAGAGGTTCAAATTTGGTACACTGGTTTGGCATGACAATATACACCTCTCAATGAAAATTTGGGGCATTGGAGTTGATTTGGCCCAAGATCCTAGGTCAAACCCTAAGGAAGGGCTTGTTTACCTTGTGAAGGACATATGGCCAAAACACCTTGTATGGCTATGGAATTTTGTAGGGGTGGTATTGTGGTAACTATAACGCTCTGGTAAAAATATTAGGGTATTTTGGAAGGTTTAGGACCCTCAAAACCCTAACCCTAGTTTAGGGCACAAATATGGTGGGATAGGAATGGGTTAGCTAAACTCCTTAAAATGATATGAAATTTTGGTAGGATGGTCATAATGGTATTAAGAAGCTTTGGTTATTTATTTAGAAATTTTGGAGTATTATTTATAGCACTTCATTTGTAACAAAAGAAATGCCTCACTTTAGTAAATAAATGATTATGCTACCTCTGACCCTTGAGAGGTCATGAAATTTTGGCAAAGGAGGTTTTGAATCATTATGAGCTTATATAAATTTTATAAAAAATACTTGGACCCTTATTTGAAGTAGTTACTTCACAAGCTTGCTATATGATGGAATTATTCAATAAATTATTTAAGTCCATTTACTGATAAATAAATTATGAAATTTGGCCCAAACTATTTACATGCCATTAGATTCATACTTGAAATTTCTCTGAATTTTTGAAAGCAATATAGTATTTTATAATTCTTAAATGAACTTTCAAGGATTTAAATATAATATTGATTTAAGGATAAAACCTTACTGAAAAGAATTAGATATTTTGGAAGATAAGTTATAACATTATTTTGAGTAAAATATAAAATTTGTAGAATGATGTCTTGACTGAAAATAGTACTTCATGTTCATTATTGGAAATTTTAGACATTAAAATAATTAAATAAATTATTAAATAAATAAGGAAAATTTTGGAACTCTGGATGTAGGACTTAAAGGTCATAATGGACCTCCATTAATTATTATAGGGGTGTTGGATGATTATTTGATATACTTCCCATTTTACATGAAGTTTGACTTGGTGGTCTGCATCTAGTAATTTTGGAAAATTGTTTATATAGTTTGTTTGAAGTTTATCACTCCTTAATTCACTTATGATATTTATCCCAGAGCATTTATATGCCTTTGTTATCATCTTGGAAGTTTACTTGAAATTTTAGGAGTAATATTTCCCTATTTATTTATTTTAATGAAATATTGTGGGATAATTTAAAAATAGAAGCAGTGGCCAAAACCTTGCTGAAAAAGCAAGAGATCTTGGATATTAGGTTAATTAATTATATTGAGTATAGCATAAATCGGGGGAGATTCTATCTTGTCAAAATTTGGTACCTTCAGTTCAATCTTGGAGACTTTGGCCACTATAAATATTTAATAAATTCCTAGATAAATAGGAAAATTGTAAAACTCTGGATTTGGGAAATAAAGGTCATAATGGACCTCTATAAATTATTATAGGAGTATCGGATGATTATTTGACATACTTCTCATTTTACTTAACATTAAACCTTGGTGGTCTGCATATAGTAATTATTCAGAAATAATCTGGAGTGCAAGTTAGGTACATGAGTCAAAAAATTGGTTGAATGAGTTCATCACTCAGGGTTGGATGAGATAGGAATGAGTTTGACTAAATGTTGGGTGATGTTTGGGATCGACGAAAGATCGTCTCCCCCATAAAGTGGAAGGTCAAATCATCTTAGGTCTAGTTACTATAATCTGGAAGTGAAATGGGTAAAACCTAAGTCGTAGGCATAGGAGTAGATAGAAAACTTAGGATTTCACACTCTCACACCCCAGTGTCCCGGGAGTTAGTATGGGTTACTTGGGCAATAAGCCCGGTAGTTATTGGGTATGGTAGTCTGACGAGCTTCAGCTCGGTTGTTGATTATGACGGACGAGATAGTCCGGGGAGCTTTGGCTCGGTAGTAGATTATGACGGACGGGATTGTCCGGTAAGCTTTGGCTTGGTTGACAGTTATGACGGACGGGATAGTCCGGGGAGCTTTGGCTCGGTTGTAGATTATGATGGACGGGATTGTCCGGTGAGCTTCGGCTCGGTTGGTTGTTTGACTCATAACTATTGCATGTGCATAAAAGGTTTAAGGTGGTGGGTCTTCGATATTGGGGAGTTCGATGCACCGACACCAATATCGTTGGCTCGGCAAGTGTGGTGAGCACTTCGCCAACAGAAGTCTGGTGCGCCAGCCGGAAAGAGTACGCAGGCGTCCGCTTAGTGCACCAAGCGTTGAGGCGTACGATAGGTCTGACCGGTAGTGCTTTACTGGTTTAGAGGTGGGCGAAGCCCAACCCACCGCTTCCGTCTGCCACTACGGAGGTATCCTGGGAGGTAACGGCTCCGAAAGGGGGAACTAAAGGTCTGTGTACACAGAGTCGAGTGGGTGAGTTGCACTTGTCTGTTCACATCATACAATACTTGCATTTCATAGCATCATCATTGCATATTACCTGACACCTAATGTATAAGCGGTATGGGACGCTCTATACATTAGGCCTTGCAAAACGACCCCTTGGCCTATAAGTTCATGTGAGCGTGCTTATAAGTCAAGGTTCTCTTTCAATATTATAAGCCTGCTAATAGAACCGACACCCTATCGTATAAATCGGTATGGGACTTTTTATACGATAGGAGCCCTGCGAAAGATCCCTTAGCTTATGTGTACCCACATAAGTTAAGGTTACTTATTTAATTTTGTATAATTATTATCATGCGTACACTGTTAGTTTAGTTCCGCTGCCATCTGGAATTTGACTATTCTTCACCTTCAAGTCCTTCCCTTTCCTTCTCCCCGCTCGGTACTTAGGAGCAATGGGGGAAGGGGTGGGGGACGATAGGACTTAGTCTTTTAGATTAACGGTTTTCGAACCACATCATTTAGGGGACCACGGAGCCCAGCATAGAGGAGCAGTCCCGGAGGTCGGCACGCTTGGAGATCGGACAGTCTAGCACTGGAGTCCAGACAGCAGGGATAGTGAGTCCCGAACTATAGTAGTTGTATTAGTTTGCTTCCGCGATGAGAGAATTGTAGTGAGGACTTGATGTACAGGGCATAAGCCCGAGATTTTATTATATGTACTATCTGTGGACACTCCCTTCATGGAGTTTATTTCTATATATGTGATTTCTGTGGACTTGCATCTCTTCTTATGCTACAGTTATGATATAGATTGGCCGGCAGAGTCGGCGTCTTGTAGTGACAACCTTCCCGAGTGCGAAGGTATCACCGTAAGGCGGCGACTCTGGGCCTAAGACCCCGGTGTCGAAAAAGAAAAAAAAATGGGGGTCTTACAAGTGGTGACTAGAATTTGTGTGTGATTATGAGTTTACATTGAAATACCATCCTGAAAAAGCAAACTCCGTAGTAGAAGCGTTGAGCAGAAAGGTACCATAGTGCTGTGTCACAGTTTATGTGATGGAGACGACGACCTGAAACATTTTAAAGATGGCAACGGTGTGCTTACGGATGACCATATGGAGCGTCGCCATAAAATCCATCGTGAACGCAAACTAATATATTAATAATTAATAATAATTTATTATTAATTATTAAGTCATTTTCATGTTTATTTTATTTTAGAATTTTTTATTTTTATTGCATTTGAATAATTCATGTAATGATGGGTGCTTATAACCATCATAGGTTGTTTTAATTATTTCACTTCTTGTATTATGATGGGTGCATATAACCATCATAACTTTCATTTTGAATTTTGAATTTTGAATGGAGGGAGATTGAGTGGTGTAGGCTATATATAGCCATGTTATGAAGGAATAATTAGAGAATGAAATAGAAGAAAAAAATCCCACTCAAAATCTTGTGAAGATTTCCTTCCTCCTCTCCTCTTCTCCTCTCCTTCCTCCATCTCCAAATATCGGCCCCCTTGTCTTCCTTCTCTATCTCGTCTTCTCCTCCTCCTCCTCCTCCCTCTTCCAAAGAGAACCACCCATTTAACGACTCCACCAATTAAATAACATATAATAGAAGGTCCGGTCGGAGCACCACACTATATACTATAAACAGACGGTGAGGTCATAAGATAATACCATCAACGCATCCTAACACAGAGCATGCTAGCGGAATAGTTACACAATTAGCTGAACTCATACCAGGAATATCCACTAGATATATATAAACCAAAGTTATATACAACCACTCATACTAGGGGATAGCAAATACTATAGTTTGGCCTTAAGGCCTTACAGTTCCTCTGTAAATAGTGTGGATTACAGACATCGGCGTGCAGGCCGGCCATACATGAATAAAAGAAAATACAATAGCTAGCCTTCAAGGGATTGCAGCAATAGTAAGAGAGGCAACAACAGCAGTAGGGGCATCAGCCCTTCATTTTTCTGCTTGGCTCTCTAGCACCTGCACAAGGACAATCCACCCAGAAGGTGGCAAACAAGGAAACGGTCAGCATTCAGCCGACCAATTTATAACAATCATACCCCTTTCCCGGGGCAGAGGCATTCCTTCCCTGCAGATCAATACAACAATTGACAGATAATATACATATTGTGCTCTCACGCACAAGCAATCTATAACAACCGTCGACCACCCGGCCCGACGATTTGTTCTCTCAGGCACACTTTTGGATACACCGGTGAATTGTGATCAACACCATTGAGCATTTAGTCTTAATGGAATGCAGGCCTAAGACTCTCATTATGCTACTGACAAAAGCCCAATGCCTTGGCACTTCCTTGTACAGCCAACATAACGCAGGTACAGATCCACCACCCCCGTTGCACAAATCGCCTTGTCATCACAAGCCCATCGCACATGCGGCTATAATAAAATACGCGGGTCGACATCACCTTTCCTGTTCGGCACGAGGCCTTTTAGAGATCACAGCTCCCAATCGGCATAACGTCCGCCAAGGACTGGCATCACATTAGCCACACTATCCAAATAGGACTGGCTTTATTGTCCATCAAGGACTGGCTATATCGTAGCCACAACACAAACAACACAAGGGCATTTTCCTGGAGTTCCACATTCCAGTACTTCCTACTACTCCCCTTTACAGGCACAATCTAACGACCCCACTAACTACACGAGTATACCCGGAGTATTCTCCGGTGTGTAAATGCAACATCACCAATCCAGACAAACATGTCGAGATGGGCTTCACACAACATGCCTATCCCGTACTACACACTTCTGGGTCTATATGCAGACTCAACAGGGGATAGCAACTATCAACCCGCCGGAATCACTCACTCCTTCCATCTTTTTGTGGAGAGGATTCATTCTCATGCATAAAGAAGGACTTCACATGTCCAAGAAGGAATATCGTTACCCTCGTCGATCTCTTATGAGCCATCAAAAATATGGCCGGTTGGAAAGCACCGCAGCAGCTTTGCCTCCACTAAACTAGCCTCGGATCTCGAATTGGACCACGGGAGCACTACCAAAGCCTTGCTCTTCTCCTCCTTCTCCTTCCTACAAGCACTCTCTCTTTCTCTCTTGATAAGAATGAGAGAAGAGGCCAACCCTCGGTCTTATCACTGAATAAAAGAACTTGGGCCATTGGATCCAAATAGAAATAATAGGATGGCCGAGATCTTCCCAAAAGTCCGAATTTGACTTGACACGGCCTGTGACATGCCTGTGTCCCAGGCCGTGTCCCCCATGCGGTGTGCGAACCGACTTACTCTGAACAAGAACACGGGCTCCAACACGCCCATGTCACAGGGCAGACACGCCCGTGTCAACTTTGACACGGCCGTGTGACTGGCCGTGTCACCTTTTCAACACAGGCCCAAATATCCGAGAAGCACAGGACAAAGGCACACCCCCGTGTCCATCGAAGTGTGCCCAACACGCCCTTATGATACGCCTGTGTCACAGGCCGTGTTCTACACTCAATGCCACTCAATGCCATTCCAGTAAGCGCCACTCCACGCCACTCAACGCCATCCGGTATTCACTCGAGCAGGACACGCCCTGGGACATGCCCGTGTCCAAGGCCATGTCGCCTCTCGACGATCGTCAACTGTGCTATTTTGAGAACTTGATTCGACGCCTACATAAAAGGACACGCCCTGGGACACGCCCATTTACCAGGGCGTGTGCACTGGACACGCTCTGGGACACGCCCGTGTCCCAGGCCGTATCACCCAGCCTGACTCCATCTTAAGATTTTTGGGGTGTTACAATCCTCCCCCCTAAAGATAAATTTCGTCCTAAAATTTGTACTCAGTAAAGAAACAAGAATTACAAAGCTATAACATTAAAAGAGCTGTTATAACAAAATGTACACGGTCAACAGTTTATACAAAAAGTTCGGGAAACTCAGCTCGCATGGTCTGATCTCGCTCCCATGTTAGCTCCCCACGACCCTAATTATCCCACCAGACATTGACCATCCCGATTATCTTGTTCCGCATTTTTTCTCGACTCGATCCTCGATCCGAATGGGTCTAACCTTCATTGTTAGTCCATACTCGTCCGGTACACGATCATTCTCAACTATTTGAGTTGGATCCTTGACGGCTTTGCGAAGTACTGAGATTTGGAATATATCATGCAATCCAGTCAACTCTGCTAAAAGCGCTGGCTGATAAGCAGCTTCCTCGACTCGCTCCATCACTTCAAATGGACTAAGGTATCTTGGACTTAGCTTTTTCAACTGCCGAATCCGAGATACGCCTTTGAAAGGATTGATCTTCAAATAGACCCAATCGCCCACCGCGAATTCCACGTCCCGATGCTTGGCATTATAGTACTTTGCTTGTCGATCCTGGACTATTAATAGCCTCTCTCGAATAGTGCGTATTATCGAGGTAGCTTCTTTGACTTCCTTTCGCCCATTCATCTTGGATTCGCCTACCTCTGCCCAAGCTAATGGTGTACGAAATTAACGAACATATAGACCTCAAACAGTGTCATACTGATGCTCGCTTGGTAGATATTATTATAGGCAAATTCTACCAAATAATTGTACTCTTCCAATTTCTTACCGAAATCTAGGGCGCACATACGAAGCATATCTTCCATTGTCCTGTTGGTTCGCTCAGTCTGGCCATCCGTTTGGGGATGAAAGGCCATACTGAATGCTAATTTTGTGCCCAACATGTGATGAACTAGCCTCCAATCAGTTGAGGTGAATCTCCCATCACGATCACTGGCAATGCTCTGAGGAACACCGTGTAGTCGAACAATCTGTTCCACATAGAGCTTAGCCAAGGTTTCCACATAATCATCTCTCTTGTTTGGAAGGAAGTGAGCAACTTTTGTCAACCGGTCTACAATCATCAAGATAGAGTCATGACTGCATTGAGATCTCAGCAACCCGTGCACGAAATCCATTGAAATATCATCAAACATCCACTCCGGAATCGGTTACGACTTCATGAAACCACCAGGCTTCTCGCTTTCTGCTTTTACCAAAGCACAAGTGTGATATTCTGCCACAAAACGTGCTATGTCTTTCTTTAGTCCATGCCACCAGAACAACTTTTTCATGTCTCTGTACATTTTTGTGCTCCCACGGTGAATTGAGTACTTAGCAAAGTGCGCTTCGTACAATAACTCTTCTCTCAACTTCCCCGTACTTGGGATGCACAATCAACCATCTTTTCGCAACAATCCATCATCCCAGGAGAATTGGTCACCAGGACCATCCATTGCATAACGTTGGAGACTTTCATCAAGCTCTGTTGCTCGCCGAACTCTGTCCGCACGGTCATATTATACCTCCATCTAGTTCAAGCATGCATCGGTCGTAGCATCCTTGTCAACACAAGATATCTCTAACGCTTTCATCTCCTGGATTAGCCGCACATCATGTCTCTGTAACCAGTTTTCCCGTACTGGTGTCCTACGACTCAAAGCATCAGCGACCACATTTCTTTTTTGGGAGTATAGTGAATATCGAAAGTGTAGTCCCCAAGGAAATCCATCCACCTCCGTTGTCGCATATTCCGATCCTTTTGATCTAACAAATACTTTAGGCTCTTGTGATCTATATAGATATGTAACGTCCCAATTCGCGCTAGGCCCCCTCGCACGAGTTCTGAGTCAAGAGACTTGACTCGGGCTCGGGGCGCACTGGAAAAAGGTGTCAAGTGTGTTGATCAGAGTTATGGGTTGAGTGATATCCGATGAATTTGTCGAGAATGGAAGTTGATGCACGCCGATCGACGGGTATCAGTAATGATACCCGCCGAATTCGACAGGTATCGGTGGTCGATACCCGCCGGATTCAGAGCTGCAGATTGAGAATTAGGTTAAGTGAAAATCGACGGGTATCGGAAGCTATGCACGCCGATCGACGGGTATCGGGAATGATACCCGCCGAATTCAACGGGTATTGGTGGTCGATACCCGCCGGATTCAGAGCTGCAGATTAAGAATTAGGTTAAGTGAAAATCGACGGGTATGAGAAGCTATGCATGCCGATCGACGGGTAAAACTAATGATACCCGCCGATTCGACGGGTATCGGTAGCTATGTACGCCGATCGACGGGTATAAGGATGATACCCGCCGATTTTTCCTTAGACAGTTTCCTAGTTTCCGCTGTTCTATGCGTGCGGACTGAACCAGATCGGGCTGGCTGCAGCTTGGGTGCCTTGGACCAGGCCACTTCAATATGACCCATTAGGGGCGGTCAAATAGGGCATTGACACGTGGCAGAAGGGATTTAACCTAATACATCGGTTTATAAGGGAAGCTAAAGCCGAACCCTAGCCATTTTGCCAATCGACCTTGCCGTCATCGCGGACCTTGCGAAACCGACAGAGCCGAGGGAAACCGTCGGAACTCCTGGAGGTGGCCTTCTCTCTCTCTCTCTCCTTCCTTTGCCGTGAAGATCAACTGCACCAAGCAAGAGATGCCGCAAAGAAGGATGACTAGATCCCTGGCCAGGAATGATTGTACCGCTGGAAATGAGGTGAGCTTCCTCCCCTCTCCCTTGGTGCTAGATCTATATATATCTAGGTGAGATGTCGACTCAAGAGAGTCTAGACAAGGGAGATGGTGATTTCTCTAGGAAAGGCCTTGCTAGAACTTTTGTTCTAATGACTAATCATCTTCAACCTCCCCCTCTTCAAAGTGATGATAGGGGTGGCTTCGTGAAGAGGAAATGGCTTCGAGAGGGAGAATAAGGGTGGAGGAACTGCTGATTGCGATTTGGGGAAAATCGCTTGAGGAGGAATAAGAACGGATGCCGTTCACTTCACTTTAAGATGCGTGCAGAATCTGTGTTATGCACGCATCGACCTTCTTGTCTGTTTTCAAGCAAGAAGGGGCCAGATCATGGCTTTCAACTAAACACAAAAGTTGTAGCCCTTGAAATTATCTTTCCAACGAGTAGTTACACGCACTCGCCGGATTTCTGTAGCCACGGGAATCCTTGGTCAAAGTTGCTGCCCGGATTAATGCTGCACCTAAATTCTAGGCTGTGTAATGTGGAATTCGGTTTGGTGGAATGTAATGTTGCGATCCGACTCGAGGATTTGGTGAACTCTTTTTACATGATTATCATTGTGATATGATAAGTTGATGTTATAAATCTAAATCCGTATAACGAGTTGTGGATAAGCTTAATTTAAGAAAAAAGCCTGATATAAATTGGTAGATGTATATTGATGCCCATTATCTATATCACGTGGAATTCATTTGGAAGGGCATATAAATGATTTAACTATGGTCGTTATGTATGTTGAATGGATAGAAGGGAATTAGTAATCCAATGCTTACAGTGTCGTCTCCCTACGGGTAGCATTGTGGAAGTAATAAGTGCGGTATTGACCGTCACTAGTTGGAATGTTGTTGAGATGAGTAAAGTTGGACGGTTGGGCCTCATCCTCGGTGTTCACGTCCCGAGGCTCCTTCCGTATTTGATGGATGGTTGGGCTTGGTCCTTGGTGTTCACGTCTCGAGGCTCCTTCTATGCCATGATAATGTAGAATTGCATGTGGTGTGAGTCGACATACGGTGTCGTAATCACGGGTTAGGGATAGTGTGGCAGGTCTACGGGCTCGCCAATAATCACACCGATGGGAGTTGATAGTTAGACCTTGGGCGGTTGGGCTTTGTCTTCGGTGTTCACCTCCCGAGGCTCCTTCCGTGCCAAGTGAACGGTTGGGCTTGGTCCTCGAACTCATTTCCGGGGCTCCTTCCGTGTCATACCTTAGGCCAGTTCGGGGCTAGGATCTTGGTGCACATTTACCCAGGAGGACCCGCTAAGCCGTAGCACGTATTTGAGCTCCGCTATAGTGTTCTTAGCGTTGAGGAATACGGAGGCCTAGGCAAGGTAGTGTGGATACCAGCCTAGTAGTGGAGATGCCCGCTCTACTGTCACCGTTTGGCCACGACGTATAACGCTTGAGAGGTTAGCAACCTGCTCGAATAGTGGGAACTACGAGTCTGTGTCGACATAGCGATTGCATGTGCTTGATCATGGGTGTGTCATTGCATTGCATACATAGCATTGCACTTCATTTCATACACAAGACCCTCATCGTATAAGTTTGTATGGGCACTCCTATACAATGGGTTACTTACTGCTGAACGACCCTCAACTTATATGCTTGTATGAGCATCCATATAAGTTGAGTTACTTACTGTTATAACATTATACTCTCTTGCTGCTGTAAATGGTAGAATTGTAGATTAAGAGGTTGTTCTTTTATACACTACTTATATTGCTACTTATGTCATGTATACTTACATCACCTGCTTGTACTACTGTTTTTTATATATTTTACCTGTTCCTTTCTCCGCCCGGTGCCGAGGAGTCGCCGGGGGAGCGGATGTGAAGCCACTCAGTCTTTATGACTAACGGTTGCCACGTCTTCCTTTTTAGGAGGAAACAACGCAGGTGGAGCAGCAGGTCTTGCAACTAGAAGGCCAGGACAGGACGACTGGGCCTGAGGGGACGGTACCGTCGCTACCGTCGGTTACTGATGTGAGTGAGAGAGATTTTGTTGGAGCCCTTCGGGGCAATTCTATTTACGTACTCTGATTATGTAGAAGCTTGTTTAGCTTCTCTTTTGCTGTACTTATGGACTTATGCTTAGTGTGGATTGACTTCTTTATATTATTATGGTTGGGTTGACATTTATATATTGATATTGGTTGTAGGCGGCAGGATAGGGGTCTTGTGGTACAGACTTGCACGTGTGCTAGTGTTACTGCAAGGCGGCTGTTCTGGGCATAAGACCCCTCTCGTGCCGTGTTTTGTGTTCCGGGAGGGGGGTCTTACAAATGGTATCAGCTTGCTACGATCCTCCAAGGAGAAAGTCACTTAACAATGGTGCCACCCCCGTTTGATTAGTCAGTTTGGGGACAAACTGACTTAGCGAAAGACATGGTGTGCACATATGTAATTCACACTAAGTTTGTCCATCTTTGACCTTAAATTTGCAAACCTAACCTTAGGTTTGTACCCTATGTGTAGATCCCAGTACATGCTGAGCCAGTGAGGTGCACCTCCGCCCCGTCCGTACCTACATAATTCCAACAATCAGAGCTGGGGCAGACGCTTACAGCTATTTTGGATGCCTTTAGGTCCCAATCTCCCCAGGCACCTGTACAACAACAAGGTCTGGGATCTAGTTGGTGAAGCATTTTCCGAGCTCTCTCCCCTCCTGCTTATATTGGGACAGAGTCGGAGGTGCGTATAGAAGGGTGGCTCGACACTGTACAAGAGTTGTTGGCAGGAATAAGGTGCCCAAACAACATGGCAGGGACCCTTGTGGTGACATCCTTTGAGCTGCACGCCAAAAGGTGGTGGAAGTCCCTCATGGGCTCCACTTTTCATGGAAGAGTGTACACGGACATTAGTTGGAGCGAATTCATTGAAGCCTTCTTAGAGCATTTCATCCCCTCGGCCGCTCGGGATGATCTTGAAGAGAGATTTTTGCAACTAAAGAAAGGGTCCAAGTCGGTGACAGAGTACCAAAGGGAGTTTCAGCTCTTGGCTAGATTCACTGACTCCTATGAGTTGGATGATAGATGGTACGCCATATGATTCTACAAAGGCTTGCGAGATCCCCTAAGGCAAACCCTTTTGTTTATAGCGGACTCTAGTCTGGCAGAGATTATCGATATGGTAAGAGATTGGAAGCGAACCAGTTGGGAAGTGGTAAGAAGCCAGCGAAGGGCGTGATGGAAGCCGGCCCCAGCAACAGAAGGAGATTTGACAATAGAAGAGGAAGTGGATATCGGAGAGGTGGCGGGCATTTCCCCAGAATTTTAGAGAGGAGCGCCCGGTTCCGCAATCGCCAGCATTACCTCCACCTCAACAATTTCAGCAACACGGCGGAAGGCAGGAACGGGTGTGCTTTGAATGTAACGAACTGGGACATATTCAACGCTACTGTCCGCAACTGTTTGGAGATTGATGCGTAAAAATCGTCTCACGGACTACAATACGAATAGGAAAGTGTACCTATCATTTTATGGTATAGTGATAAAAAGATATCAAGGTCGTATAAAAACTCGGGGCAGGCACAAAGTCACAACGACTCTATTATCCTACCGAACGATTAATGAGTTTGAAAATTAAAATAAACTAAACTTAAAGAGAAATAAACTATTACGAGAAAAGAGTGCTCGATCGACGATTCACTTTGAAATAAAATAACGGAATAAATTAGTTTAGCATTTGTAAATCTATTAAGACCGTGACGGATCCGATATTAGGAAGTAATCTCGCTAGATCATTAAATCCCCTAACTTATAAACGTTTTGACCGAAATCTCTTTACAAGTCAAAATGGCCTAAAGTCGCATTATCGAAGTGACCCGCACTATTGGATTTGACTCCAATCCGGATAATTTACGTCATCCTATCTCTAGGGTTGCGTTCAACTCCTTCCTTCCTTGAGTGATATTTCATATTCACGAGCCTATCGGCTACTCAAATATGAGATCGATTGCCTGCTACCGTATACCGGAATACAGATTCAACACAAAATAAATCAAGGAAGAAACAAAAATAGAAAAATACAAATGCAAACATGAAATGAAAGATGTGTTATTTCATCACAAAGCTTATCGCGATCGGGCACAAAATAAAGTTAGCTACGCATAATAGAGGAAGAAAACAAAAGAAATGAAAATTGCATTATCATTAAACTAGGAATAAGTGTACATAAAAAGATAAAAAATACTACACTATTGCTTGGAGAAATGAAGTAAAACAACAAGAAAGAAAGAAGAAAACTTGAAATTGCACTCCACTAAACTACTCTTCATATCTCCCCTCCAAAGATTGAGGGATGGGCTCCTTTATATAGGAGAGGGAGAAGGATCTAGATGGAAGGGAGACACAGGGGTGGCCGGCCTCATGAAGAGGAAGATTCATGCATTGTATTTAATTGAGGGGAGAGAGAATTGGGCTACATACATGCATGTCATTTTGGAAAATAAAAAGAAATAAAATAAATAATCAAGGGGGAATGGATGGGGTTTAATTAAGGATGAAAGAGGGAGAAGGGGGGTGAATGAGAATAAAAGAGGGGAAAAAGAAATAAAAGAGGAGAGAGGGATGAATAAGGTGGCAAGGTGCATACATGTTATGGTCGGCCAAGCATGTTGTGTGAGCTGTTTTGGTTGCTCTTGTTGGGCTCGGGTAGGCAAGGTGGGCTGCTCCAATAGTGCTTGCTTGGGCTCTGGTTTGCTTGGTAGGTGGCCGGGTTGCATGTATGTGGGCTGAACTTGCATCATGTTGGAGGGCTTCTTGGTGGACTTGAACCTACAAATTAATCAAAACAAATAACATTAGTTAATTAACAAAAAAAACATAAATAAGTAACATAATATATGTTATTAAAATTAAACTAAACTTAACAAACATAACGTAATATAATAATATTTATATTCATAATAAAACACAAGTAAACATAGAACATAAAATTAAACATAGAACATAAAATTAAAAAAATGCATAAAACACAAAATTAAACTAGGAATTAATATATTATAAAAAGACATTAAAATATGAAATAACGAGCATAAAATATAAATAAACTTAGGCATTTAGGCTACTAAATTACCCCAAAAATGATGACTAAAACTAGTCATCAAACTCCCCCATGCTTAGGCTTTTGCTATTCTAGAGCAAAAGGAAGAGAAATATTTATAAGAAATTATATAATTTGCAATTATACTAAAAATTTATTTACATCAAAATCTAGCCAAAATTAAAATTTAGGGATTTATGAATCAAGTCCTAAATTATGAAATTAAAGTGAAAAGAGAGAAGTACTTAGCCAAGAATTCTCTAATAAATTAACTAGCACTCAAAATTGAGTAAAGTGCAAACAAGGTTAGATTGAGATAAAAACCATAACTTAAAAGAGACTTAAGGAAAAAATTTGCAACCTACTACTTATGCTCTCCCAATATTTTAATTTAAAAACTAAGCCAATAATATTGGCTAAGGGGTTTATGGAGAAAATTAACATGAAGAGGTCTTTGATTGGAGGTGATCGTCATTTTTATTTTTTTTCTTCACACCCCACACAATTTTTTTTAATAATATATATGTAATACCAGAAAATGATAGACTAACATCCTATCACTTCCCACGACATATATGAACTTTTAATTCCTCTCTTCATTTTTGGGTTGCATATGTGTACCAGAGAATAAGGAACTAACATCTCCTTATTCCCATGACATATGATCTAACAATAAAAAGAAAAAGAGAATTGGGTAAGGATAAGAGGTTAAACAAGATTTTAGAAAATAAACTAAAATACTAGAGAGCAACTACTAGTAGACTGAGATTTCCTAAGAATCTAAAAGCTTGAGGTAATAATCATTGGAATCCAAAATTGTTTAACAAAATTACTACCAAATTGAAACCATTTAAAATAAAAGAGAAAAAGTGCTAAATAAGTTACTCTAAGCAAATAAAAATCATAAGATTATCCTTAAAATCAAATCACTAAAAATTATATTTACCTAAACATGATGAAATAAAAGATTAGCAAAAAAAAGGTAATGCTTATAAACTAACTCAAACTAATTTTCTGAAAATAACAAAAAGCTAAGAATGAGGTTTATTATTTTTTTGATTTTTTTGACATTTTTCATTTTTTTGGGTTGTTTGGGTTTTGAAATATGGTCTTTTTTTTGGAATTTTTTTTCTAATTTTTTTGGTTTTTTGATAAGGCTAAATAGAAGTAGTACTAAAAAAACGTAATAAACTATACTAAACACATTTTTTTGTAGAAATTTAAAACAAATTTTTTTTTTTGAAAAGAAAGAAATAAAACAACTAAACCCTCCCCCATGCTTGAATTTTGCATTGTCCTCAATGAATAATAAAAATAAGAAAGAAGAAGGAAGAAGAAAGGGGAGGGGGGATGCAATAAAGTAAATAAAAAAAGAAAACGACTTCCCTGGAGTCATAAGGCCAAATGCAGATGTCGCTCCCCCATGCTTAAGCTGGACACCGGCTCAGGCCTAAGGAAGAGAGGAGAGGATGGAGCCAAACGAACTGCCGGGGGTTTTATTCCTGCAAAACAAAAAGAAAAGAAAAAGAAATAATGAAAAGGATAAGCAAGGGGTGCCTCCCAAGAGCGCTCTTTATTTAACGTCGTCTGAGCCCGCCGTTATTGGTTAGCTAAATGGATAATAAAAAGTAAAGTGAAGTGGAAACTCCCTAAGTATGCGCTTAGGAGAGTAAATCAAAAAAGAGAAAAAATGAAGAATCGCACCGACATGCGGTGGAATCTTCAAGAGAATGATGCCCAAAAAAGAACGGACAGAGTTATGGAAGAACTCCGCCGTATGGAAAATTGGAAAGAATGGGTCGTCAAAAGAAGAAAAATAAAAAGAAGAAGAAATAGAAAGAGGAATAAAAGAAGTAGAAGAAGAATTTTCATCAAGGGAAATTTCACAAGGAGAAGGAGAGTCTTGTGAAATTTCGGGAGAAGAAAGGGTAGGGAGAACTAAAGAAGAATTATCTAAAAGAAAAGAAAAAGAAGAAGACTCGCTAAAACTAGAAAAATTTGGAATAGTTATAAATTTTAGCGAAATGGAATCACAAATGTCTTCAGAAGGAGAAATAGGAGACGTCTCGTCATCCTCAACGGGTAAGAAGCACACCGGAATATCCATAGAGACTTCTTCTAAAGGAGGAAGGAAACAATCCGGGATATCCGAATGGTTATCCTCCTCTAGAGGAAAAAGACAAGTCGGGATATCCGGTGACTCATTACATGAAGAAATTAGAGGAGACAGAGAAGAAGACGAAGAAAAAGATGCGGCTTCACGAGAAAGATAATCCATAATGGTCTTGAAATGTGAATTAATATTATTAATATAAGTTTGCAATTCAAAATACCCATTATCGATAGAATTAAAATTAAAGTTTGAAGGCACGGCGCTTTGCGGGGCAAAATCATAAGAAAAATAAGACGGGTTCCCCATCTCCCAAGTTGGATAAAAATTGGAGCAAGGGTCAAATTGGCCATTTTGACCTTCCCCAGAAAAATTAAAATCAAAAGAGGGAGGTCCCAAAAGGCATTCAGAATAAAAGTGGTCAGGCGACCCGCAAAAAGCGCAAAAATAAGACGATTCTATAAAAAAAACTGTTACCAAAAAGAAAAAGAAAATTTAATAATTTATTTTTTGATTTGTTTTTTTTAGATATATATATTTTTTGAAAAATAGATTTTTTTTAGTGGATTTGCTCTCGAACATCCCAAGGGCTACCCGGTGAAGGGTTCGCAAGGTACTAGGTAAAATGGTGGCGCTTAAAGACCCTTACCCTTTTCGAGAGATTTTAGGTTGGGTAGAAATTAGATGATGTGGGTTGTTTATAATATATAATAATAATAATGATAATAATTTTTTTTGTTTTTATGTTAGTAGAAGTAATAAATTCGAGGCTTTCGTAATATTACCAAAAAATCCCCGGCAACGGCGCCAAAAACTTGATGCGTAAAAATCGTCTCACAGACTACAATCCAAATAGGCAAGTGTACCTATCATTTTATAGTATAGTGATAAAAATATATCAAAGTCATATAAAAACTCGGGGCAGGCAAGTACTATTACTCACAACGACTCTATTATCCTACCGAACGATTAATGAGTTTGAAAATTAAAATAAACTAAACTTAAAGAGAAATAAACTATTACGAGAAAAGAGTGCTCGATCGACGATTCACTTTGAAATAAAATAACGGAATAAATTAGTTTAGCATTTGTAAATCTATGAAGACCGTGACGGATCCGATCTTAGGAAGTAATCTCGCTAGAGCATTAAATCCCCTAACTTATAGACGTTTTGACCGAAATCTCTTTACAAGTCAAAATGGCCTAAAGTCGCATTATCGAAGTGACCCGCATTATTGGATTTGACTCCAATCCGGAGGATTTATGTCATCCTATCTCTAGGGTTGCGTTCAACTCCTTCCTTCCTTGAGTGATCTTTCATATTCACGAGCCTCTCGGCTACTCAAATATGAGATCGGATGCCTACTACCGTATACCGGAATACGGAGTTGACACAAAATAAATCAAGAAAGAAACAAAAATAGAAAAATACAAATGCAAACATGAAATGAAAGATGTGTTATTTCATCACAAAGCTTATCACGATCGAGCACAAAATAAAATTAGCTACGCATAATAGAGGAAGAAAACAAAAGAAATGAAAATTGCATTATCATTAAACTAGGAATAAGAGTACATAAAAAGATAAAAAATACTACACTATTGTTTGGAGAAATGAAGTAAAACAACAAGAAAGAAAGAAGAAAACTTGAACTAGCACTCCACTAAACTACTCTTCATATCTCCCCTCCAAAGCTTGAGGGATGGGCTCCTTTATATAGGAGAGGGAGAAGGATCTAGATGGAAGGGAGACAAAGGGGTGGCCGGCCTCATGAAGAGGAAGATTCACGCATTGTATTTAATTGAGGGGAGAGAGAATTGGGCTACATACATGCATGTCATTTTGGAAAATAAAAAGAAATAAAATAAATAATCAAGGGGGAATGGATGGGGTTTAATTAAGGATGAAAGAGGGAGAAGGGGGGTGAATGAGAATAAAAGAGGGGAAAAAGAAATAAAAGAGGAGAGAGGGATGAATGTGGTGGCAAGGTGCATGCATGTTGTCGGCGGCTAAGCATGTTGTGTGAGCTGTTTTGGTTGCTTTTTTGGGCTCGGGTAGGCTAGGTGGGCTGCTCCAATAGTGCTTGCTTGGGCTCGGGTTTGCTTGGTAGGTGGCCGGGCTGCATGTATGTGGGCTGAACTTGCATCATGTTGGAGGGCTTCTTGGTGGACTTGAACCTACAAATTAATCAAAACAAATAGCATTAGTTAATTAACAAAAAACAAACATAAATAAGTAACATAATATATGTTATTAAAATTAAACTAAACTTAACAAACATAACATAATATAATAATATTAATATTCATAATAAAACACAAGTTAACATAGAACATAAAATTAAAAAATGCATAAAACACAAAATTAAAATAGGAATTAATATATTATAAAAAGACAATAAAATATGAAATAACGAGCATAAAATATAAATAAACTTAGGCATTATGGCTACTAAATTACACCAAAAATGATGACTAAAACTAGTCTTCAGAGATGCACCTTTTGCTTTCCCTCCAACAGCCCCTCGGGAGCGAGGGTATGTGCGTGGTCGAGGACGTGGACCACGTGGAATAAACCCCGGACCCGCTCGGGATCAGATGTATGCCTTGGATATGACTCAAGAGCGGAATCCTCAGGAGATGATTGCAGGTACGATTTGAATTAGCCATTTTGCTTCCATTAATATCCTCTAGTGGCTTAAGATATACTAGACGTCTAGCTGGAGTATTATTAATGACACTTAGGCACCGTGATGGTCGGCGGGAAACCGGCTTATATGTTATTTGACACCGGTGCCTCACATTCTTTCGTGTCTGAAGACTTCATCAAGGATATACACGGAGTGCAATATTTCACTAGTATTGCTCGAAGACTACGCCTCCCAGACGGATCTGATATGACGGCAACCGCGAAGAGTGAGTTGGAGATAACCATTGGGGGAAAGACCTTTGATACCCCCGCCACAATTTTGAGAACACAAGAATTCGACCTCATTCTGGGCATGACAAGGCTAGATTGGCACCATGAAAGAATCGACTGTGCGGAGAAGCAAATCCATTTAATACATGGATACACTTATGTAATCTTCCAAGGTATAAATTTCGCACCACAATTATAGTTATCCTCAATCAAGACCTTGAAAGCTCATATGAGAGGGGATGATGTCTACATGATATGTTTTGAACTAAAGGAGGTGAGGGTAGATGTGAAGGATGTGCGGGTAGCACGGGATTTCCCGGAGGTATTTCCTGAGAAATTACCAGGGTTAGCCCCGCATAGAGAAGTGGATTTTCAGATAAAGCTTGTATCAGGAGCTAAGCCTGTTTCCAGGACCCCTTATTGAATGGCCCCAAAAGAACTCGCAGAGTTTAGAGTTCAACTGCAGGAGTTGGTAGAATCAGGGTTTGTGTGCCCCAGCTCATCACCTTGGGGAGCCCCTATTTTATTCAATAAGAAGAAAGATGGAACCCTGCATTTATGTTTAGACTATCGGGAGCTCAACCGACTGACGGTACAGAACACCTATCCATTACCTCGGATCGATGAGTTGTTCGATCAACTAGTGGGAGCGCATTGGTTCTCCAAGCTGGATTTGCGCTCGAGGTACTATCAATTGAGAATACAAGAAGACGATATCCAGAAAATGGCTTTCAGCTCAAGGTACGGCTTATATGAGTTTACGGTAATACCGTTTGGGCTCACAAATGCCCCATCAGCTTTCATGAGCTTGATGAATAAAATGTTTGAGGCCTATCTAGATGTCTTCGTCATTGTGTTTATTGACGACATCTTAGTCTACTCTAAGACGGAGGAAGAGCATGCCGGGCATCTGGCCTTAGTTCTGGGAAAGTTAAAAGAGCACGCCTTGTTCGCCAAGTTTAGCAAGTGTGAATTCTGGCTTAGGGAAGTGGCTTTATTAGGTCATGTAATCCGTGTGGCTGGACTAGTTGTGGATTCGGCAAGGGTGCGTACCGTAAAGGAGTGGTCGCCCTTGAAGTCGGCGGCCGATGTGAGGAGTTTTCTTGGACTTGCCGGATACTACCGCAAGTTCGTAAAAGGATTCTCCAAGATGTCCCTCCCGCTTACTTTTTTGACAAAGAAAGGTGTGTCATTTGAGTGGACACCCAAATGTGAAGCGGTATTCAAGGAATTGAAGGATAGACTCACCTCCGCCCCCATTCTTGTCCTGCCTTCTGGAAAGGAAGGATTTCAAGTGTACACAGACGCGTCTTATCAGGGGGTGGGAGCGGTGTTAATGCAGCACGGGCACGTGATTGCTTATGCTTCAAGGCAATTGAAGAAGCATGAAATAATTACCCGGTGCATGATTTGGAGCTAGGAGCAGTGGTGTTCGCCTTGAAGGTATGGAGGCATTATCTATACGGAGTCCACTATGAAATCATCTCGGACCATAAAAACTTGAAGTACGTTTATACCCAGAAGGAGTTGAACCTAAGACAATGGTGGTGGTTAGAGTTTCTATGTGATTATGAGTTCACCTTGAACTACCACCCCGTAAAAGCAAACTCTGTAGCCGATGCGTTGAGCAGGAAAGTACCCTGCTCGAGCCTAGAGTCTCGGTTGATGAGCATGGAGTTGGCGTGGATGATTGAGGAGATGGATATTAAATTGATATTTAAGGCTCCTTCGGTAGAATATACGGAGTACTTGTCCAGCATGAGCATGGTTTGTGATATCCGAGACTGAATCCGAGTGGAGCAAGGATTGGATGCGGCTCTTACCCCGACACTCAAGTTGATCGAAGACAAGGCTACCGACGAGTACACACTAAAGGACGGCCTCGTTTACTTTCGCGGCCAGCTCTATATTCCCAAAGGCGGTAAAATCCGGGAGGATATCTTGAGAGAGGCACATTGCTCTCAATATTCAGTGCACCCGGGAATTTCAAAGATGTATGCCGGCCTACGGAATATGATGTGTTGGCCAGGAATGAAGAAGGATGTCTGATACTTTGTCACGCATTGTGAAGCCTGCCAAAGAGTGATGGCGGAGTGCAGGAGTCCCGGTGGCCTGTTGCAGTCATTGCCAGTCCCCGAGTAAAAGTTCGAGGATTTTTCAATGGACTTCATGCATGGGCTACCTCGCTCCCGCTCAGGAAATGATTCAGTATGGGTGATCATTGATCTTCTGACGAAAGTTGCTCGGTTCATTCCTATGAAGAAGGAGGCTCATGTGGATGTCTTAGCACGCCTTTTCGTTGAGTAGTTTGTACGGTATCATGGCGTACCTAAGATGATAGTTTCAGACCGTGATGGTCGCCTTACCTCCAAGGAGTGGAAGATGGTACAGGCGTATTTGGGCTCACGCCTAACCTTCAGCACTGCATTTCATCCTCAAACGGACGGGCAGTCTTAGCGGACCATCCGAACACTGGAGGATCTGTTGAGGTTGTGTGTGATAGATAGGGGAGAGCCGTGGGAAAGACTCTTTCCCTTAGTGGAATTCTCCTATAACTATAGCCATCAAGCTAGCATTGGCATGGCACCCCATGAAGCCGTATATGGAAGGAGGTGTAGACCCCCCTTGTATTGGGTGCAAGACGAAGACCCGAAGGCATTGGGAATTGAGTATATTTATGATACTGATGCGGTAGTCAGATTGATACGGGATCGCATGCTTGAGGCTCATAGTCGGCAACCAAAGTATTATAACGCGAAACACCGGATGGTGGAATTTCAAGTGGGAGACAAGGTGTTTTTGAAAATCCGGCCGATGCATGGAGTATCACGAGTACGAGGTGTGATGAAACACAGCCCAAGGTACGTTGGACCTTATGTCATAGTGGAAAGAATTGGCCCGATGGACTACCGGTTGGAGTTGCCACCAAAATTGGAGAACCTCCACGACGTGTTCCATTTATCACTTCTCCGGAAAGAATTGATGCGGCCCGACCAATACATCCCCATAACTGATGGTGCTGTGGCATCTGATAGGTCTATGTGATTGGAGCCGGTGCAGATCATTGACAACGAGGTGAGAGCTCTGCGCCGTAAAAGTGTGCCTCTGGTAAAAGAGCTATGGTCTAATCATGGGAAGGAGAAATTGACATGGGAGCCGATAGATTTGATGCAAGGATTCTACCCGGAGTTGTTTGCTTCAGGTAGTTTTATTTAAAAGCATATTTTATTTTTGTATTCTTTACTCCCCATAGCCACAGCCTGATTTCGGGGACGAAATCTTTTATTTTGTTTATAGGATTTGTAACGTCCCAATTCTCGCTAGGCCACCTTGTACGAGTTCTGAGTCAAGAGACTTGACTCAGGCTCAGGGCGCACTGGTAAAAGGTGTCAAGTGTGTTGATCAGAGTGATGGGTTGAGTGAAATCCGATGAATTCGTCGAGAATGGAAGTTGATGCACGCCGATCGACGGGTATCGGGAATGATACCCGCCGAATTCGGCGGGTATCGATGGTCGATACCCGCCGGATTCAGAGTTGCAGATTGAGAATTAGGTTAAGTTAAAATCGACGGATATCGGAAGCTATGCACGCCGATCGACGGGTATCGGGAATGATACCCGCCGAATTTGACGGGTATCGCTGGTCGATACCCGTCGGATTCAGAGCTGCAGATTGAGAATTAGGTTAAGTCAAAATCGATGGGTATCGGAAGATATGCACGCCGATCGACGGGTATCGGGAATGATACCCGCCGATTCGACGGGTATCGGTAGCTTTGCACGCCGATCGACGGGTATCAGGATGAAACCCGCCGATTTTTCCTTAGACAGTTTCCTAGTTTCCGCTGTTCTATGCATGCGGAATGAACTGGATCGGGATGGCTGCAGCTTGGCTGCCTTGGACCGGGTAACTTCAATATGACCCATTAGGGGCGGTCCAATGGGGCGTTGACACGTGGTAGAAGGGATTTAACCTAATACATCGGTTTATAAGGGAAGATAAAGCCGAACCCTAGCCATTTTGCCGATCGACCTTGCCGTCATCGCGGACCTTGGAAACCGACAGAGCCGAGGAAAACCGTCGGAACTCCTGGAGGCGGCCTTCTCTCTCTCTCTCTCACTCCTTCCTTTGTCGTAAAGAACAACTGCACCAAGCAAGAGATGCAACAAAGAAGGATGACTAGATCCATGGCCGGGAATGATGGTACCGCTGGAAATGAGGTGAGCTTCCTCCCCTCTCCCATTGTGCTAGATCTGTAGATATCTAGGTGAGATGTCGACTCAAGAGAGTTTAGACATGGGAGATGGTGATTTCTCTAGGAAAGGCCTTGCTAGAACTTTTTTTCTAATGACTAGTCATCTTCAACCTCCCCCTCTTCAAAGTGATGATGGGGGTGGCTTCGTGAAGAGGAAATGGCCTCGAGAGGGAGAATAAGGGTGGAGTAACTGCTGATTGCGATTTGGGGAAAATCGCTTGAGGAGGAAGACGAACGGATGTTGTTCACTCCGCTTCAAGATGCGTGCAGAATCTGTATTCTGCACGCAGCGACTTCTTGGCTGTTTTCAAGCAAGAATGGGTCAGATCTAGTCTTTCGACTAAATACGAAAGTTATAGCCCTTGAAATTATCTTTCCAACGAGTGGTTACACGCACTCTCAAAATTTCTATAGCCACGGGAATCCTTGGTCGAAGTTGCTGCCCGGATTAATGCTGCACCTAAATTCTGGGCTGTGTAATGTGGAATTCGGTTTGGTGGAATGTAATGTTGCGATCTGACTCGATGTTTGGGTGAACTATTTTTACATGATTATCATTGTGATATGATAAGTTGATGTTATAAATCTGAATCCGTAAAACGAGTTGTGGATAAGCTTAATTTAAAGAAAAAGCCTGATATAAATTGGTAGATGTATATTGATGCCCATTATCAATATCATGTTGAATTCATTTGGAAGGGTATATAAATGATATAACTATGACCATGATGTATGTTGAATGGATAGAAGGGAATTAGTAATCCAATGCTTAGAGTGTCGTCTCCCTACGGGTAGCATTGTGGAAGTAACAAGTGCGGTGTTGACCGTCACTAGGTTGAATGAGGTTGAGATGAGTAAAGTTGCACGGTTGGGCTTGGTCCTCGGTGTTCACGTCTCGAGGCTCCTTCCGTATTTGATGGATGGTTGGGCTTGGTCCTCGGTTTTCACGTCTCGAGGCTCCTTCCATGCCACGATAATGTTGAATTGCATGTAGTGTGAGTTGACACGCGGTGCCGTAATCCCGGGTTAGGGATAGTGTGACAGGTCTACGAGCTCGCCAATCGTCACATCGATGGGAGTTGACAGTTAAACCTTGGGCGGTTGGGCTTGGTCCTCGGTGTTCACATCCCGAGGCTCCTTCTGTGCCAAGTGAACGGTTGTGCTTGGTCCTCGTGCTCATTTCTGGGGCTCCTTCCGTGTCATACCTTAGGCCAGTTCAGGGCTAGGATCTTGGTGCTCATTTACCCAGGAGAACCCACTGAGCCGTAGTACGCATGTGAGCTCCGCTGTAGTGTTCTTAGCGTTGAGGCGTATGGAGGCCTAGGCCAGGTAGTGTGAAGACCAACCTAGTAGTGTAGATGCCCGCTCTTCTGTCACCGTTTGGCCACGACGGATGACGCATGAGAGGTTAGCTACCTGCTCGAATAGTGGGAACTATGAGTCTGTGTCGACATAGCGATTGCATGTACTTGATCATGGGTGTGTCATTGCATTGCATACAAAGCATTGCACTTCATTGCATACACAAGACCCTCATCGTATAAGTTTGTATGGGCACTCCTATACGATGGGTTACTTACTGTTGAACGACCCTCAACTTATATGCTTGTATGGGCATCCATATAAGTTGAGTTACTTACTTTTATAACATTATACTCTCTTGCTGTTGTTAATGGTAGAATTGTAGATTAAGATGTTGTTCATTTATACACTACTTATATTGCTGCTTATGTCATGTATACTTACTTCACCTGCTTGTACTACTTTTTCATATATATTGTACATGTTCCTTTCTCCGCCTGATGCCGAGGAGTCGCCGAGGGAGCGTATGTGAAGCCACTTAGTCTTTATGACTAACGGTTGCTACGTCTTCCTTTTGAGGAGGAAACCCTACAGGTGGAGCAGCAGGTCTTGCAACTGGACAGCCAGGCCAGGACGATAGGGCCTGAGGGGACGGTACCGTCGCTACCGTCAGTTACAGATGTGAGTGAGAGAGATTTTGTTGTAGGCCTTCGGGGCAATTCTATTTACGTACTCTGATTATGTAGAAGCTTGTTTAGCTTCTCTTCTGCTGTACTTATGGACTTATGCTTAGTGTGGATTGACTTCTTTATATTATTATGGTTTGGTTGGAATTTATATGTTGATATTGGTTGTAGCCGGCAGGATAGGCGTCTTGAGGTATAGGCTGGCCCATGTGCTAGTGTTACTGCAAGACGACTGTTCTGGGCATAAGACCCCTCTCGTGCTGTGTTTTGTGTTGCGGGAGGGGGGTATTACAGGATTTCTACTTTAACGCCATAAAGATAGTACCTCCACAACTTTAGCGCAAATATTACCACCACCAACTCTAAATCGTGGACGTGGTTGTTCCGTTCATTCACCTTGAGCTAGCGTGATCCATTAGAAATCACTTTACAAAATTGTAGAAGAACGCAGCCTAACCCGCTCCATGAAGTATCACTGTAGATCTCATAGCCGTCTGTACCATATGGCGATGTCAACACAGGATCCGTGGTCAAACGACTCTTCAGCTCTTCAAAAGCGGGCGCGCACTCCAGCATCCAAACGAACTTCTGATCTTTTCTCATCAACGTGGTCAGAGGTAAAGCAATCCGTGAGATGTTTTCCACAAACCGTCTATATTAGCCTGCCAAGCAAAGAAATCTCCTGACTTCGGCCACTGAAGACATCACTAGCCAATCCCGTATGGCACTTATCTTTGTCGGATATACTACTATGCCCTCTCCACTTTCCACATGTCCCAGAAAAGCCACTGATGTTAGCAAGAACTCAAACTTTGAGAACTTGGAATATAGCTTATTCCTCCGCAGGGTATACAACACCAACCGTAAATGGTTTGCATGAACATTTGCTGATTGAGAGTACAAAAGAATATCATCAATAAACACAATTACGAATAAATCCAAGTACTCTCGGAACGTCCGGTCCATTAAGTCCATGAATACCGAAGGCGCATTACATAAGACAAACAACATCAACGTGAATTCACAATGTCCATAGCGTGTCCCAAACGCTGTCTTAGGAATGTCGCCTTCCCGAATCCGCAATTGATAATATCCTGATTTCAAATCCAACTTTGAATAGACGGTTGACCCCGCTAGCTGATCAAATAGGTCATCGATCCGTGGAATTAGATATTTTGTTCTTTTCCGTCAGCTTATTCAATTCGCAGTAGTCAATACACAAACGCAAACTACAGTCTTTCTTTTTAACAAATAAAATAGGCACGCTCTAAGGTGACATACTTGTGTGTATGTATCCCTGCTCCAACAATTCTTGCAATTGGACTTTAAGTTCAGCCATTTCCTTTGGCGCACAACGCGATATGGTGAGCGGGCCATAGGTTATGCACCTGCCACCAACTCAATCGCGAAGTCAATCTCCCGCTGGGGTAGTAACCCAGGAATATCCTGAGTAAATACTTTTGCAAACTCCGACACAATCAGAACTTCACTTACACTGGCCTTTGGCTCAACAGCCTGAATAAGCGTGAAGAATAACTTCGCGTCCTTCCGAACAACACTGACGACTTGGAGTGCAGACAACAAGGTCCTTCCTACTCCTCGCATACCAGAGAACTTCGTCTCACGTTTGGTATTCTGGCCCATTGTGATCTCAATTGAAGTGCAATCAATCAAGGCACGCTTCTCCGAGAGCCATTCCATGCCAAATATCACATCAAACTTTGATAGCGGCAGCACATATTCTCTCAATCCGAAATCTCGATTTCCTATATGCACGTCCACATCGCAAGTCCTATCCGCAAGCATGATACAACCATTCGGTAGAAGCACCTTTACATCATCTGTCGTCACATGACTCGGTACTCCAACTCGAGTTACAAAGTCCTTAGAAAGAAAAGAATGTGAAGCACCAGTATCAATTAGGGCTCTCTCCTGATTGTTCGAAATAAGGACAAAGCCTGTAGCACACACATCATGCACAAGCTACATATAAAATATGCAATCAATACAATAAGTATTAACTTAACTCGTACCTGTGACGACGTCACTTTGCTTGATAGACTCCTGTTTGCCAAGATTGTAGACTTTGGGCTGCACCTGAGATGCAGAGGAATCAACCACTGCTTTGCCCTTCTCAGCATAAGACACACTCGTCTTCATTTCTCCTTTGGGTTGAGCAACCCGATAATAGCGGGCTATATGCCCCACTTTGCCACAGGTATAGCATGTACGAGACTCCGACATCGATGTTGCTCCTGATGTAACCGTCACAGAAGTTTGCCCCGAAGGCTTGAACCTCTTGCCCCACTTTTTTCAGTAGTACGATTTGCCAGAGCGGGGTGCTTTGAACTCGGGCTTTGCCACAGCCAAATTCTTCCTGCCTTGCAGTCGCTTCATGTCCTTCTCCAGCGCACCCGCCATATCAATCAAAGCCTGAAATCCTTGGTTCACTGAACTAGAAAGTAGGAACCTCAACTCGTCCCGCAATCCTTCATAGAACTGATTTGTTTTTCTTTGTTCATCGACGAAGATTGTTCCTGCATACCATCCCAATCTGGTAAATACATGTAGGTACGCATCAACACTATTTTCTACTTGCATTAGTCGCTGGAACTCGTTCTCCATAGCAATGCGCTGTGCCACTGGTAGATGTTTAGCCTAAAACATGTGAGAGTACTCTTTAATCGATACTTGAGTCAATTGCCTGGCTGCCAAATGGTGTAACTCAACTTCATCCCACCATAACCTCACCTCTCCTTCTAACAAAAAGGTGGCCAAAGTGACCTTTTGAGTTTCCTCCGTCCTGATCGCCGTCAAAATATGTTTGACTCGCGATTACCAGTCCTCTACCTGCGTTGGGGATCCCAGTCCCGTGAACGTTGGCGGATTGAAGCTCATGAATTGCTTCAATTGTCATTCAGCTGCTCGCGGATACACAGCCTCAATCGGTTCGGGTCGGACACTAACACGATCTGGCACCACTGTCGGCGCCGCCTGCCCGGTCCGCCAAATAATTGCAAATAGAGCCTCAGCAACTAAGGGAACAATTTCCGGAGATGGAGGAGGTGTTGGCACCTCAGATGGTGCCGCACTCTCATCAGAGCGTTGGGGCTCAGATTGCCTAGCACCACTACGAGTCACCTATGGGTGGACAAGACAAACATTTGCGACAATACGCAGGGAATAACAACAAAGTAGGAACGTGCAGATTCCTCAAACAAGTGTATTTGCATTTCTAAGTGGATATTCCAGAGTTCACTACCGTTACAACGGTTCGCACAGACACATGCTCGCCACCCCACAAAAGAATTCGACCACGAATTTGAAAGAGGAAGACTGAGACAAGATGATACCAAAATGTAACGACTCCACCTGTTAAATAACATATAATAGAAGGTCCGGTCGGGGCCCCACACTATATGCTACAAACAGACGGTGAGGTCACAGGATAATACCATCAACGCATCCTAACATAGAGCATGCTAGAGGAATAGTTACACAATTAGCTGAACTCATACCAGGAATATCCACTAGATATATATAAACCAAAGTTATATACAACCACTCTAACGAGGGGATATCAAATACAACAGTTTGGCCTTCAGGCCTTATAGTTCCTCTTTAAATAGAATGGATTACAGACATCAGCGCGTAGGCCGGCCATACATGAATAAAAGAAAATACAATAGCTAGCCTTCAAGGGCTATGGTGGAGACGACGACCCCCAAGTTGTTGATGACGGCACGCTAACGGACGACCCTCCTTCGCCTCCAATAAAGGACTCGCGTCGCCATGACGTTCGTATGGAGCAACGCTATAATCTCCTCCCTCCGCGCAAGACAAATATCTAGCTGCACTTCTTCTATTTCTTAGCTTGAGAGCATTTTTCTTTTAGCATGTTTTAATTGTTTATTTGGAGTATATTATTTTTATTTGGGCTGCATGTAGCCTTGGAGTGTGTCATTTTAATTTGGGCTACATATAGCCAAGACTTGGAGTTAGGCCTATATATAGGCATGTAGTGTTTTTTATGCTTTAGTGAATGAAGAAAACTTAAACCCTAATCTTTCCTATTATTCTCCCTCTCTCTCTACCTCTCTTAGCCGCCCCACTCCTTCTCTCTCCCCCTATCACCATTCGCCCAACCCATTGCTCCCCTTCCTCTTCCAATCTGCCACCACCCTCCTCAACCTTTGCCAAATCCGGACGCCCTACTCCACCCTTTCCCTTAGTCGCCTCCTCTCCTCCTACTACACAACCCGAGCCCCACCTCCATAGTTGGCCGACCACCATAACTCAACCACCCGAGCACCACCTTGAAGAAAAAGGAATCCGGCCACTCTTCTCCTCTTGGAGTGCTACCCGAGAATAGGTTTCCTTCTTCGACGTGGAATCTGGGTACCGGTGTGAAGCGGCAAAGGCGGACGAACTATCTCTCCATCCGGCGCAACTCCGGCGGAACCGCGGAAGAGTGATCCTTTGAAGGTAGTTGGAATAATCTATTCAGACTTGGGTAACGAACCTCTCCACTCAAGTGTGATTCCCTCCTTGTATTCTAGTGGTTGGAACGATTTTTGCGTTGGATTTGAATCGTTAGATTCTTCGTGGTTTCCCTTTTGATTTGCACCTCCCTTAATCGCGTTGTTTTCCGAAAGGGTTTGGCGAACCCCGTAGTTTTGTTGGGAGAGAACTACCATTTCTCGATCGCACTTTTTGGTAGACTCTTTTGGTATAACCTCGCTTGTCCGGACCGGGTGGGTCCCTTTGCCTTGGGAGAACATCGACCAATAGTCGTTTGTTCAACCTTTCAGCGGTGTGGCTACCGTGCGTTGATAAACTAAGATATTTTGCTTGCGAGTGCGCTGCGGTTAAAGCTTGTGTGAGTGCAATAGTGGAGTTAGTGAGGCGTCCGCTTTATTCCCCTAGTCCTTAGTGTGTCTACGGTAGAGGCCTACATCAATTTGGTATCAAAGCGAGGTTCTTGTCAATTTTTTAATTGACACCCTCCCCTATTTTTTTTTTGCACGTTACCCCGCACTTCTGTATGCACGTTTGTTGTCAAAAATCACAAAAAAATTTTATTTCTGGTCTGCCAATAGCGGTGTAGATTTCTTATTTTTCAGCAAAAAAATCCAAAATTTTTTTTTAATAACCCTCATTTTATTTCCAGTAAGAAAATTAAAAAAAAATTTATTTTTGTTTAATCGTCAAGCTGGATTAAATCATTATGTGGTTTATCTAAGTCTGTTATCTTCACTTGTGTATGCGCACTAGGCTAGGTACGGAATATCCTCCGTCGTCTTCTAATATGGATGATGACCGGGGTGAGGGTCGTGCCATCACAGAGATTGAGGAACTCCGTCAGGATTTCACGGAGCAGATGACGGCTATTAGCGAGGCACTTCACGTAATGGGATTACAACAAGGGGCACCCCGTAATCAACCCGCTCACCAACGGGTGGGAGAAAATCACAATCCTTACCCCCACCCTCCTAATGAGCACGCTCCTCGAGCAACTTACGAGTTTGATCTTACTCGGGCCGTCCGAGTCAAGCCACCATCCTATGATAGATTGGGAGACCCCCAAGTCTTCCAGGACTGGGTCATGGAGATCGAATGTTATTTCTAGTGGTATGCTCTGAACGACGCGGATAAGGTGCGAGTAGCAAGGATGAAGTTGTTAGGGCGTGTAAAAATTTTTTGGCTAAATGATGAACGCTGTTTGAGGTCGAGAACGGTGCATTGCCCATTGGTTGGGATGACATGAAGGCTAGGCTTACAGAGCAGTACGTCCCCATGTACCACCGAACACAGATGTTCGATGATTTAGCTACCCTTAAACAAGGGACTAGGTCGGTTTCTGAGTACATGAGCCTGCTGAAGGACAAGATGGTTAGGTGTGGCGTGAAAGAGATGCCCGAGGTCACCCTCTCCTGGTTTCATAAGGGACTGAACCCCGACATCCAAGGAAAACTTCTGCATTACGGTCACACCGACTTGCACATCACATTCAACGCTGCCTTAGACATAGAGAAGCGTAATGTGCTTAAGGGTAAGACTCACTCGTTCCAAAAGGGCAAGTCCATCTTAGGACCGCCACCCACCTCCACCTATAAGGACAAAGGAAAATATCAGTCCCCCGACTCGACCTCCATAGTTGTAACAGCTAGGAATAATAGAAACCCCTCTAGTGAGAGAGTCCTAGTTGGTAGGGTCAACAGAACGAATATCACCTGTTTCGATTGCGGGATCCAAGGACACTATGCTAGTGATTGTCCTACTAAACCCAAACCGTTAGCCATGTTAGATTCCACTGGTGGGTCAGACGACCTTACGTATGAGGCGGGATAAGAGAGCGAGTCGGGCGGAGTGCCTAGTGATATGGAGGATGACTCCCATATGATGGTTATGTGGTGTATCCTCGCGACCCCACAAACATTAGACGACTGGAATAGGACGAACATTTTCACGTTGAATTTTAAGAGTGGTGAAAAATTGTGTAGGTTGATCATCGATAGCGGTAGTTGCATGAACGTTATTTCTGAAGTCGCGGTGAAGCGTATGTCACTTGCTGCCGAGCCAGACCCTCACCCTTATATGGTGGCATGGGTAAACAAGTCGTCCCTCCCAGTGTCGAAGCGATGTTTGGTACCCCTTACCGTCAAAGCTTATTCTTTGCAGATTTGGTGTGACGTCATCCCTATGGATGCTTGTCAAGTTTTGCTGGGTCTCCCTTGGTTGTATGATCATGACGTTACCCACTTTGGTCGAGCCAACACTTACGAGTTTAAATTTAATGGCCAAACCATTATCTTTAAACCCACTCCGCCAAAGGATCTTTCGGTCCCCTCCAAGGACACGGCTGTCCCGGTCGAGAAGAAAACGTTGAGTCTGATTGGGAGGAAAGAATTGAGGCGTACTACCTTTATAGATGGTGTCCTCTATGCTTTAGTGTGTCTGCAAGTTAAGGAAGATGCAACAACGTTTGAGAATTTGTCGCCGGCACTGCGAAAACTCTTAGATGAGTTTGTGGACGTGTACCCGGATGAGCTACTGTCTATGTTACCCCCCATGCGGGATATCCAGCATGCCATTGATTTCATTCCGGGCTCCTCATTGCCCAACCTCTCGCATTATCGTTTAAACCCCTCCGCACACTTAGAGTTGGAAACAAAGATTTTGGACTTATTGCAAAAGGGTTTTATTCTCCACAGCATGAGTCCGTGTGCCGTTCCCGCCTTACTTGCCCCCAAGAAAGACGGCTCTTGGAGGATGCGCGTGGATAGTAGAGCCATAAATAAGATCTCTATTAAGTACCGGTTTCCCATCCCTGGCTTGGACGATTTATTGGACATGCTAGCCGGTGCCACGATCTTCTCGAAATTGGACCTTACGAGTGGCTACCATCAGATCCGAATTAAGGAAGGGGACCAGTGGAAAACAACATTTATGTCTAAGGAAGGGCTCTATGAGTGGTTAGTTATGCCGTTTGGGCTTTCCAATGCGCCGAGAACGCTTTCGAGGATGATGACCTATGTCTTCCAACCCTATATGGGAAAATTAATCGTGGTATATTTTGACGACATCTTGGTTTTTATCACCTCCCCGATCGATCACGAGTCACATTTAAAAACCATCCTTACCAGGCTGAGGTCGGAGAAGTTGTTCGTGAATTTTAAGAAATGCACTTTCCATGTGTCCTCGATTGAGTTCCTCGGGTATATCGTTAGTTCTAAGGGAATTCATGTAGATCCCAAGAAGGTGCAAGCCATTAGAGATTTGCCCGAGCCCGCCAACATTCAGGATGTTAGGAGTTTTCACGGGCTCGCTACTTTCTACGGGAGATTTATTAAGGATTTTAGTAGCATTATGGCCCCCATCATCGAGTGCATGAAAAAGGGTGAATTTACATGGACGAACTCGGCTGCTAGAGCGTTCCAATTAATAAAAGCTTGCATGTCGGAAGCCCCCCTCTTGCGACTACCGGATTTTACAAAAGTTTTCGAGTTATCATGTGATGCGTCAGGAGTGGGAATTGGCGGAGTATTGAGCCAGGAAGGCCACCCTATGGGGTATTTTAGCGAGAAATTAGCGGGTCCAAAATTAAATTATTCCAATTACGATCGGGAGTTTTACGCGGTCATTAGATGCCTCCAATCCGATCATGAAGCACTAAGATTTATTAACTCTCAAACTAAGGTCCGTCCTAAGCATGCCAAGTGGGTCTCCTATCTCCAGGAGTACACTTTCATTATCAAGCACCTTAAAGGAACTCTCAACCGTGTAGCTGACGCTCTCAGTCGTGTTTCGTTATTATTATCCACGCAAGAAGTTAATATGATTGGCTTCGATAGGATTAAGGATGAATACGTCCACTGTCCAGATTTCAAGGATATTTATTTCACCACTCAGGACGACTTGCCTACAACCATTACTTCTTTTTATATTGGTGACGGTTATTTATTTCACCATGCGAAGCTATGCATCCCCCGTTTATCCCCGTGGCACTTCATAGTGTGGGAACTGCATAGCGGAGGACTAGGTGGACATTTCGGCTGTGACAAGACGATCACGTTAGTTGAAGATAAGTTCTATTGGCCCGGTCTTAAGGCCATGGTTAGTAAAATCGTGGGAAGTTGTCGAGCGTGCCAATTGGCTAAGGGGAACAAAACAAATGCGGGGCTTTATACCCCTCTTCTGATTCCTTCTATCCCTTGGGAAGACGTAAACAAGGATTTCATTCTCGGCCTCCCAATCACATTTAGACGTCACGACTCTATCTTAGTTGTTGTAGACCATTTCTCCAAAATGGCCTATTTTATCGCGTGCAATAAAACCAACGATGCGTCACACGTTGCACAATTGTATTTTAAAGAGGTCTTTGGCCATCGTGGCGTTCCAAAATCTATAGTTACCGATAGGGATGTGAAGTTTACTAGTTATTTTGGAAGACCCCGTGGAGGATTATGGGCACCAAACTCTTATTCTCTTTAGCTTACCACCTGCAGACGGATTGGCAAACCGAAGTTGTAAACAGAAGTTTAGGTAGTTTGCTCCGATTCCTTGTTTGAGACCACAAGGGTACATGGGACTTTATCCTCCCTCATGCTCAGTTAGCGTATAATAATTCCAAAAATAGGTCCACGGATTTGTCACCAAATGAGGTCGTGCATGGTTATAAAGCACCCGTGCCACTTGACTTGATTCCGTTACCTCCATCTTTTAAGTCAAGTCAATTTGCAAAGGATTTTGCCTCTCACATCCATGATCTGCACAAGCACATAAATGAAATGCTTACCACTCAATACGCATCTTATCAAGTTAATGCCAACGCACATAAGAGAGTGTATCACTTGAAAGTAGGCGATTTAGTCATTGTGCGTCTCATTCCTGAACGGTTGCCTACGTGCACCTTAAAAAAGTTAGCGGATCGGCGAGCGGGACCTTTTTGAATTTTAAAGAGGCTAGGAGAAAATGAATTTCTTTTGGAATTACCAACTGATTGGGGGTATTTCCCCTGTTTTTAATGTTTCGGATTAAACGTCATATATTGCTCCGCCACTTGAATTATCTTCCTGTCCGTTTAGTTCCACTACAGATTCTCATGGGTATGTGGTTGAGTGGGGTAAGGTATCTCTCTCTCCGCCGGTCTCCAACGGAGGTACGCTAAATGTTGATGATATAGATTTTCCCCCTTTGCTTCCTAATGCTTTTCCCAGGTTTGCAAGGACAGCGTTTTGCCAGACAGGATTCTCTAGGATGATGTGTTTCCCACTATAGATGGTGATTTGTGTCGCTACTTGATTTGTTGGCGTGATCGCCCCGCCTCTTATGACTCTTGGCTTCCGGAAGCAGAGGTCGCTCTGTTGGATAATGTTCTTTTACGACAGTATCTTCAAGCCAGCTCATCAATGATGAGTCCTTTCAAGCGGGGGAGGATTGGTGGAGACGACGGCCCCCAAGTTGTTGATGACGACACGCTAATGGACGACCCTCCTTCATCTCCAACAAAGGACTCGCATCGCCATGGCGTTCGTATGGACCAACGCTACAATCTCCGCCCTTGGCAGAAGACAAATATCTAGCTGCACTTCTTCTATTTCTTAGCTTGAGAGCATTTTTCTTTTAGCATGTTTTAAATATTTATTTGGAGTATATTATTTTCATTTGGGCTGCATGTAGCCTTGGAGTGTGTCATTTTAATTTGGACTATATATAGCCAAGACTTGGAGTTAAGCCTATATATAGGCATGTAGTGTTTTGTTTATGCTTTAGTGAATGAAGAAAACTTAAACCCTAATCTTTCCTACTATTCTCCATCTCTCTCTACCTCTCTTAGCCGCCCCCTCCTTCTCTCTCCCCCTCTCACCATTTGGTCAACCCATTCCTCCCCTTCCTATTCCAATCCGCCACCACCCTCCTAGACCTTCCCCAAATCTGGCCTCCCTACTCAACCCTCTACCTTAGCCGCCTCCTCTCCTCCTACTAAACAACCCGAGCCCCACCTCCATAGCTGGCCGACCACCATAACTCCACCACCCGAGCACCACTTTGAAGAACAAGGAAGCCGGCCACTCTTCTCCTCTTTGAGTGCTACCCGAGAAGAGGTTTCCTTCTCCGACGTGGAATATGGGTACCGGTGTGAAGCAGCCAAGGCAGACGAACTATCTCTCCATCTGGCGCAACTTCGGCGGAACCGCAGAAGAGTGATCCTTTAAAGGTAGTCAGAATCATCTATTCTGACTTGGGTAACGAACCTCTCCACTCAAGTGTGATTCCCTCTTGGTATTCTAGTGGTTGGAACGATTTTTGCGTTTGATTTGAAACGTTAGATTCTTCGTGGTTTCCCTTTTGATTTGCACATCTCTTAATCGCGTTGTTTTCCGAAAAGGTTTGGCGAACCCCGTAGTTTTGTTGGGATAGAACTACCATTTCTCAATCACACTTTTTCGTAGACTCTTTTGGTATAACCTCGCTTGTCCGGACCGGGTGGGTCCCTTTGCCTTGGGAGAACATCGACCAATAGTCGTTTGTTCAACCTTTCAGCGGTGTGGCTACCGTGCGTTGATAAACTAAGATATTTTGCTTGCGAGTGTGATGCGGTTAAAGCTTGTGTAAGTGCAATAGTGGAGTTAGTGAGGCGTCCGCTTTATTCCCCTAGTCCTTAGTGCGCCTACGGTAAAGGCCTACATCAGGCTAGCAGCAACAAAAATAGCGGCAACAACAACAGCAGGGGCATCAGCCCTTCATTTTCCGCTCGGCTCTCCAGCACCTGCACAGCGACAATCCACCAAAAAGATGGCAAACAAGGCAACGATCAACATTCAACTGACCAATTTATAACAATCCTACCCCTTTCCCGGGGCAGAGGCATTCCTTCACTATAGAGGAATACAACAATTGATAGATAATATACATATTGTGCTCTCACGGACAAGCAATCCATCAAAAATGTCTGCAACCCGGCCCGACGATCTGTGCTCTCAGGCACACTTTTGGGTACACCGGCGAACCGGGATCAACACCATTGAGCATTTAGTCTTAATGGCGCGCAGGCCTAAGAATCTCATTATGCTACTTACGAAAGCCCAATGCCTTGGCACTTCCTTGTACAACCAACATACCGTAGGTACAGATCCCCCCCCATTGTTCAAATCGCCTTGCCATCACCAAGCACATTGTACTTGCGGCTATAATTAAAGATGCGGGTCGGCTTCACCTTTCCTATTCGGC
The DNA here is from genome assembly GCA_039513925.1 of Platanthera zijinensis. NCBI lineage: Eukaryota > Viridiplantae > Streptophyta > Magnoliopsida > Asparagales > Orchidaceae > Platanthera > Platanthera zijinensis. The sequence goes on along the minus strand of CM077084.1, from coordinate 200,909,281 downwards.
ACGATGCCTTTTAGAGCTCGCACCACCCAATCGCCATAACGTCCGCCAAGGAATGGAGTCACATTAGCCACACTGTTCGAAAAGGACTAGCTTCATTGTCCATCAAGGACTGGCTACATCGTAGTACCATCACAAACAACACAAGGGCATTTTCCTGGAGTTCCACAATCCAGTACTTCATACTACTCCCCTTCATAGGCACAACCCAATGACCCCACTAACTACACGAGTATAGGCGGACTCTTCTCTGGTGCGTAAATGCAACATCACCAATCCAGAACAATTTGTCAAGATGCGCTTAATACAACACGCCTATCCCGTACTACACACTTCCGGGTCAATATGCTGACTCAATAGGTGATAGCAACTATCAACCAATCGGAATCACTCACTCATTCCACCTTTTGTTGGAGAGGATTCCATACTCATGCATAAAGAAGGACTTCACATGTACAAGAAGGAAGATCGTTACCCTTGTCGATCTCTTATGAGCCATCAAAAATCTGGCCGGTTGGAAAGCACCGTAGCAACTTTGCCTCCACTAAACTAGCCTCGGATCTCGAATCGGACTGCGGGAGCACTACCAAAGCCTTGCTCTTCTCCTCCTTCTCATTCCTCCAAGCTCTCTCTCATTCTCTCTTGATAAGAATGAGAGAAGAGGCAAACCCTCAGTCTTATCACTGTAGGAAAGCACCTGGGCCATTGGATCAAAATAGAAATAATTGGATGGCCGAGATCTGCCCAAAAGTCCAAATTTGACTTGACAAGGCTTGAGACACGCCCGTATCCCAGGCCGTGTCCCCATAGTGGTGTGCAAACCGACTCACTTTGAACCAGAACATGGGCTCCAACACGCCCATGTCACAGGGAAGACATGCCCGTGTCAACTTTGATACGGCCATGTGACTGGCCGTGTCACCTTTTCCACAAGGGCCCAAATCACTCGAGAAGTACATGGCAAAGGCACACGCCCGTGTCCATGGCCGTGTGCCCAACACGCCCCTATGACACGCCCGTGTCACAGGCCATGTTCCACACTCAACTCCACTGAACGCCATTCAACTCAGTGCCACTCAACGCCACTCAACACCATTTGGTATTCACCCGAGCAGGACACGCCTTGGTACACGCCCGTGTCTCAAGCCGTGTCGCCTCTCGACAATCGTCTACTTTGCTATCTCGAGAACTCGAGTCGACGTATACAGAAAAGGAAATGCCCTGGGACACGCCCGTGTCCCAGGCTGTGTGCATTGGACACGCCCTGGGACACGCCTGTGTCCCGAGCTGTGTAACCCAGCCTGACTCCATCTTAAGATTTTTGGGGTGTTACAACCCGAGCCCCTCCTTCTCCAAACCGAGCCCACTCACTTCCTTGCCACCCACAACCGACCACCTAAATACCTCCACCATCAAAGAACCCGACCCCTCTTCAACCTCATCAATATTGGTTATCCCCTTCACTACTAACCCTACCACCTCCTTCACCCTCCCATAAAACTGACTACCCTCCTCCTTGAGTAAATCGGCCAAGGCAAAGGTTGCCTCCTTTTGGACTCCAACTCCAGCGTGAAGAGACGAAGGCGGTCAAGTTTTTCTCCTTCCGACGTGACTCCGGCGGAGCCATTGAAGAAGCAATCCAAGTTGAGAGAAATCGGAATCACCCATTCTGATTGGGTAACGAATCCTTTCAACATTTTGTGTGTTTCTTTTCCTAGATTAATTTGTGTGGTGGATTTTCTTAGCATTAATTTGGATAGCATTGAACAAATTGTGGTTATCTTTCATTGTTTGTAGCTTATTATTTATTTCATTTTCATTCGAAAAGGTTTGGCGAACATTCATTTTCTTTTGTTTGGAGAGATTTACCCTTTCCGTATTGTATTTTATTCGGTATATCTCTTTTGGTACAACACCGCTCGTTCGGACCGTATAGGTCCCTATAGCCGGAAAGAACAATTGCCTATAGCCCTTGTTCGATCCTAATTGGTTTGGCTACCCGTACGCTAGTATAAAATTGATGACATTAATTAAGTGGTGCTGCATAGAACGAGTGTGTGAGTAAAGAATTTTGTTCGTAGAGGGATATTCGTGTGCGCCCGTAGATATATTTTGGTGTCAACGTGCAAGCCTGCAACAATTTTGTATTAGAGGGAGGTTCACGTCAATTTCCTAATTTGCACTCTCCCCCACTTATTTAGCACGTTAACACGCACTTTGTATGTAGGTCATTTTGCCAAAATTAACAACAACAAAATTCATGGTCAGCCAATAATGTCCTAACATTTTATTTTTTCGCAAAATTCATAATATTTTTTTTTAATAATCTCATTGTTATTTCCTGCAAGAAAACAAAAACAAAATTTTTTATCCTAGTATTAGGCGGGAACAATTCGTTCTTTCAAACATGTTAGTGGGCCATAAGCGTTTCTCCTTGCTTGTGCACCAAAAAATCTAGAGATCGAGTTTTCTCTCCGGTTCTCACTTATATGGCATTCAACGTTAATGTTTCCAATCATCCCCAAGCTTATACACACACTAAGATTTTCACCTACAATGGATATGGGGTCCAAAGTATTTTAGAGACTGGCTTAAGTTGGTAGAAACCTATTTTGATTATAATAAATTGGGCGACTCCCAAAAGGTTAATGTAGTCCGAGAACGGTTTAGAGGTCGAGCCCGCGTGTTTTGGCTTAACGAAGGGCGTGGAGTTGGTAGCTATCAATATGCTTGGCCCCACATGCGAAGAATATTCTCGGAGAAGTTTGATTCCCCCTACCACCTTACTAATAGCTCGACATCCGTAAGCTAGTATAGTTATGGAACCATATCCAAACCTAACCTTGGGAATGGCATATTCCCTCAGGAAAGATCCATTCCCCAGGGTAGTAAAGTTATATATAGCACACCTGCAACCACCTATAGAGGAAAGGAAATAGTGAAGTCCCCTATCCCGAGTTCGGTACATGTGACTGCAAGGACTGCCATGAGCCCGCGGAGTAAGAGTAGTCCTATCTGTGGGGGCAGGCAGATGATTATGACATGTGAGTCTAGCGGTGAATCTAACAATGGCTTTATAGAGCATCCTACCCCTATTACGCCTATAGACCCTTTTGAGCTTCCCTTGAATTGCCTGATCTAGTCGTTGACTCCCCTGATAAGTCTAAGCTAGTGTCTGGGATTGAGCCCTTCACTGAGGACAAGGCTGATTTCGCTGATGCTTTTAGTGATGCTGAGGAGATTGGTTATCCTAGTGACCTTGATGTGAATTTCTCCCCTTAGGAATCATCTCCACTCCCTTTCGACGATATTTTTGAGGCGTCTATCGTGATTATCATGGAGTCTTCTATGGACCTAGTGTTGGTAGATGTCCCATCAGTGTTAGAAGAGTCACCTTGGGATGGATTTTTATCATGGGATCATCTTAGTGATGCACATCCGGGACATAGTTCATTGATATTATCGTCTTTGCTTGAGGTTCAAGCTAATTTAGATTCTCCTCGGTATTCTATTTGCTCAATCCTCTATCTTTATTTTGACGATGTACCAACATCATGGGAAGATTTGGCTAGCAACGAAAGTGTTGTATTGGAAGATTTGCCTCTTGTGGGAAGGTTATTTTTTGATGACGTTAGCACTGAGGACCTAAAAGGCAGTTCCTTAATATTATCTCCTTTGCTTGAAGCCAAATATGGATTAGAAATTGTGTCAGGTTCAATTTCTCCTACTTCTGAGACCATTACTGATACTGATTTGGATGAAGTATCTAGTCGGTTGGAAGACATTTTGGCATAGTTTGTAGAGTCATCCTGTGATGAATATTTATCTGAGAGTGAGTTAGGTCATGACGATCCAGTTAAGTTTTTCTGTGAGGACGAATCTACCGTTTGATCTTCCTTTTGATTTTGATGACTAGCACCCAGAGGAATTTTCTTGGACGTTATATCCGTATTTTGACGGTGAATATGACTTAGCTCCTCCTCTGGCATAAACCATGCTTACTCTCCCTCCGGTTCACTTAACTCGATTAGATGACTTGCTTGGGCTGGAGATGGTTCTTTTTAGTCTGAGATATATTGATGTGCCCATTTTGGAGACTGCTTCTGACTTGGATGACGTTAATTATAAAATTAGAACTGCGACTTGGATGACTATGAAAATCATCTTCGATTTTAAGGCTCTCGTACCCCCAGATTTAACCTCGTTACCCTCTATTTTCTAGTTTAGTCACATAGCGTATGGTTTCACTCCACACAGTAGTGAGATATTTATGTGCACTTGTAATAAATTACTCTATATAGTTGCGACTTATGATTATTTATAAGCTTGTTGTTTGATGAATGAGATTGTGCATGGATTTAAAGCACAAGTGCCTTTTTACTAGATTTCGTTTCCACTCTCTGATAATCCAAGTCAAATAACACTAGTTTTTGCCTCTCATGTTCAAAAATTATATAAGCACAATAGTGAAGAGCTAGCCATACAAATTATATTTTATCAATTTCATGCTAGTTTACATAGAAGATCTTCTCCCTATATGATTTTCGATTTAGTTTTGGTGCGTCTTGTTCCTGAACGGTTGCCTTCGGGCACTATAGAAAGTTGGCGAGTTGGTGAGCTGGACCTTTTTCGGATAGTAATGAAATTAGGAGAATACACATATCATTTGAAGTTTTCCACTGATTGGGGTATTACCCCTATTTTTAATGTTTCTAATTTAACGCTATATGTTTCTCCACCACTTGAATTATCTAGCTTTCCGTTTGGGTCCACTTTGTTTTCTTATGGTTTGGGTAGTGAGCTTGTGCTTGGGTCGTTCTCTTCATCGGTCTTCAATGGAGGTATGTTTGTTGTTGCTGTAGAAATTTGTATTCCTTTATTGCCTAATGCTTTTCCAAGGTTCCCAGGACCATCTTTTTGCATGACAGGATACTATAGGGTGAAGTGCTCTCCCCAACATTTGGTGATGTTTGCCACTACTTGATTCGATGGCGTGATTGACCGGCCTCTGATAACTCTTGGATTCTTGGATCGGAGGTGGCTCTGTTTGATTGTCGCTCTCCTGCGTTGGTGCATTCAGACCAACTCATCGGTGATGAGTACTTTTGAGCAGGGGAGGATTAATGGAGACGACGGATCGCAACATTTTAAAGACGGCAACGACGTGCTTACGGATGACTATATGGAGCATCGCCATAATATCCGTCCTAAACGCAAACCAATATATTAATAATTAATAATAATTTATTAATTATTATTATTAATTATTAAATCATTTTTATGTTTTCTTTTATTTTAGCATTTTTATTTTTATTGCATTTAAAAAATTCATTTAATGATGGGTGCTTATAAACATCATAGGTTGTTTTAATTATTACACTTCTTGTATTATGATGGGTGCATATAACCATCATAACTTTCATTTTGAATTTTGAATGGAGGGAGATTGAGTGGTGTAGGATATATATAGCCATGTTATGAAGGAATAATTAGAGAATGAAATAGAAGAAAAAAATCCCCCTAAAAATCTTGTGAAGATTTCCTTCCTCCTCTCCTCTCCTCCTCTCCTTCCTCGCCCAAATTTCAGCCCTCCTTGTCTCCCTTCTCTATCTCAGCTTCTCCTCCTCCTCCTCCCTCTTCCAAAGAGCACCACCCGAGCCCCTCCTTCTCCAAACTGAGCCCACTCTCATTCTTGCCACCAAAAACCGACCAACAAAACACCACCACCATCAAAGAACCTGACCCCTCTTCAATCTCGTCAAAGTCGGTCATCCCCTTCACTACTAACCTGACCACCACATTCACCCTCCCAAAAACCCGACCACCCTCCTCTTTGAGTAAATCGGAAAAGGCAAAGGTTGCCTCCTTGTGGACTCCAACTCCGACATAAAGTGACGAAGGCGGCCAAGTTTCTCTCCTTCCGGCGTTGCTCCGGCGGAGCCATTGAAGAAGCGATCCAAGTAGAGAGAAATCAGAATCACCCATTCCGATTATGTAACAAATCCTTTTACATTTTGTGTGTTTCTCTTCCTAGATTAATTTGTGTCGTGGATTTTCTTAGCGTTAATTTGGATAACATTGAATAAAACGTTGTTATCTTTCATTGTTTGTAGCTTCTACTTGATTTCATTTTCATTCGAAAAGGTTTGAAGAAACTTTGTTTTCTTTTGTTGGTAGAGATCTACTCTTTTCGAATCGTATTTTATTCGGTAGATCTCTTTCGGTACAACACCTCTCGCTCGGACCGTGTATGTCCCTTTAGCCAGAAAGAACATTGGCCAATCGCCCTTGTTCGATCCTAATTGGTTTGGCTACCCATACGCTAGTATAAAATTGAAGACATTAATTATGTGGTGCTGCGTAGATTGAGTGTGAAAGATAGGGGGATAGATCTTAACTTTATTCTAATCTAGAGTTAATATATAAAAAGTCACAACATAAAGATAAAGATGGAAAAAGCAAGCACATAGATGGCACAAGGATTATAGTGGTTCCCCAACACTGGTACATCCACTCTTCTACCACCCTTGCAGGAATCCACTAATAGGTTTTGATTAGGTGACTGCCACCTTTGAGCTTTTGATCAGATGCTCAAAAACCAATCTCAAGTTTTTTGATCAGGAGACTTGCAACCAAGCTATCTTTTGAAGGGAGTTAAAACCTTGAATAGTGGGGTGGGAAAGAAAGTGATGTTAGTCTTCTCTATTCTCAAAAGCAACTTTGAGAAGACTTTCTATGGATTTCAGATGGTGTCAAAGCTCCCCCTGAGATGTAGAGTTGTTCAGGAAATGGAAGCTTTGCTTCAGGAGTGTGTAGGTCTTCAGATTTGATGTTGCTCTCCAGCAAGCTTCTAGACTGATATAGAATTTATTGTCTCTTGGAATCCTGAAGCAGATGATGAAGAAATCTGTGAGAAACCGAGCTATGTTGTTCTTCACTGATTACTAATTATTATTGTTTCTCTTTCTTCTCTCTCACTGCTTCATCCTTTTTCTGCCTTTTTTGTTCTGTAACAAAATATCTCTATATATGTCTGAACATGATTCAAACATTTGAATTTACTTTGACTTTAATGATTGACTCATTTCCGAGAAGGGAAAGAGCCTTGGGAGTTAATTAGCTTTTAATCCATATTTAATGCTCCCCTTCAACGACTATATTCAAACGAGAATATATGTTATTAAATCTAAGAATCATAAAGCCTGCAATTAAGGTCTTAATTAATTCTGCCAGTTATAAATAAATCTGTCTTAAAAACTTCACAGATTTCGTCGACCTCAGTCTGCTATTCGTCGACCTCAGCTGAGAGATAGTCGACCAAATTAATTTTTGCGTCGAGCTGAGATTCTGTCTTGAGATCAGCGATCGTCGACCGGAGCTCAGAGAACGTCGTGCTAAACATAGAGATACGAATCTGAGTTTCGTCGAACTCAGTTAAACTATCGTCGAATGCAGCTTTAAGATTGTCGAGCTCAATTCCTGCATTTGTCAAGAATAGTTTCTGCTTGATTTCTTTTCTGCAACATTTCTCTCGAGTTCTTTTGAGGAAGACCTAAAAATAATCCTATGACCCTGATAATACATTTTGGGTCTATCTAAAAACACCCTAATAGTATTCATTGCCCAAATCCTTACTAGGGTTCCAATAATCTCCCACTATTCGGGTGAGGATACTATTTACATGAAAGGAATACAAAACAAATTTAAAATGGGTGCTTTGAAACAAAAACAAAGTTTTGAACTAAAAAATAAGAGTAAAACTTTTGATAGGCTCTGTACTTGTTCTTTTCGTATCTTTAACTGAGCATATTTCAGATATGTTGCTCTTGCTGTATTCAACAATTTCCTTGATATCATCCCCCTGATTTCTGACGAATTGAAACTGCTGTTGTTGTATCCTTTAAAGCAGTCTCCCCCTATACAACTAAACCTCTACTGAATGGTCTTTTCCTGAAATAAGGGGTTAGGAGTTCAGGACCCAGATTATCTTTGGTCCTAATTCTTTTTCATAATAATTAGATTTAAAAGAACATACAGGTTGATCTTTGTAACCTAGAGGGTGAAATTTCCTAGAAAGGATGAGCCATTAGGTAAAAGGATTGATAAATTTTTAAGTTAGATTATAATTTTCCAAAGATTAAAAATTTTTGTTTTCAAATTCTGAGTTCGACGGAAAATAATTTCGTCGACCTGAGTTCGACGAAGGGAATCGATTTTGTCGATCTCGATTCACAGAATGATAATTTCTATTTTCTGTGTTCTACGATCTTCGATCTCGGTTCGATAAAGCAAATTTCTTTCGTCGATCATAATTTCCAGACAAGTTAAAATCAAAATCTCTGTTCAGAGTTCGTCTTCTTGAGTTCGACGAAGAGTGTTGTTTTCGTCGAGCTCCGTTCGACGAATTATGTTAAACATAAATTTTCTGAAAATTTTAAAATGTTTTTGGTAAAAATTCCGTTATATTGTCTCAATCTATTATCTTTTCTTTGTCTTTAACTGTTTCTAAAGAAGCTAATTATTCAGAAACATTTTTTAAATCTTTTTTAAAATTTTTGTTTTCAGAAGATAAATTATACACTTTCTCTTTGAGAAGTATTATTTCTTTCTCAGGTTGAATTAAATCATTGCATAAAATTTTAAAATCTACTTTAAAATGTTCTGAAGAGAAATGAAAGGAAGAGATAACCTGATCATTTTTTGACTCTACTTCTGATTCAAATTCTTCATCATAGCTACTGCAAGATGCATTGACTGCCATCAGGCAGAATTCTCTTTCTCTTGTTTCTTCTTCATCCTCAATTGTACAGGATGAAGCTTAAGAGTCACTCCAAGTATCAGCATCAAATTTTCTATTTTTAGCTGATCCAGCAACCATTGCTATGAGAGAGTCCCAGATTTCTTTTGCTGAAATACATTTGCAACTCCTTCAAAAATATCATCAGACATTGATTGAGCAAGAATGTTCATTGTTTGTGCATCAACCATCTTTAGCATTTTTTGGGCTTCTGAGTCTGCAGATAGAGTAGGGGGAACTGATAAAATAGAGTTGTAAATGGCTTCATCAATAGAGTTCATAAACAGCCTAATCATTGCCTTCCATAGTGCAAGCTTATCCGGATTGCACTTAGGAGGTCCAGTGCTTGAATATTTTTCATTTTGTGCCATGAAAAACTCTTAAGAAATATAAGATCTATCAGATCATTTTGGTTTAGGTGTTAGCCTGCACAACCAAAGAAACGACCCTCTGATACAAATTGGAAGAGAGGAGGATAGATCTTTACTTAATTCTAGTCTAGAGTTAATATATAAAAATTCACAGCACAAAGATAAAGAAGGAAAATGCAAGCACACAGATGACACAAGGATTATAGTGGTTCCCCAACCTAGGTACATCCACTCTTCTACCACAATGGTAGGAATCCACTAACAGGTTTTGATCAGGTGACTGCCACCTTTGAGCTTTAGATCAGGTGCTCAAAAGCAGATCTCAAGTCTTTTGCTCAGGAGACTTGCAACCAAGCTAACTTTTGAAGCGAGTAAAAACCCTGTACAGTGGGGTGGGAAAAAAGTGATGTTAGTCTTCTCTATTCTCAAAAGCAACTTTGAGAAGACTTTGTGTGGATTCCAGATGGTGTCAAAGCTCCCCCTGAGATGTAGAGTTGTTCAGGAAATTGAAGCTTTGCTTCAGGAGTGTGTAGGTCTACAGATTTGATGTTGCTCTCCAGCAAGCTTCTAGACTGATATGGTATTTGTTGTCTCGTGGAAGCCTTAAGTAGATGATGAAGAAATCTGTGAGAAATTGAGTTATGTTGTTCTTCATTGATTGCTAATTGTTATTGTTTCTCTTTCTTCTCTCTCACTGCTTCATCCTTTTTCTGCCTTTTTTGTTCCGTAAAAAATATCTCTATATATGTCTGAACATGATTCAAACATTTGAATTAACTTTGACTTTAATGGCTGACTCATTTCTGAGAAGGGAAAGAGCCTTGGGAGTTAATTAGCTTTTAATCCATATTTAATGCTCCCCTTCAACAGCTATTTTCAAACAAGAATATATGGAATTAAATCTGAGAGTCATAAATCCTACAATTAAGGTATTAATTAATTCTGCCAGCTGTAAATAAATCTGTCTGAAAAACTGCATAGATTTCGTCAACCTTAGCCTGCTATTCGACGACCTCAGCTCAGAGATCGTCGACCTGAATAATCTTTGCGTCGAGCTGAGATTCTATCTTGAGATCAGCGATCGTCGACCGGAGCTCGGAGATCGTCGAGCTCAACTCAGAGATAGAACTTTGAGTTTCGTCGACCTGAGTTTGACTATCGTCGAACGCAGCTTGATGATTGTCGAGCTCAATTCCTGCCTTTGTCAAGACAGATTTCTGCATGATTTCTTTTCTGCAACATTTCTCTGGAGTTCTTTTGAGGCAGACCAATAAATAATCCTATGACCATCACTATACATTTTGGGTCAATCTAAAAACATCCTAATAGTATTCCTTGCCCAAATCCATACTAGGGTGCCAACAGAGTGTGCGAGTGTAGAATTTGGTTCGTAGAGGGATATTGTGTGCATCCATAGATATATTTTGGTTTAAACGTTCAATCCTGCATCATGATGAGTATGAAATTAGCTTGAATGCTTGAGAAGATGGAGATAACGTTGGTGTATAAAAATTATTCTGAGGAGTATATTGAGTATCTATCTGCCATCAGTATAATATGCGATATTCGAGATAAAATTCAGGCAGAGCAGGGGAAGGATTCTGCTCTGGGGCCTATGATTAAGTCAATTCAAAATGGAACCACGGAGGAGTATACACTAAGGGACGACCTCGTGCATTTTTGATGCCGACTCTACATTCCCAAGGGCAGGGAAATCTGGTAAGTCATATTGAGAAAGCAACATTTCTCCTAGTATTTGGTGCACCCCGAGATTTCCAAGATGTATAATGACTTGCAAAAGACCATTTTCTGGTCGAGTATGAAGAGTGCGGTCAAGAATTTTGTTACACACTATGAGGCTTTTCAGAAGGTGCAGTGCAAGTGTAACACCCTTATCCGCCACATGGCATATAACAGTAGGTCCGGCCGAGGCCCAACTTCATATCCTACAGACAGACCGAAGGTTTATAAAAATAACTTTCCTGGGCCGAACAGGGCTATTGACATGCCCGTGTAATAGCCCGTGTTCCACACTCGCCATAATCCTGTAAACACAGAACAGGACACGACCTCAAACACATCTTGGGACACGCCCTTGTCAAATATGGACATGCCCGTGTCGTAGGCCGTGTGACCCAATCGACGTTGAAATCATCGCATCCCGAACAATATACAGTCATGTGACATGCCCGTGTCACGAGCCGTGTGTTAGACACGCCTTTGGACATGCCTGTGTCCCTGGCCGTATAACTGACTCGACACAGCCCGACCTAATACAGAGTAGGACACGTCCCTTGACACGTCTGTATTACAGGCCGTATGCTCGACCTGGCTTGAATCCGAGGATTTTCGATTGCATTTCATCGACCTCAGGAATGACACGACCCTGGACACGCCCGTGTCATATGTCGTGTGAACCAAATCAAGCACAAAATTGGCCTTAGAATGCAAACCATTCCTTAATGAGTTTTGGGGCATTACAATTCTCTCCCTCTTAAAATAATTTCGTCCCAAAATTATAGAATGGAAGAGATACACAAAATTAAACGGTACCTGAGTGAAATAACTCGGGATACTACTCTAGCATGGTATGCTCTCGCTCCCACAAAAGCTCCTCACGACCGCAGTTGTCCCATCGGACTTTTACCATCCTGATATCATTGTTACGAAGTCGCTTCACTTCAATGTCCTCAATGAGAACGCGCTTGACCTTCGTCGTCAACCCACTATCAACCGGTATCTGATTTCTGCAATCACTTGCGAAGGCTCTTGCACTGCATTTCACAACACCGATAAATGGAATACGTCATGTAGACCACTCAGTTCCACTAATAACTTTAGTCGATAAGCCGCTCACAAATTCGCTCTAGAATCTCAAACAGTCCAAGTTACCTCAGGCTTAGCTTCTTCAAGCATTGTGTTGGAACACCCTATTACTAATTTGGGCAAGGATCACTATGTTTTTAGGAAATCAGTTTGACCTAGATGTATAGTTGAAAAGGTCAAGTTAGAATGAGTCTAGGGCTTAGAACTTTAGTTTGAAGCTGCCCCCAGGACCATTCAAGGATCAAGACATAGAGCTGAGACAAAGACATTTTTCGTCGAGCTCAGGTCGACGAAACGTCGAACTCCGTTCGACAATCTCTGAGCTCAACTCTACTAAGTCGTCGAACTCCGGTCGACGATCTTCGAGCTCAGATAAACGATCTGCCTTCAGCTTGTTTCCAAGTCACTGAGCTCCGGTCGACGATCTTCGAGCTACGTTCGATGTTTTCTGTCTGATGTTCAAATCCAATCTCTGAGCTCAGTTCGACGATCGTAGAGCTCAGATCGACATTTTTCTGAGATATCGATGACTTTAAGGATTCAAATTCAGTCAGGTTTTGGAATGTTTTTCAAATTCTCTCAGCATTTATTTCAAGAGATTTGTTAGCCGTTTTCATTTAATCTGGAGCAAGTTTCAAGGGATTTTTCAGAGAATTTTTATTGGACTTTCCTCCAGAAGACAAAATATTTATGGAAGACATTTATGACTGCTAACGGCTATCTTGGACAGAGGGTCATCAGAGAATAAAATATCCAACAGCAGATCAAGAGAAGAATGACACACAAACACTCAATACAGACATACACAGATAGTGAGATCAACTCAGAGAAAAAATCAAGTGATCATTCCTGAAGAGTTAGATTGAAAATTAGCATACTAAAAAGTGTTCATAGTTTCAACATCAAAGACTCCAGACACCAAATATTTCAGCCTCTGCTGAAATCATCTTCTGCTGGAGATCTGAAGCTTCTGAAGGCCTATCACCCTAGCAAAGCTCTCACTCTTGAACCATCTACATCTCAGGGGGAGCTTTGACAACACAATCAATCCACTATATCTTCTCTCAGTGATTGAAACAGAGAAGAAAACTTCACCTCTTCCTATTTCTTTTCCTGCTGTAAAAGGGTTATCAAAACTCCCTTCAAAAGTTTTGAATCTGGTTCTGAGAGCCTTGTCAAAACTCAGTGGTGGCAAGACACCTTATCAAAAAATCTAGATTTGGTTTTTGAGCACCAGATTAAAAGCTGATTGGTGCCAGGACACCTGATCAACTCATCCCGAGTGATTCCAACCAAGGGTGGTAGAAGAGTGGATGTGCCCAGGTTGATTGGGCAACCACTATAGCTTCTTGTGTGTATTCTTTGCTGTGTGCTGTGAATCTTTTGTTTTATTATTACTTCTGTTTTATTGCTGCAGCACAATACACATACTATATTAACTTAACTCTTCCTCTGCATAGTTTTATTTTGAAAAATTATTTTAACAAACTCTATTCACCCCCCTCTAGAGTTAGATTGATCTTATCCTCCACTTTCAATTAGTATTAGAGCGAGGTTGGTTGTTCATATAGGCTAACACCTGAACCAAAAGATCCTTGATAAGATCAATCCTTTAAGAGGGTTATTTTCATTATATTTAATTTTATATAAAGACATGGCACAAAACAAAGATTATGCAAGCACCAGACCTCCAGTGTGCAATCTATCCAAGTTTGCACTTTGGAAAGCTAGGATTAAACTTTATATGAATTCTATTGATGAAGATATATTTAATTCTATTTTGACAGTGTGCCCAAGTTCACCAGCAAGCTCTAGTACAAATGTTGTTCCACCTCCTTCAGAAACAGATGCTGAAATAAAGAAGTGGAAGACTGCAGATGCCAAGGCCATGAATATCTTAGCTCAGACAATGTCTGATGAGATATTTCAGAAGGTAGCTGAATGCAACTCAGCAAAAGAAATTTGGGACAAACTTTCTGAGATTGTCTCAGGATCTGCTGATGAGAGAAAAGACAAAAGATCACATCTTATATCCCAATATGAGAACTTCAAGAAAAGAGAAGCTGAGTCAGTTGCAGACATGTACAACAGATTAAGTCTGATTGTCAATGAGTTAAGACTCTGGATAAAGAAATCTCATTGACTGAGCTGAATGACAAAATCCTAATGTGTTTCCCCAGCACTTGGGATTCAAGAATCTGGCAAATCAAAGAAGCCAGAAGTCTAAATGAGATTACCACTGAAGCTCTCCTGGGCAAGCTCAAATCTTATGAGCTGCTCATTAAAAATAGAGAAGAAGAATAGAAGGCTGCCTCACCAGCCACAAGGAAAGAAAAGACAATAGCCTTCAAAGTTGTTGAGGACCTGCCTGAAGAAAAGGTCACAGACAATGAGGAGCTACTCAGCTTATTGGCCAAAAGATTCTACAAAATGGCCAGAAAAGACTTCAGAAAGATATCATACAAGGGACATGATAAGCCAAGGTATGATAAATCAAATAATAACAAAGAAATTATATGTTTTGGTTGCAGGAAACCAGGCCATATTGTGCCTGACTGTCCAGAAAACAAAAGCAAGGACAAGAAAGATAGAAGAGAAAGAAGAAAGGAGAAAGACTTTAAGAAGAACAGCTCAGATAAACCCTCCTCCAGCAAGAATAAACATACAAGGAAGGGTTTGTTGCTGAGACATGGAGTGAAACTGAAGAGGATTCTTAAGCTTCATCCAGCTCCAGTTATGATGAGGATGATGCTGATGAAAAGGAATTTTGCATGATGTCAATCAATGCCTCTCAAACAGATTCAGAAGCAGAAGAGTCAGAGTGAGATTCAGAAATTCAACTAGAAGAAGACCAGGTAATCAATTCATTTGATTTCATTTCTGTGGACTTTAAACATGAGTTTAAAGTACTATGCCTAGATCTATTAGAGTCTGAGAAGGATATCATTTCCCTCAGAAAACAAATGCCTAAGTATAGCACTTTAAAATCAGAGAACCTCAAACTCTCTTAAGAGTTAGAATGCTATAGGGAGCAGATAGCTTCACTGAAAAGTGGACTATCCAAGGCAAAGCAGTTTGAAGAATCCCTTAATGGGAGAAGCATCAAACTGATAGATATCACAAGCACAGTGAACTCTAGACTTAATAGTACAATGGGATTGGGAGCTTCATCTAGCCAGCCTATAGTTCTGACAACTCCAATCAAATTTATCTCTGATAAAGGGAAGGAAGTTGTAGAGGTAGCTAAGAAGAATGCAGATTTGCCAAAGAAAGTTATAGTTCAACAGAATGAGTCGAAAAGAGCTCGACGATCGTCGAACGGCGCTCGACAGTCCAAGAAAAAATCGTCGAACTCAGCTCGACGACACCTGAACTCTGAACTCCAGGACAGCCGATCTTCGAACAGAGTTTGACGATCAGACCCAAGATCGTCGACCTCAGCTCGACGATCGTCGAACAGAGATCACGGCTTTGAACAATCTTTAAAAGGTACATATAGATTCAATCCTAGAAGTCCTACATCCCAAGGTTTCAACCCCTATACTGAATGGATAGTACCTCCTAGGAGATACCATCGTGAAGGTTATAAGAGTCAACCTGGGATGTCTTTCATTTCTGAATTTAAAGGATATTAACCTAGGCCCAAGGTAAACTGGGTCGAAAACATGTAAATTCTTGTATGTACAGGTGAAGACCTATCTAACATCAAACCAACTATGGTATCTGGATAGTGGGTGCTCAAAGCACATGACAGGGAACAAGGACATCTTCACATCCTTTAAAGCCAAGCTTTGACCCAAAGTAATTTTTGGTGATTCAAACTTTGGAACAACAAAAGGATATGGTGCAGTCCAAATTGGAACAGTCACCTTCAAGAAAGTAGCTTATGTTGAAGGACTCAAGCACAACTTGATAAGTATCAGTCAACTTTGTGATGAAGGATATCAAGTGACTTTCAACAAAGCTATATGAAAGGTCAAGTCAGAAGACAACACAACTGTGTTGACAGGTAACAGAAAAGGTAACATTTACTTAGTAGATTTTCATACATCTAAAGTAGATATTTGCCTGTTCAATTCTATATCCAGACCTAATATACTATGGCATAAGAGACTAGGACATATTAACCTTAGAACCATTGCTAGTCTATCCAAGGACAACCTTGTTAGAGGACTACCTTCTGGCCCTTACAAGAAGGAAGGACTTTGCAAGGCTTGTCAATTAGGCAAGCAAACTAAAAACAGTTTTAAGTTACTTAACAAGAGTGATTCACCTAGGATTTTGTATCTGTTACACATGGATCTTTTTGGACCCATTACAGTACAAAGCCTAGGAGGGAAATCCTACACTTTAGTGGTTGTAGATGACTTCTCAAGATTCACGTGGGTGTTCTTTCTGAGGAAGAAGTCTGATAACTTTAAGTGTTTGACAGAGTTTCTTAAATGTATACAGAGTGAGTTCAATACTCATATTGCCCTGATCAGAAGTGATCATGGGACAGAGTTTGATTCTCTTCTTATGCAAGAGTTCTGTCAGAGTGAAGGGATCAGACATACATTCTCAGCTCCTAGAACTCCTCAACAAAATGGGGTAGCAGAAAGGAAAAATAGAACCCTAATTGAATCGGCAACTACATTATTGTCAGATGCTCACCTTCCTCTATCCTTTTGGGCTGAGGCAGTGAACACCTCTAACTATGTACTGAATAGAAGTTTGATACACAAACTGAAGGGCAAGACTCCCTATGAATTGCTCAAAGGGAAGAAACCTAATGTAGATTACTTCAAAATTTTTGGTTGCATTTATTATATTCACAATAATGACAAGAGATATATAGCAAAATTTCAAGCAAAAGCTGATGAAGGAGTGTTTCTGGGATACTCCATGATCAGTAAAGCTTATATGGTTTATAATAAAACTACTCAAAAAATAGAAGAATCTGTCCATATTTCCTTTGATGAAACAAATATGTCTTTCAAGGAGAAGAATACTTCTACCATAGAACATTTGTAGGTACACTCTCTAGCTGAAGACTTGGACAGATTGCAAGTTACTCAAAAGGATGAAAGTAGTGAAGATGAAGAAGCTGCTCAACATCTGGAAGAAAATCTTCTTGAAGAGCTAGTTGTTGTTCCACAAGAGGAAACAACAACACATGGTGAACAATCAACAACCCCTCTTGATTTAGTAACATCGAGAGATTATCCAATCTCCCAAGTGATTGGAAACATCTCAGCTGGTGTGCAAACCAGAAATCAGGTCAACCAAAACCTGATGCACACTTGCTTTCTCTCTCAAATTGAACCTCAATCCATTCAAGATGCAGAGCAAGATCCACACTGGATGATTGCAATGCAAGCAGAGTTGCATATATTTGAAAGAAACAAAGTTTTGGAACTAGTGCCTAAGCCAAAGGATCATTCTATTGTTGGAACAAAATGGGTGTTCAGAAACAAATTGGATGATCAAGGAATTATTGTAAGGAACAAGACAAGGCTAGTTGCTCAAGGATATTCTCAAGAAGAGGGGATAGACTATGACGAGACCTTTGCACCAGTTACAAGGTTAGAGGCCATAAGAATCTTCCTGGCTTATGCTGCTCACAAGGGATTCAAAGTCTACCAAATGGATGTGAAGAGTGCTTTTCTAAATGGGGAGATCAAAGAAGAAGTCTATGTCAGACAACCCCAAGGTTTTGTCTCTCCAACTCATCCTGATTATGTTTTCAAACTGCATAAAGCATTATATGATCTAAAGCAAGATCCTAGAGCATGGTATGAGACCCTAGCATGCTTTCTTCTGGAAAATGATTTTATAAGGGGTAGAGTAGACCAAACTCTTTTTATTAGAACCCATAAGTCCCATACCCTACTAGTACAAATATATATAGATGACATCATCTTTGGTTCTACTGATTCAAACTTATGCAAAAAGTTTTCCAAGCTTATGCACACTAAATTTGAAATGAGTAGCATGGGTTAGCTATCCTTCTTCTTAGGATTGCAAGTCAAACAACATGCTGAAGGCATATTTTTTCTCAAACCAAATATGCAAAAGAGTTGGTTAAGAAATTTGGTATGTCTGATGCATCATGTATGAAAACACCCATGCCTACCAATGTTGTATTGGATGCTGATGAACATGGGAAACCAGTTGATCAGACAACATATAGGGCAATGATTGGCTATTTATTGTACCTTACAGCTAGTAGGCCTGATATAATGTTTGCTACATGTATATGTGCTAGATTACAAGTTAGCCCTAGAGAGTCACAGTTAACTTTAGTAAAGAGAATTCTTAGGTATATTAAAAGCTGTCCAAATCTAGGTCTCTGGTATCCAAAAGATTCAGCATTTGACTTAACTGGATTCTCAGATGCTGATTATGCTGGATGTAGAATAGACAGGAAAAGCAACAGTAGAACTTGTCAGTTTCTTGGTGATAGACTTGTCTCATGGTTTTGTAAGAAACAAACATCTGTGTCAACTTCAACTGCTGAAGCTGAATATATGGCTGCAGGTAGTTGTTGTTCACAAATCTTGTGGATATAAAATCAACTCCTAGACTATGGTTATAACTTAGAGAAGTCTAAAATATTTTGTGACAACACCAGTGCTATTTCCATTGCACAAAATCTAGTCCTCCATAGTAGGACAAAACACATAGAAATTAGGCATCATTTTCTAAGGGATAATGTTGAGAAAAATAAAATTGAACTTCAATATATCCCAACTAATTTGCAAAGGGGAGATATTTTCACCAAGCCTTTGGATGAAAAGAAACACATATTCTTTCTAAATCAGTTAGGCATGTTAGATGGAGGAAGCCTAAAATAAATTACAAGATCTTAAAAGTTAAAAACAGACCAAGATTAGGCTAAAAACTCATTTCTCTTTGTGTCTGTAGGATAGGTTCTGTCTCTGAACTGCGCTTGATGTTTTCCCCAGAAATCGTCGAACTGAGATCGATGTTTTCCCAAAACGTCGACCTGAGTTCAGCGCTGCCTGATAGCTTTAAGCTATCCTTCTTTCTGTTAAGCGGTCGTCGAGTAGAGCTCGACGCTCGTCAATGTCGTCGAACGGAGATCGATGACATTGATACCTCTTCGTATTCCATTAGAAGCCCAAATCGTCGAATAGAGTTCAACGATTTTTCCTTTCCGGCGTCGAACCCTAATATAAAATCATTTCTTCGGCCACCGTTCGTCTTTTACGCTTTCATACTCTCTGCAAATTTTTCTCTTTCCCTCCAAACTCTCTACACTTGGTCGTGTTTGTTCAATCTTTGCAGGTACAAATGGCGGTGTCGGTTGCTGCTCTTTCCAAAATGAAATTTGATACAGGTTTTGACATAGATATGAACTCCTTCGATGAAAGCGATCAGAGGTTCAAAGATATTCTGAATCTTTTCCGAGAACAGCAGTTAGTTCAGTTTATGTCCACCAGAATAAAGATTGCGGCAAATGAAATAAAGGAATGGGTTTTTACTGCAACCAATGAGAATGAAAATACTATTGTCGGCACGATCAACGGGACTCAGGTACCATTGTCCCCTATTCTTCTGACAGAAGTATTCACCTTAAGTACTGGAGATGACCTTATTGATTTGTTTGGAGAAAAATTTTATTCCATATTAGATAGAATGGGTCACTCTGCTGTACAGCCTAATAAGTTGTTGAAAAAGAATCTATCAATTGAATTTCAATTTTTGGCTGATGTTGTGGGGAAAATGCTTCTGGCAAAGCACTCAGCTCATGATACCATCTCAAGGTATCAGCTCTGTTTAATGGGAGCAATAGTTGACAAGAAAAATCTTGATTGGGGAACTATCTTCTTTGACTTGATCAAGAAGAAAATTAACAAAAGTTGTGTCTTTTTTGGGAGGATTCTAGGGGTTTTCCTGCATTCCAGGTGCCCTGAATTACTGGTTTCAAATGGGATGCACATCAATGCATCCAAAAGGCTCACCTATGCCCTTTTCAACAAGTGGGACAGGAAAATTATCAACACCAACAGGGCTGCTGCAGCAACATCTGCTTCATGCAAAAGGACTGTTTCAGTCTCTTCCGCTCAGGTTCCTGCCCTCAATGAGAAACTGCCTGCCTCCTCCTCTGCTCCTCCTTCTCCACCTCCTATTGTTTCTGCCTTACCTTCCTCATCAACCATCAAATCAGCCATCTCCTCCCCCATCACAATTTCATCACCTATTTCATCTCCTCCAGCCACCACCTCAGAACCATTACACCCTCTGTACTACTATCCACCCATTGATTCTTCCATTCCATCTTTCAACATTTTGGATGACTCCTTCATGGATGATTCCCCCTCCTCACCTATTGAGGCTACATCATCCTCCTCATACCAACAGCTCCTCAATGACATCCTTGATCAACCATCTTTCTCACCATGCATCTCCACACCCGTATAATCTATCTCCATAATCCCAATATCTCAACCATCCATCCCTATACCTCCTACCACCACACCATCCACCATTTTGCCAGCAACATCAACTCCTACCTCTACTCAAGCCCATCTTGAGCATGTAGATCTTCCTTCACTGGCAGACAGGATGTATGAGCTGCTAGCCCCAGGCTATCCTCATTGCTGGAGACCACAATGGATCCACTTCTGAAACATGTTAAGGAGCTGTCTGATAGGCTATCTTCTTCCCTCTCTTCTCAGGCAATCCCCTCCTCTTGGTGCCTTGATCCAGTCCTGCCTGAATCAATGCAGGGGGAGATGCCTCATGAAGCTGATGAAGTGCCTGCTGCTGCTCCAGTTCCAGTGTTTACAGTGGACCTCAGGTCACTGTTGAGTGCTTTTGATTCTTTTCATAGAAGATATTTACCTGTTCAGTAAGTTGAAGACCTTACTAAGGCCATTGTGCCTATTTCAGAATGTGATCCCAGTCTGATTGCATCATATGTCAACTCTTTTAAGGCTGAGGATGTTGTTGCTACTGTTTGTATTGCTGCTGCTACTTCTGGATCTACTGACATTGAAATGCTGCCTGCTGATATTGATAATACTGTTGATGAAGAATTGGCTAAATATTTGGAAGTACAAATATCTGAGACTCCTGCTATTTCATCTGCTCCTGATGAGAGTACTACTGTGATTACTACTGTTGTATCAACACCTCCTGCCCCTGTTGATACTATGAAATAAAAAGTTCAAGAGGAATACATCAAAAGTATAGATGATTTGTATGACAGACCACAGAGTTCTGAAAGTGATCAATTCAATACAGAATCTGATAACTCTGCTGGCACTATTGCTAGGAAAAGGAAAGCTAGAAGTATGGCCATGATGAAGGTCCCTCCTGCAAAGGCCAAGGATGTTAATGACATACCCTATTATATTCTACATGACTGCCAGATAACTGAATCTTTGATTCAGTATTCTAAAATCCAGCTAAAGGCCATGAGGAAAAGAAGAAAGTTGGATAAGTATGAGAAAGGATCATCCCAGTTTCAGCCTCCTCCTCCTCCACTAGATTCAGGATCAGGTGGAGGCTCAGCTTCTCAAACCTCTTCTCAAAAGATAAGCTCTTCCTAATCTTCACAGAGATATCATCCCAGAGGGAAATATCAAAGAGGTTATCTGTCTAGAAAGGGATAATAGAGAGATAATCAGAGAGAACACAGGATTCAATCAAGACAACAAAGGGAAGGACAAAGACATATGGACTCAACTCAAGGTCCTTTCCCTTATAAACTCAGAGAAACTGTTGATACAAGGACTTCTACTGCTTTAGAAACCATTAATAGATATGAACTTGGAATCCCTTTTGAAGATCCAGAGAATAATCCTTTATCATGGACTGCTAGGATGAAAGAACTTGCTGCCTTAGATCAGTCGAAGAAGGCCTGAGAGCAAGGAAAAGACACTTCCTACATCACTACCTTGTCAGAGCAAAGGAAGGCAGAACTTGAAAGATATGCTTCAAGGAAGTTCTTTGACCCAGTGGATTACATGAAACTGCATCTTGAGGCTATGGTTCCCAGGCCAAGATCTCAAACCTCCTTAGGTGCAGATGATGACAGAAGGTCAAAGAAAGAGGCTCTCAATCCCAACAGGGAAAGCTTATTTAAGAAAGGAAGTGAAAAGAAGTGATCTCTGTAAGCAGACAGTAAATTCTTTTTAAAACACTTGCTGATATTCTATCTGAATGCTGCTATGCTGCATGTTCTGCTCTATTGCTTTAATATTTTGCTTTTCTGTATTTGCTTTTGTATTTATTACTGAGTTCTGTAAATAGTAATCCTAACCCAAATAGGGGGAGATTGTTGGAACACCCTATTACTAATTTGGGCAAGGATCACTATGTTTTTAGGAAATCAGTTTGACCTAGATGTATTGTTGAAAAGGTCAAGTTAGAATGAGTCTAGGGATTAGAACATAGGTTTGAAGCTGCCCCCAGGAACATTCAAGGATCAAGACTTAGAGCTGAGACAAAGACATTTTTCGTCGAGCTCAGGTCGACGAAATGTCGAACTCTGTTCGACGATCTCTGAGCTCAACTCTGCTAAGTCATCGAACTCCGGTCGAAGATCTTCTAGCTCAGATCAATGATCTTCCTTCAGCTTGTTTCCAAGTCACTGAGCTCCGGTCGACGATCTTCGAGCTAAGTTCGACGTTTTCTGTCTGATGTTCAAATCCAATCTCTGAGCTCAGTTCGACGATCGTAGAGCTCAGATCGACGTTTTTCTGAGAGATCGATGACTTTAAGGATTCAAATTCATTCAGCTTTTGGAATGTTTTTCAAATTCTCTCAGCATTTATTTCAAGAGATTTGTTAGCCGTTTTCATTTAATCTGGAGCAAGTTTCAAGGGATTTCTCAGAGAATGTTTATTGTACTTTCCTCCAGAAGACAAAATATTTATGGAGGACATTTATGACTGCTAACGACTATCTTTGACAGAGGATCATCATAGAATTAAATATCCAACAGCAGATCTAGAGAAGAATGACACACAAACACTCAATACAGACATACACAGATAGTGAGATCAACTCAGAGAAAAAATAAAGTAATCAATCCTGAAGAGTTAGATTGAAAATTAGTATACTGAAAAGTGTTCATAGCTTCGACATCAAAGACTCCAGACACCAAATATTTCAGCCTCTGCTGAAATCATCTTCTGCTGGAGATCTGAAGCTTCTGAAGGCCTATCACCCTATCAAAGCTCTCACTCCTGAACCATCTACATCTCAGGGGGAGCTTTGACAACACAATCAATCAACTAAGTCTTCTCTCAGGTATTGAAACAGAGAAGAAAACTTCACCTCTTCCTTTTTCTTTTCCTGCTGTAAAAGGGTTATCAAAACTCCCTTCAAAAGTTCTGAATCTGGTTTTGAGAGCCTTGTCAAAACTCAGTGGTGGCAAGACACCTTATCAAAAAATCTAGATTTGGTTTTTGAGCACCTTATCAAAAGCTCATTGGTGCCAGGACACCTGATCAACTCATCCTGAGTGGATTCCTACCAAGGGTGGTAGAAGAGTGGATGTACCCAGGTTGATTGGGGAACCACTATAGCTTCTTGTGTTTGGTTGCTTTTGTGTATTCTTTGCTGTGTGCCGTTAATCTTTTGTTTTCTCATTACTTCTGTTTTATTGCTGCAACACAATACACATACTATATTAACTTAACTCTTCCTCTGTAAAGTTTTATTTTGAAAAATTATTTTAACAAACTCTATTCACCCCCCTCTAGAGTCAGACTGATCTTATCCTCCACTTTCACGTTGTACCCTTAGAACACCCTTGAACGGCTTAATTTTCAAATATACCAAGTCGCCAACAGAAAACTAAACGTTCCT
This sequence comes from Platanthera zijinensis, assembly GCA_039513925.1. Taxonomy (NCBI): domain Eukaryota; kingdom Viridiplantae; phylum Streptophyta; class Magnoliopsida; order Asparagales; family Orchidaceae; genus Platanthera; species Platanthera zijinensis. The sequence continues at coordinate 200,885,464 of CM077084.1, read as the reverse complement.
ATGCTTGGCATTATAGTATTTGGCATGCATGTCCTTTGCGATCAGCAATCGTTCTCGTATTGTTTGTACCAACGAAGTGGAACCTTCCCCTTCTTGCCATTTGTATAGCTTCGATTCACCCGTCTCCAACCAAGACAACGACGTGCGACATTTTCTACCGTAATGGGTCTCGAAGGGCGCCAGTTGAATACTCGCTTGGTATCTATTGTTATAAGAAAACTCCACCATATACAATTGATCTTCCCACCGCTTTCTAAAATCCAAGACGCACATGTGAAGCATGTCCTCCATTGTCCTGTTGACCCTCTCGGTCTGACCATCTGTTTGCGGATGGAAGGCCGTGCTGAAACTCAGCTTGGTTCCCAACATTTGTTGCACCAACCACCAGTCATTGGACGTGAAGCGCCCATCTAGGTCACTCATGATGTTGCGGGGCACACCGTGTAGTCGAACAATATTATCTACATAGAGTTTTGCTAGCTTATCCACCGAATCATTCTTCCTATTTAGTATGAAATATGATACCTTTATTAAACGATCAACGACCACCCAGATGGCGTCATTTTCCCACTTGCGATCTCGGCAAACCGTGCATGTGTTCCATAGATATTTCATCAAACTTCCACTTCAGTATAGGCAGGGACCTTAGAAATCCACCTGGCTTCTGGCATTCGCCTTCACCAAGGTGCACGCTTGACACTTTGCAACATAGAGTGTTATGTTCTATTTGAGTCCTTGCCACCAGAACAACTTTTTCATGGCTTTACACATACTCGTACTCCCTGAGCAAATCGAGTACTTTAGCATGATAAGCCTAGTACCTCAATTCCTCCTATAGTTTACCCACACTTGGGACGCACAGACGACCGTCCCTCCATAATAGTCCATCCTTAATATTAAATTGGGAATTTGACCCATCCAAAGCCTCATCCATACACTCCTTCATATTGTTATATCCATCCAGAGCTTGCCGAATCCTATCAGCAAGGTCATACTGCACCTCTGTCCAATTCAGTTGTGCTTTGACACTAGTCTGCTTGTCTACACAAGAGATCTCCAATATCTCCAAATCACGAATCAAATGCTCATCATGTATCACCAACCAGTTGGCATGCGCGGGAGCCCTGCGACTCAACGCATCCGCAACCGCATTGCCTTTCCCAGGCACATAGTGTATCTTGAAGGTGTATTCACCTAGGAACTCCATCCACCTCCGCTGTAGCATGTTTAGGTCCTTTCAATCCAACAAGTACATCAGGCCATTTTGGTCGGTATAGATATCGACCTTCACATCGTACAGGTAGTGCCTACACAGCTTTAGGGAAAATATCACGGCCTCTAACTCCAAGTCATGGACCGGATAATTCCTCTTATGCACCTTCATCTGACGCGAGCCATAAGTTATTACACTCCCATGCTGCAGTAGAACACAACCCAAACCACTACCCAAAGCATCACTGTAAATCTCAAATCCTTCGGTCCAACTCGGTGAACATAGAATATGCGTCGTGTGTTAACCCAGAAATCAATAATCCCTCCTAGGGTAGCCAGCTCGCAAGTCGCGGCTTGCTCCAGGAGGTCGCGGCCTGTCAGCCTTTCCTTCTAAGGGTGGGCAGACTGACCTCTAAGTCTATGCGGCTAAGGTGGTCTCTCTAGCCAGACCGCTAAGATCGCGCAGCTCCAGCTCGTTCTGCAGGGGTACGGACTTCTGCCTCACTCTGCCCTGTAGTCCACGCGGTTAGGTCAGCTGACCGCGCGATAGAAAATCTTTCTACTCCAGTAGGTGAACTACCCAGCTTTGGAGGTCTCCAATCGCCATTCGCGCGTATTCACCTTGTATCAACAACGATGATCTGCCTCCAGGCCTCCCACCATCGGCAGCGGTGGTAGCCCTCTAGCTCGCCGCATAGAGAGAATGGCAACCTGCGCCCAGGACGCCAGCAAGGAACAGCTGGTTCCACTACGCCATTATGCGCGACCTGCCAGGTCGCCAACCCCATGCTACACAGCATGGACAGCAAGCCTTTCCAACAAGAGACGGACTTCAGTAGAATGGGCAACCAGATTCGTCAGTCTGCCAGGTCGCCCAAATCTGCTCACTGTCTACAGACTCTGTCCCCGTCATCCAAAGATGTGCGGACACTCTAGCTCGCCCAGACAGTAGTAGCGAGCTGCCTCCAAATCACCAGCAGCTATCTCGCTAATAGGTGCGACCTGAACTCTTTAGTCCACCAGGTCGCTAGCCCTTGTCGCTAAGCATGAGCGACAAGCCTCCAGTAGGGGGCGGCCTACTCAACCAGTCTATCGCAAATTGGGAGGAATCGTTCCGTAATCTGCTAGGGTTACTACAGCTCTGCAACTGATCAGACACATTCCGGTCACCGCGAGCTAGGCGGACTCATCATCAAGTCCTCCTTCATTGATAAACCCCTGCTCCTGTTCATCAGCAGCGTGCGACCTGCTCTTATTCCAGCAATAGAGGCGGAATTATCGTGCAGTTCGCCACCCAGTTTCCAGCGCCCGCTTCCCAGCAGTAGGCAGACTCCTCCTCAGGTCGCGCACCCCAGCGCGAGCTCGCTCAGCAGCATAGGCGGATTCTTCTCAGTCCGCCAAGCAACAAGTCCTAGACCGCGCGGACTCCCCGGACTCAGTAATTGTAATCGCACAACCCACTGACTCACCGAGGGTGACGTTAACAAGACCGTTACCTCCTAGGGCCTATAAATAGGCCCCATGTCTCTCATTTAGGGGCACGGTGGAGTGGACAAGGTCAAGGCATCAAGTCCAGCAGACTCTTCTTTTCAGTCCGCGCGACCTCCAATTTCTTTTCCCATCTTGATCAAGAAGTCCGCCCGGCTTAGTCCTGCGATCTCCTTGATCAGCTGACCACACGGTATGCCGACCTCTCTGGTTAGTCCCCGCGGCCTCTTGCATTAACTTCTCCTTAGCCACCAAATTCCCACCTTTGTACCCTTTATTTGCTTTTTATGTAAAGGTGCAATCTCAAGATGTAATACTGAATGATAATCAAAGGAAAGCCCGCCGCAATATAGACATTCAGGCAGCGGCTGGCAAAGTTTGTTGTTGTTGCTGCATGCGGCCCTCTCTTCAATTTTCACTCTATCTTCATGCGCGACTAAGAGTAACCAGCTTCCAGGTAGTCTCTTAACTCCTTTCCTCTCTCGACATCAACCTGCAAGGCTAACCATCAAAGTAGCTGTCTGCTCGACAGTACCTGATCAGCCTTCCAGGGTGCTCCCAGCAAACTTCTCTGTTAATCCCCGTAACCCTCTACTTCAGCAAGCATGTGAGACCGAACACCCGTTAACTAAGCAGTACCGTTTTCATGCATCAAAACCGTGGTCAATCGACTTTTCAGTTCTTTGAAAGCTTGTGCTCACTCAGGCATCCAATCAAACTTCCGATCTTTCCTCATCAAAGTAGTGAGGGGTAACACTATCCGCGATAAGTTCTCTACAAAGTGCCTATAGTAGCCGTCAAGTCCCAGAAAACTCCGGACTTTCGCTACGGTAGACAACACATGCCACTCCCGTATAGCAACCATCATAACTGGATCCACTGCAATTCCCTCTCCACTAACTATATGACCAAGGAAAGCTACTGAGGATAACAAAAACTCACATTTGGAGAATTTGGCATATAGTTTATTCCTCCTCAACGTCTCCAACACCAAATGCAGATGATTGAAATGATCCTCCTCGTACTGCGAGTACACCAATATATTGTCGATAAATACAATCACGAAGTGGTCCAGGTACTCTCTGAACGATCTGTTCATCAAATCCATAAACACTGATGGCACATTAGTCAGCCCAAACGACATGATGGTGAACTCATAATGCCCATATCACGTGCTGAAAGCTGTCTTGGGGATGTCACTTTCTCTTATCCTCAACTGATATTATCCGGACTTAAGATCTAATTTCGAGTATACCGATGACCAAACTAACTGATCGAAAAGATCATCAATACTTGGGATCAGATACTTATTCCTCTCTGTTAACTTATTCAGCTCTCTATAATCAATACAGAGTTGCAAGCTTCCGTCCTTCTTCTTAATAAAGAGGATAGGTGCGCTCCAAGACGATGAACTTGGAAGCACATAGCCCTGTTCAAACATCTCTTTAAGTTGAACTTTCAGTTCCGCCATCTCCTTAGGCGCAAATCGATACGGAGAGCGTGAACCAGGTTTGACACCTGACACTAAATAAAAAGATAAGTCCATATCTCGCTGAGGTGGGGCTCCAGGGAGATTGCCAGGGAAAACATCAAAATACTCGGATACAATCGGGACACTATCCAAACTAGGCTTAGGCTTTTAAGCCTCCACTAGTGTGAAAAACAGCTCTACACCACCACGAACTGTCTTAACCACCTGAAGAGCAAACATCAAAGTCTTTCTCGCCCCTTTCAAGCCCACAAATGTTGTCTCACGATTAGTTCCCAATTTGACCTTCTTACGGTTGCAATCATTATATGCCCGCTGCTCTAAGAGCTAGTCCATTCCAACGTTCACGTGTGTTGGGTATTATATCCACAATATACCTGATTTGAAGAAGCCCCTTAACAAGTTAAGTTGAATTGACAAGTTGTATTTGACAATCTTCTATCAAGTTGTGCTTGAGGCTATTCCATGCTAAGTACACACCAATGTTAGGGTGCAGTGGGTCAATATATACGGGTCTGCGCAACGTAATCCCTCGTTGAGCAGATAAGTGTGTTGACTCATGTGTGCTCTCTCTATTGGAGTGTACTTATTTTCAAGTACAGGGTCGAGATAGATCAAGAGCAGAAGAGGAGCAAAGATGGGTCAAACACCATGTTCAGAGGAAGGAAGAAGAAATCTTCTAAGTAAAAATTGACGGGAATCACTAAGTGATTCTCGCTGATTCGACGGGAATCACTAAGTGATTCTCGCCGATTCGACGGGAATCACTAGTGATTCTCGCCGATTCGACGGGAATCACTAGTGATTCTCGCCGATTCGTCGAGAATCACTCGCCGACTCCCACTGATTTCATCTGGCAAACTGTCCTCCTTCAAGAATTTTGCTAAGGATGAATCGACGACTTACTCTCGCCGATTCGTCGAGAATGACGTTGCTCTCTCACCGATTTGTCGAGAATGAAGTTGCTTGTTCGCCGATTCCCTCCGCATGACTAGAGTTTAAACTGGAATCCTTCCAAGACAAATTCGTCGGGAATCACAAGTGATTCCCGCCCACTTCGGCGAGAATCATCAATGATTCTCGCCGAATTTGCCTTGAGTAAATTCGCTCTGTTCGCTAAACCGAAACATTACAGGTTACGCTGTTTTGACCGGGCCTAGGGTTTCTTCTTGTGGGCCCCACAACAGTCATTTAGGGTTGTTCTACAGTATATATACTCACTAATTTTGAAATTGAACAGTAATCTTTTACGAGAAATCAAAGCTGCCGAGCATAACCTAGCCGATCGCGGAACTCCTTCCGTCGTCGAAGCCGCTCGCAAGTTGTCGCCGCCGCAGATCTTAGATCCTCTTTGATCATCCGGCGACAGGACCGAGGCTAAGTATAGCGTCTCACGCTTCTCTCTCGAGATCCCTTATCTCTCGATTTGTTGAACGAAGTTAGCTCTTCATTCCGAATCGATTGAGAAGACCGATCCGATTGAGATCGTTGGTAGACCTTGCTTGCTTCGTCAAGAAGTTTGGATCTACAAAGCATCGCCGCCGCATTCACTTGCCGCCGCCGATCTTGGGATGATCCTATCCAAGAGAGTGCTCTGGTCGTGGACTCTTCATCTTCATCAAGAACACTTCAACGAACGAAGAGGGACATTGGGTTCTCCACACGTGTAGTTTGTATTTCTTGTACATTCTATTTTTGTTTTGTTGTAAAGGAATAGTGATTCCTAGTTGTAAGGGTTGGGTGCAATCCGTGGTGGAGGAGTAGTGACTTCTTCGTTTGGAAGGGTCCCTTCCGTAGTGTGAGGATTGGATTTCAATCCGGTTGGTGAAGTGATCGAGTCCTCCCTTGGTGGGAGATAGGTTGAATGGGGAGAGTGGACGTACCAAAATCGGGGAACCACTATAATTGCTTGTGTGTTTTTCTATACTGTGTTTGTTATTTGTGCAGGTTGTTTAAATTTCGCAAAAGACTGCACGAGACCTATTCCCCCTCCCCATAGGCGGACTAAGTTGACATCAAAGACTTTCAAGTGGTATTAGAGGGAGGTTACTCGTCAATAAGGTTAACTCCTTGAGTAAGATCCCGTGTCTAGTGTCAAGAAGAAATAATATCTCTTAAATGGAAGGACTCAAGTATTCAGGGAAGATCCCAGTGTTCACCAAGCTGAACTTTCCTATCTGGAAGGAAAGGATCAGGTACTACATGGAAGCAGTCGACCCCCGACTCTTAACGATAGTGGAGGAGGGACCTTATATCCCCACTAATGCCTCGACCATTGATCTAACAAAGCAAGTGCCCAAGAAACATTTCAAAATGGATAAGGATGAGATGGTGCTTGTCGGACTTGACAAGAAAGCTCAGAACATTCTAGTAAGCGTCGTCGATGATTCCATGATGTAGATTTTCTACAACTGCAGGATTGCCAAGGACATATGGCACTGCCTAATCATCCTGTTGGAAGGCACTGATGAAGTAAGGGATGATCGAAGATCCCTTCTGAACCAAAAGTACGAGGCCTTTAGGCAAGGTCCTAAGGAAGAAATCGGAGTAACTTTCGAGAACTTCTTGAAGATCGTCAATGCCCTGAAGGGCTATGATAGAGTGTTCACCGATGGTGAACTTAATGACAAATTCCTTAGATCCCTTACTAAGGAATGGGACACCAAGATCTGCGCCATCAGAGAATTTGGAAGGCTGGCAGAAACTGATCCCCAGATTCTGTTTGGGAAACTTCTGTCTTATGAGCTTCAGCTGAACACCAGAAAAGTTGAAGAAGAAGCCGATAAATCCACTACCATAGAGAAGACTGTGGCCCTAAAAGCCAATCACTTAACAAAAGGCAAGGGTGCAGCCTTGTCCCGCTCTCGAAAAAAAAGATGAGGAAGAAGACTCTGCGCCATGCTCTTCCGGCTCAGAGCTATCTGAATAAGACTTCTCCCTCATCACTCGCGAGTTCAAGAAGTTCCTCAAGTTGAGGAATCAAAGAAAGAGAGACGGCTCCTCCTCCAGACATTAGAAGAAGAATTATTCTTCTGACAGGTATGAATCCAAACAAAACAAACATCGCTCTGATGACATTATTTGCTTTGGATGCAATAAGTCAGGTCACGTCATTGCTGTCTGCCACCAAAGCAAGAGAGATAAGGGGAAGGGGGTGGAGCACATGTCCTCTAGAGATAAGAGGAAGGAGAGGAGCTACATCGCGAAAAAGTCAAAGACACTGAGTGAATCTGATTCGTCAGACTCCAGTGATGATGAGGAAGCCTACTTTGGGCTAGTGAGTCGCGCTGACTCAGAAGGAGACTGCCCCCCATTTACTGGGAAGGTAAAAGATCGTACCCCCCTCTCTGACTTTTACTTTGGGTCTCCTGATGATGATCTCGAGGACAGCCCATCTGCCCGTGAAGCTGAGCTCCTCGAAAAGTATGAGCTTCTGCTAAATACCTTTGAGGAATGCCGCAAGAGGTTGAGGGCTCAGAAAAAGGAAGTCAAATTCCTTAAGGCTGAGGGTGTGTCTCTAAAAGAAGAGATCACTAGCTTGATCTCTCTCTGACAGGAACACTTGGGTCTGACTTTTTAGCACTCAGAGTCTCTAAGGGTCCTTGACCTAAAACAGGAAGAAATCAACAAGTTGGAAGAACAGCTTGCGGCAGAAAGGAAGATTGTCAAAAGCTTCTCCATGCCCAAGACCGTTCTTCCTCTAGTTGATGAATTCTCTGCTCAGGCTAAGGGGGCTGTCTTAGGGCATGTGGGTGTGCCTGGTAAATCATCTAGGAGAAACAAAAAGCAGAGGAGAAATAAGGCTGCTAAGAAGGCCTCTGCTGCAGAAAAGGGAAAGGCCCCTCTCAATCCTGTTTTATTCAAGAAGCCTAGCTTTCCTTGCAATGAGCAGGACTTTGAGTCAACCTATGGCCACTTCTTCCGGCCCTCGGTTAAAAAGCCCAAGAGCCGGTATGATGGTTGGGTCTTCCCCCGCAACTACGGTGAGAGTGTTTTCAAGGCACCTTATGAGGAAATCCAAGTGGAGGATTATGGCCACTTCTCTAGCGGCCATAATAGGAAGCAGGCACCAAAAGCCAAGTCTTTTATACTAAAGGAACAGGAGGTGAAGAAATCATGTGACTACTGTCATCATGATTCCTCCACCTCCAGATCCAAGGCGCCGGCTGGACCAACCGATCCAAGGGTGAAGCAGGAGCCTAGGAAAAGGTACAACAGATTTGACTGTTAGTGTTGTGGCAAAGTTGGTCACTTTGTCGTGGATTGCTGGTTTAATCCAAGATTCAATGAGACTCCTCATGTTAGCAATGCGAGGCCGACCACTCGTAGGGTTAACAACCTGAGGGGGAGTATGTTAAAAGGAATCTAGGACCCATATTCGATTGGGTTCCTAAGGGAAACTGATTCTGTTTTGCAGGTATGTCCAAAGGCCACCAAAATGCCTATCTGGTACTTGGACAGTGGATGTTCCTGGCATATGACTGGTACAAGAAGCCTGCTGCGTGATTACTCTCTAGTCGAAAATGGACCCAAAGTAATCTTTGGAGGATCAGATCGAGGAGTCACCAGAGGTTACGATATGATTTCCAACGGTATAATCTCTATCACCGACGTGGCCTATATTATTGGGTTAAATCATAAACTGATAAGTGTAAGTCAGTTGTGTGATAAAGGATATGATGTTAAGTTCTGCAAGGATAAGTGCTTGATAATATCATGTGCCTCTTCGGAGACGGTATTAACTTGCATTAGGAGCAGAAATTTCTTTTGTTTAGATTTTCTTAGCTTAGATTCTTCTACCACCGTGTGCCTAGTAGCAAAAGGCAGTCCATCTCTTTGTGAACAATGACACAAGAGATTAGCACATATTAATTTCAAGACAATTAATATGTTGTTTTCTAAGAACTTAGTAAGGGATGCCCCTACTATTAAGTTCATCAAAGATAGCCCTTGTCCTGCATGCCAGAAGGGCAAACATACTCGGGCTACCTTTAAGCGCATTGCAGACAAAGACTCCTCCAGATGTCTCAATCTTCTACATATGGACTTGTTCGGTCCAGTGCAAGTTCATAGCTTAGGAGGCAAATCGTATATGCTAGTGATTGTTGATGATCACTCTCGGTTTACTTGGGTGTGCTTTTTGAAACGAAAGTCAGATACGTTTGACATCTTCACTAATTTTGTCAAGCGGATCCAGAACGAACTTAACTGCTCCGTGGTTGTTGCGCGCTAGGGTTTGAAGAAAATAAACGCAACCGAACTAGCAACCCGATGAGGCAAGTATACCTATCGAATTGTAGCAAGGGGACATAAGTGTCGTATTGAAATCCGGGAACTGTTGGCTAAGCTTACTCACACGAACGCTATTATCTTATCGACGGAAAAACTAGGGTTTTAGAAAATTTAAGTGCAAGGGAGGAATTAAAGCTATACTAGAAAGATAACTACAACAATTAAGTTAAGCTATTAAGCAAAGAACTATGCTAGAAAGGAAACTACTGCAGTTAATTAAAGAGCACAAGATAGGCGATTACTATGAAAGGTAGAAAATATGAAATGGAAATGCACCCAATCAAGATTCACCTCGGCTAAAGACGATTAAGAAAATGCGATAAAAATCTGAACTTAATAGGATAAAGGTCCTTGACCGTGGAGGTTCCTAAAGTTTGAACACACTTCTCTCGAAGTCGTGCCCAACTGAGTTTAGGAAGGTCCGACCGACTCTCGTCTAAATCGGAGGCCTAAAACTCGCTTTACGCGGTGAACCCCACTATTGGATTTTACTCCAATCCGGGAGATTTGGACGTCTGCCTCTCTCGAGGGGTGCGTACAACTCCCTTTACTCTTGAATGCTCACTTCATTCTTTCGGCCTCTCGGCTAGCCCAGAATGAAAGCAAAGGCGGAGAGTATATATCGAAAATATACCTCCAACCCGTGATTAATCAAGAGTAATTCAAGGCCCTAACCTAAAACGAAAAGATTAATTAAAACATCATAACATAATCGCTCTAACCTCGGATCATCAAGATCGAGTACAAGGAGGATTAGTTAATCATAATTGAGTGGAGGAGGGGAGATGAGTAGAAAAGCATATAAAGGAACACAAGTAAAGGAAGAACACTTTTATTAATGAAAAAAAAGGCAAGTTACACTATTGAAATTGAAATTACAAGTGCATGAAAATTAAATCCTATTCTAGCCCTACAATTAGCACTAAGCAAGAGCCAAGATTACAAAGAAAGCTAGGGCAACTAAATATTAAACCATGATTAAGCAAAAATTACAAAGGAAGAGAGAGAGAGAGAGAGAGAGAGAAAAAAAGCATAAAAAAAACTCAAGAACTAAAGGGGCAGCACCTCCCCCACTCAACCAAAGCTTCCTGAAATGGAGAGGGGGGGTCTCAATTTATAGAAATTTTTCTCGGGTTGGTCACGCCCTCCGACATTCCTAGGGGGTGTCAGGGGGCGTGACAGTACTATGTTGACCTCGGGCTCTGGATTCTGGCGGGAGGGATGATTGCTTCAGTACGTCGGTGGTCACGCCCTAGGTCACGCCCGTGACAGGGGGGCGTGACAGGCACGTCATGTCCAAATCATTGGTCGGAAATCCGTCAGTCGTCGAAAAGTTGATGTCACGCCCCAGGTCACGCCCGTGACAGGGGGCGTGATGGTATTGTTTGCGTGCTGTGGTGGAACGGCATTTAATGCGGCGATAGGTTTTGCGGCAGAGGGCGACACGCCCATGGTCACGCCTAGTGACACGCCCAGGGAGGGCGTGTCAGGGGGCGTAATAGCGGTTTTGACCGTTTTCTGTCCCTTCCAGCGGGAGTCCTCGGGATCGGGTGACACGCCCTAGTTCATGCCCAGGGAGGGCGTGACAGGGGGGCGTAACAGGTCATTTTGGCCAATTTTCTGGAAACCTGCAAAAAGACAAGAAAAAGTCAGTGGCAATAATATTTACATAAAAATGATAAAAATAAACTAATAATAGACATAATTTGTACAATATAAAATAGAAAATACGATAATAGTTTAGGATACAAAACGTATTATCAAATTCCCCCAAGCTTAAGCATTGCTTGTCCCCAAGCAAAAATATAAAAACTAGATATTTATAAAAAAGACTAATCAAAAAGTTCTAATTATGCCTACACAAGTACTATGCGAAATTCTTAGTAGGGAAAAGGTGAAATGTAAGTCTAAAACAATTATTTAGGTATGGTAAAACTTTTATAAACTTTACATAATAAAAACAAATCATCCAAAATTTTAACGAGATTTTTTAAATGGACTTAAGCAAAGCAACGAAAATGAAAAACACGCATTGAGTTGTTACTAGATCCAAGCAACGCATTATAATTATATCAATTTAATTAACCAAAATCTAGGTTTAAATCCAAAACTAAAACTGATTTACTGTTTTTCTTTTCTTAGTTGTTAAATAAAAATCAAAAAGCGTGAATCAAAAGGACTTAAATAGGACAGAAACGTTTGGTTTAGGAAAATGATTAGGAGTGGAATTCAAAGATAAACGTGAAGGTTTTAAAATCACACTAAACCAAAGCAAAGAGCTTCAAAAACATTCATAAAAATATATACACACATTTTTTTCTTCTTTTTCTTCTTTTTTTTTTCATTTTTTTCCAAAACAAAGGCCATAAATATTTTTATTTTCCTTTTTGAGTTGGCCAAACAAAAATAAACATCACTTTCGAACATCCTTTTTTTCGAAAACCTTTCTCCCACAAAAATCACAAAATACCCTATCAAAATCCTCAAAATAATTTATGAAACTCAAAAAGGCTAGTGTGATTCGATAGGTTGGAAATTTTGGCTTTGGTGAAACTGAAATGAAGGGAGGAGCTATCAAATGAAATCGGAAAAATGCTCAAAAACGGCTAACTAGTGGTAAAAGTTTTTAGGTTGGCAGGAAAGCTCAAACGAAAACAAAAACGGCCTAAATCATTTTCACGCTTTTGAATTTATTTAAAACAAAGGTTTGAAAATTTTCAAAAAGCGAGTCCTAGATAATAAAAGAAGATTGATGAAATTAACTTGAAAATAGAAATAATAGGTGACTTGGATCATTCACATCTACTACATTATTCAAAAGTTGACTTTACCAAAATTATTAAAAAACGAAAATGAAAATAGTGGATGATGAATTTTTAAGAAAGTAAAGGAAATAAACAACAAAAAACCATAATAGAAATGCGAGTTTTAGAAAAATATTTCACCTTAACATGCTACCGTGAATTAGAAACACAGCATGGCCAACATTTTACTTGTGAAACATAATTAAAAAGAACGATTAGAAATATTATAATTAACTAAGTTGTTTATAGGAGATTTTGAGTAAAACAAAACTAAAAACTAGGGGTAATATTGAAATACCAAAATGTCTAAACTATTCAAAAACACATATATATTTTTATTTAATTTTGTGAAATATTCTCCTTTTTTTTGGATTTTGGATTTTTTTCCCTTTTTTTTTGGAATTTTAAGATATTCATTTTTTTTTGGAAATATCTACAATATATACAAAAAGAAAATTATTTACACTAAGCAAAAATGAAGGAGGAAATCCTCCCCCAAGCTTAAAACAGACATTGTCCTCAATGGCTAAAGAAGGGGATTGGAGAAGGAGAGAAAAATAAAGTACAGAATTGAAAGAAAGAATTGAAATACAGGTACTTCCCCGAATTTATTTGCTGCGAAAGCTGAGTGATGCCGCTCCTCCGAATGTCTTCTTTGGACTTCGTGATAGATTCAGCAATGTTGGAGCAGGCGATCGCAGAAGCTTCAGCTTGTCAGAGCCGTCCGAGGCAAAAATTGTAAAAGAAAGAAAACAGAAAAAGATAACTTGGGTTGCCTCCCAAGAGCGCCCTTTGGTTAAAGCGTCGTTGAGCTCGACGCATCAAAAAAAATAATATTGTCCAAAATTATTGTTGTTCCGAAATAAAATTGTTTTTAGCAAAAAAATTAAAAGCTCAAGATTAGAGTTCGTGAAGCAGAAACTTAATAATGTTTGGACTGACATCATCATCACCAGAGAAATACAGTTTAAGACGCTGACCATTCACTTTGAAATTACCCTTATCAGGGTGAGAAATTAAAACAGTTCCATAAGGAAATACTTCTAAAACAGAAAACGGGCCAGACCAGCGAGATTTTAATTTGCCCGGAAATAAACGTAAACGAGAATTATATAAAAGGACTTGGTCGCCTGGCTTAAAGTTTTTAGGGTGCCTTAAGTGTTTATCGTGTAAACGCTTCGTCCGCTCTTTATAAAGTTTGTTATTTTCATAAGCATAAGAGCGCCACTCATCGAGTTCATTTAGTTGAAATTTTCGAAGGTCACCGACTGAGTGGGGATCGAAGTTTAAAAATTTTAAGGCCCAAAAGGCACGGTGTTCTAACTCTACGGGCAGATGACACGATTTTCCATAGACAAGCCGATACGGCGTACATCCGAGGGCGGTTTTGTACGCTGTTCGGTAGGCCCATAGAGCATCGTCAAGTTTGGTTGACCAGTCTTTTCTAGAAGTTGAAACAGTCTTTTCTAATATTCTTTTTATTTCTCTATTAAAACTACTTCGACTTGACCGTTAGTTTGGGGGTGGTAGGCAGTGGACAGTTTATGCGTAACGCCGTATTTAGTAAGGATTTTTGAAAATTGCGCGTTACATAAATGGGAACCCCTATCGCTAACGATTGCGCGAGGCGTACCGAATCTAGAAAATAATTTTTTTAAAAACGTGACTACAACTCGGGAGTCGTTCGTAGGAAGAGCTTGGGCCTCAGCCCATCGTGAAACATAATCAACAGCAACTAAAATATATTTGTTTCCGAAGCTAGAAGGAAGGGGGCCAACAAAATCAATTCCCCAGAGGTCGAAAATTTCGCACTCTAAGAAATAATTTTGCGGCATTTCATTTTTATTAGAGATGTTGCCCGACCGTTGGCAACTATCACACCTGCTCACAAAGGCTTGCGCGTCCTTAAACAGGCTAGGCCAGTAAAAACCCGCGCAAAGCACCTTATGAGCGGTGCGAGCAGCTTGATAGTGCCCACCTGTCGGCCTTCATGCAAATGTTTTAGAATATCGATTCCTTCCTCATAAGAAACACATCTCCTTATCACTTGATCCGCACAGATTCTGAAAAGATGCGGGTCTTCCCAGAAGTAGTTCTTCAGCTCAGAAAAGAATTTCTTCTTTTGCTGAGAGGAGAACTCTTTTGGGAGCACCCGGGCCACTAGATAGTTGGCGATGTGCGCGAACCAAGGAGAAGTAGATGCGTTAACTAAAAGCAGCTTCTCATCAGGAAAATAATCATTAAAAGATTTTTCATTTAGTTTTTCTATAAAGGGGTTATCTAATCTTGATAAATGGTCGGCGGCCAAATTCTCGGCTCCTCGCTTATCACGGATCTCTAAGTCAAACTCCTGGAGGAGTAATACCCAGCGAATCAAGCGAGGCTTGGCATCCGTTTTGGCAAGAAGGTACTTGAGGGCCGAGTGGTCCGTAAAAACAATGATTTTTGAAAGAGTAATGTAAGGGCGGAATTTATCAAACGCAAATACTACAGCTAAGAGCTCCTTCTCGGTTGTGGTGTAATTTTCTTGTGCAGATGTGAGGGTTTTACTAGCGTAATAGATGGGGTGGAAGTTTTTAGATATGCGTTGACCTAATACGGCTCCCACCGCAAAACTACTCGCATCGCACATAATCTCGAAAGGAAGGTCTCACACCGGAGCTATCATAATCGGTGCGTTAATTAACTTTTCTTTAATTGATTCAAAGGCAGAAATACAAGAGTCATCAAAAATTAATGGAGCGTCTTTTTCTAAGAGATGGGTGAGAGGCTTTGTGATCTTGGAGAAGTCCTTTATAAAACGACGATAAAAACCAGCGTGCCTTAGGAAACTTCTTATAGCTTTTATGTTTGTAGGCGGCGGCAACTTCTCAATAACTTCTATCTTGGCAACGTCTACCTCAATACCTTTAGCAGAAATTTTATGACCCAAAACTAACCCTTCCCTTACCATAAAATGGCATTTTTCCCAATTTAGGGCAAGGTTAGTTTCTTCGCATCGTTCTAAGACTTTTTCGAGGTTTTCTAAACATCTATCGAAGGAATCGCCGAACACGGAGAAATCGTCCATGAATACATCCATAATGCTTTCTACGTACTTGTCAAATTGCGAGCATACATCGCTGGAATGTAGCTGGCACATTGGATAATCCAAACGGCATTCTTCGGTACGCGAAGGTGCCGAAGGGACAATTAAACGTAGTTTTCTCTTGGTCCTCGGGAGAGATGGGTATTTGAAAGTACCCCGAGAGGCCATCGAGAAAACAATAAAAGCTATGGCCGGAGAGACGTTCTAAAATCTGGTCGATAAACGGTAAAGGAAAGTGGTCCTTGCAGGTGGCGTCATTTAACTTACGGTAATCTATGCACATACGCCAACCCGTCACCGTCCGTGTCGGGATTAATTCATTATTCTCATTACTAACTACGGTTATCCCTCCCTTCTTTGGAACTACCTGAACGGGGCTAACCCACTTACTGTCCGATATAGGGTAGATAATTCCTGCGTCTAATAGTTTCATAACCTCGCCCTTGACTACTTCTTTCATGTTTGGGTTTATACGGCGCTTTGGTTGGATAGAGTTACGCGAATTATCTTCCATTAAAATTTTATGGGTACAGAAAGATGGGCTTATGCCCTTGATATCAGAAATTTGCCAAGCAATAGCCCGGCGATGCTTACGTAGAACTAGAAGAAGTTTATCGTTCTGCGTATCCGTGAGGTAGGCTGAAACGATAACTGGTAACTTGGAGTCTTTTTCTAAGAAAGCATACTTAAGGTGTTTGGGAAGTTCTTTAAGTTCTAGGGTAGGAGGTTCTTCATAAGAGGATTTTGAGATTCTTTCTTTTTCAAAAATAATATCTTCATAAACTTTTTTATAAGGAACGTAATAAGGGGTGGGGCTAGCAGCTAAGACGGCTTCCTGTAGTGATTCAGTGGGAAGAAAAGAGGAAGAACAAAAATCAGAAAATTCTTTTTCAAACTCAGAAAGACAATAAGAAGATTCATCACTTCCTTGCAGTGATTCAGTTGTAAGAGAAGAGGAGCAAAAAGTAGAAAATTCTTTTTCAAAGTCGGAGAGGCAGTAGGAAGAATCATCACTCACGGCGTCTACGAAAAAACATGAGTCATCGTTCGCTAAGGTGTTCTTCATCGAAGGGGTGATAGAAAATGTGACTTCGTCGTTGCCTACTCGAAGAAAGAGCTTACCATTGCTTAAGTCAATGATGGCTCGGGAGGTGGCAAGGAAGGGTCGGCCAAGGATCAGGGGAACCTCGACGTCTTCTTCGATGTCCAAAATGACAAAGTCCACCGGGAAGATGAACTTGTCGACTTTCACTAGAACGTCCTCCACTATTCCTAACGGGTACTTGACGGATCTATCAGCTAGCTGGATACTCATACGCGTGGGGTTAAGGCTACCAATCCCTAACATTTTGATCAACGAAAAGGGCATCAGGTTTATACTCGCGCCTAAGTCGGCTAATGCGTGTTTAACAAAAAGATCACCGAAGACACACGGGATAGAGAAACTACCCGGGTCACTGATTTTCTTCGGCAGACCATTTGTTAAAACGGCGGAGCACTCGGCGTTTAGCGTGACGTGCGAAAGATTCTCTAACTTCTTCTTATTTGTGAGGAGATCTTTAAGATATTTGGCGTATTTCGGCATCTGCGAAATAGCCTCGTGGAAGGGAAGATTAATGTGGATTTGTTTGAAGATTTCTAAGAAGCGGGAGTACTGATCATCTTGACGTTGTCTATTAAGTTCAGAGGGGTATGGAGGAGTTGAATTATTTTTGAAGATGGGTGGTGGAGTGAGATTATTTTCTAAAATAGGGGTGATTACTTCTTCAGCAGAGGGTGGAATTTTTAAAACGGGAGCGGAGCTTTGATTTTTAAAAACGGGAGCGGAGCTTTGATTTTTAAAAGCGGAAGCGGAGCTTGCCTCGGGCTCTTCACTTACCATACCGGAGACTTGCTTCCCACTCCGAAGAGTTATAGCTTTCGCTTGCTCTCTCGGGTTGGGTTCGGTATTGGAAGGAAGAGACCCTACGGGTCGCTCAGAAATTATTTTCGAGAGCTGTCCTACCTGATTTTCTAAACTTTTTACGCTTCCGGTTAAAGTTCTTATGGTAGCGTCATTTGTGGTGATATATTTAGAAAGTAATTCCTCCAAGCTTGGAGGTTTTGGGTAATTTTGAAGAGGTGGTGGTGGTGGTGGTGCAGAAAAATCGTTTTGCGGAGGTGGGCGCATCGCATTCGATGGATTACTCCATGAAAAGTTCGGGTGATTTATTAAAGCGGGGTTATAATTATTTGGAAAATTAAAACCAGGCGGATGAAAATTCGCAGCAGAAAAATAATTAAAAGCAGTTCTAGGCATATTATTAACATAATCTAAATGTTCTGGAGTAGGGGTTGCAGATTCCCATACCTGAGGGGCGGAGGCAGCAGTCATCTCCGTTATCTTTTTGCTTAGGATTTCTACTTGCAGAGCGAGCTGGGAGATGTTGTCCACTTCATAGATACCTGCAGGCTTGTTCGGGCGGGACCTGGGCACATTCCACTGATAAGTGTTCATGGCCATGTCCTCAAAAAGCTCAAGAGTGGCTTCCGGGGTCTTATGATTTAAAGTACCGCCAGAAGCTGTGTCTATCATTTGCTTCGTGCTTTGATTTAGCCCGTAATAAAACGTCTGCACTTGTAACCATACAGGCAGCGCGTGATGTGGGCATCGTCTTAATAATTCTTTAAATCTCTCCCAGGTTTCGTATAGGGTTTCAGAGTCTATTTGTCCGAAGGCAGAGATGTCGTTCCTAAGTTTTGCAGTTTTAGCTGGCGGAAAATACTTCGCCAAAAATTTTTCAGTTAATTCATTCCAAGTGGTTATGCTATTTTTCGGAAGTGTGTTAAGCCACTGCTTAGCTTTAGTTCTTATAGAGAAGGGGAAGAGTCTCAGCCTGATCGCATCATTTATGACACCATTTATCTTGAAGGTGTCGCAAATTTCAAGAAAGCTAGCTATATGTGCGTTTGGATCTTCATCTTGAAGTCCGTCAAATTGCACATATTGCTGCACAATTTGAATTATGCTAGGCTATAGTTCGAAGTTATTATTTGCTATAGCAGGGTGAACTATACTTGATTCTGTTCCCTCGAGGTTCGGTCGTGCATAATAGGACATAGTCCTTTGCACGGCCTCATCTACGTTGGGTTCTTCCATTCTTAAAGTAGCAAATGACTCGGAGTCCTCAACCGGCACTTGGATAGTAGGACCTTGAAATCGCGATCTTCTCCGAAGAGTACGCTCAATTTCGTGGTCCAAGTCCAAAATAACCGACGGACTCCCGCGGGTCATGCACTAAAAGAACAAAATGAAGAAGAGGAAGAGAAAAAGGATAAACTAGAAAAAAGATTAGAAATTTTTTTTCTTTTTGAAATAGATTTTTTTTTATAGATTAACTCCCGAACTTTTCAAGGACTACCCCGTGAAGGGTTCGCAAGGTACTAGACAAGACAGTGGCACTTAAAGCCCTTTGCCCTTTTCGAGAGAATTAGCTGGCGTAGAAAAATTGTGAGGTTGGTTTCTATTAAGAGCGGTGATAAAAATTTTTTGATTTTTAAAATTTTAAAGAAAGAGGATGAGAAAGAGAAGAGATAAAATTAATAGGTTCGTGTTTTCAAAATATCAACGGAAGTTGGTTCCCCGGCAACGGCGCCAAAAACTTGTTGCGCGCTAGGGTTCGAAGAAAATAAACGCAACCGAACTAGCAACCCGATGAGGCAAGTATGCCTATCGAATTGTAACAAGGGGACACAAGTGTCGTATTGAAATCCGGGAACTGTTGGCTAAGCTTACTCACACGAACGCTATTATCTTATCGACGGAAAAACTAGGGTTTTAGAAAATTTAAGTGCAAGGGAGGAATTAAAGCTATACTAGAAAGAGAACTACCGCAATTAAGTTAAGCTATTAAGCAAAGAACTATGCTAGAAAGGAAACTACTGCAGTTAATTAAAGAGCACAAGATAGGCGATTACTACGAAAGGTAGAAAATATGAAATGGAAATGCACCCAATCAAGATTCACCTCGGCTAAAGATGATTAAGAAAATGCGATAAAAATCTGAACTTAATAGGATAAAGGTCCTTGACCGTGGAGGTTCCTAAAGCTTGAACACGCTTCTCTCGAAGTCGTGCCCAACTGAGTTTAGGAAGGTCCGACCGACTCTCGTCTAAATCGGAGGCCTAAAACTCGCTTTACGCGGTGAACCCCACTATTGGATTTTACTCCAATCCGGGAGATTTGGACGTCTGCCTCTCTCGAGGGGTGCGTACAATTCCCTTTACTCTTGAATGCTCACTTCATTCTTTCGGCCTCTCGGCTAGCCCAGAATGAAAGCAAAGGCGGAGAGTATATATCGAAAATATACCTCCAACCCGTGATTAATCAAGAGTAATTCAAGGCCCTAACCTAAAAAGAAAAGATTAATTAAAACATCATAACATAATCGCTCTAACCTCGCATCATCAAGATCGAGTACAAGGAGGATTAGTTAATCATAATGGAGTGGAGGAGGGGAGATGAGTAGAAAAGCATATAAAGGAACACAAGTAAAGGAAGAACACTTTTATTAATGAAAAAAAGGCCAGTTACACTATTGAAATTGAAATTACAAGTGCATGAAAATTAAATCCTATTCTAGCCCTACAATTAGCACTAAGCAAGAGCCAAGATTACAAAGAAAGCTAGGGTAACTAAATATTAAACCATGATTAAGCAAAAATTACAAAGGAAGAGAGAGAGAAAGAGAGAAAAAGCATAAAAAAAACTCAAGAACCAAAGGGGCAGCACCTCCCCCACTCAACCAAAGCTTCCTGAAATGGAGATGGGGGGTCTCAATTTATAGAAATTTCTCTCGAGTTGGTCACGCCCTCCGACACGCCCTAGGGGGGCGTGTCAGGGGGCGTGACAGTACTATGTTGACCTGGGGCTCTGGATTCTGGCGGGAGGGATGATTGCTTCAGTACGTCGGTGGTCACGCCCTAGGTCACGCCCGTGACAGGGGGGCGTGACAGGCACGTCATGTCCAAATCATTGGTCGGAAATCCGTCAGTCGTCGAAAAGTTGATGTAACGCCCCAGGTCACGCCCCAGGTCATGCCCGTGACGGGGGGCGTGACGGTACTGTTTGCGTGCTGTGGCGGAACGACATTTAATGCGGCGGCAGGCTTTGCGGCAGAGGGCGACACGCCCATAGTCACGCCTGGTGACACGCCCAGGGAGGGCGTGTCAGGGGGCGTGACAGCGGTTTTGACCATTTTCTGTCCCTTCCAGCGGGAGTCCTCGGGATCGGGTGACATGCACTAGGTCACGCCCAGGGAGGGCGTGACAGGGGGGCGTGACAGGTCATTTTGGCCAATTTTCTGGAAACCTGCAAAAAGACAAGAAAAAGTCAGTGGCAATAATATTTACATAAAAATGATAAAAATAAACTAATAATAGACATAATTTGTACAATATAAAATAGAAAATACGATAATAGTTTAGGATACAAAACGTATTATCAGTGGTCAAAATCAAAAGTGACCATGGAACACAATTCGAGTCTTGTACTATGAAAGAATTCTGTGAAGAACATAGTATCTTTCATGAGTTTTCCTCCTCGCGTGCTCCTCAGCAAAATGGAGTTACGGAGAGGAGAAATAGAACGCTCATTGAAGCATATATGACAATGTTGAATGACGCCTCTCTTCCAGAGTACTTCTGGGCTGAGGCTGTCAACACGACCTGCCATGTGCAGAACCGAGCATTGATAACAAGAATCATTGTAAGATTCCTTTTGACCATGTCCTATTTAAGGATTTTTGGCTGCAGATGCTATATACTTAATAATGGGAAGTACCCACGTACTAAATTCGGAGAAAAATGCTTCGAAGGCATATTCATGGGCTATAGTAGCCATAGTCGGTCATATAGGGTCTTCAATAAGAAAACCCTAGTGATAAAGGAGTCCATTAATGTTGTTTTTGATGAAGGAAGCTTGCTTCATAGAAATTCTTCCAGTGGCATTCTTGAGGATGCAGGTGCAAGGCTTGAACAGCTAAGTCTCGATTAGACTGCAAAAGGTGCAACTCCCAAGTACGTCAAGGTTTCCACCTCGACGCATACTGGAGAAGTTGACGATCAGGATGGAGAAACTCTCCCAGAAGAAGGAGAAGCTCAAGAAGCTGTCAGAGCTCCAGATGCCAGACTCCTAGAGCTCTGACACGTGAGGGATCATCCCAGAGATCAGATCATGGGATATCCTCGTGATTGTGTCAGAACTCGGAGAGGTACAATTAACGAGATTTTGCACCTTAGTTTTCTGTCACAGGTTGATCCAAAGAAGTTCGACGAAGCGAACAAAGATGCAGCATGGATATTGGCCATGCAAGATGAACTGCATCAATTCGAACGATGCAGCGTCTGGACGCTTGTTCCAAGAACAAAGAACCAGAATGTGATCGGAACCAAGTGGATCTTTAGAAACAAACTTGATTAACACGGTGTCATCATAAAGAACAAGGCCAAGCTGGTGGCTCAAGGTTACAGACAGGAGGAGGGGATTGACTTCGACCAGACCTTTGCACCAGTTGCAAGGCTCGAGGCGATCATATTGTTCCCGGTGTATGGTTCTCACAAAGGATTCACTGTGTATCAGATGGACGTGAAATTTCCGTTTCTAAATGGAAATTTTAAATAGGAAGTATATATCGCGCAAACCCCAGGTTTTGTTAATCCTACATTCCCTAATCATGTTTATTTTCTTAATAAATATTTATATGGCTTAAAACAAGCTCCTCGAGCTTGGTATGAGACTATGTCTAGTTTTCTTCTTGGGAACAAGTTCTCGAGAGGAAAAATAGATAAGACATTGTTTCTTAGGGAAGTCAAAGGCAAGATCTTGCTAGTGCGAATCTATGTCGATGACATAAAATTCGGCTCAATGGATAACAATCTTTGAAAAAAGTTTTCTAAACTTATGCAAGGAAAGTTTGAAATGAGCTGCATGGGAAAGCTAAAGTATTTCTTGGGACTTGAAGTGAAACAGTCTGAGGATGGAATTTTCATCACTCAGACGAAGTTCACAAATGAACTTCTCAAGAAATTCGGAATGGATAATGCAACCTTTATGAGGACTCCAATGGGATCCACTGTATCTCTGGACAAGGATTAGAAAGGGAAACCTTTTGATGAAACCAAATATAGAAGCATAATTGGATCCCTGCTCTACCTTACTGCTAGTAGACTAGATATTATGTTTTCCACATGCGTTTGTGCCAACACTAAGGAATCTCATTATGTCGCCGCAAAGCAAATTCTTAGATACCTTAAAGGTACACCAAATCTTGGATTGTGGTACCCAAGAAACAATGATGTCGAGCTGATAGGCTTTTCATATGCTGACTTTGCAGGAAGCAGGGATGATAGGAAAAGCTCTTCCGGGACGTGCCAATTCCTCAGAAGAAGGCTTATTTCATGGAATAGTAAAATGTAGAATTGTGTCGCAACCTCTACGACTGAATCTGAGTACATCTCAGCAGACAGCTGTTGCGCACAACTTCTATGGATCAGAAATCATCTCAAAGATTATGACTTGCAGTTCAGTGAAGTTCCGATGTATTGCAACTCCTCGAGCGCAATAGTAATTGTGAACAATCCTGTATCACACAGCAAAACAAAGCATATTGAAGTGCGCTATCACTTCATTCGGGAGCATGTGGAAAACAAAGATATATCTCTCTGCTATGTTTCCACGGATAAGCAGGTTGCAAATATCTTCACGAAGCCCCTAGACGAGGCCAAGTTCAGTCTCTTAAAAACTGAACTCGGCATGCTGAACTATGAAGATTGAAGACTGTAAGGCTCCAGGTTCTTGGATATAGGGGGAGCATCAGCAAGGAACTAAAGCTCGAGCACGGATGCAAGAGCTGAGGGGGAGCATGTGGCTTCAAGTGAAGTCCAAAATTTGCAGAAGCCGAAAAGGGGGAGATTACCCTCTCGGCAAAGGCTAAGGTGCTAAGGTACTAAAGTGGCTGCCAAAGGCTAAGAATGCTAAGTATGCTCTAAAGAAAATGGTAATGAATTGTAATGAATTTCATTCTCAACTGATTGTTCATTTTATGCTTTTCATTCCCATCTGTCTTATTCACCTTAGCTTGTAGGGTTTAGGCTTATTCAAATAGGGGAAGATTGTTGGGTATTGTATCCATAATGTACCTGATTTGAAGAAGCCCTTGAACAAGCTAAGTTGAATTGACAAGTTGTATTTGACAATCTTCTATCAATTTGTGCTTTCAGCTATTCCATGCTAAGTACACACCAATGTCAGGGTGTAGTTGGTCAATATATATGGGTCTGCGCAACGTAATCCCTCGTTGAGAAGATCAGTGTGTTGACTCATGTGTGCTCTCTCTATTAGAGTGTACTTATTTTCAAGTACAGGTTCGAATAGATCAAGAGAAGAGGAGGAGCAAAGATGGGTCAAAGACCAAGTTAAGAGGAAGGAAGAAGAAATCTTCTAAGTCAAAATCGACTGGAATCACTAAGTGATTCTCGCCGATTCGACGGGAATCACTAGTGATTCTTGTCGAATCATCGCGAATCACTCGCCGACTCCCGACATTTTCATCTGGCTAACTGTCCTCCTTCAAGAATTTTGCTAAGGCAGAATCGACGACTGACTCTCGCCGATTCGTCGAGAATGACGTTGCACTCTCGCCGATTCGTCGAGAATGAAGTTGCATGTCCGCCGATTCCCTCCGGATAACTAGAGTTTCAACTGGAATCCTGCCAAGGCAAATTCGTCGGGAATCACATGTGATTCCCGCCGACTTCATCGAGAATCATCAATGATTCTCGCCGAATTTGCCTTGGGCAAATTTGCTCTGTTCGCTGGACCAAACCATGACGGGTTACGTTGTTTTTACCGGGCCTAGGGTTTCTTATTGTGTGCCCCACAACGGTCATTTAGGGTTGTTCTACAGTATATATACTCGCTTATTTCAAACTTGAACAGTAATCTTTTACAATAAATCAAAGCCGCCGAGCATAACATAGCAGATCGCGGAACTCCATCCGTCGCCGTCGCCACTCGCAAGTTGTTGCTGCCGCAGATCTTAGATCCTCTTTGATCGTCCGGCGACAGGAACGAGGCTAAGTATAGCGTCTCACGCTTCTCTCTCGAGATCCCGTGTCTCTCGATTTGTTGAACGAAGTTAGCTATTCATTCCGAATCGATTAAGACGACCGATCCAATTGAGATCGTTGGTAGACCTTGCTTGTTTTGTCAAGAAGTTTGGATCTACAAAGCATAGCCGCAGCATTCACTTACCGCCGCAGATCTTTGGAAGATCCTCTCCAAGAGAGTGCTCTGGTCATTGATTCTTCGTCTTTATCAAGAACGCTTCAACGAACGAAGAGGGACATCGGGTTCTCCACACGTGTAGTTTGTATTTCTTGTACATTCTATTTTTGTTTTGTTGTAAAGGAATAGTGATTCCTAGCTGTAAGGGTTAGGTGCAACCCGTGGTGGAGGAGTAGTGACTCCTTCGTTTGGAAGGGTGCCTTCCGTAGTGTGAGGATTGGATTTCAATCCGGTTGGTGAAGTGACCGAGTCATCCCTTGGTGGGAGATAGGTCGAAGGGGGAGAGTGGACGTACCAGAATCGGGGAACCACTATAATTGCTTGTGTGTTTTTTTGTGCTGTGTTTGTTATTTGTGCAGGTTATTTAAATTACGCAAAAGACTGCACGAGAACTATTCCCCCCCCCATAGGTGGACTTAGATGACACTAAAGACTTTCAACGTGAACTCCACTATCGGCAGTAGCGACACTTGCAAGTAAAACTCTTGACTCCCAATCTGTATCTTTATACAACAAACTCTATCCGCGCACAATTAACACCCATTAGGCAACAACACATCAAATTTTTCCGTGTCCATCGAAGAAGGTACTCTGATGCGCGATATAAATCCTTCGGACAAAAAGGAATGTGAAGCTCCCCTATCGAAAGGTGCTCTCGCCAGATAATTGAGAATCCAAAACACAGCCTAACACCACTAGTCATAGTCTAACACACGTATGGAAACAAGTATTTAAAGCTAAACCGCTATAAATTAAACCATACCTGTCACCACGTCAGTCCGCTTCATGGATTCCTTCTGGCCAAGGTTGTACACTTTAGGTTGGGTTGGCGCATAATGCGATTCGGTTGCCTCCTACCCATTGCCCTTCTCCTCGTAGGTTGATCCAGGTTTCTTTTCGGACTTCAGACGTCCACTCCAACAATCTCAGGCTAAGTGTCCCGACATACCACAAGTGTAACATAAACTTGGGTCTCGCCCAATGGCTGCTCCTAGTCCAGTCTTCTTTGCCATTAGAGTACAACTACTTTCTCTGGCATTAATTCTTATAACTACTCCCGTTAGGGCTTTCTTTGCCTTCTGGCTATCACCACGAGAATCTCGGGTACAGTGACCAAATTTACCATAATTAAAACAATCATATGGAGCCTGACTAGTAGATATTTTAGACTTCATTTTCCTCCTCCTTTGGTATACAGACTTTGCAAAACCTAGAGAGTTTGGTACCCTGAACTCTAATGTCTGGTTGACTTTTGCCAAATCTACTTCCAAAGATCTGTACGACTCCACCAAGGCTCGGAATCCAAATAATTTTGGTCCGAGCAGTAGAAATCGTAACTCATCTTGCAGGCCGTTATAAAATCTATCGTCCATACACTGCTCGCTCTCAAATTCCAACACTGGGTAGCGCCTTAACATAAAAAATGCATACAAATTTTCATCAACTGAGTGTGTACCCTGCACTAAAAGATTGTTCAACTGCTGACCCAATGGTCCTCTAAATGCCATTTCCACCATCACACCACCCAATGTTGAAGCCACCTCAGGGATAAAGGGTTGCACATTCCTTCCATGTTGTGTGTTAATTACAGCGAACACCGCTTCAACTACCATTCTTATGGTTTAAATAGAAGTAGGGGGTCTCAGGCACGTCACAGGGTGCACTCATTTCCTCAGAATGCATGTATTCTAAAGGCCCTGCACCACTCAAGGTCACTTATAGACCTACAAAACACCATTAAGTGACCGAACAAAATTGCAAAATGCAATTATAGGGACACGCAGGTCCCTTAAACATGTGTATTTTCATTCCTAAGTGGACATTCATGAGTTATTTTATGTTATAATGATAATGCACATACATGTGCTCACCACCCATTAAAAGAATTCGCCCACGAATTCGAATATGCAAGACAGAAACCGATAGCTTGATACCAAATTGTAACACCCTTATCCGTCACATGGCATATAGCAGTAGGTACGGCCGGGGCCCGACTTCATATACTACAGATAGACCAAAGGGTTATAGAATGAAACCATCCTTCCAATAACACACGTCCTATACAGAGCACATTCTAGCGGAAGCTTTTTAAATGTTGCAAAGAAAATAACCGAAGCCACAACATGAATGTCCACTAAAATCCCAAATTAGGAATGAGTGTACAAAAACACAAAGTACATGGCCTTATGGCCTTACAAGAGTTTACTTTAAACAATAAGTGTCTTCCAAACATGGCTCGCACGCGGTCACACAAGAGTATAAAAGTAAATGTTCGCATTGGCCTTCAAGGGTCAGCTCTACAACAAGGGCTTCAGCCCCCTATTTGCCACTAGGCTCCGCAGCACCTGCAATCAACATTCCACCACAACGGTTGCAAACAAAAGCAACGGTCAGCTAAAGCTGACCAAATTATAATGACCCTACCCCTTAATCTTGGCGGCGGTGCTCCTTCCCTGCATATTATTAGTATAACCAAACAGGATAGTGAAAGTACAACTTAAGAACACTTCACCACAGACGTAGGCACTTACGACCACACACCCCGTGCTCTCAGGGCACTAACTCGGGGAACCTGGTCCAAGCCCGGTCCGTTCCGCGGTCCACCACCACCCCCAGGATGACAAATACGTGAGCATTAAAGTCCTTTCAGCTGAAGCATAGACTTGCTCTCCAATCCGTCTTTAACCAAAGCACTTGGAGTGGGTAAGGTTCCACCATCCCATTTCTCACCTTGCCATAACAATTCAAGTCATCGGCGCAGGACAAGCTTCACCAAATCCCAATGTATCATTCAAACAATAGTACATAGCCCGGCTATGTACAAGGCTGGCTCCAAGGCCACGAAAACGGCAGAAATTTGCTTCTACCCAGATTTTCGGGTGCACCTTGGGGTTAATCCTCAAGACTCCCTGTTACAATCTACAACGTAGAAAACCCGAAAAACAATAATCGGTACGGAGACTTCTCTGACAATCCATGTATAATGAAACAACACTGATCCAGACCAACTTGTCTGGGTAGGCTTCACACACCATGCCTATGTCCGTACTTTGATTCCGGACTGTATATACTAAACTACAAGGACTATTAATGTCCACCCGAAGGAATACCTCACACTCTCCGCACACTCACTAGAGCGGGTTTCCTATGAAAAAAGGAAGAGGACTTTACATGTCCAAGAAGAAAATTGTTACCCTTGCTGTTCGCTTTTGCGCCATAAAGAAGAGAAGAAACTAGATGGATGAAAAGCACCGCAATGGCCTCGCCTCCACGCATCTGGACTCGGCTCGCGATTTGGGGCTCCGAAACTCCATCGGCGGCCGGATTTCTCCTTCTCCTCATTCCATTCTCTCCCCTCTTTCTAAAACTTTAGAAAGAGAAAGCCTTATGAGAAATGAGGGTTTCACCCACTATTCTCGGCCTTATAACAATAAGGATAATCTGGACCCTTGGATCCAATTTGAAGAAAATGAACGGCCATGATTCACACCTAAAAATAACTTTCCTGGGCCGAACACGTCTTGTGACACGCCCGTGTAAGAGGTCGTGTTCCACACTCTCCGTAATCATGTAAATACAGAACAGGACACGGCCTCTGACACGGTTTGGGAAGAGCCCGTGTCAAACATAACACGCCCGTGTCATAGGTCATGTGCCCCAATCGACATTGGAACCGTTTCATCCCGAACAGGACACAGCCAAGTGACACGCTCGTGTCACAGGCCGTGTGCCAGACATGCCTTTAGACATGCCCATGTCCCAGGCTGTGTAACTCACTCGACACAGCCCAACCTAACACAGGGCAGGACACGGCCCTTGACAAGCCCGTGTCATAGGCCGTGTGCCCGACCTGGCTTGACTCCAAAGATCGTCGACTGCATTTCGACCTAAGGCATGACACGGCCCTGGTCACGCCTGTGTTACTGGCCGTGTTATCCAAATCAGGCACCAAATTGGCCTTAGAATGGTAACCATTCATTAATGAGTTTGGGGGACTGCAGCAAGACCCTCGGAGGATTTTTATAGTCATTTACCATCCCTGAGTGGAAGTTCGAGGATACCTCCATAGAATTTGTTCATGGATTGCCTCGCTTGTGCTCTGGGAACGATTAAGTTTTGGTGATCGTGTATCGCTTGATGAAGGTGACCAGATTTATCCCTAAAAAGAAGGAGGCAATTGTGGATGTTTTAGTGTGGCTCATTGTGGAGCAATTTTTACAGTTCCATGGCTTGCCTAAGACGATAGTCTCCAATTATGATGCCCGCTTTACCTCCATTGAGTGGAAGGCAGTGCAAGCATATCTAGAATCTTGCCTTACCTTCAGCACAACTTTTAACCCTCAGACAGATGGCCATTCTGAAAGAACCATCAGGACATTGGTAGATCTTTTGAGACTGTGTGCATTGGATAAAGGGGAACCGTGTTAAAGGCTCTTACCACTGGTAGAATTTTCATACAACAATAACCATCAAGCTAGCATCAGGATGGCTCCCCTACGAAGCACTTTATGGGAGAAGGTGTAGAACTCTATTATTATGGGTATAGGATGAAGATCCAAAAGTTTTGGGGATAGATTACCTTGACGACACCGATGCGCTTGTTAGATTGATACTAGACCGCTTACTTGAGGCTCAAAGTTAGCGGCCAAAGTTCTATAATGCAAAGGATCAGATGGTAGAATTTCAAGTGGGTGACAAGGTATTCTTGAATATCAGGCCAATGCATGGAGTGTCGCGAGTGCATGGCATGAAGAAGCTTAGACCGAGATATGTGGGGCCCTATGCTATATTGGAGAGAATTGGCCCTTTAGCCTATCGACTGGATCTACAACTAGAACTAGATAATTTGCACGAAGACTTCCTTGTGTCGTCTCTCAGGAAGGGACTACTACGTCCTGACCAATATGTCCCCACTGCAGCTGGAGCAGTGGAAACTGATAAATCTGTCCGACTAGAGCCAGTGCAGATAGTGGACACCGAGACAAGGAGCTTGATGAAAAAGCACTACCCGGAGGCATTTTCCCAAGGTAAATTTAAAAACATATTTTATCTTTCATGCTATACTCTCCCAAAGCCTTAGCCTGATTTCGGGGACGAAATCTTTTATTTTGTTTATAGTATTTGTATCATCCCATTTCGTGCTAGCCCTCACACACGCTTTGTGTCAAGAGGATTGACTCAAACTCGGGAAGCGTTTAGTGAGCAGACTAGTTTCGACAAATTATTACTTAGGAATATTCTGGATGTTGATGCGTTGGGTTGACTTAACACCACTCAACGTATTTTACTTAGAACATTTTTTGGAAGTTGAGGCATTGAGTGAAGTCAATGCGGCGTTGAGTGGTCTCAACTCCACTAAATGATTTTAACTTAGATCTATTCTGGCTGATGTTGGCATTGAGTGACGTCAACACAGCGTTTAGTGGTCTCAACGCCACTCAACGCTTTTAAATTAGATCTATTCCGGCAAATTTTGGCGTTGAGTGAAGTCAAAGCGGCATTGAGTGGTCTCAAAATCACTCAACGCTTTTAACTTAGATATATTCCTGCTGATGTTGTCATTGAGTGAAGTCAATGCGGCGTTGAGTTGTCTCAATGCCACTCAACACTTTTAACTTAGAATCATTCTGAGGGATGTTGGTGTTGAGTGAAGTCATTGTGGCGTTGAGTGGTCCCAACACCACTCGATGCTTTTTAGTTAGAGTTATTCTAATTCATGTAGGCGTCGACTGCGTTGAGTGTACTCGATGCCACTCCATGATTCGTTGAGTGAAGGAGACACACTCAACAATTTGGACTTAGTGGATTTTTGCCTCTGTCTGCTTGCTGCCTCATTCACAGTCAGAACCAGACTTTCGGGATTGGCGCCAAATGAATTAAATTCGACGCGTCTTTTCAAAAGTACATTGTTACTATAATAATAGGTGGTCCAATGTTAGGGCGACATGCGACGGGGCAACCAAACCCTAATTCTCATAATAAAAGGAGACTTACAGAAAACCTAGCCTCCACTTTGACATTTTTGGCCGAGCAGTTACTTTTGCTGAACCCGACGGAGATGGAGATTGCCAGAGTTAGATTTTCTGGAGGAAAGTTTTTCCTTTCTATTCTCCATAAATAACAACACAAACAATGAGAAAGTTGCTGCAAAGGAGAGTGACGAGATCCATGGACAGAACCGCCGGAAATGAGGTGTTCTTCCTACCCCCTCCCTTGGTGTTACATTTGTAGTTATTTTCTAGGGGAGATGTTGACTCAAAAGAGTTTGACTTGTGAGATGATGATCTCCTACGTAGAGACCATGCTATGGCTTTTGTCCTAGAGATTTGATGTCTCCAACCTCTCCTCTCTTCTTTGTGAAGATGGTGGTCTTTGTTTCATGAAGAGAAATGGTCTAGGGTGAATAAGGGAGGAGGAAGTTCTACATATTATTTTGATTAAATGTCTAAAGGAAGAAGATGTACTGATGTCATTCATCATGATTTAAGATGCGTGCAAAATTTTTTTTTCTATGCCCAGCAAACTTCAAGGCAGTTTTCGGTTATGCTACGGATAGATCTGGGCTTTCGACTAAACACGTTAGTCGTAGACCTTGGAAAGACCTTTCGAACGGATGGTTGCATGTTTTTTATGAGTTCTTTAGACTCAGGAATGTCCAGTTGAAGTTACTGTACAGTCAATTCTTATGTACATGTTTCTCTCGTGTTAGTATAGAGTCGAGTTTGGAATTTAGCCAAGAAGTCATAGTAAATTACGGTTGAGGTTTTGCATGATGTTTGTTGGACTTAATTTATTTGTGATTGTGAAAAATAAATGATTGTTTGCATTTAGTTGTGAGATATGAATGTTGATGTTTTCATGAAGTTTGCTAGACTTAATTTGTAAGTAATTATGATAAATAAATCATTATTGGAATTTAGTTGGTAGATACTTAAGTAAAACAAAAGGTTTGGTGAGACACGTTTGTGAAAACGAGTTAGTGGAGTTTAATAATCAAATGGATGGGAAAGTTAGTGAACCAAATATGTGCATGTGAAGTATCATGGTAGTATGTGAAAATCTTGTGGAAGCATAGTTGTTTGTGAATGCTTAATTTTAGAAAGGATTCGATAAGGCTAATGAATGGTTATGTGAGATGTTGATTAATGAAATATGTATCGTAGTCCACTGCATAGAGTTGAGTCTCCCTACGGGTAGCAGTCTGGGATTGGTATGTTATGTAAGGTGGTATTCCACCTATGTAAATGATGACCCCTTGTGTGGTATGGAAGTATGGAAGGCTTTGAAGTGAATGTGTGTTTTATGTACTGGAATGATGTGTTGATAATGGACTCGGTGTGGAGCCCTCGCGTGCTGATGAGCACATGACGTGAATAATAATAAGGGATTCAGTGTGGAGCGTTTAAAATGTGAAATTTCATGCGGTGTGAGTTGATAAGCGGTGTCATAATCCTGGGTTAAGGATAGTGTGGCAGGTCTACGGGCTCGCCAGTCTTCACACTAACGGGAGTTGACGGAGAGAATATGGATGGTTGGGCTTGGTCCTCGGTGCTCATTCTCGGGGCTCCTTCGGTGCGAAGTGGACGGTTGGTCTTGGTTTTTTTGTGACACTCTACCATAGGCTACTTCCATGCCACAATGATAGGCCAGCATAGAGATATGTTCTTGGTGCACATCTACCAAAGACCCCTATGAGTCGTAGTATATATGTGAGCTCCGTTGTTGATTCTTAGCATTGAGTAGTACGGAGGCCTAGGCTTGATAGTGTGGATGCCCGCCTAGTAGTGAAAAAGACCGTTTCAGGGTCACCATCTAGCCAGAACGGATTAAGCCTGAGTTGTTAGCTACTTGCTCGAAAAGTGGGAACTACAAGTCTGTGTCTACATAGTAATTACATGTGTGTGCATGGGTGAGTCACCGCATTGCATTCATAATATTGCATTGCATTACATACACAAGATCCTCATCATATAAGTTTATATGGGCACTCTTTTATAATTATTTACTTACTCTTAAGTCGATCCTTAACTTATATGTCTGTATATGCATTCATATTAGTTAAGTTACTTCCTATTGTATATTCATACTTGTACACTATTGTTGATAGTAGAACTGCTAGTATATATTGTTATTGTTGCTTGATATACTCTTATATAGTTTAGCACTTTGTCACTTATTTTGTAGTACAACCATTATATATTATTTCCTCTTCTTTTCTCCTCCCGGTGCCTTAGAGTTGTCGGGGGAGCGGATGTGATAGACACTTAGTCTTTATGACTAACAGTTGATACGTCTTCCTTTTTAGGAGGAAACCACGCAGATAGAGAAGCAACAGTTTGTATAGGAGGGCAGCAAGACTAGGGTGACAGGGGCTGAAGTGACGATACCATCGCTTCCATTGGTGACTGATGGGAGTTTTAAGAGACTAAATTTGTAGTATTTTTGGCATGTTGTACTCTGATACTATATAAGCCTTGGTTGCTGATGTCTACTAATCGTGAAGAAAATAAAAGCAACCGAACTAGCAATCCATCTAGGCAAGTATACCTATCGAATTGTAGCTAGGGGACACAAGTGTCGTATTGAAATCCGGGTACTGCTGAATACACTTACTCACACGAAGACTATTATTTTATCGAAGGAAAATCTTGAGGGCTAAAAAGGAAATTGCAATTAAGAAAGGAAATATAGTTAATCGCTAGAAAGAGAACCACTGCATTAAGTTAAAGAACTATTAGACGCGATTACGATAAAGTGTTAAAGAACTACGACAAAGGGATGGAAATGTACTCGATCAAGAATCACCTCGGCCAGAGTAATAAAGAAATGCGATAAAAGCCTAAACTTAATAGGGAAGAGTTTCTTGACCGTGGAGGTTCCTAAAGCTTAAACACGCTTCTCTCGAAGTCGTGTCCGACTGAGTTTAGGAAGGTCCGACCGACTTTCATCTGAATCAGAGGCCTAAAGCTCGCTTTACGCGGTGAACCCCACTATTAGATTTTACTCCAATCCGGGGGATTTGAATGTCTGCCTCTCTCGAGGGGTGCATACCAATCCCTTTCCTCTTGAGTGCTCACCTCAAACTATCGGCCTTTCGGCTAGCCAAGCATGAAAGCTAAGGCGGAGAGTATACATCGATGATATATCACCAACCCAAAAGAATTCAAGAGCAATTCAAGGTTAAACCCCTAAAAAGGAAAGGTAAAATTAAAGCATCATAACTTAATCACTCAAACCTCAGATCATCAAGATCGAGTACAAGGAGGATTTAGTTATTCATGGTATAGAAAATGAAGATCATATTAATAGTATGGAAAATAACACCGAGTAGAAGGGAAAGAGAATAGCGAACTATTTTATTTCGTAATGTGGACGAATCACAAGTAGGGCACACAGATACTATAAGAACACATTCTACGATGATTACAAATGTTGTAAAAAGGAAGTACAGAAATGCGGAAAAGGCTTGCATGAAAAGAAACTCAATTACTTGAAGTAAAAAGGAAGAGACAAGCTTAAGACATAAAAACTAAAATAGCAGCACTTCTTCTTCTCTAATCTCTCTCAATCCCCCCCAAACAC
Organism: Platanthera zijinensis; assembly: GCA_039513925.1. Classification (NCBI taxonomy): domain Eukaryota; kingdom Viridiplantae; phylum Streptophyta; class Magnoliopsida; order Asparagales; family Orchidaceae; genus Platanthera; species Platanthera zijinensis. The sequence goes on along the minus strand of CM077084.1, from coordinate 200,851,184 downwards.
TAGAAGATGATCCTTATTTATAGAGTTTTTTTCGGGCTGGGTCAAGCCCTATGACACGCCCATGGAGGGCATGACCATAGGGCGTGTCTGATTCGGTGCGACATCTGGAGCGTTGGCATTTAATTCTGGCGCGGTTGCTGAGTTACACGCCCATCGAACACGCCCCTGGAGGGCGTGACATATGGACGTGTCGGATTCGGTGCGTTGAAATTGAGCTCGGTACTGACTTCTCTGGACTTGGCGGGTCACGCCTGTCAGACACGCCCACGTAGGGCGTGTCACTGGGCGTGTCGGCTAGTTTCTGGTGGAGATTGACTTCGGACCGGCGGCTTCATTCCACTAGGTTACACGCCCTTGGTACACGCCCTAGGAGGGCGTGACCATGGGGCGTGTAACAACAAAACTTGTAAAATCCTGCAAAATGAAGGGAAGATGTTAGTGACAATAATATATACAAAAAAGGGTCAAAATATAAGCATACAAGACATGCTTTGTAAATTGAAAGCTAGAAAATACCATAATAGTTTAGGCTATAAAACGGACTATCAGCATACAACAACATAAAATTATAATAATACTTAGAAATTTAAGCTACTAAATTACTCAAAAAAGGATGACTAAAAAGTAATCATCAAACACCCCCATGCTTAGACATTTGCTTGCCCTCAAGCAAATAAAAATGAAAACTAGGGAAGGAAATAGAAAATAAACAAAGCTAATTTAGGCTTCATAATTAAGAAAAACAAAACATGGAAAATTAAACTATCCTAATATTCATATTATCAACTAGTGGGGTGAGAAGTGCACAATAGAAGATTTGAAAGGGAAAGCCTAAAAATCTCATTAAAACATAAGAGAAGTCTACTAATTTCTAAATCTTAAAAACAAGGCATCCAAAATAAATGAAAATAAGGAAAACAAAAGTAGAAGTTCTATATAAACGGCGCATTAACAAACTACTAGGTTGCTAGATAAACATTAACCCTAAAACACTCCAAGATAACCTTCAAAGAAATCCATCAATGATGGTGGCCATAGGCTTGTACGTTCACACTTTCTCCACTATGCGAAATTAAGTTCTAAGATCATTAGGACTTCTACTAGGCATTAAACTTGGCTTAGGTAAATGATTAGGAAGTGGAATCAAAGGTAAACATGAAGGTTTTAGGCACTAAACCAAGGTGAGCTCAAAAATAACCAAAGCATAAAAAATGAGAAATAACAACTATGTCATTTCTCCAATATGAAACTACAAAAACAAGGCCATGAATATTTTTCTTTTATAAACTTGGCCAAACATAAACGTTTTGCATTCATTTTCTTTTTACTTTTTTTTTTATTTTGTAATGATATTTTTTTTTTCTCAATTTTTTTTTTCTTTTGAATAACATTTGATAAGAAAGCTCGAAAAATAAGCTTGAGAATTTCCTATTTATTTCAAAAATAATACCTTTCCCACAAAAATAATTTTTAAGCTCAAATTTATAGTGCAAAAATAAGAAAGATATTTGGCTTTGGTGAACATAATGAAATGAAAGGTGGAGCTAAAAACAAAGAAAATAAGGAAAAAGGCCCAAAATTGTTTTGCAAGGGTTTTGTTTTTGGTGGGCAAGAAAAGCTCAAACTAATCAAATGGTGGCCTAAATCATTTCTAAAGAACGTAAAAACGGTGCAAATGCTTCGAGAGTAGCTTGGTACAAGTTCTAGACACCAAGAAAGACTACCCCGCAAATGAAAAAGGACAAATGATACCTAGCAACCATTCGTAAGTAACTACCCGAATAAAAAGACACAACTACGCATTGCTAGCTTATAACTTAAAAACCGGATGCCTATATTTAAGAAAGAGCAACTAGTTGAACTAGACTATGTTAATTTGATAGGTTTAGAAAAACATTTCCAAAGTAATCTATATAGAACTAAGAAACCGCATGGGCCTACACATCACTAGAAGCAACATAAAAATGAAGATAGAAATAATTTTTGATTTTGTTTTTCAAATCGATTTAAGCACAATTGTTTTTTTTTTTTTTGAATTTTTTTTTTGTTTTGTTTTTTGATGACATAACATAATATATTTTTTTTGAAAGAGGAATAACAGAAAGAAAAGACCAAAAGAAACTAGACCCCCCCCCCATGCTTAAGCTCTTTATTGCCCTCAATGAAGGAAACAAAAAGAAAAGAGAAGGGGACTGAGAAGAAGAGAAAAAGAAAATACAGGAAAAATAAAGAAATAGAAAGAACAAGACTTCCCCGGGTTTGTGAGATGAAGGCGGATGTCGCTCCCCCATGCTTGCTTTTTAGAGTACTTGATCGTCAGCAAGTATGACTTGATCCATCTGATATCAGCAGCGACGGAGCGGCGACCACGATCATGGGCTTGATTGGCCTCCGGTAGAAAGTGCAAAATAACAGCAAAAAGATAGAGTCCATGGGCAGATGCCCGATAATGTTTTTTATTACAACAGTGCAAATAAAAGAGTTTCATAAAAAAATATAGTAGTCCAAAAATAAATAAATAAATAAATAAAAAATAATGTCCATCAGACAATAAGAAACTAAGCATCAAAAAGAAGATTCTCCTTTGCAGGAGTCACAGAATCATTAGAGAAATAGAGTTTAAGTCTATGGCCATTAACTTTAAAGTCCCCTTTATCGGGTGTGAAAGTAGCACAGTACCGTAAGGAAAAACATCCTTGACCGTGAACGGTCCGGACCATCTAGATTTAAGCTTTCCCGGGAAGAGACGTAAACGCGAATTAAAAAGAAGAACCTGATCGCCTGGTTTAAAAGTTTTAGGGTGGCGCAGGTTCTTATCATGATACAATTTCGTGCGTTCTTTATAAATTTTATTATTTTCATAGGCGTACGCTCGCCACTCGTCAAGCTCATTTAGTTGGTTTTTTCTATGCTCACCGACCGAGTGCGGATCGAAATTAAAAAACTTCAACGCCCAATACGCACGGTGTTCTACTTCTACCGGAAGATGACACGATTTTCCATAGACTAATCGGAAAGGAGTACAACCGATGGCGATTTTGTACGCTGTCCGATATGCCCACAAAGCATCGTCCAATTTTAAAGACCAATCCTTACGAGAAGTAGAAATGCTTTTTTCCAAAATTCGTTTAAGCTCGCGATTGACTACCTCGACCTGACCGTTCATTTGGGGGTGATAAGCAGTGGACAATTTATGTGTAACGCCATATTTGGCTAAAGCCTTAGTGAGCTGAGCGTTGCAAAAATGACTTCCCCTATCACTAACGATCGCTCGAGGAAACCCAAAGCGAGAAAATAATTTTTTTTAGAAAATTGATAACTACGCGAGCATCATTATTTGGTAGAGCTTGGGCTTCTGCCCACCTAGAAACATAATCGACTGCGACTAGAATATATTTGTTTCCTAAGCTGGAGGGAAATGGGCCGACAAAGTCTATACCCCATAGATCAAAAACTTCGCACTCGAGAAAGTAATTTTGCTCCATTTCATTTTTGTTAGAAATATTTCCAGTCCGCTGGCATCGATCGCACCCGCCCACAAAGATTTGTGCATCTTTAAATATGCTTGGCCAATAGAAGCCAGCACTAAGCACTTTGTGGGCGGTGCGGTTTGCTTGATAATGCCCGCCAGTCGGACCTTCATGAACATGTTTTAAAATTTGGTGACCCTCTTCCTGCAAAACGCATCTCCTTACCACTTGGTCTGCACAAATGCGAAATAGAAATGGGTCTTCCCAAAAATAATACTTCAACTCCGAAAAGAATTTCTTCTTTTGGTGAGTGGAGTATTCTTTTGGAAGGACCCGGGCCATAAGATAATTGGCCAGATCGGCAAACCAGGGGTAGAAGATGAAGAAATATTCAAAAGACGCTCATCCGGAAAAGAGTCATTAATAAAAGTTTCATTTAAAAAATCAAGTTTGGGATTTTCAAGGTGAGATAGATGATCCGCCGCTAGGTTTTCCGCTCCTTTCTTATCCCGAATTTCCAAGTCGAATTCTTGAAGTAAGAGGATCCAACGGATAAGACGCGGCTTGGCATCCGTTTAGAAAGGAGGTACTTCAAAGCGGAATGATCCGTGAAAACAATAACCTTAGATAGAGTAACATACGGTCGGAATTTATCAAAAGCAAAAATAACTGCTAAGAGCTCTTTCTCCGTCGTGGTGTAATTTTCTTGCGCAGAAGTGAGAGTTTTACTAGCGTAGAAAATTGGATGAAAGTTCTTAGCGATTTGTTGACCTAAAACCGCACCTACCGCATGATTACTCGCATCACACATAATTTCGAAAGGTAAATCCCAAACTGGGGCGATCATAATAGGAGCATTTATAAGTTTCGATTTTATTAATTCAAAGGCCTCGAGACAAGATTTATCAAAAACAAAAGGAATGTCTTTTTCGAGCAAGTGGGTGAGAGGTTTAGTGATTTTTGAAAAGTCCTTAATAAATCTACGATAAAAACCCGCATGACCTAAAAAACTTCTAATCGCTTTAACGGTTAGAGGGGGCGGTAACTTTTCAATTACTTCAATTTTTGCCTTGTCCACTTCAATTCCCCTAGCGGAAATGTTGTGGCCAAGGACTAAACCCTCACGTACCATAAAGTGGCACTTCTCCCAATTTAAAACTAAATTTGTCTCCTCGCAGCGCTTTAAAACTTTTCCTAAATTTTCTAAACATAGATCGAATGAGTCGCCAAAAACGGAAAAGTCGTCCATAAAAACTTCCATAATATTTTCTACATATTTATCAAAAATAGCAAGCATACACCGCTGAAAGGTGGCGGGTGCGTTGCATAATCCGAAAGGCATTCTACGGTAGGCAAAAGTTCCGAAGGGGCAAGTGAACGTCGTCTTCTCTTGGTCCTCGGGTGAGATAGGGATTTGAAAATATCCCGAGAGACCGTCGAGGAAGCAATAAAAATTGTGCCCGGACAAACGTTCTAAAATTTGATCGATAAAGGGGAGGGGGAAGTGATCTTTTCGAGTGGCATCGTTTAGTTTACGGTAATCGATGCACATCCTCCATCCCGTTATCGTCCTAGTTGGAACTAAATCGTTGTTTTCGTTTGGTACTACCGTGATCCCACCCTTCTTAGGAACAACCTGAACTGGACTTACCCACTGACTATCGGAAATAGGATAAATTATCCCTGCATCTAATAACTTAAGCACCTCTCCCTTCACAACCTCTTTCATATTTGGATTAAGACGACGTTGTTGTTGAACTACACCCTTAGGATTATTTTCAAAAAATATGTTGTGTGTGCAGAAAGAGGGACTGATGCCAGGAATATCACAAATTTGCCACGCTATAGCTCGGCGATGCTTTTGTAGTAGTTCGATCAATTGATCGTTTTCGGATTGGGAAAGAAAAGCCGAGATTATAACGGGCAATTTTGAATCTTTTGCAAGAAAGGCATATTTGAGGTGGTCAGGCAGTGGTTTTAAATCAAGCTGGGGTGGTTCGTCATAAGAATTTTTTAAATTTTTCTCTTTTTCAAAAACAAGATTTTCATACTTTTTCCTACTACATGCAAAATTATTTTCAACATTTTCTTGGATCGACATCACCGGGTTGTCAAAATTATGTGAAGAAATTTCAGAAAACGAAGATGAAAATTCATTGGGAGAAATGTTGGAAAGGGAAAGGGAAGAGTCTTCATTTAGAACGTCAACAAAAAAACAAGAGTCATCATTTTTTAAGGAGTTTTTCATGGATTGATTTATAGAAAATGTGACCTCATCATCTCCCACACGCAAAAACAACTTTCCGTTACTAACGTCTATAACTGCTCGAGAGGTGGCTAGAAATGGTCGTCCAAGGATAAGAGGAACCTCGACGTCTTCTTCAATATCAAGAATGACAAAATCCACCGGGAAGATGAATTTGTCGACCTTTACTAGCACGTCCTCAACGATACCTAGTGGATACTTGATAGACCTATCAGCTAATTGGATACTCATCCTTGTAGGGCTCAGAGTGCCCAATCCTAACTTCTTAAATAGTGAAAAAGGCATCAAGTTGATGCTCGCTCCTAGATCTGCCAACGCATGTTTAACAAATAAATCACCAAAGACACAAGGAATGGAAAAACTACCGGATCGTTTATCTTTTTAGGCAGATTAGAATTTTTAACGACTGCCGAGCATTCTTCATTCAATGTTACATGTGATAAGTTCTCCAATTTCGTCTTGTTTGTTAATAAGTCCTTAAGATATTTTGCGTACTTCGACATTTGACTAATCGCTTCATGAAATGGCAAATTTAATGTGAATTTGTTTGAACATTTCAAGAAAGCGTTGGTACTGATCATCTAGTTTGTCTTTCCTAAGTCTAGCCGGATAAGGAGGTGGCGGGAATACTTTTAGGACAACAGGAGCATCATTTTGAAAATCATCTTTTTCTTTTTGAGAATCAGAAATAATAGTGCCATCATTTTCTTTTTCAAATGTAGATTTTTCTTTTTCAGAATCTAAGTTGTCATTTTCCGTGGGGGTAAAAACTGGAGGAGCAATCACCCTTGGCTCTTCCCTTGTGGTGGGCTCGTTAACAACTTTACCGCTCCGAAGGGAAATCGCATTTGCGTGCTCCCTAGGGTTAGGCTCAGTGTTCGAGGGAAGAGTTCCAGGTGGTCTCTCAGAAAAGGCCTTGGCGAGTTGGCCAACTTGATTTTCTAAGTTTTTCATGGATCCTGTTAAATTTCTAATAGTGGCATCGTTCGATCTTATATATTTAGCGAGGATCTCTTCCAAAGGGGAAGGTTTTTGAAAATTTTGTTGTGGTGGTGGTGGTGGTGTAAAATCGTGCGGTGGGCGTATTACGTTAGCATTATTACTCCAAGAAAAATTAGGATGGTTACGCCATCCGGGATGATAAGTGTTCGACGAAGCAGAAAAACCAGGAGGAGAAGAAAAATTCGAAAAAGCAGAAAAATTATTCGCAGAGATATTTTGAGCAGGCCTGGGTATGTTCCCCAGATAATCCACCTGCTCGGCAGCAGCAGCATTTTCATATACCTTAGCGGTGGAGGAGCAGTCATCTCCGAGATCTTCTTGTTGAGCATTTCCACTTGCATCGCCAGTTGCGTCACCGAATCCACTTCATAGATACCTGCAGGTTTAGATGGGCGAGACCTGGACGAATTCCACTGATAAGTGTTCATCGCCATGTCATCGATAAGCTCAAGAGCGGCTTCCGGAGTTTTGCGTCTAGAGAACCAGCGAAGCGGCATCTATCATTTGCTTAGTCACTTGGTTTAGCCCATTATAGAATGTCTGAACCTGCAACCATACAGGCAGAGCATGATGTGGGCATCTTCTCAAAAGTTCTTTGAACCTCTCCCAAGTGTCATAGAGGGTCTCAGAATCAATTTGAGAATATGAAGTTATATCATTTCGAAACTTGGCAGTTTTGGCGGGGGGAAAATAACGAGAAAGAAATTTTTCAGTTAAAATGTTCCAAGTTGTGATTGATCCTCTTGGAAGAGAACTCAACCACTGTTTGGCTTTAGTCCTTAAGGAGAATGGGAAGAGTCTTAGCCTTATCGCATCGTCCGAGACACCATTAATCTTGAAGGTGTCACAGATTTCAAGAAAATTAGCAATATGCAAGTTCGGATCTTCATCTTGCGATCCGTCGAACTGTACATATTGCTGCACCATTTGAATGATGCTAGGCTTAAGCTCGAAGTTATTGTTCGCAATAGCGGGGCGAACTATGCTAGATTCTGTACCCTCCAGGTTTGGTCTTGCATAATGGGACATAGTCCTTTGCACGACTTCCTCTTGGTTGGGTCTTTGCAAGACTTCCTCTTGGTTGGGATTGTCCATTCTTAAGGTAGAATATGAATCGGAATGTTCGACCGGTATTTGAAGAGTCGGGCCTTGAAATCGCAATCTTCTCCGAAGAGTACGCTCGATTTCGTGGTCCAAGTCCAAAATAACCGACGGACTTCCCCGGGTCATGTACTGGAAGAAGAAAGAGAGAAGTATTGTTTATTATTATTATTAATATTTTTTTTTTTAAATATATATATTTTTGATGTTTTAGCTCCCAAACTTCCAAGGACTACCCGATGAAGGGTTCGCAAGGTACTAGACAAGATAGCGGCACTTAAAACCGCATTGCCCTTTTTGAGAGGATTTTGTTGGTGTAGAAAACTTGTGATGTGGGTATCTATTGAAAATGATTATATTTATATTATTATTATTATTATTATTATTTTTAAAGCGATTTTTTTCTTTTTGGTTTGCAATAAGGAAGATAAAAGTAATAGATTCGTGTTTTCAATATATCAACAAGAGCTGATTCCCCGGCAACGGCGCCAAAAACTTGATGTCTACTAATCGTGAAGAAAATAAAAGCAATCGAACTAGCAATCCATCTAGGCAAGTATACCTATCGAATTGTAGCTAGGGGACACAAGTGTCGTATTGAAATCCGGGTACTGCTGAATACACTTACTCACACGAAGACTATTATTTTATCGAAGGAAATATTGAGGGCTAAAAAGGAAATTGCAATTAAGAAAGGAAAAATATAGTTAATCGCTAGAAAGAGAACTACTGCATTAAGTTAAAGAACTATTAGACGCGATTACGATAAAGTGTTAAAGAACTACGACAAAGGGATGGAAATGTACTCGATCAAGAATCACCTCGGCCAGAGTAATAAAGAAATGCGATAAAAGCCTAAACTTAATAGGAAGAGTTTCTTGACCGTGGAGGTTCCTAAAGCTTAAACACGCTTCTCTCGAAGTCGTGTCCGACTGAGTTTAGGAAGGTCCGACCGACTTTCGTCTGAATCAGAGGCCTAAAGCTCGCTTTACGCGGTGAACCCCACTATTAGATTTTACTCCAATCCGGGGGATTTGAATGTCTGCCTCTCTCGAGGGGTGCATACCAATCCCTTTCCTCTTGAGTGCTCACTTCAAACTATCGGCCTTTCGGCTAGCCAAGCATGAAAGCTAAGGCGGAGAGTATACATCGATGATATATCTCCAACCCAAAAGAATTCAAGAGCAATTCAAGGTTAAACCCCTAAAAAGGAAAGGTAAAATTAAAGCATCATAACTTAATCACTCAAACCTCAGATCATCAAGATCAAGTACAAGGAGGATTTAGTTATTCATGGTATAGAAAATGAAGATCATATTAATAGTATGGAAAATAACACCGAGTAGAAGGGAAAGAGAATAGCGAACTATTTTATTTCGTAATGTGGAGGAATCACAAGTAGGGCACACAGATACTATAAGAACACATTCTACGATGATTACAAATGTTGTAAAAAGGAAGTACAGAAATGCGAAAAAGGCTTGCATGAAAAGAAACTCAATTACTTGAAGTAAAAAGGAAGAGACAAGCTTAAGACATAAAAACTAAAATAGCAGCACTTCTTCTTCTCTAATCTCTCTCAATCCCCCCCCCCAAACACTAGAAGATGATCCTTATTTATAGATTTTTTTTTCGGCTGGGTCACGCCCTATGACACGCCCATGGAGGGCGTGACCATAGGGCGTGTCTGATTCGGTGCGACATCTGGAGCGTTGGCATTTAATTCTGGCGCGGTTGCTGAGTTACACGCCCATCGAAACACGCCCCTGGAGGGCGTCACATATGAACGTGTCGGATTCGGTGCGTTGAAATTGAGCTCGGTACTGACTTCTCGGGACTTGACGGGTCACGCCTGTCAGACACGCCCACGTAGGGCGTGTCACTGGGCGTGTTGGATTCGGTGCGTTGAAATTGAGCTTGGTACTGACTTCTCGGGACTTGGCGGGTCACGCCTGTCAGACACGCCCACGTAGGGCGTGTCACTGGGCGTGTCAGCTAGTTTCTGGTGGAGATTGACTTCGGACCGGCGGCTTCATTCCACTAGGTTACACGCCCTTGGTACACGCCCTAGGAGGGCGTGACCATGGGGCGTGTAACAGCAAAACTTATAAAATCCTGCAAAAAGAAGGGAAGATGTTAGTGACAATAATATATACAAAAAAGGGTCAAAATATAAGCATACAAGACATGCTTTGTAAATTGAGAGCTAGAAAATACCATAATAGTTTAGGCTATAAAAGACTATCAGCATACAACAACATAAAATTATAATAATACTTAGAAATTTAAGCTACTAAATTACTCAAAAATGGATGACTAAAAAGTAATCATCAGTTGCTTCTTTTTATTTATTGTACTTGTCATGGACTATATGCTTATGTTAATTTCGACGCCTATACTTTCTTATGTTGGGTTGGCATGGATGATATTGATTTAGATGGCAGGATAGTCATCTTGTGGTACTGCTCGAACTGTGTGTTGGGGCTACCGCAAGGTGGCTGTTCTGGGAATAAGACTCCCCTCAGAAGTGTTTTGTGTTCCTGGAGAGGGGTGTCTTACAGCTACCACGTTGTTTGTGAAGAAGAAGGATGGATCTAAGAGGTTGTACATCGATTATAGAGAATTGAACAAGGTAACTTTCAAGAAAAGATATCTCTTGCCGCAGATAGATGATTGTTTTGATCAGTTGTGTGGTAGTGTAGTGTTTTTGAAGATTGATCTTCCTTCAGGCTACAATCAGTTGAGAATCCGTGAGTTTTATTTTCCATGGACTGCCTTTCGTTCCCGGCATGGACATTTTGAGTTCTTGGTGATGTCATTTGGATTGACGAATGCACCCTCTACCTTCATAGACATGATGAACAGAGTGTTCAAGGATTTCTTTGGACTGTTTTGTGGAAAAGTTTATTGATGTTGTTTTGGTTTATTCCTAGAGTGCTGAGAAGCATGCCCAACACTTGCGGTTTATTCTATCTACATTGATGGAGCATAAGTTGTATGCAAAGCTTAGTAAGTGTAAGTTTTGGCTACCTCAGGTTTCCGTTTTGGGACATATGGTGAATAAGGATAAAATATCAGTTGATCAAGAAAAGATAGCTGTCGTAATGGATTGGAAAAGACCTACCACACCCAAAGAGATTAGAAGCTTCCTAGGGTTGGCAGGCTATTATAGAAGGTTTGTGGAAGGATTTTCTATGTTTTCTGTGACGCTGACTAGTCTTACGCAGAAGAATGCAGCGTTCATGTGGAGCAATAAGTGTGAGGAAGCTTTTCAGGAATTGAAAAAGAGATTGTGCACTGCTCTAGTATTGACCTTTCCTTCCGAAGGATTAGAGTATATCGTGTACGTGGACACGTCACACGTCGGGTTTGGATGTTTCTTGATTCAAGAAGGTAATGTAATTTTATATGGGTCAAGGTAGTTAAATATACATGAAAAGACCTACCCTACTCATGACTTAGAGTTTGCAGTAGTAATTTATGCCTTGAACTTGTGGAGACATCTTTTGTATGGCGCACTGTGCAAGATTTATACGAACCATAAGATTTTAAAGTATGTCTTCCTTCAGAAGGAATTAAGTTTGCTCCAGCATAGATGGTTAGAATATGTCCCCGATTATGACGTCGAGATCAAATATCATCCGGGCAAAGCTAATGTGGTAGCCAATGCAATGAGTAGAATCACCGCACAGATCTTTGGACTTTCGTTGGAATCCTTGGTGAGGATTTTTTGTTGATGGGTATCTCGGTCGGAATTAGCGACTCGACAAGTAGTTTGGAAGTTACAGAGCCTTCTTGGATTACTTTAACAAGGCTACATCAAAAGGATGATCCTGATTTGTAGCACCTTTGTCGTAGAACTGAGAAAAGAGAATTACCAGACTTTTCAATCGATGATGCAGGTACCTTGAAGTATCACAGTAGATATTGTATCCCTGCAGTTGAGGATATTCGAGTTAAGTTGTGCAGTGAGTCACATGGTTCTAGTGTTGCCTACTACCCTGACTCTACTAAGATGTACAGAGATTTGAAACAGATCATTAGGTGGTATGGAATGAAGAATGATATAGCCATGTTTGTTTATGAAAGCTTCACCTACAAGCATTTTAAGGTAGATCATAGACGGCCTATTGTCAAGCTAACGCCTTTGGAGATTCCAAGTTGGAAGTGGGAGAGTATCTCGATGGACTTTTTTACCAGTTTTCCGAGATCTCCCTAAGGACATGATTTATTTTGGGTTATAGTGGATAGACTAAAAAAGTGTGCTCTCTTTGTGTCATTTAAAATTGATTACTCCATGAAGAAAATAACAATGTTATATTTTGATGAGGTCATTAGACTGTATGGAGTACCGGTAAGTATTGTTTCGGATCGAGATTACAGTTTTGCGTCTCGTTTTTGGAAAAGTTTACATGAAGGGTTTTGTACTGACCTCAGGTATTCAACCGCCTATCATGTACAAATCAATTGTCAGACGGAGAGAGTAAATCAGATTGTGGAGGACATGATAAGATGTTACATCTTGGACCACGGAGGACCGTTGGACGAGCGACTTAGATTGATGGAATTCGCTTACAACAACATTTATCAGGAAACTTGCAGATGACCCTGTTTGATGTTTGTATGGGAGACTTTGTAGGACTTCCTTGTTTTGGGCCGAGGTTGGTAAAGGACTGTTGTTGGTTCCAGAAGCATTTGAAGAGATGCATACCTCTGTGAAGAATATTCAAGAGAAGCTTCGGATAACTAAAGAGCGTTATGAGAAGAATGCCAATTGGCGAAGGACTAATCTGGAATTTATTGTTTGGGATATGGTTTTTCTTAAAGTTTCCCTGATGTCTTGTGCTAAAGGTTTGGAAAGAACAACAAGTTGGATCCTAGGTATGTGCGACCTTTCAAAATTATTGAACGCATTGGAGTGTCAGCTTATAGGATGGAGTTGCCGGCAAATTTTCCTGGTGTGCACGATGTGTTTCAGGTGATCTAGTTGCGGAAATGTGTGCCTAGTGACCAGCAAATTCTTTACTTGGTTCCCCAATTGTTGCCTACCCTTTCTTACGTTGTTGTGCCTGTATGCATTTTGTATACTCAAGATCGAGTGTTGCGAAGAAAGACAATACCCATGGTAAAAGTTTTTGGCGGAACCAAGACATGGAGAGTGTGACTTGGGAGTTGGAGTTAGCTACGTGGAAGGCTCATCCTGATATATTCTCCTATTTGTTTTGGTAAGTTTTTCAATTTTTGATAACCCTTGGTTATTTTTTTTTTCTATAGTAAGATCTTTTGTGCGTAAAGTTTCGGGACGAAACTTTCTTTTAGGGGGAGTGGCTGTAATGCCCCCAATTTTTTGATGTTTAATTTAATTCTTTTAATGGCATATTTATGACGTCAGGGCATTACGTTGACGCATAGTTATTAGATACCATTGCTGGAGCGTGACTGTTGCTCATTTTGTACCTGACATTTTGACTTAGAAAATTAGCTTGGCTAATTTCTAGTGTATTGAAAGTATCTAGTGTCAACCTAATCCACCTATGGGGGGAATATGTGTATTGCAGTCTTTTGCGAAATTAAAATAACCTGCACAAATAAGAAAACACACAAAGAATAATAGTGTTCCCCGATTTGGGTACGTATACTTTCCCCCTTTGACCTATCTCCCACCAAGGGACGACTCGATCACTTCTTCAAACGGATTGAAATCCAATCCTCACAGTAGGAGCAACTCTCCCCTAACGACGGAAGGAACCCTTCCTACAATGGAGTCACAACTCCACCGCAATGGGTTGCACCCAACCCTTATAACTAGAAATGAAAATTCCTTTACAACAAAATTTAATGTAAGAAAAATTACAAATAATGCTTTGGAGATTCCGATATCATTCTTCGTTCGTTGAAGCTTGCACGAAAAGTACAAAGAGTCCACAACCGGATTTCCCACTTGGAATGGATCTAGTAGAGATCGCCGGTGGAAAGCAAGTGCGGCAGCGATGCTTTGTAGATCCAAACTTCTTGACGAAGCAAGCTAGGTCTTCGAACGATCTCAATCGGATCAAACGTCTCAACCGATTCGGAAGGGAGAATAAGTCTCGTTCAATGAATCAGAAGACAAGATATCTCGAGAGAGATACGTGAGACCGATAGCTTGCCTTGGCTCTGTCATCGGACGATCAGAGAAGATCTGAGATCAGCGGCGGCGACGATTTTGCAAGCGGCGACAAGCGTTCGGCGATTTCGCGATCAGCTAGGTCACCGTCTTCTTGTTTCGTATTTCCGCGAATGTGTGTATTTGGAGTTTCAAAATACGCGTATATTTATACCAGGAGCCAACCCTAATGACCGTTGTGGGGCCCATGAGGAGAAGCCCTTGCCCCGGCCGAAATAACGCACGACGGCTTGGTTCGGTCCAGGGAACGAAGAAAATTTGCCTAAGGCAAAATCGGCGTGAGTCGTTGGTGATTCCTGTCGATGTCGGCGGGAATCTCTCACGACTCCCGTCGATTCTGCCTTGGAAGAATTTCTGTTTGAAATCTGTCAGCCGGAAGAAATCGGCAGGAGTCGTTATTGATTCCCGTCGAAGTCGGCGGGAATCACTAACCACTCCCATCGTAGTCGGTGGGAATCACTAGCGATTCCTGTCGATTTAGTCGGAAGAAGTCGGAAGAAGTCATTTTGATACCAATTACCATCTCGGCTAAGGCTAAGGTAGCTGCTAATGCTAAGTAGCTAAGTAGGCCACTAAGGTGGCTGCTAATGATAAGTAGGACACAAAGGCTATGTTGCTCTCAGGAAAATGGTAATGAATTCCACTCTCAACTGAATTTTCATTTTATGATTTTCATTCCCATTTGTTTAATTCACCTTAGCTTGTAGGGTTTATGCTTCTTCAAATAGGGGGAGATTGTTGGGTATTGCATCCACAATAGATCTGATTTGAAGAAGCCCCTGAACAAGCTAAGTTGAATTGACAATGTATTTGACAATTCTATCAAGTTGTGCTTATAGCTATTCCATACTAAGTACACAACATTGTCAGGGTGCAGTGGGTCAATATACACGGGTCTGCGCAACCTAATCCCTCATTGTGTAGATTAGTGTGTTGATTCACGTGTGCTCTCTCTATTGGAGTGTACTTATTTTCAAGTACAGGGTCAAGGTAGATCAAGAGCAGAAGAAGGGGAAAGGATGGGTCAAAGACCAAGTTATCAAAAGAAGGAAGAAGAAAAATTCTTCCAAGTCAAAGTCGGCGGGAATCACTAATCACTCCCATCAAAGTCGGCGGGAATCACTAGCGATTCCTGTCGATTTTGACTTGGACGAATTTTTCTTCTTCCTTATTTTGATAACTTGGTCTTTGACCCATCCTTGCTCCTTCTTCTGCTCTTCATCTACCTTACCCTATACTTGAAAAATAAGTACACTCCAATAGAGAGAGCACACGTGAATCAACACACTGATATACACAATGATGGATTATGTTGTGCAGACCCGTGTATATTGAACCACTGCACCCTGACATTGGTGTGTATTTAGCATTGAATATCTGCAAGCACAACTTGATATAATTGTCAAATACATTGTCAATTCAACTTAGCTTGTTCAAGGGCTTCTTCAAATCAGGTCTATTGTGGATGCAATACCCAACAATCTCCATCTATTTGAAGAAGCCTAAACCCTACAAGCTAAGGTGAATAGAACAGATGAGAATGAAAATCATAAAATGAAAATTCAGTTGAGAGTGGAATTCATTATCATTTTCCTGAGAGACACATATCCTTTGTGGCCTAATTAGCATTAGTAACCACCTTAGTGGCCTACTTAGCTACTAAGCAATAGCATTAGAAGCCACCATAGCCTTAGCCGAGAGGGTAATCTCCCCCTTTTCGGCTTCTGCAAATCTGGGACTTCACTTGGAGAAAAATGCTCCCCCTAAGTTCTTACATCCGTGCCCGATCTTGATTTCCTAGCAGATGCTTCCCCTAGATCCAATAGCCTTGAGCCCTTTAGTCTTCAATCTTCATAGTTCAGCATGTCGAGTTCAGTTTTGAAAAGACTGAACTTGGCCTCGTCTAGGGGCTTTGTGAAGATATCTGCAATCTGCTTATCCGTGGGGACATAGCAGAAAGATATATCTTTATTTTCCACATGCTCCCGAATGAAGTGGTAGCGCACTTTAATATGCTCTGTTCTGCTGCGCGACACTGGATTGTTCGCAATTGCAATTACGCTCGAAGAGTCGCAATACATAGGAACTTCTCTGAACTGCAAGTAATAATTTTCGAGTTGATTTTTGATCCATAGAATTTGTGCGCAACAGCTTCCTGCTGAGATGCACTCAGATTCAGCCGTAGAGGTAGTGATACAATCTTGCTTTTTACTGTTCCATGATATAAGCCTTCTTCCAAGGAATTGGCACATCCCGGAAGTGCTTTTCCTATCATCCATGTTTCCTGTAAAGTCAGCATCTGAAAAGCCTATCAGCTCCACATCATTGTTTCTTGGGTACCACAAGCCAAGATTTGCTGTATCTTTAAGGTATCTAAGAATCCGCTTTGCAGCGACATAATGAGATTCCTTAGTGTTCACCTGATATTTGGCACAAACGCATGTGGAAAACATAAAATCCAGTCTACTAGCAGTAAGGTAGAGAAGGGATCTAATTATGCTTCTATATTTGGTTTCATCAAAAGGTTTCCCTTTCTCATCCTTGTCCAGATACACAGTGGATCCCATTGGATTCCTCATAGAGGTTGCACTCTCCATTTCGAATTTCTTGAGGAGTTTATTTGTGAACTTCGTCTGAGAAATGAAAATTACATCCTCAGACTGTTTCACTTGAAGTCCCAAGAAATACTTCAGTTCTCCCATACTGCTCATTTCAAACTTCCCTTGCATAAGTTTAGAGAACTTCTTGCGCAGGTTGTTGTTCGTTGAACCAATATTATGTCATCGACATAGATTTGCACCAGCAAAATCTTGCCTTTGACATCCCTAAGAAACAATGTCTTATCTATTTTAACTCTCGAGAACTTGTTATCAAGAAGAAAACTAGACAGAGTCTCATACCAAGCTCGAGGAGCTTGTTTTAATCCATATAATTCTTTATTAAGAAAGTAAACATGATCAGGAAGTGTTGGATTAACAAAACATGGGGGTTGAGCGACATATACTTCCCCTTTTAAATTTCCATTCAGGAAAGAAGAGTTCACGTCCATTTGATAGACAGTGAATCCTTTGTGAGAGGCATATGCCAGGAACAACCTGATCGCCTCAAATCTTGCAACTGGTGCGAAGGTTTGGTCGAAGTAAATCCCCTCCTCCTTTCTGTAACCTTGAGCCACAAGTCTGGCCTTACTCTTGATGATGACACCGTCTTCATCCAGTTTGTTTCTAAAGATCCACTTAGTGACGATCACATTCTGTTTCTTTGGCCTGGGAACTAGCGTCCATACGTTGCATCATTCGAATTGATGCAGTTCATCTTGCATTGCCAATATCCACGACGCATCTTTGTTCGCTTCATCGAACTTCTTTAGCTCAACCTGTGATAGTAAACTAAGATGCATAATCTCGTTAATTGTACCTCTACGAGTTCTGACACTGTCTCGAGGATCTCCTATTATCTGATCTCTTTGGTGATCCCTCACTTGTCTGAGCTCTAAGAGTCTGGCATCTGGAGCTCCAACAGCTTCTCGGGCTCCTCCCTCTTCTGGGAGAATTTCTCCATCCTGACTGTCATCTTCTCAAGTTGGCATTGAGGTGGAGACCTTGACGTACTTGAGAGTTTTATCTTTAGCAGTCTCATCTAGACTTAGCTGCTCAAGCCTTGCACCTGCATCTTCAAGAATGCCACTGGATGAATTGCTAGGAAATAGGCTTCCTTCATCAAATACAACATTAATGGACTCCTCTACCACTAGGGTTTTTTTATTGAAAACCCTATATGCCTTACTATGGCTACTATAGCCCATGAAGATGCCTTCGAAGCATTTTTATCCGAATTTAGTACGCGGGTACTTCCCATTATTAAGTACATAGCATCTACAGCCAAAAATCCTTAGATAGGACATGGTCAGTTTTCTTCCTTTCAATAGCTCATAAGGCATCTTATGATGATTCTTGTTGATCAAGGCTCGGTTTTGCACGTGACAAGCTGTATTGACAGCCTCTTCACAGAAGTACTCAGGAAGAGAAGGGTCATTCAACATTGTCGTACATACCTCAATGAGCATTCTATTCCTCCTCTCCGCAACTCCATTTTGTTGAGGAGCACGCGGGGAGGAAAACTCATGAAAGATGCCATGTTCATCACAGAATTCTGTCATAGCCACAGACTCGAATTCTGTTTCATGGTCACTTTTGATTTTGACCACAGAGCAGGTAAGTTCGTTCTGAATCTGCTTGACAAAATTAGTGAAGATGTCAAATGTATCTGACTTTCATTTCAAGAAGAACACCCACGTAAACTGAGAGAGATCATCAACAATCACTAGCGTATACGATTTGCCTCCTAAGATATGAACTTGCATTGGACCAAACAAGTCCATATGCAGAAGATAAAGACATCTGGAAGAGTCTTTGTCTGTAATGCCCTTAAAGGTAGCCCGAGTCTGTTTGCCCTTCTAGCATGTAGGACAAGGGCTATCTTTGATGCACTTAATAGTAGGGTAATCCCTTACTAAATTCTTGGAAAAAAACATACTAATAGTTTTGAAATTAATATGTGTTAATCTCTTGTGTCATTGTTCATTGAGAGATGCACTGTCTTTTGCTACTAGGAAAATGGGGGTAGAATAGTCTAAGCTAAGAAAATCTAAGCAAAAAATATTTCTGCTCCTAATGCCAGTTAATACCATCTCCGAAGAGGCACACAATATTATCAAGCACTTTTCCTTGCAGAACTTAACGTCGTATCATTTATCACACAACTGGCTTACACTCCTCAGGTTATGGTTTAATCCTTCAACATAGGCCACGTCTGTGATAGAGAATACACGGTTGGAAATCATACCATAACCCCTGGTGACTCCTCGATCTGATCCTCCAAAGATGACTTTGGGTCAATTTTCGACTGGGGATAAATCACGCAACAAGCTTCTTGTCCTGGTCATATGCCTGGAACATCCACTATCAAAGTACCATATTCGCGTTTTGGTGGCCTTTGGACATACCTACAAAACAGAATTAGTTTCCCTTAGGAACCCAATCAGACTTGGGTCCTAGATTCCTTGTTAGCACAGTCCCCTCGGTTGGTTAACCCTACGAGTGGTCGGCCTCGCATTGCTAACATAAGGAGTCTCATTATATCTTGGATTAAACCAGCAATCCACGGAAAAGTGACCAACTTTGCCACAGCACCAACAGTCAAACCTATTGTACCGTTTCCTAGGCTCCTGCTTTACCCTTGGAACGGTGGGTCCAGCCGGGGCCTTGGATCTAGAGGTGGAGGCATCATGATGACAGTAGTCACACGATTTCTTCACTTCCTGTTCCTTCTGTATAACAGGCTTGGCCTTTGGTGCCTGCTTCCTATTATGGCCGCTAGAGAAGTGGTCATAATTCTCCACTTGGATTTCCTCATAAGGTGCCTTGAAGACACTCTCACCGTAGTCACGGGGGAAGGTCCAACCATCATACTGGCTCATGGGCTTTTCAACCGAGGGCCGGTAGAAGTGGCCATAGGTTGACTCAAAGTCATGCTCATTGCATTGAAAGCTACGCTTTCTGAATGAAACAAGATCGAGTGGGGCCTTTCCCTTTTCTACAGCAAAGGCCTTCTTAGTAGCCTTATTTTTCCTCTAATTTTTGTTTCTTCTGGATGATTTACCAGGCTCAGCCACATGCCCTAAGCAAGCCCCCTTAGCCTTAGCAGAGAATTCATCAACCAGAGGAAGAACGGTCTTGGGCATAGAGAAGCTTTTGACAATCTTCCTCTCAGCCGCAAGCTGTTTTTCCAGCTTGTTGATTTCTTCCTATTTTTGGTCAAGGAGCTTTAGAGAATCTGAGTGCTCAGAAGTCAGGTCCAGGTGTTCCTGTCGGAGAGAAATTAAGCGAGTGATCTCTTCTCTTAGGGACACACCCGAAGTCTTAAGGAATTTGACTTCCTTTTTCTGAGCGCTCAACCTCTTTCGGCACTCTTCGAAAGTATTTAACAGAAGCTCATACTTTTCGAGGAGTTCAGCTTCACGGGCAGATGGACTTTCCTCATGATCATCTTTAGGAGACTTAGAGTCAGAGTTAGAGTCAGAGAGGGGGTGCGATCTTTTACCTTCCCAGTAAATGGGGGACAGTCTCCATCTAAGTCAGAGCGACCCATTAGCCCGAAGTAGGATTCCTCATCATCACTGGAGTATGAAGAGTCAGATTCACTCAGTGTCTTTGGCTTTTTAGAAATGTAGCTCCTCTCATTCTTCTTATCTCAAGAAGACTTGTGCTCCTCTCCTTTCCCCTTATCTCTTTTGCTTTGGTGGCAGTCAGCAATGACATGGCCTGGCTTATTGCATCCTAAGCAGATAATGTTAGTAGAACGATGTTTGTTCTGTTTAGACTCATACCTATCAGAAGAGTAATTCTTCTTCTGATGTCTGGAGGAGGAGCCATCCTTTTTTATCTAATTCCTCAACTTGAGGAACTTCTTGAACTCTCGAGTGATGAAGGAGAATTCTTCCTCAGATAGCTCTGAGTCGGATGAGCATGGCTCAGAGTCTTCTTCATCAGCCTTTCTCCGAGAGCGGGACGATGCTGCACCCTTGCCTTTCCGTGAGCTATAAGCTTTCAGGTCCACAGTCTTTTCTTTGGCAGCAGCCTTATCGGCCTCCTCTTCAGCTTTTCTGGTGTTCAGCTGAAGCTTATAGGATATTTGCTTCCCAAACAGGATCTGGGGATACGTTTTTTCCTGCTTGCCAAACTCTCTGATGGCGCAGATCTTGGTGTCCCATTCTTGAGTAAGGGATCTAAGGAATTTGTCATTTAGTTCACCATCGTTGAACACTCTGCCATAACCCTTCAGGGCATTGACGATCTTCAGGAAGTTCTCGAATGTCTCTCTAATTTTTTCCGTGGAACCTTGCCTGAAGGCCTCATACTTCTGGTTCAGAAGGGATCTTCGATAATCCCTTACTTCATCTGTGCCTTCCATAAGAATGATCAGGCAGTGTCAGATGTCCTTGGAAGTCCTGTAGTTGCTGAAATTCTGCATCATTGAATCATCGACTTCTCTTACTAAAATGTTTTGAGCTTTCTTGTCTAGTCCGACAAGCACAATCTCATCCTTATCCATTTTGGAGAGCTTCTTAGGCACCATCTTGGTCGGATCAATTATGGAGGCCTTAGTGGGGATATAAGGGCCCTCCTCCACTATCATTAAGAGTCGGGGATCGACTGCTTCCATGTATAACCTGATCCTTTCCTTCAAGATGGTAAAATTCAGCTTGGTGCATACTGGAATCTTTCCTGAATACTTGAGTCCGTCCATTCCTGAGATCTTCTTTCTTCTTGACACTAGACACGAGATCTTACTCAAGGTGTTAACCTTATTGATGAGTAACCTCCCTCTGATATCACTTAAAAGTATCTAGTGTCAACCTAATCCACCTATGGGGGGTGGGGAGGGGGTGTATTGCAGTCTTTTGCGGAATTAAAATAACCTGCACAAATAAGCAAACACAACACATCAAACACACAAAGAATTATAGTGGTTCCCCGATTTGGGTACGTCCACTTTCCCCCTTCGACCTATCTCCCAACAAGGGACGACTCGGTCACTTCATCAAACGAATTGAAATCCAATCCTCACACAAGGAGCAACTCTCCCCTAACTTTGGAAGGAACCCTTCCTACAATAGAGTAACAACTCAACCACAATGGGTTGCACTCAACCCTTACAACTAGGAATGAAAATTCCTTTACAACAAAATTGAATGTAAGAAAAAATACAAACAATGCTTTGGAGATTCCAATGTCATTCTTCGTTCGTTGAAGCTTTCACGAAAAGTACGAAGAGTCCACAACTGGATTTCTCACTTGGAATCGATCTAGTCGAGATCGGTGGTGGCAAGCAAGTGCAGCGGCGATGCTTTGTAGATCTAAGTTTCTTGACGAAGCAAGCTAGGTCTTCGAACGATCTCAGTCGAATTAAACGTCTCAACCGATTTGGAAGGGAGAACAAGTCTCGTTCAACGAATCAGAAGACAAGAGATCTCAAGAGAGATACGTGAGACCGGCTTCTTGTCTCGGTTCTGTCGTCGGATGATCAGAGAAGATCTGAGATCAGCGGCGATGACGATCTTGCGAGCGGCGACAAACATTCGGCGATTTCACGATCGGCTAGGTCACCATCTTATTGTTTCATATTTCTGTGAATGTGTGTCTTTGGAGTTTCAAAATACGCGTATATTTATACTAGGTTCCAACCCTAATGACCTTTGTGGGGCCCACGAGGAGAAGCCCTAGCCCCGGCCGAAACAGCTCACGGTGGCTTGGTTCGGTCCAGGGAACGAAGAAAATTTGCCTAAGGCAAAATCGGCGGGAGTCGTTGTTGATTCCTGTCGATGTCGGCGGGAATCGCTCATGACTCCCATCGATTCAGCCTTGGCAGAATTTCAGTTTGAAATCTGTCAACCTGAAGTAGTCATCGGGAGTCGTTATTGATTCCCGTCGAAGTCGGTGGGAATCACTAACCACTCCCGTCGAAGTTGGCGGGAATGACTAGTGATTCCCGTCGATTTTCACTTGGAAGAATTTTTCTTCTTCATTCTTTTGATAACTTGGTCTTTGACCCATCCTTGCTCCTTCTTCTTCTCTTGATCTACCTTGACCCTGTACTTGAAAATAAGTACACTCCAATAGAGAGAGCACTCGTGAATGAACACACTGCTCTACACAATAAGGGATTACGTTGCGCAGAACCGTGTATATTCACCCACTGCACCCTTACATTGGTGTGAACTTAGAATGGAATAGCTGCAAGCACAACTTGATAGAATTGTCAAATACATTGTCAATTAGACTTAGCTTATTCAGGGGCTTCTTCAAATCAGGTCTATTATGGATGAAATACACAACATGTATTTTTGAGACAACCCTTGCGAGCCGGGTTTGTTTTGGAACTCGGTGGAGCCTTTTTGGGATATTTGGTGTTTTGACTTCGGGGAGTTTTTACCCGAGAATGGTTTGTCAGATTTTGATTTCAACTTCGCCGTTGGCTTTATAGCATCGATATTTAGCAACGGTGCGAATTTCATAAGATTTTGAGTAAGTTTGGATTTCATGTTTTTTTGATGTTTATTTAATAATGAATTACAAGATTATATATATATTTATATATATATAGCCCTCGATTTGACAGAACCCTATTCATCATCTCCTACCCGAGCCGACGGACTATTTCGCGAAAGGAGAAAGGGCGGTGTTGTCGTGTGTTTTCAACCGCCGATCGTGGGGGTTCTAGTGGACAGAATCGTTGTTGGAGAGTAGATTCAGAAAGCTCTCGGCGAGATCTACACGTCGGTGTAATAGCAATTGTTGCCCAAGAGTTTTGCGGCCGATCCTTGTCGCGGAACGCTCTGAGAGTCGATTTTTTCAGAGCTTTGAGGCAGGTGGTGAATCTTCCCCTTGCAATGTTTCTTGCTTTTCTTTTGTATCCTTTCATTTTCTCCTTAAGATTTAGGAGTTGTGTAGGGTGCAGCCATGTATGTTCAATAGTCGTTTCTATATAGGATCAATTGTGTAGGGTGCGGCCAGATTTTCTGAATATAGGTATGAATTGCCTAAGGAAAATTCGTCGAGTGTGGGGTGCAGTTGTCAGAATTCGTCGAGTATCCGTCAAAATTCGTCAAGTACAGTTTATATTTCAAGGCAAATTCATCGAGTATCCGTCAAAATTCATCGAGTATGGTTTATAATTTAAGGAAAATTCGTCTAGTATCGTGGGTCGTGGCTTAGAGTGAAGGCAAATTCATTGAGTAATTTCGACGAATTCATCGAGTATGGCATAGGCTTAGAATGCATTGAGTGATCTTACCTCTAAGTCCTTTTCGTCGAGTATATACGCCGAATCGTTTCCTGTTCGTCGATTATCGCCAGGTGTAGTTGTTTATAACCAAGTCTTATTCATCGAGTATTCCTTGTTTTGTGATGACTAGTTTTAGTCATCGTTTTTGGGTTATTTTAGTAGCTTATTTTCTTAAGTTTTAGTTACAATTATGTGTTTTTGTATGCTTGTTATGATCTTCTTTTTAATATAAAGTTTATGTCATGTTTTGTGGTTATTTTATATTTTATGTTTAGCTTTATCTATAAATATTATTATAGCTTATATGTTATGTTTAATTTAATGTTCTATGTTTAATTTTATATTATATGTTTAACTTGTGTTTTATTTTGAATATAAATATTATGTATTATGTTATTTATATGTTTTAAGTTTTATTCATATTATGTATTTTGTTTTGTGTTATGTATTATATAATCATTAACTAATGTTTATTTTGTTTTAATGTAGGAGCAGCCCCTAGCCGAGCCCACTTCATGCAGCCCACTTCTCCACTTGG
This sequence comes from Platanthera zijinensis, assembly GCA_039513925.1. Classification (NCBI taxonomy): domain Eukaryota; kingdom Viridiplantae; phylum Streptophyta; class Magnoliopsida; order Asparagales; family Orchidaceae; genus Platanthera; species Platanthera zijinensis. The sequence goes on along the minus strand of CM077084.1, from coordinate 200,826,795 downwards.
TGCAGCCCGGCCACAAGCAAGCAGCCCTATGCTCCTACCCGAGCTCTCCAACTTGCCCAAGCAGCCACCTAGCCTACCCGAGCCCCTATGGAGCAGCCCAAGCCATGGAGAGCAGCTACCCGGCCCCCTCAAGCACTTTGGAGCAGCCCTTTAATCCAAGCCCATGCTACCCGAGCACTTGATGCAGCCCACAAGCCCCCCATGCAGCCCATTAAAGCCTACTATGGCCGGCCACACACCCCCCCTTTCTCTCTCTCTTTTATTATCCCCTTGCCTCCTTTCCATGCATGCATTTTATCATTTTCTCTCCCCTCATTTAAACAACATGCATGAACATTTCATCCCACTATGGCCGGCCACACCATCTCTCTCCTCCCCTTTATTTCCTATTCACTCCCCCCTTCCCATTACATGTTTTTCATTAAATACATGCATGCATTTCATAATTTTCTCTCCCCTCATTTAAACAACATGCATGAACCTATTCTCCCCCATGTGGCCGGCCACCCCTTGGTCTCCCCTATTCTAGATGCTTCCCTCCTCTCCTATAAAAGGAACCCATATCCCATGCTTTGGTTGGTAGGTTTTTGGAGAGAGTTTTTGGAGAGTACAAGTCAAGAGAGTGTTTTTCATTGTAATTTTCATTTCTAGTTTCCTTTTCTTTGCAATCTCATTTTGTTTAAGTAATATCATTTTGTTCAAGCTATTGTGTTCTTTCTTTCCTTTTACTATTAAAAAATATGAAATCTTCTTCTCTTATTTTGTCTTCCTTTTCAATCATGTGTAGCTAATTTTCTTTTAGCATTTGATCATGAGGATCCATGATTTGAGATGAGAATTACTTTTATTCCATAGTTTTATTTTTGCTTAATTTTACTCGGTCCTTCTTTGATTTTTATTTCATCGACTCCGTATTTCCGGTATACGGTAGTAGGCTTATGATCTCATATTCGAGTAGCCGAGAGGCTCGTGGATGTGAAAGATCACTTAAAGAAGGAAGGAGTTGAATGCAACCCTAGACATAGGACGATGTAAATCTTCCGGATTGGAGTCAAACCCAATAGTGCGGATCACTTCGATAATGCAACTTTAGGATTCTTTGGTTTGTAAAGAGATTTCGATCAAAGAGTCTATAAGTTAGGAGGCCTAATGCTCTAGCGAGATTTTGTCTCATTTTCGGATCCGTCACGGCCGAGTTGGATTTGCAAATTTAAAACTATGCCCTTTTATTTTCTCATTTCATTTCATGGTGAAGCAATGATCAAATGCTAGTTTTTTTATATAAGTTTTCGTCTCGCAATTTATCGTTCGTTTTACCTTAAAAAAATTCTCAAAATCCAACTATTTTCCGGTAGGATAATATTTCAAGCGTGAGTAGCAGTAATTGACAACCCCATGTTTAAATTCGACCTTGGTACTACAATTCGACAGGTACGCTTGCCTGTTCGGGTTTAGCCCATCAAGTTTTTGTCGCCGTTGCCGGGGACTTTTCTTCGTCAATATTTTGAAAACACTTGCGCTATTACTTCTACAAAAAAATAAAAAAAAATTATATTTATATATTTAAATATTTATAATCAACCCACTTCACCTTATTTCTACCCCACCTAAAATCTCTCGAAAAGGGTAAGGGGCTTTAAGCGCCACCATTTTACCAAGTACCGGGCGAACCCTTCACTGGGTAGTCCTCGGGAAGTTCGAGAGCCAAGCCGTAAAAAATCTATTCAAAAAAAAAAAAAATTCCTTTCTTCTCTTTTTTCTTTCTTTTTCAAGTTTTCTTTTTCATTCTCCTTCGTCTTCTTTGTTAGTGCATGACCCGAGCGAATCCGTCGCTACTTGTTGATTTGTACTCGGAAATCGAACGCTCCTTTCAGAGACAACTACGATTCGGGGCTTCCACTTCTCAAACAGCGGTTGAGGATTCCTACGGGGATTGCAATTTTAATTCTGAGATGGGAGACCCTAACCCAGGAATGGCTCAGCAAAGGACTATGTCCGATTATGCTCGACCAAACTTGGAAGGGACAGAGACAAGTATTGTTTGACCTGCGATTGCGAACAATAACTTCGAGCTCAAGCCTAGCATCATACAAATGGTGCAGCAATATGTACAGTTCGACGGATTATAAGATGAAGATCCGAACTTACATATTGCTAATTTTCTTGAAATCTGTGACACCTTTAAGATTAATGGTGTTTCAGACGATGCTATAAGGCTAAGACTCTTCCCCTTCTCCCTAAGAACCAAAGCCAAACAGTTGTTGAGTTCTCTTCCAAGAGGATCAATCAATACTTGGAACATTTTAACTGAAAAATTTCTTTCTCGTTATTCCCCCCCCCGCTAAAACTGCTAAGCTGCGAAATGATATAACTTCATACTCTCAAATTGATTCTGAGACCCTCTATGACACTTCGGAGAGGTTCAAAGAGCTTTTGAGAAGATGCCCACATCATGCTCTGCCTGTATGGTTGCAGGTCCAGACATTCTATAATGGGCTAAATCAAGAAACTAAGCAGATGATAGATGCCGCTTCCGCTGGTTCTTTAGACCGCAAAACTCCGGAAGCCGCTCTTGAGCTTATCGATGACATGGCGATGAACACTTATCAGTGGAATTCGTCTAGGTCTCGCCCATCTAAACCTGCAGGTATTTTGAAGTGGATTCGGTGACGAAACTGGCGATGCAAGTGGAAATGCTAAACAAGAAGATCTCGGAGATGACTGCTCCCTCCGCCGCTATGGTATATGAAAATGCTACTACTGCCGAGTAGGTGGATTATCTGGGGAACATATACAGGCCTGCTCAAAATAATTCTGCAAACAATTTTTCTGCTTTTTCGAACTTTTTTTCTCCTCCTGGTTTTAATGCTGCTACAAATTCTTATCATCCTGGATGGGGTAACCATCCTAATTTCTCGTGGAGTAATAACGCTAACGCAGTACGCCCACCACACGATTTTACACCACCACCACCACCTCAACAAAATTTTCAAAAACCTTCCCCTTTGGAAGAGATCCTCGCTAAGTATATAAGCTCGAACGATGCTACTATTAGAAACTTAACGGGATCAATGAAAAACTTAGAAAATCAGATCGGCCAACTCGCCAAGGCTTTTTATGAGAGACCACCTGGAACTCTTCCCTCGAACACTGAGCCTAACCCAAGGGAGCACGCAAATGCAATTTCCCTTCGGAGCGGTAAGGTTGTTAACGAGCCCACCACAAGGGAAGAGCCAAAGGTGATTGTCCCTCCTATTTTTACCCCCACGGAAAATGACAACTTAGATCTTGAAAAAGAAAAATCTACGTTTGAAAAAGAAAAAGATAGCTCTATTATTTCTGATCCTCAAAAAGAAAAAGATGGTTTTCAAAATGATGCTCCGGTTATTATAAAGGAATTTCCGCCACCTCCTTATCCGGCTCGACTTAGGAAGGAAAAACTAGACGATCAGTTTCAACGCTTTCTTGAAATATTTAAACAAATCCACATTAATTTGCCATTTCATGAAGCGCTTAGTCAAATGCCGAAGTACGCGAAATATCTGAAAGATTTATTAACAAACAAGACAAAATTGGAAAATTTATCGCATGTAACGTTAAATGAAGAATGCTCGGCGGTCGTTAAAAACTCCACTCTTCCTAAAAAGATAAACGATCCGGGTAGTTTTTCCATTCCTTGCGTCTTTGGTGATCTTTTCTTTAAGCACGCGTTAGCGGATCTAGGAGCGAGCATCAACTTGATGCCTTTTTCTTTATTTAAAAAGCTAGGTTTGGGCACTCTCAGCCCTACACGCATGAGTATGCAGTTAGCCGATCGTTCGATTAAGTATCCGTTAGGAGTCGTTGAGGATGTGTTAGTGAAGGTCGACAAATTCATCTTCCCGATGGATTTTGTCATTCTCGATATTGAAGAGGACATCGAGGTCCCTCTTATCCTTGGTCGACCTTTCCTAGCCACCGCTCGCGTAATCATAAATGTGAGTGAGGGAAAACTTTTTCTGCACGTAGGTGATGAGGAAGTAACATTTGATATTAATAAATCGATGAAAAACTCTCTACAAAATGATGACTCTTGTTTTTTCATTGATGATTTAAAAGAAGACTCCTATTTCTCTCTAAATGATTTTTCTTCTTCTTTTGTTGGACCCTCATCAACTATTTTTGAAAACACTGTTATGTCCGTACAAGCAACATTCGAAAATGACTCTGATTTTGGACAAAAAAATCTTATTTTTGAAAATGATAAAAATTTGCCAAATTATTTTGAAAAACCACCTGACCCTGCAGAAAAAAATTATCACGATAAGAACTTCGGCCACCATAAAAATTTTAAACCAGGCGATCAAGTTCTTCTCTTAAATTCACGATTACGCATTTTCTTTGAAAAATCTAAATCTCGTTGGTCTGGACCGTTTGCGGTCAAGGATGTTTTTTCTTGTGGAACTGTGTTACTTTCGCACCCGGAGAGGGGTGAATTTAAAGTGCATGAACGCAAACTTAAGCTCTATTTTTCTAATGATTCTGTGACTCCTGCAATGGAGACTCTTCATTTGGACTCTTAGCTTATTATTATTTTTTATGGACATTTTTATTTCTGGACATTTTTATTATTGTTATGAAACTCTTTTATTCGGACTTTGAACTGTTGTAATAAAAAAACATTATTGGGCATCTGCCCACAGACTCTCTATTTTTTCTTTTATTTTGCTCTTTCTACCGGAGGCCAATCAAGTCCATGATCGTGGTCGCCGCTCCGCCGCTGCTAATATCTGATGGATCAAGTCATACCTGCTGACGATCAAGTACTCTAAAAAGCAAGCATGGGGGAGCGACATCCGCCTTCATCTCACGAACCCGGGGAAGTCCTGTTCTTTTTATTTATTTATTTTCCTGCATTTTTCTTTTTCTCTTCTTCTCAGTCCCCTTCTCCTTTTCTTTATGTTTTCTTCATTGAGGGCAATGAAGAATTTAAGCATGGGGGGGTCTAGTTTCTTTTGGCTTTTCTTTCTGTTTTCTTCTTTCAAAAAGAAAAAAATTTTATGTTTTAAATTAGTATAGTATTTTATGTCATCAAAATCTAAAATCCAAAAAAAATTATAAAATAAAAACCCAAAAAAAATTAGAAAAAAAAAACTCAAAAAAAAAGTGTGCTAAAATCGATTTGAAAAACAAAATCTAAAATTATTTCTATCTTTATTTTTTATGTTGCTTCTAGTGAAGTGTAGGCCCGTGCGGTTTCTTAGTTCTATTTAGATTTCTTTGAAACGGTTTTCTAAACCTATCATTTTAACATAGTTTAGTTTTACTAGTTTCTTTTTCTTAAATAGAGGCATCCGGTTTTTACGTCATAAGTTAGCAATTTGTAGTTATGTCTTCTTATTCGGTTAGTTGCTTACGAATGGTTGCTAGGTATCATTAGTTCTTTTTCATTTGCGGGGTAGTCTTTCTTGGTGTCTAGAACTTGTACTAAGCTACTCTCGAAGCATTTGCGCCGTTTTTACGTTCTTTTGAAATGATTTAGGCCACCATGTGAATAGTTTGAGCTTTTTGTGTCCACCAAAAACAAAACCCTTGCAAAACAATTTTGGGCCTTTTCCTTATTTTCTTTGTTTTTAGCTCCACCTTTCATTTCATGATGTTCACCAAAGCCAAATACCTTTCCTATTTTTGCACTATAAATTTGAGTTTAAAAATTAATTTTTTTGTGGAAGGGTACTATTTTTGAAATGAATAGGAAATTCTCAAGCTTATTTTTGGGAGCTTTCTTATCAAATGTTATCCAAAAGAAAAAAAATGAGAAAAAAAAGTGAAAAATCAAAATAAAAAAAAGAATGCAAAAAGTTTATGTTTGGCCAAGTTTATAAAAGAAAAATTTTCAAGGCCTTGTTTTGTAGTTTCATATTGGAGAAATGACATACTAGTTATTTCTCATTTTTATTATGCTTTATTTATTTTTGAGCTCACCTTGGTTTAGTGCCTAAAACCTTCATGTTTATCTTTGATTCCACTTTCTAATCATTTACCTAAGCCATGTTTTAATGCCTAGTAGAAGTCCTAATGATCTTAGAACTTAATTTCGCGTAGTGGAGAAAGTGTGAACGTACAAGCCTATGGCCACCATCATTGATGGATTTCTTGGGAGGTTATCTTGGAGTGTTTAGGGTTAATGTTTATCTAGCAACCTAGTTGTTTGTTAATGCGCCGTTTATTTAGAACCTCTACTTTTGTTGTCCTTATTTTCATTTATTTTGGATGCCTTGCTTTTAAGATTTAGAAATTAGTAGACTTTTCTTATGTTTTAATGAGATGTTTAGGGTTCCACTTTCAAATTTTCTATTGTGCACTTCTCACCCCACTAGTTGGTAACATGAATATTAGGATAGTTTAATTTTTCTTGTTTTTGTTTTTCTTAACTATGGAACTTTAAAAATATATATATATCTTTTGCTGTTTGGTTTTGTTTTTCCCTAGTTCTTTATTTCTATTTGCTTAAGGGCAAGCAAATGTCTAAGCATGGGAGAGTTTGATGACTAGTTTTAGTCATCGTTTTTGGGTTATTTTACTAGCTTATTTTCCTAAGTTTTAGTTACAATTATGTGTTTTTGTATGCTTGTTATGATCTTCTTTTTAATATAAAGTTTATGTCATGTTTTGTGGTTATTTTATATTTTATGTTTAGCTTTATCTATAAATATTATTATAGCTTATATGTTATGTTTAATTTAATGTTCTATGTTTAATTTTATATTATATGTTTAACTTGTGTTTTATTTTGAATATAAATATTATGTATTATGTTATTTATATGTTTTAAGTTTTATTCATATTATGTATTTTGTTTTGTGTTATATATTATATAATCATTAACTAATGTTTATTTTGTTTTAATGTAGGAGCAGCCCCTAGCCGAGCCCACTTCATGCAGCCCACTTCTCCACTTGGTGCAGCCCGGCCACAAGCAAGCAGCCCTATGCTCCTACCCGAGCTCTCCAACTTGCCCAAGCAGCCACCTAGCCTACCCGAGCCCCTATGGAGCAGCCCAAGCCATGGAGATCAGCTACCCGGCCCCCTCAAGCACTTTGGAGCAGCCCTTTAATCCATGCCCATGCTACCCGAGCACTTGATGCAGCCCACAAGCCCCCCAAGCAGCCCATTAAAGCCTACTATGGCTGGCCACACACACCCCCCTTTCTCTCTCTCTTTTATTATTCCCTTGCCACCTTTCCATGCATGCATTTTATCATTTTCTCTCCCCTCATTTAAACAACATGCATGAACATTTCATCCCACTATGGCCAGCCACACCATCTCTCTCCTCCCCTTTATTTCCTATTCACTCCCCCCCCCTTCCCATTACATATTTTTCATTAAATACATGCATGCATTTCATCATTTTCTCTCCCCGCATTTAAACAACATGCATGAACCTATTCTCCCCCATGTGGCCGGCCACCCCTTGGTCTTCCCTATTCTAGATGCTTCCCTCCTCTCCTATAAAAGGAACCCATATCCCATGCTTTGGTTGGTTGGTTTTTGGAGAGAGTTTTTGGAGAGTACAAGTCAAGAGAGTGTTTTTCATTGTAATTTTCATTTCTAGTTTCCTTTTCTTTGCAATCTCATTTTGTTTAAGTAATATCATTTTGTTCAAGCTATTGTGTTCTTTCTTTCCTTTTACTATTAAAAAATATGAAATCTTCTTCTCTTATTTTGTCTTCCTTTTCAATCATGCGTAGCTAATTTTCTTTTAGCATTTGATCATGAGGATCCATGATTTGAGATGAGAATTACTTTTATTCCATAGTTTTATTTTTGCTTAATTTTACTCGGTCCTTCTTTGATTTTTATTTCATCGACTCCGTATTTCCGGTATACGGTAGTAGGCTTATGATCTCATATTCGAGTAGCCGAGAGGCTCGTGGATGTGAAAGATCACTTAAAGAAGGAAGGAGTTGAATGCAACCCTAGACATAGGACGATGTAAATCTTCCGGATTGGAGTCAAACCCAATAGTGCTATTAGTTATAAGCACTATAAGTTACGGTTTTTATCACTTCTTATGGACTGTTTGATTGTGTTTTACAATGTACCATAGTGACTTCTTGAGATGTTTTTGGTCTATTAGTTCGGGTTGGACAATGTGGCCACCGACTAAGTACTGTGGTTTTTGCAAGTGCTAATGATTCATGTGTTTAGAGCTGTTTAGTCTTATTTCTTCCGATTGTTTAGTCATTTGTTGAATGCTTACTCTTGCAAATTTTATCGTAGAATGACTTCACTTCGCACATTATGCAACTTCTCTTACTCTACTATTGAAATTCCAGCTTTACTTGTTATGTAAGACCCTGTTTTTTGTTTTTAAACAACCGGGGTCTTAGGCCCAGAACCGCCGCTTTGTGGTGACACCTTCACGCCCGGGAAGGTCGTCACTACAAGGCGCCGATTCTGCCAGCCATATCGATCACATATTATGAGCAAAGTATATGAGAGTATAAAAAACAAACTCTAACATATATGTCCACAAAAGATCACATATAAAAATAAGTAATAATTTCCATGAAGGGAGTGTCCACTGATATAATAATAGTATGAAAAGTACTGAAATGAGGGCTTAAGCCCGGTACATCAAAATCCTCACTACAGAGTCCCTCATCGCAGAAGCAAAACGGAACACTCGTAAAGATCGGGACTCACAGTCCTAGTTGTCTGTTCTCCGGTGCTAGACTGCCCCATCTCCAACCGTGTCGACCTCAGGGGCTGCTCCTCCATCTTGGGCTCCGTAATACCCTAAATGATGTGGTCTGAAAACCGTTAGTCTATAAGACTAAGCCCTATCATCCCAGACCCCTTCCCCCATGGCTCCTAGTTATCGACCGGGGAGGAAGAAAGGAGAGGACATGATAGTGGAGAATAATCAAGTAACAGATGACGACGAACCTATGCTAGTAGTTCTATGAGTATAATGGAAGTAAGTGAAAATATGAAAGTAACCTTAACTTATACGATATCACATAAGCTAAGGAATCTTTTGTGAGGCTCCCTTCATAAAAAAAGTCCCATACCAATTTATACGATGGGGTATTGGTTTACAAGCGAACAATTTTTATCATAGGAAAATAACCGTAACTTATAAGCATGCTCACGCAATCCTATAAGCTAAGGGGTCGTTTTACAGGTCCTATTGAATAAAGCGTCCCATACCACTTTATAAAATAGGTGACAGGGTTATATGCAATGTTTATGCTATGACATGAAATTATGCTATGATGTGAACATGCAAGTGCAACTCACCCACCCGACTCTGTGTACACAAACCATTAGTTCCCCCTTTATGGAGCCGAAACTCCAAGGATACCTCCGTAGTGGCAAACGGAAGCGGTGGGTTGGGCCTCGCCCACCTCTAAACCAGTAATTGCACTACCGGTCATACCTATCGTATGCTTATATGCTGGTGAACAAAGCGAACTCCTGCGTACTCTTGCCGGCTGGCGCACAAGACTTTATTTGGCCAAGTGCTAAACTACACTTGCCGAGTCCACGTATTGGCGTCGGTGCATCGATCCTCAAATACCGAAGACCCACCACCTTTCCTTTTATGCACATGCAATAGTTATGAATCCAATCTCCGAGCCAAAGCTTAGCGGACTAACCCGTCCATCTCAATCACTAACCGAGCCAAAGCTTACCGGGCCAACCTGCCAATCACCAAAACACCCAGTGCAACAATCCATATGAACCAACTTAGCATTCTGAGAAATCAAGGTGAGTGAAAGTGAATCACTAATTATGCTAGTTACTATTACAAATTAGTTTGCCTATAGTTTAGGTTAGCCCAGGACTGCCCATGGTATACCCCGTGAAGGGTTCTCCAAGGGCACTAGGAACTATGATGTTAGTTGAAGCCCACCATTCCCTTTCGCAAGGCACTTAATATTATTGGTTAATACCCCGATTCCTGATCCCTTCATGTTACAATGTAACTAGTCCTAGTGTGATTTGACCTTCTCTATCCTTCTATGTGGAAGACGATCTTTCGCTGACCCCGAATGCCACCTAACACTAGTCAACTCCACACTTTACTCAACCTATCTTCCAGAGATTCCCCCAATTGTTTATCCAATTCAACAGACTATTAGAATCCCAAACCCTATGCCAACACTCACACACTAACCTAGGTCCCGTATTTTTGCTATCTGCAGACCATCCTTAGTGATATGAAGTACATAGTAGGTAGCACTATAATTATTCATCCAAATGCCTCAAGATAAATAATGGGGGTCTATCATTACCTAACTAGGCTAAATACAGTAAATTATATTTTTCTTAATTAATCTGGCATTTATTTAATTTTCCCCAAGGATCTAGGTGCCACTAGTTTGAACATGAAGTACCCTATATAGTCATGCAAGATGCCTAAAATAATTATGATAAATACTAGGCTTAATCAATACTGTAAATCAAAGATTTAACAATTTTTCCAATATCTTAAGGACCCTAAAATTATTTTTGTAATATGTCCTATTTTCCAATATTAATGAAGTTAGTACCAAAAAAATCTTTACTTCCTATCCGCACCTCAACACAGCACGATCTATCAGCACGCATCAAGCATACGTTAGGCAACAACACCTTTAATCTATTTTTCGACATAAGAGTAGACACTCTGATCCGTAATTTGAAGTCCTCAGATAGGAATGAATGAGAAGCACCTGTATAAAACAGTACTCTCGCCGTATAATCCCGAATAAGGATAAAACCTATACTGATCGAGTAATACACAAGCAATTCACAAGTAATAAAGTATATAAAGCATGAAAACTATATACTACTCATACGAATGATGGCGTCACTTTGTTTTATGGCCTCCTATAGGACAAGATTGTAAACCCTCCACTAAGCTGGATCATATTGTGATGTAGCGGACTCCACCGCCTTTCCCTTCGCATCATAAGACGCTCTTGCCTTCTTATCCTTCCTTGGAAGGCTACTGGGACTATCACGGGAAAAATGCCCTTGCTTTCCATTTGTATAACATATACGAATGCTTTGTATAGATATTTCTCTAGAAGCAACAATAGATGGAGACTGTCTTGTAAACGTTGAATTCTTATTCCATTTCTGAAAATGAGATTTTGAAGAAGTCAGCACTTTGAACTTGAGCTTTTTCACAGCCAAGTCCCTCTTTCCCTGTACCCTCTTCATTTCCATCTCCAATGAACAAGCTGTATTAACCAATACTTGAAAACCCCGTTTCATCGGACCCGAAAGAACCAACCATAGCTCATCCCGGAGTCCCTCATATAACTAATTGGTCTTATGCTCCTCGTCAGTGAAAGTGGACCCTGCATATCATCCCAACCTGGTGAACTCATGCAAGTAGTTATCTACACTACTCTCGGCCCAAGTCAAGGGATGGAAATCATTTTCCATGGCAATCCAATGCGACGAAGGCAGATACTTTGCCAAAAATAATCTCGAAAACTCATAAATCGAGATCTCAGATAGTCAACTGCCCGCAAAGTGATGTAACTCTAACTCATCCGACCAAAGCCGAACCCTCTCCATCCAAAAGGAAAGTGGCCAAGGTTACCTTCTGCCCCTCCTCTATTTCAATCGTCGTCAATACTCTCTTGACACACGAAAGCTAGATGACCGGCTGCGTTGGGGATCCATCACCCGTGATCGTAAGAGGACTAAAACTCATAAAGTGCTTCAAATACCTTTTAGTTCCTCGCCTTTCAACCAAAGACTCAGCATTCATTTGCTTAACAGCTATAGGCTTGGCTATACCAACCCGGACCGGTACCATCGCAGGTTGCGCCTCCCTAGTCGGCTGTGCATTTATGATAGAAAGCACTTCCTCAGCAACTAAGCATATCATTTCCGTCAATGGGGGAGGTTTGGGCACATCAGCTGGTGCCGTACTCTCCATAGAACTTTGGGGATAAGAATGCCCCACATCACCTCGAGTCATCTATAAGAGTAAAATACACAATTCAGCAACTACTCATAAAGCAAACAACGACCAAAAATAATGCGCAGGTTCCTCAAATATGTGTGTTTTTATTCCTAAGTGGACATTCTTTATTTTATTTTGTTATAATGGTAAGCACATATACGTGCTCTCTACCCCTCAAAAGAATTCGACCACAAATTTGTAGGAGGTAAAATGAGACAAGAATCTGATACCTAATTATAACACCTCCATCCATCAACGTAGAATATAACTGAAGCTTTGGTCGGGGCCCCATGCAATCTTCCATGAACAGTCATCAGAGTTATAGGTGAATATAAAAACTACCAAACAAATCCTAACTCAGAGCATTCTAGCGGAAGCTTCATGGGTTATTAGAACTCATGTAATAAACAATTTTCACTGATATACCACATAGGAATGTCATATAAAATACACCAAAAAGAACGGCCTTAAGGCCTTATAGTTGTTCTTCATAAGAGTTATTTGCAAACATCGGCATGCAGGTCGCCCATACATGAAAAACTATAATATGTTCCTCACTTTGCCTTCGAGGGCCGGCATAGCGTCAAAGGGCTGCAACCCGCTATCTCCCACTCGTCTCTCCAACACCTGCATATGGACATTCCACTATAAAGGTGGCAAAAAGGGCATCTGTCAGCTTTAGCTGACCAATTTATAATGACCCTACCCCATACCGGGGCAGCAGTATTCCTTCCCTGCAGGCATAGCATTTATACATAGATATATCAAACAAAGGTACAACTTAAATATATCACAAATGTTTGCATAACCTACCAAACGTTCTGTGCACTCAGGCACAATATTAGTGTAATGGAATTCCCAGCCCCACCACCGTAGAAAAGTCCTAGACTTGATGGTCCATAATGAGCATTCTTAGGCTGGCACATAACCGTGTTATAGACATGACTCTTGTAACGCCCGTGATTTTTTGATGTTTAATTTAATTCCTATAATGACGTATTTTGACATTAGGGCGTTACTTTGATGCTTATTTAACGAGTGTAATTGTTGGTGCGTGGCTTTTTTCTCATTGGTTCCGTGGGTTTTAACTTAGAATGTTTACATTGCTAATTTCTTGTGATTTTTTTCCCTTGCGAGTCGGGTTCATTTTGGAACATGGTGGAGCCTTTTTGGGAATGTTAGTGTTTTGAGTTTGGGTGATTTTTACCCGAGTTTGGTTTGTTGTATCTTAGTTTCGACTTCGATGTTGGATTCATAGCGTCGATATTTTGCTACGTTGCGATTTTCGTAGAAATTCGTATGATTTTTGGTCATTTGGACTTTTTAATTATATTAATAATACATTATTATATTATATTATCTATTCCATATAAATAGACACCGACTAGACGTAAACCCTATTCATCGTCTTCTTTTTGAAACCGTCGACTGTTTTGCGAAAGAGTTTAAGAGGCGGTCTTTGGAAAGCCTTTGGTCGTTGATTTTAAGAGCTCCAGTGCATGAAACCGTTGTTTGAGGATAGATTTGGATTGCTCTCACTGTGATCTACGTTTCTACGATGAGTTTTCCCATTTCTTGGATTTTTAAGGATTAAGGTATGCGATTTTGACCTTCTTTCCTCTCAAAAAGTTTCTGGTTTTGCTACTTAGGTGTTTTTGCAGCCAGATCCGTGAGGAGGTGTAACGCCCCTGATTTTTTCGATGATTTTGATTGGTTTTGGTATCGTCATATTTATGACGTCATGGCGTTACTTTTAACGTCGGGTTGACGGCGCATCGCCGATAAGGCATTTTCGTGTCCGTTCGGTAGAGTCGGCCAATTTCTTGGATTTTTGTCGAAATCAGAAAATATTTCTATGAGGTTTAAGTTGAGTAATTTTAAACTTGCTCGTCAAGTTTCGTCGCAATCCGAGCATTTTTGGAGTCTCGGCGCGCGATTGAAGTTTTGAGTATTTATGTCATTTTATTTGGAAATTTTTATCTCAGGAATGGCTCGTCGGATTTAGGTTTCGAATTCGTTGTTGGGTTCATCTCGTCAATTTTCTCCTCGAGCATTCTCCCTTTGACTCTAATCAATCCTAGTTGTTTTCTCGAGTCCTATACATATTTTGGCAAGTTTCTATGTAAATCTCGAGAGTTCAAGCCTTTATCTCGACCGTTTTTATTATTATTATTTTTGTGTCGGTTTTCGGGCGCTATTTAGAGGGTCAAATAGGAGTGGTATGGAAAACTGGTCAACATGATATTTGTTCGTCTCGACGGGATCTACAACTTTCATGTTGACCACTTTTCGATTTAAGGTCATCTTAAACCCTTATTCTCATTTATTCTGCTGGAACTCGTGTATGGTGCTCGTACTCGAGTATATAGACTTCTACTCGAGTATATTGAACTCCTACTCGAGTATATGGACTCCTACTCGAGTATATGGACTCCTACTCGAGTATATTTGAACTCCTACTCGAGTATGTATGATTCTACTCGAGTATGTATGCTTCTACTCCAGTATGTATGCTTCTACTCGAGTATGTATGCTGCCACTTGAGTAGTCCTTTCCTGTCAGCGTTAGAGCGCCGTTTTGATGGTCAAAACGGCATAGTATCAAAAAATAGTCAACATAAATTTTGTTCGTCTCGACGATATCTACAACTTTTATGTTGTGCACTTTTCGATTTGAAGCCATCTTAGATGCCTATTATTGATATTTCCGAGGCTGTCCCTTTTAAGTTGAAATTTTTATAAAAGAAAAAAAAACTATATATATACTTTTCTCTTAGGTTATTAGGATATAACTTCATCTTCTCCGATACTTCTATTCCGAACCAGACCAGCGGCGAGAGATAAGTTTCTCCATTTCGTGAATCTTCCGGTGGCCGCCGACGGAGCTCCGGTGCTCGGAATCTTCAACCGATCGTAGATCCGGAAAGCTCTCACCGAGAGCTACGCTATCGTGGTAATTTCTTCCTCTTTCCGTGAGTTTTCTTGTTAGGGTTTTTAGGCCCTAACCCCTTTTCCGCCATTGTTGTTAAGATTTCTACTTCTCCTGAGTTATTTTGCCCCGATCTACAGCGTGAAACAATTCAGAGAACGTTTCCGGTGCAACCAAGGCAAGTAGTGGTTTTCCCTCCTTCCCTCTCGTCCGATTTCGATGGTAACGGTTAAACTTTAGTTCTCAATCCTTGTGCACTTTTGATATTCGGTTTAGTATGCTTTTTGAGTCTTCCTTATGAGTTTTCTTGGTTTTTATTTAGTTTTTGGCATGAAAAATCTCGTCTTGTGGAGTTGTAGAAATGTGATGTAGGGTTTTATTGTGCGCTTTTATCGCCCTATTTATCGCGTTAGAAATTACCTAGGGTCGTAAATCATTTCTATAGGTTGATCAACCGTGTTTTTAACCTAGAATATATCGAGTAGAATCTGATGTGCCAAATCCTCTGATTTATTTCCTAGTGACTCGTTCTGCATGTGTTTGTGGGCAAATCCACCGACCGCAAGGTTTGTTTTCCTTTATAAGTGGTCGTGCAACTCTATTGGTGGTTGGGCATCCTGCGGCGACTAGTGGAGTGTATAAGTCTCCCCCGCAATTAGATGGATTTTAACATTTGTGAGGGGTGTGTCCTTATTAGTGAGCACCCTGCCTGTTTAGATAGAGTTGACCACACGCGGCTTAAAAAGTTGTTTTTTTTTAGTTTCTTTCTTATGATTTACTCATGCCTTTGTTTTCCCCCTGCCTTGGGTATCTGGCATGATGGGTTGTACGTGACGATTCACGTAAGTTCTATTTCTCTAAATTTGTTTTGTACCTTATTTCAGTACTTTGGGTCCTGGGTTGGTACCCCTTTCGACCTTGTTCATTTGTTTACTTTATTTATTTTCTTGCCAATACTTGTACCTTCTTGCTGAGGTGTTCTGTTTTTTTTTGGAATGCCTCAGGTTCAGAGTAGTAGCAGATAGTGGAGCTAGTTTTGGTTTTCTGAGCAGCAGTGTTGGCTGTGGTTTTGCACCTCGCCATAGCGAGGTAGTTTATCTTTTTAGTTGTTTTCCTTAGTTCAGACATACCTAATACTGTGGGTTCGTGTCAGGTTGTTGACGCCCACAGGATTGTTGATTTTTGACACTTGCTGGCTGTAGTAGTTTCTTATGTTTTTATCTAGATAACTTGCTCTCTAGGATGATTCCTTGCTAGGACTGCATGTTAGGTATTTTGACTTATAAAAAAAAACCTATTAATAGTAAAGCATCCATGCAATTTCTTTCAAAACTAAGTCACTACTTTCTAGTTAGCGTAAAGACTTTTCATATACTTATTATAAATCTAGAGTCTACATTGCATGAGTTATTCCTCGGGGACATTGATACTCATGTAGGATGTTAGAGTCAATCTAATCAAATATCTTCCGCAAGCGTATAATTATATTGTAGATCGTGGACTAGATGATCCACTAAGCTGAGTGATACGGCTATCTTCTCAACTTAAACGGGATTTTTTTAATGATAACATATGTTTTCTTTTAAAACCGTAGAGTTTGGAGCCCTGCCTGAGCGTCTGCAGTTATCCCCTGCACGACGTGGCATCACGGCGCGTATTTTCCCTTACTCTGATTTAATTTAATTGTTGGGAAAATGCGGGTTGTGACAGTTGGTATCAGAGGGAGGTTGCTTGACAATTGGTCGGGCAACCTTCCCTTGTTTGTGTTAGTTGTTTAGTGTCATGTCATACACACACTGATGTGTCATCAATATGTCTTGGCTGAAGCATGAACACTACACTCATAAGCATGATTAGAAGTATACGGGGCATATTATGTAGTATGGGATGCATAATATGTGTTTGTATATGGATCCACCATAGATGGCAATATGTGAGGGTTATGTAGTATGAGATGCATAACCTCACCACATGAATGCTCATTAGCACGTTTTCTTTTCGTTGCATGCAATATTATGTAGTATGGGATGGATAACATTGCATGTGTACGCCGCTCATAACATGCATTAAGGCCTTTTATAGAATTCATAGCACCACATGCATAGCATAACATAACATAAGCACAACATGCCAAGCTAAAGATTTACTTGATGACATATGTACACACATGATTTTAAATAAGAGTAAAGGATTCATGCATTCATATCATAGGCACATGAGTCAATAGGATGATAAGATATCATCCTGAGTAGGACATATCATCATCATATAATCCTAGAGCAAGTGACAGCTTTAGCAAGTGTCTTTCATGTATGGTCTGAACTAGTTTTGTTTGTCCTAGTCATAATCTAGGATTTTAATTGAGTGATCGTTTGTTACCCTTTTAGAAATGCCTCCTAAGCATCCTGCAACGAGGTCGACTCCCCAGTCGGAGGGTGAGTCGTCAGGTGCGCAAAGTGATGCGTTGATCGAGAGTCTACGTCAGAGCAACGAGGCTCTGTCAAGGCAAGTGCTTGCGATGCAATCGCAAATGGAATCCTTTTTGTCTGCCGCCCCTGTGCAGCAACCCTTAGTGCAAGACCCTATTGTGGATCGAGTAGTACCCGATACCCCTGCTCCTCTAGTGCCCCCGGTGACTCTACCACCAGAGATGAATTTTATTTCACACTTCCAGCAGCTGGGGCCTCCTACCTATGACGGAAGTGCAGACTTTATGGTTTTAGATGATTGGATCATCTCTATCGAGGAGATGTTTTCATATTCGGGGATTGTAGAAGCCCAGAAGGTAATGATTGGGGCCTACCAGTTAAAAGGATTGGCAAAGAACTTGTGGATTCGTGAAAAAGAGAGTCTGAAGGAAGGTTGTTCTTGGGAGTCTTTCAAGAAGATGCTGCTGAAAAAGTTTCTACCCTCGGTCGAGCAGGACCGCCTGATGAATAACTTCCTGTACCTGAAACAGAGATAGCTCACGGTGAGCGAGTACGAGATTGAGTTTAGCAAGTTGAGTAGATTTGCTCCAGATTTAGTAGCTTCGGAGGATGGTAGAGTGAAGCGATTCCTTGGAGGACTAAGAAGCGATGTCCAACAGTTGGCATGCGCTTATAGAGTGGAGAATTTTGCAGAGGCAGTGGAAGCCGCACTGAAGGTGGAGGCGATTGAAAATGCCAAGAATCGAGGAGCTGCAGCGAGAAAAGATAAGAGGAAAGGTGCCGAAGACGGAAGCCCTAGGGCATCTGGCCCTCCTTCGAAAAAGAAAGGTGGAGAGATATGCAGTTTCTGTGGTCGATCTGGCCACCCGTACGAAAGGTGTTTCAAGAGGACCGCTACCCTGAAGAAGCAGCAGGTGCTCGCCATTCAAGGCGTACCCAAGGGAGAGCTGGTGTGCTCATTTTGTTCAAGGAAGGGTCATGACGTGAGTCGTTGCTGGTTGAAGGATAGAACTTGTTTCCAGTGCGGACAGAAGGGACACCAGAAGTCTGCATGCCCTCAGGCTCAGCCCCCATTGCAGCCTACCCCACTCCGAGCTCTACCGCCGCCACCAAACCAAGACAAAGGAAAAGGAAAGTTAAACGTGGTTACTAGAGAGGAAGCTCAGACCTCTACCCAAGTGATATCAGGTTAGATTCTAACTTGATTTTTACTCTCCTTGTTTGTGGTAGTTTTCGTTCGTTTAGTTACGTATGCTACGATTATAGGGGAGTTTAAGGTGCGGAACAGGTGGGCGCGCGCCCTTTTCGATTCGGGTGCCACCCATTCTTTCGTGGCGCAGAGTTTTGTAGATAAACATCATTTGAACGTGGATCAATTAGAAGATTCCTTCAACTTCAAGCTTCCTTCTGGAAATCTAGTGACATCAAGTCGAGGAATTCAGAGATGCCCTATTTGTCTATGCGATTTTCTAGCTTTTGCTGATTTGATGGTATTGGATCTGGCAGACTTTGACGTGATTTTGGGCATGGACTGGTTGTCCAAGTATGATGCAGTCATCCAATGCAAGGCTAAGCGGCTGGATTTCAAGATGGGCAACGGCCAACCTATGAGTGTCTATGGTTCTCAAGGCAAGAGTTCCCTCCTTATTTCTGCGGTAAGTGCTTGTCGAGCTTTAGAGTCTGGTTGTGAGGCATACGTTGTTTCTCTGTCGGCTTTGGAATCAGCTTTTGTTACACCACGTCTTGAGGATGTCTCGGTGGTGCAAGAGTATCCAGATGTCTTTCCTGATAGTCTTCCAGGACTTCCTCCTGAAAGAGAGGTAGATTTTGTGATAGACCTCGAGCCAGGTACTCGCCCTATTGCTAAGGCACCATACCGCATGGCTCCGCGAGAGTTAGATAAGTTGCGCGCTCAGCTGGATGAGTTGCTGCAGTGTGGTTTTATTAGACCGAGTTCTTCACCTTGGGGTGCTCCTGTTTTGTTCGTTAAAAAGAAAGATGGTTCTATGAGGCTCTGCATAGATTATCGAGAGTTAAATAAGGTAACCATCAAGAACCGATATCCGTTGCCTCGGATTGAAGACCTATTTGATCAATTGTGGGGATGTGCTGTGTTTTCGAAGATTGATCTTCGTTCAGGCTACCACCAGTTGAGAGTCCGTGAGGCTAATGTACCCCGGACGGCTTTTCGTTCTCGGCATGGGCATTTTGAGTTCTTGGTGATGTCCTTTGGACTAACAAATGCACCCTCGGCGTTCATGGATTTAATGAATAGAGTGTTCAAGGATTACTTGGACCATTTCGTTATTGTGTTCATAGATGACGTCCTCGTGTATTCCCGCAGTGTCGAGGAGCTTACTAAGCACTTGCGCTTAGTTTTGTCAACCCTGAGGGAGCACAAGCTCTACGCTAAGTTGAGTAAGTGCGAATTCTGGTTACCCCAGGTGTCCTTTTTGGGCCATGTGGTGGGCAAGGACGGTATTTCTGTAGACCCAACAAAGATTTCTGCTGTGATGGAATGGAAGAGACCTTCTACTCCTAAGGAGATTAGGAGCTTTCTAGGTCTGGCCGGTTATTATAGAAGATTCGTGGAAGGGTTCTCTGCGTTGTCGTCCCCTCTAACTAAACTTACCCAGAAGAACACCGCGTTCATTTGGAGCGATAAGTGTGAGGAAGCCTTCCAAGAATTGAAAAAGAGATTGTGTACTGCTCCAGTTTTAACTCTGCCTACTGAAGGACTTGAGTATGCTGTGTATGTGGATGCATCACACATTGGACTTGGTTGTGTTTTGATGCAAGAAGGAAAGGTGATCGCATACGGATCAAGATAATTAAAAGTTCACGAAAGAAACTATCCCACACATGATTTAGAGTTTGCTGCAGTGATTTATGCGTTAAAACTTTGGAGACATTTATTGTACGGCGCGATGTGCAAGATCTACACAGACCATAAGAGTTTGAAGTACGTATTCACTCAAAAAGAATTAAATCTGCGACAGCGTAGGTGGTTAGAATATGTGGCTGATTATGAAGTGGAGATCCTTTATCACCCGGGAAAGGCTAATGTAGTAGCCGATGCTTTGAGTAGGAAGACAGCTGAAATCTTCAATTTATCTGTGCAATCCCTGGTGGAAGAATTCTTGTTAATGGACATTGAAGTTGGGAGTAGTTCGATGCCTTCCAATTTGGAAGCAGAAGAGCCCTCTTGGATTTCCCTTACTAGAGTGCACCAGAAGGATGATCCTGATTTGCTGCACCTCTGGGTTAGAACTGAGAAAGGAGAGTTACCTAATTTTTCTTTGGATGAGTTAGGTACTCTGAAATATCGAGGTAGATTTTGTATCCCGGCCATTGGTGACATTCGGGCTAAGATTTATCAAGAAGCTCAGGGTTCCAGTGTTTCCTATCATCCTGGATCCACCAAAATGTATAAAAGTCTAAAGCAAATGGTTTGGTGGTCGGGAATGAAGGGTGATATAGCTAAGTTTGTGTCAGAATGTTACATGTGTCAGCGTGTTAAGGCAGATCATAGGAGGCCTGGTGGTAAACTGACACCGCTAGATATTCCACAATGGAAGTGGGAGAGTATATCAATGGATTTCATTACCGGTCTACCAAAATCTCCCCGTGGGCACGATTCGGTTTGGGTGATAGTCGATAGACTGACTAAGTGTGCTCACTTTGTGCCATTTAAGATTGGGTATTCTATGAAAAGGATCGCTGAATTATATCTTGAAGAAGTTATTAGATTACATGGTGTACCTGTCAGCATCGTGTCAGATTGAGACTCCAGATTTACGTCTCATTTTTGGAAGAGTTTACATGAGGGGTTGGGTACTGATTCAAGGTATTCCACCGCCTATCATCCGCAGACGAATGGTCAGACGGAAAGAGTGAATCATATTGTAGAAGATATGATCAGGTATAATATTTTGGATCATGGTGGTGCTTGGGATGAGCGTCTCAGACTCATGGAATTTGCTTACAATAATAGCTATCAAGAGAGTCTGCAGATGGCCCCGTTTGAGGCCTTATATGGGAGGCGTTGTAGAACTCCCTTGTTTTGGGTTGAAGTTGGTGAGAGGTCGTTGCTAGGTCCGGAAGCCCTTGAGGAGATGAATTGTGCTGTAACTCATATTCGTGAGAAACTCCATGTAGCATAAGATCATTATGAGAAATATGCTAATCGACGAAGGGTCGATCTGGAGTTTGCTGTTGGGGACTTGGTTTTTCTGAAGGTCTCTCCGATGCCAGGTGTTAAAAGATTTGGAAGGAACCACAAGTTGGATCCCCGGTATGTGGGACCTTTTCAAATTCTGGAGCGCATCGGAGTGTCAGCATATCGGCTGGATTTGCCTGCTACTTTCCCTGGTGTCCATGATGTGTTCCATGTGAGCCAGTTGCGGAAGTGTGTTCGTAATGGTCGTCAAGTCCTTGATTCGGTGCCCCAGATTCAGCCCAATCTTTCGTATGTGGAAGAGCCTGTCCGCATTTTGGAATCTCTAGATCGAGTATTGCGGAGGAAGACCATTCCTATGGTCAAAGTTCTTTGGAGAAACCAGGACGTCGAGAGCGCGACGTGGGAGTTGGAATCAGCGATGAGAGAATCTCATCCGCTCCTCTTCGCCTAGTTCTGCTATGTTTATATGTTTTAGGTTGTGTTTGATTTCTTCGTTTTTTTTAGATTTTGGATTTGTAATAAGTTTCGGGACGAAACTTCTTTTTAGGGGGAGTGACTGTAACGCCCCTGATTTTTTCAATGATTTTGTTTGGTTTTGGTATCGTCATATTTATGACGTCATGGCGTTACTTTTAACGTCGGGTTGACGGCGCATCGCCGATAAGGCATTTTCGCGTCCGTTCGGTCGAGTCGGCCAATTTCTTGGATTTTTGTCGAAATCAGAAAATATTTTAATGAGGTTTAAGTTGAGTAATTTTAAACTTGCTCGTCAAGTTTCGTCGCAATCCGAGCATTTTTGGAGTCTCGGCGCGCGATTGAAGTTTTGAGTATTTATGTCATTTTATTTGGAAATTTTTATCTCAGGAATGGCTCGTCGGATTTAGGTTTCGAATTCGTTGTTGGGTTCATCTCGTCAATTTTCTCCTCGAGCGTTCTCCCTTTGACTCTAATCGATCCTAGTTGTTTTCTCGAGTCCTATACGTATTTTGGCATGTTTCTATGTAAATCTCGAGAGTTCAAGCCTTTATCTCGACCGTTTTTATTATTATTATTTTTGTGTCAGTGTTCGGGCGCTATTTAGAGGGTCAAATAAGAGTGGTATGGAAAAATGGTCAACATGAAATTTGTTCGTCTCGACGGGATCTACAACTTTCATGTTGACCACTTTTCGATTTGAGGTCATCTTGAACCCTTATTCTCGTTTATTCTGCTGGAACTCGTGTATGGTGCTCCTACTCGAGTATATAGACTTCTACTCGAGTATATTGAACTCCTACTCGAGTATATGGACTCCTACTCGAGTATATGGACTCCTACTCGAGTATATTTGAACTCCTACTCGAGTATGTATGATTCTACTCGAGTATGTATGCTTCTACTCGAGTATGTATGCTTCTACTCGAGTATGTATGCTGCCACTCGAGTAGTCCTTTCCTGTCAGCGTTAGAGCGCCGTTTTGATGGTCAAAACGGCATCGTATCAAAAAATGGTCAACATGAATTTTGTTTGTCTCGACGAGATCTACAACTTTCATGTTGTGCACTTTTCAATTTGAAGCAATCTTAGATGCCTATTTTTGATATTTCCGAGGCTGTCTCTTTTAAGTTGAAATTTTTATAAAAGAAAAAAAAACTATATATATACTTTTCTCTTAGGTTATTAGGATATAACTTCATCTTCTCCGATACTTCTATTCCGAACCAGACCAGTGGCGAGAGATAAGTTTCTCCATTTCGTGAATCTTCCGGTGGCCGCCGACGGAGCTCTGGTGCTCGGAATCTTCAACCGATCGTAGATCCGGAAAGCTCTCACCGAGAGCTACGCTATCGTGGTAATTTCTTCCTCTTTCCGTGAGTTTTCTTGTTAGGGTTTTTCGGCCCTAACCCCTTTTCCGCCACTGTTGTTTAGATTTCTACTTCTCCTGAGTTCTTTTGCCCCGATCTACGGCGTGGAACAATTCAGAGAACATTTCCGGTGCAACCAAGGCATGTAGTAGTTTTCCCTCCTTCCCTCTCGTCCGATTTCGATGGTAACGGTTAAACTTTAGTTCTCAATCCTTGTGCACTTTCGATATTCGGTTTAGTATGGTTGTTGAGTCTTCCTTATGAGTTTTCTTGGTTTTTATTTAGTTTTTGGCATGAAAAATCTCGTCTTGTGGAGTTGTAGAAATGCGATGTAGGGTTTTATTGTGGGCTTTTATCGCCCTATTTATCGCGTTAGAAATTACCTAGGGTCGTAAATCATTTCTATAGGTTGATCAACCGTGTTTTTAACCTAGAATATATCGAGTAGAATCCGATGTGCCAAATCCTCTGATTTATTTCCTAGTGACTCGTTCTGCATGTGTTTGTGGGCAAATCCACCGACCGCAAGGTTTGTTTTCCTTTATAAGTGGTCGTGCAACTCTATTGGTGGTTGGGCATCCTGCGGCGACTAGTGGAGTGTATAAGTCTCCCCCGCAATTAGACGGATTTTAACATCTGTGAGGGGTGTGTCCTTATTAGTGAGCACCCTGCCTGTTTAGATAGAGTTGACCACACGCGGCTAAAAAAGTTGTTTTTTTTAGTTTCTTTCTTATGATTTACTCATGCCTTTGTTTTCCCCCTGCCTTGGGTATCTGGCATGATGGGTTGTACGTGACGATTCACGTAAGTTCTATTTCTCTAAATTTGTTTTGTATCTTATTTCAGTACTTTGGGTCCTGGGTTGGTACCCCTTTCGACCTTGTTCATTTGTTTACTTTATTTATTTTCTTGCCACTACTTGTACCTTCTTGCTGAGGCGTTCTGTTTTTTTTGGAATGCCTCAGGTTCAGAGCAGTAGCAGATAGTGGAGCTAGTTTTGGTTTTCTGAGCAGCAGTGTTGGCTGTGGTTTTGCACCTCGCCATAGCGAGGTAGTTTGTCTTTTTAGTTGTTTTCCTTAGGTCAGACATACCTAATACTGTGGGTTCGTGTCAGGTTGTTGACGCCCACAGGATTGTTGATTTTTGACACTTGCTGGCTGTAGTAGTTTCTTATGTTTTGACTTAGATAACTTGCTCTCTGGGATGATTCCTTGCTAGGACTGCATGTTAGGTATTTTGACTTATAAAAAAAAACCTATTAATAGTAAAGCATCCATGCAATTTCTTTCAAAACTAAGTCACTACTTTCTAGTTAGCATAAAGACTTTTCATATACTTATTATAAATCTAGAGTCTACATTGCATGAGTTATTCCTCGGGGACATTGATACTCATGTAGGATGTTAGAGTCAATCTAATCAAATATCTTCCGCAAGCGTATAATTATATTGTAGATCGTGGACTAGATGATCCACTAAGCCGAGAGATACGGCTATCTTCTCAACTTAAACGGGATTTTGTTAATGATAACATATGTTTTCTTTTAAAACCGTAGAGTTTGGAGCCCTGCCTGAGCGTCTGCAGTTATCCCCTACACGACGTGGCATCACGGCGCGTATTTTCCCTTACTCTGATTTAATTTAATTGTTCGGAAAATGCGGGTTGTGACAGGAGGAGCGTTGCTTTGCCGGATTTCCTTAGGTTGTGCCAAGTGGTGCTTTCTCACCCTTGCCAAGTTCGTTTCTTGTGTTCTTTGTGGCTTTTATTCCCTTTTATCCTTATATTTTATGAGCGGTGTAGGGTTTGGCTAAGGACGGATGCTGCATGTGTAGGATTTTTAGTTTGGTCAAGGTAAGTTTCGTCGAATTTGACAGTTAACACAAGTAAAATCCACTTTATATGACTGTTATTCTAGGCAAACTCGTCAAGTACAAGTCTGTTAATCTATTTAAATTCATCTTATATGGTTATCATTCTAAGTTGGAATTAGACGTCTATGACAGTTGGGTAATTCGTCGTATATAGTGGGTCAAAAATCGTCGACTATCCTCTAGATTCATCGGGTGATGGTTGATTTGGTCCAAGTAAAATTCGGCGAGTATCAGTGGGGTAGAGTCAAATTCATCGAGTATTCGTGGTAAATTCGTTGGATAATGCTTGGCGTTGAGTTAAGTCAAATTCGTCGAGTATTAGGCATTGAGTCGACAAATATCAGCTTGGCGTTGAGTTATGTAATAGACTAAGTTAAAATCGATGAGTAACAGGCATTGAGTTTGTCGAGTATGAGGCTTGGTGTTGATTCGATTAGGCATGGCGCTTAGAGCATTTAGTGATCCTAGAGCCTAAGTAAAATTCATGTTGTAAACTCGACTAATTCGTCAAGTTATGCTAGTGGCGTTGAGTGCATAGCCTTAGAGTTGAGTGGCATTGAGTGTCTGTGAGACTAAGTTTAAAGCATTGAGTGTGCTAAATGCACTCAACGCAGCGTTGAGTGAGACAGTGTTGAGTGTAACCTCTGTGTTGAGTAGTTTTGGAGCTAAGTCAAAAGCTTTGAGTGGACTCAATGCGCTATTGAGTGGAATCAATGCGCTGTCTAGTGTACTCGATGCTTTTCCCTGGACTTAGTATTTTAGGCTGATTCATCGTGTTTTTATTGTATTCATCGAGTATACTCAATTAATCAGCTTTGACTTAAAAATTTCTCGCCGAATTAAGTGGAATTTGTCGGGTATGGCTTATAATGATTTTACTTGGGAACCTTCCTCCTTTATGTCAAGGGAGAGTTCCTATGGCTTAGTTGAGGTTATAGGTGTTTATGGATGATAAGGGTGGCCTTTGGTTGGTAGTGGATACAAGACCCCCAACCTTGTGGAAAATTATGAATCATTACACTACTGGAGATATTTTTGGACTGTAGGGTTAAGTTGGACAACGTGGCTATCACCACAGTACCTTGTTAATATGTTTGGATTAATGGGTTGAGTTGGATATTGAGGCCACCACCCCAGTGTCCTGTTGAGATAATTGGACTGTCTAGTTGTGTTGGATAATGTTGCCACCACCATAGTACCTTCTTGAAATGTTTTGGCTCTTTTTGTTTGGGTTGGACAGTGTGGACACCGACTCAGGACCATTTCCTTCCAGTGTTAATGATTCATATGAGTAGAATTGTTAAGTCTTTTTTCCTTGTATTATATAGATATATGTTGCTTTGCTTACTTTGGCGGGTTTTCCTAAAGCATGGCTTCGTTTCGCACTTAGTGAAATTTCCTTACTCTTGGACTATATAAGTTAAATATTTTATCACTGTTTATAGCTATTTTGCTGTGTTCAGACAACTTCCTTATATTTTGGTTGGTAACCCTTATTCCTGTTTGGTTTATTGCAAACCTTTCAATCTTTGATCATCACTTGTATAATCATGCTAAGGTATTCTTTTCTTGTAAAATCCTCAGGTTTGGAGCAGTAGCCGGTTGAGCGGTAAGAGTTATAGTTTTTGGCTGGTGTTCTACAACTGTCTTTTCCTCACCGGTTGTCAGGTAGTTGTTGTTTGTATTTCCTTTAGTTCAGACATACATTATTTTGGTAGGTTCGTGTCAGGATATTGACACCCAAAGGATTTTGTTTAATGTTAAGTACTTGTTTGCTGCAAAATCATTTATTTATGATTCATGGTCTTTACTTGCTGTCTGGGAAGGCCTCATGCTGGGTTGCATGCTAGATATTTTAAATTATAAAATTATTACTGATATCTCATGCATATCATTTTCTAAAAGCTAAGGTCACTATATCTTTTGAACATACAATCTAATTTCTATACTTATACTAAAACTAAAGTCTTGCATACCATGAGTTGTCCTATATGTATTTTTTTGCTCATGTTGGATGTTAAATAATATAAACAAACTATTTTTCGTAGCGTATAACTATAATTTCACTTGTGGACTAGTTGATTCACTAAACCGAGGGATACGGCCATCCTAAACTTAACTTAAAAAAGTATTTTCTCACATCATAACTTGGTATTTTCATAAACTTTGTTGGTATTGGTGTTTTCCTGAACGTTCGCAATTATCCCTTACACGAATTCGCATCACGGCACTTATTTTCTCTTACTATGATACACATTTAAATTTGGAGAAAATGCGGGTTGTGATAGATAGTATCAGAGGGAGCTTGGTTGTTTGACAATTAGTAAAGCAACCATCTCAAGTTAGTTTTAGTTGTCTTGTTCCATTGCATACACATACCGATGGGTCATCAGTACGTCTTGGATGAAGCATGAAGACTACACTCATAAGCATGACAAGAAGTATACGGAGCATATTATGTAGTATGGGATGCATAATATGTGTTTGTATATGGATCCTCATAGGAGGCAACATGTGACTGTTATGTAGTATGAAATGCATAACAATCATCACATGAATGAACATTAGATTTTTCCTTTCATTGCATGCGATATTATGTAATATGGGATGCATAATATTTCATGTGTACGCCACTCATAACATGCACTATGGCCTTTATTAGATTACATAACACAATATGCATAATATAGCATTGCATTAGCACATATGCCATGCTAAAGACTTACATGATGACATACGTACACACATGGTTTTAATTCAAAAAAAAATTCCTGTATACATGGTTAAGGCACATGAGTCAATATGATGACGGTATTTCATCCTTAATTTAGGCATGACATCATTAATGAAATTCCCAGAGAAAGTTTGCAGCTTAAGTAAGTATATATACATGTATAGTCTGAACGAAGTTGTGTAGTTCTAGCGGTAAGCTAAGTTTTGAAAAGTTGTTAATTGTGTTATTAGAATGTCGAGATGTCCTGCGATGAGGTCGACAACTTGAGGGCGAGTCGTCAGGAGCTCAGAATGAGGACATGATAGAAGGACTGCAAAAGAGCAATGCGGACCTATCTAGGAAAATGTTGGAGATGCAGTCGTAGATCCAGGCATTGCTATCTATTGTTTCTGGGAAAACAATTAGAGTGTAAACCCTGCTATGGGTCAAGCTATTCTTGTTCCCCCTGCTCCTCTGGTTCCCCCAGCTGTGTTGCCACTACATATGAACTTTAACTCGCATTTATAGCGATTAGGACCGCCTACCTACGATGGTAAGGCATAAATCATGGCTTTGGACGACTGGATTATAACTATCAAGGAGATGTTTTCTTACTCAGGAGTTTCTGCCGGGCAGAGAGTGATGGTCACTGCCTAATAGATGAAGGGTTTGGCAAAGAGATGGTGGTTGAGAGAAAAGGAGAACTTGAATGATGGATGTTCATGGGAAGCCTTCGAGGAGCTATTGCTGAGAAAGTTTCTGCAGTCGGTTAAGCAAGACCGCTTGATGAATAATTTCCTTCATCTAAAGCAAAGACAACTCATGGAGAGTGAGTATGAAGTGGATTTTAGAAAATTGAGCCGATTTGCACTAGATTTGGTATCCTCTGAATCTTGTAGGGTCATGCATTTTTTGAGTGGTCAAAGAAATGACATCCAGCAGCTGACTAGTGCTTATGGATCGGAAAGTTATTCTGAGGTGGTAGAAGCTGCGCTAAAGGTCGAAGCGATCGACAATCCTAAGAATCGAGGCAAGAAAATGAGGAAATATAAGAGGAAGTCAGAAGAAGGTAAGAACTCTAAAGAATCTGGTCCTGCTTCGAGGAAGAGAAGTTAGGAGGTGTGCAGCTTCTATGGCCGGTCAGGCAACTAGTTTGAGAAATGTTTCAAGAGAATAGGAGCTGAGAAAAAATAGCAAGTGCATGCTATTCAGGGGGCCCCCAAAGGAGATCTAGTATGTGCTCTATGCAAGCGGAAGTGGCACGATGCAGCCCATTACTAGTTTAAAGATAAGGTCTGTTTTCAGTGCGAACAGAAGGGACATCTCAAGTCAAAGTGCCCGCAGACTCAGCACACATTGCAGCCAGTACCTCTTCAGGCTTTGCAACCCCTTCAACATTTGGACAAAGGGAAGGGCAATTTGAACGTGTTGTCCCTTGAGGTAGCGAAGGCGTCTACTCAGGTGATCTTAGGTTAAATCATAACCTAGTTTTTTTGGCTCATAGTTATAGTTTCGATGTTGTTTTTTTAGTTACGTAAGTGTGTTTATAGGGAGGTTTATGGTAAGGAACCGTTGGGCATGTATTCTTTTTTATTCCGGTGGCACCCACTCGTTTGTGTCTAGGTCCTTTATTGAGCGTCATCGTTTGACCCTCAATTATGCTAATGACGTGTTTCGTGTCAAGTTTCCCTCTAGTAATTCTGTGGTGTCGGACCAAGGTATTTAGAGTTGTCTGATTATGTTAGGCGATTTCTTAACTATTTCTAATTTGAAGGTGATAGACTTGGAAGATTTTTTAGGATCCCTAGTTTGATTTGGGCTAGGTTCACTAACTTAGGCTTAGTGTGATAAAACATTGTATAGCTAGGGTCATGAGTAGTAGTCCTAGAGTTTAGGCTAAGTATTGGTTAGTGCTACCTCCTTGGACAAGCAAGAAGTGGATTTCAGAGAATCAGTTTTAGCAGTTTTCAGAAAACAGTAATCAGTTCGAAATTATTCAAACTCAGCTCGACGATCGTCGATCTCAGATCAACGATCTCAGAGTTAATTCTCTGAGCTGAGCTCGACGTTCTCAAAGCTCAGGTCGATGCTTAGTTTTATTCTGTCTGTTTCTCAGCTCGATGAACTCAGAGTGCGGTTTTGGTATGTTATTCCCAGTAAACAGATTGCAGAGCACAAGTCAATGAACTTTAATTCCCTGGTCGACGATCTTTGATCTCGGGTCGACGAATTCTGTTTTACGTTTGGAGTTTTCTGTATAGTTCCAGAATGAGTCCTTTACTCTTCTATTCCTTATTGGAAATATTATTCTGAGCATTTAATGCAAATATTCTTCTGAATATAGCCGTTATTTGGCTGCATTAAATGTGGTATTCTTCAGAATAAGTAATTGCATATTTTATCAAGAACAGTTGGGGAAACTCATCAATACTATTATTCCAGCTGTTTTCTATTCCCTCTAGCAGCCAGCATTTATGGGAAGATTTCAAAAAATTCAAAGTGAATTTTTCAGCATTGGAATAAAATCAATTCTCTTCTTCTTCGAAAAAAAGAGATAAGAAAGACAGTTATAGAAACTGGAAAAGAAATCAAGAAGCTTTGAAAAGGAAATTCTGAACAAGCACTCGATGTTCTCAACGCTTTCTCATTCTCTTCCGTCACTATAGATTGAAGAAGAACAAAAAATCAAGATCAAGAGTCTTCTTCAACCTCTATTCCAGAAATCCTAAGAGACACTCTAATCATCATCTGTTACTGGATTTCCTGGATCTTTGCAGATCAAGTTGAAGACCTACTCACCCTTTAGCAAAGCTTTGTTCTTTAATAAACAGTCTACTTCTCAGAAGGAGCTTTGACATCACAAGAATCCACACAGTCTTCTCAGTTGTACTTGAGAAAAGAGAAGACTTCCATCAACATTTTCCATCCCATTGTACAGGGTTATATCTCCCTTCAAAAGTTAGTTTGGTTGACAAGTCTCCCTCCAAAAGAATTGAAGTTGGTTTTTAGGCACCTGATCAAAAGCCTGAAGGGTTTCCTGATCTACCTTAACCAGATCTTGTGGTGACAGTCACCTGATCAAAACCTGTTAGTTGATTCGTACCAAGGGTGGTAGAAGAGTGGATGTACCCAGGATTAGGGGAACCTCTATTAACTTCTTGTGTCGTTATGTTGCTCCTTTTTATTTGTTTTTCTTGTTCTTGTGATTGCTGAATTGTTTAGCTTAGTTTTTCTTATTACTTAACTAATATATGGTATCACTATATTTACTCTGATATAATCTAAGCCAAAAGATTTAATACTCTATTCACCCCCCCCCCCTTCTAGAGTAATCTGACCTAACACTCTCCTTTCAATTGGTATCAGAGGTTGTGTTTGTTTGGTTATACAAGTTAACACTTGAACCAAGATCTAGTTAGATCAGATTTTCCTCTTCCCCATTATTCTCTATCACAATGGCACAAAACAAGGATTATGCAATCACCAGACCTCCATTATGCAACCTTAATAATTTTGCCATCTGGAAGGCAAGAATTAAGTTGTTTATGAAGTTTATTGATGACGATATATTTAACTCTATCTTGACAGGACCTCCTACTGAAACAACTTCTTCAAATTCTACTTCAAGCACTCATGATGTTCCACCACCGGAGTTGACAGATGCAAAAAAGAAAGTTAAGATTGCAGATGCAATGGCCATGAACATCTTAGATCAGACTATGTCTGATGACATTTTTCAGAAAGTGGCTGAGTGCACTTCAGCCAAAGCCATATGGGATTCCCTAAATAAGATGGTGGCTGGATCTACTGATGAGAAAATGGATAGAAGATCCAATCTCATCTCCCGGTATGAAAATTTCAAGAAGGAAGAAGTTGAGTCAGTCAGTGACATGTATAATAGGCTAAGCTCAATCATCAGTGATCTAAGGACCTTAGACAAAGAAATTACCCTGACTGAAGTGAATGAAAAGATCCTTATGTGTTTTCCCAGCACATGGGATTCAAGGATCTGGCCTATCAAAGAAGCCAGAAGCATGACTGAGATATCAACTGAGACTCTCCATGGAAACCTCAAATCATATGAACAACTGATGAAGACCAGAGAAGCAGCAACTTAAATAAAGACTTCTAAAACTACCAGGAAGGAGCATAATGTTGCTTTCAAGGCTGCTGGGCACTCTGAAGGGACTCAAGTCAATGAAGAACTGATGAGTCTATTTGCCTAAAGATTTTTCAAATTGGCAAAGAAGGACTTCAGAAGGAAGTCATCTAGACAAGATGACAAACCAAGGTATGACAAAACAACTTCTAAAGAAGTTGTATGTTTTGGTTGCAGGAAGCCAGGACACTACATCTTTGAGTGTCTAGAAGCTCAGAAGAAAGATAGGAGTAGAGAAAAAGAGTCAAGAAGAACTCATCACAGCAAACCCTACTCAAGCAAGCACAAGTGGAAGGAAAAGGGTTTTGTTGCTGAGACCTGGAGCGATACAGAAGAAGAGTCATCTTCTTCCAGCTCCAGTGATGATGAAGAAGAGCAAAAGGCAAAGGAAGTCTTCCTAATGGCAATTGATGCCTACAGCAGCAAATCAGATGCTAAAGATTCAGATAATGAAGTATCAATATCTGCTGAAGATCAGGTAATTGCTTCCTATGATTTTGAATTAGAAAAATTTAAATCTGAATTTAAAAATCTTTGCTTAGACTTAATAAGCTCTGAGAAAGAATGAAACTTCTTAGAGAGAAATTAACTGAACAAGATAAATATATTACTGAAAATTTGAAATTATCACTTGAACTAGATTCAGCTAATGAACAAATAGTTTTTCTAAAAATTGAACTAAGTAAGGCCAAGAAAATAGAGGAATTTCTAAATGGCAGAAGCATTAAATTACTAGATATAACCAGTACCTTAAATCCTAGGACTAATAATTGCAAACTAGGACTAGGTGTCGCATCTAGTGAACCACCTTTAATTCATAAGTACCATCTATCAAAACCTGTAAATTTCATTTCTCATAAAGGCAAGAAGAACACTGAACAGGTTAACAAGGTTAATGAAGTTCTAAAACAAATGGAATTAAAATAAAAAACCAAGAGCAAGAAAAACAATAGATATAACAATGTTCAACGGTTTTCATCGAACTCAGATCGACGAAACATGAACAGTTCGTCGACCTCAAAACGGCGAAATCTGAACACAAATCATAATAATAAAAATTCTTCGATCTACGATCGACGAAACTAGTATGGTTCGTCGGCCAGAGATCGACGATAATGGTGCCCTGAGAATGAATACCTTCCTTCTTCGAGCAGAGATCGTAGATCTCATTCCAATTCGTCGAGCTCAGGTCGACGAACTCACCAAAATTTGTCGATCCCAGATTATAATTACAGAAACTTAAATTCTAACAGAAACTGTAACATTAAATCTAACCAACATAGGGAGAATATCAACCCATTCACCCAATGGATAATTCCTCCTAGAAGATTTCACCTCTTAAGTTATAAGAACCAACCTGAATGTTCTTTCATTTCCAGTTTTTCATTTGAGAATAAACAAGGACCCAAGATTACTTGGGTCAAGAAAATTTAATTTGTTTCATTGTAGGTCAAGACCTATCCTATCACTCAAAATATGTGGTATCTGGATAGTGGGTGCTCTAAGAATATGACTGGATGCAAGGAAATCCTCATCAACTTCAAGGCTAAATTTGGTCAAAGAGTCATCTTTGGAGATTCTAGTTTTGGACTGACTGAAGGCTATGGAGACTTCAAAAGTGGAGATGTCACTTTCAAAAGGGTGGCATATGTTAATGGCCTCAAGCATAACCTCATATCCATAAGTAAGTTATGTGATTCAGGTTATCAAGTTTTCTATTCTGAATCTCAATGAATTATTTCTGCAAACATTCATACTATTTTAACTGGAATTAGACATGGTAATATATACTTAGTAAACTTTAAATCTGCTAGTTCAGAAATCTATCTATTTAATCTTGTTAGCAATCAAAATGATTTGTGGCATAAAAGATTAGGTCAGGTAAATTTGAGAAATATAGCTAGGCTTTCCAAAGACATCCTTGTTAGAGGATTGCCCTCTTACCCCTATAAGAAGGAAAGTCTCTACAGGGCATGTCAGTTAGGAAAGCAATTTAAATCTAGTTTTAAATCATTAAACAAAAGTGGCTCACATAGGATATTGTACTTACTACATATGAACCTTTTTGGCCCTATAGCTGTACAAATCCTAGGAGGGAAATCTTATACTTTAGTGATTGTAGATGAATTTTTTAGATTCACTTGAGTATTCTTTCTTAGATCTAAGTCAGATATTTTCAAGGTTCTTACAGATTTTCTCAAGAGCATACATATTGAGTACTCTACTCCAGTTGCACTGATCAGAAGTGATCATGGTACTGAGTTTGAGTCTCTTCTTATGCAAGAATTTTATTGGAAAGAAGGTATCAGACATGGCTTCTCAGCTCCTAGAACACCTCAACAAAATGGGGTTGCTGAAATGAAGAATAGAACACTAATTGAATCTGCAGACACATTTCTTGCAGATGCTTATTTGCCCCTATCCTTTTGGTCAGAGGCGGTAAGCACAACAAATTATGTGCTGAATAGAAGTCTTATACACAAGCTTAAGAATAAGACTCCTTATGAGTCACTGAAAGGGAAGAAACCTAACGTCACCTATTTTAAAGTATTTGGTTGTATATGCTATATTCATAACAATGACAAGAAATATATTAGAAAATTTGAAGCAAAGGCTGCAATGGGAATTATCCTAGGATATTCCCAAGTCAGCAAAGCTTTTAGGGTGTTCAATAAATCATCATTAAAAATTGAGGAATCTGTGCATTTAACTTTTGATAAAGCTAATATGTATTATAAGGAGAAAGAAATTTCTACCAATGAGTTATTGCAGGTACCTCACTTGTGTGAGAAAATTGATGAACTAAACCTTACACCAAAGGTTATATCACATCCTCCTCCACAATATGATGAAGAAAGTGAAGAAGAAACTGTGGAAGAAGTTGAACTTCCTCCAACAGTAAGTGTAATTCCACAAGAGGAATTCATTCCAAATGCTGTTGCTGAACCAACTCCACCATCTAAACTTGTCACACTAAGGGATCACCTCAAACATGATGTGATGCATTCCTGTTTTCTCTCTCAAGTTGAGCCTCAATCCATAACTGATGCAGAGCAAGATCCCCACTATATTATTACAATGCAAGAAGAGCTCAATCAGTTTGAGAGATGTAGAGTTTGGGACTTGGTTCCAAGGCCTAAAGGCTATCCAGTAATTGGGACCAAGTGGGTTTTCAGGAACAAGCTTGATGCTCAAGGTGTGATTGTAAGGAACAAGGTTAGGCTTGTTGCTCAAGGCTATATGCAAGAGGAAGGGATTGATTATTATCAAACTTTTGCACCTATTGCCAGGTTAGAGGCAATAAGGATTTTCCTTGCTTATGCTGCATTCAAGAAATTCAAAGTCTACCAGATGGATGTAAAAAGTGCATTTCTGAATGGAGAATTAAAAGAAGAGGTTTATGTTGAACAACCTCCAGGTTTTATCTCTTCATCTCATCCCTCTTATGTTTTTAGATTGCATAAAGCTCTTTATGGTCTAAAGCAAGCTCCAAGAGCTTTGTTTGAAACCTTAGCTAGATTTCTTTTAGAGCATAAGTTTTCTAGAGGCATGATTGATAGGACTTTGTTTTTCAAGCATCATAATGATAAAATACTTTTGGTACAAATATATGTGGATGACATAATATTTGGCTCTACAGATCCCAAACTATGTACAAGGTTTTCTAACCTTATGCATTTCAAGTTTGAGAAGAGTAGCATGGGTGAGCTCTCCTACTTCCTTGGTCTCCAAGTGAAGCAGACTCCTTATGTCATTTTCTTATCTCAATGCAAACATGCTAAAGAGATGATTATAAGGTTTGGGATGTCTGATGCCTCAGCTAAGAAGATACTTATGGCTATAAATATTGTGGTTGATTCTGATGAACAAGGGAAATCTGTTGATTAGAAATTGTATAGGGCCATTGTTGGGTCCCTTCTATATATCACAGCAAGTAGACCTGATATAATGTTTGCTACATGTATTTATGCTAGGTTCCAGGTGAACCCTAAAGATTCTCACCTAATTTTATTAAAAAGGATTTTATGATATATAAAGAGTTGCCTAGATCTAGGACTCTGGTATCCAACTGAATCAGAATTTGAGTTAACTGGATACTCAGATGCTGACTTTGCTAGATGTAGAGTGGATAAAAAAAGCACTTCGGGCACATACCAGTTTCTTGGTGCTAGACTTGTCTCCTGGTTTTGTAAAAAGCAGACATCAGTGTCTACATAAACTGTAGAAGTTTAATATAAAGCAGCTGGCAGTTGCTGCTCACAGATGCTATTGATACAAAATCAACTCCTGGATTATGGTTACAACTTAAATAATTCAACTTTATTCTTTGACAGTACCAGTGTTATATCTATAGCACAAGAACCAATGCATCATTCTATGACCAAGCATATAGATGTTAGACATCATTTGATTTGAAAATGTGTGGACAAGAAGAAAGTTAATATTACTTTCATTCCCACTGATTTGCAAAGGGCAGACATCTTCACAAAATCCTTAGATGAGAAGAAACATCTTTCCTTTATGAATCAGCTAGGCGTGATGAATGATGATACCTTAATTTAATTCTGTGTCTGTGGTCGAATAACTTGCCAAAATTTGTCGACCTGAGATAGGAGAACTAAGGGAAGATCTTGAGATATTTCGTCGACCTGAGATCGACGAACTCTATGTGGAAGTCATTTGTCATCGACCTGAGATCGAAGATCTTGCTTTAGAAAAGTTTTCATTAACTTGAGTTTGATGAAAAGTTTTCCCCTCTTCTGACTGAGATCGACGAACTCTTTTGACTATAAAACATTTTGTTAACCTCAGATCGAAGATTTCTCTTATTTCGTAGGACAGTCTTTGTCGGTTAATATTCTGAAAAACCTTATAACTAGGTTTTCTTCGACCTCCATCCCACGCTTTCTGTTCCCTGGTACTTGATCTTGTTGCTTTCGTGTTGTAGGACACTAATGGAAATTCAAGTAGGAGATCTTTATGGCATGAAGTTCGATATGGGTTTCGACATCGATTTTGATTCTATTCAGCATTCAGACTAGATCTTCAATGACATTCTGCAGTTATTCGAGGAACTCAGGTTTAAGACCCTAATGTATACCAGAATGAAGATTGCTGGTTCTGAAATAAGAGAGTGGGTTTATACTTCATCTACCCTAGATGCTGATACGATGGTTGGATCTATATCGGGTAAGGTTTTTTCCTAAACACCAGATACCCTTTCTGAAATCTTTGGTTTAGTTAACGGTGAAGAATATATTGAACTTCAATCTTCTGAATATGAGGACATGTTGACTTTGATGGGTTACTGTCGAGACACTCCAAATAAATTACTTAAGAACCATCTATCTGCTAAATATAAATTCCTTGCAGATGTAGTCGGTAAAGTTTTGCTGGGCAAGCATACAGCCGATGATCACATTACCAGCAGCAATTCTTAGTGATGAGTGTTGTGGTAAATAAAAAGGCTGCTAATTGGGCAAAATTTTGTTCAATCTAGTTAAGAAGAAGAACAATAAGAAAGTAGTTTGCTTTGGAAGGATTCTTGGAATCTTCCTTAAGGCCAAGACCGCTGAATCCCTTGTCGCCCCGACCATATTCATCAACACCTCCAAAAGGCTGACCTGCGCCTTGTTTACCGGGTGGGAGAGGAATATCACCAAGACGTCAAGGGCTTCCTCCTATAAGACCTCTGAGAGTACTAGGGCAGTACCAGCCACTCCCCACCCTACAGAAGAAAGTTTCATTCCCCCTCTTTACCAAACCCTTTCATCATCCATCCAACAAACTTCCTCAGTTCTAGTATCTCTACCTATACCTCATGTTTCCCCAATTCACCCTGCTTCTCCAGTTCATCAACCTACACATCCTCAGTCCCCTATCATTTCATCTCCAGTGCATCAACAAATTATAGATCAATCTCAATATCAAGATTCTATAACTCCACCTCTATCCCCCCTTCCATCTCATCTTCAAAATCACACTTCTCTACCCTCTTTTAACCTTCTTTCATCTCCAAGCAATTCCTCAGATGAACCAATATTATATTGTAATCCCTCATCATCTTCCATCATTAATCCATCTATCTCTACTCAAACCCCCAGAATTCTCAGATTCATCTTCTCCCTCCATCTCTCTCATCTTAGCATCCCTCACATCCCTTCTCAAATAGCTGATAGCAGAGGGTCTTTCACCTTTTGCTATGTCTATCTCTACCCTTACTGCTCAGCTTTATACCTTCTTTGTCCCATCCTCTTTTGTCAGGAGTCTGGCTCCAGTAGCAACTGAAACCAGGCAGGGGGAGATACTCATTGAAGAGGTTGCTCCAACAGCAGTAGCAGATACAGTAACAACAGCAGTAGAAGGTACAGTAGCAGCAGAAGTAGCAGATACAGCAGTAGTAGTAGTAGCAGAAGTAGCAGATACAACAACAATAGTAGTAGTAGAAGCAGTTACATAATATGTAGCAAAAACCCACCTTATTGATACTGAATTTACTGATGCAGATCTTATTGAATTTTTTGATACTGAATTAGAGAGCAATTCTTTGGAAATTCTTTATGGATATTGTCTCATTGCTCCAGATTTTGACCTCGATTCTGTTCTAAGATCCTTTGATATTTTATACAGCACTTGTCTTCCTTTTGTATCCCTTCATGGATTTATAGATATTATTTGCTATTCAGCTCCCATCAGTTCAGAGAATTCGCAGCAGATACAAAAAAGTTTTGAAGCTCTTGAGCCTAAACTCATCTTAGTTCCAGAGGCTGAGATTTTTCAGGTGGCTGAGGATGAATCTTCTATGCCCAAGGCCTTTTCTCCACCCACCTTTGTCTTCTCTACCTCTCCATTGCCTGACTTGGATGATATTTTTGCAATGGACATGGATCTGGAAAATGTAGAAGACCCTACTGAAATCATTCCACCTCCAACAGTTCCTCCTCCAATTGTCCCTCCTTCAGCCAAAAAGCTAGTTCCAAATCAAGTCATTATTGAGATTGATGCTTTATATGACAATCCTCAAGGATCTTCTGATGATGATCAATTTGATGATTCAGATTCTGATGACAGTAGAAAGAAAATGTCTAAGAAAATGAAAGCCCCTTCCAAGGCTATTCCAAAGACAAATCAAAGTAATGATACTCACAATATTTTGCAAAGGATTACTCCCTATCCTTGTATGCCCTAGTTGATGTGGTTGTCTAAGAATGATCAAAAGGCTAGGAAGAAGAGAAGAAGATACTCTCCTCCTCCTCAAAAGTTCAGGAGAGGTCCTCCTCCTCCTCACCCTCTTCAGGTTCCTTAGGCAATTAATCTCAGAAGCCTACTCCCGTGAC
Source organism: Platanthera zijinensis (assembly GCA_039513925.1). NCBI lineage: Eukaryota > Viridiplantae > Streptophyta > Magnoliopsida > Asparagales > Orchidaceae > Platanthera > Platanthera zijinensis. Next base: position 200,787,378 of record CM077084.1, on the reverse strand, counting down.
AAAGACTTATCAGAGAACCAAGACAAAACTATGAACAGTCCTCTTCAAGAAATCAACCTTCAGATTCTTCAAAGAAAGTTCCTACTATAGAACCAATGCTGGATTCTAGTCTAAAAAGGCAAGAATCTCCTCCAATTCCTTTTGTTGATCCAGAACAGGAGACTTCTCCCAGGATGGCTAGATTCCATGAGCTTATTGGACTTTCTCAAATTAACAAAGCAAAAGCTGAAGGAAAAGATATCTCTCAATTCTCAACTATGTCTTCCTGCAGAAAAGAAGAACTGCTCAGGTATGCTAGAGCTAATAAATTTTTCAATGTTGATGATTATATGTAGCTGCACCCAGAGGATGTTGTTCCAAGAACCTCTTCTCAAACAATAATTGGAGCATCTGACATGTATATGTTAAGAAAATAAGCTGCCAACCCTAACAGAGTTATCAAATTCATACAACCTTCTGAAGATTCAGACAAAGACAGCCCAAAAGAAATGAGTTTCCTTTCCTTTATTTATTTTGTTGTCTTTTGAACAATGTTCTCTTTGTTTATCATGAAGCACAACGCTGTAAATATATGCTGAATATTTTCTTTCTGTCAGATATATTTTCTTCTACTTTATGATTTTTGTTTCTGTGTTAGTGACCTCACCCAAATAATGGGAGATTGTTAGATCCCTAGCGAGATTTGGGCTAGGTTCACTAACTTAGGCTGAGTGTAACCCAACATTGTATAGCTAGTGTCATGAGTAGTACTCCTAGAGTTTAGGCTAAGTCTTGATTAGTGCTACCTCCTTGGACAAGCCAGAAGTGGATTTCAGAAAATCAGTTTTAGCAGTTTTCATAAGACAGTAATCAGTTCGAAATTATTCAAACTCAGCTCGACATTCTCAGAGCTCAGGTCGACGCTTAGTTTTCTTCTGTCAGTTTCTCAGCTCGACGAACTCAGAGTGCAGTTTTGGTAAGTTATTCCCAGTAAACAGATTGCAGAGCACAGGTCAACGAACTTGAATTCCCTGGACGACGATCTTTGATCCCAGGTCGACGAATTCTGTTTTACGTTCGGAGTTTTCTGTGTAGTTCCAGAATGAGTCCTTCACTATTCTATTCCTTATTTGCAATATTATTCTGAGCATTTACTACAAATATTCTTCTGAATATAGCCGTTATTTGGCTGCATTAAATGTGGTATTCTTCATAATAAGTAATTGCTTATTTTATGAAGAACAGTTGTGGAAACTCATCAATGCTATTATTCCAGCTGTTTTCTATTCCCTCTAGCAGCCATCATTTATTGGGAAGATTTCAAAAAATTCAAAGTGATTTTTTCAGCATTGGAATAAAAGCAATTCTCTTCTTCTTTGAAAAAAATAGACAAGAAAGACAGTTATAGAAACTGGAAGAGAAATCGAGAAGCACTGAACAGGAAATTCTGAACAAGCACTCGACGCTCTCAACGCTTTCTCATTCTCTTCCGTAACTGTAGATTGAAGAAGAACAAAACATCAAGATCACGAGTCTTCTTCAACCTCTATTCAAGAAATCCTCAGAGACACTCTAATCATCATTTGTTACTGTATTTCCTTGATCTTTGCAGATCAAGCTGAAGACCTACTCACCCTTTAGCAAAGCTTTGTTCTTTCAGAAACAGTCTACCTCTCAGAAGGAGCTTTAACATCACAAGAATCCACACAGTCTTCTCAGTTGTACTTGAGAAAAGAGAAGACCTCCATCAACATTTTCTATCCAATTGTACAGGGTTATATCTCCCTTCAAAATTTAGTTTCGTTGACAAGTCTCCCTCCAAAAGAATTGAAGTTGGTTTTTAGGCACCTGATAAAAAGCTAGAAGGGTTTCCTGATCTACCTAAACTAGATCTTGTGGTGACAGTCACCTAATCAAAACCTGCTAGTTGATTCGTACCAAGGGTGGTAGAAGAGTGGATGAACCCAGGTTTAGTGGAACCTATATTAACTTATTGTGTCGTCTGGTTGCTCCTTTTCATTTGTTTTTCCTGTGCTTATGATTGCTGAATTGTTTAGCTTAGTTTTTCTTATTCCTTAACTAATATATGGTATCACTATATTTACTCTGATATAATAAAAAAAGAGCCAAAAGTTTTAATACTCCATTCACCCCCCCCCCCCCTCTAGAGTAATCTGACTTAACACCCTCCTTTCAGTTTAGATGTGATCTTTGGCATGGACTGGTTATCCAGATATGATTCGGTAATTCTATGCATGGTCAAGCGCTGGGATTTTAAGATGGTCAACGACTTACCCAGGAGTGTTTATGGTTATCTGTGCCAGGATTACCTGATTGTTTCAGCGGTATGTGCTCGGAAGCTTTTAGATTTCGACTATTTTTCTTATTGGGTTTCTTTTTTGGGAACCGTTACTAGTTTACTGCGTGCCGAGGATGTTCAGGTGGTGTGTGAGTTTCCTAATGTTTTCATAGATAATATTCTTGGTCTTCCACCTTAGAGAGATGTAGAGTTTGTTATAGTACTTGAGCCGGGTAATCGTCCTACCTCTATGGCACTGTACCGTATGGCCCCTCGTGAGCTGGAGGATTTGCGTACCTAGCTAGATGATTTATTACAGAGCAGATTTATTAGGCAGAGTTCTTCTCCTTAGGGTGCTCCAATGGTGTTTTTCAAGAATAAGGATGCATCCATGGGGTTGTGCATTGACTATTGGGAACTAAATAAGTTGACCATCAAGAACAGATATCCCTACCATGAATAGATGACTTATTCGATCAATTGCATGGTAGTACTATGTTTTCGAAGATTGACTTTTGTTCAGGCTACAATCAGTTAAGGATTCGTGAGACGGATATTCCACGGTCAGCTTTTCGTTCTCGGCATGGACATTTTGAGTTCTTGGTGATGTCCTTTGGTTTGACCAATGCACCATCTACCTGCATGGACATGATGAACAGAGTGTTCAAAGATTTTCAGGACCGTTTTTTGGTCGTGTTTATAGACGATGTTCTTGTTTATTTTCGTAGTGCTGAGGAGCATGCCCAGCACTTGTGTTTGGTTCTATCTACTTTGAGACAACATAAGTTGTTTGCTAAGTTGAGCTTGTGTGAGTTTTGGCTACCCCAGGTTTCCTTCTTGGGTCATGTGGTTAATAAGGATAGAATTTCCGTTTACCCAGAGAAGATTTCTATTGTAATCAATTGGAGAAGACCTACCACACCCAAAGAGATAAGAAGCTTCCTAGGGTTGGCAGGATATTATAAATGGTTTGTGGAAGATTTCTCTTTATTGTTTGTGTCGTTGACTAAGCTTACGCAGTAGAATGTGGCGTTTATTTGGAGCGATGGGTGTGAAGAAGCTTTTAAGGAATTGAAAAAGAGATTATGTACTGCTCTAGTTCTGTCTTTGCCTACCGAAGGTGTAGAGTATGTCATTTATGTGGATGCTTTGCACGTTGGACTTTTTTGTGTTTTGATGCAAGAAGCCAAAGTGATTGCATGTGGGTCGAGGCAGTTAAAGACTCATGAAAGATATTACCCTACGCATGATTTAGAGTTTTCCGCTGTGATTTGTGCTTTGAAGCTGTGGAGGAATCTATTGTATGGCGCCTTATGCATGATCTATACAGAACATAAGAGTTTGAAGTACGTTTTAACTCAGAAGGAGTTGTATTTGCACCAGTGGAGATGGTTAGAATATGTTACAGATTATGATGTGGAGATCCAATACCATCTAGGCAAAGCTATTGTGGTAGCCAACGCCCTGAGTAGGAAGACCGCACAAATCTTTGGACTTTCAGTGGAATCCTTGTTAGAAGAGTTTCTGTTAATGGTTATCTCAGTCGGAAGTAACGACTTGTCGAGTAGTTTGGAGGTGGCATAGCCTTCATGGATTACGCTTACAAGGATACATCAAAAGGATGATCCTGATCTGCTACACCTCTACAATAGAACTGAGAAGGGGGATTTACCAGACTTTTTTATTGATGAAGCGGGTACCTTGAAGTATTGAGATTTAGATTGTATCCCCACTATTGAGGATATTCAAGTTATGATGTGTAGTGAGACACATGGATCCAGTGTTGGCTTCCACCTTAGTTTTACAAAAATGTATAGAGATCTGAAGCAGATTATTTGGTGGTATGGTATGAAGAAGGATATAGCCAAGTTCGTGTCTGAGTTCTTCACTTGTAAGCAAGTTAAGGCCGATCATGGAAGGCCTGGAGGCAAGTTGATGCCTTTAGAAATTCCAAGTTGGAAGTGGGAGATTATTTCGATGGATTTTATTACTGGATTGCCGAGATCTCCACGAGGACACGATTCAGTGTGGGTTATTATTGATAGACTGACGAAGTGTGCTCACTTCATTCCTTTTAAGACAAATTACTCCATGAAGAAGATAGCTGAGTCATACATGAATTAGGTTATCAGGTTACATAGAGCACCTGTTAGCATTGTGTCAGATTGAGACTCTAGGTTTACATCTCGCTTTTTGAAAAGTTTACAGGAAGGATTGGGTACCGATCAAAGTATTCCACTGCTTATCATCCGCAGGAAAATGGTCAAACTGAATGTGTAAATCATATTTTGGAGGATATGATAAGATGTTATATTTTGGACCACGGATGAGAATGGGATGAGCGACTCAGATTGATGGAGTTCTCTGATAAAAATAGTTATCAAGAGAGTTTGTAGGTGGCCCCGTTTGAGGCTTTATTTCGGAGACGTTGTATAACTCCCTTATTTTGGGCTGAGGTTGGCGAAAGATCGTTGTTGGGTCTAGAAGCCTTAGAAGAAATGGATATTTGGTGAAGCATAATAGAGAAAAGCTTCGTATAGCTCAAGAGCTTTACGAAAATAACACTAATCGCCGAAGGACTAATTTGGAATTTGTTGTTTGATACTTAATGTTTCTCAAGGTATCCCTGATGTCGTGTGTAAAGAGATTTGTAAAGAATAACAAGTTGGATCCTAGCTATGTGGGACCTTTTAAGGTTGTTGAGCGTATTGGAATGATAGCGTATAGGCTAGATTTGCCAGCAAGTTTTCTTAGTGTACACGATGTGTTTCACGTAAGCCAATTGTGGAAATGTGTGCTTAGTAACCGGTAGATTCATGAATCTATGCCCCAGTTGGAGCCTAACCTTTCATATGTCTACATGCCTGTCCTCATTCTGGATACTCAAGATCGAGTATTGCGGAGGAAGACCATACATATGGTTAAAGTTTTGTGGCGGAACCAAGACATGGAGCGCGACTTGGGAATTGGAGGCAGCTATGAGAGAGGCTCATCCTCATCTATTCTTGCAGTTTCCTTTGGTAAGTGTTTTTACCCAATTAACTTTAGTTATTTTGTTCCTTTTATAATAGATTCACTTATGTTTCAAGTTTTGGGACGAAACTTCTTTTTAGGGGAAGTGGTTGTAACGGCCCAAATTTTTCAATGTTTAAACTAATTTCTATAGTGACGTATTTTTACGTCAGGGCATTACTTTGACGTTTGTTTAACGGGTGCCATTTTTGGAGCATGGCTTTTTGCTAATTGTTAGCCAGGGTTTTAACTTAGAATGTTAACATGGCTAATTTTTGTGATTTTTGATATTCCCTTGCGAGCCAGGGTTCATTTTGGAATACGGTGGAGCCTTTTTGGGAATGTTAGTGTTTTAACTTTGGAGGATTTTTACCTGAGTTTGGTTGTCGGATCTTAGTTTCGACTTTGTTGTTGGATTCATAACGTCGATATTTAGCTATGTTGTGTTTTTCTTAGAAATCCAAGTTAGAACGATTTTTGGTCATTTGGACGTTTTAATTATAATAATATATTATTATTATATTATATTATTTATTACATATAAATAGCCTCGATTAGACGTAAACCCAATTCATCGTCTTCTTTATGAAACCACCGACTGTTTTGCAAAAGAGAGAAAGAGGCAGTCTTTGGAGAGCCTTTGGTCGCCGATTTTAGGAGCTCCGATCCACGAAACCGTTGTTGGAGAGTAGATTCGGATTGCCCTCACCGCGATCTACGTTTCTACGGGGAGTTTATCCCGTTTCTTAGAATTTTAGGGATTAAGGTATGCGGTTTTAACCTTCTTTCCTCACGAAAAGTTTCAGGTTTTTCTACTTTGGCGTTTTTGCGGCCAGATCCGTGAGGAGGAGCGTTGCTTGGCCTGATTTTTGGAAGTTGAGGCGAGTGGTTCTTTCTCACCCTTGCCAACTACGTTTCTTGTGTTCTTTGTGGCTTTTCTTCCCTTTTCTCCTTAGATTTTAGGAGTTGTGTAGGGTTTGGCCAAGGAGGGCCTGCTGCGTGTGTAGGATTTCCCGTTATGTCAAGGTAAGTTTCGTCAAATTTGATAGTTAGACTAAGTAAAATCCATTTTATATGACTGCTTGTCACGATCAACTCATCAAGTATAAGTCTGTTAATTTGTTTAAATTCATCTTATATGGTTGTTAGTCTAAGTTGGAAATAGATGTCCATGACAGTTGGGTAATTCGACATATATAGTGGGTCAAAAATCATCGAATATCCTCTAGATTCATCGGGTGAAGGTTGATTTGGTCCAAGTAAAATTTGGCGAGTATCAGTTGGGGAAGAGTCAAATTCGTCGAGTATCTGAGGTAAATTTGTCAGGTAATGCTTGGCGTTGAGTTAAGTCCAATTCGTCAAGTATTAGGCATTGAGTCGACGAATATCAGCTTGGCGTTGAGTGATGTAATATACTAAGTTATAATCGTCGAGCAACAGGCGTTGAGTTCATCGAGTATGAGGATTGGCGTTGAGTGGATTAGGCAAGGCGCTGAGAGCGTTGAGTGATCCTTGAGCCTAAGTTAAATTTGTCGAGTAAACTCGAAGAATTTATCGAGTAATGCCAATGTCGTTGAGTGCATAGCCTTGGTGTTGACTGGCGTTTAGTGTCTGTGATACTAAGTATAAAGCGTTGAGTGCGCTGAATGCACTCAAGGCGGCGTTTAGTGAGACAACGTTGAGTGAAACCTTGGTGTTGAGTCATTTTGGAGCTAAGTTAAAAACATTAAGTGGACTCAACAAGGTGTTGAGTGGACTCAACGCGGTGTTGAGTGGACTCAACGCGGTGTTGAGTGGACTCAATGCGGCGTTGAGTGAAAGTGTATTCGTTGAGTTATTTGTCTTGGCGTTGAGTACATTGAATGCACTCAACGCGACGTCGAGTGTACTCGACGCATTTCCTTGGAGATAGTATTTTAGGCTGATTCGTCTTGTATCTATTTTATTCGTCGAGTATACTCGACGAATCAGCTTGGACATAGAAATTTCTCGCCGAATTAAGTGGAATTCGTCGGGTATGGCTTAGAATGATTTTACTTGGGAATCTTCTTCCTTTATGTTAAGGGAGAGTTATTATGGCTTAGTCGAGGTTATAGGTATTTATGGATGATAAGTGTGTCCTATGGTTTGTAGTGAATACAAGACCTCCAACCTAGTGGAAAATTGTGAATCATTACACTGTTGGAGATATTTTGTGACTGTGGGGTTAAGTTGGACAAAGTTGGACACTAGGGTTGGGGTGATACCCTCACCACTTACAATATGACTAAAGAATGCAACATAAGATAGCAAAAACTCACATTTAGAGAACTTGGCTTACAACTGATTACTCCTCAAGGTCTCCAGAACAATATTTAAGTTCTCCACATGATCATTCTCGGACTAGGAGTAGACCGGGATATAATCGATGAACATTATCATAAACCGATCCAAATACGCCTTGAACGTCCTTTTCATTAAGTCCATAAACACGGATGGTTAATTAGTCAACCCGAAAGGCATGACAGTGATCTCATAATGCCCATATCATGTACTGAACGCCATCTTAGGAATATTACTATCCCTGATTCTCAGCTGATAATATCAAGAATTCAAGTCTAACTTCTAATACACAGTCGACACAACAAGATGGTCAAATAGAACATCGATCCTCAGAATCGGGTAATTGTACTTTTTTTTGTTCAATTCCCGATAATCGATACACAGCGGCAGAATTCCGTCCTTCTTATTCACAAATATGACCGAGGCACTCCAAGATGACGAACTTGGACGCACAAATCCCCTACTTTATCAATTCTTGAAGCTGCGCCTTCAATTCTGCGATCTCTCTCGGTGCTAAGCGGTAACGAGACCGCGATACTGTCTTGGCACCTGGCACTAACTCAATAGTGAACTCGATCTCTCTCTTAGGTGGGGATCCTGGGAGATCTTCGAGAAATACGTCGGCAAACTCCGACACCACTAGGATACTGTCCAAACTAGGCATGGGCTTCTTAGCCTCCAATAGGGTGAAGAACAACTCCACCCACTCATGATTTACTTTAACTACTTGGAGAGCAGACATCAGTGTCTTTCTCGATCCCTTCAGACCAGAGAAAGTAGTTTCTTGGCTTGTATTCAACCCAAGTTTGACAGCCTTTGAACTACAATCGATGAATGCATAATACCTTGAGAGCCAATCCATGCCAAAGATCACGCCAAACTCTACTATAAGCAGTAATGACGATTCCAAGTAAAAAGATTGACTTCGAAGAAGAACATTAACGCAACAGACTCTATCTATACGCATCGAACATCTATTAGGTAGCAGAACATCCAATCTATCCTTAGCCATAGAAAAGGGCACTCCGATACGTGACACAAACTCCTCGGATATGAAAGAGTGTGAAGCTCCTGTATCAAATAGTGCTTGAGCCGGATAGTCCATAACCATGACAAAGCCTAAAACACGGCAGTCATACAACCCAAGTATAAGACGCAAGGTATGCAAAATATTACAACTAAAATCTAACACAAACCTGTCACCACATAGTCTTGCTTAATGGCCTCCTGTTTGCTAAGGTTGTAGACTCTTGGTTGGGCTGGAGCTTGATAAGATGTGGTTGACTCCACCACCCTCCCTTTTTATGTATACAATGCTCCTGCCTTCTTCTCCGACTTGCCACTCCAAAAATTATGGGCTATATGTCCTGGCTTGCCATACTTATATCAAAGATTTGGGCCACCTCACCAAGAAGATTCTCCAGAAGTAACCAATGAAGAAGTCAGTCAAAAATACTTGGCTTTGTTGTTCCACCTTTGGTACCTAGACTTCAGAGAACTTGGAACTTTAAAGTATGACCTCTTCACCGCCAAGTCCTTCTTGGCTTGAACTATCTTTAGATCCTTCTCTAGAAATCGAGTTGTATTGACCAAGATCAGAAAGCCCTATGGCATAGGACCTGAGAGTAGTAACCTCAGATCATCACCTAGTCCTTCATAGAACCGGTTGGTCTTTCACTCCTCATCAGTAAAAGTGGAGCCAGCATAACACCCCAATCTCATGAACTCATGTTGGTAGTTTCCACACTACTCTCACCCTGAGTTAGTCTATGAAACTGATTCTCCACTGCTATTTTCTAACTTAAAGGGATGAACTGTGCCAAAAAAGTCTTGAGAACTCCTCCATCGAGACATCAAAAAGTTTCCTCCTAGCGAAGTTATGTAGCTCTAACTCATCCCACCATAACCTTGCTTCACTATCCATAAGGAAAGTGGTTATCGTAACATTTTATCAGTCCTTAGTCTCTGTTGCGAACATGACTCTATTAACCCTGGAAAGCAAGTCCTCAGTTTGCATTGGGGTATCACTCCCCAAAAACACCGGTGGATTAAAACTCATCACGTGCTTTAGCTGTTTCTCAGTATCTCTCCCCTGCACTACGGGCTCTGCCGCTACTTGATCTACTACTATAGGTTCTATTACGCCAAGTGGTATATGACCTAATCTAAAAGCAGGAGGGTTTACTGGCCTTCCTGTTTGTGCATTGATCATAGAGAAAACTATTTTAGCTACCATACGAATGGTTTCAGTAGAAGGAGGGGTCGCAGGCGCTTCATTGGGCACACTACTCTCCGTAGAGGGATGGTGTTGTGACTGCTCTACACCACTCCTCGTCACCTATAATTGTGAAACACTCAATTAGGTGACAACTAATTGCCAAAAAGCAATCATAAGAACACGCAGGTTCCTCAAACATGTGTATTTTCATTCCTAAGTAGACATTAATGGGTTCTTTTATGTTACGACGGTAACACACATACATGTGCTCACCACCCCATAAAAGAATTAAACCGCGAATTCAAATAAGGAAGACCGACACCAGTGTCTGATACTAACTTTGTAACTTCCTCGTCCATCACATAACATATAACAGAAGGTCCAACCAAGGATCGACGCCATATACTATGAACAGTAAAAGGAGTTACGAATTGATGCCATAACCCAAATACACCCATCCTATCACAGAGTGCATTCTAGTGGAAGTACTTTAAAGGTTAATAGGAATCCAACCAACTGAATGTCCACTAACATAAAAGGAGGAATGAATAAACAAATACACAAATAATCTTGGCTTTAAGGCCTTACATTGATCAACTCTAATTAAAATGTCTTGCATACATCGACACATAGTCTGACCACACATGAACAATAAAGTAAATCGGTAATTAGATTTGGCTTTTAAGGGCCATCTTAGAAATACTGGGCTCCAGCCCGCTATTTTCCGCTTGTCTTGACTACACCTACACGGAACATTCCACCGCACGGTGGCATACAATAACAACAGTCGGCATTAAATTACAAAATTATAACGACCCAACCCCTCACTCGGGTATGCGGTGCTCCTTCCCTGCAGACAATATTTTAAACTTATATTGGCAATCAAAATGTGCAACTTAAGCACCATTCGCCATAGATGTTGGTGCAAATGCCCAATGACCCTTGCTCTTAGGGAACACTCGTGGTGCATAGGAACATAAGGGTTGCACCACCGTTCTCAGTGACTGTCAACAATTTTTGAGCTTTCAGTCTAATAGGGCCAAGGCCAGAGACAATGCTCTTATGTCTATGACCAAGTGATGTTATTTGCACTTTGACTCACTCTTGGTCGAACGACATAGGGTAGGGTACAGTTCAGCCACATCGCGTGCTCACATCGCCCGACTCGCAGGCCTGATGCTGGTCAGCATCCCCTTTCCGTTTTTTATATGATCCATAGCCCCGTTAGGATCCTAGGCTAGCACTCATGTCTACCAAAGCTGAGAAAATTAAGCTCACGCTCCACAAATAGGCCCCCAGGTCTTTGAGATACAGGCACCCATGTCCCCCAGGTCTCATAAGACAGTCCTTACAAAAATAGCCCAACGGGTCTCCTAGAGACATGCTTCAACAAACGGCCACAAGGTTTCCAAGAAATAGGCCTCAACACACCCTGTGACTCCGAAATTTAGGCGATAACCACCGAGTCTTCTCTGGTATACAAAACATACAAACATCACCAATCCAGACCAAGCTTTCTGGATGGGATTCACACAGCATGCCTATTCTGTACTTCGTTTCCAGATCTAAATGCAAGACTAACGGGGATACACAGATCTACCCATTGGGAGAACAACCTCTGCATTTTCGTGGAGCATCTTCCCTCACATGCAAAAATAAGGACTTCATATGTCCAAGGAAAAGGATCGTTACCCTAGAAGTCTACTTCGGCGCCGTGGAAGAGGTTCTATCTGGATGAACACACCCGCTATGGCTTTGCCTTCGTGGATCCAAACTCACCTCGCAAATCCAAGCTTCGAATCACAAATAGCGGTGGGATCTCCTCTCTCCGGCACAACTTCTCCTCCTCCAAACATCCATCCCAAGGTTCTCAAACTACAAAATAATGAAGTAAAAACGGCCAAACCAACACTAAAAACAGAGCTACCATAGCACGGTAACCAGCTACCGCCGCTCGGTACCGTTAATTAATGCCTCGTTTTGTGTCCCACTTCCTAGGCCCTCCAATCACAAGCCGACACATGGCCACAACATTAGAGCTTCACTATCTCCGCGCGATAGAATGCTAATGCTTCGTGGTAGCTAGCGACATTTACGACACAGCCGCTCTTGCTACCCCCGTACTATAGTTACTACCGTCGTGCGGTAGAAACCTAATATCTTCGACAAATAAATTGCCAGGCTACCGCATCCAGTATCTCTACCGCTGGGCGATAGCTTCCGAGGGCTCGGCAAAATAAATGTCTAACGCCACGTGATAATAACATACTGCCACGCGGTATACTATGCGTTGAGTCACCTCGCCTCACTCAACCCTATCGATGCCTGACGCTAACACCACGTAGTATCAGTGTTAGGAATTATGCCCTACAATGATCCTTAGGATTTGAAGAGGCATCACCAATCATACTAAGTGGCATAATGTATTTAATGTGTGCTTAAATTCATGCATGAAGGTTGTCCTTGATGGGACAGGTGAACAAAAAGAGTAAGCTGGAAGTCAGATAATTTGACTAAGGCTAAAGCGTCGAGACAGCTGAGACAACTGAGAAGAATGTCTAAGCATAACCGCTGAGATAGCTGTGAAGCTCAATGCAACGTGTTGAAAGAAGTATTAGTCTCAGCAAAACCGCTGAGACGAGAGATAGTCTAAGCTGTGAAGAAGGAAGCGATGAGACAGTTGAGAAGAAACCACTGAAACAGAAGATAGTCTCAACTGTGAAGAAGAAACTGCTGAGATAGTTGAGAAGGAACCTCTGAAACAAAGCTAGCAGAAATTCTCTAAGTACAAAAGCATTGAGTGAAGCAGGTTCACTCAATGCTTATAATGAAGAGCCAAGTTAGCGTGCATTGTGTGACTTAACAGCAAACAACGCTTAATGAGTTCTGGAATTTTTTCTAATTCCATAAAGTGATGACCACTGCTGATGTCACAATAAGTCAACAAGTCAAAGTATTTCATGCCATTGCAGGAAAGCTATAGTAGCGCCGAATGACCACTACTGACGTCACCAGAAGTCATCAAACTCAAAATATTTCATCCCATTGTGAGAAAGCTACAGTAGCGCTGGAAGCTACAATTTGTCCGCTTCTGAGTGAGGCGGTGCTAAGCATCCTTGGATGGGCCCACAATCAAATTGTGTCGTTGATTCAAATAAATATATATCAAAAGCAGAGAGAAATGTGGTTTAGGGTTAGGCAGCTGGACTTCATCTTCTCCAACGAGCTTGAAAGCAAAGTCTAGTAGTGCAAGCCCGCAGGCAGAGAAAGATAGCTTACACTTTTCCAGTTTAGAAAGTTTGTTCCGAGAAGAACAAGTTGGTTGATTCATCTAATCAGCAAGAAGAGACAGCTGTGTGAAGGGCCGTCAGCCTTCCACAACAAATAGTTGTTCTACAGTGCAGCAGAGAAGCAGTTAGCTGTAGAAGATGACTAATTCCTTATATAGCAAGAGGGCTTGACTGATATCTTCTCAGTCCAGCAAGATAGACTCTGAGATTTATCTCTGAGTCAGTGTTTTAATTTATTTGAACTTCTTGATTAAATTCATGTAGGATTCAGGTTGTTTGAATCTAAGCTGTAGGGCCTTTTGTGCCTGTGTTATAGGTGACTAATTAGTCACTGAGGTAGGTGCCCTGCTGGGGAACTGAGGTAGGATCCATGTGTGGTTCTGAGAGTAGGTCTATCCTCCTAGCCTGAGTACTAGGTCCTAATGCCTGAGGTAGGTGACTGTTGAGTTACTAAGCTATAGGTGACAAGTGTGTCACTGATTTGTATGCCTTGGAGGAGACTGAGTGTAGGGCCTTTTGCCTTGAGGTAGGTGACAAGTTTATCACTGAGCTATAGCTTCCTAGAATGGCACTGAGGTAGGTACCTGGAAAAGAACTGAGCTGTAGTAGTGCTGCAACACTCTGAGAGTAGGGCCTTGTGCCTGAAGTTGTAGGGCTAAAAATCCTAAGCTGTAGGCCTTAGAGATAAGGTTAAGTTAGGTGGTTTGAGGACCACTGAGCTTTAGGAGCACCGAGGGCTCTTATGTAGGAACCTTTGTTGGTTTTAGGTATTGTTTTGAAGAGAACCTGAGTGTAAGGCTGAGGGCCTGAGGTGTGAGCTTTGAGGAGCATTTTTGAGGAGTTTGTGCCTTGTCTAACATAAGTTAAAAAGGTGGGAGGGAAAGTGGATGTACCCATTTGGAGAACCATTATAAATATCTGTATGCTTTTTTGTGTTGGTTGTTCCTTTTTTATATTACATATACTAAGGATAAGCTCTAGATCACTTAGAAAGAAAACACCAAAAAGACTTACGAATTTTAAAAGACATATTCACCCACCCCCCTCTAGGTGACTAGCTAACATTAACAAAATAACTTTCAAGTGGTATCAGAGTGTACCTCCAAGGTTAGCTATAAGATATAATTATTGGGTCAGGAATGAACTATAAGGAGCTAGGGGCCATGAAACTACCAATCTATAGGAAGGAAGGATTTGACCCCTAGAAGCAAAGGGTAAGACCGTTCATGGAAGCATCTGACCCTAGGATTTATGTAACGGCAGTGTAAAGTACTTTTTTCACCACAAAGGCTTCAACTATAGATCCAACTCTGAGAGTGCCCAAAGCATATACAGCGATGGAGAATGATGAGGTAATTTTGTCCACCATGGACAAAAGGGCACATAATATTTAGCCAGTGTCATTGATGACTCAACCTTCGAAAATCATATACACTGCAAGACCCCCAAGGAAATGTGGGACACCCTTGTGGTCTACAAGGAAGGCTCTGAGGAAGTTAGAGATGATAGGAAGTCCATACACAACCAAGAGTATGAGGCTTTCAGACAAAGCAAATCAAAAAAAGTAGTTGACTGCTTTGATAGATTCTTTAGGATAGTTAATGAACTAAGAACTTATGGTAGGGTCTTTAGCAACTATGAGCTAAATGACATGTTCCTTAGATAACACACAAAAGATTAGGACACCAATATTAATGCCATTAGGGAAATGGCTAAGCTGGCAGACACTCCTCCACCAACTCTCTTTGGAAAGTTGATGTCCTACGAAATGCAGCTGGCTGCAAGACAAGAAGAGGAGAAGGGGAGTCAAATAGAGAGCAAGGATAAGACAGTGGCCCTCAAGGTAGATGCCCCAAGAAGGAGCAGAAGAAAGACACCTACTCCACCAAGGAGAGAAGCTGAGTCAAACTCAGAATTGTTTGGGACGAGTTCCTCAAACAACCACATGTCTGATAAAGATTTTTCAGCCTTCTCAAGGAAATTTCAGAAGTTCATGTAGAAGATGCACTGGGAGATAAGACCCTCTTTATCATCTCATCACAGGAAGTCCTCCAAGAAGGACATGTATTGCCCAAAATCTAGTAAACAGATTTAATCTAATGTTATCTATTATTTTTGCAGCAAGGCTGGACAAGTCATTACTGACTGCCCAGTCAGGAACAAGGAAGAAGATGAGAAGAAGAAGAAGCATCACTATCACCACAAGGACAGGAAGATGGAGAGGTCCTTTGTGGCTAAGAAGGAGAAAAGCTGGATAGATTCTTCCTCCTAAAAATCAGAAGATGATGAAGAAGAAGCCTATATAGGGTAGATCTCTGTTAGTGCAAATCCAGAAGAGGAAGAGGAATAACCTGCTGCCAGGATAGGTATAAGGGCCCCTCTGTCACACTCTGATAGTGACAATGAGGAGGATGAAGAAGATTGTGGATGCCAAGGGTTAATGGTGATAACTGAAGAAGAAAGAAGTGAGGTACATACACAATCATTCAAGGTAAATCCTCTCTCCATTTCTTCGTCTTCCTCTGACTATGAAACCTGTCCAGATACTGGTGCATCTTCATCCTGTGATGAAGATTACTCATAATCTGAGAATGATGTCAATCAATTGATTGACAAGTATGGACTGCTCCTAGATGCTCTAAAGAAGAGAGAAATCTTTCCAAAAGGCAAGCAAAGGAGATCAAAGTCCTCAAGCCTTATAAAAATCTTTATAACAATAAATCTATTGAGTTTTATAAAAAAAGTCATGAGGCGTCTGAACTCAAGAAAAGCCTTGAGTGTTAGACCAAGGCTCTCGAAGAAAAGTGTAAACATATTAGATATCTAGAACCGAAATTAACTAAGATATTTTGGATTATGATTAACCCTCCTCAATATCTTAGTATGTTGTTAAAAGCTGCAACTTGTCAAGCCTCTGAGAAGCTGGGTATTAATCACACGAATTATCAAGTCAAATCAAATATCCCTGATAAGTTGGCAGTATTTTAAAAGGTGAATTTACCTTCTAAAAATATAGTGTTTGCACCTCCCCATAAGGGTCAATCTAATGTGTGCTCTACCAGTGGGGTAAAGACACATGATCTCAGAAGGAGTGATGTTGTCCACTCTAGGCTTAAAGTTCAGGATAAGTTCTTTATATTTGGATCCAAATATAGTTTATCTAAAGAGATGAGACAAACCATTAGATGGTAGGCTCCAAAAATATAATTGGCCCTTCCTGGACCAGCTATATTTAGTTCTTCAGCACCTTCACTCAGGAAGAAGGAAGCAACATCATGCAATGCTTATACAGACAAATCTGGACCTGCTCACATCTCTCATGGACATCAATTCTATGTTGTCTTGAAGCGAAGGTACAACATTCATAAATGTTGGTGCTGGGAGAAGGTGGACCACTTTGCCATTTATTGTTGGCACAACCTGAATGTTGCTAGTTGACAGAAATTTTCTCAGCCCAGGCAGATAGTTGGGCAAAAGTTATATAATACTAATAAGAATCTAGGACCCAATAATTATTGGGTGCCTAAGGGTAAATGAATTTTTTTGCAGGATAGTCCAAATACCAGTCTAGATAAGACTTGGCAATTGGATAATGGATGTTCCAGGCAAATGTCTGGGACAGGATGATTTCTTAAGAAATATTCTCCATATAAAGCAATAAACAAAGGTTGAGGCTGTTAAGTCTGTAATCCTCAAAAGCTAGAGGCAGCAAGCAACAAGGTAAGTCTCTCTCTCTCTCTTGTATAGAGACTAAGTTTGCAAATTAATGAATTAAGTTAGATTTTCTTAAGATGAACATAATCATGCACACTTGTCAGATAATAAAGATTCAATTATCCTTCATAATTATCTGCATTGTTAACTTTTGTAGCCTTTTCCCTCAAGCCTAAATAACATGTAAATCATTGCATAATAAGATTGCTAATAAAACTGACGTATTAGCATGTTAGGTCTCAATTATACTTAGAATTGATAAAATATTTGAATAAAGGTATTAAAAAAAGAATATACATCCAGATAGTGAGGGAAGCTACAAATTAATCAGGCATTGAGTAAATGAAAGAAGAGCTGAGAGGCATAATAGAAGCACTAAGTGCCCTGCATCATAATAGGAAACGTAAAGCAAGCCGTAAAGGCTCAAAGTACTAACTTAATCTAAAAATGTTAAATTAGTTAATCTAATGATAGGGCAATTAAACTTTATCATTATATATAAAGGCGACCAGAAACGAAAAGCCACGCCACTCTTAAAAGAACTAACCCTATCTGTCGCGTCCGAAACCTTCTCAGCATCTTGCCGCATTGGCTCAATGGAGTCGATGATCTCAAAGGAGCTCTAGGAGGGCTATAAAATTGTGAGTAATAGATTCAGTCATGCATCTTCAGATATTAAAGAAGTGTTATGAATGATTAAGACCACAGGTTTGGAATACACCCTTTCTGAACCCTCCACCATTCTTCAAAAAGAGGTAGAATAATTCTTCTCCAACGTTAAGGTGTCTTCTTCTCAAAACTCACTTAAGTTTAAGATTGAGGTTATCAAGATAATGGTAAACCCTCAGAGACTATGCAAATCCCTTCATCTACCCTCCATCAACCTAGCGAGGAAGAAGAACCCACCATCACAAACAAAAATAGAGCTCTCAGGTGGTCTGGATACTGTGATGCTAAACCTGGGTCACATAAGAGGAAATTCTTCAATTAGAGATGCAAACTATTAGCAGATATTGTAGGGAAAGCCCTTATCTGCAAAACTGGATCACATGACACAATATTCACGTCAATGTTTGATGTCATGACAATGATAATATTCAATAGGAAGACCTTTTGGTCTTATCTCATCTACCAGAGAATAGTATACTGTCTACCCACTCCACACATGAGCATAATTCTTTCTTTATACCTAGTGAACACCTACCCTGATACATGAAAGCAGGAGCATGGAGTGAAGATTCACTACTCGAAAAGGATTGATATAAAGACATTGGATAGATTCACTAGGATCCTACCCAAGAGCCAACCTTCAACAACAAAGGACTACTCAAGGGATAAGGGACAGCAAGTTGCTGAAGTAGACGGTTCCTCCTGCTTTGAACCTGAGCTTGTAACTTCTCCCCCGCTGATGTTGTTCTTAAGACAGACATATCCCTAAGTCTCTCCTCAACAAACATTTAAATATAGGATACTGTTGTGCATGTTGATAAAATCCAAGCCAACCCTAGGTCAGGACAAGTTTCAAAGAATGCTACTAAAGAAGAGGATGTTCTAGAAGATAACTGTGAGACTCTTAAAGCATTAGATACTTATCTTGATGGGTCAAGCCTCGAAAAGGATGCTCAATCTGAGGGGGATCATAATCAGATGGATTTGACAACATTGGACAAAGTTGTCAACAAAATGGTTGAGTTTTCACCCACTTCAAGTAATACTCATACCATCTTAATTAACAGTACTAATATATCTTTAGCTAAGGAAATGCTTCCTTCTATAGGTGTTGTATTTGAGGGGGAGTCTTCACAGGTCCCTGCTTAGTATGATGTCCCTCCTCCATTAAACCAACCACCCAGTACTAAAATCTCTAATGAGTTACTCCTCAACCAGATCAAAGCACTCCTGGATGCTCAGACCACAACCCTCAAGGAGTATGTTGACCAATCAATTTCCAAGCTAAGGGATGATTTATTAACTGAAGTCAAGAAAAGTAAAGAAGAAACCTCTCACATAAACAAACAAGTCACCACCTTGTTTGATATGGCTGGAACTGTTTGCATAAAGCTGACCACCCTCATGAAATCCTTGGAAACAAGCCAAAAATTTTCTGCAGCTGACATAGGATATGCCAAGAATTATGTGAGTGCAACTAATGAGATGATCAGGGGTGTAGCAGATTATGTAAATCAGCACGTCACCAATGTTGTTGTCCACTCTTTAAAGAAGGCAATACTTCTAAAAAATGAGCTGTTTGCTGACAATGAGATAATATTCCAATCTATATCAAGCAAAAATTAAGCCAACACCACCTTACTGCAAAAGACCATCTTTAAAGAATGCAAAAAGGGGGAGAGCTGCCATGCTAAGACAACAGCACTTATTGAAGATCAAGCCTTCAATATAATTCAAGGAACCAGGGTGGCACTGCACCTACCCCTCCTGGATAAAAAGAGGTCAGAAGACCTAGACTTCCCAGCACAAGCTAGAGTTACACAGGATGCACAACTTGCTGCCATAAGAAAAAAGGAAGGAACTCGGAGGGCTGAAGTGTCCATGAAAAAGAGGAGAGCTGAGAACAACGATGATCCAGATCATGAAAAGCTAAGTGATGCCTCTAAATCAATCATTATCAATGCTTGGGCAAGCCATGGACAAATTTTAAAGAATATTTAAAGTGTATATCATTCTGAGTAATAGATAAAATATTTGGAAATAAATTCCCTAAGGGTAAGAGTATTCAAAGAAAATCTTGTAAGGAAGAACAACCATTAGAAAATGCCTCCCAGATATATTCCAAAGCCATTCCTTTACTTCAAACGGCAGAAAAACAATGTTGAAAACTTGAAGAAGACCGCTGCTTCCAAGGATGCTGATTCAAGTTCATCAAATAGGAGCTGATATGAGGCTGCAAGACTTAGGGTTATTTAAATATTTAATCAATATCTTATAAAGAATATCAATTGTGTAGCAATATGAGATCTTTATCAATGAAATTAATATGAGTTGGCCCTGACTATATTGATGTGATAAATGTGCATGCAATTCTCATTTATATATCTGTGATTAATGAATATGCCGTTCTTTCATAGATATCTTATAATCACAAGTTTTGCCTACTATTGTATGGCTAAGGCTCTCTAAATTAGTTAATGATTAGTTATATCTTAATCATAATGTTTATCTTGTCAATGATTAATAAAGCTTTTGTTTTAATCATACTGTTACATTGTTAATGAATGATAATTCACCAGTACTATTGGTTATTCATTCATAGTGTAAAGCCATCTCATCTATTGGGAGTTATCTTATAATGGGAAGGCTAGTTGTCATGATAATGCAGCATCAGATCTATAGTGATGCTTTTTGTGTTGATGCACCTTATCATGGATGGGTGTTTTGCCTTCTTCAAATAGAGATAGATTGTTGGGATTTGTGCCCTATAATGTTCCTCATGATTTGAAGAGGCATCACCAATCATGCCATGGGGACTAATGCATTTAATGTGTGCTTAAATTCATGCATGCAGGTTGTACTTGATTGGACAGGTGAACAAAAAGAGTAAGTTGGAAGTCAGATAATTTATCTATAGAAAAAGTGTCGAGACAACTGAGAAGAATGTCTCAGCATAACCGCTCAGACAGCTGAGAAGATTAATGCAAAGCGTTGAGACAAGTGTTGGTCTCAGCAAAACCGCTAAGACAGGAGATAGTCTAAGCTGTTAAAAAGGATGCGTTGAGACAGTTGAGAAGAAACTGCTGAGATAGGAGATAGTCTCAGTTGTGAAGAAGAAATCGCTGAGACAGTTGAGTAGGAACCACTGAGACAAAGCCAACAGAAATTCTCTAAGTCCAGAAGAATTGAGTGAAGAAGGTTCACTAAATGCTTTTAATGAAGAGCTAAGTCAACGTGCGTTGAGTGACTTAACATCACTCAATGCTTAATGAGTTCTAGAATTTTTTTTCTAAGTCCAGAAAGTGATGACTACTGCTGTTGTCGCTAGAAAACAACAAGTCAAAGTATTTCATGCTGTTGCGAGAAAGCTACAATATCGCCAGATGACCAATGCTAACATCACCATAAGTCAACAAAGTCAAAGTATTTCATGCCATTGCGGGAAAGCTATAGTAGCACTGGAAGTTACTATTTGTCCTCTTCTGAGGGAGGTGGCGCTCACCATCCTTGGCTGGGCCCACACTCAAATTGTGTCTTTGATTCAAATCAAAAAATATTAAAAGCAGAAAGAAAAGGGGTTTAGGGTTATGGAAAATAGTGGCGGCTAGACTTCATCTTCTCCGACGAGCTTGAAAGCCAAGTCCAGCAGTGCAAGCCAGCAGGCAGAGAAAGATAGCGGATGCTTTTCCATTTCAGCAAGTTTGTTTTGAGCAGAATAAGTTGACTGATTCATCTAATTAACAAGAAGAAACAGCTGTGTGAAGGGATGTCAACCTTCAACATCAGATAGATGTTCTACGGTACAGCAGAGAAGCAGTTAGCTGTAGAAGACGACTAATTCCTTCTACAGCAAGAGGGCTGGACTAAGTCAAAGAATTTTCATGGAAATATCTTCCACATCAACCTTGGTTGCCACATTTACATCTGGAAAGATGCATCTTCTTATTATGCCTTGCCTCTATTACTACTTCTGTTGGTCCCTTCCCACTAGCTTGGACTCCAAGATGGTCTACCTCCAATCTTTTCCCCATGTTTATAATCTGAGCAAGACTAAAATCAGCTATAAACAAAAGTGCCTGCCTTAGGCACTACAACAAATATGGACATCAGCCACATTTTTTTGGTGATATTTGTTTAAATGTTGCCATTGTTTTTAGTTTTTGCAACGTTTTTTATACAAAAACGTGTCTAATAATTTTACCTCTGATCTAATTAATTATGAGTTTTTGCTCGAATTATTACTAAATATTTTCCTCTCAAGAATTGCCTATTTTTTAGTTTGACATTGCTAAGGCATGCAACATTTTACACTATGAAACATGGCCAAAGTGCGCCATATTAATTAACATAAATGTCGTTAATGTCAGGCGGTTAATGTATAAAAAAATGTTGCGAAATCTTTTGGCGACGGTAGTATTCGCGACCCCTGCAGCATGCGCGACGTTTATAAAATGGTCGTGAAATCATTAACGACGTTTAAAAAATGACTCCAATGCCTCTAAAAAACGTCGCTGATGTTCATATTTGTTGTAGTGAAGGGGTCTCAGAAACCTTTGGTGAACCACTTCACGTAACCGCGATCATCTAATTCATAGGAGTCAGCAAACTTGACATTATGCTGAAACTACTATTGGTACTCTACATCTTATTTAGATTCATGTTTTAGCTGCAGGAACCTTTATTCGAGTTCATATCGAGTAGTAGAGGGAACAAAACTCTATAAGAAGGCATCCGAGAACTCATTCCAACATATGTCAGTGTATACTAATCCTTCAAAAGTGCAGCCCATAAAGGGCTTCCACCACCTGTTTGAATGCGATTCTTGAAAAGATACTGCTAAAGTGACATCCATGATGTGTAACATCTTGATTCACGCTAGACCCCTTGAACATGTTTTTGAGTCAAGAGAGTTAACTTGGGATCGGGGTGTACTGGTGTCCAGTCTTCGACCTGAGCATGCGGAAGTGCCAACTCGACACTGAGTGTTAGGATGCTACTATGCTTGTACTCATAGTTATATATATTATACCTTTTCCCCTTTCTCCTGCCCGGTGCCTAAGAGTTACTGGGGAAAGAGGATGTGATAGCCACTTAGTCTTTATGACTAACAGTTGCTACGTCTACCATTTTAGGATGATACACCGCCGATGGAGTAGCAGCAGTGCAAGGTGCATGAGGACAGTAAGGACAACGGATAGGGCCTGATACGATGATACACTAGCTACCTTCAGTGACTTATATGAGTTTGAGCGTTGTTGTGTACCCTACGGGCATTTTTCGTTGTACTCATATATTAAAGGAACCGATGTAGTTTTTTAATATCCATATACTGCATTTGGACATTTACTTATTGTGATACTATGACTTCTATGCTCTTCTTTTTGTTTGGGTTGGCATTTTCATATCAAATTTGCCGGAAGGATATGCTGCTTGTTGTATAGATTAGCATGTATGTTGATGCAATCGCAAGGTGGCTGTTCTTGGCATTAGACTCCCCTCGGTTGTGTCGTGTGTTTCAGGAGGGGGGTTTGACATGCTTGCTAGGTATTGGATTCCGGCCATCAACTCTTGCACAAAAACTAGCCACTCCTCTGTCTAAATAACCGACGCAGTCCTATGATAAGTGGGTGGAGAAAGAGCTCAGACGTGCTCAGCAAATTGGAGTTCAAAACATGCTGTTGCATCGAGGCCTGCTAATTCCTAAAGCATCTAAAATCACAGTTAGGGTCTGTCCCAGCTCTGACTGTTAAAAGGGACAAGGGAATGGAGGAATGGGAATGCCCATGACTGGCTCTATATGTACAGGGATTTATGCACAAAGGACGAATTTAGGGTTAGGTTTGCTAACATATGACATCGAGTAGACATACTTAATGTGAATTACAAATGGGCATACCACTGTTTCCACTAATACAGTTTGTTTTCACATTGAATAATTAAGCGGGGGTAACCCCACTGTTCAAAGATATCTTTATCGCAAGATTGGTGTGCTTTGATACCAATTATAAAATCCCCCTCCTAGAACACAAGAAACAACTAAGGTAAGTTTTATGCCCAGAACAGCCATCTTGCGGTAGTATCAGCACAAAGGCTAATCTGTACCACAAGATGCCTATTTTGCCGGCTAATTTCTGATATCACAAATGCAACCCCAATAAAGGTAAGAACTCAGAAGTCAAGATCCACAAAAGTAATTGTCACAAACTAGTACAACATAACAGGAAGCAACAACAGCTCCTGTAATATCAGAGTACAAGAATTTGCCCAAAGGATACAACACGAAGCTCAAAATGCCCACATTTATCACTGAAGGGAGTAAAGGTATTATAGTATCAGGCCATATCACCCTGGCTTGGCTATCCTCCTACACGGGGTGTAGTTGTTACTCTGTTAGAGGTGTGCCATCCTAAAAATGTTAGGCATAGCAACCTTAGTCATAAAGACTAAGTGGCTTCATATCTGCTCACCCCTGCGACTCTTAGGCACCGGCGGAGGAAACGAAAGAGGAGAACAATATTACAATAAAATTTATCAAGCAAGTGGTAGGAGAGTATTGTTAAATCTAGCAGTACGTGTATTTATCATCACTTCATTAATAAGCAGGTAACATCAGTAGGTATCAATATTTATAAAAGCACATCTATACTAAAAACATATCAAATCATAAGTACAGAATTTAACTTAACTTATAAAAATGCCCTTACAAATTTATAAATTGAGGGTCGGGTACATCAAAGTAACTCATCATATAAAAGGCCGCAAAAAAATTTATATGATGAGGATCTTATGTGGTGTAATGCAATACAATGAATGAACGATTATGATGACTCACATATGCTTACTCACACACACTCTATTTTTCTACGTCGACATAGAACTTAGTTCCCACTTTTTGAGAGGTAGCGACCCTCTTTTGTATAACCCTTCGTGGCCAAACAGGGATAGTGGAGTAGGCATCTCCACTACTAGGAGGGCATTCACACTACAGAGCCTAGGCCTTCGTATGCTTCAACACTATCATCCTCCAACTAGAGGAGCTCCTGCATACTGCGCCACAAAAGGGGTATTGGGTAGATGAGCATCAAAAGCTCAACCGAACTGGCCTAAAAGCACGGAAGGGGTCTACAGGAAGTAAATACCAAAGAGTCCAGCCCAACCGGCTCAACAACACTAAAGGGGTCATTGTGAAGTAAACACGAAAGAGCTCATCCCAATTAGCCAAGGTATATCAACCAGCTTCTGTCGGTGTGACGATAGGTAAGCTCAAAGACCTACCACATGTAATCATCAACTCAAGATTAATCAATGACTGTATATTAACATACACTCATGCAGTCCTGCTGTAATACCCCAAAACCCAGTTTTGGTTTTCAGGCCAAGTGACACGGGCGTGTCCCAGGGAGTGTCAAGCAAATACTCGAGCTGGTCTCGAGTAAGTTTCAAAGTTGGTTTTCGGGTGTTTTTGGAGTGACACGGCTTGAGACACGGGCGTGTCCCAGAGCGTGTCATCCTCGGGTTGCGGCAGATCGCGCGTTCGACGATCGTTGAGCATTGTGATCGACGATCGACCTGAAGAGGCGACACAGCCTGTGACACGGGCGTGTCACGGGGCATGTCCTTCTCGACGATCGGCGAGATCGTGTCGACGATTGGCGAGACTAATCTCGGCGATCGACGAGATTCGTCAAGAGAGGTGACACGGCCAGAGACACGGGCGTGTCTCAGGCCGTGTCAGGTTAGGCGGTGGTCACGAGCGTGTTCAACTCGTGTAGTGAGGCGGTTCTTTGCCAATTAAGGGCCGCTTAAGGGACACGGCCTGTGACACGGGCGTGTCACAGGGCGTGTCAGGGCCGAAATTGACTTTTTCTACAGATCTCGGCCGTTTGTTTCCCTCTTTTCGGATCTGGTGGTCTTCAGTTTTTCCAGCCTCTTTAAGACCCCGAACCAGTAAGCTTTTCCTCACTTTATCTTCTTAAGTGAGAGAAGGAAAGAGGAAGAAGGAAGGAAGAAGAAGAAGGAGGAAGGAAAGGGAGATCCAGCTAGTCCAAGCTCGGATTCGCGATCGGAGGCCATATTCGGGAAGGCAGAGCTCTAAGCAGTGCTTGCCATGGTTGTCCTTCAAGGGTAACGACTTCCTCCTTGGATTTGTGAAATCCTTCCTTTGTGCATATGCATGAATCCTCTACAAAGGGAGAGTTGAATTCTCTTGGGATGTTGAACTCCATCCCTTGATTCTTATTGGAGTAGTCCCGGAAGCGATAAGTACGGGTAGGCATGCTGTGTGAAGCCATCTGGACAGGATTGGTCTGGAGTGGTGATGATTGTATGCATATCAGAGCAAGACTCTGTATTATTGTGATGCGTGTGATGTTCTTGGTGGACACCTGTAGCTTGGTGTAGTAGGATAGTATGTGGATGTGTTGATGCTGTGTGATCTCAACCCTTGTAGTTGTAAATACTACTTGTTGAGCGAGTGGGGCTGAAACTGTGGAAAAGCCTGTGTGGCGAACGGGCAAGGTGAAGCTGTACCCGTGTCAGTCCGGATCGACGTCTGACGTATGTGAGCTACGGGAAAGGCTGATCTGTACCCGCGTTCTGGTTGTCTAACTGTGGGGTGCTTAAGGCCCTGTTAGGATCACAGAATGAGAATCGATCCGGCTATTTGAGCCATGGAGGATTGGAATGCTCACAAATTGCCGTCTTGTCTGGGACCTCTGAACGGTGGTGGGTCCCTGGTATTCCGGTACACCGATAATGTGCCCTGAGAGCACGGAACTTCGGGCCGTCGTGCCGACGTTTGTGATGGATGATGACTTGTACGGGCGTACAAGTGTGATGTGCTAAAGCATACCCTTTTGATTTTATAAGTGCTATGCAGGGAAGGAATTCCGCTGTCCCGTGCCAGGGACAGGGTCGTTATAAATGGTCAGCCAAATGCTGACCGTTGCTTTGTTTGCCACTGCTTGGTGGATCTTTTGCGTGCAGGTCAAAAAGGGCCAAGCAGGAACGAGGGTGGAAGACCCTAAGATAATGTTGCTGAGTGCTAGCCCTTGAAGGCTATTTTTGTACCTTGTGTAAGAACTCATGTGTGGCCGGCCTGCGTGCCGATGTATGGAAGATACCTTCTGGTATAAAGAGTAACACTTGTAATAAGCCATAAGACCGTACTTATGGTTTTATATTATGGCATGTTTGGTTTAGTTGTGGACTCCTGTGTTGTGTTTGAGTTCATTCTTGCAACCCTTTAAACTTCCGCTAGAATGCTTTGTGATAGGATGCGTATTTGGTATTACTTAGTAGCATCTCCGCCTGTTTGTAAGACATGGTGTGGGGCCCCGACCGAACCTTCTACTATGTTGCACGTAACGGGTAGGGGTGTTACAAATTGGTATCAGATTCCTTGGTTCCCTCCTCTGAATTCGTGGACGAATTCTTTTGTGGGGTGGCGAGCTCGTGTGTGAGTGTATAAAATTGAACTCAAACATGTCCACATAGGATTGAACTGCACTGGTGTGTGACACTTGTGTGTTTGTTTTGACTGTTTGTTGTGTGGCTTGTCGCTGAATTGTGTGGTTTGACACATATAGGTGATGCGAAGTGTTGCGGGTCAGTCAGAACCTCAGCATTTTGTTGAGAGTGCGGCACCGGCAGAGGTGCCCACCCCTCCTCCATCAGCTGAAACTGTACGTTTGATTACAGAAATGGTCCTTGCGGTGATGAATGCTCAGCAGGCAGGGCAAGCTCGGCTTGAGGCTCCCGTGCCTGTGGCAGTGCGTCAGGAACCGGTGGGCATAGCGGTTGATCAGCGTGCCGCAGATCAGCAGCTGAAGTGGTTTACGAGCTTTCATCCTCCGGCGTTTACCGGGGCGTGTTCCCTAGCTCAAATAGAGCATTGGCTTGCTCGGATCAAGCGCATCTTGACCGCCCTTCGAGTTGAGGAGGAACAGAAAGTCACGTTAGCCACTTTTCTGCTTGAAGGAGAAGCTCGGCTGTGGAAGGATGAGGTCGAACTGCACTACTTGGCAGGCAGACAGTTGACGGGAGTCTCTATGGACGAGTTCTCTCGGTTGTTCTTGGGCAAGCATTTGCCGTTGCAGCAACGGATTGCTTTGGAATTGGAGTTTCACCGGTTGACGCAAAAGGAGAGCAGCGTGGATGAGTATCTGCATGAGTTCACGCGGTTGGGGCGTTATACGGGCGCTATCTTTGCTGAGGAAGAGCGCAAGTGTAACACCCCAAAAATCTCAAATTTGGATTTGAGGTGCAGGTTGGTTTACACGGCCTAGGACACGGACGTGTCCCAGGGCGTGTCGGGGGTACACGGCCTGGGACACGGGCGTGTCCCAGGGCGTGTCAAGCAAATAATAGGCATTTTGAGTCAGAAGATTACACGGCCTGGAACCAAGCCTTGAACACGGCCGTGTCAGATTTGACACGGGCGTGTCCGATGCCGTGTGCCTACCCGTGTACTGCTGGTTGAGTTTGGAGCTCGATGAAGCAGGGGGACACGGGCGTGTCTCATGATTGACACGGGCGTGTCAGGTTCGACACCGGCGTGTCGATGCCCGTGTTCTGGTAAAGTTCAGTCGGTACGAATACCGCGTGTGCCGCTTAAGGGTACACGGCTTGTGACACGGGCGTGTCACAGGCCGTGTCAGCCAAAAAAGTGTGTTTTTGGGAAAATCGTTGCCGTTCATTTTCTCTCTTTGGATCCAAGGTCTCAGGTGATTCCTGGCTGGATTAAAACAACAGAGGCTGATGAAGAGATCATTCTTCATTTGGTTAAGGAAGAGAGAAAGAGAGAGGAGGAAGAAGAAGGAGGAGGAGATCAAGCCACCGGCGGAGCTCCCGTGGTCCGATTCGTGATCCGAGGCCAGCGTTATGAAGGCAAAGCTGCTGCGGTGCTTTCTCACCGGCTAGTTTTCGATGGCTCCCAAGAGATCGACAAGGGTAACGATCTCCCTTCTTGGACATGTGAAGTCCTTCTTTTCTGCATTGCATAGGGAAAACCCTTCCCCGCGAGTGTGCGGTGGGTTGTGGTGTCCCTTGGGGTAGATAGGTGAAGTCCCCATTGTTGGAGTCCAGAATTGGAGTACGGATCTAGGCATGCAGTGTGAAGCCCATCTGGACATGCTAGTTTTGATTGGTGATGCTTGTTTGCATATCGAAGAAGGCTCCGTGATTATGGCTTGTGTTGCCTTGTGCCTACCTGTTGCTTGGTGCAGCAGGAAGTACTGGATGAAGTCCATGAAATGAAGAGGGTTGGATGCAACTCTTGTGGCAGTGCGTTGCCACTTTGTCTGCGGTAGAGCCGTTGGGCTGCAACTCGATGAAAGGCAGATTGCCGAACAGGAAAGGTGAAACCGACCCGCGCCTATAAATTGCCATGGATACTTCCGTATTCGAGGTGGCACGGCGACTTGAGCAACGGGGGGTGGCTGATCCGTACCTGCGTTAGGTCCGTCCGACTTGGAAGCCTGGTTATGGGTTTTGTTGGAGCGCCTAATGAGAGTCTTAGGCCCGCGCGCCGAAAAGACTAGAATGGTCAAATACCGTGTAGACGGTGGTGTTGACCCTGGTATTCCAGTACACCAAGAATGTGCCCTGAGTGCACGGACTTTCGGGTCGTGTGGCCGACGGTTGTGATGGCTTGAACGTGCCTGCGCGCACGTAGTTGCTATTGATGATACCATGCTGTGCAGGGAAAGAATGCGACTGCCCCGAGAAAGGGGTAGGATTGTTATAATTGGGTTAGATGAATGCTAACCGTTGCCTTGTTTGCCACTGTTTGGGTGGATTGTCCCTATGCAGGTGCTGGAGAGCCAAGTGGTAAATGAAGGGCTGAAGCCCGACTGCTGTTGCTGCTGCTACTGCGGCTAGCCCTTGAAGGCTGAGCAAATGATTTTGTTTGTTTTGTTTTTCCTCATGTATGGCCGGCCTGCGCGCCGAGGTTTGTAATACATGTAGTATGGAAAGAGGAACTGTAAGGGCTTAAGGCCAAACATTTGTTGTACATTCCGTGGTTGTATATATACCTGTGGTTTATATATATTGGACATTCCTGGTTAGAGATCAAATTTACAACTTAAAGCTTCCGCTAGAATGCTCTGAGTTAGGATTCGTGTATGGTTTGGTATTATCCTATGACCTCACCGTCTGTTTGTGGCATATAGTGTGGGGTCCCGGCCGGACCTTCTACTATACAACATGTAACGGATGGGGTCGTTACATTTTGGTATCAGCTTTGTTCGGTCTTCCTCTTTCGAATTCGTGGTCGAATTCTTTTATGGGGTGGCGAGCGCGTGTTTATGCGCCCTGCTGTAACGCTAATGAACTCTGGAATGTCCACTAAGGAATGTACAAAATCTTGTTTGAGGAATCTGCGCGTTCCTTTTTGTGTTGTTTTGCTTGCATACGTTCGCTAATGTGTGTCTTGTCCACCTATAGGTGACGCGTAGTGGTGCTGGGCAGTCTGAGCCCCAGCGCTCTGATGAGAGTGCGGCACCAGCTGAGGTGCCAACACCTCCTCCATCTGCTGAAACTGTTCGTTTAGTTGCTGAGGCTCTATTTGCCATGATTCAGCAGACCGGGCAAGCACAGCCGGCAGTAGTGCCAGTTCGTGTTGTTGTACAACCCGAGCCGGTTGAGGCTGTAGATCCACGAGCGGCTGACCGACAGTTGAAGCAATTAATGAGCTTCAGTCCGCCTACGTTTACGGGAATGGGATCCCCAACGCAGGCAGAGGATTGGTTATCGCGTGTCAAGCGAATAATGACAGCGATCAGGGCGGAGGAAACTCTAAAGGTCACCTTGGCCACCTTCATGCTTGAAGGAGAGGCGCGGTTGTGGTGGGACGAGGTTGAGGTACACCATTTGGCGGGCAGGCAATTAACGCAAGTATCGATTGAGGAGTTCTCTCGAATATTTCTGGCGAAGCATGTCCCAGCGGCGCAACGCATTGCCATGGAAAATGAGTTCCAACAGTTAAAGCAAGGAGAAGATAGCGTGGATATCTACTTGCATGAGTTTACCAGGTTGGGACGGTATGCGGGAACAATCTTCGCGGATGACCAAAGGAAAACGAATCGGTTCTATGAAGGATTGCGGGATGAGTTGAGATTCCTGCTTTCGAGTTCAGTGAACCAAGGGTTTCAGGTGTTGGTTGATACTGCATGTGCGTTGGAGAAGGACATGCGGCGGGTGCAAGGGAACAAGAGCTTGGTTGTATCGAAGCCAGAGGTTCAAGCACCTCGCCCTAGCAAATCGTTCTACTAGAAGAAAGGGGGCAAGAGGTCCAAGCCGTCTGGGCAAGTGACTACGACCGTTGTGTCGGGGGCGACATCAAGGCCGGATTCTCGTACATGCTATAACTATGGCCGGGTGGGGCATATAGCCCGTGACTGTCGGGTTTTTCAGCCCAAAGGGGAAAAGAAGACGGGTGCGTCTTATGCTGAGAAGGGCAAAGCGGTGGTTGATTCCTCAGCGTCCAAGGCACAGCCCCGAATCTATCAGCTTGGCCAGCAGGAGGCGATTAAGCAAAGTGACGTCGTCACAGGTACGAGTGAATATAGATTACTTGCTTACGTGCTATTGCTTTTGGTTATGTAACGCCCCGTTTTTTCAGCGATTATTTTTATTCTCGTTTGGCGTTACGATGACGCGTTTCCGTGGCTTGTGCCATTTGTGGAGTGTGGTTTAGCTCCTTAGAACTGAGTGCCCTATTTTGTAGCCTGTTGGCAAGATCTCCCTAGCAAGCCGAGTCGTTTTGGGTGACCCGGTGTGGCCTCTCGGGGGAATGTTGGTGTTTGGCTTTATTTGGGTATAACTCGAGTTCTGTTTGTCGAAAATTAATTTCGACTTCGCCGTTGTGTTCGTAGCGTGGGTATTTAGCTACGGTGCGAATTTCGTCGAATTCCGAGGTAGATCGGTTTTCGCGTCGATTTGGTGCTTTATGTAATTTTGTAATTAATTATATTATTATATAATTATATATATATATATATATATATAGTTTATGAAAAGGCACGCATCATCTTCTTCCCCACTTGAAACCGCCGGCCCTGTATGAGAGAACGGAGAAACCGCCTACCCTTCCCTTCGGACGCCGATTCCCGGAGCGTTTGTGGACGGAATTCGATCCCGAGAGTGGATTCGGATTGCTCTCGTCTAGACCTTCATTCCTACGGTAAGAAATTCGATTTTCGTGGAGTTTTGGGAGGATTGGAATTTTCGGTTTTGGAGCTTTCCGCCATTAATCGCCGAGTGTTTGTTCTAGGTGTTGCGGCCGTTTTGATCCGTGCGAAGAGGAGGAAAGTAGTTCAAAGCTTCGCTGTGATTTGAGGCAAGTGGTATTCTTGCCCTTGCCAAGTTTTTTTTTGATTTTACTTGCTGAAATTGAAATCCCGGTTAGCCCAGGTTAGAGGCCTTGTTGTTCTCATTTTCTTGCTAACTATAGGGCTTAGTTCTTCCTACTGAAACCCCCCTATTTTTATGATGATTGGAATCCAAATTGTCGGCGTGGAGCCGTTGTTTTCCTTTACTCTGATTGATGCTCTGGTTCGGGTGTAGCCGAGAGGGAGAGTTAGGAGGGGGGGGGGTGTGGTTGCCGATTTTTGTTAAGGTATTACTCGAATGATTAGGCATAGTTTGTATAGTAGTGGTGCGCGACGTTGGTAGTTTCATGCTGCTACTGCAGTTGCGTGGGTCGTGTGTACGTTCCGGTGTCGTTCGGGAAATTCCAAATGGTACAGGTTAGCCGCGCACGGTCGTTAACCGTTAGGGCGCACGACCACTGGTCGTGCGCGTATAACTTTCAGTTTCCAAAGTTCCATCTCGTAGATCGCACGAGCGCTGGCAAGCAGTGCGCACGACCACTGATCGTGCGCTGACGCTAAGTTTTCTCAGGTTTTCCAGGTTCGCTTCGCACGATCATCAGCCGATGAGTGCGCACGACCACTGATCGTGCGTCACTGATCGTGCGCTCTGTATACTTTCTTTTGCTAGGCGAATTTAGCTAGTTTCGAGTGCGGGAGTTTAGATACTCAAGTGACAGGCAACTACTCGAGTTCTGGATCTTCTGCCTTGGTCATTCGACTATCGTCGAGCTCCGTATTCTTTAGCGGGTTTGTGGGTAGTGACTTTATTTTGGCGGCGAGTGAGGCTAGCTCGCTCAACGCCAAAGTTTAGGTAGGCACTGAGTGGGTTTCACTCAATGCCTAGTCGTGTTGGTTTATTTCAACACTCTTCCTTTACCTTGTCTTTCGTTTCCGAGTGGATTTCCAGTTGTATTTCTGGGTTTTCCTTATCGGCCGTTTTTCTTTATTTTCCTAGAGGCCGAATTGTGGGTCGTGGTTAGTAGTGGTGGTTGTAGCTCTTTATGGGGGTGGAGTTGTGTGATATAGCCAAGGCCACCCATGTTTTTTTTCTTGCTCCAGGTACGGGCTGGGCATGTCGGGTGGAAGGTCCCTTGTGTTTTCACGTATTGACCCTCGAGCTTTTGACTTGGACATGGTGGATTGGGGGACTGCGTTTGCCTTCGATCCGGTTCCTCGTTGTTGTTTTTGCTACTATGACTTCCCACAGTTTAGGGTGTTAGAAGTTTCTTCGTTGGTAGTTTGCAGCATTCAGGCTCTTGGCAGCCTAGTAGGCCCTGCAGGATGTGGTTCCTGGGCTGGGTCGTTGCTGTTTCTTTGCACGTTGTGCATTTATTGTGGTCCTGTTTTGGATAGTTGTGACTCTTTCTACTGCATGTTTTTCTGGTACTTTTCCCCTTTTGGTTGACTCTTTCATGCAGTTTTA
The DNA here is from genome assembly GCA_039513925.1 of Platanthera zijinensis. Lineage (NCBI taxonomy): Eukaryota > Viridiplantae > Streptophyta > Magnoliopsida > Asparagales > Orchidaceae > Platanthera > Platanthera zijinensis. The sequence goes on along the minus strand of CM077084.1, from coordinate 200,754,077 downwards.
CTTTGTTTAGCTTGCTGAGGTATTCTGTTTTCTTTTGGAATACCCCAGGTTCTGAGTCGTAGCCAGTTGGGTGGCTAGTTTGCAGTGGTGGTGTTGGTGGTCTCTTGGACTTTGGAGTTCTATTTACCTTGTTAGTGAGGTTGTTTTCAGTACTTTCTTACAGACATATATTTGTGCTAGTGGGTTCGTGTCAGGTTGTTGGCGCCCACTGGTAGTTTTTACCTTGTACTAGATATATACTATTGCTGCTACCATTTTCTGGAGATAGTCTACTTGCTCTGAGAAGGTTTTATGCTAGGTTGCTAGTTATTTTTAAACTATAATTTTTATTATAAATAAAGCTCATGATCAGCATGTTTTATAAGACATATTCACTATTTTCCAAATCACGTATAAAGACCGCGTTCTTATATATTATATAAATTAAATGTAGGGTCTTGCATAGCATGAGTGGTTCTCTTGGAACCCTTATGCGCCCCTTAGGATGTTAAACCTAAATAAAGTATTTTTCCGCAGCGTATAAATATAGTTTTTCTTTTGTGGACTAGGTGATCCACTGAGCCGAGGGATACGGTCTCTAAAATACAACTGATTTTCTAATCATTAATCACATGATTTTCTTTCATTAAGTTGGTAGTTAGTTTTGCCTGAGCGTCAGCAGTTATCCCCTGCTTGACGTGGCATCACGACGCGTGTTTTCTCTTACTCTGATAATTCTTAATTCGGAGAAAATGCGGGTTGTGACAGTTGGTATCAGAGGGAGGTTGCTTGACAAGTTAGTTGAGCAACCTTCCTTTGTTCGCTTATTAGTAGTTCAGCATCATGTCATTCACACACCGATATGTCATCAGCACGTCTTGGCAAAAGCACGAACACTACACTCATAGCATAATATGAAGTATACGGGGCATATTATGTAGTATGGGATGCATAATATGTGTTCGTATATGGATCCACCATAGGGGAAATATGTGAGGGTTATGTAGTATGGGATGCATAACCTCACCACATAGCTGCGACTAGCACGTTTTCTTTTTCGTTGCATGGAAATGTTATGTAGTATGGGATGCATAACATTTTCATGCGTACGCCGCTCATAACATGCATTAGGGCCTTTTTTTTAGAATGCATAGCACAATCATGCATATCATATCATTGCATAAGCACAACGCGCCGAGCTGAAGATTTGCAGGATGACATATGTACACACATGAGTTTTCAAATTAACATAAATTCATGCATCCGATCTAGGCACAAGAGTTAGTAAGCTGGTGGTTAACCATCCTAGGTTAGGGCATATCATCTAATTTTTGTGAATAAGATAAACTCTCAGAGCAAGTTTAGCAGCTTTAAGTCTATATCTACATATGTATTGTCTGTACTGCTAATCGGTTCTAGTCGTTGGATTTGGATCTGATTTGCGTTGTAATGATTTTTAGGATGGCTAGGCGTCCTGCGACTCGATCGACTCCCCTATTTGAGGGTGAATCTTCTGGAGCTCAGAATGATGCGGTGATCGAGAGTCTGCGTCAGAGTAGCGAAGCTATGGGCAGGCAATTGGAGGAGGTGCAAGCCCAGATTCAGTCTTTGGTGGCTGTTGTGGCAGGTCAGGCTCAGGGTGCGCAAGTTCCTGCTGGGGGGTTAGCTGTTCCTCCTCCTCCTGCACCCTTGAGACCTCCAGTGGTGGTGCCAGCAGAGATGGCCTTCATCTCGCAGTTTCAGAGGCTGAGCCCTCCCACTTATAATGGGAAGGAAGATTTCATGGTCATAGACGACTGGCTGATCTCCATGGAGGAGATGTTCTCGTACTCAGGGATTGCAGATGATCAGAGGGTGATGTTAGCCACCTATCAGCTTAAAGGGTTGGCTAAGAGTTGGTGGCTGAGAGAGAAGGAGAGCTTGGTAGCCGGATGCTCTTGGGAAGTGTTCAAGGAGATGCTGTTGAGGAGGTTCTTACCCTCGGTCGAGCGTGACCGCCTCATGAATGATTTCCTCTATCTGAAGCAAAGGCAGCTCACGGTGGGTGAGTATGAGATAGAGTTTAGTAAGTTTAGCCGTTTTGCCCCTGGATTGGTCAGCGTTGAGGCTGATCGAGTTATGCGATTTCTCGGTGGTTTGAGGAGTGAGGTGCAGCAGTTGGCCAGTGCTTATGGGACAGTGACTTATGCTGGAGTTGTAGAGGCTGCTCTTAAGGTTGAGGCCATTGAGACGGCGAAGAGCAGAGGCCAGCAGTTGAAGAAGGATAAGAGGAAGTTGGTAGAGGAGAAGAAACCCCTGGTACCCGATGCTGTTCCGGGAAAGAGGAGCAGGGTGGTGTGCAGTTTTTGTGGTCGGTCAGGCCATCCTGTCGAGAGGTGTTTCAAGAAGGCAGCAGCTCAGAAGAAGGAGCAGGTTCATGCGATTCAGGGTGCTCCTAAGAGGGATGCCTCCTGTTCTGTTTGTAAGCGATCCGGCGATGATGCGGCCCAGTGTTGGACCAAGGATAAAGTCTGCTTTCAGTGTGGGCAGAAGGGACACATCAAGTCGAGGTGTCCTCTATTTCAGCCAGCTCTTCCTGCAGTTCCGTTACAGGCTTTACCTCTACCTCAGCGTGTGGACAAGGGAAAAGGGAAGCTGAACGTGATTTCTTCCGAGGAGGCTCAGACTTCGACCCAGGTGATCTCAGGTTAGTTGTTTGTTGTTTTTCTTTCTAGCCTGGTAGTTTAGTTGCTAGATTATTTACGGTACTGTTGTGCTAGTTCCTTAGCTTTGTGCGCTCCTATAGGGAAATTTAAGGTGAAGAACCGCTGGGCGCGTGTTCTGTTTGACTCCGGCGCTACCCACTCGTTCGTGGCTAGAGCCTTTGTGGAGCGTCATCGGTTGTCTCTAGATCGTGTTCGGGATTCCTTCCGTGTCATGTTTCCCTCTGGTGAATCTGTGTTGTCAGATTTGGGTATTTTGGATTGCCCGGTTTTGTTGGGGGATTTTCTTGCGAAGGCGGACCTGAAGATGATTGATCTAGAGGACTTCGATGTCATTTTGGGCATGGACTGGCTCTCTCGGTATGATGCGGTCATTCAGTGCAAAGGAAAGCGCTTGGACTTCATCAGGGACCACGGTCAGCCCGGCAGCGTGTATGCTGATCCGTGTCAGGATTCTCCTGTTCTCTCTGCGGTATGTGTTCAGAGATTGTTTCTTTCTGATTGTTGTGTTTGTTTAGTCTCGGCGGTTGGAACCGTTGTTAGCGTGCCACGCTTGGAAGAGATTCCTATTTTTCGTGGTTTCGCCGATGTTTTTCCTGATGATCTTCCTGGTATCCCTCCTGAGCGGGATGTGGAGTTTGTTATTGATTTGGAGCCGGGTACGCGTCCTATTGCTAAGGCGCCGTACCGGATGGCCCCTCGTGAGTTAGAGGAGTTGCGAATTCAGTTAGATGAGTTGTTGGCTAAAGGTTTTATCAGGCAGAGTTCGTCGCCTTGGGGTGCTCCTGTTTTGTTCGTAAAGAAGAAAGATGGGTCGATGCGGCTTTGCATCGACTATAGAGAGTTGAACAAGATCACTATTAAGAACAGATACCCTCTGCCGAGGATCGATGATTTATTTGACCAGTTGCGTGGTAGCACGGTGTTCTCCAAGATCGATCTTCGTTCGGGCTATCATCAGCTCAGGATCCGTGAGGCAGATATTCCACGGACTGCGTTTAGGTCGAGGCAAGGACACTTTGAGTTTTTGGTGATGTCATTTGGTTTGACCAACGCACCATCAGCTTTCATGGACATGATGAATCGGGTATTCAAGGATTTCCTAGACAAGTTCGTGGTGGTCTTCATTGATGACGTGTTGGTTTATTCTCGCAGTGCTGAGGAGCATGAGCAGCATTTGCGTTTGGTCCTATCAGAGTTGAGGAACCACAAGTTATTCGCCAAGTTGAGCAAGTGCGAATTTTGGTTGCCTCAGGTTTCTTTTCTAGGCCACGTGGTGAACAAGGATGGGATCTCGGTTGACCCAGAAAAGATTGCAGCAGTGATGGATTGGAGTAGGCCGAATACTCCTAAGGAGATCAGAAGTTTCTTAGGGTTGGCTGGCTATTACAGGAGATTCGTGGAGGGTTTCTCTTCTCTAGCCGCACCTTTGACCAAGCTGACTCAGAAGAATGTGGCTTTTGTTTGGAGCGAGAAGTGCGAAGAAGCTTTCCTGGAGCTAAAGAAGAGATTGTGCACTGCTCCCGTTCTGACCCTTCCTACTGAGGGCGTGGATTATGATGTGTATGTGGATGCTTCGCATATAGGACTGGGATGCGTATTAATGCAGGATGGAAAAGTAATTGCTTATGGGTCAAGGCAGTTGAAGACTCATGAGAAGAATTATCCTACGCATGACCTTGAGTTCGCAGCGATTATCTATGCGTTGAAGTTGTGGAGGCACTTACTTTATGGGGCTCAGTGCAAGATTTTTACTGACCATAAGAGCCTGAAGTACGTGTTCACGCAGAAAGAGTTGAATCTGCGTCAGCGGCGGTGGCTTGAGTATATGGCGGATTATGATGTAGAAATCCAGTATCATCCGGGCAAGGCCAATGTGGTGGCCGACGCCCTGAGCCGAAAGACGGGAAAGATCTTTAACCTCTCCACCGATCGGTTAGTTGAGGAGTTCCTCCTTATGGATATTTCAGTGGGATGCTGTAGTTTGCAGAGTAGCATGTCAGTGGGAGAGCCGTCCTGGATTTCTTTGACTAGACTGCACCAGAAGGACGACCCGGATCTGTTGCACTTGTCCATCAGGACAGAGAAGGGAGAGTTGCCATATTTTGCTATCGATGATGCGGGTACTTTGAAGTACCGCGGCAGGTTTTGCATCCCCGCCGTTGGGGATATTAGAGGTATGATTTGCAGTGAGGCTCATGGTTCCAGCGTTGCCTACCATCCAAGATCTACGAAGATGTACCGTGACTTAAGGCAAATTGCCTGGTGGTATGGTATGAAAGGAGATATAGCCCGATTTGTTGCTGAGTGTCACACTTGCAAGCGTGTGAAGGCCGATCATGGAAGGCCTGGTGGTAAGTTGACTCCGTTAGAGATCCCGACTTGGAAGTGGGTGAGTATATCTATGGACTTCATTACGGGTTTGCCAAAATCCCCGAGAGGATTTGATTCTGTTTGGGTTATAGTGGATAGATTGACGAAGTGTGCTCACTTCGTGCCATATAAGATTGATTACCCGATGAAGAAGATATCGGAGTTGTACTTGAATGAAGTCATCCGACTCCACGGTGTGCCGGTTAGCATCATTTCTGATCGAGACTCCCGGTTTACTTCTCGTTTTTGGCAGAGTCTGCAGGAGGGTTTGGGTACGGATCTGAGGTATTCTACTGCGGACCACCCTCAGACCAATGGGCAGACGGAGCGGGTCAATCAGATTGTTGAGGATATGATCCGGTGCTATATTTTAGACCACGGTGGAGCGTGGGATGAGCGTCTGCGACTCATGGAATTTGCTTATAATAACAGTTATCAGGAAAGTTTGCAAATGGCTCCGTTCGAAGCTTTGTATGGGAGGCGTTGTAGGACTCCGTTGTTTTGGGCCGAGGCTGGTGAGAGGCCGTTGTTGGGTCCTGATGCGCTGGAGGATATGGAAGTCGCCGTGAAGCTTATTCGGGAGAAGCTTCGTTTAGCTCAGGAGAGGTATGAAAAGAACGCCAATCGGCGTAGGTCTGCTTTGGAGTTTTTAGTAGGGGATCATGTATACCTCAAGGTTTCTCCAATGGTTGGTGTGAAGAGATTTGGTAAAAATCGAAAATTGGACCCAAGGTATGTGGGCCCGTTCGAGATTTTGGAGCAGATTGGTGTGTCTGCATATAGATTGGATTTGCCAGCGAACTTCCCTGGTGTTCATAATGTTTTTCATGTTAGCCAATTGCGGAAGTGTGTGCGCAGCAGTGGGCAACTCTTGGATGTTGTGCCCCATTTGGAGCCCAACCTCTCCTTTGTTGAGGTGCCAGTTCGTATTTTGGATACTCAGGAGCGTGTGCTGCGAAAGAAGTCCATACCGATGGTGAAAGTTCTATGGAAAAATCAGGATTTAGAGAGCGCGACTTGGGAGCTAGAGTCGGCCATGAGGAGGGCGTACCCTCACCTGTTTCACTGATTTGATCGGTATGTTTCCCTTTGTAACTTCTGTTTGTTACTTTTCCTTCTTTAGTAGGAGTGTTGTGCGTAAAGTTTCGGGACGAAACTTTCTTTTAGGGGGAGTGACTGTAACGCCCCGTTTTTTCAGCGATTATTTTTATTCTCGTTTGGCGTTACGATGACGCGTTTCCGTGGCTTGTGCCATTTGTGGAGTGTGGTTTAGCTCCTTAGAACTAAGTGCCCTATTTTGTAGCCTGTTGGCAAGATCTCCCTAGCAAGCCGAGTCGTTTTGGGTGACCCGGTGTGGCCTCTCGGGGGGATGTTGGTGTTTGGCTTTATTTGGGTATAACTCGAGTTCTGTTTGTCGAAAATTAATTTCGACTTCGCCGTTGTGTTCGTAGCGTGGGCATTTAGCTACGGTGCGAATTTCGTCGAATTCCGAGGTAGATCGGTTTTCGCGTCGATTTGGTGCTTTATGTAATTTTGTAATTAATTATATTATTATATAATTATATATATATATATATATATATATATATATATATATATATATATATATATATATATATAGTTTATGAAAAGGCACGCATCATCTTCTTCCTCGCTTGAAACCGCCGGCCCTGTACGAGAGAACGGAGAAACCGCCCACCCTTCCCTTCGGACGCCGATTCCCGGAGCGTTTGTGGACGGAATTCGATCCCGAGAGTGGATTCGGATTGCTCTCGTCTAGACCTTCATTCCTACGGTAAGAAATTCGATTTTCGTGGAGTTTTGGGAGGATTGAAATTTTCGGTTTTGGAGCTTTCTGCCATTAATGGCCGAGTGTTTGTTCTAGGTGTTGCGGCCGTTTTGATCCGTGCGAAGAGGAGGAAAGCAGTCCAAAGCTTCGCTGTGATTTGAGGCAAGTGGTATTCTTGCCCTTGCCAAGTTTTTTTTTTATTTTACTTGCTGAAATTGAAATCCCGGTTAGCCCAGGTTAGAGGCCTTGTTGTTCTCATTTTCTTGCTAACTATAGGGCTTAGTTCTTCCTACTGAAACCCCCCTATTTTTGTGATGATTGGAATCCAAATTGTCGGCGTGGAGCCGTTGTTTTCCTTTACTCTGATTGATGCTCTGGTTCGGGTGTAGCCGAGAGGGAGAGTTAGGAGGGGGGGTGTGGTTGCCGATTTTCGTTAAGGTATTACTCGAATGATTAGGCATAGTTTGTATAGTAGTGGTGCGCGACGTTGGTAGTTTCCTACTGCCACTGCAGTTGCGTGGGTCGTGTGCGCGTTCCGGTGTTGTTCGGGAAATTCCAAACGGTACAGGTTAGCCGCGCACAGTCGTTAACCGTTAGGGTGCACGACCACTGGTCGTGTGCCTCTGGTCGTGTGCGTATAACTTTCAGTTTCCAAAGTTCTGTCTCGTAGATCGCACGAGCGCTGGCAAGCAGTGCGCACGACCACTGATCGTGCGACACTGATCGTGCGCTGACGCTAAGTTTTCTCAGGTTTTTCAGGTTCGCTTCGCACGATCATCAGCCAATGAGTGTGCACGACCACTGATCGTGCGTCACTGATCGTGCGCTCTGTATACTTTCTTTTGCTAGGCGAATTTAGCTGGTTTCGAGTGCGGGAGTTTAGATACTCAAGTGACAGGCAACTACTCGAGTTCTGGATCTTCTGCCTTGGTCGTTCGACTATCGTCGAGCTCCGTATTCTTTAGCGGGTTTGTGGGTAGTGACTTTATTTTGGCGGCGAGTGAGGCTAACTCGCTCAATGCCAAAGTTTAGCTAGGCACTGAGTGGGTTTCACTCAACGCCTAGTCGTGTTGGTTTATTTCAACACTCTTCCTTTACCTTGTCTTTCGTTTCCGAGTGGATTTCCAGTTGTATTTCTGGGTTTTCCTTGTCGGCCGTTTTTCTTTATTTTCCTAGAGGCCGAATCGTGGGTCGTGGTTAGTAGTGGTGGTTGTAGCTCTTTATGGGGGTGGAGTTGTGTGATATAGCCAAGGCCACCCATATTTTTTTTCTTGCTCCAGGTACGGGCTGGGCATGTCGGGTGGAAGGTCCCTTGTGTTTTCACGTGTTGACCCTCGAGCTTTTGACTTGGATATGGTGGATTGGGGGACTGCATTTGCCTTCGATCCGGTTCCTCGTTGTTGTTTTTGCTACTATCACTTCCCACAGTTTAGGGTGTTAGAAGTTTCTTCGTTGGTATTTTGCAGCATTCAGGCTCTTGGCAGCCTAGTAGGCCTTGCAGGATGTGGTTCCTGGGCTGGGTCGTTGCTGTTTCTTTGCACGTTGTGCATTTATTGTGGTCCTATTTTGGACAGTTGTGACTCTTTCTACTGCATGTTTTTCTGGTACTTTTCCCCTTTTGGTTGACTCTTTCATGCAGTTTTACTTTGTTTAGCTTGCTGAGGTATTCTGTTTTCTTTTGGAATACACCAGGTTCTGAGCCGTAGCCAGTTGGGTGGCTAGTTTGCAGTGGTGGTGTTGGTGGTCTCTTAGACTTTAGAGTTCTGTTTACCTTGTTAGTGAGGTTGTTTTCAGTACTTTCTTACAGACATATATTTGTGCTAGTGGGTTCGTGTCAGGTTGTTGGCGCCCACTGGTAGTTTTTACCTTGTACTAGATATATACTATTGCTGCTACCATTTTCTGGAGATATTCTACTTGCTCTGAGAAGGTTTTATGCTAGGTTGCTAGTTATTTTTAAACTATAATTATTATTATAAATAAAGCTCATGATCAGCATGTTTTATAAGACGTATTCACTATTTTCCAAATCACGTATAAAGACCGTGTTTTTATATATTATATAAATTAAATGTAGGGTCTTGCATAGCATGAGTGGTTCTCTTGGAACCCTTATGCGCCCCTTAGGATGTTAAACCTAAATAAAGTATTTTTTTGCAGCGTATAAATATAGTTTTTCTTTTGTGGACTAGGTGATCCACTGAGCCGAGGGATACGGTCTCTAAAATACAACTGATTTTCTAATCATTAATCACATGATTTTCTTTCATTAAGTTGGTAGTTGGTTTTGCCTGAGCGTCAGCAGTTATCCCCTGCTTGACGTGGCATCACGACGCGTGTTTTCTCTTTCTCTGATAATTCTTAAGTCGGATAAAATGCGGGTTATGACAACAGCCCCGAATCTATCAGCTTGGCCAGCAGGAGGCGATTAAGCAAAGTGACGTCGTCACAGGTACGAGTGAATATAGCTTACTTGCTTACGTACTATTGCTTTTGGTTATGTATAGCTTGTGCATGATGTGTGTGCTGCAGGCTTTGTCCTGATTCGGAATAATTTGGCGAGAGCCCTGTTTGATACGGGTGCTTCGCATTCTTTTCTGTCTGAGGACTTCGTATCTCGAATTGGGGTGCCGAGTCATGTGACGGTTGATAGTACAAGGGTGCTATTACCGAATGGCTATGTGATGCTTGCGGATAGGGCTTGCGATGTGGATGTTCAAATAGGAAGTCGGGATTTCGGTTTGAGTGCAGCTGTGCTACCGTTATCAGAGTTTGATGTGATCTTTGGTATGGACTGGCTCTCAGAGCAGCGTGCCTTTATTGATTGAAACTCTAAGGAGATTACACTGGGCTAGAATACTGGACTTGTGACGAAGTTCGCTGGTATGCGAGGAGTTGGCGGGACTCTGTTGTCTGCGCTCCAAGTTGTCAATGCTGTTCGGAAGGGCGCGGAGTTATTCTTGACGCTAATTCAGGCTGTTGAGCCAAAGGCCAGTGTCGGTGAAGTTCTGGTTGTGTCAGAGTTTGCCGATGTGTTTCCTAAAGATCTTCCTGGGTTACCACCCCAGCGGGAGATTGACTTCTCTATTGAGTTTGTGCCAGGTGCGAAACCTGTGGCCCGCTCACCATATCGCGTCGCGCCAAAAGAGATGGCTGAATTGAAGGTCCAATTGCAAGAGTTGTTGGAGCAGGGATACATACGCCCAAGTATGTCACCTTGGAGCGCGCCTGTTCTATTTGTGAAAAAGAAAGACGGTAGTTTGCGGTTATGTATTGACTACCGCGAATTGAATAAGCTGACGGAGAAAAACAAATATCCGATCCCACGGATTGATGACCTATTTGATCAGCTGGCAGGATCAACGGTCTATTCCAAGTTGGATTTGAAATCGGGATATTATCAGCTGAGAATTCGGGAAGGTGACATTCCCAAGACGGCGTTTGGAACACGCTACGGTCATTATGAGTTCACGGTAATGCCGTTTGGCCTATGTAATGCGCCTTCGGTATTTATGGACCTAATGCATCGAACGTTGCGAGAGTACTTGGATTTGTTCGTGATTGTGTTTATCGATGACATCTTAGTATACTCTCAGTCGGAAGAGGATCATGCAAACCATTTGCGGTTGGTCTTGCATACCCTGCGGAGGAATAAGCTTTATGCCAAGTTCTCAAAGTGTGAGTTCTGGCTCTCTTCAGTAGCCTTTTTAGGCCATGTGGTAAGGGGAGAAGGTATCGCGGTGGATCCGTTGAATATAAGTGCCATTCGAGATTGGCCAGTGATGTCTTCAGTGGCCGAGGTCAGGAGCTTCCTTGGGCTTGCGGGCTACTATAGACGGTTTGTGGAAAACTTCTCACGGATTGCTTTACCTCTGACCATGCTGACGAGAAAAGATCAAAAGTTCATTTGGACGCCGGAGTGCGCGCGAGCTTTTGAAGACTTGAAGAGTCGTTTGACCACGGCGCCTGTGTTGACGTCGCCATGTTGTACAGATGGGTATGAGATCTATAGTGATGCGTCCGGGAGCGGCTTAGGCTGCGTTCTTCTACAGTTTGGTAAAGTGATTGCTTATGGCTTGCGCCAGTTGAAAGTGCATGAGCGGAATTACCCCGTCCATGATTTGGAGTTGGCGGCGGTAATCTTTGCGCTCAAGTTGTGGCGGCACTATCTATATGGCCTTAAAGTGGACATCTATACCAATCACAAAAGCCTAAAGTACTTGTGCAACAGAAGGATCTGAATATGCGACAACGAAGATGGATGGAGTTCCTTAGGGACTACACCTTCGAGATTCACTATACTCCCGGGAAGGGAAATGTGGTCGCTGATGCTTTGAGTCGGAAGACTCCGGTACGGGCAAGCTGGTTGCAGAGGCATGATCAGCGTTTAATCCAGGAATTGGAAGCCTTGGAGATATCTTGTGTTGATAAGGGTTCGTCGACCGATGCATGCTTGAACTGGACGGAGGTGCAATATGACCTTACGGACAGAGTTCGGCGAGCAACGGAGCTTGATGAAAGTCTCCAGCGCTATGCTAAAGATGGGCCGGATGACCAATTCTCTTGGGATAACAGTTTGTTACGAAGAAATGGTCGAGTGTGCGTCCCGAGTGTGGGTAAATTGAGGGAAGAGTTGATGTACGAAGCTCACTTTGCAAAGTACTCAGTTCACCCTGGGAGCACAAAGATGTACAGAGATCTGAAGAAGCTATTCTGGTGGCCCGGACTAAAGAAAGATGTAGCACATTATGTGGCGGAATGCCATACTTGTGCATTGGTGAAAGCGGAATGCCAGAAGCCTGGCGGTTTCCTGAAGTCGTTACCTATTCCGGAGTGGAAGTTCGATGACATTTCGATGGATTTCGTGCACGGGTTGCCGAGATCTCAACGCGGTCATGATTCAATCTGGGTGATTGTGGACCGGTTGACAAAAGTGGCGCACTTCCTTCCAAACAGAACAGACGATTCAGTGGAAACCTTGGCCAAGCTTTATGTGGAGCAGGTTGTTCGACTGCACGGTGTTCCTCGGAGTATCGTTAGTGACCGTGATGGGAGGTTCACATCGAATGATTGGCGGATCGTTCATCAAATGTTGGGTACAAAGTTAGCGTTTAGTACGGCCTTTCATCCCCAAATGGATGGCCAGACTGAATGAACCAATAGGACGATGGAGGACATGCTCCGCATGTGCGCCCTAGACTTTGGTAAGAGATGGGAAGATTATATATTTCTTGTCGAATTTGCCTATAATAATAACTACCAAGCGAGCATCGGTATGGCACCATTTGAGGCTTTATATGGTCGTAAATGCCGTACACCGTTAGCTTGGGCAGAAGCAGGCGAATCTAAGCTGAGTGGGAAAAAGGAAGTCGAAGAAGCTACCTCGCTCATACGCTCTATTTGGGAAAGGCTATTGATAGCCCAAGATCGTCAAGCAAAGTACTACAATGCCAAACACCGGAACGTGGAGTTCACGGTGGGTGATTGGGTATATTTGAAGATCAAACCCTTCAAAGGCGTGTCCAGGATTCGGCGGTTGAAAAAGCTAAGTCCGAGGTATCTTGGTCCATTTGAGGTGGTGGAGCGAGTTGGGGAAGCTGCTTATCGACTAGCACTTTCAGCAGACTTGGGTGGATTACATGATGTATTTCACATCTCAGTACTTCGTAAGGCTGTCAAGGATCCAGCTCAAGTAGTGGAGAATGATCGGGTACCGGTCGAGTATGGGCTAACGACGAGGGTTCGACCCATTCAGATCGAGGATCGAGCCGAGAAACAGTTGCGGAACAAAGTGATCGGGATGGTCAAGGTCCGATGGGACAATTGTGGCCGTGAAGAGCTAACATGGGAGCGAGAGCAGACAATGCGAGCTGAATTTCCCGAGCTGTTTGTATAAACTGTAGACAGTGTACCTTGTGTTATAACAAAGTTATCAAGTTATAGCATTGTTTTTCCTTGTTTCCTTACCGTGCAAATTTCGGGATGAAATTTTGTTATGGGGGGGGGGGGAGGATTGTAACACTCCAAAAATCTCAAATTTGGATTTGAGGTGCAGGTTGGTTTACACGGCCTGGGACACGGGTGTGTCCCAGGGCGTGTCGGGGGTACACGGCCTGGGACACGGGCGTGTCCCAGGGCGTGTCAAGCAAATAATAGGCGTTTTGAGTCAGAAGATTACACGGCCTGGAACAAAGCGTTGAACACGGCCGTGTCAGATTTGACACGGGCGTGTCCGATTCCGTGTGCCTACCCGTGTACTGCAGGTTGAGTTTGGAGCTCGATGAAGCAGGGGGACACGGGCGTGTCTCATGATTGACACGGGCGTGTCAGGTTCGACACGGGCGTGTCGATGCCCGTGTTTTGGTAAAGTTCAGTCGGTACGAATACCGCGTGTGCCGCTTAAGGGTACACGGCCTGTGACACGGGCGTGTCACAGGCCGTGTCAGCCAAAAAAGTGTGTTTTTGGGAAAATCGTGGCCGTTCATTTTCTCTCTTTGGATCCAAGGTCTCAGGTGATTTCTGGCTGGATTAAAACAACAGAGGCTGATGAAGAGTTCATTCTTCATTTGGTTAAGGAAGAGAGAAAGAGAGAGGAGGAAGAAGAAGGAGGAGGAGATCAAGCCACCGGCGGAGCTCCCGTGGTCCGATTCGTGATCCGAGGCCAGCGTTGTGAAGGTAAAGCTGCTGCGGTGCTTTCTCACCGGCTAGTTTTCGATGACTCCCAAGAGATCGACAAGGGTAACGATCTCCCTTCTTGGACATGTGAAGTCCTTCTTTTCTGCATTGCATAGGGAAAACCCTTCCCCGCAAGTGTGCGGTGGGTTGTGGTGTCCCTTGGGGTAGATATGTGAAGTCCCCCTTGTTAGAGTCCGGAATTGGAGTACGGATCTAGGCATGCTGTGTGAAGCCCATCTGGACATGCTAGTCTGGATTGGTGATGCTTGTTTGCATATCGGAGAAGACTCCGTGATTATGGCTTGTGTTGCCTTGTGCCTACCTGTTGCTTGGTGCAGCAGGAAGTACTGGATGAAGTCCAGGAAATGAAGAGGGTTGGATGCAACTCTTGTGGCAGTGCGTTGCCACTTTGTGTGCGGTTGAGCCGTTGGGCTACAACTCGATGAAAGGCAGATAGCCGAACAGGAAAGGTGAAACCGACCCGCGCCTATAAATTGCCATGGATACTTCCGTATTCGAGGTGGCACGGCGACTTGAGCAACGGGGGGGTGGCTGATCCGTACCTGCGTTAGGTCCGTCCAACTTGGAAGCCTGGTTATGGGTTTTGTTGGAGCGCCTAATGAGAGTCTTAGGCCCGCGTGCCGAAAAGACTAGAGTGATCAAATACCGTGTAGACGGTGGTGTTGACCCTGGTATTCCGGTACACCAAGAATGTGCCCTGAGTGCACGGACTGTCTGGCCATGTGGCCGACGGTTGTGATGGCTTGAACGTGACTGTGTGCACGTAGTTGCTATTGATGATACAATGCCGTGCAGGGAAAGAATGCGACTGCCCCGAGAAAGGGGTAGGATTGTTATAATTGGGTCAGCTGAATGCTGACCGTTGCCTTGTTTGCCACTGTTTGGGTGGATTGTCCCTATGCAGGTGCTGGAGAGCCAAGTGGTAAATGAAGGCCTGAAGCCCGACTGCTGCTACTGCTGCTGCTGCGGCTAGCCCTTGAAGGCTGAGCAAATGATTTTGTTTGTTTTGTTTTTCCTCATGTATGGCCGGCCTACGCGCCGAGGTTTGTAATCCATGTGGTATGGAAAGAGGAACTGTAAGGCCTTAAGGCCAAACCTTTGTTGTACATTCCGTGGTTGTATATATACCTGTGGTTTATATATATTAGACATTCCTGGTTAGAGTTCAAATTTACAACTTAAAGCTTCCGCTAGAATGCTCTGAGTTAGGATTCGTGTATGGTTTGTTATTATCCTGTGACCTCACCGTCTGTTTGTGGCATATAGTGTGGGGCCCCGGCCGGACCTTCTACTATATTTCATGTAACGGATGGGGTCGTTACAGCAAGACCAGTCAGTTTTATGCGGGACTGCGGGATGAGTTGCGGCATTTACACTCGAGTTCCGTAAATCAGGGATTTCAAGCTCTGGTCTGCACCGTGAGTGCATTGGAAGCAGATTTGAAGCGAGGACAGTCTAAAGGATCTTTGACTGCTGCAAAACCGGAGTTCAAATCGCCGCGTCTGGAGAGAAGTGGATTTCGAAAGAAATGGGGTAAGAAGTCCAGACGTTCTGGGCAAGCTCCTTCATCAGTTACTTCGGAAGAATCGTCGGGCTATGAATCTCGCACTTGCTATACGTTTGGCAAGCCGGGACATCTTGCTCGGGACTGTCGTGTTGGTCCTCCGAAAGGTGACAAGAAGCCGGGCGCGTCCTATGCGGAAAAAGGGAAGGCGGTGGCGGAGTCTTCTGCTTCGCAAGTGCAGCCTCGAGTTTTAAATCTGCGACAACAGGAGGCCATTAAGCAGGCCGACGTCGTCACAGGTGCGCGTGATCTCTTAGTTCTTTTCCCTTTGTGTAGTGCTGCTATGTTTTTGGTGTTTATTGTGTTGTTGCTATGTTAGGCTTCGTCCTAATTTGGGATCATTCGGCACGAGCACTGTTTGATACTGGTGCGTCACATTCGTTTCTTTCAAAGGATTTCGTATCGCGTGCGTCACATTCGTTAAGGGTAGAAGGTTTCCCAACCAAAACTCCACCAAATCAGTTGGAATTTTGTACAGACCTAGGTTTAATAGCCAGGGACCACTCACCAAAATTTGGGAGGGTTTGGAGGTAATTTGACCACTTGAATAAATTCCTCTAAGTTTATAAAATTAAAGCAAAAACATTAGGCAAAAGTTCTCCAAAAATTCTCATTTTTTGTCTGCCGTTAGGTATAGCTAAGTTTAACCCCCTGCCCAAATTTCAGGTCATTTGGACAAGGGACGAAGAGTGGGCATCCGTTTTAATTTCTGCCCAACTCTAGGTACAACCCCCACTAAAACGGGTGCTGCGGCCGAACCGCTTACCCAAACGAGTTGAAACCAATTTTAGATTTATCTAGACTCGAAGGGCTACAACTTTTGTGTCTTGTCATATTTCCTAAAACGGCTTCTAAGTGCCTCATTTTGCAGCCCCAAAATATATTCAAATAATACATCTCTCCATTATGTAATATATAATAATCAATATATTATAAAAATTATTCTACTGTTCATCTTCTTCATGAAATCGAAAACAGACACAGAAAACCACTTTTCCTGTAAGCATTCTGTGACCCGTCGCCGGCCGTCCGGTCACTTCCCTGGCCAGCCAGCCACCACCACCACCTCCGTTGAGGCGATGGCTAGCGGTCGGCGGTGGTTGGGCCGCCGGAGGTGGCGGTTTTCGGCGAACTCAAAAATACCTTTTTCATGGTTTCCCATGAAAATGAGAGATGGGTCCGGCTCCATTGAGCGCGAACTTCCTTTCTAAGAATCCTAAGATCTACCCACGAAAGAGAAGAAGCAGAGGAGGACCTTGTTCGCGGTTTGGAGGCGAGAAGAGCGACGGGGTGCCATGGCGCAGTGGTGGCGTAGCCGAACTTCTCCTACAACAAGAACAAAGATCTGATCCGTTTACTTGAGCGTGTAAACTTCTCCTCTTGCCCCAAGTGGGCTTTTATAAGTCAGAAAGTGGGGAGGTGAAAGGGTAAAGCCGTAATGGCCATGAAGGCTCCTCTTAATAGCCTTTCGGTTACAGTGACGGGATAAGAAACGGTGGAAGATGAACAGGTGTGTCCAGTTGGCGGTTTCCTATTGGACCAACACTTCCTCCTTTATTATATAATTATAGAAGGAAAAACGGCCCGTAATTACTCCTGGTGTAACTTCCCACACCAGCATTTATTTCCACGCGTGTTAGAATAATTTCGGGCCTGAACCGTCGTTTCGGCCAATGTCACGGGTGTGACACCTAGGTCACGGGCATGACGGTCCCGGGTGACAATTTTTTGGGGTCGACGATCGTCGAACGGAGATCGACGGTCGTCGAAGGGTGGTCACGCCCTAGGTCACGGGCGTGACACCTAGGTCATGGGCGTGACAGGCCCGAACAGCAATATCGAGGTCGACGATCGTCGAACTGAGATCGACGGTCGTCGAAGGCTGGTCACGCCCTAGGTCACGGGCGTGACACTTGGGTCACGGGCGTGACAGGCCCGTGTTCAATTTCGAAGATCGTTTTACGGGGATCGACGATCGTCGAAGGAGTCACGCCCCTGGTCACGGGCGTGATACTTTGGTCACGGGCGTGACATGCCCAGGCTGCTAGATCGACGATCGTCTCACGGAGATTGACGATCGTCGAAGGGGTCACGCCCTAGGTCACGGGCGTGACACCTTGGTCACGGGCGTGACATGCCCGGGCAGCAAGTTCAACGATCGTCTCGCGGAGATCGACGATCGTCGAAGTAGTCACGCCCAAAGTCACGGGCGTGACGGGTCGGTCACGGGCGTGACCAACCCGTGACCCGAAACCTCGATCGATTTGTTTCAATTTTTGGACTGCACAGGGTTCTGTCACGACCAACCGACTCCTAGGGGTCTATCCGGAAATGGGATGTTACAAATCCCAATAAACAAAACAAAAATTTCGTCCCCGAAATTGAGGTTGAGCCTACGGGGATTTCTATCGGAATAAATTAAACTTGTAACATCCCATACGATCTTTCTATCGGGTTTAAGCGACTATTCGTTTGATAAACAAAGACAATCTCCCCAATAAACAAAAGATTAGCCCCTACCTTTCTGATCTAGTGCGCATGCCTAGGTCCTGAATTTTCCTTATCTAATCTTAACTGTCCAAAACAAGAAGGAAATCTATAGTATACTAAGAGGTGGTGAGGTGTACCTGACTGAACAACTCCGGGTATCTTTGCCTCATCAGGTCCTGCGGTTCCCAGGTGTGCTCCTCCTGACCGTGGTTTCTCCACAGAATCTTGACTAAGGGGATCTTCTTGCGGCGCAAGATCCGTACTCCTTTGTCGTCGATCTGAACCGGCTCCAAGTGACCAGATCGGTCTGAAGCTACGGCCCTTCGGTGGTCAAAATCCGCTGCTCCGGGCGTAGTAGAGCCTTCTCAGCAAAGAAATATGGAAGACGTCGTGTAGAGCTGCCAGCTCTGGCGGCAACTCTAGCCTGTAGGCTAGGGGTCCGATCCGCTCCAGGATCCGGTAAGGGCCCATATACCTAGGGCTGAGCTTCTTCCTCCGACCGCGCACCGTGAGACTCCGTGCATGGGCCGGATCTTCAAGAACACTCGATCCCCTACCCGAAACTCCACCTGACGATGTCGGGCATCATAGTATTTAGCCTGTCTGCTCTGCGCCTCCAACATCCTATCTCTGATCAGTCTCACCTGAGCCTCGGTGTCTTCAACAAAATCCGATCCCAACAACTTCGGATCCTCGTCTTGAACCCAAGAAAGCGGGGTCCTACACTTTCTTCCATACAAGGCTTCATAAGGTGCCATCCTGATGCTGGACTGGTAGCTATTGTTATAGGAGAACTCGACCAACGGTAACATCTTCTCCCACGACTCCCCTCGGTCCAGTATACACAGCCGTAGTAAATCCTCCAAGGTCCGGTTGGTGCGCTCTGTCTGCCCGTCCGTCTGAGGGTGGAAGGCCGTGCTAAAAGTCAACCGGGTGCCCAAATATGCCTGCACTGACCGCCACTCCCTGGATGTAAACCGTCCATCGCGGTCCGACACTATCGTCTGGGGCACGCCATGATATCGGATATATTGCTCCACGAACTTCCGTACCAGCACTCCCACCGAGTCATCCTTCCTGATCGGCACAAAGCGGGCCACCTTCGTCAACCGATCGACAATCACCCAGATCGAGTCGTTCCCCGTCCGAGACCGGGGAAGACCATGTATAAAATCCATCGCTATATCGTCGAACTTCCACTCCGGCACCGGGAGTAGCTGCAAAAATCCTGCGGGGTTCCTGCACTCCGCCTTCACCAACTGACACGCCTCGCAATGGGTCACGAAGTACGTAATGTCCTTCTTCATGCCCGGCCAAAACATCGTCTTCTTCAGATCAGCGGTCATCTTTGTGATCCCCGAGTGAACAGAGTACCGGCTGCAATGCGCCTCCATCATAATATCCTCTCGGATCTGGCCACTTGCGGGTATATATACTCTGCCTCTGAAATGTAGCAATCCATCTCTCAGGGAATAATCTCCTGTCGAACCTTCCTCCAAAGCTCGGAACATCGGCTCTGCCCACACATCTGTCCTCTGTCCGTCCCGAATGCGATCCCGAATATCGTCTATGGCCACCATCGATGCCAGATACTCCCTATACAGAACTGGGTCATCCTCGGACACTAGGGATATCTGCATATCTTTGAATGACCGGACTAGCTCCATGGACATAACCTGGGACCCAGCTTCGGAAGTGGCAGCTCGCCGGCTCAACGCGTCGGCCACTACGTTTGCCTTCCCTGGATGGTAGTGCATCTCATACTGATAATCTGCTAAGAACTCCACCCAGCGCCTCTGCCTGATATTCAGCTTCTTCTGCGTGTCCATGTATTTCAGGTTCTTGTGGTCGGAGTAGATGTCGCAGTGGACTCCGTAAAGATAATGGCGCCAGACCTTCAGAGGTATACCTTTGAAGGTCTGGCGCCAAGGTATAAGTGGTAT
Organism: Platanthera zijinensis; assembly: GCA_039513925.1. NCBI lineage: Eukaryota > Viridiplantae > Streptophyta > Magnoliopsida > Asparagales > Orchidaceae > Platanthera > Platanthera zijinensis. The sequence continues at coordinate 200,734,541 of CM077084.1, read as the reverse complement.
GGGACACTTATACGATGGGAGCCTTGCAAAAGATCCCTTTTGCTTATGTGTTCTCGCATAAGTGAAGGTTAAATTCATATATTTGCTTTTCTTACTGCTAGACCTATTATAACAATTATATTACTGCTCACCGAATACAGTCGCTTAGATTAGTTCCGCTGCCATCTGTTTCTTGATTAATCTCTACTATCATGTCCTTCCCTTTCTTCCTCCCCGCTCGGTACCTAGGAGCCATGGGGGAAGGGGTGGGGGATGATAGGGCTTAGTCTTTATGACTAACGGTTTTCGAACCGCATCATTTAGGGGATCGTGGAGCCCAGCATGGAGGAGCAGCCCCAGAGATCGGTGCACCTAGAGATGGGGCAGTCTAGCTCCGAAGTTCATACAGCCGGGACCGTGAGTCTCGACCCCGAGTAGTTTCTGTTTTAACTTCCGCATGAGTGATATTGTAGTGAGGACATGATGTATCGGGCATAAGCCCGCATTTATAGTACTCTGATGTTTTCTGTGGACACTCCCTTCGTGGAGATTTTTATTCTATATATGTGATCTATTGCTGTGGACTGCATTGCTCTTATTTCATTTGTTGTGCTACCTTTCTGTGATCGAATTGGCCGGCAGAATCGGCGCCTTATGGTGATGACCCTTCAGGACATGAAGGAGTCACCGCAAAGCGGCGATTCTGGGCCTAAGACCCCGGTGGTTGAAAAAGAAAAAAAAGGGTGTCTTACAACGTCCTAGTATGTCGTTCATTAAAATTTGGGGCTGTGAGGCATACGTGCGACGTGAAATGCCATACAAGCTGAAACCCAAATCGGATAAATGTTATCTGGTGGGATATCCTAAGGAAACGAAAGGGTATTACTTTTACCTTCCGTCCGAGGGCAAAGTGTTTGTCGCAAGGACTGGCGTCTTCTTGGAGAGAGAATTCTTATCAAGAAAGACTAAAAAGCTAGAACTTGAAGAAGTTCAAGAACCACAAGTAGTGAATGAACCAGAATTGGATTCTGAGATAGGGCTACAAGATGTTGTAGCTGGAGAACCTGCTCAAGAAACAAAAATCCTACGTAGATCTGGTAGACCAAGATTTGAGCCTGAGAGATATGGATTTCTTGTGTCTCAAATAGGTAATGTGTTGCATATGGATCATGATGATGAACCAGCAACCTACCAAGAGGCAATGAATGGACTGGACTCCGACAAATGGCTTGAGGCTATGAAATCCGAAATGGACTCCATGTACGCAAACAGAGTTTGGAACTTGGTGGAACCACCTGAAAGGGTACGACCCATAGGTTGCAAATGGGTCTTCAAGAAGAAGACCGACATGGATGGGAATGTACAGACCTTCAAAGGGCGACTGGTGGCTAAGGGTTTTAAGCAAATTCATTGTATTGACTATGATGAGACCTTTTCCCCTATTGCCATGGTAAAGTCCATAAGGATATTGCTTACTATTACTGCATATTATTATTACGAGATCTGGCAGATGAATGTCAAAACGGCTTTCCTTAATGGAAACCTCCTTGAGGAAGTGTACATGACACAACCCGAGGGTTTTGTATTCCCAAATGAAGCCATTAAAATAGGCAAGCTGAATAGGTACATCTATGGACTGAAGCAGGCCTCTCAAAGTTTGAATCTTCATTTTGATGAGAAAATCAAAGAGTTTGGTTTCATCAAAAATGAAGATGAGCCTTGTGTTTACAAGCAAATCAGTGGGAGCATTATTGTCTTCTTGATATTGTATGTAGATGACATACTGTTTATTGGGAATGACATTCCTACCCTAAAAGTTGTTAAGAACAACCTAGGGAACGGCTTTTCTATGAAGGACTTGGGTGAAGCAACTTATATACTCAGTATTAAGATCTATAGAGATAGATCGAAGAAGTTGTTGGGTTTGACCCAGAGTACATACATAGAGAAGGTGTTGAAGTTGTTCAACATGCTTGTGTCCATGAAAGGATTTTTACCCATGTCTCATGGTGTGAATCTCTCTATGGACCAGTGTCCAAAATCTTGTGAAGATAAGGACCGCATGAAGTTGATTCCATATGCTTCGGCAATTGGATCAATCATGTATACAATGTTATGTACTCAACCCAATGTCTCCTTTGCGTTGAGCATGATTATCAGGTATCAGTCAGACCCCGATGAGTGTCACTGGATTGTAGTCAAGAATATCCTGAAGTACTTGAGAAGGACAAAGGATGTGTTCTTGGTGTATGGTGGAGAGGAAGAGCTCGTTGTAAGTGGTTACACGAATGCTTGCTTCCAAACTGATAGGGATGATTCAAAGTCTCAGTCAGGGTTTTTGTTTTGCCTTATTGGAGGAGCTGTGAGCTGGAAGAGTTCCAAACAAGAGACAGTTGCTGATTCTACAACAGAAGCCAAGTATATCGTTGCAGCTAACGCAGCGAAGGAGGCTATATGGATTAGGAATTTCATCGGCAAGCTTGATGTAGTTCCTAGCATTGTTTGTCCTGTAGTTCTCTACTGTGATAACAATGGTGCAATTGCACAATCTAAGGAACCTAGATCCTATCAGCGCTCCAAGCACATACTTCGGCAGTTCCATCTTATTCGTGAGATTGTCTAACGAGGAGATGTGAACATTTGCAGAGTGCCGACTGAGGATAATATTGCGGATCCACTAACAAAGCCTCTCACGCAGAGAAAGCATGATGGTCATACTAGATCAATGGGTATACGATACCTAAATGATCAACTCTAGTGAGAGTCTTGTGGGTTGCGTGTAAACATATATTCTGTTGGCTATTTGTTATTTATTCATATTATGAATTGTGTACCAAAATTTTTCTTTTACAATTAATGGCAAGTTTTTTTATTATGATTTCTCTATGCGATAGTTAAATGTTAACATAATAAATACCCTTAGAATGTTCGCTTCCATAGGACATCAAGTACGTGACTTGAATGATAGTGCCTATGATTTATTTGAAGCTTCATTCTGGAAAGGTCCCTGATCGTAGTATCATCATATAAACTAAGTTTGATGACGATACATTAAGACTAGCACGTGCATTGACTGATGAACAGTTCTCACAGGTCATGATATTGTGATATCAAGTCATCACGTGGGTACTTGTTAATGAATAAGTTGTACTGGACAGACCCAACCTGAGACTACTTTGTGGATTGTTATCTAAACGTGTCACGAGTAGGTCTCAATTGACATGGTGTTGTCGTCCTTTGACTTGAAGTCACAACATTCATCAAGTGAGGAAGAGCATGCTTTGATACCATCTAAAGTCTTCCTTGAGAAAGGATGATGATAAGGGTTATTGTTGGGCACGTTACGAATCATTTGGGTGTTTGTGTATGAGCAGATATGGGATTTATCCTCCTATATGATAGGGGTTTCATCCATGGTCCCCTTGATGGAACTTGACTGAGAAATGCATGGCCATGCTTGGTTGAGTCAATATGTGATATTGGACTCACCATTCTTTGGATGTCCGTTCTAGATCAAGATACTTGGATTGAGCTATTATGAGGGTGACACGGTCCATGCCTCTAGTTCTTTTCGGATGTAAAGGACAAAGGGAAAAAGACAACGCTGGAACATTGTTCATATAGGATTATGAGTTATGAACTCTTATTGCTTAGGTAGCAATGATGCATTGCTAGATGTCGCTCATTGTTTGTGAGGTTTTTGGTTTTATACTTTCAAGATCAAGTGGGAGACTGTTGGAGTTACCATGGTGATCTAAAAGTGGTCAAACATGTAATCTTACTGCCAACGCGATATGAGCCTGCAAGGTCGCACATAAGAGCATGTGGAGAAGTTGGAAGATTGACTGTGTTGGTAAGGGTTACCAATTACCATAGAGAATGGGGTCTGGAAAATGTTGCCAAGGAGGTTCGTCGAGAATCGTCGACTTTGGTTAGTCGAGAATCGTCGAGAATCGTCGACTATGGTTCGTCGAGAATCGTTGAGTATCGTCGACTATGGTTCATCGAGAATCGTCGGCTATGGTTCGTCGAGAATCATCGACTATGGTTCGTCAAGAATCGCCGGATATGGTTCGTCGAGAATCATCGAGAATCGTCGAGAATCGAACTATTCGATAATCGACGAATGCTGATTCCCGACGAATTATTTCAGAAACCCTAATTCTCTGTGGTCTGTGGATAGTGATATTTCTAGGTCTGTTTATGCTTCGGGTATAAATTAGGACTAAGGTTTTGGGTCTGTAGATCCACCCCCGGCCCGACGGAAGTGTTCCGCCGATTTGCTCGTTCAACCGATTCGCTCGCTCCGCCGACCTCGTCTCTGACGATAGTCACCGGTGCTTGTCTTCCTGGAGCGGACCTAGCAGTCCGTGGAAGTGCAAGGTGTAGTCGATCTCCCTTCCCGTTTTTCGTGCGACGAGGATCGGCGATCTCCCGCTTGTATGGATTTCTTTAGAGACGTAGACATTATTCTACGTGGGACTCATCGCCGACAAGAACTCCTATATTGGAGTATCTTTGTTGAGTTGTGACTCAACACCGCCAAGGTAATTTTACTTAGTTATTTCTTAACTTCTTGATTCAATTTTCATGGTCCGATCCCAAATCTCTTTTGGGTTGTTCTTGATTTTATTATTTCCGCTGCGTGCACAACTATTGTGCCACCCAGTAGAAAACCGAACATAACCTTGGGTTCTTAAGTCCCTGTTAGGATCACATAGCGAGATTCTTAGGCATGTGCGCCACAAAGACAAAATGCTAAATTATTGTCGTGGGGTGAATACCTCTAATTGGTATAGGCGAGGATGTCTCCAACATACGTGTGACGGTAGACTAGTGACTATGGCCAACAAGCTAATAACCTCTGATCGGTGGTGGGACCGAGAATGATTCGGTACACCGTAATGTGCCATGTGTGCAAGGAGTGTCTGGAACGAAGGCCAACGTTTATGATGTCGTTATGCTGAAGTGCACTTGTTGTGATATATATATATTGTTATTGCAATGCACGCAGAGAAGGAACCACTACCCCGGGTAAGGGGTAGGGTCGTTATTATTAGTCAGTTGAATGCTGACCGTTGCTTTGTTTATCACCCTTAGGGTGGACATACATATGCAGGTGTTGCGGGCAGAACTAGATTAAGAAGGTTGAATCCCTTGTTGCTGCAACTTATAGGCCCTTGAAGGACGTGCAAAGAATTGGATATCATGTGTGGTCGGCCTGTGTTCTGGTGTATGAAACTACCTTTTGTAAAGAGAAACATGTAAGGCCTTAAGGTCGTGAGCGTTTGTGAGTTTGTATACATTCCTGGTATTATATATAAATGTGTCATTTATATGTTTAGTGGACATTCGTTGAATGAGTTCTTATAGGCTTTAAACTTCTGCTAGAATGCTCGGAGTTATGATACGAGTAGAAAGTATTTTGGTATTCATGTGTGATTTCGCTGTCTGTTTGTTAAATATGGTGTGGGGCCCCAGCCAGACACTCTGTTATATTCTATCTGATAGATGGAGGCGTTACATTGGGCATGGTCGATATATATGCTCCAGCTTGAGGGGGAGTGTTAAAGTTTGGAGTGTTGGGTGTCCTGGTCTCTAACCGTAGCAGTCTATTTGTTCCAGCAGTCTTGCGGTCTTGCAGTCTAGCGAAGAGAAGCCGTAGCGGTATGCTTGAAGCCGCAGTGCTCTAGCAAAGTGTAGCGGTCTGCTTGACGCCGCAGCGGTCTGACCGTGGTTGTAGTCCGACAACTTACAACAGGCGGTCAGTTCTAAAGGCTGACTCAGGGAGATTGCGACTTTGTAGTTAGTTGTTTTATTTCTTGGATTGTTGGAGGTTTGGTCATGCCAAACCGCATAAGCCGCACGGCTTGTATTTAGTCCCATATTGTTTGTTGTAAATCTTTCTCTCCTTCCTCAGTTTCTATAAATAAGTCGTTATACCTTTGTCATTTTTATCTTTTTTGAGTAATAAAGTTTGCGGTTTATTTACCTCTTTTGTCCTTTTTCCACAATTTATATCCTCCTTCCATTTATCACCTCTTAAATATTTGATAAATATTTGATGTTTCAACTCCACCTTAATTTTAGTAATTATGGCCACCATTCATCTCCTCTTTACAAACTATGAAACTCCCCCATTTATTTAGTTGTCATTTCATATATTTCATTAATATTTAATTAATATTTCCACTTTATTTTCCTCGTCTTACTTTGACCTTCCAACCTTTCGTGTTGTCTTCATCTTCCTTTTTTTCCTATAAATAATGGCCAAGGGGGAATGATGAGGGGAGTCCACCATTGGGGTTGAAAATAAGGTTGGGTGGCTTATTTTTGAGATATCTTTGGAGTTAGTTTTATTTTATGCAATTTTATTTTATTTGCAATATAGTTTAGATTTTTGTTTTCATGTAATTGTACTATTTTATTTCATAGTGATAGAATGTATTTTTCAATTATGAGTTGCTAAATTTCCATAAGCACTCGATCTTGACTAACTTTGGAATGAAATAAACTTTCTTCATTTTTCTCAAAATTGTCAAGCTCTCTATTTTGCTCGCTATCGATTAATCTTTGAATTATTTTTGTGTTGAATTCATATTTCACGGATATGTTCTTTGATACTAGATCTGTATCTTAAATGACCGAGAGGTTGCGGATATGAGTAGATCTCTCAAAGATAAACGGAGTTGCATGCACTCCTCGAGAGAGGACAATATAAATCTGTCGAATTTGAGTCAAATCCAATAATGGGGTTCATCGCTTAAAGCAAGCTTAGGGGTTTTGACTGGCTGAGGGGTCTTAATCGATCAACCTAAGATAGTTTAAAAAATGATCTCGAGAGAGACGCTTTTCTATTCTGGGAACCTCCACGGTCAAAGTAATTGATTAGGAGCTTGTACTTTTATCATTTCATGAAAGTCTATTTTAATCCAAAGGGATTCTAAATCAAGTGTTAATTTGTATTCCATAGAAATTTCTCTTTTAATAAAATTATTCTTTATATTTAATACTCGATAAAATAATATAAATTTGTCTGAGTAAAAGTAATCAACAGACCTGGAAGAATACGACACTTGATATTCTTAAATATCTTATACTATGAACGATAAGTGCTCTTTCATATAGTCCGCAGAATTTAGGGATATATTTAATCCTAAATTTCAATCATCATCAGGGGTTGTACGTAAGAGTTATGGAGAAGTTGGAAAGTACTGTGTTAGCCTTGCTCATATGTTATATGAGTGAAGGGCGTCATAACCCGCATTTTCTTCAAATTTAAATAGTAAATCAGAGTATATGAAAACACGTGTCGTGATGCCATGCCGTGTAGGTGATAACTACAGAAGTTCAGTCAAACACCAATCACAACAATGTTTATGAAAATACTAAGTTATGATTCGGGGAAATGTTGATTTAAGTTAAGTTTTTGATGGTCGTATCCCTCGGCTCAGTGGATCAACTAGTTCACCTGTGAAATTATAGTTAGACACTGCGGAAAATAGTTTGTTTATATTATTTGACATCCTACATGAGCAAAAACATCTATATAGGGCAACTCATGGTATGCAAGACTATAGATTTAGTGTAAGTATAGAAATTAGTTTGTACGTTCAAAAATATATAGTGACCTTTGCTTTTAGAAAATTATATGCAAGAGATAGAAGTAATACTTTTATAATTTAAAATATCTAACATGCAACCTAGCATAAAATCTTCCCATAGAGAAAGTAAAAAACCAACGAATCATATATACAAAAAGTTAGCAGCTAGCAAGTACTTAACATTTAATTTAAAATCCTGCGGGCATCAACATCCTGACACGAACACACCAAAATAATGTATGTCTGAACTAAACAAAAAACAACAACAACTACCTCACAATTAGTGAGGAAAAGATAGTTGCAGAACACCAGCCAAAAATAAAACTCTTAGCTGCTTAACCGGCTACTGCTCCAAACCTGAGGCATTCATAAGAAATGAATAACTCAGCAAGATTATACAATTGGTGATCAAAGATAAAGAAAGGTTAGCAATAAATCAAACATGAATAAGGGTTTCCAACCCACTTATAAGGGAGCTATCATAACACAACAAAATAGCTATAGACAGTAATAAAAGATTTAACTTATAAAGTCCAAGAGTAAGGAAATTGCACCAAATGCAAAACGAAGCCATGCTTCGGAAATACCTTCTAGAGTAAGCATAACAACATATATATATATATAATAGAAGGAAAAAGAGTTAACAATTTTACTCAAATGAATTATTAGCATTGGAAGGAAATGGTCCTAAGTCGGTGGTCACAATGTCCAACCCAAACTTATAGACCCAAAACATTTTAAGAAGGTACTATGGTGGTGGCAACATTGTCCAACACAACTAGAAATTCCAATTGTCTCAATAGGACACTAGGGCGGTGTCCTTAATATCTAACTCAACCCATCAATTCAAACATATTGACAAGGTAATGTGGTGATGTCCACTTTGTCCAACTTATCCCCACAGTCCAAAAATATCTCTAGTAGTGTAATGATTCAAAATTTTCCACTAGTTTGGGGGTCTTATATCCACTACCAATAAAAGGTCACACTTATCATCCATAAACACCTATAACCTCAACTAAGACATAAAAACTCTTTGAAAGTTTTTGATTTCTAAATCACCTAGAGGGGGGTGTGAAGTATGTTTCTTATTCCTTAGTGACCATCTTTTATTTTCCTTGAGTTGGATGCTTTATTAGTTGATTAAATTCTGCTTTCAAGACATGCAACATGCAATAAAGCCAACAAAGAGAAAACACACAAGATTAATAATGGTTCCCATAATAAGGGTACATCCACTTTCCTCCCACCTATCCAACTATCTTGTTGGACAAGGAACTTCACTAAAACTCTTCTCCAAAGATCTTACAGCTCAGATCCCTCAGGATCTCTCAGTCTCCTCCAAGACATACAACTCAGCAACATGGGCCTAAAACTCAGTGATCAGCTGATCACCTACCTCATACCAAAGGGCCTACACTCACGCTGTGAGGACAACCCTTCCTCAGATACACTAGGGATCATACCTCAGAGAGAATGACTCTCCTACAATCTCAAGCACAAAGGCCCTACCTTGGTTCTGGTGACAGAACCTACCTCAGGCACAAGTGACCTATAGCTCAGTGAGAATGACTCACCTACCTCAGACTTGAAACCAAGTCCTACAACATAGATTCTCAATAGAATCCTATTTCAGAGAAAATTTTCTCCTATAACTCAGATCCATATCGATCTTACAGGTTGGAAGTGAGTTTGTGAGATGATTGGACACAAAAGAAATTTCTCTTTGCCTATCTACCAGGACTGAGATAGACACATCCCAACTTTGACTCCAGGAATATATTTCCTGAGTCTACTTTTACCTAAACTGAGATATACTCTGTCCTAACCTCTTCTTCTCAACACCAGAGATTTCCTGCTAGAATTGAGAAGTAACTGCAGCTTGTTGCTGCTACCTGAGCTAGGAGAATCCCAGTCCTAACTTCTTCTCTACAACAAGGAAGCAGATCTTGCTTTGGCTTGTGCTGGAAGTAACTTGCAGAAAATAGCTCTACTTGTTCTTTATTTCCTAGGATGAAGATATTCAGCTCTAACTTCTTCTTCACAGTCTCCAGTAAATATTCTTTAGAGTTTTACAACTGTATCTATGAAGAACTTTCTAGTGCAGATAGAAAATGGCACCAGCTATCCTGCTTTTGTTCCTTCAGATATTTTCTCTGATCTTGCTGATGTCGAAGGAGAAGACAATCAACAGACTTGCTAAGACTTTAGACTTGCTATCTTGAGCTTCTTATTCTTCAGTCGCAACAATAATGGCGATGAAGAAGAACCACATCAACAGCTTCCTTTTCTGTAAAAAGTTTTCTCCTTTTACTGATTGCAACCCAACAACTCTTTTATCAGTGGGCCCCACATCATTGATGGGCTTCTGCAACCTTACTTTAACGCCAACTGTCGTACAGTAGCTCTACGGTTCCATTTGCCTTTTACTGTAGCTTTCCCTCTATCAATTTGAATAATGTTGACTTGTTGACTTGCTGACGCCACCTGGTGTGGACTTATCCAAAAATAAAGAAACATTAGCATATGCATTGAGTTAGTAAGCTTTACTCAATGCCAAAATACTTTGACAGAATTCTGTCTATCTAGGCATTGACAGCGTTGAGCGAGCAAGCCTCACTCAATGCTTTCTACCTTAGCTTATTCTTTCAGCCTCTTCTGCATGCTTGGCATTGAGAGCGTTAAGTGACCACACCTCAATCAACGCCTCATGCCTTTGCCATGCTTTCTGTATTTTAGGTGTTGAGAGAATTGAGTGAGCATGCCTCACTCAATGCCTTATTCCTTAGTTATTTTTCTGTTTCTTCAGCATCTTAAGCATTGAGATCGTTGAGTGAGCACGCCTCACTCAACGCCTTTTGCTTTAGCCAGATTTTTTGAATCATGGCGTTAAGACCGTTGAGTCAACATGTCTCACTCAACGCTTTCTAACATAGCAAGTTTTTTAGACTCTTGGCATTGAGTGAGTAAGCTCCACTCAATGCATTTGGACTTAGCCAAATTTCTGCATCTCAGAACTCAGGTTCTGACTAAATGATGATTAGTCAATGCTTTATCATATGGTATTGAGTGTGCTTGACTCACTGAATGCCTATGGACTTAGTCAAATATCAGAATAGATTTTTTGTGGCTTTGACTTACAAGGCAATACTCAACGAATATAGATTATGGCGTTGAGTGAGTGATACTCACTCAATGCCTGTAGGCTTAGCCAATTTTCTGCCCATTGCTTCTTAGGATTTTACTGCATTAGCTTGTCTCCCAGCCTTTTGTATATGGCATTGAGTGAGTTGACTTCACTCAATGCTTGTGGAGTTTGCCACTTTCTCAGCTTGACACTACTTTGGCTTTAACTGTATAGGCTACACTAAGCGCTAATTCATCTGACATTGAGTGAGTAACCTTCACTCAATGCTTGTGGACTTAGACAGATTTCTGTCTATCCACATCTTAGGTAAGTATTTACCTGACCTAGCCATTTAGGCTACCTGTCCCATCATCTTTGATAGGACTAGGCTACTTGTCCCATCATCTTTTCTAGGACTTCTTGCATTAACTAAACTTAAGCACAGGTTAGATCACTACATGTGTATACATTGTTTGCTAGGCCTTCTTCAAATCCAGGAGATTGGGTTCAATGGACCCAACAATCATCCCCTATTTAAAGAAGTCAAAACCTATGACAATGTATAAACTAATACAACTATGCAACATATATAGTAAGCAATAATCAGCATAATTCAGAAATAATGATTATAAAAAAAATCATTTTCATTTATCTTTTAATGAATAACAGTTCTTGGGTATTTAGCAAAACAATACACATTCCTTATGTTGGAACCCTACTTGAGATTTTTGTTTTGTTCACTATTACGATTGTTGACCCAACATGTAAAGCCTAGGGTCATTTATTAGTTTCAGGGTTAAGGTTAGTCACATTAGGTTAGATTATTGAAACATGCCTATAGAAGACTTCAGAGGCACAAGACTTTAGAGACAAGACAGTTTAAAGAATACCGAAAAAGTTGTTCGACGATAGCTGAACTCAGTTCGACGATCGTCGATCTCAGATCACGAAATCTGAGTTCCTTCTCTGAGTTGAGCTCGACGAAAGTCCAACTGAGATCGAAGAACTGTAAGCTTATATCAGAATCTCTGCTCGACAAAATGTCTTCTCAGTTCGACGAACATGGAGCTAAGATTGGCAAGTATATTTTCAGCTCGACGATCTTGAAGCTTAGCTCGACGAAGGAGATTTCTTTGCTCGACGAACTTAGTGCTCAGGTCGACGAAATCATTGCTGAGTTCGACTAACTCTTTCAAGGTTCTGCTCGACTATTCTTCTCTGCAGTTTCTCAGATCGACTAAAATAGTTTGATTTCAGATATTAAGACAGTAATGCTCAGATAATTAATGATTAATATTCTCAAGAATATAGCCGTTCCTGGTAGCATTAATTATGGATTCCACAGATTTTTACTCTATCTTATTTACTGGGATTTGAAATTCAGTATCCCTAAAATTATGCAGAAGATTTCATGGAATTTGAAATTCAAATGTGCTTGAGTCAGCAATCAATATATAAAGAAAATTTTCAGAAGATTGAAAAATACATATTAATTTTTGGTAATCAAGCGCAAGGATAAGGAGAAATAGAACATCTGCAAACATAGACAAGAGACAGAGACAAAAAACATCTTGTTCATCGTTCTTCTTCTTCAAGCTTTTCTTCTAGCAACACATATTCAATCTGAGACAAAAAGTTCAATCTCTCAGAATCATTCACTGGAAGAAGTTTTCATCTTTGAAGGCCTATACCCTGAAGCAAAGCTTCCATGCCTGATCAGATTTATATAACTCAGGGGGAGCTTTGACAACATTAAGATCCACTAGTCTACTCAGAGCATTGAGACAGAGAAGACAATATCATTTTTACTTTTCATCCAAATGTGTACTTAAATCCCTTCAAAAGTTAATCTCTTTTTGTTCACAAGTCACCTGATAAAAAGACTTGAGATTTGTATTTGGGCACCTGATCAAAAGCTCAAAGGGTTGCTAGATCTCCCTTAGAAAAATAGATCTTGTGGTGATGGGAAAGCTGAGCAAAAGCCTGTAGTTGCAGGGCACCTGATCAAAAACCTGTGGTGGTAGGGCACCTGATCAAAAAACTGTAGTGGATTCCTACCAGGCTGGTAGAAGAGTTGATGTACCCAGGTTTATTGGGGAACCACTATAAACTCCATCTGTCGTCTGGTGTGCCTTCACTTTTTGCTTTTGCATTGTGATATTTCTCTTTATACTTATATATATGTTGAAGAAACAAACCTGACTTCTCCTGGAGTTCAGATCTATGTTTGCAGCTTACAACCACTCTTCCCGAATTCCTCCCTAGACTAGAGTCTCAAAGACTAGAAATAGACCGTGGGCTTCAGCTCGAAGGTCCCACCTCTTACTCGAAAGACCTAAAGATTCTTCCCCTCCCTATCTAGTGCTGAGCTAGGTCCCTTAGTGGAAGAAGAAGAAGAGGTCAAAACCATCATCCAAGCACCTTACTGGTCTATTTATAGGCCTCTGAGTTTGATCTGCAAATAACTAAACTGAACTGTCCTGAAATTACCAAAATACCCTGGGTTGGGTATGCCAACATCCAAACTCCGCTGTCCTGAAGGGCTATATGCAGACCACCAAGGGAAAAATTGTAAAATAACTTGGTGTTAAAAGGTAAAAACCATCCTCCCATTGGACTGGCACTCGACCAACCGTCGAACAAGCGCTAGGCCTATCGCCGAACCGGCGCTCGGCGAGAGAAACATGTCGCGCGCGAGAGCTCCTCCATCTCCTTCCTCATCCTGCCCACGAGTAACCCGTCTCGCCGATTCCTTCTTACCCTGTGAGTGTCTCTCTCCTCATGAGTGGCCCTATCTCTTGATCCCTCTCGCCTAGCTAATTGGCTCTCGCCTCACGAGTGGCCTTCTTCTCGGGCCCCTCTCGCCTAGCAAGTGGCCCTCTCAATAGGTCCGTCTCGCCTTCTCGGCTCTTTTCCTAGAGCCTTCTGCTCCCGTGAGCCCGAAGTTGTTCATAATTGCCGCTCTTTTCGAGGTTTCCCTAAGCTCGAAAAGAAAGTCCAACCGAGGCTCGCGTCATTAAAGTGAATTTATGAGAGAATCTTTTGTGGGGACCTCTACCGGAGCCTAAAAAAAGGTACCTACGCTGTGTAGAGTGTTCCCTGCTCTCTACCCTCTTCCTTCCCACGTTCCGTCGCAGTCATGTCTCAAAGCCAGAGTTTCCACGAATGCCTCGCGATGGTGCTCAAATGAAATAAGGCCTATAGGGCCGCCCTGGTCCTAGCTTTGGTTCACACCTCTAACCCCGAGCATTGCCATCTTTCCTGAAGAAAGTAAAGACTGTCGGCCCCTCCTTCTCGGCCGAGGAGCCAAATCCTTCCTCTTTGGAAATCCATACCCCCTCCTCCCGCATCTCCGAGAGAGAGAGGTGACTTTCTTCCATTTGCCCCTATGTTATTTTTTCTTTACTTATCTTATTTACACGCCTCAAGCTTCATCAGGGAGATCTCGCACCTCCTCACTAACTGATAAAGCTGGTTTATAATACCGTCATCCACCACCAAGACTCTGACTTGCCTCAGCCATCTACCCCTCTGAGTATGAAGAATGATGATCCTTCCCAGATCGCCGGGACTTCTTGCAATCTAGGTGAGTTAACTAGACCTTTCCTCTCGCTCCTCTGTCTCGCTCGTCCCTTCCACGCCTTCCTGCAAGAACCCCTCTTACTATGCCCCTTGGCTCCTTCCATAGGCACCCAGATTGACTCGCTCGTAGAGGAATTTCATAGGCATCTCGTCGTCTCGCCTCCTCCTCAGCTGGACGAGATTGAAGACTACCTGGGAGACCCCATGGTCCAAGTGGAGATGAAGCGTATGACTATCGAGATGTTTCGGAAGCACATGCACAATATTCGCGAGATGGAACAAGACAAGCAAGCAGCCGACAAGCGAATGACTTGCTGGAAATTGAATGTGCTTGCTTGTCCTCAGAGATCGACGCTGACATCGAGATAGATGAGACCGACCCTCAGGAAATCTTAAACGAGGTCGACCAGCAACTTCGTCTCTCACTCTGTGGTGTCTACGTTGATCGCGCTTTTCACATCCCCAGCCAGCCTCCCCTGTGCGGGGTCTCGCGGTGGGAGCTGGAAATTGCACAAACAATAAAGACCCTCCGCCTCGTCTCACCTGTGTAGATAGTCTCACCCTTTTTCTTCCATTCATAATTCTATAATATATTTTATGTTATCTTCTCGCCTATACTTTAGGCCCTTCGAACATGATGCCCGACTTGTACGGAATGGGACATTTCATAATTGTTGCATATCCAGCTAATTTCGCTGCTGAATAATTTCCATATGGATAGGCTCAATTGATTTCTTCTTTCTTTTTATTTATACAATATTTTGTTCTTATTTTTTGTTGTCTTGCTGAGAAAGCCCATGCCGGGACACGTGATTCGAGGCCAAGAGAGAGAACGTGAAACACCGACCGACTCTCCAACTCCCTCCATATGTGTTTCCCGCCTATTTTATCTGCTTCTTAAATCCGCTATAAATCTTATCAGCTCTTTTTCTTCTTGCTCTTTTTCTTCCACCATCTCGCCTCTTGCTCTCGTCTTCTCTTCTTCCCGCTACTTTCTGTGACTGTCTCGTCTTCTCTTCTTCCCGCTACTTTCTGCGACTGCCTCTCCTTTCCTTCTCACAACTTCCCTTGACCGTCTCTCTTTAAATGTTAAAGAAGAAGGTTGAAGAGGTCGAGTGGCACAGCCGGTGCGGGAGACGATTCGCTGACTACGACTCCCCCCCTCCCCCCCCCCCCCCCCCCGACAGAATCTCTGAAGAGGTATACAACCTCTTCACCCACGAGTTTTTGATGGAGGTATTTGACTCGAGGCCCCCAAAGGTTGGCGAGGCGATCAATACCTTCTACCCTAGAGAACTCGCCTTCCCAGTCTCGCACTTTGAGGCGGGGCTGAGACTGCCCCTATTGCCGGAGATTAAAAAGGTCTTGAAGTACTTCGGCGCAGTACCAACGCAGCTAAACACGAATGCCATCTCAGTTTTAGTTTCTTTCACAACCTACATGCGTCGTGAGCGCATCGAGTTTAGCTTGATAATCTTCCACAAGCTATTCATATACCACGCCAACCATGATGACATCTCCTACTTCATCGGGCAAGGCCTCAAGGTATGCAAGACGGCCAATAAGAATCATTACTGGCTCACCCAATTTGTCTTCATCCATGGAGACATTGGGGGGGGGGGGGGGGCGTCCCGCTCGCGCCCGTGTCGCCTGTCGAGGTTTCTATATGTCCCCAAAGGTTGGCGGCACGGATAAGCTCCTCTACGACTTCTTCATCGGCAAGAATTTCGAAGTTCAATTCCTGAGGCGGGGCCTCGACTCCCTCCCTCTTGTTCTCCCTTGCGAAGGTATGCTCGCATCCCTTTGGTCTCACATTTATTATTTTATCTAACCATCTTATCGCCCAGTTGTTTATTTAGGAGAGGTGAGCGTCCCCGTCCACCACCCTTATAAGAACAACGCTAAGCCGTCAAAGTGTCTCGCTCTCGCCAGCATTGCGGTCGTGGCGGAGAAAGAGTCCTTTGCCCCTTCCCTCAAAAAGAGTGTTGGGTATTGTATCCACAATTACCTGGATTTGAGGAAGCCTCCTGTCAAACTAAGATGAAGTCACATTGTATTTGATCACTTGTCTTCAAGTTGTGCTTGCAGTTATTCCACGCTAAGTACACACCAATGTAAGGGTGCAGTGGGTCAATATACACGGGTCTGCGCAACGTAATCCATCATTGAGCAGATCAGTGTGTTGGCTTACGTGTACTCTCTCTATTGGAGTGTACTTATTTTCAAGTACAGGGCTGAGACAGATCAAGAGGAGACAAGGAGCAAGGATGGGTCAAAGCAACTCACGTGAAGAAAGACGAGAAATCGTCTAAGTTAGATTCGACGAGAATCACTAAGTGATTCTCGCCGATTCGACGAGAATCACTAGTGACTCTCGCCAAATCGTCGAGAATCACTCGTCGATTCCCGCCGACTGCTGCCGGCCATCTTAACGCCGCCTTGAATTCTACTAAGGCAGAATCGTCGAGAATCACGAAGTGATTATCGCCGATTCGTCGAGAATGACTCTGCATTCTCGACTATTCGGCGAGAATCAATTGTGATTCTTGCCGTTTCTCTCCGACTTGCTATTTCAATGAAGCTAGAATTCTGCCAAGTGGAATTCGGCGAGAATCGTAGGTTGTTCTCGCCGATTCGTCGAGAATCACCTTCAATTCTCGCCGAATTTGACTTGGGCAAATTTCTGCTATTCTCTGGACCGGTCCAAGTTAACATGCGCGGTTTGGAGCCGGTCTTAGGGCTTCTTTTTGGTGGGGCCCACAACTGTCATTTTGGATGACCTAATGTATAAATACATCGGTATGTTGAACAGTAAAAAGCACGAACAGAGAAGAAGAAAGGCCGAGCCGCCGACGTGACCTAGATCGCGAGGCTTGTTCCGTCGCCGTCGCCGCTCGTGTTAGTTGGTCGCCGCCGCAGATCGGGGTTACTTCCTGATCTCCCGGCGACAGAAGCTCTTTCACGAAACGCGTCTCACGAGTCCTTCTTGAGAACCTTTGTCTCTTTATTTGTAGATCGGGAATACCTTCCCTATCTGAATCGATTGAGACGATTAATCCAAGAAAGACCGTTGGTAGACCTTGCCGGCTTAGATACGATGTTTGGATCTACATAGCGTCGCCGCCTCATTCTTTGCCGCCGATCTAGAGAAGATCCTTTCCAAGTTAGATATAAGGTCGTGGACTCTTCATCGTCTTCAAGAACACGTCATTGAACGAAGAGGGACACCTTATTCTCCATAAGTAGTTTGTATTTCTTATACACTCCATTTTCAATTTTGTTATAAAGGAACGTTGTTTCCTAGTTGTAAGGGTTGGGAGCAACCCGTGGTGTAGGAGTGGTGACTCCTTCGTTTGGAAGGGTTCCTTCCGTTAGTGTGAGGATTGGATTTCAATCCTGTTGCTGAAGTGACCGAGTCGTCCCTGGTTGGGAGATAGGTCGAAGGGGGAGAGTGGACGTACCCAAATCGGGGAACAACTATAATTTGCCTGTGTCTTTCAGTGCTGTGTTGTTGGTTTTAATTCCGCAAAAATGCTGCAAAACACCTATTCCCCCCCCCCCATAGGTGAAGGTAGTTGGAACTAGGTGGAATTTCAAGTGGTATTAGAGGGAGCTTCCTCATCAAAAAGGTTCACACTTTGAGTAGAATCCTTCCACCAGTGTCAACAAGAATGGAGCTGGATTATGATATCTCTCCGTTAAGACTCCCCACGTGCACAAACGAGTATTATCCCATCTGGAAGAGGAGAGTGTCTTTTCACTTGGAGGCTATCGATCCTCGGGCATAACTCATCTTGGAAGAGGGTCCATTCATTCCCATGAAGACCTCCAGCTCTGGAAATGATATCCAAATCCCCAAGTGCATTACTGAGATGTCTGAGACTGAAATCTCATTGTACAATCTGTATAAGGTGATTCGTAAGATCATCATTGATGTCTGGTTTGGACCTTCTTGATCTAGACTAGAAAAATGTAGGACGGCCAAGGCAATGTGGCAAACCATCTCAGACCTCATGGAGGGATCAGAGAAAGCAGGGACCAGTTGTCAACAAGAGGACGAAGCCAATGTGGGGGTCCTCGTCTCTAAAGAAGAAGGTAATGACCATTCTGTCAGTATCAGGGCTTCGGTGTCCTTGTCGGAGACTGAAGAAGAAATTGAGGAAAGCAGTTCTGATGAAGCTTACTCAACGGTCTTTGCCGATCTTAACAGTAACTATGAAGAGCTGAATCAGGAGCAGGTAACTTCCTCTTCTTGCCCCTCTTCCCTTGATGTTCCTGAAGATAGGAATAGTTCTGATGGCTGTGTATCTAATGATGCACGGGATATGTTGAATTTCAATCAAAAGATTGAAAATCCTGATTCCCTGCTGAGTTCCCTTCAGAAAAGCAACCTACTTATTGAGGAGGAAGCTCAGGAGATTGCTCGACTGAAGACCTTGATGGATCTCCAATTGGAATCCATCAAGGTAAAGGACTCAAAAATCTCTGATCTAGAGAGTCGTCTAGATAATGAGAAGAGAATAGTGTCTAACTTTTCCAAGGTAGATGCTATCAAGAGAAAAAGAGAAAATGGGTGGATCTCCCGAATTATTAATTCATGGAGAAATGCGAAAACTGTGTTCAGACCTCCCACCCCAAGTAGGAAGGGCACTCATCATGCCTTCAGGTATGACCACAAGAACAACCGTGGTCACTGCAAGGATGACCAGCCCTCATGTGGAAACACCCACAGTGCAAGGGCTGTCATGGACACCAATAAGAGAATACCTAAGGCTCATCCTGAACCATTTGTATTCTCGGCCACTGCCCCAACTCGTCATGAATCTGTCGGAACCAGCTCTCACGGCAGCACTGACCACCCTAGGACACAGGAAAGGGGGGTCTGGAAAAATGTGGTAAGCTCCCGTGGGGCCTTTGGGAGCGTGCTGACTGAAAGGAAGGCACCACCTCCCAGGCCTCATGACTCGCACCACATGCATTCTTTCCTCCCTCCCATGTGTCAAGGTGGAAAAGGCAAAGTTGTGAGCAGAACCGGCTCTATCCCATTTAGACCTGAGATCATGACTACCTCAGTCAGTAGGTCAGGTCTGAAAAGGCGATACAACATTCACGAGTGGTTGTGCTATGGCAAGGTGGGTCACGTTTCCATAGATTGTTGGCACAACCCCTCTGTGTCAAGGGCAGGGGCATATCCACCTCCTCTGGGCAGAGTTAGCCTTCCTGACAGGATTCCTTTGGGAAGGCATTCAAGTTTTTATGCTGACAAGAACCTAGGACCCAATACATATTGGGCTCCTAAGGTAAGGTAATTCTCTTTTGCAGGGTAGTCATGGTTCCCGTAAACTTGATGGGAACCAGAAAGGAGATGTTCCAAGAATGACTTGGAACAAGTATCTGGAATAGGAGCAGTGCCATCGACACAGGCATACCCAAATTGACCACCTGGTGTGCCTTAAACAGAAGATTTTAATGATAAATCTTATAATCCCAGGTACTTGCATTCAGTCTCAATATTTGAGTAATATTGTATCGATATTTACATATATATATGTATATTTACATATCCACACAAATTTGTGAATTCCTTCTCTCGAAAGTAAATGGTTATGTGTATATATATACACATATATGCTTGTACACCTAAGGAAAGATTAAAATTGTAAAATGACCTTTTGATACAATATTAAAGAATTCTTGGAAGATACACACTTATACATTTGAAAATGAACCTCAACAGGCATAAGTCAGCCCACTGAAAATTAAGAAGGTACGTCAATGGGTGTTACAAAAGATTACAACTTATATCAGAATATTGTGTTCATCTCGATCGAGCAATAAGTTAATAAATTTGCCTGCCTCGGTTATTGTCTGGGGTGCACCTGAATTAATTTGCATCCTTACAAAATCATTGTACTAGGGTATAACATAGTCCTTATGCCTCATAACGTTGTGTGAAAAATTCCGTCTATACTCTCGGTAAAAAATAGTTAGGAAAATCTGTCGGAATCACGTCGAACCCGCCCTGTTCGCTACTGTATATATAGATTGAGTAAACCCGCCGATTTCTCCCAATGCCTTAATCCCGTCGATTCGCCTTCCTATTACACTAACATTCCGCCGATTCGCTGGTTCGTGTTCTTCCCATCGATTCGCCTGGTCAGTGGATTCCCTCTGATCGCCCGAACCCAACGGAATCGCACAATCCCGACACCATCTTATAGATCACAGCTGCGACCGCCAAGGATCTCCTCTGTGCCTCCGACGACTAAGAACAAAAGACGGAAGGGCTTCCACTCGACATTAAGGTATCTGTCTATTCCCGTTCTTCCTCCTTTTTAGTGGCTTGTCTAATGTTTAGCCTCCTACTAGGATCGCTGATAAGATATTGACTTGGGTATTTCCTCCCTAGGTCTATAATGGCTCCAAAAACCACCGCCAGCCTGGTCACTGGATGTGAACTAGTTCGAACCGGTTTTTCACATGCCTCAGATGCGTTAAGGAACATCATCCTCATGCTTGAAAAGGCTGGACTCACCTATATACTGGAGCACCCCTGCAAGATATTAGATAAGGAGGTGATGGAGTTCTTTTCAACCGCCAAACTTCGGGATGAAGACACTGTCATCAATTGTAAGATTGCCGGTGCTAGGATCAAGATGCCTGCAAGGAAACTGACTCGATACTTGTAGCTTTCCAGCTCTGAGGAATCAAATCAATCAAAAGGAAGGAGATGAACGAGGAAGGCAAGCTTTTGTATGACATCGTTGGGAAAGTCCTGATATGTAAACCAGGCTCCCACGATCATATCTCAGTGGAGATGTTTAAGATCTTAATGGTCATCGCCTATAGAAAGCGATTCAACTGGGGGGCCATGCTGTTTGAGAAAATAAAGGACACTCTGAGAACCCTTAGCTTTGGACGGATCATTAGTCTTTATCTGAACCAACTGGATGGCGATAAGTTTTATGTGAGCAAAGGAGTTCCCATCCACTATCCGAAGAAGATGGACTCCAGTGTATTTGATAGATGGGAGAGACGGATAGGGCAAGCTGCCGTGGGATAAGAACGAGATGAATCTCCGGCTATGTCACATAGGGATGAGGACAATAGAACCCTAGCAGATTCCGTGGCTGTCCCCGGTGAGGTTCCTGATGTACTGATTGCAGGAACTGAGGGGGAGTCTCTATCCGCTCCTGTTGATGTCAGATCTGACATCTCTCAGATAGCTCGGGATGCAGTTGATAACCTGCAAGAAGAAAGTGAGGATGAGGTGGAAAATGAGGCGGCCATGAATGATAATGATCTGGGAGATGGAGGTGATGTCGAGGAGAATGTCGAGAAAAATTTAGACAATGCCTCAGTTGAGATTGAGAATATGGATGATGAGGAGGAAAGAAGGAATCGAGAGGATGGAAGTATTGGATCCTCGGGATGATGCTGAAGATCAAGCTCCTGAGGAGTCTGGTGCACGAATGGAGGGGGAGTCCTCCCAGCAACTATCAGTAAGCATTCCTGAAAAACCAACCGAGGCTGCCCAAATTCCTCCTGTGGAAACAGTACTTGTGTCCAGCTCACCAAGTGCATCTGTTGAAGAGCCAGATCAAGGCTTGCCTGAAGATCATCCACTGCAAGCCAATCTGACAAATCATACTGTCAATATAGTTCAAGGAATTCTGAATGAGCTAAAGGGCTCGTTTGAGAAAACACAAGCCAAAGTGCTCAAAAGGGTTAATGAATCTGAGGATCTAATGTTAAAGAACATTGTGGAAGTCAACCACAAGTTGGACGTTATAGAAAAGAAATTCGAGGCAAAGTATACTGAAGCTGGCACAGCTGTCTCTCTGTTGATGTAAGGTCTTAAGACGAACACGAATGATCTGGCTGTCGTTAATCAGAACGCACATGTTGTGGCAGACAACATTCAAAAATTTGATGCCACCATGGTGACCCTAAACGCCAATCAAAAGACACTGCTCGCTGAATTTACAAAAACTGTGAAACACATCAATGAGTCCCTGCACGCTTACGCAAACTCAACGGCAGTGGAAGCCAAAAAGGGGGAGGAGGAGTACAAAGCTAAGATGGCTGGGCTTCAACAGATAATTATCGAAAATTTCGATCAGTCTAATAGGTATGCTCTCAAACTCTAACAAAATCATAATTGACACCTTCAATCAATCTAATAGATAATAATTGACAAATTCGATCAATCGAATAGGTATGTGTTTGAAATGACCCATTGGTTAGTACAACAAGCCTCGAGCATACACGTTCCAGTTGCTCCTCCGGAGCAAGAGGAGTACACTGCTGCTGCTGCTGAAGAAGAGGCAAGTATTGAAGAAGTTATACTGAGTGAGGCTGAAGCCAAGAAGGCTGCTAAGGCTGCTGCAAGAGCAGAACGCAGTGGCTGGTTTGATCAAGAAGCTCTAGCAAAAGCTAAAGGCAAAAGAAAAAATAAAGAAGGAACCTTAAAGGAAACACCAACTGAAAAGATAATCAGACTGAAGGAGGATGAGGTGCGAAATAAAAGGTGGAGCCCAGTATCAAGAAGCATAATTTTGGACACATTTGCATTGCAACAAAGGGGGGAGATAAAAAGGAACGAAGTCTATAGTCAGTACGAGTGGGAGCTGCACAAGACCTTTGAAGCCAAAAGAAACATCTTCTTCAGGTCCAAGACTGTGGCAAAAAAAGCTCCCCCTCCCAGATATTATCCTAAGCCAAAGGAATACTTTGAACGTCAAAGCAGCAAGCACTTGGCACAGCAGCTAAAAGATGAAATAGCTAAGGATAAAGAGATCTAGGAATTTAGCTAATGTACTCCTTATGTTTTTATTATTTTCATTATGTATACATATGAAAAATTATCGTGGATATCTATATATATATATATGTAAGTTGATGATTGTCTCTCATATTGCTCTGTTTGCTTTTATTGTTCCTCTCTTGTTTTAATGCATGTATTATCTTGATTAGTGAAATTCATCTTAGATAGTAGGATTTTTGCTTCTTCAAATAGGGGGAGATTGTTGGGTATTGTATCCACAATTACCTGGATTTGAGGAAGCCTCCTATCAAGCTAAGATAAAGTCACATTGTATTTGATCACTTGTCTTCAAGTTGTGCTTGCAGTTATTCCACGCTAAGTACACACCAATGTGAGGGTGCAGTGGGTCAATATACACGGGTCTACGCAACGTAATCCCTCGTTGAGCAGATCAGTGTGTTGGCTTACGTGTACTCTCTCTATTGGAGTGTACTTATTTTCAAGTACAGGGCTGAGACAGATCAAGAGGAGACAAGGAGCAAGGATGGGTCAAAGCAACTCACGGGAAGAAAGACGAGAAATCGTCTAAGTTAGATTCGACGAGAATCACTAAGTGATTCTCGCCGATTCGACGAGAATTACTAGTGAATCTCGCCGAATCGTCGAGAATCACATGTCGATTCCCGCCGACCGCTGCCGGCCGTCTCAACGCCGCCCTAAATTCTGCTAAGGCAGAATCGTCGAGAATCATGAAGTGATTCTCGCCGATTCGTCGAGAATGACTCTACATTCTCGACGATTCGGCGAGAATCAATTGTGATTCTCGCTGATTCTCTCCGGCTTGCTATTTCAATGAAGCTAGAATTTTGCCAAGTGGAATTCGGCGAGAATCGTAGGTGATTCTCGCTGATTCTTCGAGAATCACCTTCGATTCTCGCCGAATTTGACTTGGGCAAATTTCTGCTATTCTCTGGACCGGTCCAAGTTAACAAGCGCGGTTTGGAGCCGGTCTTAGGGCTTCTTTTTGGTGGGGCCCACAACGGTCATTTTGGATAACCTAAAGTATAAATACATCGATATGTTTAACAGTAAAAAGCACGAACAGAGAAGAAGAAAAGCCGAGCCGCCGACGTGACCTAGAACGCGAGGCTTGTTCTATCGCCGTCGCCGCTCGTGTTAGTTGGTCGCCGCCGCTGATCGGGGTTACTTCCTGATCTCCCGGCGACAGAAGCTCTGTCAGGCAACGCGTCTTACGAGTCCTTCTTGAGAACCTTTGTCTCTTTATTTGTAGATCGGGAATACCTTCCCTATCCTAATCGATTGAGATGATTGATCCAAGAAAGACCATTGGTAGACCTTGTCGGCTTAGCTACGAAGTTTGGATCTACATAGCATCGCCGCCTCATTCTTTGCCGCCGATCTAAAGAAGATCCTTTCCAAGTGAGATCTAAAGTCGTGGACTCTTCGTCGTCTTCAAGAACACGTCATTGAATGAAGAGGGGCACATTATTCTCCATAAGTAGTTTGTATTTCTTATACACTCCATTTTCAATTTTGTTGTAAAGGAACGTTGGTTCCTAGTTGTAAGGGTTAGGTGCAACCCGTGGTGTAGGAGTGGTGACTCCTTCGTTTTGAAGGGTTCCTTCCGTTAGTGTGAGGATTGGATTTCAATCCTGTTGCTGAAGTGACCGAGTCGTCCCTGGTTGGGAGATAGGTCGAAGGGGGAGAGTGGACGTACCCAAATCGGGGAACCACTATAATTTGCCTGTGTATTTCTGTGCTGTATTGTTTGGTTTATTTGTGCAGGTACAATTTTAATTCCGCAAAAACGCTGCAAAACACCTATTCCCCCCCCCCATAGGTGAAGGTAGTTGGCACTAGGTGGACATTCAAAGAGGCCCGCCAAAGATGCCGCTCCCACTTGCTCCAGACCAATGAAAAAGATGAAGAAGGTTGTGTCCTTCCCAAAAGGGAAAAAGGAGAAGGCCCCTAAAGAGAAGAAGGAGATGTCGGGGTCCCTGAGCCCCATCTCCGTAGGAGAATCTCAGTCCCCTCGATCGCCTCCCCGATAGGTCGTCTCGCCAACCCACGAGACGACACTACTCGACCAGCATACCAGCACCTCGATTCAACAAACCATATCTCCATCTCGAGAGGCAGCTTCCTCCAATCACTCAACCCCCTCTTGTCATCAAAATTTTAACATGGGCCCCTTAGTCCAAGATATTGTTAACGACCCAGTTCTACTGTAGGAGAAGGAAGCAAACCGGGTATCGATCTCCACCCTCCTTCTCTCATGGAAGGATAAGGACCAACCCACTAGCCACGCCTTCTCCTTGGGCTGCGACCTTTATGGGGTTCCAGGGTCATATTCCGTCGAAAAGGAAACCTCGCGAGATCTTGTACTGAAGACCACTCATGCCCTGCTGCGCGCCTTGGAGCTTTCGCACCGCATAGTTTTTAATAATTGGAAATGGAAGGACTCTAAGGCAGGCCTGGAGGCGGAGTGCAAGAAGGAAGGGGTTATCGAAAATATGATGTCTGTTGCTGAAACCCTACTCTGAAAGGCACAGAGTGGGATTGTATGCCTTATCTTACCCTCTATCAATTTCTCTCGCGTGTGGTTCTTACTAACTAATAAGAATCCTGCAGGATGACAAGACGGCGGAGCGAATGTACTCACGCATAGCGGCCCTAGAGGAGGAGGTCAAAGATTTGAAGGCTCAGAATACCTATCTTTGGGACAGTTCTTCATCATCCTCTCGCCAAACACTCCTCTAGGCTCCTCCTCCTAATTATTCCTATGAAGAGGTCGAAGAGCTCTGTCGAGACGCCAATATTAAGATGACTGAGCTCGTTCTAAAAATGATGAAGGAGCTGGGGGTCGTCAAAGAAGACTCTGAGATAGTGACCGCTCGCGATCTCGTACCAGAACTCTATGGCGAGGAGGAAGAGGACTCATCTTCCAGCGAGGAAGAGTGAAGAAACGCCGACGTGATTTAGGGATCTTTCTCCACCTTTTTGCTTCTCTAGAATGTAGGGCACTTTTTTGTAATCAGACTTAAGCAATATTCTTTCATAAGAGAGCACGCATCTCTTTCTTGTAATGAACCATTATATGATAAGTGTAAAAACTTTCTTTCCTTGTCTGCTTTCCCTTTCTTTTTATTTTACTTTGCTTTATTTTATTTATTGCGAGACGACCCCCTAATTTGCTCATGCTTGGGATATGGGGCTACGTCTCTCCACCTTGCTTTTCTTTCCTTTTTACTTGGCTTTATGTTATTTATTGCGAGACGACCCTCTGATTTTCTCGCGCTTGCGAGATGGGGCTACTCCTCGTCTTTCCGCCTCGCTTGAGAGTTGATTTTCTTCAGAGTGCGAGTCGTTACTTCCCCCACCGCATTTGTGCACGAGACCAACTAATTTCCCTCTCTCGTCTTGCCTCAAGATAACTCCGGCGCGAGTGGCCCCTAGGGATTAACCTGCTCCCTGATTATGCAGGGCCTTTCCTCTCCCATGAGTGCCCACACTCCATAGGCGAGACCTTCATCCGAGTAGCCAACTGGGAATGCCTGTACCTGCACTGCTCCAAATCTTTCCTCCCACATTATATTTTTATGAACTTTCCTCATTTGTTTACTAGTAGGGATGTTTCTTTAAGAGATCTCACTACTTACTCTTCCACCTTGCTTGCCCACAATCCTGCTAGCTTGGTGAGCCTGGTCAGTGTGTCTTCTCAGGGCCATACAATTCAACCTGCCACCGAGTGACCCTAAAGTCCTGCCAGCTTGATGAGAGCCTGGTCAGCGGGTCTTCTCGGGGCCTTGCCATTCAACCTTCCACCGAGTTAGCCTACAGTCCTGTTAGCTTGATGAGGTCCTGGTCAGCGGGCCTTCTCGAGGACCTGTCATTCAACCATACACCGAGTGAGCCTACAGTCCTGCCAGCTTGATGTGAGCCTGGTCAACGGGTCATCTTTGGGCCTTTCCATTCAACCTGCCACCGAGTGAGCCTATAGTACTGCCAGCTTGATAAGAGCCTAGTCAGCGAGTCTTCTCGGGGTCGTGCCATTAAACCTGCCACCAAGAGAGCCAACAGTCTTGTCAGCTTAATGAGAGCCTGGTCAGCGGGTCTTCTTGTAACATTCCATGTTACTTCTAGGCCCCTTAACTTAGATTGGGTTTTGCATAGGGTGGGTGTTAGGGAAATTAGCTAGGTTTGACCAACAAGTGGGGTCAGCCCACTCATCATGTTGACCAAGTCAACCCAAAAAGTCAACCACGTCAACATTTTGACCTAAAGAAGGAAAATAGTGGCCAAGCCATTTCCCTTGGGCCAAGCTCACCAAATGAGGCCCATTAGCAGCCCAAGGCACCAATGACAGCCCCTACCCCTCTGGTTGTGGAGAGAGAGTACATGTATGGGGGTTATTTTTGAATTTTTGGTGGAAAGGAGAGAGAGAAAGGAGGAAAAGAAGGGATAAAGGCCATGTGGCCCTCCCTCCATCTGCCCAAAGCCTGCTAGCAGACTTTCTAGAGGAATTACAAAGAATTAGGAGGTATGGATGGCCACATGGCAGCCATGGTGAAACATCCAAGGTGAGCCCGAGCTCACCTTGTAGTTAACGCCTTGCACAGCCTACCCCAGCTCAAAAAAACCCCACCATTAGCTTCAGAAGGAGGAAACGACTAGAGTTCGATAGCTGGAGCAAGGAATTTGGTAGAGAAACAAGCTTTCGGGAAGGAGATCTCCGGAGCACCTCTACCATGACAAACCGCCGCCCAACTCGCCTCCAAGCCTCTATTCCGGTTTGTTTCGCCGCCCCTCTCTCTATACTAGCCGTCTACATCATTTAGGGGAGATATCGGGCTCAATTGAGCCCAATGCCATGAGAGCAGGGTGTGAAATTCCTAGCTTTTACTTATTTCTCGGGTTCGCCGGAAGAGCCAACTCCGGCGGCCTGACCGCCGGGAAACGTAAGCCCCCACCTACGTGAAGGTGGTGGCGACATCTGTCGGCGGTGGTGGTGGCTCAGCAGGCCGGAAACTGCCAGCAAAGATGGCCCAGGAAGAATGGATCTGGGCCGTTGATTGCTTGGGGAAGACGACCAGATGCTGTCTAGGCTGCTTTAAGATTCGTTCATTATTATATATAAATGATATAATATAAATGTTATAAATATTTGATATTGTCACACTTATACAGTAGTCTTGTATGTTAAATTTAGGGCTCTTAAAACAATCTCCTGGAATTATGATCAACATAGAAAATGTAGCCAGTAGTGTTAACTTTAATTTTCCATCCTTAACTTGAGTTTTGGTCCAGTGGTCTGACCTGTAGGGCCATTTTGCTAGGGCTGGTCCTATGTTAGGGCAGAAAGTAAAAATTAAGCCCATGCCAAATAAGAAGTTCACATGTCCCAAAATTTTGGTAATGTGCTTGAATCCGGCATATCTAGACCCTGCCAAAAATTGGGAATTTTTAGGACAAAGTTTTTTATAGTATTTGTCATAATACTTAAAATTAAATAAATGAAATAATTTGAGTAATATGCCTCTAAATGGCCCCAAATCTTGGTGGCAGGTCCTTGAGGACATAATATGTGCATGATAAAAATTTTAGCACAATTGGTCCACTGCATGTTCGGTTAATCCACTTGCATGTGTTGGCTATGTATAGCCTTGGGGTGCAAATAGCAATAAATGATATGTTGTACATTCAGCCTAATTGAGGCATCCAAAAATCATGGAATGGATTCCAGAGGTCCATTAGGGTAAAGTTCACCCCTCAGATTAATTATGGGATTTTTGCGAACAAAAATCCCATTATTTGGAATTTTTAAAAAAATAGCCTTTTGAAAAATAAATTGGAAAAATAGGATTTGATCAAGTAAAAAAATCCCCAAATTCTATCAAGTTAAAATGGAGGTTATAATTGACTTATGAAAATTTTATCCTTCGGTTTGAGAACCTTTGGAGTAAAATGCATTGAAATTACCATTTTACCCTTATTGCAATTTTTCATGAATTTATATAAACACATATCAGAAAACTTTGGAATTATTTTCTAGCATTGTATATTTGTATGATTAGCCTTGTGTATTTATCTCAAAATTTTTGGATGTACTGATAATTTTTAAATTAGAATAATGGCATTTTGGTAAATACTTAAGAATGGAATTTGATAGGCCATTAAACTATAGAAGTTAATGAAACTCTATCATTAGTCTTAAATTAATGATATATATGCTCAGTAATTTTCCTGAAATTTTGTCTTATGTAATCCATATACTTCATTTGGAAAATGGTAATTATATAGATTTTGTATTAATTAAGGAATAAATTTAAATAATCAAAGGAAAATTATGAAACTCTATATACAGCAACATTTTATCAATATACAACCCAAGAAAAATTCCTTAGGTCAGTGGATTATAAATTGTACTACTTCATGTGTAAAGTGACCTAGGGAAATAATTTAAATGATTTAATTAGAAGCTTTAATGACCTAGGAAAGTTATGAAAATCAACATGCTCATTTCATTAGTCCATACCACCCAAAGATAAATAATTAGGGGTTGGTGGCCCAAGGAATTGGATGTTCGACTTCGGGGTGGTATTAGATCATGGGCTGCGCATAGTAAAATAGGTTATACCATAAGGCCCACCAGGGGATAGATCGACAATTGAGCTAGAGATTACGATTGGAAGTATAAACCTGGTGGGTAGTGTTGTCTTAGTGACGAGAGTAAAGTGCAAGTCATTGGGTAACAATTGGAGTGGAGGTCGGCGGAGGACCGTTGCCCGCCCCGAAAACAACTTAAGTCATTAGGATCGCCCAAGAGTAATAAGGAGAGTTGAGTGTGGATCATGGGTAGACATCAACTAAAAGTAATTATCCTTGCGAAACGGAACTTTGGATTTTTAATTCCATCTTCGTTCCTAGTGCCTTCGAGACCCCTTCATTGGGCATACCTTGGGCAGTCCTGGGATTAACCCTAAACTACTAAGTTTAATAATCAGTAGAAAAGAGTAGTATACAAAGCTAAGGGAAATGGTACACATGCTCACCCGTGATGGGTTGGAGGGAACTGAACTTGATTTGTATTCTCACCCGTGATGGGTTGGAGAGATTCAAGATAGGTTAGTCCTGCGAGCTGGAGGCTCGGGAGATTTATGACAGGACAGGTTGGTCCTGCGAGCCGGGGGCTCGGGTTAAATCATTGCATGTGGGTAAACAAATTGTGGTGGGTCATGCGGTACTGGCCAATCGTCACACCGATGGCAGTACGGTGACTCGAGTGAGGTGTACGGGTGGAAGGGCCAGTATGTTGTTTATTACTGCGGTCAGGCATACGATTCCCAAAGACGTATACCCGACCTAAAAGTCTAGAAGGCAGCTAGCAATTAGTACGCAGAGACTCTAGAGTGCAATTGGTACGTATATAGAGGCGTATAAGAGAGGTCTAGGCCTGGTAGTGTGTATACCCACATAGAAAGCGGAGAAGCACGACCCGCTGCTGCCATAGCCACAACGGTGGTACCTGAGATTGATGCAAGCTTTTGAAAAGTGGGAACTAAAGGTCTGGGATCTCAGAGTTGTGTGCGTGTGTTGCACTTGCATGTTGCATAACCATAGCATAATCATTCATACTCATTAGGTCATACACTACATGGATCCTTATCATATAAACTAGTATGGGCTCTTTTATATGATAAGTTAATTTGGAAACTCTAACTTATAAGTTTGTATGGGCATTCATATAAGTTAGGGTACTTCTATGATTTTAGAATAGTGGTAGTATAGTTTTCTTACTATTCATACTTCAGCTGCTGTACTTACTTCTTACTATTCTTTTCTACTGCACTTACTTCATATATAAAACTGCTAGAATAGAATCATTTATACTCTTTACATACTGCTAGCTAGTGCCACTATCGCCTATTTTTATATTGATACCCCTTGTTGTCCTCCTCTTCGTCCTCCCGTACGGTATTTAAGTATTGCGGGGCGAGGTGAGGAGGAAACGACTTAGTCTTTTTGACTAATGGTCGGTGACCATATCATTTTAGGAGATCGATGAGATGGAGCACCAGCACGACGAGGTGGCAGGACCTGAGGAGCATATACCGTTACCACTGGCTACTACAACTACTACGCGTCCTCAGGTAGGATGAGACCAGATGATGATATAGATAGCTTTCGCTTATGTTTTGAGAGAGTGAGATATTAAGATATTCATGAATTGGGCATAAGCCCTTACTTCTCTATTATTGTACTCATTGTGGACTATGTTTTTGTACCTTCATTTTATATATGATATGTACTCTGTGGCTGTGGACTATAGTTGTTTCTCTTACTGCTTTACAATACTTCTATTTCTCGATTGGCCAAAAGGTTTATGATCATTCTAGCTGGAAGGATAGGCGTCCTGCGGTGTCAACTAACCCGTGAGTTAGTGTCACTGCAAGATGGCGGTTCTGGGCAAAAGATCCGGGTTAACTCCTCGGAAGGGGGAGATGGATCTTACAAACTGGTATCACTTAAACAAATGATCATATGAGTAAGAAGTCCATAATACTGGAACACCCCACTCGAGCATTAGTTTGCGGACAAACTATGCTGCGGAAGCAATGGTGTGCGCGTGTGCAAAAGTCACATAAAACAGTCCATTAAGCAATGAGTTAGGCCAATTTTTGACGTTTACCTTACCTTTATGCAGCCTCCGCAGAATGTGGTTCCTCCCCCTCCGGCTGCAACTCCTATCATATAGACAATGATGGGACTAACTATGACAGCTAACCTAGATGCCTTTAGAGCCCAGCAAGCCCCGACACAGCTGCCAAACATAGGGTTGAACTGGTTGAATGCCTTTAAGAGTCTGTCTCCGCTAGTGTACCGCGGGACAAGAGATGCTGTGAAGACGGAGGAGTGGCTGGAGACTATTACAGAACTGTTAGTTGGCATCAGCTGCCCAGTCTGACAGGAAGTCCCTCTTGCCACCTCGGTACTGGAGGTTCATGGGAAGAGGTGGTGGAAGTCTGTGCGAGACTCTACATATGTTGATGGGAGCTGATGGATATTTCTTGGGAGGAATTCAGTGATGCGTTCTTCGAGCACTATATATCCTCCACTGATAGAGATGCCTTGGAAGCGAGATTTCTGAACCTCCAGCAGGGGAGCATATCCGTGATCGAATATCAAAGAGAGTTCTCCCACTTGGCTAGATTTGCGGGATTCCATGACTGGGATGACCAGAAGTATGCAAAAAGATTCTACCATGGTATTTGAGACTCCTTAAGGCAACCCTTATTATTCATATCTCATGGCACCACTACACAGATTATTGAGATGGAGAAGAAGTTGGAAGCTGACCAGCTAATGGTGCAAGGCAGAGGAAAGGGACTGCTCGAGGGGTCATCATCCGGAGAAAGTAGCAGGGCATCTCAGAAAGGAAAAGTTATATGATACAGGAGGTGTGGGGGATGTCATCATCCCAAGTTCAGAAAGGAGAAGTGACCTCCTATAGTGCTAGCTCCCCCACCTCTACCGACTCACATCCCGATGAGACTGGAGGATCGTGGCCAGAGACAAATCACATGCCTTGGATGCGACCAAGCTGGGCACATTAGGTCGCAGTGCCCACATCAGATCCACCCACTCCCTCCTCCTCCACCTCCAGTGGCCCCTCCAGCACACCAGGGTCGAGGCCGAGGACGAGGTCGAGGCCAAGGTCATGGACATCATGGCCGAGGACGTTGCCAAGAACAAATGTATGCGTTGGACCTCACGGAGTAGAGGAACCCCAAAGAAGTGATTACAGGTACTTAATTATTACAAAATTTTGAATTTTCAACCTTAATGAGTACCTTGAGAACCTTAGAAATAATCTTTATCTTTGAACTCAAACAAAACCCAGGGTTAGTTATGATCAGCGGCAAGCCCGCCCATACTCTCTTCGACACGGGTGCCTCCCACTCATTCCTATTGGCCACATTTATTGAAGAACTAGAGGGTGTGGAAAGGTTCCCTGGCCTTGAAATGAGGGTGCATCTTCCTAATGGCTGAGAGCTATGGACCACGGATAACTGCAACATGGAGGACGAGATCGGAGGCAAGGCATTCGAGGCTCCGGCAGCGGTCCTGAGATTGCCTGACTTTGATCTGATTTTGGGCATGACCTGGCACTGTTGGAACCATGCCTAGATCGACTGCCCCTCGAAGAGGATCACACTCAGACATGGAGATTCCTACGTTACCATTGAAGGTATCTGTCCTATCCCCCACCTTTCTTTATCTTCTATACATGCTATCAAGGCCTATAAGCAGGGGGAGCAGGTGTACCTCATTTGCTTCGAGATGGCAGTAGTAAAGAGTTCCATAGATGACATCCCGGTGGCTCGGGATTTATCCGATTTGTTCCCAGAGAAATTGCCTGGACTACCACCAGCCCGGGATTTGTACATCAGGATTCGGTTGGTGCCGGGGGCGAGACCAGTGTCCCGGGCACCTTACAGGATGGCTCCCAGGGAGTTGGCAGAGTTCAGGACTCAGCTGCAGGAGCTAGTGGAGTCAGGATTTGTGCGGCCGAGCTCATCTCTATGGGGAGCACCCATTCTGTTTGTGAAGATGAAAGACGGATCATTGCGGTTATGTATAGATTACAGAGAGCTGAACAGGTTGACGGTCTGTAATACCTATCCGCTGCCTCGGATAGATGAGCTATTCGATCAGCTACAGGGAGCCTTCTGGTTATCTAAACTAGATTTACTATCCGGTTACTACCAGCTCCGTATCCGAGAAGAGGACATACCGAAGAAGTCATTCAGTTCATATTATGGGCTATACGAGTTCACGGTGATGCCTTTTGGGCTCACGAATGCCCCCTCGACATTCATGATGCTCATGAACCGTGTATTCGAGCCTTATTTAGATCGCTTCGTCATAATATTCATCGATGATATCCTGATCTACTCCCGGACTCAGTAGGAGAATGCAGAGCACCTGACTCAGGTTTTACAGATTCTAAGGGAGTTTCAGATGTATGCAAAGTTTTCAAAGTGCCTGTTCTGGATGCAGGAGGTCGCTTTTCTGGGGCATACTATCAGCGGGACTGGATTTGCAGTGGATCCAGCCAAGATAGAGGCAGTACGGGATTGGCCACGGCCACAGACAGCATCAGACATCCACAACTTCTTGGGTTTAGCACGCTATTATCGCAAGTTCATGGAGGGATTCTCGAGGATAGCCCTCCCCCTCACGTCCTTGATGAAGAAGGATGCAGTTTTTTATTTGACAGAGTAGTGCGAGGCAGATTTTCAGGAACTGAAGGACCGAATCACCTCATCCCCTGTCCTTGCACTCCCATCAGGGAGTGAATGATTCCAGATTTATACAGATGCCTCTTATCAAGGGATGGGTGATGTCCTGATGCAGCATGGATATGTTATTGCTTATGCTTTGCGACAATTGAAGAAGCATGAGCATAACTATCCAGTACATGATCTCGAGCTCAGGGGTGTGGTATTCGCCCTCAAGACGTTAAGACACTACTTATACGATATTCATTGTGATATCTACTCGGATCACAAGAATCTCAAGTACATTGACACGTAGAAGGATGTGAACCTGCGCCATAGGAGATGGCTAGAGTTCCTCTGCGATTATGATAATGAGATGCATTATCACCCAGGGAAGGCAAATACTGTAGCAGATGCTTTGAGGAGGAGAGCCGGCACTTCTGGACCGGAGCCTCGGGTGATGTCTATAGAGTTGCTACGCATGATTGAAGATATGCATATTTCCAAGGTTTCAGATGCCGATCCAGTGGTGTATCGAGAGTACCTGAGCTCCTTGATCAGTGATGATGATATTCGAGAGCGCATTGTTACACATCAGAGACTGGATGTTGTACTAGAGCCTATTTTCAGCGCCCTGGAAGGGGGCAAGTATGAGGATTACACGCTGTAGGATGATCTCCTTCGATTCCATTGTCGAGTATACATACCAGTTGGAGATGATATCCGGGATGACATACTCAGAGAGGCACATTCTCCAGATACTCAGTGCATCCCGACATCACCAAGATGTGGGCAGACTTACGGACGACCATGTACTGTCCTGGGATGAAGAGGGAGATCACCTATTTTGTGATACACTGCGAGACCTGTCAGCACGTGAAGGCGGAGTGCAAGAGCCCGGGAGGTTTATTACAGCCACTGTCAGTCCCAGAGTGGAAGTTCGAGGACATTACTATGGATTTTATACACGGACTACCTCGCTCCCACTCTAGGCACGATTCCATCTGGGTCATTGTAGACAGACTGACAAAGGTGAGAGTGTTCGTGGAGCAGTTCATCAGATATCATGGCATCCCCAGGTCTATTGTCTCGGAACGAGACGGTCGCTTCACTTCTAGGGAGTGGAGGGCAGTGCATGCTTACTTGGGTTCCAAACTCACTTTTAGTACTACTTTCCATCCGCAGACCGATGACCAGACAGAGCGGACAAACAGGACAATGGAGGACCTGCTCAGACTATGAATATTGGATACATGGAAGCCTTGGGATAGGCTGTTACCACTGAATATGTTCTCGTGCAATAAAAGCCACCAGGCTAGTATCGGGATGGCTCCATATGAGGCAATTTATGGTAGGAAGTGCTGGACACCAGTATCTTGGGTTCAGGACATGGACACTCGAGCTCTTGGTTCAGATTTTGTGGAAGACACGGAGGCTCAGATTCGTTTGATCAGGGATCGGCTACTAGAGGCCCAGAGCAGGCAGGCAAAGTATTATGATGCTCGGCACCGGAAGGTGGAGTTCTAGGTTGGAGACAGAGTTTTCCTGAATATTCGTCCAGTACACGGTGTCTCTATGGTGCGGAGGCACAAGAAGCTCAGTCCGCGATACATGGGGGCCATACTTGATCCTTGAGTTGATCGGCCCCTTTGCTTACCGACTACAGCTGACACCGGAGTTGAGTACCTTACACGACGTCTTCCATGTCTCTTCCTTGCGAAGAGCTCTTCTTCGGCCATAACAACACATTACTACCACAGCCAGACCAGTAGCGCAAGATAGATAAGTTAGACTAGAGCCGATCCGGATTGACGATACAGCCATCTAAGTGTTGCGGAAGAAGAAGATCCCTCTCGTGAAGGTGTTGTGGTCCAACCATGGATGGGAGGAGCACACCTGAGAGCCGAGGGATCTCATGTTTGAGTAACACCCGGAGTTATTTACATCAGGTACATTTTAATTTATGCTTTAAAGTTTCTTCTAATTCTTGCAAGTAGAACCCCGTAGACCCGAACTTAAATTTCGGGGACGAAATTATTTTTTTTGTTTATAGGATTTGTAACATCCCATGTTACTTCTAGGCCCCTTAACTTAGATTGGGTTTGGCATAGGGTGGGTGTTAGGGAAATTAACTAGGTTTGGCCCTAGGTAGTGGGTTGTAGCCATGTGGGGCCCACTATAGGACCAAAGTCAAACTAGGTCAAACTAGCCTAAATAGGGATTTTTGCCACACCATGACCCCACCACATTGCCCTAACCCTAAAAACAATCTAATGGACCCTAGGGCATGTCACTAGGTCAACACTTTGACCCTGGTTGACCCAAGTCAACATTGGGCCTAAAGTGGTCAAACCCATACTCATAGGCCCAATTAGCCTAAGTAGGGCACCCCCTTAACCCAACCCAAGTTGGGTGGTGTCATTAGGCTCATGACAAATAAGTGGGGTCATCCCACTCATCATGTTGACCAAGTCAACCCAAAAAGTCAACCAAGTCAACATTTTGACCTAAAGAAGGAAAATAATGGCCAAGCCATTTCCCTTGGGCCAAGCCCAAAAAATGAGGCCCATTAGCATCCCAAGGCACCAATGACAGCCCCTACCCCTCTGGTTGTGGAGAGAGAGTACATGTATGGGGGTGGTTTTGGAGATTTTTGTGGAAAGGAGAGAGAGAAAGGAGGAAAAGAAGGGATAAAGACAATGTGGCCCTCCCTCCTTCTTCCCAAAGCCTACTGGCAGACTTGCTTGAGGAATTACAGAGAATTAGGAGGCTTGGATGGCCACATGGCAGCCATGGTGAAACATCAAAGGTGAGCCCGAGCTCACCTTGGAGTTAACGCCTTGTGCAGCCTACCCCAGCTCAAAATAACCCCACCATTAGCTTCAAAAGGAGGAAACGACGAGAGTTCGATAGCTGGAGCAAGGAATTTGGTTGATAAATAAGCTTTCGGGAAGGAGATCGCCGGAGCACCTCTACCATGGCAAACCGCCGCCCAACTCGCCGCCAAGCCTCTATTCCGGTTCGTTTCGCCGCCCCTCTCTCTATACTAGCCGTCTAGATCATTTATGGGAGATATCGGGCTCAATTGAGCCCGGTGCCATGAGATCAAGGTGTGAAATTCCGAGCTTTTAATTCTTGCTCGTGTTCGCCAGAAGAGCCAACTCCGGCGGCCTCACCGCCGGGAAATGCAAGCCCCCACCTCAGTGAAGGTGGTGGCGACATCTGTCGGCGGTGGTGGTGGCTCAGCTGGCCTGAAATCGCCAGAAAAGATGGTCAAGGAAGAATGGATCTGGGCCATTGATTGCTTGGGGACGACGATTAGATGTCATCGAGGCTGCTTTAAGATTCGTGCATTATTATATATAAATGATTTAATATTAATGTTATAAATATTTGATATTGTCACACTTATACAGTAGTCTTGCATGTTAAATTTAGGTCTCTTAAAGCCATCCCCTGAAATTATGATCAACATAGAAAATGTATCCAGTAGTGTTAACTTTAATATGCCATCCTTAAATTGAGTTTTGGTCCAGTGGTCTGAACTATTGGGCCATTTTGCTAGGGCTGGTTTTAGGCTAGGGCAGAAAGTAAAAATTAAGCCCATGCCAAACCAGAAGTCCACATGTCCCAAAGTTTTGGGCATATGCTTGACTCAGGCATATCTAGCCCCTGCCAAAAATTGGGAATTTTTGGAACAAATTTTTCTATAGTATTTATCATAATACTTAAAATTAAATAAATGAAATAATTGGAGTAATATGCCTCCAAATGGCCCAAAATTTTAGTAGCAGGTCCTTGAGGACATCATATGTGCATGATAAAAATTTCAGCATAATTGGACCACAGAATGTTGGGTTAATCCACTTGCATGTGTTGGGTATGTATAGCCTTGGGGTGCAAACATCAATAAATGATATATTGTACATTCAGCCTAATTGAGGCATCCAAAAATCATGGAATTGATTCCAGAGGTCCATTATGGTATAGTTCACC
This sequence comes from Platanthera zijinensis, assembly GCA_039513925.1. NCBI lineage: Eukaryota > Viridiplantae > Streptophyta > Magnoliopsida > Asparagales > Orchidaceae > Platanthera > Platanthera zijinensis. The sequence continues at coordinate 200,696,183 of CM077084.1, read as the reverse complement.
CCTCAGATTAATTATGGGATATTTGGGATCAAAAATCCCATTATTTGGAATTTTTAAAAATATAGCCTTTTGGAAAATAAATTTGAAAAATAGGTTTTGATCAAGTAAAAATATCCCCAAATTCTTCCAAGTTAAAATGGAGGTTATAATTGACTTATGAAAATTTTATACTTTTGTTTGAGAACCTTTGGAGTAAAATGCATTAAAATTACCATTTTACCCTTATTGTAATTATTCATGAATTTATGGAAATACATATCAAAAATTTTTGGAATTATTTCTAGCAATGTATATTTGTATGATTAGCCTTGTGTACTTATCTCAAAATTTTTGGATGCACTGATAATTTTTAAATTAGCATAATGGCATTTTGGTAAATACTTAAGAATAGAATTTGATAGGCCATTACACTATAGAGGTTAATGAAACTCTGCCATTAGTCTTAAATTAATGATATATATGCTCTGTAATTTTCCTGGAATTTTGGCTTATGTATTCCATATACTTCATTTGGAAAATGGTAATTATATGGATTTTGTATTAATTAAGGAATAAATATAAATAATCAAAGGAAAATTATGAAACTCTGTAGACAGCAACATTTTATCAATATAAAACTGAGGAAAAATTCCTTAGGTAAGTGGATTATAAATTGTACTACTTCATTTGTAAAGTGAACTAGGGAATTAATTTAAATGATTTAATTAGAAGCCTTAATAACCCAGGAAAGTTATGAAAATAAACAAGCTCATTTCATTAGTCCATACCACCTTAGGATAAATAATTAGGGGTTGGTGGCCCAAGGAATTGGAAGTTCGACTTCGGGGTGGTATTCGGTCATGGGTTCTGCATAGTAAAAATAGGTTATACCATAAGGCCCACCGGGGGATAGATCGACAATTGAGCTAGAGATTACGATTGGAAGTATAAACCTGGTGGGTAGTGTTGTCTTAGTGACGAGAGTAAAGTGCAAGTCATTGGGTAACAATTGGAGTGGAGGTCGGCGGAGGACCGTCGCCCTCCACGATAACACCTTAAGTCATTAGGATCGCCCAAGAGTAATAAAGAGAGTTGAGTGTGGATCATGGGTAGACATCAACTAAAAGTAATTATCCTTGCGAAAGGGAACTTTGGATTTTTAATTCCATCTTGGTTCCTAGTTCCTTCGATACCCCTTCATCGGGCATACCTTGGGCAGTCCTGGGATTAACCCTAAACTACTAAGTTTAATAATCGGTAGACAAGAGTAGTATACTAGGCTAAGGGAAATGGTACACATGCTCACCTGTGATGGGTTGGAGGGAACTGAACTTGATGTTTATTCTCACCCGTGATGGGTTGGATAGATTCAGGACAGGTTAGTCTTGCGAGCTGGAGGCTCAGGAGATTTATGCCAAGACAGGTTGGTCCTGCGAGCCGGGGGCTCGGGTTAAATCATTACATATGTGTAAACAAATTGTGGTGGGTTATGCGGGACTGGCCAATCGTCACACGGATGGAAGTACGGTGACTCGGGTGCGGTCAAGCAGACAATCCCCGTAGACGTATACCCGACCTAAAAGTCTAGCAGGCATCTAGCAATTAGTACGCAGAGACTTTAGAGTGCACTTGGTACGTGTATAGAGTCGTACAAGAGAGGTCTGGGCCTTGTAGTGTGTATACCCGCCTAGAAAGCGGAGAAGCCCGACCCGCTGCTGCCGTAGCCAAGACGGTGGTACCTGAGAGTGATGCAAGCTCTCGGAAAGTGGCAACTAAAGGTCTGGGATCTCAGAGTCGCGTGTGTGTATTGTACTTGCATTTTGCATAACCATAGCATAATCATTCAAACTGATTTGGTCATACGCTACATGGATCCTTATCATATAAACTAGTATGGGCTCTTTTATATGATAAGTTAATTTTGAAACTCTAACTTATAAGTTTGTATGCGCATTCATATAAGTTAGGGTACTTCTGTGATGGTAGAATAGTGGTATTATAGATTTCTTACAATTCATACTTCAGCTGCTGTACTTACTTCTTACAGTTCTTTTCTACTACACTTACTTCATTTATAGAACTGCTAGAATAGAATCATTTATACTCTTTGCATACTGCTAGCTAGTGCCACTGTCACCTATTTTTATATTGAAACCCCTTGTTATCCTCCGCTTCGTCCTCCCGAACGGTACCTAGGAGTTATGGGGTGAAGTGCGGAGGAAACGACTTAGTCTTTTTTACTAATGGTCGGTGACCATATCATTTTAGGAGCTCGAGGAGATGGAGCACCAGCACGATAAGGTGGCAGGACCTGAGGAGCAGATACCGTTACCACCGACTACAACTACTACTACTGCGCGTCCTCAGGTAAGACGAGACCAAATGATGATATAGATAGCTTCCGCTTATGTTTTGAGAGAGTGAGATATTGAGATATTCATGTATCGGGCATAAGCCCAAACTTCTCTATTATTGTACTCATTGTGGACTATGTTTCTGTACCTTCATTTTTTATATGATATGTACTCTGTGGCTGTGGACTATAGTTGTTTCTCTTACTACTATACATTACTTTAATTTCTCGATTGGCCAAAAGTTTTATGATCGTTCTAGACATTAGGATCGGCATCCTGCGGTGTTGACTAACCCGTGAGTTAGTGTCACCGCAAGACGGCGGTTCTGGGCATAAGATCTGTGTTAACTCCTCAGAAGGGGGAGATGGATCCTATACTTCTCGAGGCCTTACAATTCAACCTGCCACTGAGTGAGCCTACAGTCCTGCCAGCATGATGAGAGCCTTGTGTACGGGTCTTCTCGGGGCCTTTCCATTCAACCTGACACCGAGTGAGCCTACAGTCCTGCCAGCTTAATGAGAGCCTGGTCAGCGTGTCTTTTCGGGACCTTGTCATTAAACCTTCCACCGAGTGAGCCTACAGTCCTGCCTTCTTGATGAGAGTCTGGTCAGCGGGTCTTCTCAGGGCCTTACCATTCAACCTGCCACCGAGTGATCCTACAGTCTTGCCAGCTTGATGAGAGCCTGGTCAGCGGGTCTTCTCGGGGACTTACAATTCAACCTGCCACCGAGTGAGCCTACAGTTTTTCTAGCTTGATAAGAGCCTGTTCAGCGGGTCTTCTTGGGGCCTTGCCATTCAACCTACCAATGAGTGAGCCTACAGAACTGCCAGCTTGATGAGAGCCTGGTCAGCGGGTCTTCTCGGGGCCTTGCCATTCAACCTGCCACCGAGTGAGCCTATAGTCCTTCCAGCTTGATGGGAGCCATATTAGTGGGTCTTCTCGGGTTCTTTCCATTCAACCATAGCAATCTCATCTCACGAATTGAAACACCTGGAATTTCATTATATCAGGAAACTGTACCAAATTTACAAGTATTGGAAAAGATACAAAGTTAAGGGTATAATCACTTTAGGTCGTCGCCGCTTCGTGCACGATCGAGGGGTAACCCGTCCACATCATGGAGGTGGTACCCCCTTGACTTCAAGACCTCCCTGATCACAAAGGGGCCCTCCCAGTTGGGGTTAATCTTTCCCACTAAGTCTCCCCTGCCTGCTGCATCCACTTTGTTTAGGACCAATTCGCAATTCTGAAACTGTCTAACCCTAATATGCTTGGAAAAATATTTTGCCATTCAGCGCTTAACTTCTTCCTGCCGGATTGATTCCAATTCTCTGAGCTCCTCTACCAAGTCAAGAGAGAGCTTCTGCTCTTCCTCATTTTTTTCTTGCTATCCTTCATCTCTTTCTTTTCTGCAGCTACCCTGGGAGATTCCACCTCGAACTCTATATGTATAATGGCCTCCGAGCTATAGGAGAGTTTGAATGGAGTCTCTCCCATTGCTGTGTTTGGTGTAGTTCTTAAAGCCAAGAGAATGGAAGGGAGCTGCTCTACGCAACTTCCTCTTAAGTTCTCCACCTTCTTTTTCAAAAGATTCACGATAATCTTGTTCGCCGCTTCCACTTGCACGTTGCTTCGAGGATGATCAACCGAGACAAAGCAAAGGTCGATGCCAAGCTGGACACAAAAATCCACAAATTTTGTGATAGCGAACTCCATTATTCGTGATGATGGCTAAAGGGAGCCCATGCCGGCAGATGATCTCTCCCCATACGAAATTTTTGACCACCTGTGATGTCACCGTAGCCAACGCCTTAACTTCCAGCCACTTTGAAATGTAATCAACCATGACCAGCAGGAACTTTCTCTAGCCACTGTCCTGGGCGAACAAGACCACAAAATTTAGCCCTTATTACAAAGGGCTAGGGAGCTGTGATTGTGTGTAACCTTAGGTAGGGAGGAGTTGACGGGGGGGGGGGGGGGGGGGGCGAACTCTTGGCAATTTTTACATCTCTTTGAAAATTCTTCAGCATCCCTCTTAAGGGTAGGCCAGAAGTAGCCTTGCCTCAATACTCTACCTTCCAAGGTCTGACTTCCTGAATGGCTCCCACATTCTCGTGAATGGATTTCTTCTAGAACTCTTGAGATCTCTCTCTCAGATACACACTGAGGCAGTAGGCCCGATAATGTCTTTCGGTTTAATGTCCCCTTCTTCAGTAGGTAGTATTCTGATTTGTACCTTACCCGGTTCTTATCAAGGTCTCTCTCGGGAAGACGACCCTAGGTCAAAAAGGTGATGAAGGGGTCCATCCAAGACCCTTGCTGGTCAACTTCCATCAATTCTCCCTCTTCTATGGAGGGCCTGAAGAGTTACGTCATGGTTCCTCCCGCTCGAGGGCCGTTCTTGGCAACCAGGTCAGCCTGAGCACTCTCTTCTCCTGGTACTTGTTTAATTGAAAAACTGCGAAACTACCCGATGACACCCATCACCTTTATAAGATACAATTAGAGGGTGGGCTCCCTTACTTCAAACTCTCCATTGATGTGTCCTGTGACCACCATAGATTCCGTGGAGACATTGATATCATGTATGCCGAGTTCCCGAGCTAGCTTCAGCCCTCCGATGATGGCTTCAAACTCCGCCTGGTTGTTAGGGATGGTGAAGTGAATCTTTAGGGACAGTTCAATTCTGGTCCATAGGGACTTACTAGGATCATGTATCCTCCAAAAGAACTTTTTCCCGAGGCTCCATCCACCAGCATCTCCCAGGTCGCTAGAAGAGGTGCCTCAGCTTCTCTGACATCGACCACATACTACGCCAAGAAATCCGCCACCGTGTGCGCCTTGATAGCTACCCGAGGAGCAAAAGTGAGATCAAACTCACCGAGCTCTATCAACCACTTAAACAACCTCCCCGAATGCTCCACCCCATCCAGGATATGGCGTAGAGGATGATCCGTCACGACTTGGATTGAGTGGGCCTAAAAGTTCGGCCTGAGCTTCCTGGCTGAGACGATGAGAGCGAAGGCAAACTTTTCAAGGATATGTATCTGAGCTATGCCTTCTTTAGGACCCTGTTTACATAATAAATCGGTAACTGCTTCTTTCCTTCTTCTCGTACAAGGACTGAGCTTACTGATCCAGTCCCTTCTCCCAGGTATAATAACAAACCCTCTCCCTCTTGTGGCCCTTGAGTAGCGACATTTGGGTGAGTTGCTGCTTTAAAGCTCGGATAGCCTCTTTGCACTCGGGGTCCATTCAAATTTCTTCCCTTCTCTCAATGCTCCGAAGAAGGGCGAGGAATTTACTCCTACTTGGGAGAGGAACCTGCTCAGTCCAGCCAACTTGTCGGCGAGACGTTGGACCTCTTTAGCACTCTTTGGAGATTCCAAATCCAAGATCGCCTTCACCTTGTCCGGGTTAGGCTCCAATCGTGAGGGGGTGAGGAGATGTCCCAAGAACGTTCCCCTGTTAACCCCGAATACACACTTCAGAGGGTTAAGCCTCATCTTATACTTTCTTATGGTCCCAAGGTTTCTTCTAGATCCAAGACATGGGACACAAGATCCCGGCTATTGATCATAAAATCATCCACGTAAACCTCGAGGTTCCGCCTATTCTGTTCTCGGATGATCCGATCCATCATTCTTTAATAAGTTTCCCCCGCATTATTCAACCTGAAGGGCATCATGTTGTAGCTGAAACAGCCATCCTCCGTGACAAAGATGACATATTTGACGTCCGGGGGGTGTATGAGTATTTGATGATACCTTGAAAAGGCATCTAGAAAACTCATTAGTGAAAAACGATTACTGAATCAACCAGCGCATTCATTCGAGGCAGAGGATAACAATCCTTAGGGCATGCTTTATTCAAAAGAGAAAAATCCACACACAATGTCCATTTTCACTCTCCCTTTTTCACCATTACAATGTTACTCACCCACCTCAGGTACTTGCTTGCGGATTTAAACCCTGCCTTGAGCAGCTTCTCCACATCCTCCCTGATGGGCCCGACCATCTTGTAAGTAATGGCTCTCTTCTTCTGTTGAATCAGACGAACCTTGGGGTTAAGGTTTAGACGGTGGCATTCTACGTCTGCGTCGACCCCGGGCATGTCGGTTGTGCTCCAGGCGAAGATGTCGATGTTCTCCTGCACGCATTTCCTGATCTCCTCCAGGTCCTCGGGGCTGAGCTCCCCACTGACTTTTATCTTTTCCTTTGTTCCATCCTTAGTGAGAATTTCCATCTCCAGCACCTCAACCGCCGCCTTCAGCCATAAGGTCTCCTCCTCTCCCTCCTTCTCCCACAGCCTTTCCTCCTGCTCCTTTTGCTCATGCTCTACGGCTTCCCTCCCTTCAACTGCCGCAGCCACCTTCCTCAAGAACCTCTCCACCTCTTCATTAGTTGGGACCCATCCTAACAACGAACCTCCATGCTCTTCTAGCCGAGCTTCCTCCCTGGATGGCTCCCCTACTTCCCTTACCTTTCTCTTCACTTTCCTCCCTCCTTCCTTTCCTCCTACTATTTTTGGCTCCACCGCAATGCTATCTCCACTCCTACTCCTTCCTCCTTCTCCTCTACCTCCATCTCTCCCTCCTACTATCCCATCGTTTTTGGCTCCCCTGCAATTCCTCTCTCCACTCCTACTCCTTCCTCCTTCTTCTCTACCTCCATCTCTCCCTCCTTCTCTCTTGCCGTTTCCGGCTCCCCCGCAATGCCTTTATCCACTCCTACTCCTTCATCCTTCTCCCATTACTCCATCCTCTTTTCCAGCTCCTCAACATCACCTTGCCAAGAGATGGTATTTACCGCCGTCACGTAGCACTCTCTGGCTGCTTTTGGATCTCGTTGTACTCTGATTTGGGTTCCTCCGGCGTTGAGCTTCAAGCATTGATGGAATGATGATGGAACGCACCTGAAGGCGCTTATCAAAGGGCACCCAAAATGGCGTTGTAGCTGCTGGGAGCGTCCACTATCACGAAGCGGCAATTCCTAGACAGCCCACCAAGGTTACCTGGAGCCCCACTCCCCCCTCAGCTTCCTTCCTTTCACCAAAAAACCCGAACAACGGCCCATCGGCTGCCAACACCCTTTTGGACTCTACCCTCATCTCGTTTAACGTCTTCTTTAAGATGACATTTACCGAGCTCCCATTATCGACCAAGATCCGCGATACCGTGAAATTTTTGATGGCGGTCCGGATCACCAGCGCATCGCAAAACGGGTCCTCGTGGTCTGGCAAGTCCTTCCGAGAGAAGGCGATCTTCTCATCAGGGGGACTGGTTTGTGATGTCAAGGCAACACTCCGACGATACATGGTATGGAGGCTTTTCTTATGGGTAGCCTCAATCCCAACTTCCTCGTGGATCACTCTGATCCCTCCTCGGTCTCCCACATTAGCTCGGTCTACTCACAAGTCCTCCTCCCCGGTCCCAGTCATCTCTACTATCCGCACAGGTTGCTCCTGCTCCCTTCTCCTCTAACCCTCTTCATCTCTTGAAACTTTGGGCAGGTAGACATCGCGTGACCTTCCTTCTCGTGGAAGTCACAATACGACAAGGCTACCTCCCCCTCCCGTCTCACCTCTTGGTGGTTCCTCCTCCTTCTTTCTCTAAATCCTGCTCTACCCCGCTCTCTTCCTCTTCCTCTCCCTCGGCTGATGGCCATAGCTTGCTGAGGCAGGGGTGGGAGTGGTATAGGACTATGTCCCCACCCTAGCTAGTTGAATCTTCCTGATCCTCCTGGGTATTTCCTTCCCCCTTGGGGAAAACCTCTTCCCTGCCCTTGAACAGGGCCTCCTAGCTGCCTCCAACCATGCTCCTGGTATGCTGGAGCCCTCGACTCTTCCCTCCTCCTTCCTTCCTACTGCCTCGCTCCTCCCGATTCCCTCAACTCCACCCCCGTAAATATTGCAAACTTTCTAGGAAACGCCGGGTTGGCGGCCTCCATTGGTATCTCCTTCGCAGCTTTCTCCATCAATCCTTCAAATGACAACGACGCATTCTTGGTTAAAATCATCTTGAAGAAGCCCTCCCTCAGCCCAACGGTTAAGGCCATATGGAGAGAAAAACTTGGTACCTCCTGGATGTCCAAGATCTCTTCCTGGAAGCGGTCAACTTACTAGGCTAAAGACTCATCTGCCTTCTGCCTTATCAGAAAAATTGACTCTGAGTTCCTCTTCCTCTTTTTTGAGGTCGAGAAGCGAAACTGGAAGCTCCTACTCAAGTCCTCAAAACCATATATCAATCCTATCGGGAGTTGATGAAACCAGTCCCTAGCTTTGTCCTTCAAGGTGATGGCGAAAAGACGGGACTTGAATGCATTCGTCATCGGCCTGATCGAGACCACATCTTCGATCCATTGCAAGTGCTGTAGAGGGTCGTCTTTCCCCACATAGTAGGTCATCTCTGGCTCACGAAACCCTTTCAGGACATGAGCTGAAAGGATCAACACGAAAAAAGGGGACCCTCTTGCAAGGGGTCTCGCCACCTCCACTCACGCGATGACAGCACCCAGTGAGACGACACTCGCGGGACTGGGGAACAGCTCCCTACCTGCCAGGTCTCGCCTGCTTCCTTCCACAACCTTATCCTTCCCAGGCCGCCCTCCAGGCGCATCCTCTCCGACTCTTGCCGAGACGAGCCCTTCTTGAGGCACGAGACCTGACGCCTGAGGTAGGGGGTCGAGCAATCCCCTCGCCGTGAGATCTCTTGCAATATTTCAACGATGCCTCCGATGGACGCCATGAATTCTTCTCACCCAACGTACCCTTCCGGGTTTTGGGACCCGCCCTCATCTCCTTCTCCAAGATATCCTGCCATGAAGTCGTTTAAGATTCTTCTGTGTAGGCTGCGATCCACTCTCACTGCACCAAAAATGTTGAAGCAAGAAACCTGACTTCTCCTAAGTTCAGATCTAATGTTGTAGCTTACACCTACTCTTCCCGAATTCCTCCCTAGATGAGAGTCTCAAATACTAGAAATAGACCGTGGGCTTCAGCTCGGAGGTCCCACCTCTTTCCAAGAAGAACTAAAGATTCTTCCCCTCTCTAGCCAGTGCTGAGCTAGGTGCCTTAGTGGAATAAGAAGAAGAGGTCAACAACCTTCATCCAGGCACCTTACCAGTCTATTTATAGGCCTCTTAGTTTGATCCACCAGTAACTAAACTGAACCGTCCTAAAATTACCAAAATACCCTGGGTTAGGTTTCCCAATAGCTAAACTCTGCTTTTCTGAAGGGCTATCTGCAGACCACCAAGGGCAAAAGTGTAAATTCACCTGGGGTCAAAAATGTAAAAAACCGTCTTCCCACTGAACCTGAACTCGACCAACCATCGAACCGGCGCTTGGCCCAGCTCCTATCAGGCACTCGACGAGAGCGACGTGTCGCGGGAGAGACCTCCTCCTTCTCTTGCCTCATCCTGCCTCGCGATTAACCGTCTCGCCGATTCCTTCTCGCCCTGCGAGTGTGCCTTCTCCTCGCGAGTGGACCTCTCTCTAGATCCCTCTAACCTAGCGAATTGGCTCTCGCCTCGCGAGTGGCCTTCTTCCCGGGCCCTTATCGCCTAGAGAGTGTCCCACTCAACAGGTCCGTCTGGCCTACTCCCCTTTTTTCCTAGAGAATTCTGCTCTCGCGAGCCCGAGTTTGTACAATATAAATCATTAACTTTTAATCCTCTATTAAAATAAGTTAATAAATTTTTAATACTCTATTCACCCCCCCATCTAGAGTAAACATAATATCTATCCCTCACTTTCAATTGGTATCAAAGGGTAAGGTTGTTTGGTTTCACATGCTAACACGAGAACCAAAAGATTTGTGATAAATCCTAGTTACTCTAGTTTGTCTGTTGTTGCGCGCTAGGGTTCGAAGAAAATAAACGCAACCGAACTAGCAACCCGATGAGGCAAGTATACCTATCGAATTGTAGCAAGGGGACACAAGTGTCGTATTGAAATCCGGGAACTGTTGGCTAAGCTTACTCACACGAACGCTATTATCTTATCGACGGAAAAACTAGGGTTTTAGAAAATCTAAGTGCAATGGAGAAATTAAAGCAAACTAGAAAGAGAACTACCGCAATTAAGTTACGCTATTAAGAAAAGAACTATGCTAGAAAGGAAACTACTGCAGTTAATTAAAGAGCACAAGATAGGAGATTACTACTAAAGGAAGAAAATATGAAATGGAAATGCACCCGATCGAGATTCACCTCGGCTAAAGACGATTAAGAAAATGCGATAAAAATCTAAACTTAATAGGATAAGGGTCCTTGACCGTGGAGGTTCCTAAAGCTTGAACACGCTTCTCTCGAAGTCGTGCCCAACTGAGTTTAGGAAGGTCCGACCGACTCTCGTCTAAATCGGAGGCCTAAAACTCGCTTTATGCGGTGAACCCCACTATTGGATTTTACTCCAATCCGGGAGATTTGGACGTCTGCCTCTCTCGAGGGGTGCGTACAACTCCCTTTACTCTTGAATGCTCACTTCATTCTTTCGGCCTCTCGGCTAGCCCAGAATGAAAGCAAAGGCGGAGAGTATATATCGAAAATATACCCCCAACCCGTGATTAATCAAGAGTAATTCAAGGCCCTAACCTAAAAAGAAAAGATTGATTAAAACATCATAACATAATCGCTCTAACCTCGGATCATCAAGATCGAGTACAAGGAGGATTAGTTAATCATAATGGAGTGGAGGGGGGGAAGATGAGTAGAAAAACATAAGAAGAACACAAGCTAAGGGAAGAACAATTTTATTAATGAAAAAGGGCAAGTTACACTAATGAAAATAAAATTACAAGTGCATGAAAATTAAACCCTATTCTAGCCCTACATTAAGCACTAAGCAAGAAGAAAATTACATTAAAAGCTAGCACAAACTAAGATTAAACTAGGGTTAACCAAAAAGTACAAAGAGAGGGGGAGAGAGAGAGAGAGAAAGCATGAAAAAGGATCAAGAAACAAAGGGGCAGCACCTCCCCCACTCAACCAAAGCTTGCTGAAATGGGGAGGAGGGGGGCTCAATTTATAGAAAATTTCTCGGGTTGGTCACGCCCTCCGACACGCCCTAGGGGGGGCGTGTCAGGGGGCGTGACAGGTACGGATTTGACCTCGGGCTCTGGATTCTGGCGGGAGGGATGATTGCTTCGGTACGTCGGTGGTCACGCCCTAGGTCACGCCCGTGACAGGGGGGCGTGACAGGCATGTCATGTCCAAATCATTGGTCGGAAATCCGTCAGTCGCCGAAAAAGGAAGGTGTCACGCCCATGTCACGGGCGTGACATGGGGCGTGACAGTACTATTTGCGTGCTGAGGTGGAAGGGCATTTAATGCGGCGGCAGCTTTGCGGCAGAGGGCGACACGCCCCTGGTCACGCCTTGTGACACGCCCAGGGAGGGCGTGACAGGGGGGCGTGACAGCGGTTTTGACCGTTTTCTGTCCCTTCCAGCAGGTGTCCTCGGGATCGGGTGACACGCCCTAGGTCACGCCCAGGGAGGGCGTGACAGGGGGGCGTGACAGGCCATTTTGGCAATTTTTCTGAAAACCTGCAAAAAGACAGGAAAAAGTTAGTGGCAATAAAATTTACATAAAAAGGATAAAAATAAACTAATAATAGACATAATTTGTACAATATAAAATATAAAATACGATAATAGTTTAGGCTACAAAACGTATTATCAAATTCCCCCAAGCTTAAGCTTTGCTTGTCCCCAAGCAAAAATATAAAAACTAGATATTTATAAAAATGACTAATCAAAAAGTTCTAATTATGCCTACACAAGTACTATGCGAAATTCTTAGTAGGGAAAAGGTGAAATGTAAGTCTAAAATAATTATTTAGGTATGGTAAAACTTTTAAAAACTTTACTTAATAAAAACAAATCATCCAAAATTTTAGCGAGATTTTTTAAATGGACTTAAGTAAAGCAACGAAAATGAAAAACACGCATTGAGTTGTTACTAGATCCAAGCAACGCATTATAATTATATCAATTTAATTATCAAAAATCTAGGTTTAAATCTAAAACTAAAACTGATTTACTATTTTTCTTTTCTTAGTTGTTAAATAAAAAATCAAAAAGCGTGAATCAAAAGGACTTAAATAGGACAGAAACGTTTGGTTTAGGAAAATAATTAGGAGTGGAATTCAAAGATAAACGTGAAGGTTTTAAAATCACACTAAACCAAAGCAAAGAGTTTCAAAAATTTTCATAAAAATATACACATTTTTTTCTTTCTTTTTCATTTTTTTTCTTTTCCATTTTTTTTCTTTTTTTTCAAAACAAAGGCCATAAATATTTTTATTTTCCTTTTTGAGTTGGCCAAACAAAAATAAACATCACTTTTGAACATACTTCCCTTTTTTAAAAAAAAATCTTTCTCCCGCAAAAATCACAAAATACCCTATCAAAATTATCAAAATAATTTATGAAACTCAAAAAGGCTAGTGTGATTCGATAGGTTGGAAATTTTGGCTTGGGTGAAACTGAAATGAAGGGAGGAGCTATCAAATGAAATCGGAAAAAGGCTCAAAAATGGCTAACTAGTGGTAAAAGTTTTTAGGTTGGCAAGAAAGCTCAAACGAAAACAAAAATGGCCTAAATCATTTTCACGCTTTTGAATTTATTTAAAACAAAGGTTTGAAAAATTTTCAAAAAGCGAGTCCTAGATAATAAAAGAAGATTGATGAAATTAACTTGAAAATAGAAATAATAGGTGACTTGGATCGTTCACATCTACTACGTTATTCAAAAGTTGACTTTACAAAAATTATTCAAAAACGAAAAAGAAAATAGTGGATGATGAATTTTTGAGAAAGTAAAGGAAATAAAAAACAAAAAACCATAATAGAAATGCGAGTTTTAGAAAAATATTTCACCTTAACATGCTACCGTGAATTAGAAACACAGCATGGCCAACATTTTACTTGTGAAACATAATTAAAAAGGACGATTAGAAATATTATAATTAACTAAGTTGTTTATAGGAGATTTTGAGTAAAACAAAACTAAAAACTAGGGGTACTATTGAAATACCAAAATGTCTAAACTATTCAAAAACACATATATATTTTTTTTAATTTAATTTTGTGGAATATTCTCTTTTTTTGGATTTTGGAATTTTAAGATATTCCTTTTTTTTTGGAAATATTTACAATATATATAAAAAGAAGATTATTTACACTACGCAAAAATGAAGGAGGAAATCCTCCCCCAAGCTTAAAACAGACATTGTCCTCAATGGCTAAAGAAGGGGATTGGAGAAGGAGAGAAAAATAAAGTACAGAATTGAAAGACAGAATTGAAATACAGGTACTTCTCCGGATTTATTTGCTGCGAAAGCTGAGTGATGTCGCTCCCCGAATGTCTTCTTTGGACTTTGTGATGGATTCAGCAATGTTGAAGCAGGCGATCGCAGAAGCTTCAGCTTGTCGAAGTCGTCCAAGGCAAAAATTGTAAAATAAAGAAAACAGAAAAAGATAACTTGGGTTGCCTCCCAAGAGCGCCCTTTGGTTAAAGCGTCGTTGAGCTCGACGCATCAAAAAAAATAATATTGTCCAAAAATATTGTTGTCCCACAATAAAATTGTTTTTAGCAAAAAATTAAAAGTTTCAGATTAAAGTTCGTGAAGCAGAAACTTAATAGTGTTTGGACTGACATCATCATCACCAGAAAAATACAGTTTAAGACGCTGACCATTCACTTTGAAATTACCCTTATCAGGGTGAGAAATTAAAACAGTTTCATAAGAAAATACTTCTAAAACAGAAAACAGGCCAGACCAGCGAGATTTTAATTTGCCCGGAAATAAACGTAAACGAGAATTATATAAAAGCACTTGGTCGCCCGGCTTAAAGTTTTTAGGGTGCCTTAAGTGTTTATCGTGTAAACGCTTCGTCCGCTCTTTATAAAGTTTATTATTTTCATAAGCATAAGAGCGCCACTCGTCGAGTTCATTTAGTTGAAATTTTCGAAGGTCACCGACTGAGTGGGGATCGAAGTTTAAAAATTTTAAGGCCCAAAAGGCGCGGTGTTCTAACTCCACGGGCAGATGGCATGATTTTCCATAGACCAGCCGATACGGCGTACATCCGAGGGCGGTTTTGTACGCTGTTCGGTAGGCCCATAAGGCATCGTCAAGTTTGGCTGACCAGTCTTTTCTAGAAGTTGAAACAGTCTTTTCTAATATTCTTTTTATTTCTCTATTAACTACTTTGACTTGACCGTTAGTTTGGGGGTGGTAGGCAGTGGACAGTTTATGCGTAACGCCGTATTTAGTAAGGATTTTGGAAAATTGCGCGTTACAGAAATGGGAACCCCTATCGCTAACGATTGCGCGAGGCGTACCGAATCTAGAAAATAATTTTTTAAAAAACGTGACTACAACTCGGGAGTCGTTCGTAGGAAGAGCTTGGGCCTCAGCCCATCGTGAAACATAATCAACAGCAACTAAAATATATTTGTTTCTGAAGCTAGAAGGAAGGGGGCCAACAAAATCAATTCCCCAGAGGTCGAAAATTTCGCACTCTAAGAAATAATTTTGCGGCATTTCATTTTTATTAGAAATATTGCCCGACCGTTGGCAACTATCACACCTGCTCACAAAGGCTTGCGCGTCTTTAAACAGGCTAGGCCAGTAAAAACCCGCGCAAAGCACCTTATGAGCGGTGCGAGCAGCTTGAAAGTGCCCACCTGTCGGACCTTCATGCAAATGTTTTAGAATATCAATTCCTTCATCAAAAGAAACACATCTCCTTATCACTTGATCCGCACAAATTTTGAAAAGATGCGGGTCTTCCCAAAAGTAGTTCTTCAGCTCAGAAAAGAATTTCTTCTTCTGCTGAGAGGAGAACTCTTTTGGGAGCACCCGGGCCACTAGATAGTTGGCGATGTGCGCGAACCAAGGAGAAGTAGATGTATTAACTAAAAGCAGCTTCTCATCAGGAAAATAGTCATTAAAAGATTTTTCATTTAATTTTTCTATAAAGGGGTTATCTAATCTTGATAAATGGTCGGCGGCCAAGTTCTCGGCTCCTCGCTTATCACGGATCTCTAAGTCAAACTCCTGGAGGAGTAAGACCCAGCGAATCAAGCGAGGCTTGGCATCCGTTTTGGCAAGAAGGTACTTGAGGGCTGAGTGGTCCGTAAAAACAATGATTTTTGAAAGTGTAATGTAAGGGCGAAATTTATCAAACGCAAATACTACGGCTAAGAGCTCCTTCTCGGTTGTGGTGTAATTTTCTTGTGCAGATGTGAGGGTTTTACTAGCGTAATAGATGGGGTGGAAGTTCTTAGATATGCGTTGACCTAATACGGCCCCACCGCAAAACTACTCGCATCGCACATAATCTCGAAAGGAAGGTCCCACACCGGAGCTATCATAATCGGCGCGTTAATTAACTTTTCTTTAATTAATTCAAAGGCAGAAATACAAGAGTCATCAAAAATGAATGGAGCGTCTTTTTCTAAGAGATGGGTGAGGGGCTTAGTGATCTTGGAGAAGTCCTTTATAAAACGACGATAAAAACCAGCGTGGCCTAGGAAACTTCTTATAGCTTTTATGTTTGTAGGTGGCGGCAACTTCTCAATAACTTCTATCTTAGGCAACGTCTACCTCAATACCTTTAGCAGAAATTTTATGACCCAAAACTAACCCTTCCCTCACCATAAAATGGCATTTTTCCCAATTTAGGGCAAGGTTAGTTTCTTCGCATCGTTCTATGACTTTTTCGAGGTTTTCTAAACATCTATCGAAGGAGTCGCCGAACACGGAGAAATCGTCCATGAATACCTCCATAATGCTTTCTACGTACTTGTCAAATATTGCGAGCATACATCGTTGGAATGTAGCCGGCGCATTGCATAATCCAAATGGCATTCTTCGGTACGCGAAGGTGCCGAAGGGACAAGTAAACGTAGTTTTCTCTTGGTCCTCGGGAGAGATGGGTATTTGAAAGTACCCCGAGAGGCCATCGAGAAAACAATAAAAGCTATGGCCGGAGAGACGTTCTAAAATCTGGTCGATAAACGGTAGAGGAAAGTGGTCCTTACGGGTGGCGTCATTTAACTTACGGTAATCTATGCACATACGCCAACCCGTCACCGTCCGTGTCGGGATTAATTCATTATTCTCATTACTAATTACGGTTATCCCTCCCTTTTTTGGAACTACCTGAACGGGGCTAACCCACTTACTGTCCGATATAGGGTAGATAATTCCTGCGTCTAATAGTTTCATAACCTCGCCCTTAACTACTTCTTTCATATTCGGGTTTATACGGCGCTGAGGTTGAATAGAGTTACGCGAATTATCTTCCATTAGAATTTTATGTGTACAGAAAGATGGGCTTATGCCCTTGATATCAGAAATTTGCCAAGCAATAGCCCGGCGATGCTTACGTAGAACTAGAAGAAGTTTATCGTTCTGCGTATCCGTGAGGTAGGCCGAAACGATAACTGGTAACTTGGAGTCTTTTTCTAAGAAAGCATACTTTAGGTGTTCGGGAAGTTCTTTAAGTTCTAGGGTAGGGGGTTCTTCATAAGAGGATTTTGAGATTCTTTCTTTTTCGAAAATAATATCTTCATAAACTTTTTTATAAGGAACGTAATAAGGGGTGGGGCTAGCAGCCAAGACAGCTTCTTGTAGAGATTCAGTGGGAAGAAAAGAGGAGGAGCAAAAATCAGAAAATTCTTTTTCAAACTCAGAAAAAAAATAAGAAGATTCATCACTTCCTTGCAGTGATTCTGTTGTAAGAGAAGAGGAGCAAAAATTAGAAAATTCTTTTTCAAAGTCGGAGAGGCAGTAGGAAGAATCATCACTCACGGCGTCTACGAAAAAACATGAGTCATCGTTCGCTAAGGTGTTCTTCATCGAAGGGGTGATAGGAAATGTGACTTCGTCGTCGCCTACTCGAAGAAAGAGCTTACCATTGCTTACGTCAATGATGGCTCGGGAGGTGGCGAGGAAGGGTCGGCCAAGGATCAGGGGAACCTCGACGCCTTCTTCGATGTCCAAAATGACAAAGTCCACCGGGAAGATAAACTTGTCGACTTTCACCAGAACGTCCTCCACTATTCCTAACGGGTACTTGACGGATCTATCGGCTAGCTGGATACTCATACGCGTGGGGTTAAGGCTACCAATCCCTAACTTTTTGAACAACGAAAAGGGCATCAGGTTTATACTTGCGCCTAAGTCGGCTAACGCGTGTTTAACAAAGAGATCACCGAAGACACACGGGATAGAGAAACTACCCGGGTCACTGATTTTCTTCGGCAAACCGTTTGTTAAAACGGCGGAGCACTCGGCGTTAAGCGTGACGTGCGAAAGATTCTCTAACTTCTTCTTGTTTGTGAGGAGGTCTTTAAGATATTTGGCGTATTTCGGCATCTGCGAAATAGCCTCGTGGAAGGGAAGATTAATGTGGATTTGTTTGAAGATTTCTAAGAAGCGGGAGTACTGATCATCTTGACGTTGTCTATTAAGTTCAGAGGGGTATGGAGGAGTTGAATTATTTTTGAAGATGGGTGGTGGAGTGAGATTATTTTCTAAAATAGGGGTGATTACTTCTTCAGCAGAGGATGGAATTTTAAAAACGGGAGCGGAGCTTTGATTTTTAAAAGCGGAAGCGGAGCTTTGATTTTTAAAAGCAGGAGCGGAGCTTGCCTCGGGCTCTTCACTTACCATACCGGAGACTTGCTTCCCACTCCGAAGAGTTATAGCTTTCGCTTGCTCTCTCGGGTTGGGTTCGGTATTGGAAGGAAGAGACCCTGCAGGTCGCTCAGAAATTATTTTCGTGAGCTGTCCTACTTGATTTTCTAGACTTTTTATGCTTCCGGTTAACGTTCTTATAGTGGCGTCATTTGTGGTGATATATTTAGAAAGTAATTCCTCCAAGCTTGGAGGTTTTGGGTAATTTTGAAGAGGTGGTGGTGGTGCAGAAAAATCATTTTGCGGAGGTGGGCGCATCGCATTCGATGGATTACTCCATGAAAAGTTCGGGTGATTTCTTAAAGCGGGGTTATAACTATTCGGAAAATTAAAACCAGGCGGATGAAAATTCGCAGCAGAAAAATTATTAAAAGCAATTCTAGGCAAATTATTAACATAATCTAAATGTTCTGGAGTAGGGGTTGCAGATTCCCATACCTGAGGGGCGGAGGCAGCAGTCATCTCCGTTATTTTTTTGCTTAGGATTTCTACTTGCAGAGCGAGCTGGGAGACTTGTCCACTTCATATATACCTGCAGGCTTGTTCGGGCGGGACCTAGGCACATTCCACTGATAAGTGTTCATGGCCATGTCCTCAAAAAGCTCAAGAGCGGCTTCTGGGGTCTTATGATTTAAAGTACCGCCAGAAGCTGCGTCTATCATTTGCTTCGTGCTTTGATTTAGCCCGTTATAAAACGTCTGCACTTGTAACCATACAGGCAGCGCGTGATGTGGGCATCGTCTTAATAATTCTTTAAATCTCTCCCAGGTTTCGTAAAGGGTTTCAGAGTCTATTTGTCCGAAGGCAGAGATGTCGTTCCTAAGTTTTGCAGTTTTAGCTGGCGGAAAATACTTCGCCAAAAATTTTTCAGTTAATTCATTCCAAGTGGTTATGCTATTTTTCGGAAGTGTGTTAAGCCACTGCTTAGCTTTAGTTCTTAGAGAGAAGGGGAAGAGTCTTAGCCTGATCGCATCATTTGTGACACCATTTATCTTGAAGGTGTCGCAAATTTCAAGAAAGCTAGCTATATGTGCGTTCGGATCTTCATCTTGAAGTCCGTCAAATTGCACATATTGCTGCACCATTTGAATTATGCTAGGCTTTAGTTCAAAGTTATTATTTGCTATAGTAGGACGGATTATACTCGATTCTGTTCCCTCGAGGTTCGGTCGTGCATAATAGGACATAGTCCTTTGAACGGCCTCATCTACGTTGGGTTCTTCCATTCTTAAAGTATTAAATGACTCGGAGTCCTCAACCGGCACTTGGATAGTAGGACCTTGAAATCGCGATCTTCTCCGAAGAGTACGCTCAATTTCGTGGTCCAAGTCCAAAATAACCGACGGACTCCCGCGGGTCATGCACTAAAAGAACAGAAAAGAAGAAGAGAAAGAGAAAAAGGATAAACTAGAAAGAAAAACTAGATTTAGAAAATTAAATTAAATTTTTTTTTTCTTTTTGAAATAGATTTTTTTTTATAAATTAACTCCCGAACTTCCCAAGGACTACCCCGTGAAGGGTTCGCAAGGTACTAGACAAGACAGTGGCGCTTAAAGCCCTTTGCCCTTTTCGAGAGAATTAGGTGGCGTAGAAAAATTGTGAGGTTGGTTTCTATTAAGAGCGGTGATAAATTTTTTTGATTTTTTAAAACTTTAAAGAATGGGGATGAGAAAGAGAAGAGATAAAATTAATAGGTTCGTGTTTTCAAAATATCAACGGAAGTTGGCTCCCCGGCAACGGCGCCAAAAACTTGTTGCGCGCTAGGGTTCGAAGAAAATAAACGCAACCGAACTAGCAACCCGATGAGGCAAGTATACCTATCGAATTGTAGCAAGGGAACACAAGTGTCGTATTGAAATCCGGGAACTGTTGGCTAAGCTTACTCACACGAACGCTATTATCTTATCTACGGAAAAACTAGGGTTTTAGAAAATCTAAGCGCAATGGAGAAATTAAAGCAAACTAGAAAGAGAACTACCGCAATTAAGTTACGCTATTAAGAAAAGAACTATGCTAGAAAGGAAACTACTGCAGTTAATTAAAGAGCACAAGATAGGAGATTACTACTAAAGGAAGAAAATATGAAATGGAAATGCACCCGATCGAGATTCACCTCGGCTAAAGACGATTAAGAAAATGCGATAAAAATCTAAACTTAATAGGATAAGGGTCCTTGACCGTGGAGGTTCCTAAAGCTTGAACACGCTTCTCTCGAAGTCGTGCCCAACTGAGTTTAGGAAGGTCCGACCGACTCTCGTCTAAATCGGAGGCCTAAAACTCGCTTTATGCGGTGAACCCCACTATTGGATTTTACTCCAATCCGGGAGATTTGGACGTCTGCCTCTCTCGAGGGGTGCGTACAACTCCCTTTACTCTTGAATGCTCACTTCATTCTTTCGGCCTCTCGGCTAGCCCAGAATGAAAGCAAAGACGGAGAGTATATATCGAAAATATACCCCCAACCCGTGATTAATCAAGAGTAATTCAAGGCCCTAACCTAAAAAGAAAAGATTGATTAAAACATCATAACATAATCGCTCTAACCTCGGATCATCAAGATCGAGTACAAGGAGGATTAGTTAATCATAATGGAGTGGAGGGGGGGAAGATGAGTAGAAAAATATAAGAAGAACACAAGCTAAGGGAAGAACAATTTTATTAATGAAAAAGGGCAAGTTACACTAATGAAAATAAAATTACAAGTGCATGAAAATTAAACCCTATTCTAGCCCTACATTAAGCACTAAGCAAGAAGAAAATTACATTAAAAGCTAGCACAAACTAAGATTAAACTAGGGTTAACCAAAAAGTACAAAGAGAGGGGGAGAGAGAGAGAGAGAGAAAGCATGAAAAAGGATCAAGAAACAAAGGGGCAGCACCTCCCCCACTCAACCAAAGCTTGCTGAAATGGGGAGGAGGGGGGCTCAATTTATAGAAAATTTCTCGGGTTGGTCACGCCCTCCGACACGCCCTAGGGGGGCGTGTCAGGGGGGCGTGACAGGTACGGATTTGACCTCAGGCTCTGGATTCTGGCGGGATGGATGATTGCTTCGGTACGTCGGTGGTCACGCCCTAGGTCACGCCGGTGACAGGGGGGCGTGACAGGCATGTCATGTCCAAATCATTGGTCGGAAATCCGTCAGTCGCCGAAAAAGGAAGGTGTCACGCCCATGTCACGGGCGTGACATGGGGCGTGACAGTACTATTTGCGTGCTGAGGCGGAAGGGCATTTAATGCGGCGGCAGCTTTGCGGCAGAGGGCGACACGTCCCTGGTCACGCCTTGTGACACGCCCAGGGAGGGCGTGACAGGGGGCGTGACAGTGGTTTTGACCGTTTTCTGTCCCTTCCAGCAGGTGTCCTCGGGATCGGGTGACACGCCCTAGGTCACGCCTAGGGAGGGCGTGACAGGGGGGCGTGACAGGCCATTTTGGCAATTTTTCTGAAAACCTGCAAAAAGACAGGAAAAAGTTAGTGGCAATAAAATTTACATAAAAAGGATAAAAATAAACTAATAATAGACATAATTTTTACAATATAAAATATAAAATACGATAATAGTTTAGGCTACAAAACGTATTATCATCTGTCATATCATGGCACAAAATAAGGAGTATTCAAGCACCAAACCTCTAGTGTGCAATCTGAATAAGTTTGCACTTTGGAAGGAAAGGATTAGGCTTTATATGAATTCCATTGATGAAGACATATATAATTATATTTTGAAAGGTCGCCCACTTCCAGTGGAAACTATAAGTACCAGTGCAGTGCCACCATCTGAGTGGAATGAAGCACAAAAGAAGGTCAAGATTGGTGATGTTAAGGCAATGAATATTCTGGCTCAAACCATGTCTGATGATATATTTAAGAAGATTGTTGAATCTACTTCAACAAAGGTCATTTGGGACTCAATAAAGGTAATGGTAGCAGGATCTGCTGATGAAAGAAAAATTAGGAGATCAAAATTGATCTCTTAGTATGAGAACTTCAAGAAGGAAGAGTCAGAGTCAATTACGGACATGTACAATAGACTCAGCCTCATAATTAATGAGCAAAAAACTCTGCACAAGGACATCTCATTAACATAGATAAATGACAAAATTCTTATGTTCTTCTCTAGCACATAGGACTCTAGGATCTGTCCAATCAATGAAGGCAGAAGCCAAAATGAGATCTCCACTAAAACCTTATTACGAAAGCTCAAGTCTTATCAGCAGCTCATCAACACTAGAAAAATTGAGCAAATGACCACTTCATCTTCAGCAAGGAAAGAGCAAAGTATTGCTTTGAAAGAAAGTGAAGAAGCAGAAGCCACTCTAGATAATGAAGATCTACTGAGTCTCTTGGCTAACAGATTCTAAAATATAGAAAGGAAGGACTTCAGAAGAAGATCTTCTAGAAAAGATGATAAGCCAAGGTATGATAAAACCCCTACTAAAGGGATAGTTTGATATGAATGTAGGAAATCTGGACACATATTACCAGAATGTCCAGAAACTCAGAAGAAAGATAAAAGAAAGGAGAAATACTCCAAGAAACACTCCAACAAGCAATCCTCTAGCCAATACAATAATGAGAGAGGATCTGTTGCTGAAACATGGATTGATTTAGAAAAAGAGTCTTCATCCAGCACCAGTGAGGATGAAGAAGAGGCCAAGGCTAGAGAGCTCTGCTTGATGGCAATCAATGCCTTTTGCAGCAACTCTGAAGCTGCAAATTCAGAAGAAGACAACTCAGAAGATGAGTCTGTATCAGAAGAAGATAAGGTAATCTCTTCTTTTGATATATTTCAAATAAATTAAAAACTGAATTTAAGTTACTATGCAATGATCTAATTAAATCTTAAGAGGAAATCAAACTTCACTGAGAGAAACTAATTGAATTTGAAAATTTTTCTTTTGAAAACTTAAAACTTAAAGAAGACTTAAAAACTGCTTCAGAACAAATAATTTACTTAGAAACTAAATTAAATGAGGCTAAGCAATTTGAAGAATTCCTAAATGGGAGAAGTATCAAATTAATGGACATCACAAGCACAGTCAATCCCAGACTTAATGGCAAACTTGGCTTGGGAGCTTCATAAAGCCAGCCTCCTATTCTTCAGAAAAATATTCTATCAACCCCCATAAAATTCATCTCTGCTAAAGGAAAAGAAAATGAAGTTTTACAACTCACATACAAAGATACTAATAATGTAACAGAGGTTTTAAAGAAGACTAAATAAAAGAAAAATAAAAAATCTCATTAAAATAACGTTCATCAAAATTCGTCGAACAGATATCGACGAAATCAGTATTATGCATCGAACGGCGATCGACGAACCCTGAACCCGAGAATTTGGGTATGATTACTCAAAAAAGGGTGCTCGACGAAATCAACATGTATCGTCGAACAAAGATTGACGATCGTGGAATGCAGAAATTAAGTACTATCATTCTGTGAACCGAGATCGGCGAAATCAATAATTTTCATCGAACTAAGGTCGATAAACTCAACTAAATTCGTCAAACTCAAATTTTTAAAACAAAAATTTTAATTCTTATCAAACTAATAATCAGAAACTAAAACTTGTTAATCCTTTTACTGAGTGGATAATTCCTCCTAGGAGATTTCATCCACTTGTTTATAAGGATCAGCCTGAATTCTCTTATATTTCAAGTTAAAAGTTTGAAAGAAACCATGGACCCAAGGTTACCTAGGTCAAAGAACAACTAATCTTGTTTTCAACAGGTAAAGAACTATCCAATCACAGAGCAACAATGGTATCTTGATAGTGGTTGCTCAAAATACATAACAGGAAGCAAAGACAACCAGACTGATTTCAAACCAAAGCTTGGACCAAAGGTGATATTTGGAGACTCCAATTGTGGACAGATAGAAGGATATGGAAATGTTAAAGTTTGAGCAGTTACCTTCAGGAAGGTAGCATATATAAGTTGTCTCAAGCATAACCTAATATCCATAAGCCAGTTATGTGATGAAGGTTATCAGATATCATTCAATTAGTCATCTTGCATTATTACTTCTGATAAAAACAAAACTATTTTAACAGGAATTAGACAAGGTAACATCTATCTAGTTAATTTTAATTCACCTAAATCAGAAATTTGCTTATTTAACCAGATTAATAAAACTAATGATGTATGGCATAAGAGATTAGGACATGTAAACCTTAGGACAATAGTTTATTTATCTATGGACAACCTTGTTAAAGGACTACCTTCTGGCTCCTACAAGGAGGAAGGACACTACCGGGCTTGTAAACTAGGCAAGCAAACTAAAAATAGTTTTGAATCCATTAATAAAAGTGATTCATCCAGAATCTTGTACTTGCTATATATGATCCTCTTTGGACTTATTGCAGTATAGAGCATGGGAGGGAAGTCATATACCTTAGTGATTGTTGATGATTTCTCTAGATTCACTTGGGTTTTCTTTCTGAAAAAAAGTCAGATAACTTTAAAGTTCTTACCGACTTTCTTAATATCATACAGATTGAGCAATCTACTCAAATTGCATTGATAAGAAGTTATCATGGCACTAAGTTTGAATATCTTCTCATGCAAGAATTCTGTGAGAAGGAAGGTATCAGGCATTGTTTTTCTGCTTTTAGAACTCCTCAACAAAATGGGGTAGCTGAAAGGAAAATAGAATCCTGATTAAATATGCAGGGACATTACTTGTAAATGCTCACTTGCTCCTCTCCTTTTGGGCAAAGGCAGTAAGCACAACAAACTATGTTCTGAATAGAAGTCTAATTCATAAACTTAAGGGTAAGACCCCCTATGAATTATTTAAAGGGAAGAAACATAAAATTAACTATTTTAAAGTATTTGGTTGTATTTGTTATATTCATAATACTGATAAGAAATATCTTAGAAAGTTTGAAACCAAAGCTGCAGAGGGAATTTTTCTTGGATATTCCCAAGTTAGCAAGGCTTATAGGGTTTATAATAAATCAACATTAAAGATGGAACAATCTGTGCATGTAACTTTTGATGAAAATAACATATTTTACAAGGAGAAGGATTCTTCTACCATAGATAACTTGCAGGTACCAAATCTGTGTTAGAAGTATGATGATTTAAACCTTACCTAAGAGGTTACATTGCATCCTTCTCCACAGATTGATGAAGATAGTGAAGAAGAAAATGTTGAAGTAATTGAACCCACAACAGCTAATGAAATTCCACAAGAGGAATTATTTCAACAAGTGGTTGAAGAACCAACTGTACCTACTTATCTTGTCACACTTAGAGATCATCCCATGTCTCAAGTGATTGGAGACATATAAGCTACTGTGAAAACTAGGCATCAACTCAACCAAGATATGATGTATGCTTGCTTTCTTTCTCAAATTGAACCTCAATCCATAAAAGATGCAACGCAAGATCCCCACTAGATTATTGCATTGCAAGAGAAACTCAATCAATTTGAAAGATATAGAGTTTGGGATCTAGTTCCAAGACCCAAAGACCAACCAGTAATTGGAACTAAATGGGTATTCAGGAACAAGTTGGATGCATAATGAGTAATTGTAAGAAACAAAACAAGATTGGTAGCTCAAGGCTATTTTCAGGAGGAAGGAATTGAATATGACCAGACCTTTGCCCCAGTTTTAAGGTTGGAGGCTATCCGAATATTTCTCACATATGCAGCATTCAAGAAATTCAAATTCTATCAAATGGATGTCAAAAGTGCATTTCTCAATGGAGAACTAAAAGAAGAAGTATATATTGAACAACCACCAGGTTCTATCTCTTCAACTCATCCCTCTTATGTTTCTAAGTTGCATAAAGCACTTTATGGTCTAAAGCAAGCTCCAAGAGCTTGGCATGAAACCATAGGTAGCCTTCTTCTAAGACATAAGTTCATTAGAGGCATTGTAGATTGGATCTTATTTATTATACATCATAAGTCAAACATTTTGCTAGTTCAAATATGTGTATATGACATAATATTTGGCTATACTGATTCCAAACTTGCAAAAGGTTTTCTGACCTGATGCATTCAAAGTTTGAAACGAGTAGCATGGGTGAACTATCCTACTTCCTTGGTCTCCATGTGAAGCAATCCCCTGATGGTATCTTTTTATCCCAATCCAAATATGCTAAGGAGCTTATTAAAATATTTGGGATGTCAGATGCCTCAGCAATGAAAAAACTCGTGCCCTCCAATGCTGTAGTTGATACTGAAGAACAGGGCAAACCAGTTGATCAGAAAACATATAGGGCTATGGTTGGGTCCTTATTGTATCTTACAGCTAGTAGGCCAGACATTATGTTTGCTACATACATTTGTTCTAGGTTTCAAGTAAATCCCAAAGAATCTCACATAATTTTAATAAAAAGGATTTTGAGATTTATAAAGGGTTGTCCAAATCTAGGACTATGGTACCCAACAGAGTAAGAATTTGACAAATCTGGATTCTCAGATTCTAACAATGTTGGATGTAGAGTTGATAGGAAAAGAACATCAGGAACTTGTCAGTTTCTTGGTGATAGGCTTGTGTCCTAGTTTTGTGATGAGTCCGATATTTAAAGGGTTTTTCAGACACATCTAGGCTTGTTTTCATGCTCGTGCACTGCATTTCAACTGAATTTTTGTTATATTTGCATCGTTCGGTCATTGAACATTTTGTGCACTATTTTGGCCCTTTGGTGTGCAATTGTACATTCTTTTGTTGGGGGTATGCACATGGTGCTCCCCGTTATCTTTCTTTTTGTTGTTGTTTGCACTTTGTTGCTGGAGGCTGGTGCTCCAGTTGGTTATATTGCTATGCAGGTAGTCGGAATGTCCAAAATGCAATTTCCAGCTTCTGTGTAAAACACACGGTCTTGCGAATTTCTTCTCGCACGGTTTCAGTGCAATAATGCGTTTTACATAGCGTTTCTGGGTACTTCTGTTGCTACCCATGCGTTTTGTTCCCGCACGATTTAGGCCAAACCATGCGAGAAGGAATCACACGGTCTTCATATTTTTCTCTGTATTCAAGCATTCTGTGGTTAATCGTGCAATTTGTTCACGCACGGGTGGAATCGCCCGTGCTCGAGTAAAATGCACGATTTTCCTATTTTTCCTGTATTCCTGATCGCACGGTCATGCATTTCCTTCATGCACGTTTCAGGCCGGTCATGCGCCATCATTTCACAAAATTACTCAGTTATTTTTATGCCCGTGCGTTTTTCTTCATGCACGGTCTGCGCCCGTGCGTTTTTCCCGTGTGTTAAGAAATTTCTGCATGATTTCTATTTAAACCGCTGCTTTTCAGGGTTTCAGGGACGTGATTTGGCAGCAGATTTCTTCTGCCTAAAACGGGTTTTGCCCCATTCTTCATCCTCCAAGCTAGGGATTTGCTCCCTATGAAGTTCCCTTGCTACCATTACGTAAAGAAGTGAGTTTCCAGTATACGATATCTGTGAAGTAAGGAATAAGTGAAGGATCGATGTGGACAACGTAGACCAATGAGAAGACGGGCTCTTAGGAAGCGGTAACAAGCCTCCCCGACCCCGGACACAACCGATGAGTGGCTCACTGTACACAGATTGATAACCCGGTGCTTCCTCCCATGTCTATGGCAAAGACTTGTTCGTTGTTTGTATCTCTACCTTTCTTTTCCACATTTCTAGGTTGTTGTATTGGATTTTCATTATTATTTGATGTAAAACCTTTAATGAGCATTGGGCTTAATGCTATTTTATTTTGGTCATGCTTGTTAGTGAGGTGGTTGTTTGTTTGATTAAGTTACTTGTGGTACGAATGTTTGTGTTTGCTAGACTAGAAAGTGCTATGTGTGAAGGTAGTGATGATGTGATTACGACCCTCAATTCCGCTAGCCTTTTCGTCCATCCGCCAAGTGATTCGGTGCATAGCGGCCCGACTAGGCTTCCATCCTACCTGACGAAGCATCGCATAGCGGCATTGCATAGGAGTAGTTGTTAGAGTTTTATTTTCTTTTATCGCCACCATCAAAACCCCCTTTAGTTAATTCCGACCTAAGGACTTCAATCTCAAGTCCTCCTCAAAATTAACTCCACCTTACTGTGTTCCTTGAGAGATCGATACTTGGTGAAATTCGCCCATTTTATATTACTTGTGAGACCGATACACTTGCCATCACATTCGCATCATTTTGCAAGAACCAAACATCTGTGTCAACATCAATTGCTGAAGTTGAGTACATAGTAGCTAGTAGTTGCTGCTCAAAGATATTGTGGATTCAAAATCAACTATTGGATTATGGTTTCAACTTAAATAATTCAATTATCTTTTGTGATAATACCAGTGCTATTTCAATTACATAAAATCCAGTGCTTCATAGTAGAACCAAACAAATAGAGATTAGACATCATTTCATTAGAGATTGTGTGGAAAAAAATAAAATTAAACTTGTCTTTATCTCTACTGATTTACAAAGAGCATACATATTCACCAAACCATTGGATGAAAAGAAACATCTGTTCTTCCTAAATCATCTAGGTATGATTAATGGAGAAGGTTTAATTTGATTTCTGTCTGAGGTCGAAGAATTTGTCAATTTTCGTCGAACAGAGATTGACGATCTGTGTACTCTTCTTGAGATTTTTCGTCGAACGAAGATCGATTAAATCTCTTTGTGAATGTTTTATTCGAACAGAGATCAACGATTTTTCTTCAGAAAATTTTTTGTCGAGCGAAGAACGACAAACTGATTTCCCTCTCTTCAATCTCAGATCGACGCTTTTATTTCTTCATGAAATTTTTTCGTCGACCTAAGTTCGAATCTTTTCTTTTGCGTCAAATGGAGTTCTCCGTTCCATCTTCTGAAAACCTATAATTAGGCTTTCACCGAACTCCATCCCACGCTTTCATGTTCCCTTGCACTTGAACTTTTGTTTTTGCAGGCATGGCGATTTTAGTGGCGACCATCTCTAGAATGAAGTTTGATGCAGGAATCGATATTAACATCGACTCTTTCAACCATTCTGATCAAATCTTTAAAGATATTCTTCAGGTATTTGAGGCTCCTCAGTTGAGGAACTTCATGACCCTAAGGATAAAAATCCAAGTGCAGGAAATTAAAGAAAGGGTTTTCATAGCAACATTTCAAGAACAAACCTCCATCTCTTGATCAATTTCTAGTCATCGGGTTTTTATTAACCCTGATATTCTAACAGAAGTTTTTTGTTTTTTAAATGGGAAAGATTATTTTGATTTATCTAGCAATGAGTTTGAGGAAATTCTAATTTTCATGGGTCACTCCCAAGGAAACCCTAATAAATTACAGAAGAAGAACTTGACGGTTGAATACAAGTTCTTGGCTGATGTGGTTGGCAAAGTCATCTTGGGCAAGCACTCTGCCCATGACCATATTACCAGGCATCAGTTTAATTTGTTGAGTGATTTGGTAAATCATAAATTGGTTAACTGGAGCAGTATTCTGTTTGATTTGATTAAAAAGAAAATCAGTAATAAGGATGTGAGTTTTGGAAGAGTTCTGAGCATCTTCCTCCAGGAAAAGGTGCCAGAACTGTTGGTCTCCCAGACCATTTTCATAAATTCCTCTAAGATGCTTACTTCTGCCCTCTTTGGCAAATGGGAGAGGGTAATCCCAAAGCCCTCCAGGGCTTCCTCTTCCAAGATAGCTTCAGAGGACACTAGGGCTGAAACTGCCACTTTCTCAACCCCGGAAGAAGCTCCTGCTCCTCCCTCTCCTGTTCATATACCGTCTCCTCCACTTTAACAACCATCCACAGTCATTGAAGATACACCTTCTAACTTCATCCCTCTTGTTTCACCATCTCAACCTCCATTTCTACCACAATAACAAATCCATATTCCTAAGGATACACCTCCTCAATCACCTCATTCATCATATTTTGCTGATATTCAATCCACTTCTACTCTTCAAGATCAACCTTTATCATTACCTACCTTCAATCTACTCTCATATCCCTCTCGACAACATTCACCTATTCAAGATGAACTTCCTTATGCCATCCCTCCATACAATATTCCATCATAATTCTTAACATTCTTACAATCTGACCTACCTCAATCCTCTTCTTTCAATTCCAACTATGGATACAAATCAACCTATACCTCATCTACTCCTGATCCTATATATCTAGATTTCTCTAACATTGCAAATGATCTTCTCAAATTCATCACTCTCTCTCTAAAGAAGCCAATAAATGAGGATATTGCTCCTCTTGCTGCCTCCATCTCCCTTCTATCTGCTTAACTTGGTTCCTTCCCCTCTATCCCTTCTTCTGGTGGCCTGGGTTCAGGACTCTCTGAAATCAGGCAGGGGGAGATGTTCTCTGAAGAAGCTCCAGCTCCAGCCACAGCAACTCCAGCAATAGTAGCATTAGTAGTAATTCAAGCAGTAGAAATGGTTGAAATTCTTGATAATGATACTGCAATGATTTGTTTTGAAGAGAGTCGGTAGATACTGCAATTATCACTATTGGTGATTTCTTCATTAATCCTACAGTAGACCTTCCATTGTTACTTTATTTTTTTGATACAGTTTATAGCTTCACTTTACAAGTTTTTGATATAGTTGATACAATTTCTGATTATTCTAAAGCTATAGTTTGCTACAGAACACCAATAAGTACTGTAGTTTTGGTACAACTAAGGATAGGTTTTTCAGTTAAAGAGAATATTATAGAGTAAATACATGACATAGAGCCAAAGGCTTTCTTACCTCTAACTTTTGGCTGGGCTGAATCCCCCATGCCCAATCTTGATGATTTCTTGTTTCAAGACATGGATACATAAATTATAGAGCAAGAAGTTCAAACACACCCTCAGGCTGAAGAAGAAAACATAGCCATACAACAACAGTATCATCCAGTATTTTCTGATGAAATTCTTAAACAGATTAATGCTCTTTATGGTAATCTTGCCAATGAATCTGATGATGATGATGAAGAGTCATTTGACTCAGAAGATTATAGTTCTAAAAAGAGAAAACTCAAGAAGAAGGTTCCATACAGTGTAGCTCCAAAACTCTCTCCTACTACTGACACACCTTACTATATTTTGTATAACATTACTCTTACTCCAGACACTCCTAAATGGGCGAGGTATTCAAAGAATGAGATGAAAGCAAGGAAGAAGAGTAGGAGATACTCTTCACCACCATAATTTAGGAGTGGTCCTCCTCCTCCTATAGTAGGATCAACAGGAAATGTTTCTCAAGTTCAATGGTCATCAACTTCTTATCATTCCAGACCATCTTATAGCAGTAGTACACAATAGCATAGCTCCCAAAGAAGCAAACAACAACAACATAAGAAGCAAAGCAGTCAATGACAGACATCTGGAAGAAATCAGCAAGATAAAGCAAGTCCAGAAAGGCCACTGTCTCAAGTATGTGATCTAGAAATTGAACCTAATTTTATAATGCCCAGATTCAAGAAGATTATAGCACTTTCACAGATTAGGAAAGCCAAGGAAGAAGGGAAAGATATGTAACCTCCCATTTCCAGCTAGACCCCCTAGGAGTGGGTTTGTAATGACTAGGTCATAACAAAATACTAGAAAGCCCAAGAAGACCAAGTGAACACGGCTCAAGGTGAAAATCACCTTTGTATACAAGTAGTAGAATCCCAATTACAATCCTAGGCATGAACTTAGGGTTTTAACTTGGTTCCATGTTCCCATCATGGCACCTCTAACCCTAAGGGACACCAATATGTCACTACGGACCCATTGGGGTCAACCAAAAAAAGGCCAAGTTGACTCAAGTCCAGAAAGCGTAGAGTGAGTCGACAACACTCGACGAGTAGATTAGGTATCTACTTAGACAGGTTTTTGGGCTCGGGTGTTGAGTGCGTGGAGTGCACTGAACGCCATGGGCTGAATGCCATTTAGTGCACTCAATGCAATCTTACGTAAGAAGAATCATGGGCTCAGGCATTGAGTGCATTGAGTTCACTAAACTCCATAGGTTGAATGGCATTGAGTGCGTTGAGTGCACTCAACGCCCTCTTACTTGGGAAGAATGTTGAGCTCGGGGCGTTGAGTGTGTCGAGTCCAGTCAATGCAATGGGATGAATGGCGTTGAGTGTGTTGAGTGCACTCAATGCCATCTTACTTTGAAAGAATTTTGAGTTCGGGGCATTGAGTGCGTTGAGTGCACTCAACTCTATGGGCTGAATGGCGTTGAGTGCGTTGAGTGCACTTAACGCCATCATACTGAGAAAGAATTTTCTGAAATTATGGCGTTGAGTGAGTTTAGCTCACTCAACTCCATAGACTGAATGGCGTCGAGTGAGCTCGAGTGAGCTTAGCTCACTCTACGCCATTGTACTTAGAAAATTCCTGGTGATTTTGGCGATGAGTGTGGAGGCTTGTCTAAACGCTTTTGCCTTAGAGAAATTTTCGGCCCCGTTTGTTGGTTTGTATGAATAGGCTGAACCAGACCTTTTCGGGAATTGTGCCAAGCTGAATTAATAGGCATCGATCCTTTCATTAAGACTAATTTAAATAATAATAGCGGTCCAATGGTAGAATGCCATGTGGCAGACAGTTTAACCAAAATTCCATGATAATGGAGAGAGAGAAAGAGAGGAGTAAATGCAATTCATGGCTTGGATGGCAAAGGGCCAACTCTTCTTGCTGAAATCACCTCCCCCATTCAGTTTGGAGACGGCCAAAGTCTTTCCGGCCATAACAACAACTAGGGGAGGAGAATTGCAGTTACCGAAATCTCGCATTAATGGCCACCGCAAGCTAGCCCCCTTCCCTCCCCCCTTTTTACTCATCTAAAAGCTTCCCTGGATACAGGGCAAGCTTTTCCACACATTACCTGAAGGATCCGAGGAAGCCCACTGTGTAGTTGCCGAAACCGAGCGCCGCCACCACCACCAATGGCTTCTCGGCGATCGACGAGTCTCCAGGCCACAAGAAAGGTCCTCCTCTACTCCTTCTTCTATGGATAGATCTTAGTAATCTTTTAGGATGAGAATCGGGCTCAAATGTGCCAGATCGGATGATGATTTTTTTCATTGTTTTTCGAAAAAATTTGTGGTCGGGATCGCCGAAATCCGCCCCTCCGCCGGCCGTGCCGCCGCCCAGTGATGGCCACCACCTCGATGGAGGTGGTGGTCGCGATGGTCGGCCAGGGTGGTGGTCGGGTGGCTAGGAAAATGTCTTGGAATAAGATCCAAGTTCGGCCAATCATGTCCCTCGGCTAGAGGAAGAAGACGATCCAGCAACCTTCGGATCTTGCATCAATATCTGTGCTGATCATTTAAATCCTTTTCTTTTTAAATGAATTTTCTGTATTATTATAACAATCACTTTAGAAAATTAATGAAAAATACTTAGTGGCACTATATGAGGAAATGGCCAACATATAATTTGTAGCTAGATGGGTCTACTTTATTTTAAAATTGATTTGGGTCAATTTGGTTAATTGGTTTGACCAAGGCACACTTTTTGGTGGGGTCTCTACCTATGACTAAACAACAATTAAAATGAGTGCCCCCACTTCATCCCTTGTCCAAATGACTTGAAATTTAGACAGGCAGTCACCCTTATCTATACCTAGGTCCTGCATAAAAAATGATAATTTTCGGGGACAACATTGCTATTGTTTTTGAAATTATTTGATTACTCTAGGGTAAATTAATTAAAGGAACAAATGACA
Organism: Platanthera zijinensis; assembly: GCA_039513925.1. Classification (NCBI taxonomy): domain Eukaryota; kingdom Viridiplantae; phylum Streptophyta; class Magnoliopsida; order Asparagales; family Orchidaceae; genus Platanthera; species Platanthera zijinensis. Next base: position 200,662,498 of record CM077084.1, on the reverse strand, counting down.
TCCAAACTCTCCCAAATTTTGGTGAGTGGTCCATGAGGTCATCCTGAGACTCTGTATAAATTTTAATCTCATTTGGAGATGTTTTAGGTTGGAAGCAAGCAACCCTAGCCATGCCCAAAAGGGGGTATTTAAGTCAAAAGTTCACTTTGAGTTTTGAGTGGCCAAATCCCCTCAACAAAGGTTGAAAATTGGACACTAGTTGGTTATGACCTGTAGCACCCTCATATAGAATATGAGGTGGTTTTGGATTGAATTACCTTAGGACCCAAGTTCAAACCCTATGTTAGGACTTTGGGTGTTTGAGAAGGGCATGTGGTCAAATGACCTTGAAATGATTTTAAATTTGGTGGAGAGGACTATAGGGTAGCTAAAGTCCTCTGGTAAAAATCTTAGAGGATTTGGAGATTGATAGACCCCTCAAAATCCTAACCCTAATTTAGGGCACAACACTTGTACATGCAAGATAGGCCACCAAAACTTAATGAAAAGCCATGAAACTTGGGTAATATAGTCATAGGGTCAATAAGGCCCTTTTGTGATTTTATTGGTAATTTTGGATCAATACATTTAACATCTTCTTTAGAGTACATGAAATTTCCCTAAATAATCTTTCAATTATTATGATTATCCTATTGAGTAGGAAGTTATGAAAAATTGGCCAGGGGGTATTTTTTATCAATATTTTACATGAATTTTATTATGATTTTTAGAGTTATATTTTCAGTACTTTGTTCACAAGCTCATTAAAATGGAAACTTGTTCGCTAATTAATTTAGAGCTCATTAATTGTTGTAAAATTGTGAAACTTGTTCAGTAATGTTATTAGGTCAATACATCCATGAGAAAAATTATTCATAATTTTAAGATGGACAATTTCAGTTCTTACTTCATTATCCTTTGAAAATGGAATATGATTCAAAATTAAATTTAGAGTTATTTGTTCACTGGAATATTATGAAACTAGACCTAGAGTAATTGTAGGTCATTATATACTTTTTAATTTTCTAAGAATTTTTTGAAGTATTTTGGCAGTACATGCTTCTTTAAGATGATTAATGTAGATTCCATTTAAAAATTAGGTCCGGAGATTAAATCTTATCTAAAAATTTGGAGACTTAGGACTTGCTGTTAAAAAGTCATCATGTAATTATCATAAATTTTGTAAAGTATTTGCAAGTCTTAAAGGGGTACTTCATGTTCAAACTTGTTCTTGGATTACTTAGGAAAAATTATATAAATTACTAATTAAGTTACGAAAATTATGAAATTCTGGATTTACTCTAATCATGGCATGGTAAACCCCTAATAGCTATTATAGGGATATTGGATGATAATTTTGAGTACATCCCATTGTATAAATCATATAGCTTAGGATGGTATGCGTTTCGTAAAAACTGCAGAAATCATGATATGGTTCAAGATGAATCCAGAGATTTGGGATGTTAGTGTATTGACTTGGTAAGTGGATATGGGATACCATTGGAAGTTGGGAATAGTAGGTAGTCGAGTCGTCTTAGCATAGGTGGTGCTCGGGATCGACGAAACATCGTCTTCCCCGTGGAGAGAGAGAAAGAGTCAAAACACACTAGGATTAGATCCAAGGTAATATTAAGGGACCGGGAATTGGGTTTTAACCAATAAAAATAAGTGCCTTGCGAAAGGGATCTTAGGGCTTCATCCCATCGTAGTTCCTTGTGCCCTTTAAGAACCTTTCACGGCCTGGGCTAACCTAAACTGTAGGGAAAACTGAATTGCAAGAGTAACTAGCATAATTATGGATTCACTTTCACTCACCTCATTGTGTGGGGATGTTGGGTTGGTTCACACGGGATGTAGTCCCGGGGGATTTTGGAAATGGGCAGGTTGCCCGGCGAGCTTTGGCTCGGTAATTGATTGTGATGGACAAGATAGTCTGGGGAGCTTTGGCTCAGTTGTTGGTTGTGATAGATGGGATAGTTCGGGGAGCTTTGGCTCGGTGGATGATACATTAAGGTTGCATGTGCATAAAGTATATGGTTGTGGGTCTTCGGTATTGGAGGGTCGATGCACAGACGCAATACGTTGACTCGGGAAGTATGGTTTAGCACTTCGCCATAAAAGTCCGGTGCGCCAGCTGACAAGAGTATGCAAGAGCTCTTCTTAGTGCAGCAACATTGAGGCGTACAATAGGTCTGACTGGTAGTGAAATTACCAGTTTAAAGGTGGGCGAGGCCCAACCCACCGCTTCCATTTCCCACTACGGAGGTAACCTGGGAGGTTCGACTCCAGAAAGGGGGAACAAAAGGTCTGTGTACACAGAGTCGAGTACGTGAGTTGCACTTGCTTGTTCACATCATGGCATAATTGCATGTCATAGCATAACCATTGCATATAACCCTGACACCTATTGTATAAAGTGAAATGGGATGCTATATATAATAGGCCCTGCAAAATGACCCCTTTATTTATAAGTTTGCGCGAGCGTGCTTATATGTTAAGGTTTTTATTCAGTAAATATATATGTATGCTTGCTATAAAACTGACACCCTATCGTATAAATCGGTATGGGACTTTTTATATGATAGGAGCCTTGCAGAAGACTCCTTAGCTTATGTGTTTCTATATAAGTTAAGGTTACTTATTCCTTGTTATGTCTTTCTTACTTTTATTACTGCCGCACATACTTACAGAACTGCTAGACTAGTTCCGCCGTCCCTGTTATTTGTCATTCTCCACCTTCATACCTCTCCTTTCGTCCTCCCCGCTCGGTGCCTAGGAGACATGGGAGAAGGGGCGGGGCATGATAAGACTTAGTATTTTAGACTAACGGTTTTCGAGCCACATAATTTTAGGGGACCGTAGAGCCCAACATTGAGGAGAAGCCCCGGAGGTCGGCACGCTTGGAGATGGGGCAATCTAGTACCGTAGTTCAGACGGCTGGGAATATGAGTCCCGATCATTATTAGATGATTAGTTTTGCTTCCGCGCTGAGTGATATGTAGTAAGGATATTGATGTACTAGGCATGAGCCATGTTTTCTGTACTTTTATTATATCTGTGGACACTCCCTTCGTGGAGACTATTTACTTTATATGTGATTGTTGTGGACATGCTTTCTTATTTATTTTACTACTATCTTGTGATCAAATCGGCCGGCAGGATTGGCATTTTATGGTGGCGACCTTCCTGGGTGTGAAGGTGTCACCGCAAAGCGGAGATTCTAGCCCTAAGACCCCGGGGTTTTAAAAAAAGGGGGTCTTACAAGTTGTATCAGAGGGAACCTCGATCGAAAAGTAGTAGTCCACTTACCCTTGGTCACTCCCGAGCGAACTTAGTTTGAGGACAAACTAACAGCGGAAGTAGTAGTGTGCCCATAAGGGAAATCATTTGTAAAAGTCCACTTCTTTATTAATTGGAATTCTTCTTTGTAGACTACGACCAACCTTGCCCCAACATGGAGCATCTCTGGTTGTGAAGATCTCTTCTTATAGTTCTCTAGCCAACGAGTAAGACTCAACTCACTAAGACTCATTACTAACCATGATAACTTATAGTATGCCCTAGTCAGAAATAGACCTTAAGTATGAACATGGTTAAGGTAAGGAGATACCCAAAGAGAATAAAGGAGGAGTTTATCACGAGAATTACAACCCAAGACATAAACTCAGGTGACCCTACGGTCCATTACTCAAACTGGTAGGACTGCTTTAAGGAGAATTGAGACCAATAACCATTAATAGAATGGTAGAAGACACATAGTCTCAATACTCGTACAAGTAACAAGATTACTAGGAGACAACCACCGAGACAAACACCTAGGGTCGGATAGGAATTCAAGTTTAGAAGATACCAATTTGGGACGGGAATATTTTGACCCCGATAAGGTTATTGTAAATGTGACTCGGAGGGTTTAAAGTATAGAGTATATAATTAGGTTTCAGGTTAGAACCCCAAGTAGAAGATTGATGCCCTAGGGATTGTGCACCCAGCTATGATGGATATAACATGGAAATATTGAAGATACTTAGCCCAAGGGAGGTAGGGGCTTATCTTTTGTTTATTGAGGGCTTATCTTTTGTTTATTGGGGGCTTGTACTTTAATTATTGGGTAAATTAGTATTGACTTGGGTTTTCTTAGACCTAATTTAGAGAATGAGGCATAACGAACATAGTGAGATTGAAGTCGATATAATTCGACGTTATTCGGGCGAAGAAAAGATTTTGTAAAAACATGTTTGGAATGATTACCTGTAGCATTACCAAGACAAGGACTTGGTGATAAGATGTAATAATTACGCGGATTAACTATGATCACGAAAAATTAGATGATGGGTAACAAGATGTAGGATATCTGAGAAGGTAAAAATTTAATCGCTAAGATGTATCACCGGAAGTATGGTGTATCTCAGAACATGTATCTCCCGGAGTGAGAAAAAGGAACAATTATCATACACTGCCCGAGTTAGAGTGGAAGTTCGAAGGTATAATTAGGGATTTTCATACACAGGATTCCTCATACCCACTCCGGGCACAATTATAAAAGGAACATCGAGGATAGACTGGAAGAGGTAGCTGGGGTCACCCTTACCCGGAAGAAAACTCCCGTGGGTGTTTCATGAAGTTTGGGTGTAGAAGTCCATTATCATGGTATGCTCAAGATGTTCATGTCGAATCAAGATGGACAGTGTACGTCCAAGGAGAGAAGATCAGTCCAAGCTTATCGAGGCTTGCAGACGACATTCAACACAACTCTTCACCCTCATACGGAGGTGCAGGATTCCACATTCATGGATCTAGGACAAGGATCCAAATGTAATCATCTCGGAATTTGTGTCGAACCCAGATAGGTGTGGCTAATTTGAGATAGGATGTTGGAGGCCCAGGGCAGACCGACCAAATTTTATGATGCGCGACATTGCCAAATAGAGTCTCAAGATGGAGACCATGATTCCCGAAGACACGTCTGGTGAATGGAGTCTCGTGGGTATGCGGGAAGGAGAAGCTTAGTCCATGAAATATGGGGTGTTATAGGATCCAGGAGCGGATAGACCCATTGGCATACAGGCTGGAGCTACTGCTGGAGTTAGCGGGTTTGCACAACGTCTTCAACATCTTGTTTCTTAGGAAGGCTCTACTATGACCGGAACAGCTGGTTCTTGGCATAGATGGCTTGACAGATTTTGATCAATAGGAAACAAGATGAGCCAGTCAAAATAGATGACACAACAAAGCGGGTCTTACGGCGCAAGAAGGTCCCATTGGTCAGGGTCCTATAGACGAACCATGGGCAGGAGGAGCATACCTGGGAGCCACCAGATCTAATGCAACATATAGAGGTACCAGGATCCTTATGGGTAAACTATACATTAAACCTCCTATGGGATATTACAAGTAGTTACCTTTAGTAGAAACACCGCAGGCCTAACTTGAATTTCGAGGACGAATTTTTTTTTTATTGGGATTTGTAACATCACATTTCCAGCTAGACCCCCTAGGAGTGGTTTTGTCATGACTAGTTCATGACAAAAGCCTAAAAAGCCCAAGAAGACCAAGTGAACAAGGCTCAAGGTGAAAATCACCTTGGTCTGTTAGTAGTAGAATCCCAATTACAATCCTATGCATGACCTTAGGGTTTTAACTAGTTCTATGATCCCATCATGGCACCTCTAACCCCAAGGGAGGCAAATATGTCGCTACGGACACATTATGGTCAACCAAAAAGAGGCCAAGATTACACAAGTATGAGAAGCGTTGAGTGAGTAGACAAGACTCGACGAGTCGATCCGGTATCTACTTAGACAGGTTTTTGGGCTCGGGCATTGAGTGCGTGTTGTGCACTCAATGCACTAGGATGAATGGCGTTGAGTGCGTTGAGTGCACTCAATGCCATCTTACTTAAGAAGAATCTTGGGCTCGGGCATTGAGTACGTCGATTGCACTCAACATCATAGGCTGAATGGCGTTGAGTGCACTCAATGCCATCGTCATCTTACTTGGGAAGAATATTGAGCTTAGGGCATTGAGTGTGTCGAGTCAACTCAACGCCATGGGCTGAATGGCGTTGAGTGCGTTGAGTGCACTCAACACCATTTTACTTGGAAAGAATTTTTAGTTCGGGGCGTTTAGTGCGTTTAGTGTACTCAACGCCATGGGCTGAATGGCGTTGAGTGCATTGAGTGCACTCAACGACATCATACTGAGAAAGGATTTTCTGGAATTATGGCATTGAGTGAGTTGAGCTCACTCAATGCCATAGACTGAATGGCATCGACTGAGCTCACACTCAACGCCATTGTTCTTAGAAAATTCCTGGCAATTTTGGCATTGAGTGCGGAGGCTTGTCTCAATGCTATTGCCTTTGAGAAATTTTCTGCCCTGTTTGCTGGTTCGTATGAATAGGCTAAACCAGACCTTTTCCGGAATTGCGCCAAGCTGAATTAATTGGCCCCAGTCCTTTCAATAAGACTTATTTAAATAATAATAGCGGTCCAATGGTAGAATGCCATATGGAAGACGGTTTAACCCGAATTCCATGTTAATGGAGAGAGAGAAAGAGAGGAGTAAATGACATTCATGGCCTGGAAGGCCAAGGGACCACTCTTCTTGCTGAAATCACCTCCCCCGATCAGTTAGGAGAAGGCCAAGAGACTTTCCGGCCATAACATCAACTAGGGGAGGAGAATTACAGTAATCGAAATCTCGAAATAATGGCCACCGCCAGCTAGCCCCCTTCCCTCCCCCTTTTTACTAATCTAAAAGCATCCCTAGATCCATGGCAAGCTTTTCCACACATTACCTGAAGGAGACGAGGAAGCCCACTGTGTAGTTGTAGAAACCGAGCACCGCCACCACCACCAATGGCTTCCCGGCGATCAACGCATCTCTAGGCCGCAAGCAAGGTCCTCCTCTACTCATTCTTCTATGGATAAATCTTAGGAATCTTTTAGGATGAGAATCGGGCACAAATGAGTAAGATCGAGTGATGATATTTCCATCGTATTTTTGAAAAAATGAGTGGTCGGGTTCGCTGGAATCTACCCCTCTGACGGCCGTGCCGCCACCCTGCGATGCCCACAACCTAGACGGAGGTGGTGGCGGTGGTGGCCGGCCAGGGAGGTGGCCGGGTGGGCGGGAAAATGTCTTGGAATAAGCTACAGGTTCGGCCAATCATGGCCCTCGGCTGGAGGAAGAAGACGATCCAGCAACCGCCAGATCTTGCAACAAGATCTGTGCCGATCATTTAAATCATTTTCTTTATAAATGAATTTTTTGTATTATGATAACAGTCACATTAGAAAATTAATGAAAAATACTTAGTTGTTATATATGAGGAAATGGTCAACATATAATTTGTAGCCCTATGGGTCTACTTTATTTTAAAATTGATTTGGGTCAATTTGGTCAATTGGTTTTACCAGGGCACCCATTTTGGTGTGGTCTATACCTAGGACTAGACATGACGTAAAATGACTGCCCCCACTTCATACCTTGTACAAATGACTTGAAATTTGGACAGGGAGTCACCCTTATATATACCTAGGTCTTGTCCAAAAATGAGATTTTTTTGGGACAATATTGCTATAGTTTTTGAAATTATTTGATTACTCAAGGGTAAATTAATTAAAGGACCAACTTACCTCCAAACTCTCCCAAATTTTGGTGAGTGGTACATGGTGTCATTATGAGGCTCTTTGTAAATTTTCATCTCATTTGGTGATGATTTAGCTTGGATGCAAGCAACCCTAGCCTTTCCCAAAAGGGGGTATTTAAGTCAAAAGTGCACTTGGAGTTTTGAGTGGCCAAATCCCCTAAACAGAGGTTGAAATTTGGACCAATGGTTGGATATGACCGGTAGCACCGTCATATGGAATATTGGGTGTTTTGGAATTGAATTGAATTAGGACCCAAGTTCAAACCCTATGTTAGGACTTTGGGGGTTTGAGAAGGGAACGTGGTCAAATGACATTGAAATGATTTCAAATTTGGTGGAGTGGACTCTAGGGTAGCTAAAGTCCTCTGGTAAAAATCTTAGAGGATTTGGAGATGGATAGACCCCTCAAAACCTTAACCCAAGTTTAGGGCACAACACTTGTACATGCAAGATAAGCCACCAAAACTTAATGAAAAGCCTTGAAACTTTGGTAGTATAGTCATAGGGTCAATAAGGCCCTTTGGTGATTTTATTGGAAATTGTGGATCAATACATTTAGCAGCTTCTTTAGAGTACATGAAATTTCCCTGGATAATCTTTCAATTATTATGATTATCCTATTGAGTAGGAAGTTATGAAAAATTGGACAGGGGGTATTTTATATCAATATACATTTACATGAATTTTATTATGATTTTCAGAGTTATATTTTCAGTACTTTGTTCACAAGCTCATTAAATTTGAAACTTGTTCACTAATTAATTTAGAGCTCATTAATTATTGTAAAATTGTGAAACCTATTCAGTAGTGTTATTACGTCAATATATCCATGAGAATTTTTTTTCACATTTTTTTGATGGACAATTTCAGTACTTACTTCATTATCATTTGTGTTGGGTATTGTATCCACAATTACATGAATTTGAGGAAGCCTCCTATCAAAGCTAAGATGAATTCACTATGTATTTGATGAATTTCTTCTAGTTGTGCTTGCAATTATTCCATGCTAAGTACACACCAATGTCAGGGTGCAGTGGGTCAATATACACGGGTCTGTGCAACGTAATCCCTCGTTGAGCAGATCAGTGTGTTGGCCTACGTGTACTCTCTCTATTGGGGTGTACTTAATTTCAAGTACAGGGATATGATAAAGCAAGAGCAGACAAGGAGCAAGGATGGGTCAAAGACCATCTCACGGGTTGAAAGACAAGAATCGTCTAAGTGTAAATCGTCGAGAATCACTAAGTGATTCTCACCGATTCGTCGAAAATCACCAGTGATTCTCGACGAGTCGTCGAGAATCACTAGTTGATTCTTGCCGGGTTGGGCCGGCTGTCTCGACGCAGTCAAAAAAAATCATCTAAGGCAGAATCGTCGAGAATCACGAAGTGATTCTCGCCGATTCGTCGAGAATGACTTTGCATTCTCGACGAGTCAGCGAGAATCCAAGGTGATTCCCACCGATTCTCCCCGGCCTCTATAACCTGTGCAGCCAGAATTCTCTAAGTAGAATTCGGCGAGAATCGTAGGTGATTCTCGCCGATTCGTCGAGAATCACCCACGATTCTCGCCGAATTTGACTTGTGTATTTTTCCGACTCTATCTGGATCGGTCCACGACATTTGCGGGATTTTGAACCGGACTTTGGTCTTACTGCTGGTGGGGCCCACAACGGTCATCTCTTGAACTAGTGTATAAATACTCTGTATTTGTGAACAGTAAAGACACGGATTACAGATCGAAGAAAAACAAGTCGTTGTCAAGCCCTAGATCGGAAGCGAGCTCGGCCGACCTTCTCCGCCTCTCGCTAGTTGCTCGCCACCGTTGATCGGGGTTTTCGTTACCTCTCCCGGTGACAGAAGCCTAGTCGGGCACAGCGTCTCACGTGTCTATCCAGATATCTTTTGTCTCTTGATTTGTGATCGGGAAACCTTCCCCATCCGAATCGATCGAGACGATCGATCCTAGTGTGACCGTTGGAAGACCTTGCCGACTTTGCTAAGAAGATTGGATCTATATAGCATCACCGCCTCTCTTGTTGAAGCCGTCGATCTAGGGAAGATTCTCTCCAAGAAAGATCTAGAGTTGTGGACTTTTCGTTGCCTACAAGAACAAGTAGTCTAACGAAAAGGGACACCTGGATCTTCATGTTGTTTGTATTTCTTACAAGCTATTTTCATTTTCTCTTTCATTGTAAAGGACCGATTGGTCTCTAGTTGTAGGGTTGGGTGCAACCCGTGTTGTGAGAGTGTTGACTCCTACGTGTGGAAGGGTTCCTTCCATTAGTGGAAGGATTGGATTTCAATCATGTTGGTGAAGTGACCGAGTCGTCCCTGGTTGGGAGACAGGTCGAAGGGGGAAAGTGGACGTACCCAAATCGGGGAACCACTATAAATTGCTTGTGTACTTTCTGTGCTGTGGTGTTTTATTTTCGTGTGCAGGTTAAACTTTAATTCCACAAATACGCTGCAAAGACACATATTCCCCCCCCCCCCATAGGTGTAAGTAGTTGACACTAAGTGGAATTTCAAGTGGTATCAAAGGGAGGTTACTCATCAAAGGAGTTAACACCTCGAGTATGTTTTTGCATCTAGTGTCAACAAGAAGATCAGACTCAAGCATGGAGTTGGATTATGATGTCCCTCCTCTAAGACTCCCCTCTTGTACAAAGGAGTACTATCCTGTATGGAAGATGAGAGTACTATTTCATCTGGAGGCCATCGACCCTCGAGCATCACTCATTCTGGAAGAGGGTCCCTTCATTTCCATGAAGGCCTCCTGCTCTGGAAAGGATATGCAGATCCCCAAGAAGACTACTGAAATGTCTGAGATTGAATTCTCTCTTTTCAACTTGGATAAAATGATTCGTAAAATCATCCTGGATGTCTAGACTGGACCTTCCCGGTCAAGTCTTGAAAAGTGTAAGACAGCCAAGTCCTTGTGGCAAACTGTATCAGACCTCATGGAGGGATCAAACAGAACAGTGATAAGTCGTCAGCAAGAGGATGAGGCATATATGGGGGGTCAGTATTTCTGAAGAAGAAAGTGATGACCAATTTCTCAGTATCAGGGCTCCTGTGTCCTTATCAGAGACTGAGGAGGAAGTTGATGAAGACTGCACAGCTGAAGATGACTCAACTGCCCCGGTCAGTCCTAACACTATTCCTGATCAGCTAAGTCAGGACCAGGTAACTTCTTCACCTTGCCCTTCTCTTCCTCATGTTCCTGAAGATAAGAATATTTTGGATGATTGCCCTCCAGAAAATCCTGATGCCCAGAAGAGTGTCCTTCAGAAAAGCAACCTGATTGTTGAGGAGCAAGCTCAGGAGATTGCTCGGCTGAAGATCTTATTGGTTCTCCAATTGGCATCCAATAAGGTTAAGGACTCTAAAATCTCAGATCTAGAGAGTAGTCTAGAGAATGAGAAGAGGATAGTATCCAACTTTTCCAAGGTTGATTCTCTCAAAAGAAAGGAAGAAAATGGGTAGATCTCCCGGATTATCAATTCATGGAGAAATGGGGAAACGGTATTTAGACCCCCCACTCCAGAAAGGAAGGGTACTCATCATGCCTACAGGTATGATCACAGGAACAACCGTGGTCACTGCAAGGGTGATCTGCCCTCATGTGGAAACACCCATAATGCAAGGGCTGTCATGGCCACCCTTGAGAGAATGCCTAAGGCTCGTTCTGAACCCTTTGTATTCTCGGCCACAGCCCCAACTCTGCATGAATCTGCTGATATCAGCTCTCCCTGGGCCTCTCACCACCCTAGGACACAAAAAAGGGGGGTTAGAAGTCATGCAGTTAGTGCTCATGGGGCCTCTGAAAGGGTGCTGACTGAAAGGAAGGCACCACCTCCCAGGCCTCATGACGCTCACGACATGCCTTCCTTCCACCCTTCCAAGTGTCACGATGGAAGAGGCAATTTTGAGAACAGATCCGGCTTTATCCCGTTTAGACCTAGGTCCTTGACTACCTCAGTCACCGGTTCAGGTCACAAATGGCGGTTTAACATTCATGAATGTTGGTGTTGTGGCAAAGTGGGTCATTTTGCCATAGATTGTTGGCACAACCCTTCTGTGTCAAAGGCAAAGGGACTTCCACATCCTCGAGGCAATGTTAGTCCTCCCTCCAGGATCTCTGAGGGGAGGCATCCCAATTATTATGCTGACAGGAACCTAGGACCCAATACTTATTGGGTTCCTAAGGCAAGATAACTCTTTCCTGCAGGGTGGTCTAGGTTCCCACAATTCTGACGGGAACTGGACAGGAGATGCTCCAAGATTGACGTGGATAAAGTGTCGAGAATGGGAGCAGTGCCATCATTACAGGCACATGCATACTGACCTCCTGATGTAACCTGTGCTGATGATTTGAATGTTACGTCTTGTTATCACAGGTAATTGCAATTAGCCCAAATGTCTGAGCCATATCGCATAAATAATTCCTTATATGTATATATGTATGTTGACATATCCACACTTAATAATGAATTCACCTCGTCTGAAATTAGATGGTCTTATAGAAAAAGTATTCGCGTATTCTCATTCACCTTGGGAAGGAGTATATGTGTGAGATAACCTTTACTTCTACTAGTAGAGATTAGTTTGACATTTTTTTGGGGGATAAGTCCGCCTCCGAAAATTGAAAAGATACGTCATGAAGAGTCACTGAACATGACCTCTGACATCAAGATTATTGCACTTATCCATCTAGAAATGACCGGTGAAATTGGCAAAGCCACTGTCATGATGTCAAGTAAATCCTAGTTGATGTGCCTCCTAAGCCATGTAGTTTGGCAATCCCTTTAGTGGATGTAGAAGCAAGTATGCCTCCTGAGCCCTTCCAACCCTTGACAAAAACATTATGTTGGAATATAGGCGATACTCGTCATATCAAATCACATACTCACCTAATTACAAATCTCGCCGAATTGTCAAATCTCGCTGAGATATTTAAACCAGGGGAGCCATTCGGCGGGAATAGGTTAGTCGCCAAGTATCCGGATATTACTTAAACCCGGAATCATCTCAAACCTACTCTTCCCGACGATACCCTCCGACCCTTCGTATTCCGCCGTTCGCCATTTCGCCGAGACCACACGCTAGAATCCCCGTCTCTCTCACCTCCCGGCGACCTTATCCTGTGTAACTCCGTGGTGAACTAACGACCGACGCCTTCTTCCGCCCACTCTCGCCGCAGGTCCGCGTCTTAGGCGTCCTCGGGTGCTCCGTCGTGAAGAAACCGGAACTTTCACTGCATCTCCCCACTAGGTAATCTCCATATTGTCCCTTTCTGTGACTTGAGCTTGGTTAGATTTCGCTCTCTCTCTCGTAGTATCGGAGATCCTATTGGTATTTGTTGATGCACGAAATGCGACGGGGAAAACGGGCACCACCAGCTAACTGTTCGAGCACTGGGGAAGGAATGGGGAAAAGACTGTCGGCTAGTCGGTTACTAGCGGCTAGGAATGGCGGGTAAAACCGGGCAGAGGAAGGAGAGAAAGGGCCGCTACCAGCGGCAACACCAGAGTTCGCCCGCCGCGGCCTGAATGCCTCTCCTGCGGCGGGCTTTCCTTTTATATGAAAATAAGCGGTTACACTTAGCGAAGAAGAAAGAAAGGAGGAAGCCGGCCGGACAATAGACCGCAAAGGACTAGAATCGAGGCCGCAGCTCTTAACAAGCGAGCTCTTGGACTCGAGTTAGCGTGCTTTGGGTGTACTCCCGCCCCCTATTTATAGGCTTGGGGGCCTGCCCAAACGGGCAGGGCTAAAATTACCGGCTGCCCGAGGTACAAGAGAGTCGGGCAGCGGTGACGGGAATCGAAAAGAAGAAAAGCCAAGAGACAGGCCGAACGGCCTAACGACCTTCTTCTGCCGAGCTGCAGGACTCGGCCTCTGGGCAGGCTGATCTGGACCTCCTCTGACAACGACCTGGGGCACAGGTCGCGCAGCTTGGGCAATGAAAGGCCGACCCTTAGATGACGGCTGGACCGGAACTGGCGGCTGTCTGACGTAGAGGCCGCCCGGCTTGTCTGACAATAAGCCGGCTAGCTGATAACGGCGGCTAGAATGCACAAGCCGCCCGGACTTGAAAACCTGGAGAACTAGTCGCGGATTCCGGGTTAACATAATCCCCGCACATTTTTAAGTTTTATAAAAAACTTCAAAAATGTAGAACTAAGCCGGAGACCGCGACTGCCATTAATGCTTCTGCGTCTATAAAATGCCGAGGGCCCTGCCATTTCTTCAAGATTTCTGCCAAGCCACGGGTCACTACTCGCCACTTGCGGTCAGAATCCTCCAAGCCGACAGAGACTTCTACAAGATGGACGTCATGTCCTCGATGCTAGATCGCGAAAAGAAGTCGTCTGGATCGAAAAAGAGGAGCAGAAAAGCGGACAGTTCCGACCAACCGCTTGAGAAGAAAACCGAGAAGCCGATCGCACCGGCGGCTTCTGATTCTGGAAAGAAACCGATGGAAGTCGTTGCAGAATCCTCGCAGGCCGCGACAAAAGTTGAAGCGGTTTCCAAATCTGCTCTCCCGGAAGCTGGGGCCACCAAATCCTTCGACATTACATACTCGCCATCGGGTGAACCTCTTTTGAAGATCGTCGGTACGGAGGAGAAGAGTGTCGACTCTTCCAAGCCGCGCGAGTTGCCCACATCTGCTGACTTGATCATTATTGAAGAGGACGAGTCAAAGAAGCCACTGGAAGCCGAGCGGTCTCTGACTGAGAAGAGGAAACGGACAGAGACAATAGTCGGCCACTTGAAGCGACGTAAGAAAAAGGCCGAGACCCTTGAGGAAAGGATGGAGAAGAAGGCGAGGAAGATGCGGGTTGATAACCGCAATGTTTCTGTGAAGACCGGAGCGGCTAGTGTGCAATTTAAGCCGCGGGAAAAAGACGTATCTGAGGGTCTGTCGAATCCGTCTTCCAAGTCGGACGAGCTAGAGAGTACGCCTCCGGCCAGCGAATCCCTGAGCGATATCCTGAAGGGCATGGACAAATTTCAGCAGCTGGACAAGTTACTGGCAACTCCGCCGGCTTCTGCGGGTGTCGCCGACACCGATATCGAAGTTACAGGAGAGAAGCTCGGCGAACCGGCTCCTGCGGTTTCAGAAGGAGCTGAAAAATTAAAACTCAGAGAGAAGATAGAGGAGATGAAAAAGTTAATCGCCGGGAAGCAGGTGGCGACTACATTTCCTGCCCTGCAAGGTAAACACGAAGAAGTTAAGCGTTTTGTAAAATTCTACAAGCCGCGGTCACGGAAGAAGGGAGCGGATACAATTTTCAATCCGCCGGCGAGCTTCTTCCTGACCACGGCTGAGCTGAAAAGCAAAGCTAAGGAGACCGCGCGGCTATGGAAAGAAAAGCTAAAGCGAATAGATTCAGAAAGGTTTAGGCGACCAGCGGCTAGACTTGATACTGCGGCTTTCGAAGGAGAGATAACCACGAGCTGCGGTCTCGTTCTAACGAGATCTTCTACCAGATGCCGATCATGTCACTGAATCTAACCGCCTGTTTATTTGCTGCAGGTGCTCATGAAACCGCCATCAAGCCGGGCGGTCTGACGACTTTCTTACCTCCACTGATTCTGCCGCTACCTCCAAGTGTCCGTGACCAGAGGGCGGCCGAATTCCAAGAGGAGGTCGCCGCCTTGCAGGCTAGGATAAGGGAGCATGCCGAGGCCCCTTCGAGTCAAGGAAGAAGAGTGGCGGCTTCAAGAAGAAAATCAGCGGTCTATGCTGGAGGTCGCTGAAAGGAGAACTCAAGAAGTACTGGAGGACTTGGAGCAGGAGAGAGGAATGATGCGGTCTGAGTTGGAGGCCGCTGAAAAAAGGACGCAGGAAGCCTTGGTCAGCTTGGAGTTGGAGAGAGCGGCGATGCGGATTACGCAGGAGACCGCTAACAAAAGGGTGCAGGAGGCACTGGCCAGCGCGGACATGGAGAAAACGGCGAAGCGGACTGCACTGGAGGCCGTTGACAAAAGGATGCAGGAGTCCCTGGCCAGCTGGGAGAAGGAGAAGACGGCGATGCGGACTGCGCTTGAGGCCGCTGAACAAAGAACTCTTGAGGCGCTGGCCCACCTGGAGCAGGAGAAGAAAGAGAAACTAGATCTGCAGGCTTTAGTGCTGATGCTCGGCCGGATTGAGAGGGAAAGGGCGGACACCGCTCGACTTGACGAGGAAAGGGATAAGGATCGACCAGAGGAGGCCGGCAGAGGCTTGCGACCTGCTGGGACGACTGCTGAAGAGCAGCAACAACCAAATCGCCCGGCTTCCGGAGAGACTTCGTACTCACCAGTAGTCGCGGCGGTTAGGCAGGTCGTTGCTTCTGGCGACCCGGGAGATCACGCTCTGTCGCTGGTTCCATTTACCCGCGTAGAGCGTGATACCTCGCGAGTTCACCGGACTCTGCACAATATCCACAACCTCGTTAGTCAAGTGTATGTCCAGCTGGTACAGGCCGGCGACCAAGTCGCGCGGGTTGGGCGAGAGGCTCCAGAGAGTGGAGAGAGATAATTAAGAGAACTTTTATTTGGCTTTGTAATAAGCATCAACTCGTGATGCCGGACGGTTTGATTCCTGTGGACAATTGTTGTATGTTTGATTATATATTACTGCGAATTGCATGCGGCTTTGTGCGGTTTGAATTCTTCTAGTCGCTGTCTTTTCTTCTTTAGAAATTTTGCCAAGTACTAGAATTTTAATCGCTCGACCTGCCGAACTAGAATGCGGTTAGAATACTTTACCTTGCAGGTTGAGCCGTGCGGCCTGATATCTAACCGCGATTTGACAACCACTACTGTAGCTGCATAGGAAATCTATAAATTGAGATGATCCCGGAGACTTCGGCACAGGAGATCAGAATGCGAGCTAAAGCAATTGCGATGCGGTCTGACAAAGCTCCAGCCGTTAGGACCGACGCGGCTTCTACTTTCCATTCGGCAGATCATAAGGAAGGCCGGCTTACCCAAGCCGAGCTCGACAGCTTTTTAGAAAAGTATATGAAAGACAGCCCGCTGCTCGCGCGGCTTCCGCTGCCTCACGAGCGGATCAACACCTCTGCAGCCAACCAGATCGCTATCCCAATCGATCACTTTGACTGTGGCTTCGGCTTCCCCGTGCTGATGGAAGCCGTCGCGGTCTTCGACCATTACGGAGTAGTGCCGGGACAGCTGCCCCCGAACTCGATTGCGGCGATTTACAGCTTCATCTCTTACCTGAGGTCGGAGCGAGTTCGGTTCTCGATAAGGCTGTTCAGAGAATGCTTCTCTGTGCAGTCTATCCCGGACTCGGGAACGAAGATCTTCAGAGGCCATCTTTACTTCGGCTGCCGCGACCTGAAAGTTGTAAACCTGGCGAATAAAATCGCGAATTGGTCAGAAAGATACCTTATCTTCGAGGATAACCTCGGACTCCTGCCGGTCCATCCGCAAGTTCGCGACGAAGCCGCTTTTGGCAGCAGCGGACTGGACGGCGTGGAGAAGGAGATCTTCAACTTCTTCAAGGGGGAGCGGCTCGATGTCACCCACTACCTCCCGCTGCTCCCGACTTTGGAGGACGTTCATGCGGAGGACAGTAAGTATCACTCGGCCGAACTGTTATGCTAGCCGCGCGGCCTACCAACTGACTTTTTAACTTCGCCTTGCAGCTGCTGTCGCGGTCCCGCTGAACAAGCCGCTCACTCCAGGCGGCCTAACCCTTACACAAAGGGAGAAAAGGGCGAAGAGGGCCAGGCCGGAGCGGGCTGCAGAGGATGATGAATCGGACTCCTCCAGCGGCTTCATACTGCATGGTATGGGTAGCCGCTTGAAAGATCTCCACGGCAACCCCACCATGCAGTGGAGTGCCGACGGGGAGTCGGTAAAGGTTTCCACCGCCCTCCCGAACTGGGGGAAGGAAACTGTAAGCCGCCATGCCTCTGTGGCTGGCGCGGCTTTGTATGGCAGGCGCAACTTGAAAGCGCTGGAGAAGATACCTGCAGAAGACTTCTCGCGGTTTGCCGCGCAGGTCGGCGCGAGAAGCTTTGTAGCCAACCACTATATGGGCCTAGCCCATAGGCGGTTAGTTACAATTGAAGGCGACCTGCAGCGGCAACTCGCCGAGAAAGATGAAGAAATCGCACGGCTGAAGGAGTCGCATGCAGTAAGACATTACCTGATTTTTGCGGCTTAATTCATCAAGCCGCCCGAACTAACCTTTTTCTTTCCTTTGCAGAAAGTGTACGATCCAGCGAACTCAGCCTTTCAAGACGCGGTCTTTCCCCAGCTTGTCCAGGGGATCGACGGAGCGCTGAAACGCCTTCGAGATCAGGGCGGCCTCGCCCCGGGATTCACCGACTTCACCTGCGCCGACCTGTATCCACCCTTGAAGAAAAGGGTGGCTGCGGTTTATCGCGCGCTGAAAGGCAAGGAGAAGATCGGCGGAGAGGGCGAGGCAGAAGAGGAAGGGGAGGACAGCAGGAGCGAGAGTGCTTCTTCAAAGACCGGCGGTCAAGCGTCTGAGACCGCGCGGGTTGATGCCAGCTCGTCAGAGACCAGGGCACTGGCAGTTCGCGTTCATCCTCGTCGGACAGCGGCGATTACTCGCCTTCTGAGATCGATATTGACGGTGAACCGGACTCCGGTACTCCTGCGTCCAAAAGATAGAGGCCGAATAGCTAGAATAGTTTACTTGTAAAAGTTTTTACATTTTTTGAGACCGCCGGTAAGATTTTGTAAACCGCGCGGTCTACCCCTTATACTTGACATTAGAAATGAAAACGTTTTACCTTTTGTGAGAATCTATTGTAATTTTACTTGCTTGTTTGAATATGCGGTTTAATCATTCTTATTCGTTTCCGACTTTGAGAAATCTTATTTATGACTTCACCGAATAATAACTAACTTGCTGCGGTTAAACTCGAGTAGAATACCATTAACCAGATATACTAGTCTGCGAAATTATAATAATCCGATCATCCTTGAGCGTATATAGAGCAATAAGCCGGGCGGTTAGGAGACTATTTGCCAAGAAGATAAGGCAGTTCAAATGGCGATCGACAAGCCGCTCGGCTAAGGAGATAAACCGGATTGATATTGTAAAAACCAAGCCGAATGTGGCGGCCTGTCCGAGCATTAATACGAAACTGGCTTCCAATAGGGAAAACTACTTAGCGATAGAGATAAACATATTGCGACTTCTTTACATTACAAGCCGCGAATTGATTTGAATGAATACCATAAGCCGGCGGACTGAGCGGATAGGATAACTGGAAAAGTTGATATGCTACGATACTCCTTTGATCCGGCGGCATGATCTTTGTAAGCCGCGCGGATAATACATTTTGCAATTTCTGACAATATAAAAATGATACTGTTTGATTTTGCTGAATATGCTTTATTCGCTCGGTATTGCATTTCTATTCGATCGATTATAATAATATGCCATGAGATATTTGGACAATACACAAGCAGAATGGATGTGGAGATAAGAATAACTCGCGCGAATATATCTGATAAGTGATTTATGCATAACTCGCACGAATAATACTGATATCCGCTATAGTGAACTGAAGAAAACCAACAAGCTCGCATGATTAATAATGATGTCTGCTGTATTGAGCTGAAGATAGCCAAATAACTCGCCCGATTAATAACGATATCCGCGCGGTAAGAATAAATATTGGAACCTTCAAATATGAGACCAATTTAAGAAAACCAATTGGTCACAGAGATAACCGAGCGGTAAGAATAATAATATCCGCAACTTGCTGTTGGATAACTTCTATTCAGCCTTATAATATCAAATTACCCGGGCGGATACTCTCTTTAGCCAGGATATGATAACCGCGCGGTCTGAATTCTGACCGCCGACTAGGCTTCTGCTTGAAGAAAAGAATACACTGCTCTCTTGCCTGGAGTACAGTTCAAGTCGATCTTCCGGGCAGGTGCGGCCGGAGTCACATTGCTTTCCTCAGAGATCGACAAGACTGTGGGTCTCCTGCAGGCACTGCTTGAGAGTATCAAAGAGTATTCGAGGGTCGCATGCTAAGACGATCTGCGGGGCATGCGTGTATTGCTTCCCGCACAGACGCATCATAGTTGCAACGATATCCCTTACGTGGCGTGGTAGAGCTGACCACCACTCCGCTCCTCCATAATGCAGAAGTGGGGTTATGTACTAGCCGGGATCCGCAATCTAGAACTCCACCGCATCAAAGCCGGTAAGCTCCCACTACACGGTGCGAAATCTCCCCGCAACACGTGGTCCTCGTGGTGTTACGCTAATGACAACGGCTCTAAAGGGGGATGTAGCTAGACTCGGCGATATCTCTTGATTCAGTGATCTTTTAATTTTTTGGGTTGCAAACCCATAAGAATGATGACTTGCCAGGTGAGAGTACCGATATAGAATCTCTGAAACAAAATATAACAATGAGTCATAATCCTTCTTAATAGAGCATAATGAGAAGAAACAAAAGACAGAAAAACATATTGGGTTAAGGGATTGATTTAAGATCGCTTTTGTCGTTGATGTTGACGCGTCTGCCAGCCTATGAATGAGATGTCTTTTTTAGATCATGCTACGGGATTCCTTTGATTTCTGCATTTTCACAATTAATTTGAGAGCTCTACAATCTTCTGTTAGATGACCTCTTTCCTTGTGATATTCGCAATATTGATCCATGCACCTGACTTGCCCGCGCGTTGCTCGAGCGGGTTTCTTGTGACTTGGCTCTTCCTCCCGTTGTTCGATCTGGGGGAGGTCTGACGAACTTTTTTGTTCTTTTTCCGAAACAAGGGGCTTCTTCGAAACTGGAGGCCGAGTTGCCGAATACTCGGGCGGCCAGGCCGGGTAGGAGGTCGAATAGCTCGGCGAATAGCCCGGGAAGGTAGGCGAGTAGGCCGGCGGATCGACCTGCTTGCTGTCCGCTGGGGTCTGGTTGGCTGGCTTAACCAGAATGATTGCGGACTGCAAGTCTAACCACTTATTGATTGCGGCTAGATTATAATTGATCGCGGCGAGCTGCCGGATCATCTCTTGGCGGGTTTGATTTTCTTCCCGGCGGGACTGCAGAAGAGCTTCCAAGAGCAGAACTTCGCTGGGGCTGAGGTTGTTCTGAACAGGCTGCCGGTCTGACATTGTATGGCCGCTGAACTTCAGCGACTAACCGAGATCTGAAGGTCGCGTGTTAACTGTTGATGCACGAAATGCGACGGGGAAAACGGGCACCACCAGCTAACCGTTCGAGCACTGGGGAAGGAATGGGGAAAAGACTGTCGGCTAGTCGGTTACTAGCGGCTAGGAATGGCGGGTAAAACCGGGCAGAGGAAGGAGAGAAAGGGCCGCTACCAGCGGCAACACCAGAGTTCGCCCGCCGCGGCCTAAATGCCTCTCCTGCGGCGGGCTTTCCTTTTATAAGAAAATAAGCGGTTACACTTAGCGAAGAAGAAAGAAAGGAGGAAGCCGACCGGACAATAGACCGCAAAGGACTAGAATCGAGGCCGCAGCTCTTAATAAGCGAGCTCTTGGACTCGAGTCAGCGTGCTTTGGGTGTACTCCCGCCCCCTATTTATAGGCTTGGGGGCCTGCCCAAACGGGCAGGGCTAAAATTACCGGCTGCCCGAGGTACAAGAGAGTCGGGCAGCGGTGACGGGAATCGAAAAGAAGAAAAGCCAAGAGACAGGCCGAACGGCCTAACGACCTTCTTCTGCCGAGCTGCAGGACTCGGCCTCTGGGCAGGCTGATCTCGACCTCCTCTGACGACGACCTGGGGAACAGGTCGCGCAGCTTGGGCAATGAAAGGCCGACCCTTAGATGACGGCTGGACCGGAACTGGCGGCTGTCTGACGTAGAGGCCGCCCGGCTTGTCTGACAATAAGCCGGCTAGCTGATAACGGCGGCTAGAATGCACAAGCCGCCCGGACTTGAAAACCTGGAGAACTAGTCGCGGATTCCGGGTTAACAGTATTCTCCTTCTTCCTAGGTTTACTATGGCCCCACAGACTACTGCAGGCCTGGTCACTGGATGTGAGCTAGTGACAACCGGGTTCTCCCAGGCCTCGGATGAGTTCCGGAACATAATCATCATGCTTAAAGAAGCGGGACTGAAGTTCGTGCTGGAGCACCCATGCAAGATCTTGGACAAGGAAGTATTGGAGTTCTTTGCAACTGCGAAGCTCCGTCATGAAGACACATCCATCAAGAGCAAAGTGGCCGGGAAGAAAATCAAGTTATCCGCCAGGAAACTGACCCAATGCCTGCGGTTATCCAGTGTTGAAGA
The DNA here is from genome assembly GCA_039513925.1 of Platanthera zijinensis. NCBI lineage: Eukaryota > Viridiplantae > Streptophyta > Magnoliopsida > Asparagales > Orchidaceae > Platanthera > Platanthera zijinensis. The sequence goes on along the minus strand of CM077084.1, from coordinate 200,640,593 downwards.
AGAAGAGTACCTGGAGGAAGAGGATAGAGCAAGGACCCTATCCTTCTGTGGATTGTCCAGGTGGACCAGGTCAATCAAAAGGAAAGATATGAACGAGGAAGGAAAGTTGATGTCTGACATTGTTGGGAAGGCTCTAATCTACAAACCTGGATCCCACGACCATATTTTCTGGGGAAATGTTCAAAACTCTGGTGGCAATCGTATGCCGAAAGCGGTTTAACTGGGGAGCCATGCTTTTTGACAGGATTAAAGACACACTCCGAACCCCCAGCTTTGGCAGAATCATTAGCCTATATCTGAATCAACTGGACGGAGACACATTCGACATGAGCAAGAGAGTGCCTCTGCACTACTTGAAAAGGATGGAAGCTAGCATATTCGACCGATGGGAACGTCGAATAGGGCAGGCTGCCTGGGAAATAGACCAAGAGGCAGCATCTCCAGCCGTAGACATCAGTGCTCCTGCTCATTCTATGGCGGCACCCAGTGAAGTTCCTGACGCCCTGAATGCAGGAACTGAGGGGGAGCCTGTAACCGGTTCTGCAAACATCTTATCTGATATTTCTCTGATAGCTAAAGATGCTGTGGAGATGGTGGCAGATGAAGTAGCAGATGATGAGGAGGTTGAGAACGATGAGGCAGCTCTTATCGATGATGATCTGGGAGATGAGGTGGCTGATGAGGAGGAGGAGGAAGAAGTAGAAGAAGATGTGCACAACTCTACCGATAAGCATGATCACTTGGAGACTGAGATAGAGGAAGAAGTACCAGAGAATGAGAAAGCAATAGATTCTCAGGAGGATGCTGAGGTTCCATCTGAGGAACAAGCTCCTAAGCGGTCAGATGCAAGGATGGAGGGGGAGAAATCCTTTGTTCCCCTATGGACTCCATACTACTATCCAGCTCTCCCAATGCTTCTGCGGGGGAGCCTGACCAGGGTCTGCCTGCAGCTCCTCCACTTCAAGCAAACATAGCAAATCACACTGTCAATTTTGTCCAAGGTATGCTAGATGAGCTCAAGGATACGTTTGAGAAATCCCACAACAAAGTGCTAAAGAGACTGCGGGACTCTGAGGATCTCATGCTTAAGAATGTGGTTCAGATCAACCACAAACTAGATATGATGGAGAAGAAATTTGATGAAAAATATACAGAGGCAGGCACAGCCGTCTCTCTTCTCATGAAAGGACTGAAGAAGAATACTGACGACCTGACAGTAGTCAATAAAAATGTTCATGTTGTGGCACAGACCATACAAAAATTTGATGCCAACATGGAAACGCTGAACGCAAATCAGAAATCTCTGTTGGACGAATTCAGTAAAACCGTGAAGCACATTGATGCATCTCTGCATTCCTATACAAACTCTATAGCCGCCGAAGCCAAAAAGGGGAGGAAGCGTATAACGCTAAGATGGCAGGGCTTCAAGAGTTAGTACTTCTAAACTTCGATCAGACCAATAGGTATGCCTTTCAAAACTACCACATCATAACTGCACCTTTAATCAACTTAATAAATAATAATTGACAAATACAAATTCGATAATTCGAATAGGTACATGTTTGAAAACGGCCCACTAGTTGGTAACAGAAGCATCGGGAATACATGTCCCTGTTGCTCCACCTGAGGATGAGGGCCGTGCTGGTACTACTAAGGGTGAAATAAGGACTGAAGAAGTACAACTGGGCGAAGTCGAGTTGAAGAAAGCTGCGGAGAGGGCTGAAAGAAGAAGCTGGTTTGACCAAGATGCCTTAGCAAAAGCCAAAGGCAAAAGGCAAATCAAAGAAGGAACTTCAAAGGAAACACCAGCGGAAAAGAAGATCAGATTGTCGTAGGAGGATGTGAGAAACGAGAAATGGAGTCCTGTATCAAAGAGTATCATCTTGGACACCTTTGCATTACTACAAGGAGGGCAAGTCAAAAGGAATGACGTATATAGCCAATACGAGTGGGAGCAGCACAAAATGTATGAAGCCAAAAGAAACTTGTTCTTCGAAGCAACACTGTGGCAAACAAAGCTCCCCCTCCGAGATACTATCCTAAGCCCAAGGAGTATTTTGAGCGACAAAGCAAAAAATTCTTAGCTCAGCAACTCAAAGAAGACATAGCTAAGGACAAAGATCTGTATGATGTTAGCTCTTGTGGTTATCTCATTTAAACTTTTTATTAAGTAAACTGTGAACATTTATGTATGGATATTCACATTTATATATTCATGTGTGTGGTTTATTGATTGACTCTCACATTGGTATGATTACGTTTGTTGTTCACTCTTCTAGTTTATGCATATTTTATCTGGAATGTTGAAATTCATCTTAGCTTAGTAGGATTTTGGCTTCGTCAAATAGGGGAGATTGTTGGGTATTGTATCCACAATTACCTGGATTTGAGGAAGCCTCCTATCAAAGCTAAGATGAATTCACTATGTATTTGATGAATTTCTTCTAGTTGTGCTTGCAGTTATTCCATGCTAAGTACACACCAATGTCAGGTGCAGTGGGTCAATATACACGGGTCTGTGCAACGTAATCCCTCGTTGTGCAGATCAGTGTGTTGGCCTACGTGTACTCTCTCTATTCGGGTGTACTTAATTTCAAGTACAGGGCTATGATAAAGCAAGAGCAGACATGGAGCAAGGATGGGTCAAAGACCATCTCACGGGATGAAAGACAAGAATCGTCTAAGTGTAAATCGTCGAGAATCACTAAGTGATTCTCACCGATTCGTCGAGAATCACTAGTGATTCTCGATGAGTCGTCGAGAATCACTAGTTGATTCTTGCCGGGTTGGGCTGGCTGTCTCGACGCAGTCAAAAAAATCATCTAAGGCAGAATCGTCGAGAATCACCAAGTGATTCTCGCCGATTCGTCGAGAATGACTTTGCATTCTCGACGAGTCGGCGAGAATCCAAGGTGATTCCCACCGATTCTCCCCGGCCTCTATAACCTGTGCAGCTAGAATTCTCTAAGTAGAATTCGGCGAGAATCGTAAGTGATTCTCGCCGATTCGTCGAGAATCACCCATGATTCTCGCCGAATTTGACTTGTGTATTTTTCCGACTCTGTCTGGACCGGTCCACGACATCTGCGGGATTTTGAACCGGACTTTGGTCTTACTGCTGGTGCACAACGGTCATCTCTTGACCTAGTGTATAAATACTCTGTATTTGTGAATAGTAAAGACACAGATTACAGATCGAAGAAAAACAAGTCGTCGTCAAGCCCTAGATCGGAAGCGAGCTCGGTCAACCTTCTCCGCCTCTCGCTAGTTGCTCGCCACCGTTGATCGGGGTTTTCGTTACCTCTCCCGGCGATAGAAGCCTAGTCGGGCACAGCGTCTCACGTGTCTATCCAGAGATCTTTTGTCTCTTGATTTGTGATCGGGAAACCTTCCTCATCCGAATCGATCGAGACGATCGATCCTAGTGTGACCGTTGGAAGACCTTGCCGACTTTGCTAAGAAGATTGGATCTACATAGCATCACCGCCTCTCTTGTTGAAGCCGTCGATCTAGGGAAGATTCTCTCCAAGAAAGATCTAGAGTTGTGGACTTTTCGTTGCCTACAAGAACAAGTAGTCTAACGAAAAGGGACACCTGGATCTTCACGTTGTTTGTATTTCTTACAAGCTATTTTCATTTTCTCTTTCATTGTAAAGGACCGATTGGTCTCTAGTTGTAGGGTTGGGTGCAACCCGTGTTGTGGGAGTGTGGACTCCTACGTGTGGAAGGGTTCCTTCTGTTAGTGCAAGGATTGGATTTCAATCCTGTTGGTGAAGTGACCGAGTCGTCCCTGGTTGGGAGACAGGTCGAAGGAGGAAAGTGGACGTACCCAAATCGGGGAACCACTATAAATTGCTTGTGTACTTTCTGTGCTGTGGTGTTTTATTTTCGTGTGCAGGTTAAACTTTAATTCCGCAAATACGCTGCAAAGACACCTATTCCCCCCCCCCCCCACAGGTGTAAGTAGTTGACACTAAGTGGACTTTCAATTTGAAAATGGAATATGATTCAAAATTAAATTTAGAGTTATTTGTTCACTGGAATATTATAAAACTGGACCTAGAGGTATTGTAGGTCATTATATACTTGCATGAATTTTCTAAGAATTTTTGGAAGTATTTTGGCATTACTTGCCTCCTTAATATGATTAATGTAGATTCCATTTAAAAATTAGGTTCAGAGATTAAATCTTGCTGAAAAATTCGGAGACTTGGGACTTGCTGTTAAAAAGTCATCATGTAATTATCATAAATTTTGTAGAGCATTTGCATGTCTGAATGGGGTACTTAATGTTCAAACTTGGGTCTTGGATTACTTAGGAAAAATTAAATAAATTTCTTATTAAGTTAGGAAAATTATGAAATTCTGGATTTAGGCTAATCATGGCATGGTAGACCCCCAATAACTATTATAGGGATATTGAATGATAATTTTGAGTACCTCCCATTGTATACATCATATAGCTTAGGATGATCTGCGTTTAGTAAAAACTACAGAAATCATGATATTGTTCAAGATGAATCCAGAGAGTTGGGATGTTAGTGTATTTAACTGGTAAATGGACAGGGGATACCATTGGAAGTTGGGAAGAGTTGGTAGTGGAGTCGTCTTAGCATAGTTGGGGCTCGGGATTGACGAAACATCGTCTTCCCCGTGGAGAGAGAGAAAGAGTGAAAACACACTAGAATTAGATCATAGGTAATACTAAGGGATCGGGAATCGGGTTTTAACTAATAAAAATTAGTGCCTTTCGAAAGGGAGCTTTGGGCTTCAGCCCATCGTAGTTCCTAGTGCCCTTTGAGAACCCTTCACGGGGTATGCCAGGGGCAGTTCTGGGCTAACCTAAACTGTAGGTAAAACAGAATTGCAAGAGAAACTAGCACAATTAGGGACTCACTTTCAATCACCTCGATGTCTCGGGATGTTAGGTTGGTTCACACGGGCTGTAGGCCCGGGGGATTTTTGCGATGGGTAGGTTGGCTCGACGAGCTTTGGCATGGTAATTTATTTTCATGGACGGGATAGTCCGAGGAGCTTTTGCTCGGTGGATGATACATTAAGGTTGCATGTGCATAAAGTATAAGGTAGTGGGTCTTCGGTATTGGAGGTTCGATGCACCGACCCTAATATGTTGACTCGGAAAGTGTGGTTTAGCACTTTGCCATAAATGTTTGGTGCACCAGCCGGCAAGAGTATGCAGGCGCTCCGCTTTGTGAACCAGTGTTGAGGCGTACGATAGTTCTGACTAGTAGTGCAATTACCGATTTAGAGGTGGGCGAGGCCCAACCCACCGCTTCTGTTTGCCACTATGGAGGTAACCTGGGAGGTTCGGCTCCAGAAAGGGGGAACTAAAGGTTTGTGTATACCGAGTCAAGTGGGTGAGTTGCACTTGCATGTTCACATCATGGCATAATTGCATGTCATAGCATAACCATTGCATATAACCCTGACACCTATTGTATAAATTGGTTTGGGATTCTTTATACAATAGGCCCTGCAAAACGGCCCCTTGGTTTATAAGTTTGTGCGAGCGTGCTTGTAAGTTAAGGTTTTTATTCATTAAATATATATGTATGCTTGCTAGAAAATCGACAACCTATCGTATAAATCGGTATGGTAATTTTTATACGATAAGAGCCTTGCAGAAGACCCCTTATCTTATGTGTTTCCATATAAGTTAAGGTTACTTATTCTTTGTTCAGTCTTTCTTACTTTTATTACTGTCACACATACTTATAAAACTGCTAGACTAGTTCCTCCGTCACCTGTTATTTATTATTCTCCACCTTCATACCTCTCCTTTCCTCCTCCCCGCTCAGTGCATAGGAGCCATGGGGGAAGTGGCAGGGGATGATAAGACTTAGTCTTTTAGACTAACGGTTTTTGAACCACATCATTTTAGGGGACCGTGGAGCCTAGCATGGAGGAGCAGCCCCGGATGTAGGCACGCTTGGAGATGGGGCAGTCTAGTACCGGAGTTCAGACGGCTGGGACTGTGAGTCTCGATCGTTATTAGATGATTCATTTTTCTTCCGTGCTGAGTGATATGTAGTGAGGATATTGATGTATCGGGCATGAGCCCTTTTTTCTGTACTTTTATTATATCTGTGGACAATCCCTTCATGGAGACTATTTACATTATATGTGATTGTTGTGGACTTGGTTTTTTCTTTATTTTACTATTGTCTTGTGATCGAATCGGGCAGCAGGATCAGTGTTTTGTGGGGGAGACCTTCCCGGGTGTGAAGGTGTCGCCGCAAAGCGGCGGTTCTGGGCCAAAGACCCCGGGGCTTTTAAAAAAAATGTCGTCTTACAAGATACTTTTCAGTATTCAACCATGTCTTCCTACAGGAAGAAAGAGATAGAAAGTTATGAAAATAAAAATCTCTTTAATGTTGATACTTATGTGAGTCTTCATCTAGAGGCTGTAGTGCCTAGAGCTGCATCAGTCAAGATTGTTGGTGCTGAAGAAATGATGATGACTCAAAGAGAAGCAGAGGATCCTAAGATAATAATGGTCTTCTCAAAACCTGCTCCTTCTAAAGATGCTTCAAAGAAAAATTCTTAATCTTCTGATTTTGCATTTTGAACTTTATTATTATTGTATATATTCAAAAGGCACATTTGTTCATATCGGCTGAATTACTTAAAATTCTGTCAAATATTTTTATTTCTTTGTGATTTTCTTTATTTTTATTTTTATATAGTTACCTCACCCAAATAGGGGGAGAATGTTGGAACTCTACTTGAGATTTGGGCTAGGTTCATTATTAAGATTGTTGACCCAACATGTATAGCCTAGGGTCATTTTTTAGTTCCAGAGTTAAGGTCTGTCACAATAGGTTAGATTATTAAAACCTATCTTCAAAAGACTTCAGAGACACAAGACTTTAGAGACAAAATAGTTTAAAGATTTCAGAAAAAGTTGTTCGACGATAGCTGAACTCAGCTCGACAATCATCAATTTTAGATCGATGAACTCAGAGTTCCTTCTCTGAGTTGAGCTCGACGAAAGACCAGCTGAGATCGACGAACTGTAAGCTTATATCAGAATCTCTGCTCGACAAAGAGGCTTCTTAGTTTGACGAACTTGAAGCTCAGATTGGCAAGTATATTTTTAGCTCGACGATCTTGAAGCTTAGCTCGACAAGATGATTTCTTAGCTCCACAAACTTGGAGCTCAGGTCGACAAAATCTTTACAGAGTTCGACTAACGTTTTCTAAGTTCTACTCGACTATTCTTCTCTGCAGTTTCTCAGATCGACTAAAGTAGTTTGATTTCCGATATTAAGACAGTAATGCTTTGATAATTAATGCTAAATATTCTCAAGAATATAGCCATTCCGAGCAGCAATAATTATGGTTTTCATAGAGTTATTACTCTATCTTATTTACTGAGACAGTTAGAGAAATACATGGAAGGAAAAATTAGCAGTTCAGGATCCCAGAAATTATGCAGAATATTTCATCGAATTTAAAATTCAAATATGCTTGGGTTAGCAATCAATATATAAAGAAAATTTTCAGAAGATTGAAAAAGACACAATATTTTTTGGTAATCAAGCGCAATTAGAAGAAGAAAGAGAACATCTTCAAACAGAGAATAAGAGATAAAGATAAAAACATCTTGTTCATCATTCTTCTTCTTCAAGCTTTTCTTCCAGCAATACATATTCAACCTGAGACAAAAAGTTCAATCTCTATGAATCATTCACTAGAAGAAGTTTTCATCTTTGAAGTCATACACCTTGAAGCAAAGCTTCCACTCCTAATCAGATTTCTATAACTCAGGGGGAGATTTGACAACATCAAGATCCACTAGTCTTCTCAGAGCATTGAAACAGAGAAGACAATATCATTTTTACTTTTCATCCAACTGTGTGTAGGGTTTTAACTCCCTTCAAAAGATAACCCCTTTTGGTTCACAAGTCACCTAATAAAAAGACTTGAGATGGGTTTTTGGGCACCTGATCAAAAGCTCAAAGGGTTGCTAGATCTCCCTTAGGAAAATAGATCTTGTGGTGACAGGGCACCTGAGCAAAAACCTGTAGTGGCAGGGCACCTAATCAAAAATCTATAGTGGATTCCTACCAGGGTGGAAGACGAGTGGATGTACCCAGGATTATTGGAGAACCACTATAAACTCCTTATGTCGCCTGGTATTCCTTTACTTTATGCTTGTGTGCCGTGATATTTCTCTTTATACTTATATATTTATCACTTACTTTTAATCCGCTATAAAAACAAGTTAATAAATTTTTAATACTCTATTCACCCCCCCCCCCCTCTAAAGTAAACATAATATCTATCCCTCACTTTCACCATAAACTCCTTAGGAAAAACTGAAACTTTTCAAGTTTTAGGTTCCCTTTTCACAATCTCGCCAACTTCCCTTTGGCTTCTTGACTAGTTTCTCTCCAACAACTGACTTCTTCTTTCCTTTGTTTTCATTCTTGTCAACTTTAGCTGCTCAGCTTCTGCATTATCTTTCTGCCTCTCAAAGTACTTGATGGGCTTGGGGAAGTACTTGGAGGGTTTAACTGCACCAGGAAGCAAAGTGTTAGCATTCTTGTTCTTCAAGTAGATTCTCCTTCTATTTCCCTCTTTTCCATCTTCTCCCATTCCATTTTGTTGTACCACTTTCTTCTATCTGACCTTTTATTTTTGACCTGATCCCAAGCAAGCAGAATGATAGATCAGGACTCTAGGCCCCATTATTCGAAGTAAGGACTCTTCTCCATTTGTTCTCTATATTTCCTCTTCCTTAGCCTGATTTCTTCGTCATTTTCAGCAACAGTCATCTCGTTTTCTTTAGTGTCTGGTCTACAGTGGGGCTAAATGAAGGAATTTCAGCAGCAGTAGACTGTTCTCCCACTAGGCACCAACATTATCACCTTCTCCTATGTACTGTACATACTCCTAAATATCTTGTACCTGATCAGCATTAGACATTATGTATAAGGCATCTTGTATATGAGCAGGCATCATTGGGATGTTATCATACTGAATTTGCTCCATTTTCAATGAGCCTCTCACCTCATTGGTTTCCCAAACCATGTTCTGAGTATTAGTTCATATTGCCTCACTCTCCCCCTTTTTTACTTCTTCAACTATTTGAATGGTCTGGGAGGTGCAGTCATTGATTCTTTCTATTTCTAGGTAGTTAACTCCACCAGTGACATGATTCTTGACTTCCAACAAATGATGATCAAGTAGTTTAGTATAGGCAGCCATCTTGGTATATAATGTTGTATTCTGTTCATCCCTAAAAACTTTATCAGCATTATGAATGGGCAGCATGTTCTTATTTTGAATATTTTGATTTTATATGACAGTGACAACATTCTGGCTTGCAACATACAGCTTGTTCTCGTGTAGTCCACAGCTGGAGCAGCCCTTTTAATTAACTTGACAGTTTCTCCTTTCAACAAGTTTACTTCAAATCTTATAGATTAAATCTCTGTTTCTAGATCATTTTTGATGTCCTTTAGTGCATCACCCACAAAATTTTCCAATGCTCTCCTCTGCTCATCCAGCATACCTTTCTATTAGGCAAGGAATATGTGTGGTATCTTGTCTAATTGAGTAGAGGTGCCTTCATCTAGAGCTACATATACTGGCATGTTCCCTATTCCTTGTGTAGAGTCACTCTTTAATTGGCCATTCTCTATATGCCCTGAGGAGTGTGTTTTCTCATGACTAGATTCCTCTATCTCAAATTTGGAGGAGACTTGATCATGCACTTCATGAGCAGGGAGTTTAGATGGAACCTCCCCCTCAACTTTTTCCATGCCTTCATTTGCATGCAGGTTAGTAGCAGCAGTAGAAGTATCATTTGTAGGCTGAATATTTGTTGAGGGGATTTGAAATTGCTCACCCATAACTAATATATCTTGCATTATTTCTTCTACAAGGTGCTCCCCCTTAGCCATTGCATTCTTATCCTTAGCAAATGCAATTTCCATAACTTCTTCTAGAAGATGCTCATCTTCAGACATTGAAACCTCCCTATCAGAAGTTAGTTTGATCTCCCCCTCACTCTGAGGCTTGGGAACATCAATATCATCAGATATAGACAAATGCCCATCTGTATCATCAAGTCTGTAAGTATCTTCCTTCATCCTTGCAGATATATTGTCAACAACTTCCTCTGCCACTACTTCAGCCATCTCAGCAGTAGGCATATCATCACCAGGGATAGTATTTGACTTAGGACTGCTTACAAGACATTATGGGGTAAGTTCTAAAGAAGCTGACACCTGAGTGTCCGTGTTCTTCCTGGACTTTTCTACAGAAGATGTCAGTCATGGAGCATGAGGTTCTTCCTCATCAGAAGAGATGCTAGTGGAGCTGGGCTAAGGAACAGTAGCCTTTTTTTTTTCTATTCTAATGTTGATGGTCCATGGGGTTGAAGGACCTTGTCCCACATCTCAAACATATTGAAGTCCATTCTTCTCATGTGATATATTATTGCTCCCAGCTTCAAGTTCAGAATCTTTGGAATAATTTGTCGCAGAACCAGGGATAGAATTCTCCCTAAATTCTATATAGCAACACATTCAGTAATCCTTTCAAATAGAATTCTACCTAGTCAGTTCTCTTGGTCAATATGACCCTGCACATGAGCTCGAATATCTGATGGCGACGACCACCACGACGGCCAACTGGGTGATGATGACGACGTCTATGGCGGTGTTGCCATGGCAGAAGATGACGACGATGCTCCCCCATCAAGAGACTTGCGGCGCCGTAATGAGCACGGCTATAATCTTCGCCCACGCAACAAGAATAAGCTTTAAATTATTTTATTATTTTGTCTGTCGTTATCTTAGTATATGTGGTCTTTGACACTATGATATTTTGTCATTTCATTTCTGCAACATTTTTATTTTGGGCTGCTAATAGCCACATGGTTATAAGCCTTATATAAGGCCAAATTGTCATTTGTTATGGAGACTATTATTTAAATCAAAAACAATTGCTTGCCTAAACCTAATCTTCCTCTCCTCCTCCTCTTAGTCGCCGCCCCCCTTAAGCTTTCCTCTCAAGGAAATTCGGCCACCCCTCTCCTCCATTTTTTGGCCGCCCTTCCATTTTTTCTCAACCTTTAATCATCCAACATTCTCCCTCTCTCTATCTATTCTCCACCAAATCAACTTCAACCCTCTTGAAGTTTTCGGCCATCTTGGAGGAGAGAGATCTCGTTCAAGGAAGAATTAAGGTGGGGGGTAATCGACCACGGCGAGAAGCGAAGGTGACGAACAAGATCTTCATCCGTGGTGCGTTTCCCGTGGATTTCAAAAGGAAGAGCGATCGTTCTTGTGGATCCAACATCTCGGATCTACGTTTCCGAGTGGGGTAATGAAATTCCTACATAAGAGATTTCCATCTTTGATTAGTTCTTGTGGTGGACGGATTTTGCGTGAATTCTCGAATCGTTAATTTTTTGCGGTGTTTCTAATATTAGATTTGAGATTTTCATTTGGTTTTTCCGAAAGATCTAGCGAGAGGATTGGCGATCCTCGCTTTTGTTTTGTTGGGATAGATCCTACCACTTTCGAATCGTGTTTTTTTTGGTGGATCTATTTTGGTACAACTGCAAGCTCGGTCGGGATCAATATTATTCCATTTAGCTGGAAAGGATTTTTGCCTATATCCATTCTCACTTCCATTTGCGGATCGTCTACCCGTATGTTAGCGCGAACGATAAATACAATTCATTGTGGCCGCTGCATTTCGTTTGTGTGTGGGTTAGGGAGCATTGAACTTTGTAACGGTCGTAGTCTCACCTTCCGTCTAGGATCCTTAAGGCGTAGCCTCTTTTTCGAGATCTTGTCATGGGAGCCTGTTTTACATAAAAGAGCCTTCCCGATGACACATGCCAATAACTTACCTTTTAGGTTCAGTTCCTTCCTTAGGATTGTTCCGGTGGAGTGCTTGGACAACCCCCACCTTTTCATGGCATTCTTTACATCGTCATGTTACAGTTCGTCTTCGTCATCTGTTGCGGAGAACTTGGTCAGCTTTAGTGCTTTGGTCAGCCTTCTTGGTGTTATCTTGACTTTTGTTCCACTTCCAGTCTTCTTCATTTTCCCAGATATAGCATCTTCATTGACATTGGAGAATAATTCTAGAACCTCCCATTTCCATAGTAAACACGGTTCCGATAGGATGAAATCTGGTTCAGATGTTTGGAGAAGATGAAGAACATACTGTACCCCTTCTGGAGAATCTTTGAATCCATTTCACACCAATTCCAAACCCTCAAATAGGAAATATTGTCCCTTGGGCGCTATTTCGCCTATGAATTTTTGCTACCTAGCGAGAACGATTTTCTGTCGATTCGGCAAATAGGGGTGGGAGAGGGCATGGAACAATGACTTTGCTTTATGCACAAGCTCTACTATTTATAGATATTTCTTAAGAGAAGGTGAAAAGACACTTACCTGTTTTGGTGATCTAATTTTGATCAACGGTTAGGATGAAGTCCTACAGCTTAGCTACAAGCCGACTTCTCGACAGACTTTGTTGAGTAAGATTATTTTGCTCAACCTTTGTTTTATTGGTTTTAATTGATTTTCCATTTCTTTAGTAATTGAATTGCCTTTGTGTAATGTCCCGATTTGCGCTAGACACCTCATGCGCACTTTTAAGTCAGGAGAGCTGACTTGGGCTTAGGGAGTGCTGGCAGCTAGTCTTACACTTGTATAAGTTAGGAGAAGTTTGTCCAGAGTACGACTTGGGTAGTTACACGGGTGTGGTCATACCCGTGTGGTACTCTGGTGACTTTGCATCTTCTTTATGAAATTTCCAGAGAAGGAAACGGGTAGTGATACAGGCGTGTCCATACCCGTATGGCTCTCTGGAAACATTTCGTATTCCTTGTTGTGTTTCCCGAGCAGGACACGGGTAGTGACACGGGTGTGTACCTACCCATGTGTGTGTATTCATCGTGCATAGATCGACTAACACCGTCAACCGTGTTTCCCCGAGCAGGACATGGGTATTGATACGGGTAGTGTTACGGGCGTGTCCCTACCAATGTATGTGTTTGTCGAGAAGAGATCAACTAAAACCGTCGACTGTGTTCCTCCCGAGCAGGACACGGGTAGTGACATGGGTGTGTCCCTACCCGTGTGTGTCCAGCAGCTGCTCGACGCTTCATCGAGCGTAGCTCGATGAATCATCGACCACATTCCTCCTGAGCAGGTCACGGGCATGTCCCTACCCGTGTGTGTGTATTCATCGAGAAGAGCTCGACTAACATCGTCGACAATGTTCCTCCCGAGCAGGACACAGGTAGTGACACGGGCGTGTCCGTACCTATGTAGTTCAATTTCTGGTTTTGGAGAATTATCCGGTAGTGTCGTTTCAAAAGGACTCATTCACTGAGTTGATTGGCGGTCCAATTACAGGCTGACACGTGGCTATGAAGTTACCCAACATCACACATGAAAAGGGGAGAAAATCCTAGCCGTTTCTAGTATTACTTCCAAGCCGTCGCTGTAAGAAACTGCTGGAGAGGAAGAAGGTGCTGGAGCCGATCTTCTTCCTGTGAAGAACTAACACCGACCGAGGAGAAGAAGATGTCGCCAAGAATGGTGACAAGATCCATGGCTGGAAATGATGGAAACACCAAAAACGAGGTGAGCTTCCTGCCCTCTCCCTTAGTGCTAGATATTTAGTTATTTCTAGGAGAGATATTGACTCAAAAGGGTCTCGATTTGTGTGAAGAAGGTTTCTAGGAAGAGGCCATGCTAGGACTTGTGTCCTAGGAATTGGAGCCTTCAACCTTCCTCACTTCCAATGAAGTTAGAGTGCTAGTTTTGTGAAGAGAAGTGGCCATATTTGGGTGAATAAGGGAGGAGAAGTTATGGATGTTATTTGAAAGGTTTGGTTGGAGGAAGAAGACGAACCGATGATGTACGATCTGCTTTAAGATGCGCACAGAAATCTGTTTCCTGCACGTAGCATTTTTCGAAGCCATTTTCAGACATGATGCGGCAAAATATGGGTTTTCTACTAAACACAAAAGTTGTATCCCTCGAAAATACCTTTCCAATGAGGGGTTAAACGTCTTCACCGGATTCCTATAGCCTTGGGAATCCATGATAAAAGTAGTTGTATAGTAAGTATTCCTGCATATATAATTCTCGTTTTAGTTTTGAATCGAATTTGGGTTTCACAGAGAGATTGTAGTACAATAACTTTGATGTCTCGTTAAGTTTAGTTTATAAGCAATTGTGATAAATTATGTTAATGACATTTGTTAGATGGATCCTTAATGATCAAATGGTGTAGTAAAGTGCATTTGATCGAGGTGATTTGGCGAAACTTAGTGAACGGATGGAATGACGAGTTGGGATGGTAGGAACAATTAAAATATGTGAAATATTGAGGACGTAAGTGATAGTGGTGATGTGTTGAATAATTATGAGTTTCGCTTGAACATGTTGAATATAATTGTTAATGATAGTTACGAACAAATGGTTGTGGTCTTTATATGATAGATGTGTGAAGTACCCTTACACTGATAATGAACCCTTAAGTACTTTGGGGGAGCGAAGTTGTGAAAGGGTGTAAGTGTGGGTGTTTGAACGCACTGGTTTGTAATGTTGAGAAGAGACATAAGTGGACGGTATGGCTTGGTCCTCGGTGTTCATTCCCGATGCTCGTTCCGTGCCGCGATTATATGAAATTGCTTGCGGTGTGAGTCAACATGCGGTATCGTAATCCTAGAATAAGGATAGTGTGGCAGGTCTACGGTCTCACCAGGCATCACACCGATAGAAGTTGACAGATAGACTTTGGGAGGTTGGGCTTGGTCCTCGGTGTTAAGTCCCTAGACTCCTTCCATGCCAAGTGGACGGTTGGGCTTGGTCCATGTGCTTTTTCCGAGGCTCCTTCCAGGTCACAACATAGGCCAGTTCAAGGCTTGGTTCTCGATGCACATCTACCTGAAACTCCTACTAAGCCGTAGTACGTATGTGAGTATGTTGTGTTCTTGGCGTTGAGGCATAAGAAGGCCTAGGATATGTAGTGTGGATGCCAACCTAGTAGTGATGATGCCCGCTCTACTATCACCACCAGGCCACGACAGTTAATGCCTGAGAGGTTTGCTACCTGCTCGAAAAGTGGGAACTACAAGTCTGTGACGACATAGCAGTTGCATTTGCATGATCATGGGTGAGTCATTGCATTGCATTAATATCATTATATACATTGCATACACAAAATTCTCATCGTATAAGTTTGTATGGGCACTCCTATATGATGAGTTACTCTACTGTTGAGCAGATCGTTAACTTATAAGTTTGTATGGGCATTCTTATAAGTTAAGTTACTTTCCTGTTGTAGATCTATATGCTTATATGGATTGATATAGCTTGTGTAGAATTGCTAGAATAGAATGCTTATAATATTGTTATGCATTACTTCTATTGCTACTAATGACATGTATACTTACTCCGCCTGCTTGTACTACTGCTTATATAAATATTGTACCTTTGTTACATTCTCTGCCCGGTGTCGAGGAGTCTCCGGGGGAGCGGATGTGATAGCCACTTAGTCTTTATGACTAATGGTTGCTACATATTCCTTTTTTAGGACGAAATCCCGCAGTCAGAGCGTATACAAGATTTTGCAGCAGGACAGCCAGGCCAAGATGACAGGGCCTAAAGGGATGGTGTTGTCGCTACCGTCAGTCACTGATTTAAGTTTGAGAGACTCTTGATGCAGCCCCTTTGGGCAAGTTTTACCCGTACTCTGATATCATAGAAGCTCATTGTAGCTTCTTTTATTTGTTTTACTTTTGGACATTTATTACTTATGTGTGGATTGACTTCTATTTATATTCTTGGTTGGGTTGGCATTGGTTGATATTGGTTATAGCTGACAGGATAGGTGTCTTGTAGTATAGGTTAGCCTGTGTGCTAACGCTACTGCAAGATAGCTGTTCTGGGCATAAGACTCCCCTCGTGCCGTGTTTTGAGTTCTGGGAGGGGGGTCTTACAAATGGTATCAGCTCGCAACGATCCTGTCCTAATCCAACAATGGTGCCACCCACGTTCGATTAGTCAGTTTAGGGACAAATTGACTTAGCGTAAGTAGTAGTGTGCCCATATGTAATTCACACAAAGTATGTCCAAATTTGACTTTAAGATTAGCCAACCTAACCTTAGGTTTTCACTCTACGTATAGATCCAGTGCATATTGAGCAAGTGGTTGGCACCCCTGCCCTGTTCGTACCTACACAATTTCAGTAAACGGAATTAGGGAAAATGCTCATACCTATCTTGGATGCCATTAGGTCCCAACAAGCCCATATACAATAACAAGATTCGGGATCCAATTGGGTGAGCACATTCCGAGCTCGATCCCCTCCTTCCTACCTTAGGGCAAAGTCGGTAGTGCGTACGGAGGAATGGCTTGACACCGAACAAGAATTACTGGCGGGAATTATATGTCCGAACAATATGGCTGTGACCCTGGTAGTGACACTCCTGGAACTGCACGCCAAGAGGTGGTGGAAGTACCTCATGGGCTCCACCTCTCAAGGGCGAGTTTATACAGAGATTAGCTGGAGCGAGTTCTCAGGAGCCTTTTTTGAGCACTTCATTCCCTCCTCTGCTCGAGATTAACTCGAAGAGAGATTTTTATAGCTTAAGTAAGGATCTAAGTTGGTTACGGAGTATTAATGGGAGTTCCAACATTTCGCGAGATTTGTTGACACATATGACTTGGATGACAAGGAATACTCTAAGCCCTTCTACAAAGGGCTGCGGGACCCCCTAAGGCAGTCCCTTTTATTTATAGCGGACTCCAGCATAGCAATAGAAGGAGACCCGACTACGGAGGAGGAAAAGAACATCAGATATGTTGTAGGCATTTCCACCGGAATTTTAGAATGGAGCACCCGGTTCCACAGCCGCCAGCAATGCGTCCACCTCCACACCTTCAATAGTTTCAGCAACCCGAGTGGCAGAGTGAGCGAGTGTGCTTCCAATGCAACAAATCGGTCCACATCCAGCGTTACTGCCCGCAGCTATTTTAGAATACTCCTCTTGCTCTCCCTGCAGCAACTCTGCGAGGGCGGGGACATATGCGTGGTCGAGGACGAGGACCACGAGGAGGAAACCCCGGACCTTCTCGTAATCAGGTGTTAGGGATGGACATGACACAGGAGCGGAACCCTCAGGAGTTGATTGCAGGTATGTTACAAATAGTTATTATATCTTAATTATTAACCCTATGTTGCATAAGACATACTAGATATCTAGCTTTCAGTATTGCTATTGGTACTTAGGCACCGTGCTGGTCGGCGGGAAACCAGCTTATACGTTATTCGATACCTATTCCTTGCACTCGTTTGTGTCTGCGTACTTCATTAAAGACCTATAAGGAGTGCAATACTTCACTGGTATTGCTCGAAGAGTACGCCTCCTAGACGGCTCTGAGATGACCGCAACCGCCAAGTGTGAATTGGAGATACTCATTGGGGGAAAGACCTTTGATACCCCTGCGACTGTTTTGAGAATGCCAGATTTCGATCTCATTTTTCCAATGACATGGCTGGATTGGCACTATGCAAGAATTGACTGCGCGGAGAAGTTAATTTACATGAGACAGGGGGATATTGATGTCATTTTTCAAGGTATAAAATTCACACATCGTTTGTTATTAACTTCGTTTCAGACCTTGAAAGCTCACATGAGGGGGGAAGAAGTCTGAGTGATATGTTTTGAACTGAAAGAGATGAAAATAGATATGAATGATGTGCGAGTAGTGCGGGACTTTCCCGAGGTATTTCTTAGAAATTATCAGGATTATCCCCGCATAGAGAGGTGGATTTTCAAATTAATCTAGTACCGGGTGCCAAGCCCGTCTCCAGGAGCCCTTATGGAATGGCCCCGATGGAACTCACAAAGTTTAGAGTTTAGTTTCAAGAACTGGTGGAATCAGGGTTTGTTCTCCCCAGCTCATCACCTTGGGAAGCCCCTGATCTGTTCGTTAAGAAGAAGGATGGAACCTTACGATTATGCATAGATTATCGGGAGCTCAACGGACTGAATGTATGGAACACCTATCCGGTACCCCGGATCGACGAGTTGTTTGACAAATTAGTAAGAGAGCATTGGTTTTCTAAGTTGGATTTGCACTCGAGGTATTATCAGTTGAGGATACAAGAGGATGACATTCAGAAAACGACTTTTACCTCAAGGTATGGTTTGTATGAGTTCACCGTGATGCCATTTGGGCTCACAAATGCCCCTTCAACTTTCATGAGTTTGATGAACAAATTATTCGATCCTTATCCAGATATCTTCATCATCGTTTTCATCGATGACATTTTGGTCTACTCAAAAATAGAGGAAAAGCATGTCGAACATCTAACCTTGGTACTAAGGAAGCTAAAATAGCATGCCTTGCATGCAAAGTTCAGCAAGTGCGAATTCTGGCTCCAAGAGGTTGCCTTCTTGGGACATGTGATCAGTGGGGCTAGACTAGCTATTGATCCGACAAATGTGCGTGCTGCGAGGGAGTGGTTGCCCTTGAAGTCAGCGGCTGATGTGCAGAGCTTCCTTAGACTTGCAAGGTACTATCGCAAGTTTGTAAAAGGGTTCTCAAAGATTGCCCTTCCTATTACTAATTTGACAAAGAAAGGTGTGTCATATGAGTTGACACCCAAGTGTGAAGCTGCGTTCTAGGAATTGAAGGACAGACTTACAACTGCACCCATCCTAGCCCTTATATCCAGGCAGGAAGGATTTAAAGTTTACACAGACGCGTCGTATCAAGGGATGGGAGCAGTATTGATGCATCACGGGCATGTGACTGCATATTCTTCAAGACAGCTGAAGAAATATGAAATCAACTACACAGTACATGCCTTAGAATTGGGAGCGGTGGTGTTCGCCTTGAAGATTTGGAGACACTATCTATACGACACCCACTGCAAAATCTTTTCGGACCACAAGAATCTAAAGTACATCCATACCGAGAAGGAATTGAATTTGAGACAGCGGCGGTGGTTAGTGATGACTAGTTTTAGTCATCGTTTTTGGCTTAGTTTTGCATGAGAATTTCTTAGGTTTTATAATATTTCTATGTATTTTTATGCTTACTATGTTTCATTTTATGTTTAATAATTATTTATGTTTTGTTTTAGAATTTAACTAATGTTATTATTTATCTCATGTTTTTTTTTGTAGGTTCAAAGCTCAAGACCTTCAAGTGCAGCCCTCCAACCATGCTCGGCCAGCCCACCTCACAAGCAGCCCTCCTTGATGATGCTACCCGAGCCAATGATACATCCCATGCTTCCCTCCAAATGATGAGGCCCTCACACCATGCACCCCACCACCTTTGCGTAGCTCTTACTCCATTATTTAAGCCCATTTATGGCCCATGCTTGGCCGACCCTTCCCCCTTCTCTCTCTCTCTTTTCCTCATTAACTTCCACATACATGTACCTCCACATTCATGCATGGCCGACCCCCCTCTATTCCCCCTCTTTATTCTACAGTCATCCCCTCTATCTACTTTATATTTTCCACTTTCATTTCCATAAATTACATGCATTGAACCTCCTCTTTTCTCTCCCTCATTAAATGGAATGCATCAACCCTCCCCAATATACATGACCAGCCACACCATTGCTCCCTTCATATTCCCTTCATTCTAGAACCTTCCCCCTCATCTTTAAAAGGAACCCATGTCTCATGCTTTGGAAAGGTGGGAATTGAGAGAGTGCAAGTGAGATAGCTAGTTCTAGAACAAGTACTTTTCTTCATTGTTGTTATAGTTCTTTTCTTTGTTGTAATTTCCTTTTGTTTAGTAGAATAACATTGCCTCTTTTTTATTTATTATTGTGTACCTCTTTTATTAAGCAATGAAAATTTCCTTTTCTTATTTTGGTTTCCTTTTCAATTATGTGTAGCTAATTTTAATTTTAGCATTTTATCGTGAGGATCCATGAAGTGAGATGAGGTTTCTTTTTAATTCTTAGTTTTATTTTTTTATAAATTATTCTCGATCCTTCTTTGATTTTTATCGTGTCGACTTCGTATTTCCGGTATACGATAGTAAGCATTTGATCTCATTTCATAGAAGTCGAGAGACTCGTTGATTTGAAAGATCACTCAAAGAAGGAAGTAGTTGAACGCAACCCTAGAGATAGGATGACTCCAATCCTCCGGATTGGAGTCAAATCCAATAGTGCCGGTCACTTCGGTAATGCGACTTTAGGCTATTTTGACATGTAAAGAGATTTCGGTCAAAATGTCTATAAGTTAGCGAATTTAATGCTATAGCGAGATTACTTCCTTATATCGGATCCGTCACGGTCGAGTTTAGTTTGCAAATTTAAATTTTTTTTTATATACCTCTCGTCTCATTTCATGGTGAATCATTGATCGAATGCTAGCTTTTTATCATAAGTTTTCATTTCAAAAATTATCTTTAGTTTTAATTTAAAATATTCTCAAAACCCAATCAATCTTTCAGTAGGATAATAGAGTCATTGTGAGTAATAATACTTGCCTGCCCCGAGTTTTTATACGTCCTTGATATAGTTTTATCACTATACTTTAAAATAATAGGTACACATTCATTTTTGGGTTGGTAGCAATCTTCACACCAAGTTTTTGGCACCGTTGCCGGGGACTTTTTTCGTCAATATAAGGAAAACGCTTTCGCTATTACTTATGCAAAAAAAAGAACCAAAAAAAATAATTTATCGTTATCTTTTTCTTCTTCAAGTTTTTATTTCTTTTTTTTTCTTTCCTCCATTCTCTTTCGTTTTTTTTAGTCCATGACCCGCACGAATCCGTCGCTACTTGTTGATTTGGACCCTGAAATCGAACGCTCCTTTCGGAGAAAACTATGATTCGAGGCTTCCACTTCTCAAACAGCGATTGAGGATTCCCACTGTGATTGTAATTTTAATTCTGAAATGGGAGATCCCAACCCAAGAATGGCTCAGCAAAGGACCATGTCCGATTATGCTCGACCAAATATGGAAGGGACAGAAACTAGTATTGTTCGACCTGCGATAGCGAACAATAATTTTGAGCTTAAGCCTAGCATCATACAAATGGTGCATTAATATGTACAGTTCAACGGATTACAAGATGAAAATCCGAACTTACATATTGCTAGTTTTCTCGAGATCTGTGACACCTTCAAAATAAATGGTGTCTCAGACGATGCTATTAGGCAAAGATTCTTCCCCTTCTCCTTAAGAACCAAAGCCAAACAGTGGTTGAGTTCTCTTCCAAGAGGATCAATCACTACTTGGAACATTTTAGTTGATAAATTTCTTGCTAGATATTTCCCTCCCCCATGCTAATTTCCGATATTTATCGAAGTACTATAAAAGCATCGCTGAGCTATAGCGTGGCAAATTTCCGATATTTCAGGCATAAGACCTTCTTTTTGTACGCATAAATTTTTTTTTTTAAAATAATTCTTAGGGCGTTGTTAAACCTCAACGTCGTCTTAATCCAAATATCAAGGAGGTTGTAAAGGGAGAGGTGCTAAAATTATTATATGTGGGGAAAATTTATCCTATGTCTGATATAAAGTGGGTAAGTCTGGTCCAGGTTATACCTAAGAAGGGTGGATCACGGTAGTGATGAACAAAAACAACGATTTAATTCCAACTAGGATGGTAACGGGATGGAGGAAGTGCATCGATTACCGTAAGCTAAATGATGCCACTCGCAAAGATTACTTCCCCCTTCCCTTTATCAATTAAATTTTAGAACGCTTATCTTGGCATAGTTTTTATTTCTTTCTCGACGGTCTCTCGGGGTATTTCCAAATCCCTATATCACCTGAGGACCAAGAGAAGACAACATTCACTTGCCTCTTCGGAACTTTTGTCTATCATAAGATGCTTTTCTAGTTATGTAATGCACCTGCTACCTTTCAACGGTGTATGCTCGCTATTTTCGATAAATACGTAGAAAATATTATGGAAGTA
Organism: Platanthera zijinensis; assembly: GCA_039513925.1. Lineage (NCBI taxonomy): Eukaryota > Viridiplantae > Streptophyta > Magnoliopsida > Asparagales > Orchidaceae > Platanthera > Platanthera zijinensis. The sequence goes on along the minus strand of CM077084.1, from coordinate 200,618,608 downwards.
TTTATGGACAATGTTTTCATTTTTTGCGACTCTTTTTATCTATGTTTTAAAAATTTGGAAAAAGTTTTACAACGCTGCGAAGAAACAAATTTAGTTTTATATTGGGAAAAGTGCGACTTTATGGTCCGTGAAGGCTTAGTCCTTGGCCATAAGATTTCTGCTAATGGAATTGAAGTGGACAAGGCAAAAATTGAAGTAATTGAAAAGCTACCGCCGCCTACGAATATCAAAGCGATTAGAAGTATCCTAGGGCATGGGGGTTTTTACCGACATTTAGTTAAGGAATTTTCAAAAATTATTAAGCCACTTTTCCACCTTCTCGAAAAAGAAACTCCTTTTGTTTTTGTTGATTTTTGTCTTGCCGCGTTTGAATTTATCAAATCTAAACTTATAAATATGCCAATTATAATTTCCCCAGTTTGGGATTTACCCTTTTAAATAATGTGTGATGCGAGTAATTTTGCGGTAGGTGCGGTTCTAGGACAACGAATTGCTAAGAACTTTCATCCGATCTACTATGCAAGTAAAACTCTAACTTCAGCTCAAGAAAACTACACCACAACTGAAAAAGAACATTTAGGTGTTATTTTCGCATTCAATAAATTCCGACCGTATATTACTCTCTCTAAGGTTATCGTTTTCACGGATCATTCCGCTTTGAAGTACCTTCTTTCTAAACAGGACGCCAAGCCGCGCCTTATTCGTTTGATCCTCTTACTTTAAGAATTTGACTTGGAGATTCAGGATAAGAAAGGAATAGAAAACCTAGCGGCTGATCATCTTTCTCGCCTCGAAAATCCTGAACTCGTTATTTTAAATGAAAATTTTATTAATGACTCTATTCTGGATGAATGAATTTTAAACATTTCTTCTTCTACCCCCTGGTTTGCCGATCTGGCCAATTATCTCGTGGCCTGGGTCCTTTTAAAATAGTACTCTCCTCACCAAAATATGAAATTCTTTTCTGAGTTGAAGTATAATTTTTGGGAGAACCCCTTTCTATTTCGCATTTGTGTGGACCAGGTAGTTAGAAGATGTGTTTCCCGAGAAGAAGGTCAACTGATTTTAAAGCATGTTCATGAAGGTCCGACTAGCGCGCATTTTCAAGCGAATCGCACCGCCCACAAAGTGCTTAGTGCTGGCTTTTATTGGCCAAGCATATTTAAAGATGCACAAATCTTTGTGAGCGGGTGGGATCGGTGCAAGCAGACTAGAAACATATCTAATAAAAATGAAATGTAACAGAATTATTTTCGTGAATGCAAACTTTTTGATTTGTGGGGCATCAACTTTGTTGTCCCGTTTCCCTCAAGCTTAGGAAATAAATATATTCTAGTCGTCGTAGATTATGTCTCTAGATGTGCGGAGGCCCAAGCTTTACCAAGTAATGATGCTCGCATTGTAGTTACTTTTCTTAAGAAATTATTTTCTCGTTTTGATTTTCCTCGAGCAATCGTTAGTGATAGGGAAGTCCTTTTTACAATGCTCAACTCGCTAAAGCTTTAACGAAATATGGCATTATACATAAACTATCCACCTCTTATCACCCCCAAACTAACTGTCATGTTGAGGTAGTCCTTCGAGAACTTAAAAGAATTTTTGAAAAAACCGTTTCTACTTCTCATAAAGATTGGTCTTTAAAGTTAGAAGATGCTCTTTTGGCCTATCAGACAACGTACAAAACCACTATTGGTTATACTCCTTTTCGATTAGTCTACGGAAAATCGTGTCATCTCCCGTTAGAAGTAGAGAACCGTGCGTATTGGGCGCTAAAGTTTTTTAATTTTGATCCACACTCGATCAATGAGCATAGAAAAAACAACTAAATTAACTTGACGAATGGCGAGCGTACGCTTATTAAAATAATAAAATCTATAAAGAACGCACGAAACTTTATCACGATAAGAACTTGTGCCATCCTAAAATGTTTAAACCTGGCGATCAAGTTCTTCTTTTCAATTCTCGCTTGCATCTTTTTCCTGGCAAGATTAAATCTAGATTGTCTGGACCGTTTACGGTCAAGCAAGTCATTTCATACGGAACTGTGTTACTCTCGCACCTGGATAAGGGTGACTTTAAAGTAATTGGGCATAGACAGAAACTTTATCTTTCTAATGATTCTATGTCTCCTGTAAAGGAGGATCTTGTTTTGGACACTTGAATATTTATCTTCATGGGGACTTTTATTTTACTTTATTTTGGACTTCTTAATTATTATGAAACTTTTATTATTATTCAGACTCTCTTTTATATTGTTAAATAAAGAACACTCTTGGGAGCTTGCACAAGTTCTTTCTTCTTTTATTTTTATTTTTCTCTACCACCTGGTGGCCCAACAATAAAAGTTCGTGATTGCCTCTCCAACGTTGCAGATTTCAAGATGGATCAAGTCAAACCTACTGATGATCAAGTGCGTTAAAAAGCAAGCATGGGGGAGCGACATCCGCCTTCATCTCACAAACCCAGGGAAGTCCTGTTCTTTCTATTTAATTTACTTTACTGCATTTTTCTCTCCTTCTCTGTCCCGTTCTCTTTCTTGTTTTTTTCTCTTTCTCTGTCATTGAGGACAATGAAGAATCTTAGCATGGGGGAGGGTTTAGTTGTTTTTCTTTCTTCTTTCCTTTCAAATTTTTTTTTTTAGATTTTCTAAAAAAATTACTATAGCTTTATTAAGCTTCTTTAGTACTACTTTCTCTTTAACTAATACAAAACCCAAAAAAATTTATAAAATCAAAATCAAATTTTTTTTTTTGCTAAAATCTATTTGAAAAACAAAACCAAAATTTAATTTCTATCTTTAGTTTTATGTTTCATCTAGTGATGTGTAGGCCCGTGCGGTTTTGTAGTTCTTTCTAGATTTCCGTGAATTGGTTTTCTAAATTTATCATTCTTACAAAGCTTAGTTTTACTATTTTCTTGTTCTTAAATATAGGCATCTGTTTTTTTACGTTGTAAGTTAGCAAACTGTAGTGTTCTTTTTATTCGATTAGTTGCGTACGAATGGTTGCTAGGTAATGTTATCTCCTTTTCATTTGTGGGGTAATACTTTCTTGCTGTCTAGAACTTGTCCCTAGCTACTCTCGAAACATTTGCGTCATTTTTACGTACTTTAGAAAAGATTTAGGCCACCCTTTGACTCTTTTGAACCTTTCTTGCCCACCAAAAAAATTTTAACCGTTGCAAAATAATTTTTGGGCCTTTTTACATGTTTCTTTGTTTTAGCTCCACCATTTATTTCATTATTTCGCCAAAGCAAAAATGCCTTTCCTATTTCACACTAAACTTTGAGCTTAGATATTATGTTTGTGAAGGGTTATTATCTTTGAAAATAAAAAGGAAAATTATTAGTTTGCATTTGGAGCTCTCTTTTATGAAAGGAAAAAAAGTTATTATCAAAAGGTCATCAAATCAAAAAAAAGGAAAACAAAAAAAAGAGAGAACAAGTTTATTGGTGGCCAAATTTTGAAAAAAAAAAAATTCATGGCCTTGTTTTGTAGTTTGAACTGGAGAAATGACTTGCTTGTCAATTCTAATTTTTATCATTTTTTATTTTATTTTCAGCTCACCCTTGGTTTAGTGTGATTTACCGCCATTTTTATCCTTGAATTTCTATTCCTAATCATTTACCTAAGCCAAGTCTTTACGCCTAATGAAGTCCTTTTGATCTTTAGACATGAATTCGCATAGTGGAGAGAGTGTGAACGGATAAGTATATGGCCACCATCATTGATGGATTTCTTTGGAGGTTATCTTGAGGTGATTTAGGGTTAATCATTATTCTAGCAACCTAGTAGTTCGTCAATACGCCGTTTATTTAGAATTTCTACTCTTGTCTTTCTTATTTTCATTTATTTTGGATGCCTTGTTTTGGGGATTTAGAAATGTGTAATTCTTCTTTATGTTCTAATGAAATTTTTAGGTTTCCATTTTCAAGTTTTATATTGTGCACTTCTCACCCAACAAGTTGTTAACATAGAAATTAGGATAGTTTAATATTTCAGGTTTTGATTTTCTTTATCTATGAAACCTAAATTTTCTTTGTTTACTTTTAAATTCATCTTCCCTAGTTTTAAATTCCATTTGCTTGAGGGCAAGCAAATACTCTAGCTTGGGGGAATTTAATTACTAGTTTTAGTCATCATTTTTGGCTTAGTTTAGCATGAGAATTTCTTAGGTTGTATAATATTTCTATGTATTTTTATGGTTGCTATGTTCCATTTTATGTTTAGTAATTATTTGTGTTTTGTTTTAGAATTTAACTAATGTTATTATTTATCTCATGTTTTGTTTTTTTTTTATAGGTTTAAAGCTCAAGACCTTCAAGTGCAGCCCTCAAACCATGCTCGGACAGCCCACCTTACAAGCAGCCCTCATTGATGATGCTACCCTAGCCTATGATGCAGCCCATGCTTCCCTCCAAATGATACAACCCCCACACCATGTAGCACGCCACCTTTGCATGGCTCTTCCTCCATTATTTCAGCCCATTTATGTCCCATGCTTGGCCGGCCCTACCCCCATCTCTCTCTCTCTCCTCCTCATTAACTTCCACATGCATGTACCTCCACATACATGTGTGGCCGGCCCCCCTCTATTCCCCCTCTTTATTTTACATTCATCCCCTCTCTCTACTTAATATTTTCCACTTTCATTTCCATAAATTACATTCATTGAACCTCCTTTTTTCTCTCCCTCATTAAATGAAATGCATCCACCATCTCCAATATGCATGGTCGGCCACAGCATTGCTCCCTTCATATTCCCTTCATTTTAGAACCTTCCCCCTCATCTATAAAAGGAACCCATGTCTCATGCTTTGGAAGGGTGGGATTGGAGAGAGAGCAAGTGAGATAGCTAGTTCTAGTACAAGTACTTTTCTTCATTGTTGTTATAGTTCTTTTCTTTGTTGTAGTTTCCTTTTGTTTAGTAGAATAACATTGTCTTTTATTTATTTATTATTGTGTACCTCTTTTATTAAGCAATGAAAATTTCCTTATCTTATTTTGGTTTCCCTTTCAATTATGCGTAGCTAATTTTCCTTTTAGCATTCGATCGTGAGGATCCATGAAGTGAGATAAGGTTTATTTTTAATTATTAGTTTTATTTTTGTCTAAATTATTCTTGATCCTTCTTTGATTTTTATCGTGTCGACTCCGTATTTCTGGTATACGGTATTAGGCATTTTATCTCATTTCATAGAAGTCTAGAAACTCGTTGATTTGAAAGATCACTAAAAGAAGGAAGGAGTTGAACGTAATCCTAGAGATAGGATGACGTAAATCCTCCGGATTGGAGTCAAATTTAATAGTGTGGGTCACTTCGGTAATGAGACTTTAGGCCATTTTGACTTGTAAAGAGATTTCGGTCAAAACGTCTATAAGCTAGGGGATTTAATGCTCTAGCGAGATTACTTCCTAATATCGGGTCTGTCACGGTCGAGTTTAGTTTGCAAATTTAAATCTATATTTTTTTATACCTCTCGTCTCATTTCATGGTTAATCATTGATTAATGCTAGCTTTTTATCATAAGTTTTCATATCAAAAATTATCTTTAATTTTAATTTAAAATATTTTCAAAACCAAAACAATCTTTCTGTAGGATAATAGAGTCGTTATGAGTAATAATACTTGTCTGCCCCGAGTTTTTATACGACCTTGATATATTTTTATCACTATACTTTAAAATGATAGGTACACTTGCCTATTCGAATTGTAGTTCGTGAGACAATTTTAACGTATCAGTTAGAGTTTTTATGTTATTATGAATTCACCTTGAACTACCACCCCAGAAAAGCAAATTCTGTAGCTGATGCTTTGAGCAAAAAGGTACCGGAATCGAACCATGAGTCCCGATTGAGGAGTATGGAGTTAGCTCAGATGCTCGAAGAGATGGAGATTACCCTGGTATATAAAGACCAATCGGAAGGGTATACGAAGTACTTAACCGCGATGAGCATAGTGTGTGATATTTGAGACCGATTCCGGGTTTGGCAAGGAAAAGTGTGACTCTGGCCCCAGCAATCAAGTCAATTGAAGATGGGACTACTAACGAGTATTCCCTAAAAAATTTCGTCGTTCATCTCCGTGGCTGGCTTTACATTTCCAAAGGCGGTAAAATTCAGGAAGATATCCTGAGAGAGGCACATTGCACTAAGTATTCTGTGGATACTGGGATTGCCAAGAAGTACAGCGATATGCGGAAGACCATGTGTTGGCTGGAAATGAAGAGGGACGTCAGAATTTTTGTTACGCACTGCGAGGCCTGTCAAAGGGTGAAGGCGGAATGCAAGAGCCTCGGTGGATTATTACAGTCATTGCCCATCCTTGAGTGGAAGTTCGAGGATGTCTCCATGGACTTCTTCCACGGATTGCCTCGCTTACGCTCAGGGAATGATTTGGTGTTTATAATCATTGATCGCCTGACAAAGGTAGCCAGGTTTATTCCTATGAAGAAAGAATATCATGTGTATGTTTTGGTACGCCTCTTTGTGGAGCAGTTTGAACGGTATCATGGCGTGCCAAGGACAATTGTTTCTGTCCGGGATGTTCGGTTTACCTCTAAGGAATGGAAGGTCGTACAAGCGTAATTGGGTTCACACCTTACCTTTAGCACAACATTTCATCCTCAGACGGACGGGCAGTCTGAGAGGACCATCAGAACATTAGTGGACCTATTGAGACTGTGTGTGTTGGATAGAGGAGAGCCTTGGGAAAGTCTCTTACCCCTCGTGGAATTCTCCTATAACAACAGTCACCATGCCTGCATCAGGATGGAACCCCATGAAGCCCTTTACGGAAGAAGGTGTACAACCCCCTTATCATTGGTACATGAAGAAGACCCAAAGGTTTAGGAATTGAGTATATTGATGATACTATTGCTGTTGTTAGACTAATATGGGACCGCATGCTTGAGGCTCAAAGTCGGCAGGCTAAATATTATAATGCAAAGCACCTGGTGGTAGAATTTCAAGTGGGTGACAAAGTGTTCTTGAAGATCCGACCGATGCATGGAGTGTCACGGGTACGTGGTATGAACAAGCTCAGCCCAAGGTACATTGGGACTTACACTATATTTGAAAGGATTGGCCCTTTGGCCTATCGGTTGGAGTTACCGCCAGAGCTGGAGAACCTTCATGATATATTCCATGTTTCGCCTCTCTGGAAGGCGCTGTTGCGCCCCGATCAACATATTCCAATTATTGATGGAGTAGTAGTAACCGATAGATTCGTACGATTAGAGCTGGTGAGGATAGTAGACAACGAGACAAGGATTTTGCGCCGCAAGAGCATTCTTTTGGTAAAGGTGCTGTGGTCTAACCATGGGAAGGAGGAGTATACATGGGAGCCGGTGGACTTGATACAAAAGAGCTACCCGAAGTTGTTTCCTCGAGGTAATTTTAAAGCATATTTAATTTTATTTAATGCTTTTCTCTCCCCATAGCCTTAGCCTGATTTTGGGGACGAAATATTTTATTTTGTTTATACGATTTGTTACGTACCGATTTGCGCTAGGCCAATCGTACGCACTTTTAAGTCAGGAGAGCTTACTTTGGCTCAGGGAGTGCTGGCAGCTAGGCCTACACTTGTGTAAGCAAGGAGAAGTTGGTCCAGAGTAGGACACGGTTAGTGACACGGGCATGTCCATACCCGTGTGTTACTCTGGTGAATTTGCGTCTTCTTTTTGAAATTTCCAGAGAAGGACACGGGTAGTGACACGAGCATGTCCATACCCGTGTGGCTCTCTGACAACGTTGCAGATTCCTTATTGTGTTTCCTTAGCAGGACACGGTTAGTGACACAAGCTTGTCCATACCCATGTGTGTGTATTCATCGAGTAGAGCTCGAATAACAGTGTCCATCGTGTTTCACCGAGAAGGACACGGGTATTGACATGGTAGTGATACGGTCATGAACCTACCCTTGTGTGTGTGTTTGTCGAGCAGAGCTTGACTAACATCGTCAACCACATTCCTCCTGAGCAGGACACGGGTAGTGACATGGGCATGTACCTACCCGTGTGTGTGTATTCATCGAGCAGAGCTCGACTAACATCGTCGAACACGTTCCTCCTAAGCAGGACACGGGAAGTGACACGAACGTGTCCCTACCCGTGTAGTTCAATTTAAGGATTTGGTAAATTTTCTGGCCGCATCATTTAGAAAGGACTCATTTATTGAGTTGATTGGCGCTCTAATTACAGGCCGACATATGGCTATGCAGTTACCCAACTTCCCACATGAAAAGGGGAGAAAACCCTAGCCGTTTCTATTCTTCCTTCAAAGTCGTCGTTGTAAGAAACTGCTTGAGAGGAAGAATGTATTGGAGCCGATCTTCATCCCGTGAAGAACTAACACCGACCGAGGAGAAGAAGATGCCGCCAAGAAGGGTGACAAGATTCATTGCTGGAAATGGTGGAAACGCTCGAAATGAGGTGAGCTTCCTGACCTCTCCCTTGATGCTAGATCTTTAGTTATTTCTAGGAGAGATATAGACTCAAAAGGGTCTTGATTTATGAGAAGAAGGTTTCTAGGAAGTGGCCATGCTAGGACTTGTGTCCTAGGAATTAGTCATCAACCTTACTCACTTCAAATGAAGTTAGAGGGCTTGTTTCATGAAGAGAAGTGGTCATATTAGGGTGAATAAGGGAGGAGAAGTTCTGGATGTTATTTGGAAGGTTTGGTTGGAGGAAGAAGACAAACCGATGACGTATGATTTGCTTTAAGATGCGCGCAGAAATTTTTTTTCTGCGCGCAGCATTCTTCGAGACCATTTTCAGACATTACGTGGCCAAATCTGGGCTTTCGACTAAACACAAAAGTCGTATCCCTCGGAATTACCTTTCCACGAGTTGTTAAACGTCTTCACCTGATTCATGTAGCCTTGGGGATCCCCGATCAAATTTTCTGTACAGTAAGTATTCCTGCATATACAATTCTCGTGTTAGTTTTGAATCGGATTTGGGTTTCGCAGAGAGATTGTAGTATAGTAATGTTGATGTCTCGTTAAGTTCAGTTTATAAGAAATTGTGATAAATTATGTTAATTACATTTGTTGGATAGATCCTTAATGAACAAATGGTGTAGTAAACTGCACTTGATTGAGGTGATTTAGAGAAAGTTAGTAAACAGATGGACAGACAAGTTGGGATTGTAGGAATTATTTAAATATGTGAAATATTGAGGATGTACTTGATAGTGGTTATGTGTTGAATAATGATGAGTTTGGATTGAACATGCTGAATATAATTATTATTGACAGTTAAGAACAAATGGTTGTGGTCTTTAGATGATACATGTGTGAAGTACCCTTACACTAATAATGAACCCTTAAGTACCTTGGTGGCATGGAGTTGTGAAAGGGTGTAAGTGCGGGGTTTGACCGCACTGGTTTGGTAATGTTGAGAAGAGACGTTAGTGGACGGTTGGGCTTGGTCCTCAGTGTTCATTCCCGAGGCTCCTTCCGTGCCATGATGATGTGAAATTGCTTGCGGTGTGAGTAGACACACGATGTCGTCATCCAGGGATAAGGATATTGTGGCAGGTCTATGGGCTCGCCAGTTGTCACACCTATGGGAGTTGACAGATAGACTTTTGGCAGTTGGGCTTGGTCCTCGGTGTTCATTCCCGAGGCTCCTTTCGTGCTAAGTGGATGGTTGGGCTTGGTCCTCTTGCTTTTTCCGAGGCTCCTTCCGGGTCACAACATTGGCCAGTTCAGGGCTTGGTTCTCGGTGCACATCTACTCGAGACTCCTACTGAGTCGTAGTACGAATTTGAGCTCTGTTGTTGTGTTATTAGCATTGAGGCGTATGAAGGCCGAGGTCAAGTAGTGTCGATGCTTACCTAGTAGTGGAGATGCCCTCTCTACTATCACCGCCTGGCCATGAAAGTTGACGCCTGAGAGGTTAGCTACCTGCTCGAAAAGAGGGAACTATAAGTCTGTGACGACATAGCAGTTGCATGTGCATAATCATAGGTGAGTCATTGCATTGCATACATATCATTACATACATTATATACACAAGATCCTTATCGTATAAGTTTGTATGGGCACTCCTATAAGATGTGTTACTCTAATATTGAGCTGATCCTTAACTTATAAGTTTGTATGGGCATTCTTATAAGTTAAGTTACTTTCCTGTTGTATATCTATATGCTTAGATGGATTGATATAGCTTGTGTAGAATTGCTAGAAAAGAATGCTTATATTATTGTTATACATTACTTTTATTGCTACTCATGACATGTATACTTACTCCACCTGCTTTTAATATTGCTTATATAAATATTGTACATCTGTTCCTTCCTCCGCCCGATGCTGAGGAGTTATCGGGGGAGCGGATGTTATAGCCACTTAGTATTTATGACTAACGGTTGCTACGGATTCCATTTTTAGGAGGAAACCCTGCAGTCAGACCAGCCGCAGATTTTGCAGCAGGATAGCCAGGCCAGGATGACAAGGCCTAAAGTGACGGTACAGTCGCTACAATCAGTCAACGATGTGAGTTTAAGACTCTTAATGCAGCCCCTTAGGACAAGTTGTACCCAAACTCTAATATCATAGAAGCTCGTTATAGCCTCTTTTATTTGTTGTAATTTTGGACTATTATTACTTATGTGTGGATTGACTTCTATTTAAATTCTTTGTTGGGTTGGCATTGGTTGATATTGGTTATAGCCGGCAGGTTAGGAGTCTTGTAGTATAGGATAGCCTGTGTGCTAACGCTACTGCAAGGCGGCTGTTATGGGCATAAGACTCCCCTTGTGCTGTGTTTTGTGTTCTAGGAAGGGGGGGTCTAACACTTTGAGTCCTTTAGTAATACTAAATTTTCCTAATTAGCAGGGCTTAAGATGACCTGAAATGCACATTATAATATGTGTCCTAGTAGAGTGCAATTTGGACTAGCTTAAGCATGCCCATGTCAATTTTTAGGATGTTGAATCTAGTTTCTTCTTATGGCACAATGAACTTGTGAGCCACTAACTCTTTTATTGATACATGTTTGTAGACAGTTGTCTTGCTTCATCTCAAGATTTAATTAAATCTATCCCATCTCTTCAATACATAGTTTCAGCAATTTAGTAAATATTTAGTAGAATTAAGAGCTAGGTGAATTCTACTTATCTCTATCTAGTAGACTAGGAGGAGATGCTGGATTCGCAGGAACTTCCTTGGACTTTTGTCATTAGCCAATGATTAGCATCTGACTCTCTATTACTAGTTCCCCCTCAAAAATTGCACATGTTTTTGACATCTGGTGCATGATGGTCAGTTCATCCATTACTTGTACCACGTCTTAGGTCTGGTATATCTCTATCCATGGAACATAAGTGGGTATTGCCACATGGATTATCCTACAAAACAAGATTTACATTACCTTAGGAACCCAAGTTGACTCGGGTCCTAGGTTCCTCTTAGCATAAAAATACATATTTCTACCTATAGGAGTCCTGTTAGGAAGACACTGCCTTGCCTTTAGCACATTTGGGATGTGCAAACAATCAATGGTAAAATGGTCCACTTTGCCATAACACCAATATTCATAGATGTTGTACCTCCTCTTCTGAACACTCTTAGAGGAGTACATGCCACTACAGGCTGCCTGTTCAGTGAGGAGAACTGAGGCCTTCTTCTTATTTCTTTCAGCAAGAGCTTGACCAAAGGTGAGTCTGGCAGAAGAAGCACTTGGCTTGCTCTGAACTCTATTAGCAACAGCCTTCCTTGTTGTTGGAATATTCTTAATGGCTTCAGAGGCAGCCAAGTCAGGATCACTGATTGACTTTCCTTTGTATTGAGTTCTTACTAGAAGAACCTTGGATTAGGTTATTGCCATATCCATGAATGAGGGGGCTGGGGCATTAAATACAAAAGGTCCAGGATGGGTCTTTTCGACTTTTACATGGGGAGCCTTCTGTGCACTCAATCCCTTGACCTCTCTTCTTCCATTGTAAGGTACTTTTGTAATCTTACAAGGAAGATTCCCACACCTCCGGTGACCACACTTTCAGCCTTGGTCATGCCTATTGGATGAAAGAATTACCTTGTGAGAGGTTGACTGAGGCATGGCAAGAGTTTGGCCTCTCCTTTGAGATTGTATAACTTTAGAAATCCACTTAGATTCAGATTTTTTCTTGATAGCATCTATCTTTGAGAAATTGGCCACTATCCTCTTCTACCTTTCAAGTTTCTCTTCAATATCCTTTATAATAGAGTTCTTATATTTGATGGACTCAACATGGATATCTACCATGATCTTTAGATGAGCTACTTCCCTCACTTTTAGATATAGAAAAGATGATGTCACATCTTGCTGGGAAGCAGCCAGCTGTAGGGAGGAAATTTCCTCTACTTATTTCTTAACGAGCATCTTGCTATTCTTGAAAGCTTTCAGAAGTGCAGCATGATTTTCAATCAATTGATTTATATCTTATTCTGACAGAGGACTCTCATCATCACTTGATGAGGATGTATCAGAGTCCGAGCAGGATTCATATCAAGACTCTGAGGATGAGCTAGATGGGGAATATAACTCATTTTGTCTAGGTTGATCCTGGCAGGATTCTTCTTCTAGTGTAGCTATTAGCCCATAGCATCTACATTCATCTTCCTCAGCTTCATCCACCTCTGAGTTACGATCTGAATGTTACAGAGGGCCCTGATCTTTTCTCTTGTGTCTGGATAGACTTTGTCTTCTGAAAGAGCTGTCAATAGCCCAATGATGTTCTTGTTCTCTCTGTAGAATAAGGCTACTCTGAGATCCACACCTTATGGTTTATCATTAAACTCATAATTGCAAACCTTTTATCTATCATTAGAGGTCAACTCAAAATGTTAGGTCCTTTTTGAGTAGCCTTCCATTGTACCACTTGAAAGTCTTTTATTTCAAGGATAGCTAAATCACCTAGAAGGGGGGTGGGGGTGGGTGAATAGGTTTCTTAGTCGTTAGTGACTATCTTTTATTTTCCTTAATTTGGATGTTTTATTAGTTGATTAAATTCTTCTTTCAAGACATGTAATGTAACGACCCCATCCGTTACATGACGTATAGTAGAAGGTCCGGCCGGAGCCCCACACTATATGCCACAATAGACGGTGAGGTCACAGGATAATACCAAACCATACACGTATCCTAACTCAGAGCATGCTAGCAGAAGCTTTAAGTTGTAAATTGAACTCTAACCAGGAATGTCCAATATATAAACCACAGTTATATTGATGGAGAAAATCCCGGAGGTGTTTTATGAAAGAGAGAAGATGAAGATGAAGATGATGTTCTCTGAATCTATATTCGATAAAGGCAAGTATACCTTATCGCTTATAGCACAGGATATAATATCAAGGTCGTATTAGAACCAAGGCGCGTCGATTACTTCTACTTCAAAGAGATTCCTGTTATTTTATCAATTAGATACTTTGATTTGGTTTGCAAATAAGAGAATGGTTATACAATAAAAGAGGATGATTAAGCAATAATTTAAAAGGTTAATACTTGATCTTGAATCACCTTGGAATGAAAATGACCAAAAATAAATAAATCCCTAATTCTCTTTAACGAAGGTGCTTGGACCGTGGAGGTTCCCAGAATATGAACGCACCTCTTTCAAAGCTACGCCCAACTGAGTATAGGTTGATCAACCGAACTTTCGTTCTATAATTGAAACCCCTAAAACTCGCTTTATGTGGTGAACCCCTCTATTGGATTTGACTCCAATCCGGGAAATTTACGTCGTCCTCTTTCAAGGATTGCATTCAACTCCCTTTACCCATGAGCGATCAATCCATACGCATGATCCCTTCGGCTACTAGAGTATGGAAACAGAAGAGAAAATCATATATCGATGATATGATATCTCTATAAATTAATCAAGGGTAAATCCTAAACATTTGTTCAATGAGAAAGAGATGATATTGCTTAAGAAAAAGAGATCATTTCATTCCTCGGATCATTTCGATCAAGTACTAAACAAAGTTTAGTTACTCATAATATAGGAAATGAAAATCATGTTAAGAATATGCAAAAAAGAAAGAGAAAGAGGGAAAGGGAATAACAAACTAATTTATTTCTTATTGAAAAGAAGTTACAAAAGACTTCGAAAAAGACATTATAAGGAGAGTTTGCAAGAAGATTACAAGTACGATAAAAGAAATTGCAAGAACATTAAAGCATGAAAATATTAAACTAAAATACTATACAAACAAACTCTAAAGGCTCTCTACAATGCACAAAATGAAGTAGGAAGGATGATCCTTTCCCCCTTTCTTCATGCCTATTTATAGGGCCAAAACCAAAGGGGTAGATTTGGAATTTGGCATGAGAATGAAGTTTCCATGAAGCATCCCTTGGTCAAAAAGCACATGTTGGTTTAAAATTCAAAGGTGGCTAGCCTCTTTCACACTTGTCATGAAAAGCATGATAAAAGTTGGCTAGCTTTCTCTCTTTCCATGAAGCTTCCTTTAAGGACACATGTTGAATATAAAGTCAAAGGTGGCTAGCTTATTTTACATTTGTCATGAAAAAATCACATAGGACCATTGTGGCTTCATTCCATTCTTGAATATAGTTCAACAACACCATGAAATGAGTGCACTTGACATTTATTTTGGAACACCATAACTGAAGGCATGTTATTTTTGAATTGATAATGCAATTTGTCCCGGGATCCTCGGTTCTTGCTCAAAGACGAGAATTATTCATGCAGGAAATCTGCTGGACAGCAACTTCGATGGAGGATTCCCAAAGCTACATAAATCCGATGAAGGCGTGTAACCATGCGTTGGAAAGGTATTTCCGAGGGCTACAACTTTCATGTTCAGCCCAAGATCTGATTCTGGCCGCAACATGCTCAAAAGTGGCCCCGAAGTTCGCTGCGCGTAGAAAATATAGTAAAATAGGCATGGTTAGGATAGAATTATAAAAAGATACGATTTAGCGAATAAAATTAACATTATAAAAATAATTATAGTAGATTATTTAGATTTTTATATTAATAATTTAGGTCAAATTATGCATCATCAAATTCCCCCATACTTATTATCTTGCTTGTCCTCAAACAAAGTAATAAAAACTAGCTAACATAAAATTAACTAATCAAAAAGAATTAATCATGCTACACACGAGTACACTGCGAAATTCTAAGTAGGGAAGAATGAAAAATAGATCTAAAGCTTTTACTTACTTATGAAAGATCATTTTTAAAAACTTTACTAACCAAAATTAATCATCCAAAATTTTGACCTAAAAGTCTTTAAACGAATTAAAGTAGAGTAACAAAAGAGTAGCGCATTGAGTTGTTACTATACCCTAAGAGACAAATTATAATCATATCAATCTAAACCCAAGAATCTAAATTCGTACCCAAAAACTTAGCTAATCTATTCTTTTTCTCTACTTAACTAAAAACAAACCTAAGAGCATGGATCAAAAGGACTTTGTAGGACTGAATCTTGGCTTAGGTATATGATTTGGAATGGAATTCAAAGATAAAATCGGTGGCTAATAATCACACTGAACCAAAACATGAGTTTTATAAAAACAACAACAACAACAAAAAGGCATGTAGCACATGCAACAAGGTATAAAGATTATTTTTTTCTTTTATCACTTTTTTTTAAACAAAAGGCCGTAAGAAAAAAAAATTTCTTTTGAAATTGGCCAATTAATACATAATTTTTTTCATTTCTTTTTTTTTTGAGCATAGTCTTTCATTTGAATTTCTCCAAATATCTCACAAAATTAACCCTATCACAATTGTGAAATTTAAATAAAACTCAAAAGATTGGTGTGATCAAATAGGTTGGAATATTTGGCTTTGGTGAGATAAAAAGTGGATGTAACAAGTAAAATATGTAAAAAGGCTCAACAGAGGCAAACTAATGATTGATTTAAAAGGTTGGCATGAAGGCTCAAACGAAAAAAATGGCCTAAATCATTTTCATGCTCTCAAATTCATCTAAAGCAAGGTTTGAAAAATTTCGAAAAGGGTAAGTTCTAGATAGTAAATAAAGACTAATGAAATCTTCATGAGTACAAGAATAATAAGCGTCTAGGATAATTCACATCTACTACACAAATCCAAAGTTATCTTTTAAAAATTTTCTAAAAACCAAAAGGAAAATAGAGGATGAATAATTTATAAGAGAGTAAAAAGAATAAAAGATGAAAATCATAGAGAAGTGCAAGTTTTAGAAAAAAAAACTTTTCAAATGAACATGCTACCCAGAATTACAACACAACATAGGCCAACACTTTACTCGTACAACATAATTAAGAAGAAAGATTAGGAAAAATTAAAATTAGTTATGTTTATATAGAATATTTTGAGAATAGCAAAACATAAAGTAAGGGGTACTATTGATTCTACCATAATTATTCTATTTAGAACTAAATATTATTTCTATGATTTTTTTCTTTGTGCTTAAAAAAAATTATTTTTGTGATTTTCTAAAATATAAAAAAGACTAAAATAAAGGAAGACTCCCCCATACTTAAAATTAAACATTGTCCTTAATGAAGAAAGGAGGGGAAGAGAGAGAGAAGTTTTTCAAGAAAACTAAAATGAAATAAATTAAAGCAGGTACTTCCCCGGATTTGTGAGTTGGAGTGGCTGGGCGATACTGCTCCCCCATACTTGCGTTGTGGAACTTCATGAAATATAATCTTTAACTTTTGGTGGAATCAGCAACGTTGGAGCAGACGATCGCAAAACTTCAGCTTGTCGGAATCGCCCGGGGAAAAAGTAAAAAAAAACAACAACAACAAAAAAAAAAAAAAAAAAGAAAAATAACTTGGGTTGCCTCCCAAGAGCGCCCTTTGTTTAAAACGTCGTCTGGGCTCGACGCAACAAAAAAATATTATTTAAAAGAAATTGTCCAAAAGAAGTCCAAAATATGTTTAAATTATTACAGACCAAATTCAAATAGTTTATCCAAGTTTAAACATCATTGTCGAAAAAATAAAGATAAATAAAACAATTGGTAATGAGAGCATCATTGTTAGGGCAAAAAGTCATCCGAATCATTCTTCCCCAGATCGTCTCCCGGCAAATATAATTTTAGGCGGTGGCCATTTACTTTAAATTCTCCTTTTTCCGGGTGGGAAATAAGAATCGTCCCATATGGCCAAGCCTCCGTAACAATAAAGGGGACGGACCATCGCGATTTTAATTTTCCCGGAAAGAGGCGAAGGCGAGAGTTATAAAGAAGGACGAGATCGCCCGACAAAAATTTTCTTGGAAATTTAATATTTTTGTCGTGATTAAACTTTGTTCGCTCTTTATAAAGTCTATTACTCTCATATGCATTTGCGCGCCACTCTTCGAGCTCATTCAGCTAAAATTTACGTTGATCGGCAGCTAGGGTAGAATCTAAATTCAAAAATTTAAGCGCCCAGAATGCACGGTGCTCTAACTCAACCGGAAGTTGACAAGCCTTGCCATAAACCAATCGAAATGGCGTGCAGCCGATGGCTGTCTTATATGCCGTTCGATAGGCCCATAGAGCATCATCTAGTTTTAACGCCCAATCCTTCCTATTTATAGAAACAGTTTTTTCAAAAATACGCTTCAATTCTCGATTGACAACCTCGACTTGACCGCTCGTTTGGGGGTGATAGGCGGTGGAGATTTTGTGCGTTACACCATATTTTGCCAAAATTTTGGCAAACTGGCTATTGCAGAAATGGGTTCCCCTATCACTAACTATAGCGCGCGGCGTGCCAAATCGAGAGAATAATTTTTTTAGAAAATTAACTATGACTCGTGCAT
Source organism: Platanthera zijinensis (assembly GCA_039513925.1). Taxonomy (NCBI): domain Eukaryota; kingdom Viridiplantae; phylum Streptophyta; class Magnoliopsida; order Asparagales; family Orchidaceae; genus Platanthera; species Platanthera zijinensis. Next base: position 200,600,849 of record CM077084.1, on the reverse strand, counting down.
CGTTGGTGGGGAGCTCCTGCGCTTCCGCCCACCTTGATACATAGTCGACAGCAACGAGAATGTATTTGTTTTGATAAGACGGAGGGAGGGGGCCAACGAAGTCGATGCCCCAAAGATCGAAGATTTCACATTCTAGAAAAATATTTTGAGGCATCTCGTCCCTTCGTGAGATATTGCCGGCCCGTTGGCAGCTATCGCAAGTACTCACCAGGGTGTGAGCATCTTTGTAAAGCGTGGGCCAATAAAAGCCCGCCTCCAGCACCTTCCTTGCGGTACGGTTCGCCTGATAATGACCACCTGTTGGTCCCTCGTGGCAATGCCTTAAAATCTGTAGGCCTTCCTTACTCGAAACACAACGTCGCACAACCTGGTCTGCACAAACACGAAATAAAAAGGGGTCTTCCCAAAAATAATTCTTTATGTCAGAAAAGAATTTCTTCTTTTGCTGATTTGAGAATTCTTTTGGCAAGACCCGGGCAACTAAATAGTTAGCCAGATCAGCGAACCAGGGTGCCGAACAATTCAGAAGATTTTCTAGAGCGAGGAGGCGCTCATCGGGGAATTTATCATTAATATCAGACTCTATTAATGCTTCACTAGCAGGATTCTCTAAACGCGACAAATGGTCGGCCGCCAAATTTTCGGCACCCCTTTTGTCCCGGATCTCCAAGTCAAACTCCTGTAAGAGGAGGATCCATCGCAAAAGGCGGGGCTTGGCGTCCGCTTTACTTAATAAATATCTAAGTGCGGAATGATCCGTGAAGACTACAACTTTTGAGAGAGTGATGTAAGACCTAAACTTATCGAAAGCAAACACGATCGATAGAAGCTCCTTCTGAGTGGTGGTGTAGTTTGCTTGTGCGGACGTGAGTGTCTTGCTCGCATAATAGATTGGGTGGAAGAATTTATCCAACCGTTGGCCTAAAACAGCGCCGACGGCAATATCACTTGCGTCACACATGATCTCAAATGGGAGCGACCAATCTGGCGCGACTAGGATCGGAGATTTTACTAATTTTTCTTTAATTAAATTAAATGCTACAAGACATTCATCATCAAAGAGGAAAGAAGATTCTTTTTCAAGAAGATGGGTTAACGGCTTGGTGATTTTGGAAAAATTTTGAATGAAGCGCCGATAGAACCCTGCGTGGCCTAAGAAACTACGAATCGCTTTAATGTTCGTTGGTGGGGGAAGTTTTTCAATTACTTCGATCTTAGCCCGGTCGACCTCTATCCCTTTTCCCGAAATTTTATTGCCGAGGACTAATCCCTCTCGGACCATAAAATGACATTTCTCCCAATTGAGGGCTAGATTGGTCTCCTCACAACGAATAAGCACACGCTCAAGATTTTTTAAACAATTTTTAAACGAATTACCGAAGACCGAGAAGTCATCCATGAAGACTTCCATCACCTATTCTACTAACTCATTAAAAATTGCCAACATACATCTCTGAAATGTAGCTGGCGCGTTACATAACCCAAATGGCATCCTTCTATACGCGAAGGTACCAAAAGGACAAGTGAAGGTGGTCTTCTCTTGGTCCTCGGGTGAAATAGGAATTTGGAAATATCCTGAGTGACCATCGAGAAGACAATAGAAAGAGTGACCGGACAGGCGTTCTAAGATTTGGTCGATAAACGGTAACGGAAAATGGTCTTTTCGGGTGACATCATTAAGTTTTCGATAGTCGATGCACATCTGCCAACCCGTAACAGTACGGGTTGGAATTAATTCATTGTTTTCATTCGCGACCACTGTTACACCGCCTTTCTTCGGCACAACTTGTACTGGGCTAACCAAAGTACTATCGGAGATGGGATAGATGATCCCCGCATCTAGGAGTTTGATTACCTCAGCCTTCACGACTTCCTTCATATTAGGATTAAGTCGTCGTTGGGGCTGGACAGAATTGTGGGAATTCTCTTCCAAGAAGATCTTATGGGTACAGAAGGAGGGGCTAATCTCCTATATATCAGATAACTGCCATGCAATTGCGTGGCGATGATTTCTTAACACTAGAGCCAACTCAGAAATTTCTGAGTCACTCAAATCGGCAGAGATGATAACGGGAAGTTTGGAGTTTCATTCTAAGAAGAGATATTTGAGATGAGGGGGAAGTTGCTTCAACTCTAAGGTGGGTGGTTCCTCGTAGGAGGTTATGATTTTTAGGGTTTCGATGTGTAGTGGTTCAGGTGGTGTGGGGCGAGAGACTTCTTCTAAGCAGAAGCGCTCGGCGATAATGGGTTCATTATACGATGAAGATATAGACTCGGGTAGTGCAGAAGATTCACCTTCAAAGCATTCTTCTAGGTAAAAGCAGGAATCGTCATTAGCTAAGGTATTACGCATCGAGGGATTTATACTAAAAGTGATTTCATCGTCTCCAACCCGAAGGAGGAGCGTTCCATCACTAACATCAATAATAGCGCGGGAGGTGGCAAGGAAGGGGCGGCCGAGTATAAGGGGTACTTCGGCATCCTCTTCGATGTCTAGGATAACAAAATCCACCGGAAAAATGAATTTGTCTACTTTTACGAGCACATCCTCTACTATCCCTACCGGATACTTAACTGATCGATCAGCTAACTGGATACTCATTTTGGTGGGTTTTGGAGATCCTAGACCTAATTTTTTAAATAGAGAGAATGGCATGAGGTTTATGCTTGCTCCTAGATCAGCTAAGGCGTGTTTTACTAACGAATTACCAAAAAGACATGGGATGGAAAACCTTCCCGGGTCATTTACTTTTTGCGGTAATTTGTTAAGTACAACCGCGGAGCATTCTGCGTTAAGGGAAATATGTGAAATATCCTCAAGCTTTTTCTTATTAGAGAGCAGCTCCTTGAGATATTTCGCATATTTTGGCATGTTAGAGATAGCCTCGCAGAAAGGGACATTAATATGAATTTGTTTTAAAATTTCTAAGAACTTTTTATAACTCTCCTCGGCACGCTCATTTTTTAACATAACAGGATAAGGAATATTTGAATTAGAGGCACGCGACATAAACGTAGTAGGTAAATTCGAAGCTAAAATAGGAGGGGGAGGAGTAGAAGAAGGTACCATGGGTTCATCATTTTTGAAAGCTACCTCCTTTCCGCTGCGGAGTGTGATTGCATTCGCGCTTTCCCTTGGGTTTTGTACGGTGTTTCCTGGCAGAGTTCCTTGTTGTCGCTCGGAGAACATCTTCGCTAGCTGGCCCACCTGATTTTCTAAGCTTTTAATAGACCCGGTAATGTTCCTGAGATTAGATTCATTTGTGGCAACGTACTTGGCGAAGACATCTTCAAGCGAAGAGGGCTTCGGCTGTTGCGGTGGAAAACCGGGTGGATTTAAATTAAGTGGGGGAGCTGGATTATAAGCAGGATTTAGATTTGGAAGGCGCTGAGCATTCCCTTGGTTACTCCATGAGAAGTTTGGATGGTTCATATAACCCGCATTATAGGTGTTGTTATACGGTGCGTTATTCGGGTTATAAGAAGGCCGAGGCGCGTTTCCCATGAAGTCAACCTGTTCTTCAAAAATAACATTATTATTAGCCCAAGGAGGAGTGGCAGAGGAAGCAGTCATCTCCGCCACTTGCTTAGTTAGGCGCTCAACTTGGAGGGCTAGATTCGTAGCTGCATCAATTTCAAAACCTCCCGCTGGCTTAACTGGTCGTGCTCGGGGTGCATTCCATTGGTATGCATTCATGGCCATTTCCTCAACAAGCTCTTGTGCGGCCTCCGGGGTTTTGTTATTCAACGTCCCCCCAGCGGCTGCATCGATCATTTGTCTTGTTTGGAAATTCAAGCCATTATAGAAGATTTGCACTTGTTGCCAAGTGGGAAGTGCGTGGTGTGGGCATCTACGCAATAGTTCCTTAAAGCGCTCCCACGTGTCGTAGAGAGTCTTCGAGTCTATTTGCATATATGATGCGATATCAGTGCGTAGTTTTGCGGTTTTTGCAGGAGGAAAGTACTTTGTAAGAAATTTTCCCGCCATCTCGGCCCATGTAGTGATGGATCCTCTAGGGAGAGAGCCCAGCCACTGCTTGGCCTTTGACCTTAAAGAAAATGGAAAAAGACGTAATCGAATGGCGTCATCCGTGACACCATTGATTTTGAAAGTATCGTAAATCTCGAGAAAATTTGAAATGTGGCAATTTGGATCCTCGTCCGGGAGACCATCGAAGGTTACCGACTGCTGCACCATTTGTATAATGCTGGACTTGATCTCAAAGTTATTGTTTGCCACTGCAGGGCGGACAATACTTGATTGTGTCCCTTCCAAGTTCGGCAGTGCATAATAGGACATGGTCCGTTGCTGGGCTTCATTAGGATTGGGGTCATCCATAGTTGCTATATTAGTATCTCTGATAGATTCTTCAAAAATAATTGGTAAATCCTGTCCACGAGATTGAAGGCGTCGCCTAAAGGTGCGCTCAATTTCTGGATCAAAATGGGATTCAGGATTATTCGAAGAATTTGCTCGGGTCATATACTAGAATCAAAAAAAAGACAAATGATTAAAGATGAGTTTAAAAATTAATAATGGAATTTTTTTTTCTTTTTGTTCTTTTTAGGCGGTTTTAGGTATATTATTAAGATATATAAATATTTTAGAAAAAAAATGATAAAATTAATAGTTATTTTTTTTTTGAAATATCGACGCAAGTCCCCGGCAACGGCGCCAAAAACTTGATGGAGAAAATCCCGGAGGTGTTTTATGAAAGAGAGAAGATGAAGATGAAGATGATGTTCTCCGAATCTATATTCGATAAAGGCAAGTGTACCTTATCGCTTATAGCACAAGATATAATATCAAGGTCGTATTAGAACCAAGGCGCGTCGATTACTTCTACTTCAAAGAGATTCCTGTTATTTTATCAATTAGATACTTTGATTTGGTTTGCAAATAAGAGAATGGTTATACAATAAAAGACGATGATAAAGCAATAATTTAAAAGGTTAGTACTTGATCTTGAATCACCTTGGAATGAAAATGACCAAAAATAAATAAATCCCTAATTCTCTTTAACGAAGGTGCTTGGACCGTGGAGGTTCCCAGAATATAAACGCACCTCTTTCAAGGCTACGCCCAACTGAGTTTAGGTTGATCAACCGAACTTTCGTTCTATAATTGAAACCCCTAAAACTCGCATTACGTGGTGAACCTCTCTATTGGATTTGACTCCAATCCGGGAAATTTACCTCGTCCTCTTTCAAGGATTGCATTCAACTCCCTTTACCCATGAGCGATCAATCCATACGCATGATCCCTTCGGCTACTAGAGTATGGAAACAGAAGAGAAAATCATATATCGATGATATGACATCTCTATAAATTAATCAAGGGTAAATCCTAAACATTTGTTCAATGAGAAAGAGATGATATTGCTTAAGAAAAAGAGATCATTTCATTCCTCGGATCATTTCGATCAAGTACTAAACAAAGTTTAGTTACTCATAATATAGGAAATGAAAATCATGTTAAGAATATGCAAAAAAGAAAGAGAAAGAGAGAAAGAGAATAACAAACTAATTTATTTCTTATTGAAAAGAAGTTACAAAAGACTTCGAAAAAGACATTATAAGGAGAGTTTGCAAGAAGATTACAAGTACGATAAAAGAAATTGCAAGAACATTAAAGCATGAAAATATTAAACTAAAATACTCTACAAACATACTCTAAAGGCTCTCTACAATGCACAAAATGAAGTAGGAAGGATGATCCTTTCCCCCTTTCTTCATGCCTATTTATAGGGACAAAACCAAAGGGGTAGATTTGGAATTTGGCATGAGAATGAAGTTTCCATGAAGCATCCCTTGGTCAAAAAGCACATGTTGGTTTAAAATTCAAAGGTGGCTAGCCTCTTTCACACTTGTCATGAAAAGCATGATAAAAGTTGGCTAGCTTTCTCTCTTTCCATGAAGCTTCCTTTAAGGACACATGTTGAATATAATGTCAAAGGTGGCTAGCTTATTTCACATTTGTCATGAAAAAATCACATAGGACCATTGTGGCTTCATTCCATTCTTGAATATAGTTCAACAACACCATGACATGAGTGCACTTGACATTTATTTTGGAACACCATAACTGAAGGCATGTTATTTTTGAATTGATAATGCAATTTGTCCCGGGATCCTCGGTTCTTGCTCAAAGACGAGAATTATTCATGCAGGAAATCTGCTGGACAGCAACTTCGATGGAGGATTCCCGAAGCTACTTAAATCCGATGAAGGCGTGTAACCATGCGTTGGAAAGGTATTTCTAAGGGCTACAACTTTTATGTTCAGCCCAAGATCTGATTCTGGCCGCAACATGCTCAAAAGTGGCCCCGAAGTTCGATGCGCGCAAAAAATATAGTAAAATAGGCATGGTTAGGATAGAATTATAAAAAGATACGATTTAGCGAATAAAATTAACATTATAAAAATATTTATATTACATTATTTAGATTTTTATATTAATAATTTAGGTCAAATTATGCATCATCATATATATACAGCCACGGAATGTACAACAAAGGTTTGGCCTTAAGGCCTTACAGTTCCTCTTTCCATACAACATGGATTACAAACATCGGCGCGCAGGCCGGCCATACATGAGGAAAATCAAAACAAACAAAACCATTCGCTCAGCCTTCAAGGGCTAGGCGCAGCAGCAGCAGCAACAGCAGTAGGGCTCCAGCCCTTCATTTACCACTTGGCTCTCTAGCACCTGCATAGGGACAATCCACCCAAACGGTGGCAAACATGGCAACGGTCAGCATTCAGCTGACCCAATTATAACAATCCTACCCCTTTCTCGGGGCAGTAGCACTCTTTCCCTGCACAGCATGGTATCAACAATAGCAACTATGTGCGCGCAGGCACATTCAAGGCATCACAACCATCGGCCACACGGCCCGACAGTCCGTGCACTCAGGGCACATTCTTGGTGCACCGGAAAACCAGGGTCAACACCACCGTCTACATGGTATTTGAGCATTCTAGTCATTTCGGCGCGCGGGCCTAAGACTCTCATTAGGCGCTCCAACAAAACCCATAACCAGGCTTCCAAGTCGGACGGACCTAACGCAGGTACGGATCAGCCACCCCCCGTTGCTCAAGTCGCCGTGCCACCTCGAATACGGAAGTATCCATGGTAATTTATAGGCGCGGGTTGGTTTCACCTTTCCTGTTCGGCACTCTGCCTTTTCATTGAGGTGCAGCCCAACGGCTCAACCGCACACAAAGTTGCAACGCACGGCCACAAGAGTTGCATCCAACCCTCTTCATTTCCTGGACTTCATCCAGTACTTCCTGTTGCACCAAGCAACAGGTAGGCACAAGGCAAACAAGCCATAATCACGGAGTCTTCTCCGATATGCAAACAAGCATCACCAATCCAGACCAGCATGTCCAGATGGGCTTCACACAGCATGCCTAGATCCGTACTCCAATTCCAGACTCTAACAAGGGGAACTTCACATATCTATCCCAAGGGACACCACAACCCACCGCACACTCGCGGGGAAGGGTTTTCCCTATGCAATGCAGAAAAGAAGGACTTCACATGTCCAAGAAAGGAGATCGTTACCCTTGACGATCTCTTGGGAGCCATCGAAAACTAGCCGGTGAGAAAGCACCGCAGCAGCTTTGCCTTCACAACGCTGGCCTCGGATCACGAATCGGACCACGGGAGCTCCACCGGTGGCTTGATCTCCTCCTCCTTCTTCTTCCTCCTCTCTCTTTCTCTCTTCCTTAACCAAATGAAGAATGATTTCTTCATCAAGCCTCTGCTGACTTAATCCAGCCAGGAATCACCTGAGCCCTTGGATCAAAATAGAGAAAAGGAACGGCCACGATTTTCCCAAAATCCCATATTTTTGGCTGACACGGCCTGTGACACGCCCGTGTCACAGGCCGTGTACCCTTAAGCGGCACACGCGGTACTCGTACCGACTGAACTTTACCAGAACACGGGCATCGACACGCCCGTGTCGAACCTGACACGCCCGTGTCAATCAAGTGACACGCCCGTGTCACCCCTGCCTCATCGAGCTCCAAACTCAACCAGCAGTACACGGGTAGGCACACGGCATCGGACACGCCTGTGGCAAATCTGACACGGCCGTGTTTAAGGCTTGGTTCCGGGCCGTGTAATCTTCTGACTCAATCCGCCTATTATTTGAGTGACACGCCTTGGGACACGCCCGTGTCCCAGGCCGTGTACCCCCGACACGCCCTGGGACACGCCCGTGTCCCAGGCCGTGTAAAACAACCTGCACCTCAAATCCATTTTTGATATTTTTGGGGTGTTACAATCCTCCGCCCCTTAACAAAATTTCATCCCGAAATTTGCACGGTAAGGAAACAAGGAAATACAATGCTATAACTTGATAACTCTGTTATAACAAAAGGTACACGGTCTACAGTTTATACAAATAGCTCGGGAAATTCAGCTCGCATGGTCTGCTCTCGCTCCCATGTTAGCTCTTCACGGCCACAATTGCCCCATCGGACTTTGACCATCCCGATCACTTTGTTCCGCAACTGTTTCTCGGCGCGATCCTCGATCCGAATGGGTCGAACTCTCGTCGTTAGCCCATACTCGACCGGTACCCGATCATTCTCCACTACTTGAGCTGGATCCTTGACAGCCTTACGAAGTACTGAAATGTGAAATACATCATGTAATCCACCCAAGTCTGCTGAAAGTGCTAGTCGATAAGCAGCTTCCCCAACTCGCTCCACCACCTCAAATGGACCAAGATACCTCGGACTTAGCTTTTTCAACCGCCGAATCCGAGATACGCCTTTGAAGGGCTTGATCTTCAAATATACCCAATCACCCACCGCGAACTCCACGTTCCGATGTTTGGCATTGTAGTACTTTGCTTGACGATCTTGGGCTATCAATAGCCTCTCCCGAAAAGAGCGTATAAGCGAGGTAGCTTCTTCGACTGCCTTTTTCCCACTCAGCTTAGATTCGCCTACTTCTGCCCAAGCTAACAGTGTACGACATTTACGACCATACAACACCTCAAATGGTGCCATACCGATACTCGCTTGGTAGCTATTATTATAGGCAAATTCTACAAGAAAAATATAATCTTCCCATCTCTTACCAAAGTCTAGGGCGCACATACGGAGCATGTCCTCCATCGTCCTGTTGGTTCGTTCAGTTTGGCCATCAATTTGGGGATGAAAGGCCATACTAAACGCTAACTTTGTACCCAACATTTGATGAACTAGCCGCCAATCACGGTCACTGACGATGCTCCGAGGAACACCGTGCAGTCGAACAATCTGCTCCACATAAATCTTGGCCATGGTTTCCACTGAATCGTCTCTTCTGTTTGGAAGGAAGTGCGCCACTTTTGTCAACCGGTCCACAATCACCCAGATTGAATCATGACAGTGTTGCGATCTCGGCAACCCGTGCACGAAATCCATCGAAATGTCATCGAACTTCCACTCCGGAATAGGTAACGACTTTAGGAAACTGCCAGGCTTCTGGCATTCCTCTTTCACCAAAGCACAAGTATGGCATTCAGCCACATAACGTGCTACATCTTTCTTTAGTCCGGCCCACCAGAACAGCTTTTTAAGATCTCTGTACATCTTTGTGCTCCCTGGGTGAACTGAGTACTTTGCAAAGTGAGCTTCGTACATCAACTCTTCCCTCAATTTACCCACACTCGGGACGCACACTCGACCATTTCTTCGTAACAAACCATTATCCCAAGAGAACTGGTCATCTGGCCCATCTTTAGCATAGCGCTGGAGACTTTCATCAAACTCCGTTGCTCGCCGAACTCTGTCCGTAAGGTCATATTGCACCTCCGTCCAGTTCAAGCATGCATCGGTTGACGAACCCTTGTCAACACAAGATATCTCCAATGCTTCCAATTCCTGGATTAAACGCTGATCATGCCTCTACAACCAACTTGCCCGTACCGGAGTCTTCCGACTCAAAGCATCAGCGACCACATTTCCCTTCCCGGGAGTATAATGAATCTCGAAGGTGTAGTCCCCAAGGAACTCCATCCATCTTCGTTGTCGCGTATTCAGATCCTTCTGATCCAACAAGTACTTTAGGCTTTTGTGATCTGTATAGATGTCCACTTTAGCGCCATAAAGATAGTGCCTCCACAACTTGAGCGCAAAGATTACCGCCGCCAACTCCAAATCATGGACGGGGTAATTCCGCTCATGCACTTTCAACTGGCGCGAGCCATAAGCAATCACTTTACCAAACTGCAGAAGGACGCAGCCTAAGCCGCTCCCGGAAGCATCACTATAGATCTCATAGCCATCTGTACCACATGACGATGTCAACACAGGCGCCGTGGTCAAACGACTCTTCAAGTCTTCAAAAGCTCGCGCGCACTCCGGCGTCCAAATGAACTTTTGATGTTTTCTCGTCAGCGTGGTCAGAGGTAAAGCAATCCGTGAGAAATTTTCCACAAACCGTCTATAGTAGCCCGCAAGCCCAAGGAAGCTCCTGACCTCGGCCACTGAAGACATCACTGGCCAATCTCGAATGGCACTTATCTTCAACGGATCCACCACAATACCTTCTCCACTTACCACATGGCCTAAAAAGGCTACTGAAGAGAGCCAGAACTCACACTTTGAGAACTTGGCATAAAGCTTATTCCTCCGCAGGGTATGCAAGACAAACCGCAAATGGTTTGCATGATCCTCTTCCGACTGAGAGTATACTAAGATGTCATCGATAAACACAATCACGAATAAATCCAAGTACTCTCGGAACGTTCGATGCATTAGATCCATAAATACCGAAGGCGCATTACATAGGCCAAACGGCATTACCGTGAACTCATAATGACCGTAGCGTGTTCGAAACGCCGTCTTGGGAATATCATCTTCCCGAATTCTCAGCTGATAATATCCCGATTTCAAATCCAACTTGGAATAGACCGTTGATCCTGCCAGCTGATCAAATAGGTCATCAATCCGTGGGATCGGATATTTGTTTTTCTCCGTCATCTTATTCAATTCGCGGTAGTCAATACATAACCGTAAACTACCGTCTTTCTTTTTCACAAAGAGAACAGGCGCGCTCCAAGGTGACATATTTGGGCCTATGTATCCCTGCTCCAACAACTCTTGCAATTGGACTTTCAATTCAGCCATCTCTTTTGGCGCAATACGATATGGTGAGCGGGCCACAGGTTTAGCACCTGGCACCAACTCAATAGAGAAGTCAATCTCCCGCTGGGGTGGTAACCCAGGAAGATCTTTAGGAAACACATCGGCAAACTCTGACACAACCAGAACTTCACCGACACTGGCCTTTGGCTCAACAGCCTGAATTAGCGTGAAGAATAACTCCGCGCCCTTCCGAACAGCATTGACGACTTGGAGCGCAGACAACAGAGTCCCGCCCACTCCTCGCATACCAGCGAACTTCGTCACAAGTCCGGTATTCTGGCCCAGTGTGATCTCCTTGGAGTTGCAATCAATAAAGGCACGCTGCTCCGAGAGCCATTCCATGCCAAAGATCACATCAAACTCCGATAACGGTAGCACAACTGCACTCAAACCGAAATCCTGACTTCCTATTTGAACATCCACATCGCAAGCCCTATCCGCAAGCATCACACAGCCATTCGGCAATAGCACCCTTGTACTATCAACCGTCACATGACTCGGCACCCCAATTCGAGATACGAAGTCCTCAGATAGAAAATAATGCGAAGCACCCATATCAAACAGGGCTCTCGCCAGATTATTCCGAATCAGGACAAAGCCTGCAGCACACACACATGCACAAGCTATACATAACCAAAATCAATAACACGTAAGCAAATAATCTATATTCACTCGTACCTGTGACGACGTCACTTTGCTTAATCGCCTCCTGCTGACCAAGGTGATAGATTCGGGGCTGTGCCTGGGACGCAGAGGAATCAACCACCGCTTTACCCTTCTCCGTATAAGACGTACCAATCTTATTTTCCCCTTTGGGCTGAACAACCCGACAGTCACGGGCTATATGCCCCACCCGGCTACAGTTATAGCATGTACGAGACTCCGGCCTTGAGGTCGCCCCCGACACAACGGTCGTAGTCACTTGCCCAGACGGCTTGGACCTCTTGCTCCTTTTCTTCTGGTAGAACGATTTGCTAGGGCGAGGTGCTTGAACCTCTGGCTTTGACACAACCAAGACCTTGTTCCCTTGCACCCGTCGCATGTCCTTCTCCAATGCACACGCAGTATCAACCAACGCCTGAAACCCTTGGTTCACTAAACTCGAAAGCAGGAACCTCAACTCATCCCGCAATCCTTCATAGAACCTATTCGTTTTCCTTTGGTCATCCGCAAAGATTGTTCCTGCATACCGCCCCAACCTGGTAAACTCATGCAGGTAGGTATCCACGCTATCTTCTCCTTGCTTTAACCGTTGGAACTCATTTTCCATGGCAATGCGTTGTGCCGCTGGGACATGCTTCGCCAGAAATATTCGAGAGAACTCCTCAATCGATATTTGCATTAATTGCCTGCCCGCCAAATGGTGTACCTCAACCTCGTCCCACCACAACCGCTCCTCTCCTTCAAGCATGAAGGTGGCCAAGGTGACCTTTAGAGTTTCCTCCGCCCTGATCGCTGTCATTATCCGCCTGACACGCGATAACCAATCCTCTGCCTGCGTTGGGGATCCCAGTCCCATAAACGTAGGCGGACTGAAGCTCATGAATTGCTTCAACTATCGGTCAGCTGCTCGTGGATCGACTGCCTCAACCGGCTCGGGTCTTACATCAACACGAACTGGCACAACTGCCGGCTGCGCTTGCCCGGTCGGCTGAATCATGGCAAATAGAGCCTCAACAACTAAGCGAACAGTTTCCGCAGATGGAGGAGGTGTTGGCACCTCAGCTGGTGTCGCACTCTCATCAGAGAGCTGGGGCTCAGACTGCCCAGCACCACTACGTGTCACCTATAGGTGGACAAGACACACATTAGCGATTGTATGCAAGCAAAACAACAGAAAAGGAACGTGCAGATTCCTCAAACAAGATTTTGTACATTCCTTAGTGGACATTCCAGAGTTCATTAGCGTTACAATAGGGCGCACAAACACGCGCTCGCCACCCCATAAAAGAATTCGACCACGAATTCGAAAGATGAAGACCGAAAGAAGCTGATACCAAAATGTAACGACCCCATCCGTTACATGATGTATAGTAGAAGGTCCGGCCGGGGCCCCACACTATATGCCACAAACAGACGGTGAGGTCACAGGATAATACCAAACCATACACATATCCTAACTAAGAGCATGCTAGCGGAAGCTTTAAGTTGTAAATTGAACTCTAACCAGGAATGTCCATTATATAAACCACAGTTATATATACAGCCACAGAATGTACAACAAAGGTTTGGCCTTAAGGCCTTACAGTTCCTCTTTCCATACAACATGGATTACAAACATCGGCGCGCAGGCCGGCCATACATGAGGAAAAGCAAAACAAACAAAACCATTCGCTCAGCCTTCAAGGGCTAACCGCAGCAACAGCAGTAACAGCAGTAGGGCTCCAGCCCTTCATTTACCACTTGGCTCTCCAGCACTTGCATAGGGACAATCCGCCCAAACGGTGGCAAACATGGCAACGGTCAGCATTCAGCTGACCTAATTATAACAATCCTACCCCTTTCTCGGGGCAGTAGCACTCTTTCCCTGCACAGTATGGTATCAACAATAGCAACTATGTGCGCGCAGGCACATTCAAGCCATCACAACCGTCGGCCACACGGCCCGATAGTCCGTGCACTCAGGGCACATTCTTGGTGCACCGGAAAACCAGGGTCAACACCACCGTCTACACGGTATTTGAGCATTCTAGTCTTTTCGGCGCGCGGGCCTAAGACTCTCATTTGGCGCACCAACAAAACCCATAACCAGGCTTCCAAGTCGGACGGACCTAACGCAGGTACGGATCAGCCACCCCCCGTTGCTCAAGTCGTCGTGCCACCTCGAATACGGAAGTATTCATGGCAATTTATAGGCGCGGGTCGGTTTCACCTTTCCTGTTCGGCACTCTGCCTTTTCATCGAGTTGCAGCCCAACGGCTCAACCACACACAAAGTGGCAACGCACGGCCACAAGAGTTGCATCCAACCCTCTTCATTTCCTGGACTTCATCCAGTACTTCCTGCTGCACCAAGCAACAGGTAGGCATAAGGCAAACAAGCCATAATCATGGAGTCTTCTCCGATATGCAAACAAGCATCACCAATCCAGACCAGCATGTCTAGATGGGCTTCACACAGCATGCCTAGATACATACTCCAATTCCAGACTCTAACAAGGGGGACTTCACATATCTACCCCAAGGGACACCAAAACCCACCGCACACTCGCGGGGAAGGGTTTTCCCTATGCAATGCAGAAAAGAAGGACTTCACATGTCCAAGAAGGGAGATCGTTACACTTGACGATCTCTTGGGAGCCATCGAAAACTAGCCGGTGAGAAAGCACCGCAGCAGCTTTGCCTTCACAATGCTGGCCTCGGATCATGAATCGGACCACGAGAGCTCCACCGGTGGCTTGATCTCCTCCTCCTTCTTCTTCCTCCTCTCTCTTTCTCTCTTCCTTAACCAAATGAAGAATGATTTCTTCATCATGCCTCTGCTGACTTAATCCAGCCAGGAATCACCTGAGCCCTTGGATCAAAATAGAGAAAAGGAAAGGCCACGATTTTCCCAAAATCCCATATTTTTGGCTGACACGGCCTGTGACACGCCCGTGTCACAGGCCGTGTACCCATAAGCGGCACACGCGGTACTCGTACCGGCTGAACTTTACCAGAACACGGGCATCGACACGCCCATAACGAACCTGACACGCCCGTGTCAATCATGTGACACGCCCGTGTCACCCCTGCCTCATCGAGCTCCAAACTCAACTAGCAGTATACGGGTAGGCACACGGCATCGGACACGCCCGTGGCAAATCTGACACGGCCGTGTTCAAGGCTTGGTTCCGGGCTGTGTAATCTTCTGACTCAATCCGCCTATTATTTGAGTGACACGCCCTGGGACACGCCCGTGTCCCAGGCCGTGTACCCCCGACACGCCCTGGGACACGCCCGTGTCCCAGGCCGTGTAAAACAACCTGCACCTCAAATCCATTTTTGTTATTTTTGGGGTGTTACATGCAACCTACAATAAAGCCAATATAGAGAAAACACACAAGCCACACACAAGATTTATAGTGGTTCTCCTAACAAGGGTACATCAACTTTCCCTCCCACCTATCCAACAATCTTGTTGGACTAGGCACTTCTCCAAAACTCTACTCTTAAGAGCTTACACCTCAGATCCTTCAGGATCTCTTAGTCCCCTCCAAGACTTACAACTCATACACAAGGTCCTATAACTCATTATTCAGCTGATTATCTTCCTTAGTACAAAGGCCCTACACTCAGGCGGGGAGGACAGCCCTACCTCAGATCCCATAGGGATCCTACCTCCGAGAGAATGACTCTCTTAAAATCTCAGGCACAAAGGCCCTACCTCAGATCTGCAGCCAGATCCTAACTCAGGCACAAGTTCCCTACAGCTCATTGAGAATGACTCACCTACCTGAGACTTGAAACCAAGTCCTACAGCTTTGATTCTCAACAGAATCCTACCTCTTCGCAAATTTGCTCCTACCACTCAGATCTAAAAGGATCCTACAAGATGGAAGTGAGTTGTTGAGATGGTTTGACACAAGAGAAATTTCTTTGTGCCAATCTACTTGGAATGAGATAGACTCAGACAACCTTTGACTCGAGGAATATATTTCCTGAGTCTACTTTTACCAAAAATGAGATATACTCAGTCCTAACCTCTTCTTCTCAGCACCAGAGATTTCTTGCTAGAACTGAGAAGTAACTACAGCTAGTTGCTGCTACCTAAGCAGAGAGAATCCCAACCCTAACTTCTTCTCAGTAACAAGGATGCAGATCTTGATTTGACTTGTGCTAGAAGTAACTTGCAGAAAATAGCTCTACTTCTTCTTTCTTTCCTTGGTTGAGGTGATTCATCCCTAACTTCTCCTTCACAGACTCCAGTAGAAATTCTTCAGCATTGTACAGCTAGTTCTGTGAAGAACTTGCTGGTGCAGATAGAAAATGGCACAAGCTATCCTGCTTTCATTCCTTCATAGATTTGCTCTAATCTTATTGATGTCGAAGAAGAAGACAATCAACTGACTTGCTATGCCTTTTGACTTGCTTTCTTGAGCTTTCTGTTCTTCAGTCACAGCAACAATGGAGATGAAGAAGAACCACATCAATTGTTGTCTTTTATGTAAAAAGGCTTCTCCTTTTATTGATTGTAACCCAACGACTCTTTTAGTAGTGGGCCCCACATCATTGATTGGCCACTACAACCTTGCTTTAATGGCAACTGTCGTACAGTAGCTCTGCGGAGCCTTTGGCTTATACTGTAGCATTCCCTCTATCAATTTGAATAATGTTGACTTATTGACTTGCTGACGTAAGCAACTGCGGACTTAGCCAAAAATCAAGCAACATTACTATAGGCGTTGAGTGAGTGAGCTTAATTCAACGGCAAAATACTTAGACAGAATTCTGTCTATCTAGGCATTGAAAGCGTTGAGTGAGCAAGCCTCACTCAACGCTTTCTGCCTTAGCTTATTCTTCAGCCTCTTCTACATGCTGGCGTTGAGAGCATTGAGTGACCACATCTCACTCAACGCCTTATACCTTAGCAATGCGTCCTGTATTTTATGCGTTGAGAGCGTTGAATGAGCATGCCTCACTCAAAGCTTTATGCCTTAGTAATTTTCTTGCTTCTCCATCATCTTAAGTGTTGAGAGCATTGAGTGAGCACGCCTAACTCAACGCCTTTTGCTTTAGCCAGATTTTATGAATCATGGCGTTAAGAGCGTTGAGTGAGCATGTCTCACTCAATGCATTAAGCCTTAGCCAAATTTTTCAGCCCCTTGGCGTTGAGTGAGTAAGCTCCACTCAACACATTTGGACTTAGCCAAATTACTGCGTCTTAGAACTCAAGTTCTGACTGAATGATTGTCAGTCAACGCTTTATCATATGGCATTGAGTGAGCTTGCCTCAATCAATGCCTGGGGACTTAGTCAAATATCAGCACAGATTTTATGTGGCATTGACTTACAAAGCAATACTCAACGAATATAGAGTATTGCATTGAGTGAGTGATACTCACTCAATGACTGTGGACTTAGCCACTTTTCTTCCCATTGCCTCTTAGGCTTTTACTATATTAGCCTGTCTCATAGCCTTTTGTTGTATGGTGTTGAGTGAGTTGACTTCACTCAATTCCTGTGAACTTAACCACTTTCTAAGCTTGCCACTACTTTGTATTTGACTTTATAGGCTCCACTAAGCGCTATAAGTCATCTGGCATTGAGTGAGTAACCTTCACTCAATGTCGGTGGACTTAGACAGATTTCTGTCTATCCACACCTTAGGTAAGTGTTTAACTAACCTAGCCATTTAGGATAACTGTCCCATCATTGTTGCTAGGACATCCTGTAATTACTAAACTTGAGAACAAGTTAGATCACCATATGTGTATACATTATTTGCTAGGCCTTCTTCAAATCCAGGATATTGGAATCAATGGAACCAACACTCTCCTTTGACATAAAGGAAGAAAGTTCCCAAGTAAAATCATTCTAAGCCATACTCGACAAATTCCACTTAATTCGGCGAGAAATTTCTAAGTCCAAGCTGGTTCGTCGAGTATACTTGACGAATATAATAGATACATGATGAATCAGCCTAAAATACTAAGTCCAGGGTAAAGCGTCGAGTACACTCGACGCCGCGTTGAGTTCATTCAATGCACTCAACGCCAAGCCAGATAACTCAACGAATACACTTTCACTCAATGTCACGTTGAGTCCACTCAACGCCGCGTTGAGTCCACTCAACTCCGCGTTGAGTCCACACAACTCTTTTGACTTATCTCCAAAACTACAGAACACTAAGGTTACACTAAACGCCGTCTAACTCAATGCCGCGTTGAGTGCATTCAGTGAACTCAATGCTTTATACTTAGTTTCACAGACACTCAATGCAACTCAACACCAAGGCTAACCACTCAACGCCGCTGGCATTACTCGACGAATTCATTGAGTTTACCTGATGAATTTTACTTTGGTTCAAGGATCACTCAACTCTCTCCGCGCCATGCCTATTCCACCCAAAGCCAAGTCTCATACTCGATGATTTGAACTTTGTCTATTACATCACTCAATGCCAAGCAGATATTTGTCGACTCAACGCTTGATACTAAATGAATTGGACTTAACTCAACGCCAAGCATTACCCGACGAATTTACATCGGATACTCAACGAATTTGACTTTGCTCCAACTGAAACTCGCCGAATTTTACTTGGACCAACTCAACCTTCACCCGATGAATCTAGAGGATATTCGATGATTTTTGACCAACCATATACAACATATTTTCCAACTGTCATAGGAGTCTAATTCTAACTTAGACTGACGACCATATCAGATGAAATTTAACAGATTAACATATTTATACTTGACGAGTTTTTCTAGACTAGAAGTCATATAAAACAAATTTTACTTAGGCTAACTATATAATTCGACGAAACTTACCTTGACCTAACTTGAAATCCTACACACGCATCAGGCCGTCCTTGGCCAAACCCTACACCACTCCTAAAATATAAGGAGAAAAGGGAAGAAAATACACAAAGAACACAAGAAACGAACTTGGCAAGGGTGAGAAAGCACCATTTGCCTGAACCTCCAGAAATCTTGACTAGCAACGCTCCTCCTCACGGATATGTCTGCGAAAATGCAAAAGTAGCAAAACCTGAAATTTTTCGAGATGAAAGAAGGTCAAAAACCGCATACCTTAATCCCTAAAAATCTAAGAAACGGGAAAAACTCATCGTAGAAATGTAGATCGCGGTGAGAGCAATCCGAGTCTACCCTCCAACAATGGTTTCGTGCACCGGAGCTCTTAAAATCGATGGCCACAGGCTCTCCAAAGACCGCCTCTTTCCCTCTTTCGCAAAATAATCAGTGGTTTTAGGAAGAAGACGATTAATAGGGTTTACTTCTAATCGGCGGCTATTTATATGAAATAGATAATATAATATAATAATATATTATTATTATAATTAAAACATCCAAATGACCAAAACTCGCACTAACTCGGATTTCTACGAAAATCACACCGTTGATCAATATCGATGCTACAAATCCAATGACGAAGTCGGAAATAAGATCCGACAAACCAAACTCGAGTAAAAATCTCCTGAAGTCAAAACACCACCATTCCCAAAAAGGCTCCACCATGTTCCAAAACGAACCCTGGCTCGCAAGGGAATATAAAAAATCGCAAGAAATTAGCATTGGTAACATTCTAAGTTAAAACCCCGGGTAACAATGAGAAAAATTCCACGCTCCAACAACGGTACCCGTTAAACAAGCGTCAAAGTAACGCCCTGACGTCTAAATATTTCACTAAAGGAATTTAAATAAACCTTGGAAAAAATAAGGTGCGTTACAAAGGGCCAAGCCTTCTGACATGGACATGGAACTACATAAGCTAAAGGACATGATTTATGAAATCAAGGGGCATTTTGGAAATCTTCGAAATGGCAAGTCAATTCGTCGAGTATTCTCGACAAATTCGACGAGTATTCTCAATGAATTCATTGTATACACTCGAAAAATTCGACGTGACAGTTTGTGTTCATCGAGGTGGTCTCGACGGATCCTTCGAGAGTTCTTTCTATTCATCGAGTATATTTGGCGAATTGCTCCCGACGAATCTGTTAAGACAAATCTGATATTCGACAAATCCGTCGAGTGGACGTGTCATTCGTCATTTATAGCCGATGAATTCTACTCGATAAATTATTTTCAACGAACTATTCTCGTTTAACTGGCGCAGGTCTATTTTTCCGTAAGTTTGTTTTTGATATGGTCTGCGAGTAATGTTTATTTCGATCATGGAATGTTTATATATATGAGATAATTATTATCTCTTGACACTTGACATAATCGATCAAGATTGTGTGCAGCTTCTTCTTCTTCCCATCGGAATTGTTCCACAACCTAGAAGTTGCAGCCGCCGATCTGTTATCACCGAGAATTCCGACCTATTGCCATCGCCAAAAATTGTTTCTTAAGCTTCGTCTTCGAGCACCGCCACCTCTCCTTTAATGGATCTAGAAATCTATGGAGATGTTGAGGGAATTCATTCTTCCAACCAAGATCTTGTGGGACAAGAGTCTAATTGTTCTTCTTTCTCATGTGGATACCCATAGTGGCGTGGATATACTTCGATGCTCGAAACTTCAACCGCAAGTGTTTGCCAGACATCCTTGGAGCATCTTTGTTGAGTAATGACTTAATCCCGCTAAGGTATACATTTATGCAAAGTTTTTTTACTTCTTGATCAATGATCATCGCAAGATTTATTTCTCTTTGGGTTTTCTTGATTCCTTATGCCGCTGTGCATATGTGATGTGTCTCTCATATGAAACCCAATGTCAAGCACCATATGATGGATATGAATAAAGAGTTATTCACCAACCATAAAAGAGTTTCATGATGATGAAATTGGCAAAGGTTAACTACCTAAATAACGACATTATGGGTGATCAGCCAAAGCTAACTTATAGTGTTGGTGTAATACAGATCTTATCCTCTAGACAATAGCTCACATAAACTCCCTCCATTGATATTCAGGGTTATCAATTAGATTAAAATAGTGGGAGTATTTTTTAATTTAATTCAGTATTAAAATAAAATGTACTTCGAAATATAGTATTAAATTAACTTTGCATAATTTTGTAGAAATTTTATGGCAAGTGGATCCCACTCCACCTTGTCCATAAGTTTCGTCCTTGAGACGGAAAAGGTTTACGAGAATATCTTACTAGATGTGTATAGAAACCTAAGAATTATTATCAGTCTAGTGTGCAAGCTCTATGTCTTGGAGGAAAATCCCCCCGAAAATAAAAACGGGAAGTCATCTCTAGAAGACAAAGATTCTTTTAAGAAGTATTATGATGATTCCTTAGATATCGAATGCCTCATGCTTGCCACCATAAACTCTGAGATTCAGAAGCAATATGAGACTATATGTGGTTATGAGATCATTGAGAATCTAGAGAAAATGTTTCAAGAGCAAGCTCAAAAAGAGAGGATCGACATTTTTAAAACATTATTTCATTGTAAGATGGGAGCTTGAGATATAGTGGGAACTCATGTGCTCAAGATGATTGGTTACATAAAGAACCTAAAGAGACTGCGGTTTCCTTTTGGCCAAGAGTTATGTACTGATCTGATTCTGAAATTTTTGCTAGACAGTTATGAGTAGTTTATCTTGAACTACATCATGAATGAGATTGACAAGACAGTGTTCGATCACCTATGTATGTTGCCAACTACCGAGAAGAACATAAAGAAGGCCAAGCCTACTATCCTCATACTTATGGTGCATAAAGTAAAGACCAAGGACAAGGGATCTAAGAATACGAATATAGGACATAAGTCATATCTTGATCCCAAGTCATCAGTACTGAAAAAGAAAGGTCTGGCGAAAGAAGGGAAGTGCCACCATTATGGAAAGGAAAGGCTGTTGGAACACCCTATTACTAATTTGGGTAAGGATCACTTTGTGCTTAGGAATTTGTTTTTACCTTGCTGTATAGTCTGATAGGTTAATTAGAATGAGTCATAGGGTTAGTACTTAGGTTTGAAAGCTGCCCTCAAGACCTTCTAAAGATCAGGATTCAGTGCTGAGGACCAAGACAATTTTCGTCGAGCTCAGGTCGACGAGTCATCGAACTCCGTTCGACGATCTTCGAGCTCAGGTCGGCGTTTCTGTCTAGTTTTGCTCAGATCGACGATTTCTGTTTTCAGTATAGCTTCAGTCTTTGAGCTCAGGTCGACGATAGTCGAGCTCAGATCGACGCTTTTCTTAAGAGATCGACGATTTCAGGAATTCAAATTTAGACAGTTATGGAATTCATTCAGACTTATTTTCAGCATTTATGGAAAAGGATTTTGTAGCCATTTCAATCAACCTGGAGCATGTTTCAAGAAAGATTAATTTGAATGTTTCTTAAGGACTTTCCTCCAGAGGCAGATATCAGTTAAGGTAGTCATTTATGACTGATTAATGGCTATCAAGAAGTCAGAATCTGATATACTCCCTAGAGAATCATTCTAAAAAAGAGAACAAACAATATTTGAAAAAGAATACAGAAGAGAGAACAAGAAAATTATTCATCAAGAATTCATCTTCTGGGAATAGACTCAGTAGACAAATGTTTTTCAGAATTACTGAGTCAAAATTCTTTAAAAACAAAAGGAACATTACTGTGAAGGAGATCATATGCTATTCTACTTCTTCAAGCATCAAGTGTTCAAAAGCTTCTTCATCAAGAACTCCAGACATCACACATTTCTGCATCTGCTGAAATTATCTATTGTTGGAGATTTGAAGCAACTGAAGGCCTATCACCCTAAGCAAAGCTCATCTTCCTGAACCCTTACAGATCTCAGGGGGAGCTTTGACAACATCTTCCACTTGTCTTCTCTCAGATTATTGACAGAGAAGAACAACTCAACCTTTTTGTTTTTCTTTATTCCTTCAGTAAAAGGGTTTCTCAAAACTCCCTTCAAAAGTTTTGTGGCTGGTTTGTGAGACCTTGTCAAAACTCAGTGGTGGCAAGACACCTTATCAAAAAATCTAGGTTTGGTTTTTGAGCATCAAAAGCTCATTGGTGCCCAGGACACCTGATCAACTATTCCTACAGTGGATTCCTACCTAGGGTGGTAGAAGAGTGGATGTACCCAGGTTGTTGGGGAACCACTATAGCTCCTTGTGTCATCTGGCTTGCTGTGTTTTGTTTTTGTTGTGTGCTGTAATTTCTTATTTCTTGCTTACTTAGTTTTTCTTTTTGCAAGCACCTTACACATATACATAAATCAAGACTTCCACTGCTTTACAGTTTTAAATTGTAAATTATTTTAAAATACTCTATTCACCCCCCTTTAGAGTAAAGGTAAATCTTACACTCACTTTCAATTGGTATCAGAGCGAGGTTGGTTACTCAACAACTGAATCTTCAATAGATTGGCTGAACAGGCTAACACCTGAACATAAAGATCCTTAATAAGACAAATCTTCTATAGAGGGTTATTACTTTTTGTATTAAATTTATATTCATACAAAACCATGGCACAAAACAAATATTATGCAAGCACCAGACCTCAAGTGTACAATCTTTCTTAGTTTGCACTTTGGAAGGCAAGGATTAGGCTTTACATGAATTCTATTGATGAGGACATCTTTAATTCTATTTTGACAGTTTGTCCAAGACCTCCAGAGATCACAAGTACAAGTGATGTTCCACCTCCCTCAGGAACAGATGCAGAAATAAAGAAATGGAAAGTTACAGATGCAAAGGCTATGAATATCCTTGCTCAGACTATGTCTGATGAGATATTCCAAAAGGTGGCTGAATGCAGTTAACCAAAAGATATATGGGATAAGCTTTCTGAGATTGTATCTGGATCTGCTGATGAAAGGAAGGACAGAAGATCCCATCTCATATCCCAGCATGAGAACTTCAAGAAAGGAGAAACTGAGTTAGTTGTTGATATGTACAACAGGCTCATCATAATTGTCAGTGAATTAAGAACATTGGACAAAGAGATCTCACTCACTGAACTAAATGACAAAATCCTAATGTTCTTCCCTAGCACTTGGGATTCAAAAATCTAGCCAATCAAGGATGCCAGAAGCCTAAGTGAGATCACCACAGAGGCTCTTTTGGGCAAGCTCAAATCTTATGAGCTGCTCATCAAGAATAGGGAAGAAGAGCAAAAGACTGCTTCTCCAGCCATCATAAAGGAGAAGACCATAGCTTTCAAAGCTATAGAGGAGCAGCCTGAAGACAAGGTCACAGGTAATGAAGAATTGATGAGTTTACTGGCCAAAATATTCTATAAGATGGCCAGGAAAGATTTCAGAAAGAGGTCATCCAGAGGGCATGAGAAGCCAAGGTATGACAAATCCAATAATAAAGAAATAATTTGTTTTGGATGCAGTAAACCAGGCAACATAGTGTCTGATTGTCCAGAAAATCAGAATAAGGACAAGAGGGACAGGAAAGATAGGAGAAAAGACAAGGACTCCATGAGAAATAACAATGACAAATCCTCCTCCAACAAAAACAAACACACCAGGAAGAGATTTGTAGATGAAACCTGGAGTGAAACTGAAGAAGAATCAAAGGCTTCATCAAGCTCAAGTGATGATGAAGATGATACTGAAGAAAAGGAGTTCTGCATAATGGCTATCAATGCCTCCCAACATAATTCTGATGCAGAACATAAGTCAGAATCTGAATCTGAACATGAAAATGAAGAAGATCAGCTAATAGATTCTTTTGATTTTAATTCAGAGGACTTTAGATCATAATTTAAGGCACTTTGTTTAGACCTGCTAAAGTCTGAGAAAGAGATTATCTCTCTCAGAAATCAATTGTCTTAACATAGCACTTTAAAATCAGACAACCTCAAACTCTCTAAGGAGTTAGAATGCTTTAGGGAGGAGATAGCTTAACTAAAAAGTGAACTATCCCAGGCAATGAAGTTTGAAGAATCCCTTAATGGGAGAAGCATCAGACTGATGGACATCACAAGCACAGTGAACTCTATACTTAATCGTACACTGGGCTTGGGTGCTTCATCCAGCCAACCTATTATATTAACAACCCCAATTAAATTTATATCAGATAAAGGAAAGGGTGTTGTAGAGGTAGCTAGGAAGAATCTTGATTTACCTAAGAAAAACAAAGTTCAACAGAAAATGTCGAACAGAGCTCGACGATCGTCGAAAAGAGCTCGGCGTTCTCAGGCTGAATCATCGAACTCAGGTCAATGACTTCTGAACTCTTAACTCTAGCATAGTCGATCTTCGAACGGAGCTCGACGATCTGACCATAGATCGTCGAACTCAGCTCGATGATCGTCGAACGGAGCTCAGAGCTTTGAACAATCTTTCAAAGGTAAATCTAAAATCAATCCTAGAAGTCCTACATCCCAAAGCTTCAACCCTTATACTGAATGGATAATACCTCCTAGGAGATACCATCCTGAAGGATATAAGAGTCAGTCAGGGATGTCTTTTATTTCTGAGTTTAAAGGTTATCAACCTAGACTCAAGGTAAACTGGGTCAAAAACATATAAATTGTTTATGTGCAGGTGAAGATCTATCCAGCAATGAACCAACAATGGTATCTGGATAGTGGGTGCTCAAAGCATAAGACAGGGAACAAAGAGAATCTAACATCCTTCAAAACCAAACTTGGACCCAAAGTGATATTTGGTGATTCAAACTTTGGTCAAACAAAAGGATATGGTGCTGTTCAGATTGGCTCAGTCACATTCAAGAAGGTGGCTTATGTGGAAGGACTGAAGCACAATCTAATCAGCATCAGTCAACTGTGTGATGAAGGCTACCAAGTGATATTCAACAAATCCTCATGCAAAATCAAATTAGAGGATAACACAACAGTGTTTACAGGTAAAAGGAAAGGTAACATTTATCTTGTAGATCTTCTTTCCACTAAGATAGATATTTGTTTTTTCAATTCTGTTTGCAAACCAAAATGATTTATGGCATAAGAGACTAGGGCATTTAAATCTTAGAACCATTGCTAGGCTATCCAAGGACAACCTTGTTAGAGGACTACCTTCTGGCCCCTATAAGAATTAAGGACTCTGAAGGGCTTGTCAATAAGGCAAGCAAACTAAAAATAGTTTTAAGTCACTTAATAAGAGTGATTCACCTAGGATCTAATATCTGTTATACATGGATCTTTTTGGACCCAATACAGTACAAAGATTAGGAGGGAAATCTTATACTTTGGTGATTGTAGATGACTTCTCTAAATTCACATGGGTGTTCTTTCTAAGGAAATAATCTGATATCTTTAAGTGTTTGACAGAGTTTCTCAAATGCATACAAATTGAGTTCAATACTCACATTGCCCAGATAAAAAGTGATCATGGGACAGAGTTTTATTCTCTTCTTATACAAGAGTTCTGTCAGAGTGAAGGGATCAAACACACTTTCTTAGCTCCTAGAACTCCTCAACAATATGGGGTAGCTGAAAGGAAAAATAGAACCCTTATTGAATCTGCCACCACATTGTTGACAGATGCTCACCTTCCTCTATCTTTTTGGGCAAAGGCAGTTAACACCTCCAACTATTTGTTGAACAGAAGTTTGATACATAAACTGAAGGGTAAGACTCTATATGAATTGCTCAAAGGGAAGAAATCTAAAGTAGACTATTTCAAGATTTCTGGTTGCATTTGTTATATTCATAATAATGACAAGAAATACTTAGCAAAATTCCAAGCTAAAGATGATGAAGGAGTTTTTCTGGGATACTCCATGATCAATAAAGCTTATACAGTTTATAATAAAATTTCTCTTAAAATTGAAGAATCTGTTCATATATCTTTTGATGAGACTAACATGTTTTACAAGGAGAATAATACTTCTACCATAGAACCCTTGCAGGTAAACTCTCTTTCAGAAAATATGGACAGGTTGCATATTGCAGAGAAGGATTCAGTACATTCACCTATCCAACATAAGGATGAGAGCAGTGAAGATGAAGAAGATGTTCAACATCTTGGAGAGAACCATCTTGAAGAGCAAGTTGTTATTCCACTAGAGGAAACAACAACATAGGTTGGTGAACAATCAACACCCCCTATTGATTTAGTAACAACAAGAGATCATCCAATCTCCCAAGTGATTGGAAACATCTCAGCTGGTGTGCAAACCAGAAATCAGGTCAACCAGAACCTGATGCACACTTGCTTTCTTTCTCAAGTTGATCCTCAATCCATTCAAGATGCAGAACAAAATCCACACTGGATCATTATAATGCAAGAGGAATTACATCAATTTGAGAGAAACAAAGTTTTGGAGCTAGTGCCAAGGCCTAAGGATCACTCCATTGTTGGAACAAAGTGGGTTTTCAGAAACAAGTTGGATGATCAAGGGATCATTGTAAGGAACAAGGCAAGGCTAGTTGCTCAAGGATATTCTCAAGAAGAAGGAATAGACTATGACCAGACCTTTGCACCAGTTGCAAGGTTGTAGGCCATAAGAATATTACTAGCTCAAGCTGCCCACAAAGGATTCAAGATCTACCAAATGGATGTGAACAGTGCATTTCTCAATGGAGACATCAAAGAAGAAGTCTATGTTAGAAAACCCACAGGTTTTATCTCTTAAACTTATCCTGACCATGTTTTCAAATTGCATAAAGCATTATATGGTCTCAAGCAAGCTCCTAGAGCTTGGTATGAGACCTTAACATGCTTTCTGTTGGAAAATGATTTTATAAGGGGTAGAGTAGACCATACTCTTTTTATTAGAACCCATAAGTCTCATACCCTACTAGTACAAATATATGTAAATGATATTATCTTTGGATCTACTGATTCAAATTTGTGCAAAAGGTTTTCCAACCTGATGCATTCTAAATTTTAAATGAGTAGCATGGTGAGCTTTCATTCTTTTTAGGATTGCAAGTCAAACAATATGCTGAAGGCATATTTATTTTTCAAACCAAGTATGCAAAAGAACTGGTTAAGAATTTTGGTATGTCTGAAGCATCTTGTATGAAAACACCTTTGCCTACTAATGCTGTATTAGATGCTGATGAACATGGGAACCATGTTGATCAGACAATATATAGAGCAATGATTGGCTCTCTATTGTACCTTACAGCTAGTAGAACTGATATAATGTTTGCTACATATATATGTGCTAGGTTCTAAGTAAGCCCTAGAGAGTCACACCTAACATTAGTTAAGAGGATTCTTTGGTATGTAAAAAGTTGTCCAAATATAGGTCTCTGGTATCCAAAAGACTCAGGGTTTTAATTAACTGGATTTTTAGATGCGGATTATGTTGGATGTAGAGTAGACAGGAAAAGTACCTGTAGAACTTGCCAGTTTCTTAGTGACAGACTTGTCTCCTGGTTTTGTAAGAAACAAACATCTGTGTCCACCTCAACTGCTGAAGCTGAATATATGACAGCAGGTAGTTGTTGCTCACAGATTTTGTGGATTAAAAACCATCTCCTAGACTATGGCTACAACTTAGAAAGGTCTAAAATTCTTTGTGATAACACCAGTGCTATTTCTATAACACAAAATCCAGTCCTCCATAGTAGGACAAAACATATAGAGATTAAGCATCACTTTTTAATGGATAATGTTGAGAAAAAAAAATTTGAACTTCATTATATCCCAACGAATTTGCAAAGGGGAGATATTTTCACCAAACCTTTGGATGAAAAGAAACTCACCTTCTTCCTAAATCAGTTAGGAATGTTAGATGGAGGAAGCTTAAATTAAGATCCAAGATTTTTAAAACCCTAAAATTGACCAAGACTAGGTTAAAAACATGATTTTTCTAGTGTCTATAGGGTGCTTCAGATCTCTGAACTGCGCTCGACGTTTTTCCCCAAGATCGTCTAACGGAGATCGACGTTTTCTGATAGCGCTAGGTTATACTCTTCTGGTCAGAGATCGTCGAACGGTGTTTGACGCTCTCCAATATCGTCGAACGGAGCTCGACGATGTTGAGGCTCTTCAGATTCCTTTAGTAGCCCAGATCGTCGAACGGAGTTCAACGATCTTTCCTTTCTGGCGTCGAACCCTAATATAAAATTCATTCTTCGGCTGTCGATCTCCTTTTGCTCTTTCATACTCTCTGCAAAAACTTTTTCTTTCCCTCAAAACCTCTCTCCACTTGGTCGTGTTTGTTAATTTTTGC
Source organism: Platanthera zijinensis (assembly GCA_039513925.1). Classification (NCBI taxonomy): domain Eukaryota; kingdom Viridiplantae; phylum Streptophyta; class Magnoliopsida; order Asparagales; family Orchidaceae; genus Platanthera; species Platanthera zijinensis. Next base: position 200,571,977 of record CM077084.1, on the reverse strand, counting down.
AGGAATAAAATGGCAGTGTCTGTTGCCGCCCTCGCCAAAATGAAATTCGATACAGGTTTTGATATAGACATGGATTCCTTTGAGAGCAGCGATCAAATTTTCATGGATATACTGGAACTTTTCAAGGAACAAGAGTTGGTCGTGATTATGTCTACAAGAATAAAGTTGGCAGCCGATGAGATAAAAGAGTGGGTATATACTTCACAGAACATGGATTCAACCGTAGTGGTCGGTACAATAGCAGGAACACAGGTACCTCTAACACCTGCCCTGCTTACAGACGTTTTTCAGTTAATTTCAGGACAAGATTCTGTTGATTTGTCTTAAGAGGAATTTGAGATGATGTTAGATAGAATGGGGCATTCTGCAGCAAACCCAAATAAGCTGCTAAAAAAGAATCTGTCTGTTGAGTACAGATTCCTTGCAGATGTTGTGGGCAAGGTTCTGCTAGCCAAAAATCTTTCCCATGATACCATTTACAGGTATCAATTCTGCTTGATGGGTGCACTAGTTGATAAGAAGCACTTAAACTGGGGAGGATCTTAGGGCTGTTCTTTAACAACATGTGCCCTCAGCTGCTGGTGTCCTCTGGCATGCATATTATTGCCTCCAAGAGGCTTACCTGTGCCCTTTTTGGCAAATGGGATAGGCAGATTGTTAAGCCAACCATGACTACTGCTTCTTCAGGCACAAGGACTGTTGTAGTCTCTTCCCCTCAGGCAACTGCCCTCATGGAAGATTTGCTTGCCTCCTCCTCTTCTCCACCTTCTCCAATTGTTCCTTCAGCCATCCCCTCATCCACCATCACCATCTCTATCTCTTCCCCCATAACCATTTCATCTCCACCTCCAACCACAGAAGACCAATTCCATCCCCTACAATTCTATCCACCTCTTGACCTAGACACCACCATACCATCCTTCAATCTCATGGAAGATTTCCTTTATGGATGATTCACCCTCCTCACCTACTGAGCTTCCATCATCCACCACATCCTATCAACAACTCCTTCATGATATTCTTTCCCAACAATCATTCCTTCCATCCACATACTATCTTATCTCTATCTCCACCATTCCAATATCTCAACCAACCATCCTACCATCCACAACCACACCTCCTGCAGCCCATCCATCACCAGCCCCAGTCACTCCATCTTTTACCTCTACTCAAGTATCAATTGAGCAAGTGGATTTCTCTGCCCTGGCAGATAAGCTTTATGGGATGCTGGCTCCTAGGCTAGTAGCCTTGCTGGAGACCTCCATGGCTCCACTCCTGAAGTCTATATAGGAGTTATCTGACAGGCTTTCTCCATTTCTCCTCATCAGGCAATCCCTTCTATGGGGTGCCTTGATCAAGTTTACACTGAATCTAGGCATGGAGAGATGCAATATGAAGAAGAGTTAATGCCTACTTTAGAGACTCCAGAAGTGCAAGCTCCAGCTCCAGCACTAGTAATAGCAGTTTACCTAAGGTCACTGTTATCCAGTTTTGACATTCTTCACTTCAACTATTTTCTAGTACAGGAAGTGGAAGATCTTTCCAAGGCCATTGTGCCTTTTGATTGCTGTGATCCAAGCCTGATTGCTTCTTATATCAATTCTCTTATTGCTGAGGAAATTATTGGTTCTGATTGTGCTGCTGCTGCTGCTGATATAGTTGCTGATGAAATTGTTGAGTCTGCTAAAATTGATGTGTTGCCTGCTGTTAGTGATGTTCCTGCTGCTACTCATACAATTGCTGATACAGTTTCTGATGAGATAGTTTTTGATGCTCCTATTGAGCCTGCTGCTACTGATAGTGTTTCTGCTCCGGCTAAGCCTGCTGCTGCTACTATTGAAGCATCACTGTTGCTGAACAAACCAAACAACAGGGGAAATATATTCAAAGGATTGATGAGCTTTATGATAATCCTTCAAGTTCAGACAGTGACCAACTCCATACTGATTATGATGACTCCTCTGCAACAATTGTAAGGAAGGGGAAAGCAAGAAGCAAGGCACTGAATGAGTTCTTCAAGAAAAAGTAAAAGATGACAATGATATATCTTATTACATTGTTCATGACTGTCCAATTTCTGAGCCTTGGATGAAATATTCCAGAAATCAACTTAAGGCCATGAAGAAAAGGAGAAAACTTGATAAGTATGAAAAGGGATCCTCCCAATTCCATCCTCTCTTCCTCCTCCAGATTCAGGATCTGGTGGAGGTTTAGCTTTTCAATCTTCTTCTGCAGCTAGGCCAAGCTCTTACCAGTCTCAAGATAGATATAAACCAAGAGGCCAACAACAAAGAGGATATCAGTCAAGGAGAGATCAGTCAAGAGGCAGACAGAGAGATTACAGGACTCACTCCAGAAATCAAGCTAGATAACACACATATCAAAGGGAAGGACAAGGCCCTACTAATTCTACATCTGGTCCTTTCCCTTACAAGATGAAAGATACAGTTGTCACTAGAGCTCCTCCTACTGACTTAGTGGAATTAAACAGATATGAACCTCTAGTTCCATTTGAAGACCCTGAGAACAATCCACTATCATGGACAACCAGAATGAAAGAACTTGCAGCATAAGATAAGATCAAGAAAGCAAGAGAGCAAGGCAGAGATACCTCCAACATCACAACACTATCAGAGAAGAGAAAGAAAGAATTAGAAAGATATGCTTCCAGAAAATTCTTTGATCCAGAGAGCTACATGAAGCTGCATCCTGAGGCTATTGTTCCAAGGCCAAAATCTCAAACCTCCTTAGGTGCAGATGAAGTTAGAAGATCCAAAAAGGAATCCCTCAATTCCAACAGAGAAATTCTTTTCAAAAAAGGCAATGAGTAAATTGAGTAAGCTGATACTTATATTTATTTCTGACTGATCTGTGATTCTTGCTGTGATTCTGCAATGCTCAACATCTGTTATCTGCATTGTTGTTTCTGTTTTATTTTTAATTCTGATGTATGCTTGTTATTTCATATTATCATGTAAATAGTAATCCTAACCCAAATAGGGGAGATTTTTGGAACACCCTATTACTAATTTGGGTAAGGATCACTATGTGCTTAGGAATTTGTTTTGACTCTATTATATAGTCTGATAGGTCAATTAGAATGAGCCTTAGGGTTAGTAATTAGGTTTGAAAGCTTCCCTCAAGACCTTCTAAAGATAAGGATTCAGTGCTGAGGACAAAGAAAATTTTCGTCGAGCTCAGGTCGACGAGTCGTCGAACTCCGTTCGACGGTCTTCGAGCTCAGGTCGACGTTTCTGTCTCTAGCTATAAATCCAATCTCTTTGCTCAGGTCGACGATAGTTGAGCTCAGATCGACGATTTATGTTTTCAGTATAGCTTCAGTCTCTGAACTCAGGTCAACAATAGTCGAGCTCAGGTCGACGATAGTCGAGCTCAGATCGACGCTTTTCTGAAGAGATCGACGATTTCAGGAATTCAAATTTAGACAGTTATAGAATTCATTCAGACTTATTTTCAGCATTTATGGCAAAGGATTTTGTAGCCGTTTCAATCAATCTGGAGCAAGTTTCAAGGAAGACTAATTGGAATGTTTCTTAAGGACTTTCCTCCAGAGGCAGATATCAGTTAAGGTTGTCATTTATGACTGATTAACGACTATCAAGAAGTCAGAATCTTATATACTCCTAAGAGAATCATTCTGAAAAAGAGAACTGACAAGATTTGAAAAAGAATACAGAAGAGAGAACAAGAAAATTATTCATCAAGAATTCATCTTCTGGGAATAGACTCAGTAGACAAAAGTTTAAAGAATTACTGAGTAAGAATTCTTTAAGAACACAAGGAATATTACTGTGAAGGAGAGCATCTTCAATTCTACTCCTTCAAGCATCAAGTGTTCAAAAGCATCTTCATCAAGAACTCCAGACATCACACATTTCAGTATTTGCTGAAATCATCTATTGCTAGAGATCTGAAGCAACTGAAGGCCTATCACCCTAAGCAAAGCTCATCTTCCTGAACCATTACAGATCTCAGGGGCAGCTTTGACAACATCTTCCACTTGTCTTTTCTCAGATTATTGACAGAGAAGAACAACTCAACCTTTTTGTTTTTCTTTATTCGTTCTGTAAAAGGGTTTCTCAAAACTCCCTTCAAAAGTTTTGTGGCTCGTTTCTGAGACCTTGTAAGAACTCAGTGGTGGCAAGACACCTTATCAAAAAATCTAGGTTTGGTTTTTGAGCACCTTATCAAAAGATCATTGGTGCCCAGGACACCTGATCAACTATTCCTGCAGTGGATTCCTACCTTGGGTAGTAGAAGAGTGGATGTACCCAGGTTGTTGGGTACCACTATAGCTCCTTGTATCATATGGCTTGCTGTGTTTTGTTTTTGTTGTGTGCTGTAATTTCTTATTTCTTGCTTACTTAGTTTTTCTTTTTGCAAGCGCCTTACACGTATACATAAATCAAGACTTCCACTGCTTTACAATTTTAAATTGTAATTTTTTTTAAAATACTCTATTCACCCCCATCTGGAGTAAAGGTAAATCTTACACTCACTTTCAAAGGCATTGGAGGAGGAACTGTCCCCTCTATCTTGAGAATCTGCAGAAGAAGAAGGGAAGTGTAACTACCATTTCAATTATATTTGTTATAGAAATAAACCTTTCTGATCCTTCATATTGGGTATTAGAAGAATGTTGGGTAAAGTAAAGGAAGACCTGTGCATCAAAAATGGTGCAAGAGTTGTTGCCATTGTAGTCCGATTGATGTCGGTTAGGCTGTACCACGTTAATGGGTGGAGGTGATTGCCCTTGGTTCACTAGAATTTGGGCTAACATGGTCCTAAGTTCCATCATCTCAGTTTATAGTCCCTCAATAGCCTCAGCATTCGCACCTCTGTGCTCATTCGAAGCCATCCTAGAGGAAGATAATGTAGAGTACTCCGTTCCTAGTCTAGTGCGCATACAAGGTTACAAAAATTTTGGAAAAAGGATTTTCCTCGGGCTGGACCTAAAGTTAAAACATAATATTTAGAAATTTTCTTGAAGTGATAGGAACGAGGAACGTTAAAAATTGTTTTTTTATGTTTTCACAAAAAAATAAAGATTCTAGACCGCTATTTGTAGACCAGAAATATTTTTTTATTATTAATTTCTGCCAATGAAAGAGAGCGAGGTTGTTTGCAACGTAGAATTTGAAATGGCCGCCTCTGATACCAAATTGACGTAGCATATGCCGCCATGATGATCTACATAAGGGAAGGCTCTAGATCGCCCTTCTACACACTCTTGTTCTGCCACACCTACACAAGCATCTATCACCCTTACAACGTAATCGTTTCACGCACAAAGCATAAACAAAATCGAAGAATGGTCGAATCTAAAACAGCGATGAAAAATGAGTCGACTCGTACCCAAAATTAACGCAAAGGTTTCCAATCATTTTGAGAGAAAGATCAAAGCTATAGGCCAAGATCCGCTCAAGCAAAATGGACCTACCCGGTCTGGAAATAGAAAACAAGAATAATTATGATTTCTATTCAAAGATTTACCAACGATTAAAGTTTAAAGCTGCGGAGAACACGATGGTTCACCTTCCACAAATCTAATAGAAGAAGCATAAAGAGAGGGGGAAGATTTTACCCTACCCGTTGGTGGAATCACACTTGATATGTGGGAGAATCAGTCTCTCAACATTTCCCACCTGCGTCGCACCGAATGGATCCACCGGCGTCGCACTGAGTGGGATTGCCTTCCTTCTTCCTTGGAGTCGCACCAAGGGACCACGCCAGAAGCTCCACGGGGAGGGGGGCAAGATGGAGAAGAGAGGGGGTGCAAGAGGGGGGCGGCAGCTAATCTCTAGCCTTGGCTGAACTCTCCTATGGGGGCTTGTTTTACATTTTAAATCATTCTCCCTTCATTCACTAAATAAGGCTCTATATATTGGAGTTACAAAAATATATCCAACCATCCAAGATTGAGATGAAATCTCATCAATTCGGATGGTTAATAACATGCCCAAATGTTTAAATGTACACCAAAGTAAAAATGCAGGAAATAAAAATATTACAAGTTCCAAATAAAATAAAGCATTCAAAATAATTTAAATGGTCTTCATTTAGGTCTTTAAGTAGGCTTCGCGCGCAGCGGATAGAGATTGTAAAGTTGTCTTCCGTTAGCGGCCAAGGAGTCGTCATGTTGCCTGAAATCTTTATGTTGTAGCATTTCGGCATCCGGATAATCTTCAAGTGGTGGTGGAGGGGCCATGACATCACTGCTCCAGAGTTAACTTTGCCTTCCGAAGGATTGGAGAATGCAGTTTATGTGGATGCATCGCACATCAGGGTTGGATGTGTCTTGATGCAAGAAGGCAAGGTAATCGTTTATGGGTCGAGGAAATTAAAGATTTATGAAAGGAACTACCCTACGCAAGATTTGGAGTTTGCGCAGTGATTTATGCCTTGAAGTTGTGGAGACATCTGTTGTATGGCGCGCTGTGCAAAATTTACACGGACCATAAGAGCCTTAAGTATGTCTTCACTCAGAAGGAATGAAATTTGCGCCAGTGTAGATGGTTAGAATATGTCGTAGATTATGATGTCGAGATCCAATATCATCCAGGAAAAGCTAATGTGGTAGTCTATGCCTTGAGTATAAAGATCACGCAGATCATTGGGTTTTCAGTGGAATCCTTGGTGGAAGAGTTTCTATTAATGGGTATCTTGGTCGGAAGTAGTGACTCACCAAGCAGCTTATAATAAGCAAGCCTTCATGGATTGCACTCACAAGGCTACATCAAATGTACAATCCGCAAATGACAATGATAACGACGCCAAAAACTTGATTCCGCGAAACTATATCCGCAAATTACAACGACAAGTGTACCGTATCGGAAGTGGTATAGGTTTATAAAACCAAGGTCGTATTATACTCAGGGTTGTTGAGTAGTTCTACTTTGAAAATCGTTATTATTTTATCAATAGAAATTTTGTTTGGGGTTGCGAATAGTAAAAACTGAAGACACTAATAAAATTAATTCGATGGGTTAAAAGTAGTGCCCGATCTTTCAATCACCTTGGACATAGAAAAATTATAAAATGAAAATAGAAATGTAATTCTCTTGTTGAAGTGGCTTTGACCGTTGAGGTTCCCGATGCATGAACACTCCTCTTTCGAGGATTAGGTTCAACTAAGTTTTGGTGTATCGACCGAACTTTCATTCTCAAATTGCATCTCCTAAAACTTGCTTTACGTAGTGAACTTCGCTATTGGATTTTACTCCAATCCGAAAGAGTTACGTCGTCCTATTTTGAGGGTTACGTTCTACTCTTTTTACCAATCAATGATCGATTCGCCTTACAAGCCTATCGACCAACTAAAGAGCGAAAACCATTTTGAAAACTATAAAAAACATATAGCCTCAATGAATTGATCATCGGTAAATCGTAATCGTTCAATAAATTGAGAAAAACAAATCTAATATCAAATCAAAAAATTTACTTATCCTAGGGTCATCGCGACCGAGAACCATAGAAATTAGCCGCTCATGGAGGTGGATAAATCATGATTATAAAATGGCGACATGGCGAAAGAAGAAAAAAATTTGTTGAGAAACAAAAATGTTAAGTTCGAGTGATAATCTTCAACTAGGGATAATATTTTCAATGGAGACGTAATTTATATTTTATTGATAGCGAAATTTCAAGAGATAAAATTGCAAGGTTATAGGACGACAAAATTATAAGTTGAACGAAAAGAGATATACAAGATTAAATTAAAACAATATGAACACACTAATACTCAAAAACTAACAATGGAAATTAAATTATTTAAAAAACCCAAAACTCAAAAACATTAATAGCTGAAATGAAATGAAGAATTGGATTTTTGGGATTGGACTCCTCCTCCTTCTAAAGGTAGCCCCTTTATAGGCTCATGCTGGTGGTATTGCAATTAGAGGAGGCGTTACTCTAGCTGGCGTGATCTCAGCGGCAGAGGCGTTTCATGGAGGAGATGGTGCACACATTACTATTTGGTGGGATTTTGGGTGCTGGCTGGAGGTGAAATGACAGCTGTGATGGTGCTTGGCCACAGATGCTTGACTTGGATGAGGTGGCTTGCATGCTTGGAGTGGAGGATGTTAGGTGGCTTCAACCTGCTGTATAGAGCAGCTGGAATAGTGGCGTAATGGCAGTGGCAGCATGGAAGTGCAGCTCGGTTATTGGTGACCTAACATTGAGATTGATGTGTTGTTGAAGGTGGCCGACAACTTGCTTGTGAGAGCTTGCACACGGAGGTGCTGGCCGAGATGTTGGAGTAGTTGAAGGTGGTCGGCTTGCTGGAAGGTGGCCGGATGGAGGAGTTTGGCATGCAGTGACTATGGTTTGTGACAGCGATGGCGGGCACGATGACGGCGAAGGCGGGCAGGACGATAGCGATGTCAAGCATGGTCTGAGGTGTGAGAACTCAGGCAGTTAGAGGTGCTACACTTGATGCTTCAGGGAATGGTGGCCGAGCTCCATGGTAGCCAAGCTGAGGTGGAGTTCTGCAGTCGGAGGTGATATACTTGGAGTGTATATATATATATATATATATATATATATATATATATATATATATATATATATATATATATATATATCATCTGTATATATATATATCTGTATAGATATGTACATATATATCTATACCATATTATAAAGAAATATGGTGGCCTGCATATAGCATGAGTTCAAAATTAGAGGGTAATTAGGTGGCCGTCAGATTTCAGATTTTTGATCATGGACCGTTGGATCAAATCAACCCTCTATCCAGACTTTTTTATAGGCCTCTTAAACCTACTCTAGGACAGTCCTAAACCTACTATAGGACAGCAAAAATACCAGCAGACCCGCAACCGGCGAGCCCGCAAACAACCCGCAAGCCCATCCCGCGAAAACCGGCAAGCAAGCCCGCCCACAAGTCAGCCAGGCAACATTACTACAAATATTGAATGCGGAATATTGAATATATACCCGCAAAAATCCTAAGAATGGACGGTGTGGGACTAAAACGCCTGTTTAGGCACGGAAATCAGATTTTTCGGGGCCCAATATGAGGGTTAAGATGGCTCCAAAACGAAAAGTGGTCAACATGAAAGTTGTAGATCTCGGCGATCCGAACAACTTTCATGTTGATCACTTTTTGATTTAGAGCCTCCTTGACCTTCGATTTGGGACTCGAAAAATCTGGGCGGCGAGACTGCTACAGTAAAGGCACGGAACTCAGGTTTTTCGGGGCCCAATACGAGGGTCAAGACGCCTCCAAAACGAAAAGTGGTCAACATGAAAGTTGTAGATCTCGGCGATCCGAACAACTTGCATGTTGATCACCTTTTGATTTGGAGCTTCATTGACTTTCGATTTAGGACCCGAAAAGTCTGGGCGGCAAGACTGCTACACTAAAGGCACGGAAATCAGGTAATATAATAATATATATAAAAAAACAGTCCGGGTGCGGGCGAAGCTCGCCGTCGCCGGCCGGGTACTGTGGTGCATGGCCATCGGGCCGGAGGCCCGTGCCTGTCACTCGTATGTATATATATATATGTATATATATATATATTCATATATATATATACATATATATCATTATAGCTTGTATGGGTGGTCGGAGAACCAGGTCGACAAATTTAACTTACATACGAACCTTGGTTGTGACACCGGGATTTTACATATGAATTCCCCCAGGACTGTCGTATTCACACAAAATAAAATATATATAAGTTAGAATATAAAATATTTATTTTTACGAAATATTATAGAAACAAAGAATAAATACGCTAATTCAATTAAGTATCTAATATGATAATAGCGCTAAATAATGACTAAATTATTAGTCATCAAAGAGTTTCTATTAATGGATATCTCGGTCGGAAGTATTGACTCAGCAAGAAGCTTAGAATTAGTAGAGCCTTCACGGATTACACTCACAAGGCTACATCAAAAGGACAATCCTGATTTGTAGAATCTTCGTAATAGAACTGACAAAGTTGAACTGTCAGACTTTTCTCTTGATGATGCGGGTACTTTCAAGTACCACGGTAGATATTGTATCCCTTTTGTTGAGGATATTCGAGCTATGTTGTGTAGTAAGGCACATGGTTCTAGAGTTACCTACCACCGTGGTTATACAAAGATGTTTAGAGATCTGAAGCAGATCATTTGGTGGTATGGATTGAAAAATGATATAGCCAAGTTTGTGTCTGAATGCTTCACCTGCAATCGTGTTAAGGCAGATCATGGAAGGACTGGTGGCAAGCTGATGCCTTTGGAGATTCCAAGTTGGAAGTGGGAGAGTATTTCTATAGACTTTATTACTGGTTTGCCGAGATCTCACCGAGGACATGATTCAGTTTGGGTCAATGATTACAGACTAACGAAGTATGCTCACTTTGTTCTATTTAAGATTGATTACACCATGAAGAAAATAGTAGAGTTATCTTTGGATGAGGTCATCAGAATGCATGGAGTGCCTATTAGTATTGTGTCAAATCGAGAATCCAGGTTTACATCTCGTTTTTGGAAAGGTTTACAGGAAGGGTTACGTACCGACCTAAGATATTCAGTCGCTTATCATCCGCAGACTAATGGTCAGATAGAGAGAGTAAATTAGATTGTGGAAGATATGATAAGATGTTACATCTTGGACCATAAAGGAGCATGGTAAGAGCGGCTTAGATTGATAGAATTTGGCTTTAATAATAGTTATCAGGAGAGTTTGCAGATGGCCCCCATTGAGGCTTTGTATGGGAGACATTGCAGAACTCCCTTATTTTGGGTCGTAGTTGTTGAAGGACCAATGTTGGGTCCAGAATCCTTAGAAGAAATGAATACATTGTGATGTATATTTGAGAGATGCTTCGAGTAGCTCAGGAGCATTATGAGAATAAATCTAATCGTAGAAGGATTAATATAGAATTTGCAGTTGGGGACATGGTTTTTCCCAAGGTTTTTCCGATGTCTGGCGTTATGAGGTTTGGAAAAAACCACAAGTTGCATCCCAGGTACATGGCACCTTTCCAAGTAATTGAATGCATCAGAGTGTTAGATTATAGGCTGGATTTGCCCTCTAATTTTCTGGGTGCATTTTGGTTACACAAGATCAGGTGTTGCGAAGGAATATAATACCCATTATCAAGGGTTTTGTGGCGAAACCAAGATGTGGAGTGCGACTTGGGAGTTGGAGTCAGCTGTGAGGGAGGATCATCCTCATCTATCTCCTAATTTATTTTGGTGAGTGTTTCTATTTAATAACCCTTGGTTATTTTCCCTTCTTTAGTGGATTTAGTTGTATATCAAGTTACGGGACAAAACTTTCTTTTAGGGGGAGTGGCTGTAACGCCCCTTATTATTCGATGTTTTTTTAATTCCTTTAGTGGCGTATTTTTTGACGTCAAGGCATTACGTTGACCCATATTTGACGGGTACACTTGCTGGAGCGTGACTTTTGCTCATTGGTATCTGATGTTTTGACTTATAATATTATCATGGCTAATTTCTGGTGTGTTTTTGAGATATCCCTTGCGAGCAGAGATTGTTTTGGAACTCGGTGGAGCCTTTCTGGGATAGTTGATATTTTGGACGTCGGGAATGTTTTACCGAGTTTGGTTTATCAGATTTTGATTTCGACTTCGCCGTTGGATTCCTAGCATAAATATGTAGCTTCGGTGAAAATTTCGTGAAATTTCGGGTTGATAATATTTATCAGTAGTTTGGATATTTATTATAATAATAATAAAAATATATTATTTATATATATATATTCTTACGATAAGACAGAACCCTATTCATCGTTTCTCCCAAAGCCATTAAATCGTTTCGTGGAAGAGAGAAAGCAGCATACCTCGCAATGCTTTCAGCCGTCGATTGTAGGAGCTCTGGTGTCGAAATCATGGTCAGACGGTAGATTCGGATAGCTCTCGCCGAGATCTACTCATGTGCGGTGATTTTTTTCCTATTCTTGAATTTTTGAGTGTTAGGTTGTTCGATTTAAACCCTCATTTTCCCCGAAGTGTTTCATGAATTGTTGCATATGTGTTCATGAGGCCAGATCCTTGAGGAGAAGCGCTTGCGTGTCCGGATTTCAGGCGATTTGAGGCAAGTGGTAGTTTCTTCCCATTGCCATGTTTTTTTGTGTTCATTGTTGTTTTTCTTCCCTCCTTAGAAATAGGAGTAGAGTAGGTAATGGCCAAGATCAATCTGGTCTGTAGTGTAGGATTCCCATCCAAGTAAATGAAAAAATTTATCGTATATGACTATTACTCTAGGTTAACCCATCGAGTGTATGACAGTTAGCATAAGTAGGTTTCGTCATCTATGATAGTTAGCCTAAGTAGGATTCATCATGTATGATACTTAGCCTATGTGAAATTCGTTGATTATGACCATAAGCTTAAGTTTAAATTCGTCGTGTATGGTGGGGTCAGTTTGAGTGAAATTTGTCAAATATGAGTTCTGGACTAAGGAAAATTAGTCGAGTATTCTCGACGAATTCTTCGAGTAACAGTTCTGGTGTTGAGAGAATGTGACTTGGCATCGAGTGCGTTGAGTGATCTGTGAGTCTAAGTAAGATTCGTGGAGTAATCTCGACGAATTCGTCGAGTATTTGTCTCAGCGTTGAGTGATTCTGCATTAGTTGATTTTGTAAGCATTGAGTTCGTCGAGTTATAGGCTTGGCATTGAGTGATATGGTTTTGGCATCGAGTGCGTCGAGTGCCAGTGAGGCTAAGTCTAATTTGTCGTGCTAACTCGACGATTTCGTTGATTATTGTCAGTTGGCGTCGATAGCATTGATTGTAGCTTTTGGCGTTTAGTGTATCCTTTGGCGTTGAGTGTAGCCTTTGGCATTTTGTGAAGCCTTTAATGTTGAGTGTGTTGACTGAATAATTCTTTGAGTCGAGTGCGCTGAGTGGACCCAGCTAGACGTCGAGTATACTCGGCAAATTTTTATGGACTTGGCTTATTTTCGCCGATTCATCGTGTATCAAGTTTGCTAATTTTTCTAACTATATTTTTTCGTGTATCTACTGTATTCGTCGAGTATACAAGATCACTCCGTGTGGACTTAATTATTTCTTCCTGAATTACGTCCAATTCATCGAGTATGGCCTTAGGGTGATTTTCTTTTTTGGTTTCTTCTTCCTTTTTTGACATTGGAGTAATACCATGTTTTCAATGGGGTTTTATTAGTGTTTTTTGGAGGTTATTTTGGTGTGGCCCATGGTTGGCAGTGGATAAAGGACCACCAACCTATGACTAGCTTATGGATCTTTGCCATGGTGGGTGTTGATGCACAAATTGCGCCTTTCCGTGTGCTCGATAGGTGTAAACGTTCTATCTGGGATGTAGGGGTAAAAGGAGGTTGATGAGGACTGTCGATCAGCCAATTACTATAACGGTTAGGATTAGAGGTTGAGGCCTAGAGAAGGTAAGAAGAGAAGAAGAGAGGCCGCTTGCAGCGGCAACAACAGGTTTCCCCTGCCACGGCTCAAATGCCACTTTTTCGATGGGCTTTCCCTTAATTATGAAAACAGTATTATAGCAGACGTAAGGGTTCCTTTTTGTCCAAAACAACGAAATACATATGAAAATACAAGAGGCTGGAGTCTAGAAAAAAGCTAAGCCGCTGAGGCCGCGAAAACTGAACTGGAAAGTCGCCAAGTCGTGTGAATAGCCTCGATAAAGCTGTTCTCCAAGGTTGTAGTTACCGGCCTAATGATCTAGCCGTGCTGGCTATCTGCACAGTCCGCCCAGACTAATGGGTAGGCTGCTGGTTAAGGATGGTAGATTGGAATTTGTAGTTGTAGGGTTTGATGCGATGGTTGCTCCCCTAGGGTCGTCCTCCACAAATGAGTGGTATGGGGGCATATTTATAGGCTTGAGGAGGAGACATCCAGAACTAGGCTTGATTACGTCACCTATGGTGGTTTGGGTGAGCTATAAACGAGTTTGCTTCATACTGTGCGAATTGAGGATATGGAGAACTGGAAAGTGCCCTTGTCAAATGAGTCCGCCTCTGCTGCACTAAGCGATCCCGCGCCCTGCTGGGTTTGCTAGCTATCTAAGGGAACATGTCACTCCTACTGCTTGTTGACCTGGAGGCTTGTCTCCCACTGTTGGGCGACATGGAGTGTTCGCCAACTAATTGGGCATGAGAACAATCTGCCTCCCATTAGGCGAATAGAGGAGCAGTCCGCCTCTGTTAGGTGGACATAGAGAACTGGAAACTGCCTCTGTCGAATAGAGAGATGAGCAGGCCATACTTGCTATTGGGCTGACACGGCAAGCTGATGCTCACCTCATTGATTAGAGAGATGCGTCTATACGGACTGGGCAAATAACTGTAAAACGAGTCCGCAGTTACCATGTGGAGAAGGCCTGAGTCCACCGCCTAGCTGGGCAGTCCGCACCTGTTTGAATAGAGAGAACGACAACGCAGTTAGCCAAACATACCATGCGGCCTACAGGGATGGACTGTAGAAGCAGTCCGCACCCCTACAGAATACACACCTACTGCAAGGCCTAGGCAGTAAGACCGGAGAGACCGCTATAGCCACGCAGCCATAGCAAGTAGAGAAGTCTATCCGCCCGACCCAAAAAGAGGGTTGAGATAGGCCGCGACCTCTAGGGGGAACTCAGAGCAGACCACGACTTGTGGGCTAGATACCTTGTGAGGGATCTCCGATTTCTGGGTTAATATAATCCCCACACTTTTTTAAGTCCCGAAAGGAACTTCGAAAAAGTCGAAGAGCCACAAAAATTGTGATCCACCTCTCGAAAGCAGGCCATAAAGAGACAAAAGAGAGAAATTACATGATGTCTCTCCTATAGAGAGTTTAAGAACACTTACGTTTTCTTCTAAAAGGAGAATAGTCTGAGCATGGGAAAAATCTGTATCTTGTGTGTACCTGAATTGTTCTGAAGGGAGCTTGCAAGTAGCTAATAATCTCGAAAGGGAACTTGCAAATATCTGCTAATATATGCAAATATAAGATTAAGAAGCAGATATGAAAGAAAAAGGGCTTGCAAGTACCTGAAAGAAACTTGCGAAATATCTGCTAATCTCTGCAAAAATAAGAGTAAGAAACAGATATGAAAGAAAAAGAACTTACAAGTACTTGAAGGAAACTTGCAAATATTTGCTAATCTCTGCAAAAAGAAGTGTAAGAAGCAAATATGAAAGAAAAAGAACTTGCAAGTACCTAAAGGGAACTTGCAAATATTTGCTAATCTCTCCAAAAAGAAGAGTAAGAAGCATACATGAAAGAAAAAGAGCTTGCAAGTACCTGAAGGGAATTTGCAAATATCTGCTAATCTCTGCAAAAAGAAAAAGTAAGAAGTGTATATAAAAGGAAAAGAACTTGCAAGTACCTGAAGGGAACTTATAAATATCTGCTACTCTATGCTATAAGAGGAGTAAGAAGCAGATATGAAAGAAAAATAGAATGTGAGTACCAAAAGGGAACTCACAAATACCTGCCAATCTCTGCCAAAAAAGAGTAAGAAGTAGATATATAAACGAAATGCAAAGCGTGAGTACCTGCTAAATATTGAGGTGGTAAGGAAGATATAATTGAACAGCAGGACGAATATCTAATAAACCCATCTATCAATTGAGTAATAGAATGGGCTGAATCGAGTAGAGATCAAGCCATAACAATAATCTTCTTGCACAGTCATATATGATATCCATAATATGAAATCCGGATTATCCAGGTAAACCCACTTTGATTTAAACTTAAATTGCATGGCTTGTCGACAAAGAGAACCAGATTCATTGATTAAACAATTGGTGTAAAAAAAAGAATTCAATAAGTATAGTAGAGGCACTGCCAGCGAATAAAGCATTATATGAGCTGAGTATATATGACAAGTATAAGAAAGAAATACGATGTCACGAATCCTTCGGAAAGGTCGGATATTTCCTGTTAACCTGAAAAAATCGGTTCACAAAATAGGTTTACACCCGAAGATGATCAATAAGGCCGGGTGCACCCTAGGTTTTCCCCGGGGGCTAAAACATTGCCTTATCAAGAAAGGTCATCAACAGTGTAGTCAAACTAAGAGTGGACTAACCGTGCTCCCTTAGAAGGGCACAAAAGAGAAAATGCAAAACTCCTAAGAAGGAACGACAGACACACTACTCTCATGCCTTAGGGCTATAAGCATCGCTGTTATGTTAGACTTGGTGCACTAAATGTTCTAAATCATTGCTCGTCCTAAAAGATCAGCAATGTTGTGTGTCCCCGAAAGGCATTGCTTTAGAGTAACATAGAGTATTTAACTATCACAGCATAAGGTCATCAATAAGGCTGGGTACGCCTTCAGTTTTTCGCGCGGGCTGCATTGCCCGCTGAAGAAAGATCACCAAAGCTGTAATAATATCCCTAATGGAGCATAGTAGAGCAAACACATGGGACCTCCCTTGATGCACGTTGTTTGTTAGGTACCGGCTAGGATCCGAATCCCTGAAGTCTACCTGCAAAGATTGGATAGCTCCCACTACACATATGCAAACACTCCCTACTATATATTGTCATGGTGGTATTATGCCTGGGACCAATCTATGGGGGGATAAAGCAAGACTTGGTGATATCTCATAAGTTCAGCAATCCCTTTGGCAAAGAAAAAATAGAGGAGGAGGCACTCCAGAAAAGGAAATGTGTCAGTACGTGATCTCTGATGTAAAATTTATTGAAAAAAATAAGAGAGAACTTAGAAATGTTCAGAGAATTAAAAACAAAAAGCAAACAACTATGATTGCGAAGAGCTTTTGAAACTCTATCATGTCCATCTTCACCTTAGAATACATCTCCAAGGGTGCCTATGTCATTCGTATCAATGTTCTCACCAACAATGAAGTTAATGCCATTGCTGATTTTGCTCACTCCTTTTGATCTGAATGGAATGTCTGCTACTTCTTTGTCTTTTGAAGTAGATAGATCAGAGTGTACATCGTTCTGGAACAAGCCATGCAATTTGCCCTGCCTCAGAATCTTATCCACCAGTTGGCGAAGCGCTCGGTATTTTTCGGTTGGATTCCCTTTCTCTTTATGGAATTCGCAATAGGTATATGAGTCTTTGGATCTTTGATTGGCGGGTTGATAAGGCCTCTTATAACTGGTCTTGCTTTTCATGACTTGAATTACTTCTTGCATAGCTCTGGTTAGTTCAGATTTTTGTGAGTTATCACCCTGCTACTGGTAAATTGAGGCTGCTTGTTGAGCTTTTGCTGGATAAGCGGGAGGAACTAACAATTGTGATCTTTGATTATGGAAGTTGATGCAGGCTCACAGGTCGATACCATAAAATCTACAGACAAAGCACGATTTGTCTCTCTGCGATCAAAATATTACACTCGCAGAAATTTTAAATGTGGCGCACACACTATGCAATTATTTCAATTAGATGCTAACGTACTGGTAGCCAAACCGACTAGGATTGAATAAAGGCTATATGCCAATATTCTTTCCGTCTAAAAGGACCGACCAAGTCCGATCGAGCGAAGGTTGTACCAAAAGAGATCTACAAAAATTTGCGATTCAAAAACGGTATATCTCTCCTACCAAAAAGAAAAATGAGGTTCTCCAATCCTCTCGAAAAATAAAATCAATCAAGATAGACACAAATTCGATCGAAGAAAACCACATTTATTTTAAGGCTATCAAGATTCAACGCTAAAGTTTACCACCACAGGAAATATCTAGGAAAAAACATACGAAGGTAGAAGTTTTTCGTTACCCAATCAGAATGGATGATTGTGTTGGATCCCTAGTACGATTTGGGCTAGGTTCACTAAGTTAGGATCTTATGACCCAACATGTATAGCAAGGGTCATGGTTGTGTCCTAGAGTCTAGGCCAAGTCTTTAGAGTCAACATCACTTGGAGCAGCAATATACAGATTTCAAGAGACTCAAGACTTAGAGATTTCAAAGACTCAGTTAAATGAGTTCGATGTTCGTCGAACTCAGGTCGACGAAAGTCGTGCTCAGCTTGACGAAATCAGAGAAAGATTCTCTGAGCTGAGCTCGACGAACTCAGTTCTCAGGTCAACGATTTCTAGATCATTTGCTTCAACACTCAAGTCCATAAAACATCTCAATATTTCAATGTCCAGAAACAAACTCCAGTCGATGAACTTGGTTCTCAGCTCGACGATCTTGGTGCACAGAAATTGAAAGATCTGTCAAGCAGCAGTCAGTAGTTCAAAGGTCGACAATCTTGGATCTCAGCTCAATGAACTGTAGACTCAGTTCGACGAATCCAGATTTGGTTATTTTCATCCTTCTGTCCATATTATAATGCAATAATTCCTGAGTAATTAATGCTAAAATATTTTCTGAATATTACCGTTAGACGGAGCATTTATTATGTTCTTCCTCAGGTTATTGCTTATCAGTTTTCCGTGGGACAGTTTGGGAAATAAATCAATGTAAATCATTCTCTAGGCTATCAGCAATTAATGCAGAAGAAATACAAATTTCAAGTGCAAACTGATATGAAAAATATAAAAGATATTTTCTCTCTTTTTCCGAGACACATAACAAATAAGTCAGCAAGTGAAGAACACCATCAGTCCGCAACAAGGATTTCTCTGCATCTCTTTCTTGACAGCATTCATATTCATAGGAAGAGAAATCTAATACATACAAGCTCAAGACCTGAGGAAGATTAGCTATCTGAAGAAGAAGAACACTAAATCAATATCACGAGTCTTCTTCCTTCAATCCTCCAGGACAGTTTAAAGGACTATATAGAATCTATCTGTCAAGAAGTTCCTGAACATCTTCTGGTCAAGGCTGAAGAACTGAAGGCCTATCACCCTGAAGCAAAGCTCCAGTTTTCCTGAATCATTTTATATCTTAGGGGTAGCTATTTTCCAACATTATATATCCACTTGAGTCTTCTCACTTGTAAACTAGAGAATAAGAAGACAAAATCATCTCTCATCCCCACATCTGTACAGGGTTTCAATTCCCTTCAAAATTATTCTGGTTCACAAGTCTCCTTCCAAAAGACTTGGGTTGGTTTTTCAGCACCTGATCAAAAGCTCATTGGTGTCAGGGACCTGATCAAAAATCTGAGTGGATTCTTACCAGGGTGCTAGAAGAGTGGATGTACCAAGGTTGGGGAACCACTATAAGTTCTTGTATTGTCTGGTTGCCTTTTTCTTTCTGTTCTTGATGTGGCTGTGGTAGTTAGGACTGCTTTGTTTCTGCTTAATTAGTTTTGATTCTGCAATTTTTTATTTACTGCAAAAGTTCAAATAGTTTTTAATGATACCTTATTCACCCCCCTCTAGAATATTCCAGATCTAACACCTCACTTTCAATTGGTATCAGAGCAGGTTCTTTTGGTTGTGCAAGCTAACCCTTGAACCAAATATCCTGAGTTACATCTGTCATTCTATTCCCATTATATTTATACTCACACAGCATGCCCCAGAACAAAGATTTTGCAAGCACCAGACCTCCAGTTTTCAACCTAAATAAGTTTGCTATCTGGAAGGCAAGAATTAAACAATATATGAACTCCATTGATGAAGATATCTATTATTCCATTTTAACAGGTCCCCCTCAAGCATTTACAACTATAACATACTCCAGCACACATGCAGTCCCACCACCTGAGTGGACTGAGGCCAAGAGGAAGGCAAAAATTGCTGATGCCAAGGCCATGAATATTCTGGCACAAACAATGTCAGATGACATTTTTCAAAAAGTGGTCGAATGCACCTTAGCCAAAGCCATCTGGGATTCCCTAAACCAAATGGTGGCTGGATCTGCAGATGAAAGGAAAGACGGGAGATCCAATCTCATATCCCTATTTGTGTATTTCAAGAAGGAGGAAGCTGAGTCAGTGGAAGACATGTACAACAGGTTCAGCTCAATCATAAATGAGCTAAAAACCTAGGACAAGGACATCACCCTCACAGAGGTGAATGACAAGATCCTTATGTTTTTCCCAAGCTCATGGGATTCAAGGATCTGGCCCATAAAGAATGCTAGAAGCCTAAATGAGATTTCCACTGAATCTCTTTTTGGAAAGTTAAAGTCATACGAACAACTCATTAAGACAAGAGAAGCAGCTTAGCAAAGAACACCTCCACCAGCAAGGAAGGAGCACAACATTGCATTCAAGGCTGCTGAAGAGACATAGAATCCAACAGTTAATGAAGATTTGATGAGTCTATTTGCCAAAAGATTCTACAAGATGGCAAGGAAAGACTTCAGGAGATAGTCATCCAAGCAGGATGACAAGCCAAGGTATGATAAAACCCCTACTAAGGAAGTGGTTTTCTTTGGCTGCAGGAAACCTCTACACTTCATCTCTGAGTGTCAAGAGAATCAGAAGAAGGAGAAGAGAAGAGAGGACACAAGAAGACAGCATAATAGTAGGCCTTCTTCCAGCAAATATAATAAGAAGGATAAAGGCTTTGTAGCTGAATCCTGGAGTGAAACAGAAGATGAATCCACATCTTCCAGCTCCCGTGAAGAAGAAGAGGAGGCAAAGTCGAAGGAAGTTTGCCTCATGACAATTGATGCCAGAAGTAGCAGATCAGATACAGATGAATCTGATAATGAAGAAATCCTGTCAGCTGAAGACCAGGTATTAGCATCATATGATTTTGAATATGATGAATTTAAATTTGAATTTAAAAATTTATGCTTAGATTTGATAAGCTCTGAGAAGGAAATCAAACTTCTAGGAGAAAAATTAAAGATCAAGATAAAATCATTTTTGAAAATGCTAATCTATCTAATGAACTAAAGTTTGCAAATGAACAAATTATCTTTCTGAAATCTGGACTTAGTAAAGCTAAGATATTAGAAGAAACATTAAATGGCAGAAGCTTAAAATTGCTAGATATAACCAGCACATTAAATACTAGAACTAATAATAGCAAATTAGGATTAGGAGCTTCATCCAGTGAACTAACCCTAATCCAAAAGAACCATCTTTCTAAAACTGTAAATTTTGTTTCTGATAAAGGAAAGAAAAACACTGAATAGGTTAATAAGGTTAATGAAGTTCTTAAAAAGATTGAAACTAAGAACAAACCTAAAAAGCAGAAGAATAATAAAAGTAATAATGTTCAGCAGTTATCGTCGAACTCAGATCGATGATATATGAACAGATCGTCAGCCTCAGTACGACGATCTCTGAACGCAAATTTAAATAAAAATCATTCATCATACTATGACCGATGAACTGTGTATGGTTCGGCGAGCAGAGATCGACGAACTTGGGGCAAAGAAAATGAACTTGTTAATTCTCTGAGCAGATATCGACGATCTCATCCCAATTCGTCGAACTCTTGTCGACGAACTCACAACAATTCGTCGAACCCAGAAAGACTTAACCAAAATTATATCTATAATAACAACTCTTGTAATCCTAGGAAATGATTTAATCCTTTTAATAAATGGATAATACCACGAAGAAGATATCATCCTGAAGGCTACAAGAATCAACCAGAATATTATTACATTTTCAGTTACAATTATATAAATCAACAAGGACCCAAGGTTACCTGGGTCAAGAACAACTAACTATCATCCTTGCAGGTAAAGAGCTGTCCATCATTTAATCAGCAATGGTATCTGGACAGTGGTCGCTCCAAGCATATGACAGACAGTAAGGACAACTTAAGTGATTATAAGTCCAAGCTAGGATCAATGGTTATCTTTGGGGATTCAAACTAAGGACAGACCAAAGGATATGGTAAAGTCAAGATTGGAATAGTGACTTTCAAGAAGGTTGTCCTATGTAAGTGGATTGAAGAGTAACCTCATCTTAATAAGTCCCCTTTGTGATGAAGGTTATCAGGTAACTTTTAACTCTATATCTTGTTTTATTTCATCTAAAGAAAACAAAACTGTTTTAATTGGAAATAGACAAGACAACATATACTTAATTGATTTTCATTCTGCCAACTCAGACATCTGCTTACTTAATATAATTAGTAATCAGAATGAACTTTGGCATAATAAACTAGGTCATGTAAACATGAAAAATATTGCTAGGATATCAAAAGACAACCTTTTGAGAGGTCTACCTTCTAGTCCCTACAAGAAGGAAGGTCTCTGCAGAGCTTATCAACTAGGCAAGCAAACTAAATCTAGTTTTAAATCATTAAATAAAAGTGATTCACCTAGGATCTTGTACTTGCTACACATGGTTCTCTTTGGACCCATTGTTGTATAGAGCCTAGGAGTGAAATCCTACACTCTACTTATTGTAGATGACTTCTCAAGGTTCACTTGGGTGTTCTTTCTGAGATCTAAGTGATAATACGTTTTGTAGCCTAAACTATTATCGTATTTTCTATTTTATATTGTGCAAATCATGTCTATTATTAGTTTATTCTTTATCATTTTTATGTAAATATTATTGCCACTGACATTTTCTTGTTATTTTGCAGGTTTTCAGAAAATTGGTCAAAAATGACCTGACACGCCCCCCTATCACGCCCTCCCTGGGTGTGACCTAGGGCGTGTCACTCAATCCCGAGGACTCCTGCTGGAAGGGACAGAAAAATGAACAAAACCGCTGTCACGCCCCCTGACACGCCCTCCCCGGGCGTGTCTCCAGGCGTGACCATGGGCGTGTCGCCCTCTGCCGCAAAGCCTGCTGCACCGCATTAAATGCCGTTCCGCCACAGCACACAACAGTACTGTCATGCCCCCGTCACGGGCGTGACCTGGGACGTGACATCAACTTTTCTGACGACTGACGGATTTCCGACCAATGACTTCGACGTGACATGAGTGTCATGCCCCCCTACACGGGTGTGACCTGGGGCGTGACAACCGACGTACAAAGGCAATGATCCTTCCTGCCAGAGTCCAGAGCCTGAGGTCAACATAGTACTCTCACGCCCCCTGATACGCCCCCCCTAGGGCGTGTCGGAGGGCGTGACCAACCCGTGAAAAAAAAATTTTTTTTATAAATTGAGACCCCCCTCTTCATTTCAACAAGCTTTGGTTGAGTGGGGGAGGTGCTGCCCCTTTGGTTCTTGATCTTTTTATGCTTCTCTCTCTCTCTCTCTCTCTCTCTCTCTCTCTCTCTCTCTCTCTTCCTTTGTAATTTTTGCTTAACCATGGTTTAATATTTAGTTTCCTTAGCTTTCCTTGTAATCTTTAGTCTTGTTTTAGTTGCTTAATGTAGGGCTAGAATAGGTTCTAAATTTCATGCACTTGTAATTTCAATTTCAATTAGTGTAACTCCCTTTTCATTAATATAATAGTGTTGTTTTTTTTCTCTACTTGTTTATTTGTGTTTTTATGCTCTACTACTCATTCCCCCTCCTCCACTCCATTATGATTAACTAATCCTCCTTATACTCGATCTTGATGATCTGAGGTTCGAGCGATTAAGTTATGATGTTTTAATTAATCTTTTCTTTTTAGGTTAGGGCCTTGAATTACTCTTGATTAATCACGGGTTGGAGGTATAATTATCGATATATACCCTCCACCTTTGCTTTCATTCTGGGCTAGCCGAGAGGCCGATAGAATGAAGTGAGCATTCAAGAGTAAAGGGTGTTGTACGCACCCCTCGAGAGAGGCAGACGTCCAAATCTCCCGGATTGGAGTAAAATCCAATAGTGGGGTTCACCGCGTAAAGCGAGTTTTAGGCCTCCAATTTAGACGAGAGTCGGTCGGACCTTCCTAAACTCTGTTGGGCACGACTTCGAGAGAAGCGTGTTCAAGCTTTAGGAACCTCCATGGTCAAAGACCTTTATCTTATTAAGTTTAGATTTTTATCGTATTTTCTTAATCGTCTTTAGCCGATGTGATTCTTGATCGAGTGCATTTCCATTTCATATTTTCAACCCTTCGTAGTAATTGATTTTCTTATGCTCTTTAATTAATTGTAATAGCTCTCTTTCTAGCTTTAGCTTTACTTCTTTCCTTGCAATTAGTTTTTCTTAAACCCTAGTTTTTCCGTCGATAAGATAATAGCGTTTGTGTGAGTAAGCATAGCCAACAGTTCCCGGATTTCAATACGACACTTGTTTCCCCTAGCTACAATTCGATAGGTATATTTGCCTCATCGGGTTGCTAGTTCGGTTGCATTTATTTTCTTCGAACCATAGCGTGCAACAAGTTTTTGGCGCCGTTGCCGGGGAACAAACTTCCGTTGATATATTGAAAACACGAACCTATTAATTTTATCTCTTCTCTTTCTCATCCTCTTTCTTTAAAGTTTTAAAAAATCAAAAAAAAATTTATCACCGCTCTTAATAGTAACCAACTTCACAATTTTTCTACGCCACCTAATTCTCTCGAAAAGAGCAAAGGGCTTTAAGCTCCACTATCTTGTCTAGTACCTTGCGAACCCTTCACGGGGTATTCCTTGGGAATTTCGGGAGTTAATCTATAAAAAAATCTATTTCAAAAAGAAAAAAAAAATTCTAATCTTTTTTCTAGTTTTTCCATTTTCTCTTTCTCTTCTTCTTTTCTGTTCTTTTAGTGCATGACCTGCGGGAGTCCGTCGATTATTTTGAACTTGGACCACAAAATTGAGCGTACTCTTCGGAGAAGATCGCGATTTCAAGGTCCTACTATCCAAGTGCCAGTTGAGGACTCCGAGTCATTTGTTACTTTAAGAATGGAAGAACCCAATGTAGATGAGTCCGTGCAAAGGACTATGTCCTATTATGCACGACCGAACCTCGAGGGAATAGAATCAAGTATAGTCCGCCCTGCTATAGCAAATAATAACTTCGAACTAAAGCCTAGCATAATTCAAATGGTGCAGCAATATGTGCAATTTGACGGACTTCAAGATGAAGATCCGAACGCACATATAGCTAGCTTTCTTGAAATTTGCGACACCTTCATGATAAATGGTGTCACAAATGATGCAATCAGTCTGAGACTCTTCCCCTTCTCTTTAAGAACTAAAGCTAAGCAATGGCTGAACACACTTCCTAAAAATAGCATAACCACCTAGAATGAATTAACTGAAAAATTTTTGGCGAAGTATTTTCCGCCAGCTAAAACTGCAAAACTTAGGAACGATATCTCTGCCTTCGGACAAATAGACTCTGAAATCTTATATGAAACCTGGGAGAAATTTAAAGAATTATTAAGATGATGCCCACATCACGCGCTGCCTGTATGGTTACATGTGCAGACGTTCTATAACGGGCTAAATCAAAGCACGAAGCAAATGATAGACGCAGCTTCTGGCAGTACTTTAAATCATAAGACCCCAGAAGCCGCTCTTGAGCTTTTTGAGGACATGGCCATGAACTCTTATCAGTGGAATGTGCCTAGGTCCTGCCCGAACAAGCCTGCAGGTATCTATGAAGTGGACAATGTCTCCCAGCTCGCTCTGCAAGTAGAAATCCTAAGCAAAAAAATCACGAAGATAACAGCTGCCTCCGCCCCTCAGGTATGGGAATCTGCAACACCTACTCCAGAACATTTAGATTATGTTAATAATATGCCTAGAACTGCTTTTAATAATTTTTCTACTGCGAATTTTCATCCTCCTGGTTTTAATTTTCCGAATAGTTATAACCCTGCTTTAAGAAATCACCCGAACTTTTCATGGTGTAATCCATCGAATGCGATGCGCCCACCCCCGCAAAATGATTTTTCTGCACCACCACCACCACCACCTCTTCAAAATTACCCAAAACCTCCAAGCTTGGAGGAATTACTTTCTAAATATATCACCACAAATGACGCAACTATAAGAACTTTAACCAGAAGCGTAAAAAGTCTAGAAAATCAGGTAGGACAACTCGCGAAAATAATTTCTGAGCGACCCGCAGGGTCTCTTCCTTCCAATACCGATCCCAACCCGGGATAGCAAGCGAAAGCTATAACTCTTCGGAGTGGGAAGCAAGTCTCTGGTATGGTAATTGAAGAGCCCGAGGCAAGCTCCGCTCCCGCTTTTAAAAATCAAAGCTCCGCTCCTGCTTTTAAAAATCTCAGTCCACCACCCATCTTCAAAAATAATTCAACTCCTCCATACCCCTCTGAACTTAATAGATAACTTCAAGATGATCAGTACTCCCGCTTCTTAGAGATCTTCAAGCAAATCCACATTAATGTTCCCTTCCACGAGGCTATTTCGCAGATGCCGAAATACGCCAAGTATCTTAAGGACCTCCTCACCAATAAGAAGAAGCTAGAGAATCTTTCGCACGTCACGCTAAACGCCGAGTGCTCCGCCGTTTTAACAAACGGTTTGCCGAAGAAAATCAGTAACCCGGGTAGTTTCTCTATCCCGTGTGTCTTCGGTGATCTTTTTGTTAAACACGTGTTAGCCGACTTAGGCGCGAGTATAAACCTGATGCCCTTTTTGTAGTTTAATAAGTTAGGGATTGGTAGCCTTAACCCCATGCGTATGAGTATCCAGCTAGCCGATTGATCCGTCAAGTACCCGTTAGGAATATTGGAGGACGTTCTAGTGAAAGTCGACAAGTTCATCTTCCCGGTGGACTTTGTCATTTTGGACATCGAAGAAAACGTCAAGGTTCCACTGATCCTTGGCCGACCCTTCCTTGCCACCTCCCGAGCCATCATTAACGTAAGCAATGGTAAGCTCTTTCTTCGAGTAGGCGACGACGAAGTCACTTTTTCTATCACACCTTCGATGAAGAACACCCTAGCAAATGATGAGTCATGCTTTTTCGTAGATGCCGTGAGTGATGATTCTTCCTACTGCCTCTTCGACATTGAAAAAGAATTTTCTGCTTTTTGCTCCTCTTCTCTTACAACTGAATCGCTGCAGGGAAGTGATAAATCTTCTGATTGTCTTTCTGAGTTTGAAAAAGAATTTTCTGATTTTTGTTCATCCTCTTTTCTTCCCACTGAATCGCTACAAGAAGCCGTCTTGGCTGCTAGCCCTACCCCTTATTACGTTCCTTATAAAAAAAATTTATGAAGATATTATTTTTGAAAAAGAAAGAATCTCTAAATCCACTTATGAAGAACCCCCTACCCTAGAACTTAAAGAACTTCCTGAACACCTTAAGTATGCTTTCTTAGAAAAAGATTCCAAGTTACCAGTTATCATTTCGGCCTACCTCACGGATACGCAAAATGATAAACTTCTTCTAGTTCTACGTAAGCATCGTCGGGCTATTGCTTGGCAAATTTCTGATATCAAGGGCATAAGCCCATCTTTCTGTACCCATAAAATTTTAATGGAAGATACTTCACGTAACTCTATCCAACCTCAGCGCCGTATAAACCTGAATATGAAAGAAGTAGTTAAGGGCGAGGTTATGAAATTATTAGAGGCAAGAATTATCTACCCTATTTCAGACAGTAAGTGGGTTAGCCCCGTTCAGGTAGTGCCAAAGAAGAGAGGGATAACCGTAGTTAGTAATAAGAATAAAGAATTAATCCCGACATGGACGGTGACGGGTTGGCGTATGTGTATAGATTACCGTAAGTTAAATGACGCCACCCGTAAGGACCACTTTCCTTTACCGTTTATCGACCAGATTTTAGAACGATTATCCGGCCATAGCTTTTATTGTTTTATCGATGGCCTCTCGGGGTACTTTCAATTACCCATCTCTCCCGAGGACCAAGAGAAAACTACGTTTACTTGTCCCTTCGGCACCTTCGCTTACCGAAGAATGCCGTTTGGATTGTGCAATGCGCCAGCTACATTCCAGCGATGTATGCTCGCAATATTTGACAAGTACGTAGAAAGCATTATGGAGGTATTCATGGACGATTTCTCCGTGTTCGGTGATTCCTTCGATATATGTTTAGAAAACCTCGAAAAAGTCATAGAACAATGCGAAGAAACTAACCTTGCCCTAAATTGGGAAAAATGCCATTTTATGGTGAGGGAAGGGATAGTTTTGGGTCATAAAATTTCTGCTAAAGGTATTGAGGTAGACGTTGCCAAGATAGAAGTTATTGAGAAGTTGCCGCCGCCTACAAACATAAAAGCTATAAGAAGTTTCCTTGGTCACGCTAGTTTTTATCGTCGTTTTATAAAGGACTTCTCCAAGATCACTAAGCCCCTCACCCATCTCATAGAAAAAGACGGTCAATTCATTTTTGATGACTCTTGTATTTCTGCCTTTGAATTAATTAAAGAAAAGTTAATTAACGCACCGATTATGATAGCTCCGGTGTGGGACCTTCCTTTCGAGATTATGTGTGATGCGAGTAGTTTTGCGGTGGGAGCCGTATTAGGTCAACGCATTTCTAAAAACTTCCACCCCATCTATTACGCTAGTAAAACCCTCACATCAGCACCAGAAAATTACACCACAACCGAGAAGGAGCTCTTAGCTGTAGTATTCATCTTTGATAAATTCCTCCCTTACATTACACTTTCAAAAATCATTGTTTTTACAGACCACTCGGCCCTCAAGTACCTTCTTGCCAAAATGGATGCCAAGCCTCTCTTGATTCGCTGGGTCTTACTCCTCCAGGAGTTTGACTTAGAGATCTATGATAAGCGAGGAGCCGAGAACTTGGCCGCCGACCATTTATCCAGATTAGATAACCCTTTATAGAAAAATTAAATGAAAAATCTTTTAATGATTATTTTCCTGATGAGAAGCTGCTTTTAGTTAACACATCTACTTCTCCTTAGTTCGCGCACATCGCCAACTATCTAGTGGCCCGGGTGCTCCCAAAAGAGTTCTCCTCTCAGCAAAAGAAGAAATTATTTTCTGAGCTGAAGAACTACTTTTGGGAAGACCCCCATCTTTTCAGAATTTGTGTTGATCAAGTGATAAGGAGATGTGTTTCTTATGATGAAGGAATATATATTCTAAAATATTTGCATGAAGGTTTGACAGGTGGGCACTATCAAGCTGCTCGCACCGCTCACAAGGTGCTTTGCGCGGGTTTTTACTGGCCTAGCCTGTTTAAAGACGCGCAAGCCTTTGTGAGCAGGTGTGAGAGTTGCCAACGGTCGGGCCACATCTCTAATAAAAATTAAATGCCGCAAAATTATTTCTTAGAGTGCGAAATTTTCGACCTCTGGGGAATTGATTTTGTTGGCCCCCTTCCTTCTAGCTTCAGAAACAAATTTATTTTAGTTGTTGTTGATTATGTTTCACAATGGGCTAAGGCCCAAGCTCTTCCTACGAACGACTACCGAGTTGTAGTCACGTTTCTAAAAAGATTATTTTCTACATTCAGTACGCCACGCGCGATCGTTAGCGATAGGGGTTCCCATTTCTGTAACGCACAATTTTCAAAAATTCTTACCAAATACGGCGTTACACAAAAGCTTTCCACTGCCTACCACCCCCAAACTAACGGACAAGTCGAAGTAGTTAATAGAGAAATAAAAAGAATATTAGAAAAGACTGTTTTAACTTCTAGGAAAGACTGGTCAGCCAAACTTGACGATGCTCTATGGGCCTACCGAACAGCGTACAAAACCGCCCTCGGATGTATGCCGTATCGGCTGGTCTATGGAAAATCGTGTCATTTGCCCGTAGAGTTAGAGCACCACGCCTTTTGGGCCTTAAAATTTTTAAACTTCGATCCCCGCTCAGTCGGTGACCTTCGAAAATTTCAACTAAATGAACTCGATGAGTTGTGCTCTTATGCTTATGAAAATAATAAACTTTATAAAGAGCGGACGAAGCGTTTACACGATAAACACTTAAGGCACCCTAGAAACTTTAAGCCGGGCGACCAAGTTCTTATATATAATTCTCGTTTACGTTTATTTCCGGGAAAATTAAAATCTCGCTGGTCTGGCCCGTTTTTTGTTTTAGAAGTATTTCCTTGTGGAACTGTTTTAATTTCTCACCCTGATAAGGGTAATTTCAAAGTGAATGGTCAGCGTCTTTAACTGTATTTCTCTGGTGGTGATGATGTCAATCCAAACATTATTAAGTTTCTGCTTCACGAACTCTAACTTTGAACTCTTAATTTTTGTTAAAAAACAATTTTATTTCTGGACAACAATATTTTTGGACAATATTATTTTTTGATGGGTCGAGCTCAACGACGCTTTAACCAAAGGTCGCTCTTGGGAGGCAACCCAAGTTATCTTTTTCTGTTTTCTTTATTTTATAATTTTTTCCTCGGACGGCTCCGACAAGCTGAAGCTTCTGCGATCGGCTGCTCCAATATTGCTGAATCCATCACGAAGTCCAAAGAAGACATTCAGAGGAGCGGCATCACTCAGCTTTCGCAGCAAATAAATCCGGGGAAGTACCTGTCTTTCAATTCTGTCTTTCAATTATGTACTTTACTTTTCTCTCCTTCTCTAATCCCCTTCTTTAGCCATTGAGGACAATGTCTATTTAAGGCTTGGGGGAGGACTTCCTCCTTCATTTTTGCTTAGTGTACAAATTTTTCTCTTTGTATATATTTTAAATATTTCCAAAAAAAAGGAATATCTTAAAATTCAAAAAAAAAGAGAAAAAATTTCCAAAATCCAAATCATAAAAAAGAGAGAATATTTCTCAAAATTAAAAAAAAATATATGTGTTTTTGAATTGTTTAGACATTTTGGTATTTCAATAGTACCCCTAGTTTTTGTTTTTGTTTTACTCAAAATTTTCTATAAACAACTTAGTTAATTATAATATTTCTAATCGTCCTTTTTAATTATGTTTCACAAGTAAAATGTTGGCCATGCTGTGTTTCTAATTCACGGTAGCATGTTAAGGTTAAATATTTTTCTTAAACTCTCATTTCTATTATGGTTTTTTGTTTTTTATTTCCTTCTTTCTAAAAAATTCATCATCCACTCTTTTCTTTTTTGTTTTTGAATAATTTTTGTAAAGTCAACTTTTGAATAGCGTAGTAGATGTGAACGATCCAAGTCACCTATTATTTCTATTTTCAAGTTTATTTCATCAATCTTCTTTTATGATCTAGGACTCACTTTTTGAAATTTTTCAAACCTTTGTTTTAAATAAATTCAAAAGCGTGAAAATGATTTAGGCCGTTTTTGTTTTCGTTTGAGCTTTCCTGTCAACCTAAAAACTTTTACCACTAGTTAGCCGTTTTTGAGCCTTTTTCCGATTTCATTTGATAGCTCCTCCCTTCATTTCAGTTTCACCAAAGCCAAAATTTCCAACCTATCGAATCACACTAGCCTTTTTGAGTTTCATAAATTTTTTTGACGATTTTGATAGGATATTTTCTGATTTTTGTGGGAGAAAGGTTTTTGAAAAAAAGTATGCTCAAAAGTGATGTTTATTTCTGTTTGGCCAATTCAAAAGGAAAATAAAAATATTTATGGCCTTTGTTTTGAAAAAAAAAACATGGAAAAAAAAGAAGAAAAAAAAGTGTATATATTTTTTTTATGAAAGTTTTTGAAACTCTTTTCTTTGGTTTAGTGTGATTTTAAACCTTCACGTTTATCTTTGAATTCCACTCCTAATCATATTCCTAAACCAAACGTTTCTGTCCTATTTAAGTCCTTTTGATTCACGCTTTTTGATATTTATTTAACAACTAAGAAAAGAAAAAAAAGTAAATCAGTTTTAGTTTTGGATTTAAACCTAGATTTTTGTTAATTAAATTGATATAATTATAATGCGTTGCTTGGATCTAGTAATAACTCAAAGCGTGTTTTTCATTTTCGTTGCTTTGCTTAAGTCTATTTAAAAAATCTCGTTAAAATTTTGGATGATTTGTTTTTATTGAGTAAAGTTTATAAAAGTTTTACCATACCTAAATAATTGTTTTAGACTTACATTTCACCTTTTCCCTACTTAGAATTTCGCATAGTATTTGTGTAGGCATAATTAAAACTTTTTGATTAGTCCTTTTTATAAATTTCAAGTTTTTATATTTTTGCTTGGGGACAAACGAAGCTTAAGCTTGGGGGAATTTGATAATACGTTTTGTAGCCTAAACTATTATCGTATTTTCTATTTTATATTGTGCAAATTATGTCTATTATTAGTTTATTTTTTATCATTTTTATGTAAATATTATTGCCACTGACATTTTCTTGTTATTTTGCAGGTTCTCAGAAAATTGGTCAAAAATGACCTGACACGCCCCCCTATCACGCCCTCCCTGGGCGTGACCTAGGGCGTGTCACCCGATCCCGAGGACTCCTGCTGGAGGGGATAGAAAAACGAACAAAACCGATGTCACGCACCCTGACACGCCCTCCCAGGGCGTGTATCCAGGCGTGACCATGGGCGTGTCGCCCTCTTCCGCAAAGCCTGCGGCCGCATTAAATGTCGTTCTGCCACAGCACGCAACAGTACTGTCACGCCCCCCGTCACGGGCATGACCTGGGGCGTGACATCAACTTTTCCGACGACTGACGGATTTCCGACCAATGATTTCGACATGACGTGAGTGTCACGCCCCCCTACACGGGTGTGACCTAGGGCGTGAACACCGATGTACAAAGGCAATGATCCTTCCCGCTAGAGTCCAGAGCCCGAAGTCAACATAGTACTATCACGCCCCCTAACACGCCCCCCTAGGACGTGTCAGAGGGCGTGACCAACCCGTGAAAAAATATCTATAAATTGAGACCCCCACTCTTCATTTCAACAAGCTTTGGTTGAGTGGGGGAGGTGCTGCCTCTTTGGTTCTTGATCTTTTTATGCTTTTTTTTCTCTCTCTCTCTCTCTTCCTTTGTAATTTTTGCTTAACCATGGTTTAATATTTAGTTGCCTTAGCTTTCCTTGTAATCTTTAGTCTTGTTTTAGTTGCTTAATGTAGGGCTAGAATAGGTTCTAAATTTCATGCACTTGTAATTTCAATTTCAATTAGTGTAACTCTCCTTTTCATTAATATAATAGTGTTGTTTTTTTCTCTACTTGTTTATTTATGTTTTTATGCTCTACTACTCATTCCCCCTCCTCCACTCCATTATGATTAACTAATCCTCCTTGTACTCGATCTTGATGATCCGAGGTTCGAGCGATTAAGTTATGATGTTTTAATTAATCTTTTCTTTTTAGGTTAGGGCCCTGAATTACTCTTGATTAATCACGGGTTAGAGGTATATTATCGATATATACCCTTTACCTTTGCTTTCATTCTGGGCTAGCCGAGAGGCCGATAGAATGAAGTGAGAATTCAAGAGTAAAGGGAGTTGTACGCACCCCTTGAGAGAGGCAGACGTCCAAATCTCCCTGATTGGAGTAAAATCCAATAGTGGGGTTCACCGCGTAAAGCGAGTTTTAGGCCTCCGATTTAGACGAGAGTCGGTCAGACCTTCCTAAACTCAGTTGGGCACGACTTTGAGAGAAGCGTGTTCAAGCTTTAAGAACCTCCACGGTCAAGGACCTTTATCCTTTTAAGTTTAGATTTTTATCGTATTTTCTTAATCGTCTTTAACCGAGGTGATTCTTGATCGAGTGCATTTCATTTTCATATTTTCAACCCTTCGTAGTAATCGATTTTCTTATGCTCTTTAATTAATTGTAATAGCTCTCTTTCTAGGTTTAGCTTTACTTCTTTTCTTGCAATAAGTTTTTCTTAAACCCTAGTTTTTCTGTGGATAAGATAATACCTTTTGTGTGAGTAAGCATAGCCAACAGTTCCCGGATTTCAATACGACACTTGTATCCCCTAGCTACAATTCGATAGGTATACTTGCCTCATCAGGTTACTAGTTCGGTTGCGTTTATTTTCTTCGAACCCTAGCGCGCAACACTAAGTCAGATACCTTTAAAGTTCTTATAGATTTTCTCAGGACCATACAGATTAAGTACTCTAGTCATATTGCATTGATAACAAGTGATCATGGTACAGAGTTTGAGTCTCTTCTTATGCATGAGTTTTGTGAGAAGGACGGCATCAGGCACTGCTTCTAAGCTCCTAGAACTCCCCAACAAAATGGGGTAGCTTAAAGGAAAAATAGGACCCTAATTGAAGCTGTAGGCACATTACTTGCAGATGCTTACATGACACTAACCTTCTGGACAGAGGTTGTAAGCACAACAAATTATGTCCTGAACAAGAGTCTGATACACAAACTAAAGAATAGGACTCCCTATGAATTACTGAAAGGGAAGAAACCTAAAATCACTTATTTTAAAGTATTTGGATGTATATGCTATGTACATAAAAACCACAAGAGATACATTAGAAAGTTTGAAGCTAAAGCTAAAGAGGGAATTTTTCTAAGATATTCCCAAGTAAGCAAAGCTTATAGGGTTTTCAATAAATCTTCATTAAAAATTGAAGATTAAATTCATGTTACCTTTGATGAAACTAACATGTCATGCAAGGAGAAAGAGATTTCTACCATTAGTCCTTTGCAGGTACCTCACTTGTGTAAAAATTTGGATGGACTAAGCCTCACCCAAGAGGTTCCAACACATCCTTCTCAACAAGTTAATGAAGAAAGTGAAGAAGAAAGCACTGAAGGAATTGAAAATCCCTCAACAGCACACACAATTCCACAAGAGGAATTAGTTCCAAATGATGATGCAGAACCAACTCCACCCACAGACTTTGTCACACTAAGGGATCACTCCAGATCCCAAGTGATTGGAGACATCTCAGTAGGTGTACAGATAAGGCATCAACTCAACCAAGATTTGATGCATGCCTGTTTTCTCTCTCAGGTTGAGCCTCTATCCATACATGATGCTGAGCAGGATCCCCACTGGATCATTGCAATGCAAGAGGAATTAAACCAATTTGAGAGATGTAGAGTTTGGGATTTGGTTCCAAGACCCCAAGTGTCAGAACCCGCATTTTCTCCGAATTTAAGAAGTATCGGAGTATGAGAAAACACACGTCGTGATGCCACGTTGAGCAGGGGAAAACTGTCGACGCTCAGGCGAACACCGTCTAACTAGACTATGAAAATTCATAAGTTTAATGATTAGAAAATCAATTATATTCTAAAGGCCGTATCCCTCGGCTTAATGGATTATCTAGTCCACGGTTTTAAAAAAAAACTATACTTATAACCAGCGGAAAATACTTTATTCACATTTAACATCCTAAAAAAGTGCATAAGTGTCCCCAAAGGACAACTTATACTATCCAAGACCCTACATTTAATTTATACTATATATAAGAAAACGATCTTTTTACGTTGTTTGGAAAGTAGTATATGAGTTTTATAAACATGCTGATCATGAGATATACTTATAATAGTGTTTTTAGGTTTAAAAGTAACTAGCAACCTAGTATAAATCATCCCAAGAGCAAGTAGTCTAACTTTAGAAAAGTTAGCAGCAAAAAGATAACATATCTAGTATCAAGGTAAAACTTCTAGTGGGCGCAACCAAACTGACACGAACCCACTGGCAAGCATATATATCTATAAGAAAGAAACATAAAACTACCTCAAAGACCAAGGAACGTATCTCTACAGTACAAGAGACCACCAGCAACAGCACAGCAAAACTAGCATCTTAATCAGCTACTATCCAGAACCTGAGGCATTCAAAGATGAAAAGAATACCTCAGCAAGCAAAAACTAATAAGCTCTACGATAGTGTTAATTTAAATCATAAGCAAAAAGAGTAAACAAGACAGTAATAATAAAACACCTTCCAGGGTCAGATAAAAAAAAATTGTACTAAGTGCGAGGAAACAACAACAACCCTGTTAAAATCCTACAGAGGCTACAAGGCACTATGTTCCCAAAAATGTTGCAATCTACTAAGGAAGAAAAATCTAACATCCTATATTGTGAGAGATGGCAGTAGAAAAAACAACGCGGATCCGGGTTGGAGGCAAACTCAGTCCCCCAACAACCATTTCCAAGAAACAAAGATCAAGGGTCTACATGTGAAAGCACTAGGGACCTCCCACCCCCTTGCCCATCTCGTACCTGGAACAAGATAAAAAGGGTGGCCACGGCAAAATAACACAACACCACCCCCCATTAAGAGCTTCAAACCACCACTACTAACCACAACCCAGGATTTGGCCTTTGGAAAAATATAGCCGACAAGGAACCTCAAAATCAAGGAATTCACTCAGGAGAGAAATTAAAGATAAGGGGAAAGCATTGAGATGGCTCAATACGGCTTTGAGTGAGCAGCCCTCACTCAACGCCAGACAAGATCTGGCCTTGAGTGAGCCTCACTCTCTCAACGCAAGACAGAATCTGGCGTTGAGTGAGCATCACTCTCGCAACGCAAGACAAAATCTGGCTTTGAGTGAGCATCACTCTTCCAACGCCAGACAGACTCTGGCATTGAGTGAGCATAACTCTCTCAATGCCAGATAGACTCTGGAGTTGAGTGAGCATCACTGTCAATGCCAGACAGAATCTGTCGTTGAGCGAGCATCACTGTCTC
Organism: Platanthera zijinensis; assembly: GCA_039513925.1. NCBI lineage: Eukaryota > Viridiplantae > Streptophyta > Magnoliopsida > Asparagales > Orchidaceae > Platanthera > Platanthera zijinensis. The sequence continues at coordinate 200,535,765 of CM077084.1, read as the reverse complement.
AACACAAGACAAGATCTGTCGTTGAGTGAGCATTACTCTCTCAATGCCAGACACATAGCCGCTACTCACCGAAGGCTGGCGTTGAGTGGAATTTGTCTACTCAACGCTTAAATATCCAGCTGTCCAAAAGAATTGGCTATGAAGTTGAGTTCATCCACCTCACTCAACGCATAAACAGCCATGGCGTTGAGTGAGGTCGACCCACTAAACGCCAAAATACTTAGCCACAAAACAAAAAGGCTATGGCGTTGAGTGTGTGCACCAAACTCTACGCCAAGCCCAAACAGACCAGGCGTTGAGTGTGTGCACCACACTCAACTCCAAGCCCAAACAGACCAGGCGTTGAGTGTGTGCACCACACTCAACGCCAAGCCTAAATAGACTAGGCGTTGAGTGTGTGCACCATACTCAACGCCAAGCCCAAACAGACCAAGAATTTAGTGTGTGCACCACACTCAACACCAAGCCCAAATAGACCAGGCGTTGAGTGTGTGCACCATACTCAATGCCAAGCCCAAACAGAACTTTTACAAAAATTAAATCTAATGCTACCTAACCTACCCGGCTACGGCCACCATACAGGAAGGACTCATCTTCACTACTCTCAGCACCCGAACTAGGCAAACCTTAATAGCAAGGAAGGATTAAGAAATAGGCTATTAGAATGAAAATTCTGAACAGGAGAAATTTCTGTAGGCTTAAGCAATTATCAGCTATAATTTAAAACAAAGCTGGACATTTAGCAAAAGTAAATCTGGAATGTATACTTGACAGTATAAAAGACAAGGATGAAGAAATTCTACTTGGCAAGGGAAAAGAGCGCCACTTGCCTCGATTTCCAGCAAAGCTTGTTCGGCCCCCTTCCCTTACTCTCGGATCTAGCCGCAAAGCACTAAGTCGAGAAATCTGGAGATTTCGGGAGGAAGAAGGGTCAAGCCGAGAATTTCAAACCTCTAAAACGATTACGAAAACTAGAAAACTTACCGTATGAACGTAGATCTAAGCGAGAGTAATCCAGATCCGCTTTCTAAATCGAATTCCTTACACAAACGATCACGGAATCGCCGTCCGAAGCCAGCGGGATTGGCGGTTTCCTCTGTTTTTCGCGAATAGGAACAAACGGGTTTTCGGGAAGATGAACAACGGTTTTCTTAATTCGTCCTATTCTATCCTAGATATAGTATCTGATTACTACACTTAATTAAAAACATAACTGCCATGCACGCTGCCACCCTTCTAAAGTATTAAATAATTATATACTTAATAAATGGTATTATTTTACATAAAATACAAAACGACGTGAAAACCGAACATCCTCGGAATTCAAAGAAATTCACACCATAGCTAAATATCCATGCTACGAACACAATGGCAAAGTCGAAATCAACTTTCGACGAACAGAACTCGGGTTAACTCCACCAAAAGACAAAATACAAGCATCCCCTGAGAGGCCTCACCTAGTCAGAAAACCAGACCCGGCTTGCTAGGGAATCTTGCCTAATAGGCTACCAACAACCACACAGGGAACCTAAAAAGCTAAGACAACGCTCTAACAAACAGCACATGTCGGAAACGTGTCAAAGTTATGCCAAACGAGAATTAAATAATAGTAGAAAAATTGGGGGCGTTATAGTCACTCCCCCTAAAAGAAAGTTTCGTCCCAAAACTTTACGCACTACACTTCTACTATAAAAGTAAAGTAACAAGCCAAAAGTTACAAGATAAGAACATACCAAACACATCAGGGAAAAAGATGAGGGTGAGCCTCCCTCATAGCCGACTCCAGCTCCCAGGTCACGCTTTCCAAATCCTTATTCTTCCATAGAACTTTCACCAATGGGATTGACTTTCTCCGCAGCACCCGATCCTTAGTATCCAAGATGCGGACCGACACCTTAACATATGAAAGATTAGTCTCTAATTGGGGAACAACATCCAAGACTTGCCCACTGCTTCGCACACACTTCCATAATTGGCTTACATGAAATACATTATGAACACCTAGGAAGTTTGCTGGCAAATCCAACCTATATGCTGACATGCCAATCAGTTCAATAATCTTAAACGGGCCCACATACCTCGGGTCCAATTTCCAGTTCTTCACAAACCTCTAAACACCAACCATCGGTGAAACCTTAAGAAACACAAGGTCACCCAACATAAAGTCCAAGTCAGATCTACGCCGGTTGGCGTTCTTCTCATATCGTTCCTGAGCTATCCGAAGCTTCTCACAAATAAGCTTCACTGCGACTTCCATTTCCTCGAGCGCATCCGGACCTAATAAAATTCTCTCACCAGCCTTAGCCCAAAACAAGGGAGTTCTGCAGCGCCTCCCATACAAAGCTTCAAACGGGGCCATTTGCAAGCTCTCTTGGTAACTATTATTGTATGCAAACTCCATAAGTCATAACCGCTCATCCCACGCTCCACCGTGGTCTAGAATGTAGCACCTGATCATATCCTCCACTATCTGGTTCACCCACTCGGTCTTCCCATTGGTCTATGGGTGGTAAGCTGTAGATTACCTCAAATCAATACCCAAACACTGTTGCAGACTCCACCAGAAGCGAGAAGTAAACTGGGAGTCTCGATCCGAAATGATGCTAACTAGCACACCGCGCAATCTTAGGATCTCATCCAAGTACAGCTCTGTTATCTTTTTCATCGGGTAATCTATCTTATAGGGTACGAAGTGTGCACACTTCGTCAATCGGTCCATAATCACCCAAACTGAATCAAATCCCCTTCGAGATCTCGGTAAGCCCGTAATGAAGTCCATAGAAATACTTTCCCACATCCAAGTCGGGATCTCAAATGGAGTCAACTTGCCACCAAGCCTTCCGTGATCGGCCTTCACACGCTTGAAAGTGTGGCACTCAGCAACAAATCAGGCTATATCACCCTTCATCCCATACCACCAGGCAATTTGCTTCAATCACGATACATCTTTGTAGATCCTGGATGGTAGGCAACACTGGATCCATGAGCCTCTCTGCATATCATAACCCTGATGTCTCCAACAGCGAGGATGCAAAACTGGCCGCGGTACTTCAAAGTACACGCATCATCGATAGAAAAATCTGGCAACTCCCTTCTCTCAGTCCTGAGGTATAAGTGCAGAAGATCTGGATCATCCTTCTGGTGCAACCTGGTAAGTGAAATCTAAGATGACTCTGCCACTGCCAAACTGCTTTGCATGCCACAGCATCCCGCGGAGATATCCATCAGGAGGAACTCTTCCACTAAACGATCAGAGGAGAGATTAAAGATCTTCCCCGTCTTCCGGCTCAGGGCATCAGCCACCACATTGGCCTTGCCCGGATGATACTAGATCTCTACATCGTAATCGGCCACATACTCTTGCCACCACCGCTTGCGCAGATTCAACTCCTTCTGAGTGAACACGTACTTTAGACTTTTATGATCTGTGAAGATCTTGCACTGAGCACCATAAAGTAAATGCCTCCACAGCTTTAGCACATAAATCACCGCTGCAAACTCAAGGTCATGCGTAGTGTAATTTCTCTCATGAGTCTTTAATTGCCTTGACCCAGACGTAATCACATTTATAGCCTGCATCAACACGCAACCCATACCAACATGTGAAGCATCCATGTACACATCATACTCCGCACCCTCAGTAGGTAGGGTCAGAACGGGAGCAGGGCACAATCTGTTCTTTAGTTCCAGGAAATCTTTTTCGCACTTCTCGCTCCAAACAAAGCCCGTGTTCTTCTGAGTCAACCTGGTCAAAGGTGCAGCCAGGGTGAAGAGACCCTCCACAAACCTCCTGTAGTTGCCGACCAACCTTAGGAAGCTTCTAATCTCCTTGGGCGTGCCCGACCTTCTCAAATCCATCACTGCTGCGATCTTTCCCGGGTCGACCGAGATCCCATTATTATTCACCACGTGGCCCCGAAATGAGACCCGAGGCAACAAAAATTCGCACTTGCTCAATTTGGTGAATAACTTGTGGTCCCTCAACTCTGATAGAACCAAGTGCAGATGCTGCTCATGCTCCTCAGCACTACGAGAGTAGATCAACACATCATCGATGAATACCGCAACGAACTTGTCTAGAAAATCCTTGAACAGCCGGTTCATCATATCCATGAAAGCTGATGGTGCATTGGTCAAACCAAACAACATCACTAGAAACTCGAAGTTTCCATGCCTCGATCTAAACACAGTCCGTGGAATATCTGCCTCACGGATCCTTAGTTGACGATAGCAAGAATGAAGATCTATCTTAGAAAACACCGTACTACCACGCAACTGATCAAATAAGTCATCGATCCTAAGCAGAGGGTACCTGTTCTTAATGTTGAATTTGTTCAACTCCCTGTAGTCAATGCAAAGACTCATCGACCCATCCTTCTTCTTCACAAATAGAACAGGAGTACCCCAAGGAGACGAACTCTACCTGATAAAGCATTTTGCCAATACTCATCCAACAGTACTCGCAACTCCTCCAACTCACGAGGGCCATCTGGTATGGCGCCTTAGCAATAAGACGCATACCCGGTTCCATGTCAATCACAAACTCAACATACTGATCGGGAGGAAGACCAGGAAGGTCATCAGGAAAAACATCAGATAAACCATGAACAACAAGAATCTCCTCCAAGCGCGGTACACTAACAGCAATCCCAAACACCGAGACTAAATAAGCAAAACAATCAGAATTAAATAGCTTCTGAGCACATACCGCATAAATGACAGGAGAATCCGGGCACAGATCAGCATACAGTCTTCCAGGCTGACCGTTGTCCTTGATGAAGTCCAAGCGCTTCCCTTTGCACTGAATAACCACATCATACTTAGACAACCAGTCCATGCCCAGAATAACATTGAAGTCCTCTAGATCAATCATCTTCAAGTATGCCTTCGCAAGAAAGTCCCCCAACAAAACAGGGTAATCCAGAATGCCAAAATCTGATAACACAAATTCACCAGAAGGGAACTTGATGCGGAAGGTATCACGAACTTGATCTAGAATCAACTGATATCGCTCCACAAAGGATCTAGCAACAAATGAGTGGGTAGCGCTGGAGTCGAACAGAATAAGTGCCCAACGGTTCTTAACCTTAAATTTCCTTATAAGAGTATGTGTGAAACTAAGGAACTACCAAAACAAAAACTATAACCATTCTAGTAAATAAAATTTTCAGGCTAGGAAAAATAACTAACCTGAGATGACCTGAGTCGAAGTTTGAGCCTCCTCAGAAGAGATTACATTCAGCTTTCCTTTTCCCTTGTCCACACGCTGAGGCAGAGGTAAGGCATGAAGTGGAACTGCTTGAAGAACAGGCTGGACTTGAGTATACCTTTTCTTTATATGGTCGTTTTGTCCACACTGATAGCAGGCTTTATCCTTTGACCAGCACTGGGCAGCATCATGCCCGGGTCGCTTGCAAACAAAACAGGAAACATCCTTCCTAGGAGCACCTAGGATAGTATGAACTTGCTCCTTCTTCTGAGCTCCCTCCTTCTTGAAACACCTCTAAACAGGGTGGCCTTACCGGCCACAGAAGCTACACACTACCTTGCTCTTCTTTCCCGAAGCAACATCGGGTACCTGGGGGTTCTTCTCTTCAGCATACTTCCTCTTGTCCTTCCTCATTTGCTGGCCTCTGTTCTTTACGGTCTCAATTGCCTCAACTTTCAGAGCAGCCTCCACTACTCCTGCATAAGTCTCTAATCCATATGCACTAGTCAACTGCTGAACCTCGCTCCTCAAGCCACCCAGGAACCGCTTGACTCGATCAGCTTCAATACTCACCAACCCAGGAGCAAATCGGCTCAACTTGCTGAACTCTATCTCGTACTCACCGACAGTGACTTGCCTATATTTTAGGGTGAGGAAGTCGTTCATTAGTCAGTCACGCTCGACCGAAGGCAAGAACTTCCTCAACAACATCTCCTTGAATAATCCCAAAGAGCAACCGGCTACCAAGCTCCCCTTTTCACTGAGCCACCAACTCTTAGCCAAACCCTTATGCTGATAGGCGGCTATCATCACTCTCTTATCATCTGCAATACCGGAGTACGAGAACATCTCATCCATGGAGATCAGCCAATCATCTATGACCATGAAATCTGCCTTCCCATCATATGTAGGGGGGGCTAAGTCTCTGAAATTGTGAGATAAAGGCCATCTTTGCTGGCACCACCACTAGAGGTCTAAGGGGAGCAGGATAGGGAGGAAAATCTAACCCCCCCCCCCCACAGGGTCTTGCACTCCCTAAACCTGTCCTGCCACAACTGCCACCAGAGACTGGATTTGGGCCTGCATCTCTACTACCTAACTGGTCAAGGAATCATTGCTCTATCGCAGTCTCTCGATCACCGCATCACTCTGCGCTCCAGATGACTCACCCACAGATAGGGAAGTCGACCTCATCAGAAGGACGTCTTGCCATCTTAAAATAATAACAACATTAGTCAGATCAAAGTACATCAACGAGAACTAACTACAAGTACAGACAATACATACATAAATATGAACTTAAAGCTGTTAAACTTGCTCTGGGAGTTTATTTTTACAAGAATTGATGTTATGCCTAACCTAGGATGGTTTACCACCACCTATCTAAATCTTGTGCCTAGATTGGGAATGCATGAACTTATATTATTTTTGACTCAAAACTTATATGTGTACATATGTAATCCTGCCAGTCTTTAGCTTGGCACGTTTTGCATATGCAATGTAATGTTATGCATGTTTGTGCTATGCTTTCTAAAAAGGCCCTAATGCATGTTATGAGCAGCGTACACATGAAAATATTATGCATCCCATTCTACATAACATTCTCATGCAACGAAAAGAAAACGAGCTAGTCGCAGCCATATGGTGAGGTTTTTCATCTCATACTATATAACCCTCACATGTTGCCCCTATGGTTGATCCATATACGAACACATATTATGCTTCCAATACTACATAATATGCCCCGTATAGTTTATGTTATGCATTGAGTGTAGTGTTCGTGCTTTTTCAAAGACGTGCTGATGACATATCGGTGTGTGAATGACATGATTTTAAACCTCCAACTCTACAAGGAAGGTTGCCCGACCATTTTCCAAGCAACCTCCCTATTATACTAATTGTCACAACCCGCATTTTCTCCGAATTTAAGAAGTATCAGAGTATGAAAAAACACGTGTCGTGATGCCATGTTTAGCAGGGGATAACTGTCGACTCTCAAGAGAACACCATATAACTAGACTATGAAAATTCAAGTTTAATGATAAGAAAATCAGTTATATTTTAAAGGCCGTATCCCTCGGCTCAGTGGATCATCTAGTCCACAGTTAAAAAAAACTATACTTATACGCAGCGGAAAATACTTTATTCACATTTGACATCATAAAAGAGTGCGTAAGTGTCCCGAGAGGACAACTTATACTATGCAAGACCCTACATTTAATTAATACTATATATAAGAAAACGATCATTTTACGTTGTTTGGAAAGTTGTATATAAGTTTTATAAACATGCTGATCATGAGATATACTTATAATAGTGTTTTTATGTTTAAAAGTAACTAGCAACCTATCATAAATCATCCCAAGAGCAAGTAGACAAACTCCAGAAAAGGTAGCAGCAAAAAGATAACATATCTAGTATCAAGGTAAAACTACCAGTGGGCGCAAACAAACTGACACGAACCCACTAGTAAGCATATATGTTTGTAAGAAAGAAACATAAAACTACCTCACAAGACCAAGGAACTGATCTCTACAGTACAAGAGACCACCAGCAACAAGATAGCAAAACTAGCCGCTTAATCGTCTACTATCCAGAACTTGAGGCATTCAAAGAAGAAAAGAATACCTCAACAAGCAAAAACAAATAAGCTATACGAAAGTGTTAATTTAAATGATAAGCAAAAATAGTAAACAGGACAGTAACAATCAAACACCATCTAGGGTCAGACAAAAACAATGCACTAAGTGCGAGGAAACAACAACAACCCTGCTAAAATTATGCAGAGGCTACAAGGCTACTATGTGCCCAAAAACATTGCAATCTACTAAGGAAGAAGCATCTAACATCCTAAATTGTGAGAGATGGCAATAGCAAAAACAACGCGGATCCGGGTTGGAGTCAAACTCAGTCCCCCAACAACCATTTCCAAGAAACAAAGCTTAAGGGTCTACATGTGAAAGCACTAGGGACTTCCCACCCCCTTGCCCAGCCCGTACCTGGAACATGATAAAAAGGGTGTCCATGGCTATATAACACAACACCACCCCCATTAAGATCTTCAAACCACCACTACTAACCATAACCCACGATTCAGCCTTTAAAAAAATATAGCCGACAAGGAACCTAAAAATGAAGGAATTCACTCGGGAGAGAAAATATAGATAAGGGGAAAACATTGAGAAGTCTCAACACGGCGTTGAGTGAGCAGCCCTCGCTCAACGCCAGACAGGATTTGGCATTTAGTGAGCCTCACTCTCTCAATGCCAGACATAATCTGGCGTTAAATGAGCCTAACTCTCTCAACGGCAGACAGAATCTGGCATTGAGTGAGCATCACTCTCCCAATGCCAGACAGACTTTGGCATTGAGTGAGCATCACTCTCTCAATGCCAGACAGACTCTGGCGTTGAGTGAGCATCACTGTCAATGCAAGACAGAATATGGCGTTGACTGAGCATCATTCTCTCAACGCCAGACAGAATCTGGCATTGAGTGAGCATCACTCTCTCAATGCCAGACACATAGCCGCTACTCATCGAAGGCTGGAGTTGAGTGGACTTGGTCCACTCAACGCTTAAATAGCCAGCTATCCAAAAGAATTGGCTGCAGAATTGAGTGAGTCCACCTCACTAAACACCTAAACAGCCATGGCGTTGATTGAGGTCGACCCACTCAACGCCAAAATACTTAGCCGCAAAACAAAAAGGCTATGGCGTTGAGTGTGTGCACCACACTCAATGCCAAGCCGAAACAGACAAGACATTGAGAGTGTGCACCACACTCAACGCCAAGCCCAAACAGACCAGGCGTTGAGTGTGTGCACCACACTCAATGCCAAGCGTAAACAGACCAGGCATTGAGTGTGTGCAGCACACTCAATGCCAAGCCCAAACATACCAGGCATTTAGTGTGTGTACCACACTCAACACCAAGCCCAAACAGACCAGGCGTTGAGTGTTTGCACCACACTCAACGCCAAGCCCAAACAGGCCAGGCATTGAGTTTGTGCACCACACTCAACGCCAAGCTCAAACAGAACTTTTGCAAAAATTAAATCTAATGCTACCTAACCTACCCGGCTACGGCCACCATACAGGAAGGTCTAATCAAACACTCATCTTTACTACTCTCAGCACCCGAACTGGGCAAACCTTAACAGCATGGAAGGATTAAGAAATAGGCTATTAGAACGAAAATTCTGAACAGGTGAAATTTTTGTAGGCTTAAGCAAGTATTGGCAATAATTTAAAACAAAGCTCGACATTTAGACAACGTAAATCTGGAATGTATACTTGACAGTAAAAAAGACAGGGATTTAGAAATTCTACTTGGCAAGGGCAACGAGCGCCACTTTCCTCGATTTCCAGCAAAGCTTGGTCAGACCCCTTCCCTCACTCTCGGATCTAGCCGCAAAGCACTAAGCCGAGAAATCTGGAGATTTCGGGAGGAACAAGGGTCAAGACGAGATTTCAAACCTCTAAAACGATTACAAAAACTAGACAACTTACCGTAGGAACGTAGATCTAAGTGAGAGCTATCCAGATCCGCTTTCAAAATCGAATTCGGTCCATAAACGATCCCGAAATTGCCGTCCAAAGCCAGCGGGATTGGCAGTTTCCTATGTTTTTCGCGAACAGGCGTAGGCGGGTTTTCGGGAAGATGAACAACGGTTTTTTAAATTTGTCCTATTCTATCCTATATATAGTATCCAATTACTAGACTTAATAACTAACTAATTAATTAATTAATATTTAATAATTAAAAATATAACCGTCATGCACGTTGCCACCCTTCTAAAGTATTAAATAATAAAATACTTAATAAATTGTATTATTTTACATAAAATACAAAACGACGCGAAAAATGAACATCCTCGGAATTCGACGAAATTCACATCGTAGCTAAATATCCACGCTACGAACACAATGGAAAAGTCAAAATCAACATTTGACGAACAAAACTCGGGTTAACTCCACCCGAATCCAAAACACAAGCATCCCCGAGAGGCCTCACCGAGTCACAAAACCAGACCTGGCTTGCTAGGGAATCTTGCCTAATAGGCTACCAACAACCACATAAGGAACCTAAAGAGTTAAGACCACGCTCTAACAAACGGCACAAGCCGGAAACGCGTCAACGTTACGCCAAATGAGAATTAAATAATCGCAGAAAAATCGGGGGCTTTACACCAAGACTATCCAGTCATTGGAACCAAATGTGTATATAGAAATAAACTAGATGCCCAATGTGTAATTGTGTGAAACAAGGCTAGGCTTGTTGCTCAAGGTTATAGGCAAGAAGAAGGAATATATTATGACCAAACATTTGAACTAGTTGCAAGATTAGAGGTAATTAGAATCTTTCTTGCCTATGCTGCCTACAAGAAGTTCAAAGTATATCAAATGGATGTCAAGAGTGCATTCTTAAATGGAGAACTTAAGGAAGAGGTTTATGTTGAACAACCTCAAGGTTTTGTTTCTCCAACTTATCCCTCTTTTGTCTTAAAATTGCATAAAGCTTTTTATGGTTTAAAGGAAGCTCCAAGAGCTTGGTATGAGACCCTAGCTAGCTTTCTGATAGAGCATAAGTTCACTAGAGACATAGTATATAAAACATTATTCACTAGACATCATAAAGACCAAACTTTGTTAGTACAAATTTATGTGGATGACATCATATTTGGGTTTACTGATTCAAAATTATGCAAGAGGTTCTCTGACCTCATGCATTCAAAATTTGAAATGAGTAGCATGGGTGAGCTCACCTACTTCCTTGGTATCCATGTGAAGCAGCTGCCTGATGGCATCTTCATCTCCCAATCTAAATATCCTAAAGTGCTTATCAAAAAGTTTTGGATTGCTGATGCCTCAGAAAAAAAATACCAATGGCTACCAATGTAGTAATTGACTCTGATGCACTTGGGAAACCTGTGGATCAGAAATTATATAGGGGCATTGTTGGGTCCCTATTATATCTTATAGCTAGCAGACCTGATATCATGTTTGCCACATGTCTTTGTGCTAGGTTCCAGGTGGACCCTAAAGAATCTCACCTTGTTTTTCTAAAAAGGATTTTAAAATATATAAAGAGTTGTCCTAGTCTAGGACTCTAGTATCCCACTGAGTCAGAATTTGAGTTAATTGGATATTCAAATGCTTACTTTGCTGGATGTAGGGTGGACAGAAAGAGTTCCTCAGGAACCTGCCAGTTCTTTGGTATGAGATTAGTGTCCTTGTTTTGTAAAAAGCAGACATCTGTGTCTACATCAACTGCTGAAGCGGAATACATTGCAGCTGGCAGTTTTTATTTCTAAATGCTGTGGATTCAAAACCAACTCCTGGACTATTGCTTTAACTTAAATAATTCAACTCTCTTATGTGATAACAAAAGTGCTATAGCTATAGCACAAAGTCTAGTCCATCACAGTAGGACTAAATATATAGACATTAGGCATCATTTCATAAGAGAGTGTGTAGACAAAAAAAAATTAAACTTGTCTATATCTACACTGATTTGCAAAAAGCTGATATTTTCGTCAAGCCACTGGATGAAAGAAATCACTTGTTTTTTGTAAATTAGCTTGGAATGATTAATGGAGAAGAATTAGTTTAGTTTCTATCTACACTCAAAGAACTCTGCAAATTTCATCGACCTGAGATTGACGAACTCCCTATTAATAAAGTTAGTTTCGTCGACTTGAGATAGACAAATCTACTTCAGAAAACTTTCGTCGAACGGAGCTCGGGGAAATGTCGTCAACCCTTCAGAATGAGCTCGATGAATTGATTAACTCTAAATTATTTCATCGACCTCAAATCAAATATTTAATTACTTTTAGTGGAACGGAGTTTGTCGATTCATATTCTAGAAAACCATATATTTAGGTTTTCGTCGACCTCTATCCCGCCCTTTCAGTTCCCTTGCACTTGATCTTCATTTTCTTTCTTGTAGGTGCACTCATGGAGATTTGATGCAGCGCTGCAGCTAAATTATGATGACCTGGTTGCCGAGGCGCTACGACATAAAGATCTGAGATGCCGTGATGAAGCTGAAGGAAGTGCACGTTACAACCTCCGCCCGCGGCGTTCTAAAACCGCCATGAAGAATTAGCATAATTATCTTATTTCATGAACTTTATTTTATATTTTTGGAATATAAAATTATTCTATGTTTAAGTGATAATTTTATATTCATGGCATGCTTTTAATTTTTTAATTTGAACAATTTTTATTTTTGGTGTGCACTTAGCCATTCAGATGGATGAGATTACATCTCCATCATGGAGGGTTAAGGCTTGTTGTAAACTCCTATATAAGGAGATGATTAGAAGGAATAAAGCATTGAAAAGTTTAAACCTAAAAAAACCCTCCCTAGAGAGTTCAGCCAAGCAGAGTCTTCTCCATAGCTGCCGCCCCTCCTCCCTTGGCTTGTGGTCTGAAGCCGCCGCCCCCTTGCTCCCTCCATCCGTTCGGTGCGACTCCGGCGCGGCTTCCTTCAGTTCGACTCTGTGCAAGAAAGTTGCAAACCCCTCGGTGTGACGCCGGCAGATCCGTGGAGAGAGTGATTCTCCCGCCTTATCTTTGTGTGAACTTTAATCCCGGTTGGGTAATCTCTTCCCCTTGTGTGATTCATGCTTTAGTTTGTTGAGTTTTTTCACGCATCATTTTCTCTGTGGTTTTTAAATTCGTCGCTTGAAAAATCTGAAATTGAAGGTGTTGTTTTTGAATCACTTGTTATCCGGAACGGGTAGATCCATCTCGGCAGCGCAACTTGGCCTAGCCTTGATTTTCTCTTCCGATCGGTGCACTTTATGTGCCAACAAGGGAATCACGACTCGAATTTCGATCTCTCTTGAAAGTTTTCCGCCGCTCCAAAATAATATTATTGCTGCGTTTGAAACGCCTTATATTGAAATGAATAGATGCTTGTGTAGGTGCGGTGAGTTGTGTGCTTGTTGGAGAGGTAGGTCTTAAGGACGTTGTATCGAGTCTGGCTTACGGCGAGTTGTGTGCTTGTTGGAGAGGTAGGTCCTAAGGATGTGGTATCGAGTCCCGGATTTTTGGGAACCAACCGACCCCTTTTCGTTCGCTTTTGGTCGGAGTTCTCTCTTTTTTATTTCTTGTTCTATGACGGTTAGGTGTCCGTTAGTGTTGTCACGTCTGGTCCGTTCACACCCCACATCAATTTGGTATCAGAGGCGGTCATTTCAACTCCCATGTTGCAAACAACCTCATTGCGTTCTTCAATTGCCGATCTCATCTTTCAACGATCTGAAATTTTCGGATTGGTCTGTGTTTAGTAAAACCCTCGGAATTTTAAAACTTGTCAAAAAAATCTGAAAAAATTTCTGTACCTTCCTGCCCTTATTTCCAGCAACATTAAAACAGAAATTTTTTTGATTCGTCTTTGTTAGGTCAGCCTGCAAATAAAAGCAACGTAATTCTATCTAGCTGGTCTGCAAATAGCGGGCTAAAACTTTTATTTTTCAGCGAAATTTAAAAAAAAAAGAAATTTTAACGATCTACGTGTTGGTCATGTTGGGAATCTATCAAAATATATTATTTTCAGTATAGCTGCAGCCCTAGGAAAAATCATATTTCAAAGATTTTTCTAATCCTGAATGCATACTAGGCTAGGATCGGAATATTCGACCCCGTCTACGTCTAGGATTGCTGCGAATGAGCATGTAGATCCCAACACCGAGGCCATAGCGGGGCTGCGTAACGAGATGACTTAACTTAGGAACATGTTAACCCAGTTCATACAAACCCAAGCTAGGCCACCCCCACCACCCGTTAATATTGAGTTGCCCCGTCGGCGCCAACAAAGCTCCGATTTGGATTCTGATGGGTATTCCCCACGAGTGACCCCTCAAGGCCGTCGCCATGAGTGAGAGTTTGACATTACTAGGGTCGTCAAGATTGAGGCCCCCACTTACGACGGCATGGGAGATCCACAAAACCTCCTTAATTGGATGGTGGATATGGAATGTTACTTCGACTGGCACCATCTAACGGACACCCAAAAGGTTCAAGTTGCCAGGATGAAGTTAACTGGTCGTGCCAAAACTTATTGGTTGAATGAAGAGCGTAGGCTAGGAACTGGGAACGGAGACCCCATTATTGGATGGGCCGTAATGAAGAATTTATTGACCGATCAGTACGTCCCCGGGTACCATCGGACACAGATGTTCGATGAGCTTGCCACCCTGCGGCAAGGCTCAAGTTCGATAGCTGACTATATGGGTGAACTTTAGGACCGTATGGTGCGATGTGACTTGAAGGAGATCCCCGAAGTCACTTTATCTAGGTTTCGAAAGGTGCTTCACCCCGATATCAAAAGGAAGCTCTTGCGATATGGGCACACGGATTTGAACGCAAATTTCAATGCCGCCCTGGACATTGAAAAACACTTAGCCTCTAAGGCTCACTCCCGTTACTTTCATGCGAAGAACACGTCCACCACTTGGACATCTTCTTCCACATATCCTGATAAGGGAAAGTTCAAATCCCACGAGCAGAAGTCTGTCGTGATGACCGCTCGAAACACTGAGAACCCTGCCAGTGAGCGTTTTCCTATAGGAAAGGTTAGAAAGGCTAACACCACTTGTTACTCTTGCGGAGTTCAAGGCCACTATGCCTACGAATGCCCAACCAAGACGCAAACACTAGCCTTATTGGATCCGGCCGCCGACCCTGACGATTATGAGTACGAGGCCGCGGAGGAGAGTGACCCCGACGGAGTCCCTAGTGACTTGGAGGACGATCACCACCTTCTGGTGATGCGTTGCATTTTGACCACTCGTCGTCCCGTAGACGACTGGAAAAGGACGAGCATATTTTCCCTGATCTTTAAGAGTGGCGAAAAGTTATGCAAACTAGTTATCGATGGTGGTAGTTGCGTGAATGCCGTTTCTAAGAATGTTGTTAAGCGTATATCCTTGATAGTAGAGCCGCACCCGAACCCCTATCAGGTTGCTTGGATTAGTAAGGTTACTATCAAGGTCACCCAACGATGCCTAGTCCCCATGTCTTTCAAATCCTACACAGATGAGGTTTGGTGGGACGTCCTGCCAATGGACGTTTATCATGTGTTATTAGGCCGCCCCTGGCTCTATGACCGTGATGTGACGCACTATGGTCGCTCCAACACATATGAGTTCAAATTCAATGGCAAGACCATCACATTGAGGCCGACTGTGCCAAAGGAACCGGTAGTGATGACTAAGGATACCACCGTCCCTGTAGAGAGGAAGGCGTTGAGCTTGGTGGGTATGAAAGAATTTGTGAAGGATCCGTTCATTGAGGGCATGATGTACGCTCTCATTCTCATGGGTAACAAAACTGATAGTGGTGTGTTGGATGATTTACCCCGAGAGCTACGGGTATTGTTGGATGAGTTTATGGACGTTTACCCGGATGAGTTGCCATCGTCGTTGCCTCCACTTAGAGATATAAAACATGCCATTGACCTTATCCCCGGATTGTCCATACCCAACCAACCCCACTATAGGCTTAATCCCGCCGCCCACCTAGAGTTGCAAACCCAGATAGAGGATTTACTGCATAAGAGATTTATTAGGGTGAGTACGAGCCCGTGTGCTGTCCCGGCCCTCCTTGCCCCAAAGAAGGATGGCACATGGCGCATGTGTGTTGATAGCCGGGCTATCAACAAAATTACCATAAAATATAGGTTTCCAATCCCGCGATTAGATGATCTCTTGGATGTCCTTTCGGGTGCCACTATCTTTTCGAAGCTCGACTTACGGAGTGGTTACCACCAAATTCGGATCCGAGAGCGGGATGAGTGGAAGACCTTGTTCAAGTCTAAGGACGGGTTGTATGAGTGGCTTGTGATGCCCTTTAGGTTATCCAATGCCCCTAGCACCTTCTACCGGATGATGACGCACATCTTTAGGACGTATATGGGGAAGTTTGTTGTAGTATATTTCGATGACATCCTAGTCTTTAGTACCTCCCCCGCCGAACACCTCTCCCACATCAAAGTAATCCTCACCACTTTAAGGAAGGAAACCTTATTTCTGAATCTTAAGAAATGCACATTTCATGTCTCAGAGGTAGAATTCTTGGGATACATAGTATGTTCTGATGGAATTCGTGTCGACCCAGGAAAGGTTCAAGTGATTAGGGATTGGCCCGAGCCCACTAACCTTTGATAGGTGCGTAGTTTCCATGGATTAGCTACCTTCTATCGTCGTTTCATACGCAATTTGAGTAGCACTATGGCACCCATTACCGAATGCATGAAGAAGGGTGAATTCACATGGACAAAATCTGCCACGTTTGCATTCTATCACATTAAAGAGCTTATGAGTGAAGCCCCGGTGTTGTGTCTCCCCGACTTCACCAAGGTCTTCCAGCTTACGTGTGATGCATTTGGCGTTGGAGTGGGATGTGTCTTGAGTCAGGAGGGACACCCCGTGAGTTATTTTAGTGAGAAGTTGGCGGGAGCACAAATTAAACTACTCAAATTATGATAGAGAGTTCTACGCTGTCATTAGATGTCTGCATCATTGGAGGCACTACCTCCTCCCTAAGGAGTTTGTCATATTTTCCAATCATGAGGCGCTACGATTCATCAACGGTCAGCACAAGATCAGCCCGCGCAACGCTAAATGGGTATCCTTTTTGAAAGAATACACTTTCAATCTTAAACACCTTAAGGGAGTCGATAACCGAGTCGCGGACGCTCTCAGTCGCTTAACCTTGTTAGTCAACACTATGGAGGTTAATATGGTCGGATTCGATCGAATAAAAGATGAGTACTCCATGTGCTCCGATTTCCAGGACGCATATTTGTCAGCCCAAGATAGCTCCCCTACGAACATATCGGTTTTCGTCATTAAGGATGGCTATCTATTTAGACTTGGAAAGTTATGTATTCCGCAGTCGTCGTTACGTATCCACATCATCTGGGAATTGCATGGCGGAGGGTTGAGTGGTCATTTCGGTAGAGAAAAGACCATTACGTTAGATGAAGAAAAATTCAATTGGCCAAAACTTAAGGCAATGGTAGGACGAGTGGTGAGTAGTTGCCGTACTTGTCAGATATCCAAGGGCACCAAAACCAACGTCAGTTTATATACGTCATTGCCTATTCCTTCCACCCCATGGGAAGATGTGAGTATGGAATTTGTCTTAGGCTTACCCACTACTTTACGACGTCACGATTCCATTTTTGTAGTTGTGGATAGGTTCTCCTAAATGGCATATTTTATCCCGTGCACCAGAACTAATGATGCGTCTCATATCGCCAAATTATATTTTAAAGAAGTAGTTAGTCACCGGGGAGTGCTGAAGACAATAGTCTCGGATCGAGATGTTAAGTATACGAGTTATTTTTGGAAGGCACTTTGGGTTCTAATGGGTACAAAGTTATTTTTTTCTCTGCCTATCACCCCCAGACTGATGGGCAGATGGAGGTGGTTAATCGGAGCTTAGGTAGCCTTCTTAGATGCCTAGTGAGCGATCACAAAGGCACATGAGATCTTATTCTTCCCGACGCCCAGTTGGCTTATAATAATTCCAAAAATCGGTCCACTGGTCTGTCACCAAACGAGATTGTTCACGGATACAAGGCCCCTGTGCACAAATGACTTAGTGTCATTGCCTCCAACGTACAAGACAAGTCAGTTTGTACAATCCTTCGACGAACATATTCATGACTTACATGCACGTATACGAGCTACCTTAACTACTCAATACGAGTCTTATTAGACATACGCTAATTTGCAAAGGAGGGTGTCGCACTTTAAAGTTGGCGATTTGGTACTTGTCCGATTAGTTCCCGAACGCTTGCCATCTGGCACCGTTAAGAAGTTGGCACCGAAGCACGCCAGCCCTTTTCGGATTATCAAGAAACTAGGTAACAACGCTTTCGTTTTGGATTTGCCGATTGATTGGGGTATCTCCCCTATTTTTAATGTCTCGGATTTGACGCTGTTTGTTTTACCTCCACCTTAGTTGAATTCTCTGTCGTCTTCTCCCTCCACTAAAAATTCTGATGGGTTGGGGAGTGCTAGTTCGGATGATCTCTTTCTTTTGGTCCCCGGAGGTATAACATTGGATGGTACGTTGCATTCTTTTACTCTTACAGCTGAGATGTTTCTTAGGTTTCCCCAGGACATTTCTCACTCCAGATATGATACTCGCTGCGGAACCGTTCGCTACTCCGGATGGTACTACTTACCGCTTCCTTGTCCGTTGGCGTGACCGCCCCCCTTCGGATGACTCTTGGGTACTCGCAACAGAGCTTCAATGTTTGGATGACGAGCTTCTCCACCGTTATCTCTCCACTCACGCATCAGAGATACGTGATTTTGAGTGGGGGAGGATTGATGCAGCGCCGCCGCTAATTGATGATGACCCGTTTGCTGATGCGCTACGACATAAAGATCCTAGATGCCGTGATGAAGCTGATTAT
Organism: Platanthera zijinensis; assembly: GCA_039513925.1. Lineage (NCBI taxonomy): Eukaryota > Viridiplantae > Streptophyta > Magnoliopsida > Asparagales > Orchidaceae > Platanthera > Platanthera zijinensis. The sequence continues at coordinate 200,517,110 of CM077084.1, read as the reverse complement.
CTTATTTCATGAACTTTATTTTATTTTTGGAATATAAAATTATCATATGTTTAAGTGATAATTTTATATTCATGTCATGCTTTTAATTTTTTAATTTGAAAAATTTTTATTTTTTGTATGCACTTAGCCATTCGGATGGATGAGATTACATCTCCATCATTGAGGGTTAAGGCTTGTTGTAAACTCCTATTTAAGGAGATGATTAGAAGGAATCAAGCATTGAAAAGTTTAAACCTAAAAAAAACCCTCCCTAGAGAGTTCGGCCAAGAGGAGTCTTCTCCATAGCTGCCTCCCCTCCTCCCTTGGCTTGTGGTGTGAAGCCGCCGGCCCCCTTGGTCCCTCCATCCGTTCGGTGCGAATCCGGCGCGGCTTCCTTCGGTGCGACTCCGTGGAAGAAGGTTGCAAACCCCTCGGTGTGATGCCGGCGGATCAATGGAGAGAGTGATTCTCCCAACTTATCTTTGTGTGAACTTTAATGCCGGTTGGGTAATCTCTTCCCCTTGTGTGATTCCTGCTTTTGTTTGTGGAGGTTTTTCACGCATCGTTTTCTCCGTGGTTTTTAAATTCATCGCTTGCAAAATCTGAAATTGAAGGTGTTGTTATTGAATCTCTTGTTATCCGGAACGGGTAGATCTGTCTCGGGAGCGCAACTTGGCCTAGCCTTGATTTGCTCTTCTGATCGGTGCACTTTATGTGCCAACAAGGAATTAATCACGACTCGAATTTTGATCGCTCTTGAAAGTTTTCCGCCGCTCCAAAATAAAATTATTGTTGCGTTTGAAACAGCTTATATTAAAATGAATAGATGCTTGTGTAGGTGCGGTGAGTTGTGTGCTTGTTGGAGAGCTAGGTCTTAAGGACGTTGTATCGAGTCTGGCTTACGGCGAGTTGTGTGCTTGTTGGAGAGCTAGGTCCTAAGGACGTGGTATCGAGTCCCGGATTTTTGGGAACCAACCGACCCCTTTTTGTTCGCTTTTGGTCGGAGTTCTCTCTTATTATTTCTTTTTCTGTGACGGTTAGGTGTCTGTTAGTGTAGTAACGTCCGGTCTGTTCACACCCCACATCACGATTCCAACAGGAACACTTGCAGCGATGAAATTTGACACTGGATTCGACGTGGATTTTGATTCCTTCCAGCATTCAGACACAATCTTCCTAAATATTCTGAAACTGCTGGAAGACCTGCAACTGAAGAATCTGCTAACCACCAGAATCAAATTACCTAGCACAGAAATCAGAGAATGGGTATACACTGCGTCTATAGCATAGGACAACACCATGATCATATCAATAGCAGGTACTGCCGTCTCTCTCTCTCCCACCGTCTTAACAAAAATTTTTGGATTGAATAATGGAGAAGAAGAGTTAGAAATCGATAATGAAGAATATGATATGATGTTGTGTATGATGGGTTATTCTGGAGAAAACCCAAATAAATTGCTGAAGAAACACCTATCTACTGATTTCAAGTTTCTCACAGATATTGTTGGGAAAGTCTTGCTGGGTTAGCACACTGCGCACAACTATATAACCAGACATCAATTTCTTGTTATGTGTGTAGTGGTGAATAAGAAACAGTTGAACTGGGCACAAATCATTTTTGATCTTATCAAGAAAAATAAAAATAAAAAGGAAGTTAACTTTGGAAGGATCCCGGGGATCTTCTTGAAGGAAAAAGCACCTGAATCACTGGTCTCCCAGACCATATTCATCAATGTCAGCAAAATACTCACATGTGCCTTGTTTGGCAGGTGGGAGAGGACAATCACAAAGCCCTCTAAGGCTTCATCCTCTGCCACCCAAGCTCCTAAGAGTACAAGGGATGCTCCAGCCACTTCCCACCCTACTAAAAAGGTTCCATCAACCACTACACAACCTTTATCTCTTTTAACTCCATCTCAGCCAGCAAATCAACAAACCCCACCTTCCACTCATATTACGGTCCCTACTCCAACACCTCCATCATCCCCAATTCCTACATCTCCAACCCATATTCCCTCTATGACTCCTTCCCCCAAGCATGACACATTAATACCATCACCACCCCCATCTCCTTTTCCAAGGCATTTAGCTGACATACCCCTATCAAACCTATCATCCCTCCCATCCTTCAATCTACTATCATCCACTCTAAACACTCCCTCTCCTCCTGATGTCTCTCACCAAGTCACTCACATACAAACTCCACCAGCTCCTACCTCCTCCACTAAAACACCCCCTACCACAACATCTACCTCCCCACTATTAGACTCTTCCATTATCCCTCCACTCATTTCCCTTCTCACACCCCTCCTCAAAACAATTATAGATGAGGTTATTTCTCCTCTTGCTGCTTCCATCTCCACCCTTACTGCCTAGATATTTTCTCTCTCTATTGCTCCCTCTTAAATTGGGGGCCTAGATTTAGTTACCACTGACACCAGGTAGGGGGAGATACTCAATGAAGAAGAAGCAGCAGCAGATGTAGCAGCAGATATAGCAGCAGCAGTAGCAGAGTCAGTTGAAACTCATATGGAAATAGTATCAGTGTAGCAACAGATATAGCAGCAGAAGCAACAATAGTAGCAGAGTTAGTTGAAACTGATATGGAAATAGTATCAGATACAGTCTACTTTAATAACCTTCCAGCAGACAGAACTAAGCCATTGATACAGAAATTCGCAACGGCGGAGAGATAGGGTTAGAGAGAAGAGAAGAGAAAGTGGATGTGGTGGTTGAGAATATTCTCCGATTCTATATCCGATAAAGGCAAGCGTACCTTATCAGTTATAGTATAGGATACTAAGGATTAGTATCAAGGTCGTATTTCCCTGGGGCGTAATGACTACTTCTACTCAAAGGAGCTCGCTATTATTTTATCAAATGATATTTCTATTAAATGTTAAACTAAAAACAGGAATTAAAGTACTAAAGTAAAAAAGAAAACAAAACTACTTGCAGGATAAAAAGAGTTAGATCTAATAATAAAGAGGAACACTCGATTTTAGTATTACCTCAGCAAGAGACGATTAAAAAGACGATAAATAAACCTAAGCTTAATAGGGTAAAGGTCCTTGACCGTGGAGGTTCCTAAATCTTGAACACGCTTCTCTCGAAGTCGTGCCCAACTGAGTTTAGGAAGGTCCGACCGACTCTCGTCTAAATCGGAGGCCTAAAGCTCGCTTTGCGCGGTGAACCCCTCTATTGGATTTTACTCCAATCCGGGAGATTTGGACATCTTCCTCTCTCGAGGGGTGCGTACAACTCCCTTTACTCTTGAATGCTCACTTCATTCTATCGGCCTCTCGGCTAGCCTAGAATGAAAGCAAAGGTGGAGAGTATATATCGATAATATACCTCCAACCCATGAAAAATCAAGAGTAATTCAAGGCCTAGAACCTAAAAAGAAAAGGTTAATAAAACATTATAACTTAATCGCTCTAACCACGGATCATCAAGATCGAGTACAAGGAGGATTAGTTAATCATTGTGAAGTGCAAGAGGGGGGATGAGTAATAAAGCATAAGAATACAGAAATAAGAAAAGAGCACTTTTATTAATGAAAAAGAGAGCTACAACTATGAAATGGAAATTACAGGTGCATCAAAGTAAAACCTATTCTAGCCCTACAACAAGCTACTAGAAGAAATGCGAGAGCTAAAAGCAAAAAACAAAGCTAGGTTAAGAAAATAATTACAAAATAAGAGAGAGAGAGAGAGAGAGAGAGAGAAAAAAAGACAATGAAAACATGGGGCAGCACCTCCCCCTATCCACCAAGAGTTTATTAAATGGAAGGGGATGGCCTTGTATTTATTGACTTTTCCCACGGGTTGGTCACGCCCGGCGACACGCCCGGGGAGGGCGTGTCAGGGGGCGTGACAGGTACGGAGTTGACCTCGGGAGCTGAATTCTAGCGGGCATGATGATTATTTCGGTACGATGGCAGTCCCGCCCTAGGTCATGCCCATCATAGGGGGGCGTGACAGGCGTGTCAAGTCAAAGTCAGCAGTCGCAGGTCCATCAGACATCGTGTAACGACCCCATCCGTTACATGACGTATAGTAGAAGGTCCGGCCGGGGCCCCACACTATATGCCACATACAGACGGTGAGGTCACAGGATAATACCAAACCAAACACGAATCCTACCTCAGAGCATTCTAGCGGAAGCTTTAAGTTATAATTTGAACTCTAACCAGGAATGTCCAATATATAAACCACCTTTATATATAATCACGGAATGTACACAAATACATAGAGTTTGACCTTAAGGCCTTCCAGTTCCTCTTTTTACAACGTATGGTTTACAAACCTCGGTGCGCAGGCCGGCCATACATGAGTAAAAGCAAATAAGCAAACACCATTCGCTTAGCCTTCAAGGGCTAGCCGCAGCAGCAGCAGCAACAGCAGTAGGGCTTCATACATCAACTCTTCCCTCAATTTACCCACACTCGGGACGCACACTCGACCATTTCTTCGTAACAAACCGTTATCCCAAGAGAATTGGTCATCCGGCCCATCTTTTGCATAGCGCTGGAGACTTTCATCAAGCTCCGTTGCTCGCCGAACTCTGTCCGTAAGGTCATATTGCACCTCCGTCCAGTTCAAGCATGCATCGGTCGACGAACCCTTGTCAACACAAGATATCTCCAATGCTTCCAATTCCTGGATTAAACGCTGATCATGCCTCTGCAACCAGCTTGCCCGTACCAGAGTCTTTCGACTCAAAGCATCAGCGACCACATTTCCCTTCCCGGGAGTATAGTGAATCTCGAAGGTGTAGTCCCCAAGGAACTCCATCCATCTTCGTTGTCGCATATTCAGATCCTTCTGATCCAACAAATACTTTAGGCTTTTCTGATCTGTATAGATATCCACTTTAACGCCATATAGATAGTGCCGCCACAACTTGAGCGCAAAGATTACCGCCGCCAACTCCAAATCATGGACGGGGTAATTCCGCTCATGCACTTTCAACTAGCGCGAGCCATAAGCAATCACTTTACCAAACTACAGAAGAACGCAGCCTAAGACGCTCCCGGAAGCATCACTATAGATCTCATACCCATCGGTACCACATGGCGATGTCAACACAGGCGCCGTGGTCAAACGACTCTATAAGTCTTCAAAAGCTCGCGCGCACTCCGGCGTCCAAATGAACTTTTGATCTTTTCTCGTCAGCGTGGTCAGAGGTAAAGCAATCCGTGAGAAGTTTTCCACAAACCGTCTATAGTAGCCCGCAAGTGCAAGGAAGCTCCTGACCTCGGCCACTGAAGACATCACTGGCCAATCTCGGATGGCACTTATCTTCAACGGATCCACCGCGATACCCTCTCCGCTTACCACATGGCCTAAAAAGGCTACTGAAGAGAGCCAGAACTCACACTTTGAGAACTTGGCAAAAAGCTTATTCCTCCGCAGGGTATGCAAGACCAACCGCAAATGGTTTGCGTGATCCTCTTCCGACTGAGAGTATACTAAGATGTCATCGATAAACACAATAACAAACAAATCCAAGTACTCTCGGAACGTTCGATGCATTAGGTCCATAAATACCGAAGGCGCATTACATAGGCCAAACGGCATTACCGTGAACTCATAATGACCGTAGCGTGTTCCAAACGCCGTCTTGGGAATGTCACCTTCCCTAATCTTCAGCTGATAATATCCCAATTTCAAATCCAATTTGGAATAGACTGTTGATCCTGCCAACTGATCAAAGAGGTCATCAATCCGCGGAATCGGATATTTGTTTTTCTCCGTCAGCTTATTCAACTCGCGGTAGTCAATACACAACCGTAAACTACCGTCTTTCTTTTTCACAAATAGAACAGGCGCGCTCCAAGGTGACATACTTGGGCGTATATATCCCTGCTCCAACAACTCTTGCAATTGGACTTTCAACTCAGCCATCTCTTTTGGCGCGACGCGATATGGAGAGCGGGCCACAGGTTTCGCACCTGGCACCAACTCAATAGAGAAGTCAATCTCCCGCTGGGGTGGTAACCCAGGAAGATCTTTAGGAAACACGTCGGCAAACTCTGACACAACTAGTACTTCACCGACACTGGCCTTTGGCTCGACAGCCTGAATTAGCGTGAAGAATAACTCCGCGCCCTTCCGAACAGCATTGATGACTTGGAGTGCAGACAACAGAGTCCCGCCCACTCCTAGCATACCGGCGAACTTTGTCGCAAGTCCGGTATTCTGGCCCAGTGTAATCTCCTTGGAGTTGCAATCAATAAAGGCACGCTGCTCCGAGAGCCAGTCCATACCAAAGATCACATCAAACTCCGATAATGGTAGCACAACTGCACTCAAACCGAAATCCCGACTTCCTATTTGCACATCCACATTGCAAGCCCTATCCGCAAGCATCACACAGCCATTCGGCAACAACACCCTTGTACTATCCACCGTCACAAGACTTGGTACCCCAATTCGAGATACGAAATCCTCAGACAGAAAAGAAGGACTTCACATGTCCAAGGAGGGAGATCATTACCCTTGTCGATCTCTTCGGAGCCATCGGAAACTAGCCGGTGAGAAAGAACCGCAGCAGCCTTGCCTTCACAACGCCGGCTTCGGATCACGAATCGGACCACGGGAACTCCGCCGGTGGCTTGCTCTCCTCCTCCTTCTTCTTCCTCCTCTCTCTTTCTCTCTTCCTTAAGTAAAATGAAGAATGACTTCTTCATCATTCCTTGACGAATTTAATCCAGCCAGGAATCACCTGAGCCCTTGGATCCAAAGAGAGAATTTTAACGGCCATGATTTGCCCAAAAACCCAATTTTTGGCTGACACGGCCTGTGACACGCCCATGTCACAGGCCGTGTACCCTTAAGCGGCATACACGGTATTCGTACCGACTAAGATTTACCAGAACACGGGCATCGACACGCCCGTGTCGAACCTGACACGCCCGTGTCATTTCTGAGACACGCCCGTATCACCCCCGCCTCATCGAGCTGCAAGCAATACACGAGTCGGAACACGGCATCGGACACGCCCGTGTCCAGCCTGACACGCCCGTGTTCAAGGCTTGGTTCAAGGCCGTGTAATCTTCTGACTCAAACTGCATTTTATTTGCGTGCCACTCCCTGGGACACGCCCGTGTCCCAGGCCGTGTACCCCCGACACGCCCTGGGACACGCCCGTGTCCCAGGCCGTGTAACATGACCTGCACCTCAAACTTCATGTTGAGTCTTTTTGGGGTCTTTTTGGGGTGTTACATGTCGAAATGGGGGCAGTCACGCCCCAAGTCACGCCCGTGACATAGGGCGTGACAGTACTGTGGCGTGCAGCGATGGAGAATGCATTGAATATGGCGGCAGACTTCGGGCAGAGGGCGACACGCCCCGCGTCACGCCCTAGGACACGCCCAGGGAGGGCGTGTCAGTGGGGCGTGACAGGGGATTTTGGCGGGAAATTCGTCTGCCGGCTTTCAACATCGGGAACAGGTGACACGCCCTGTGTCACGCCGGGGGAGGGCGTGACAGTGGGGCATGACAGTTCATTTTTGGCCGCAAACTTGTTGAAACCTGCAAAAATGAAAATAAACATTAGTTATAATATTTACATAAAAAGTGACATAAAATTACCTAAAGGGAGAGATTTAAAACAAAAATAATATATTTTTACCCTAATAAATTAAGCTAAAATATGCATCATCAAATTCCCCCTACTTATTTTTTTGCTTGTCCTCAAGCAAATACTACGAGTAAGAGAAAATAAAGAGGATTAATTGAAAAGTTTAAAAATGCTATAAACGAGTAAGACGAGAATTTAGAGGTAGAGAAATTTTTGAAAAAGAACCGAAAAGTCCTACTTTAACTTAGCACAGAATTTTATAAATTTTACTAAATATAAAAACAAATTATCCCAAATTTTTACAGAATTAAAACTTAATAAAGTAATGAGTAAAAAGTGCATTGAGTCACTACTAATGTCTAAGAGACAAATTAAAACCATAGTCAATCAAGACAAAATTCAATATTTCTATCAAAAATACTTACTCAATCTAGTTTCTCGCTACTATACAAAAAAGTTAACGTAGAAAGCATGAATCATTAGGGCTTTAATTAGGCGTATAGTTAGGCTTAAGTTTTTAAGGGTGCGATATTCAAAAAGATAAACACGAGGGATATTTGCACACTTAAAACAAAAAGAAAATGAGCTTTGCCAAATTAAAACTAGCCAAAATAAATACATTTCTTTTCTTTTCTTTTAATTTTTTTTTTCAATTATTTTCATCATTTTTTTTTTCATTTTTTTTATACTTAAAACTTTTCACTTTTGTAACATAAGATAAAACAAAGATTTTCCACTAATTTTTTCAAAAATATGCACATTAGCAATTAAAGCTCAAAAATAATTTTAAAGTGTGCATGTAGGTAGGCTATTTGGCCGTGGTGAAATAAAAAGTGGGGCTACAAAAAGGAAAGGAAAAGGCACAAAAATGGCTAGCAATGGTTATTGTTAGGGGAGGTGCAAAGGCTCAAACATTACAAAAGAAATGCCTAAATCATTTTCATGCTTCCTAAATCTACTCAAAGTAAAGCTTTGAAATTTCAAAAGAGGATAAGCACAAAAAAATAAAAAAAATAGAGAATTTGCTTTCATGAAAATAATTATAATAAGCGTCTAGATCGGTTTGTGTCTACTACACTTAATACTAATTAACGTTTAAAAAGATTTTAATAATGAAAAATAAGGGATGATGGGTTTTATAAAAGTAAAAGAAATAAAAGAAAGGCTAAGGAAAAGTAAAGAAAAATTCAAAAAAATTTCAAAAATAGCATACTACCCTAAATAGGAACACTGCATGAGTCAACATACTACTCGCTAAAAATATTTAAAGAGAAAATTAATTAAATTTATTCTAACTAAGCAAGTAGACATGAGCTTGAAAAAACAATAAAAAGCAAAGTAACGAGTTACAAATTGATTTTGCAAAAATTAACTCAATTTAATTTTGGATTTTTTTTCAAAAATTTTTATATATTTTTTTTTGATTTTTCAAAAATATTATATATACAAATTTTTTTTTTCTAAAATTTTTATAATTAATTTTTCTTATTTTTCTAAAGTAAAATATTAAGGGAACACTCCCCCATACTTAAAGTTAAACATTGTCCCCAATGTTTAAAGTTAAGTATAAAGAGAGAGAAATGAGAGAGAAAAGAGAAAAAAGAAATGCAAAGAGAGGTAGAAGATGTTTCCCAAGTGTTTGATGCCCAGACGTTGGAAAATACGTCCCCCAAACTTGAGCTAAAGATCGGCTTCAGTCCAAGTTGCGAGGCGATAAGCTGCACAAACACACAAGAGCTTATTCCTGCACAAAACAAAAAAGAAAAAGATAAGCAAGGGGTGCCTCCCAAAATCGCTCTTTGTTTAAAACGTCGTTGAGCTCGACGTTTTTTTGTTAGCTAAATGGAAAATAAAAAGAGAAATGTAATGGCAGCTCGCGCAATATGCGTTTCGGCACGAGTGCCAAAACATTTTTTAAGTAAATAAAAATATTTTTTTGTAATTTTTTATTTTTTAAATAAAACAAAAAACAAGAAGATTTAGAAGAAGAAAAAAAACTAGAAAAAGAAACTATACTATTAGAAGGGGCGAAGAAGAAGTAGAAACTAAACTAGAAGGAAAAATAAAACAAGAAAAGAAAGTAAAATTTTCGCAAGGAGGGGGAAGAGAAGAAAAAGAAGAAGGCGACGACGGTTGATCACAAGAAAATGGTTGGATAGAAAAATCCAGTTGCTCCACCTGAATAACAATCATTTTGGTAGATTGGGAGCAAACCGGGATATCCGAAAAATCAATCTCTTTAGAAGATCGAACACAAGAAAGTTCGTCTTCCTCGGAAACTTGAAAAAAAATTGGAATATCGGGGGAAATTTCCTCCTCGAGAGGTTGAAGCCACAATGGAATTTCTGAACAATCGTCTTCCGTAAGTGATTGAAGGCACTGCGGAATATCCGAAGATTCATCATTCGAACGATAAATAGGAGGAGGAGTGGAAGAAAAAGATGCGGCCTCAGCAGCCAAAGCATCAAAAATCACTTTGAAGTGAGCATTGATGCGTGCATCAAATGCTATACCATCAAAAATGACTTCATTTTTGCTAGAATCAAAAACGGGAGGCGCGCAAACTTGCGGAGAAAAAGCGGAAAAATCTTGAGATGGAATGGATTGATGATCACCTTGGCCCCAAGAATGATCAGGGTGTTGCCACCATGAGTAGTTCAAAGTAGGGCTAGGATCAAAATGCCCATTCAAGAAATTTCCGGAAGAATTAATATCAGAAAAATTAGGAGGAGAAGGGTAGGAAGGCATTTGAAAACCATCATAACCCCATGAAAAAAAATTCACGGACGGATCAATTTGGCCAAATTGATTCGATCTGGAAGGGTTAAAATCATGGGTGGATGAAGGATATCTTACCCAACACTCCTCGCGAGAGTGACCGAACTCTCAACAATTAAAACAAAGATTAACCATTTAAAAAAAAAGTAAATCAACTGCAAAGGAGGGGCGAGAGAAAAAAAACAAAACAAAACAAAACGATAAAATTAATTGTTATCCTTTTTTCAAAATATCAAAACAGTCCCCGACAACGGCGCCAAAAACATGATACAGAAATTTGCAACGGTGGAGAGAGAGGGTTAGAGAGAAGAGAAGAGAAAGTGGATGTGGTGGTAGAGAATAATCTCCGATTATATATCCGATAAAGGCAAGCGTACCTTATCAGTTATAGTATAGGATACTAAGGATTAGTATAAAGGTCGTATTTCCCTGGGGCGTAATGACTACTTCTACTCAAAGGAGCTCGCTATTATTTTATCAAATGATATTTCTATTAAATGTTAAACTAGAAACAGGAATTAAAGTACTAAAATAAAAAGAAAACTAAACTACTTTAAGGATAAAAAGAGTTAGAGCTAATAATAAAGAGGCGCACTTGATTATAGAATTACATCAGCAAGAGACGATTAAAAAGACGATAAATAAATCTAAGCTTAATAGGGTAAAGGTCCTTGACCATGGAGGTTCTTAAAGGTTGAACACGCTTATCTCGAAGTCGTGCCCAACTGAGTTTAGGAAGGTCCGAACGACTCTCGTCTAAATCGGAGGCCTAAAGCTCGCTTTACGCGGTGAACCCTTCTATTGGATTTTACTCCAATCCGGGAGATTTGGACGTCTGCCTCTCTCGAGGGGTGCGTATAACTCCCTTTACTCTTGAATGCTCACTTCATTCTATCGGCCTCTCGGCTAGCCTAGAATGAAAGCAAAGGTGGAGAGTATATATCGATAATATACCTCGAACCCATGAAAAATCAAGAGTAATTCAAGGCCTAGAACGTAAAAAGAAAAGGTTAATTAAAACATCATAACTTAATCGCTCGAACCTCGGATCATCAAGATCGAGTACAAGGAGGATTAGTTAATCATGGTGAAGTGCAAGAGGGGGGATGAGTAATAAAGCATAAGAATACAATAATAAGAAAAGAGCACTTTTATTAATGAAAAAGAGAGCTACAACTATGAAATGGAAATTACAGGTGCATCAAAGTAAAACCTATTCTAGCCCTACAACAAGCTACTAGAAGAAATGCGAGAGCTAAAAGCAAAACACTAAGCTTGGTTAAGAAAATAATTACAAAATAAGAGAGAGAGAGGGAGAGAGAGAGAAAAAAAAAGACAAGGAAAACATGGGGCAGCACCTCCCCCTCTCCACCAAAAGTTTCTGAAATGGAAGGGGATGGCCTGGTATTTATAGACTTTTCCCACGAGTTGGTCACGCCTGGCAACACGCCCGGGGAGGGTGTATCAGGGTGCATGACAGGTACGGAGTTGACTTCGGGAGCTGAATTCTGGCGGGAATGATGATTATTTCGGTACGATGGTGGTCCCTCCCTAGGTCACGCCCGTGACAGGGTGCGTGACAGGCGTGTCAAGTCAAAGTCAGCTGTCGCAGGTCCATCAGACGTCGAAATGGGGGCAGTCACGCCCCAAGTCATGCCCGTGACATAGGGCGTGACAGTTCTGTGGCGTGCAGCGGTGGAGAATGCATTGAATGTGGCTGCAGACTTCAGGCAGAGGGCGACACACCCCGCGTCACACCCTAGGACACGCCCGGGGAGGGCGTGTCAGTGGGGCGTGATAGGGGATTTTGGTGGGAAATTCGTTTGCCGGCTTTCAACATCGAGAACAGGTGATATGCCCTGTGTCACGCCCAGGGAGGGCGTGACAGTGGGGCGTGACAGGTCATTTTTGGCCGTAAACTTGTTGAAACCTGCAAAAACAGAAAATAAACATTAGTTATAATATTTACATAAAAAGTGACATAAAATTACCTAAAGGGAGAGATTTAAAATGAAAATAATATATTTTTACCCTAATAAATTAAGCTAAAATTTGCATCATCAGCCATCCATGGCTATAATTCCTTAAACCACACCAATAAGCCCCAAAGTTTGGCTCAAGGCCACTTTTACAGCTCCAGAGTCTCCTCCCAGTGTTGCTTCCCCCACTATCTCATCCCATATTGCACCAATTTATGTTATGGATGATTCTCCAATGCCTGATCTAGATGCACTGGTCCTGGCTGACATAGAATTAGAAAATAAGTCAGCTACTGAAAGCACTGATTTGTATAGTTCTCCTGCTCCTCCTCCAGCTCCCTCCAAGATTGAAAAATCAGCAATACCTGATGAACAATAAGAGAGATAGATGCATTATATGATAATCCACAATAGTCAGATTATGATGATGATGATAATGATGATTCAGATGAGGATCCCAAAGGAAAGAAAGTCTCCAAGAAGAGGGAAGCTCCTCCACCTCCTGCCCCTAAACCCAATCCTGCAAATGACACACCATACTATATTCTGCAAAATATTACTCCATACATGGGTATGCCATCATGGATGTGGCTATCCAAGAATGAACAGAAGGCTAGGAAGAAAAGTAGAATATACTCCCCTCCTCAAGTTCAAAGATACAGGAAGGACCCTCCTCCTCCTCCAGCTGCTGGTGCTTCAGGCACAACTTTTAAAAGACCTACCCAGGTTTAAACCTATAAGAGACATCAAGGTAGATCCACTTCTTCAGGAAGCAGCCAGCAGAGATGCTATTCCTAAGACAAGCAGCACTAACCTCAACAGCCGCAACATCAACAACAACAACAGCAATAATTCTCTGAATATCAAAAAGCTGAGAGCCTCAAGAGACCTGCTTCCCCTCCTGTACCATATGAAGATCCTGAAACAGCAACAATAGCTAGGATGGCCAGATTGCAAGAACTTGTTGGCCTCTCTATGATCAAGAAAGCCAAAGATGAATGAAAGGATCCATCACAATATACTACCATTTCTACATACAGGAAGGAAGATCTCAACAGGTTTGCTAATACTAACAAATTTTTCAATGTTGATGACTACATGAAAATGCATCCAGTAGCAGTAGTACCCAGGGCTACATCTTTAAATATCATAGGGGATGCAGATATGACAATGACAAAGGTGCAAGTTGCAAATCCCAACAGGGAAATTACTTTCAGTAAGTCTGGAGAGAAGAGAAAAAAGGAGAAGATCAAAGAAGAGAAGATAAAAGAGAAGAAGCCAAAGAAATGACATTTGAACCATATCTAGTGATTCCTGATTTTGCTTAAAACTGCATTCTTATTATCTGATACAAAGCCTGTTGTATATATATATCTGCTGGATGCATTATTTTTTCTTGACAGATATATGCTTTCTTGCTTTATTTTTTTTAAAATTTTGTTTCAATCCATAATTAGTGACCTCACCCAAATAGGGGGAGATTATTGGATCCCTAGAAGGATTTGGGCTAGGTTCACTAAGTTAGGACCTTATGACCCAATATGTATAGCCAGGGTCATGGTTGTGTCCTAGAGTCTATGCCAAGTCCTTAGAGTCAAAATCACTTGGACTATCCATCAACAGACTGCCACAGACTCAAGACTTAGAGATTTCAAAGACTCTGTAAAATGAGTTCGACGTTCGTCGAACTCAGGTCAATGAAAGTCGTTCTCAGCTCGATGAAATCAGAGAAAGATTCTCTGAGCTGAGCTCGATGAACTCAGTTCTTAGGTCGACGATTTCTGGATAATCTTCTTCCACACTCAAGTCCAGAAAACATCTCAATATTTCTAAGTCCTGAAATAAACTCTAATCGACAAACTTGGTTCTCAGCTCGACGATCTTGGTGCACAAAAATGAAAAGATGTGTCAAGCAGCAGTCAGCAGTTCAAAGGTCGGCGATCTTGGATCTCATCTCAATGAACTGTGGACTCAGGTCGACGAATCCATACTTGGTTATTTTCATCCTTTTGTCCCTATTATAATGCAATAATTCCTGAGTAATTAATGCTAAAATATTCTCAGAATATTACCGTTAGACGGAGCATTAATTATCGTCTTCCTCAGGATTATAACTTGTCGTTTTTCCGTGGAATAGTTGGGGAAATAAATTAATGCAGATCATTTTCTCGGTTGTTAGTAATTAATGAAGAAGAAATTCAAATTTCAAGTGCAAACTAATATGAAAAATATAAAAGTGATTTTCTCTCTTTTTCCGAGACACACAGCAAATATGTCAGCAAGTGAAGAACATCATAAGTCTGCAATAAGGATTTCTCTGCATCTCTTTCTTGACAGCATTCATATACACAGAAAGAGAAATCTAATACATACAAGCTGCAGACCAGAGGAAGATTAGCTATCAGAAGAAGAAGAACACCAAATCAATATCACGAGTCTTCTTCCTTGAATCCTCCAGGACACTTTAAAGGACTACAAAGAATTTATCTATCAAGAAGTTCTTGAACATCTTCTGGTCAAGGCTGAAGAACTGAAGGCCTATCACCCTGAAGCAAAGCTCCATTTTTCCTGAATCATTTTATATCTCAGGGGAGCTATTTGCCAACATCATATATCCACATGAGTCTTCTCGGTTGTAAACTTGTGAAAGAGAAGACAAAATCATCTCTCATCCCCACCTCTGTACAGGGTTTTAATTCCCTTCAAAATTATTATGGATCACAAGTCTCCTTCCAAAAGAGTTACGTTGGTTTTTGAGAATGTGATCAAAAGCTCATTGGTGTAAGGCACCTAATCAAAAATCTGAGTGGATTCCTACCAGGGTGGTAGAAGAGTGGATATACCAAGGTTGGGGAACCACTATAAGTTCTTGTATTGTCTGGTTGCCCTTTTCTTTTTGTTCTTGCTATGGCTGTGCTAGTTAGGACTGCTTTGTTTCTATGTAATTAGTTTTCATTCTATAATTTTTTATTTACTGCAAAAATTCAAATAGTTTCTAAGGATACTTTATTCACCCCCCCCCCCTCTAGATTATTCCAAATCTTACACCTCACTTTCATATTGGAATTTCACTAACTTGGATCGCACTTCCACGGCTCAACCAAAGTCACGTCGGATAGAGAGTAAACTCGTTTGCCTTCATCTCTTCATGCCTTGGCCGAGATCCACCCAAAGATACTTGAGGGTTTGTTGTGGCAAGGAGGAGGGTGGTCGGGTTTTTTATGGTGGAGGGTGGTCTTGTTGGGGTTGTGATGGGGCTGCTCGGATTAGAGAGGAGGAATTGATAGGGTGGCGGTTAGGAGGGGTGGTGGCCGAGCACTTGAGAGAGAGGAGGAAGTAATAGGGTGGCGGCTAGGGGGGGTGGTGTTAGGTCCATTGACCCCAATGTTCCAGATTAGTAAGAAGTCAAACTGCTCAATGACATACACACATATATGTATTTGATGTGTTCTTAAGTTATGCATGCAGGTTGTCCTTGATTGCATAGGTGAACAAAAAGGGTAAGTTGGAAGTCTGGTAATTAGACTAAGTAAAAATGCATTGAGTGATAAAGGCACACTCAATGCTCTCATCGCCAGAAACAGCTGAGACAGCTGAGAAGAATTTCTAAGGCAAAAGCATTGTGATAGCTGAGATAGCTTAGAAGAATGGTTCAGCATAACTGCTAAGACAGCTGAGAAGCTCAAAACAAAACGTTGAGAGAAATGTTGATCCAGCAAAACCACTGAGATAGGAGATAGTATCAGATATGAAGAATAAACCGCTGAGATAGTTGAGAAGGTACCGTTGATACATAAGATAGTCACAGCTGAGAAGAAGAAACCGCTGAGACAGTTGAGAAGGAACCACTGAGACAGAGACAGCAAAATTTCTCTAAGTCCAGAAGCATTGAGTGAGATAGGCTCACTCAACGCTTCTAAAGAAGAGCCCAGTTCAGAATTCGTCGAACTTAATTCTGAGTTTGTCGAGCTGAGCTCACCTTTTGTCGAGCTCAAATTAAAGTTTGAAGAATATGAGTTCATCGAGCAAGGTTCATAATTAATCGAACAGATTTCAAAATTCGTCGAACCCAACTCACCATTCGTTGAGCTCAAGTTAAAGTTTGAAGATTATGTGTTCGTCAAGCTCTGTTTAGAATTTGTCGAACAGATTTAAGAATTAATCAAACACATCTCACCTTTCATCGAGCTCAATTTAAAGTCTTAAGATTCTTAAGTTAGTCGAGTTCAGTTCAAAATTCTTCGAACTGATTTCAAAATTCATCAAACCCAGCTAACCATTCGTTGAGCGCAGACAAAGTATTTCATGTCATTAAGGGAAAGCTACAGTAGAGCCGAAATCTACTATTTGACACCTTCTGAGTGAGGTAGCGCTGAACATCCTTGGCGGTGCCCACACTCAATAGTGTCGTTGATTCAAATCAATAGATATAAAAGGAAAAGAAGAAAAGGGGATTTGGGTTAACGAATATAGAATCGAAAAACAAAACGAAAAGAGAGGCATCTGGACTTCATCTTCTTCGACGAGCTTGAAAGCCAAGTCCAGCAGTGCTAGCCAGAAAGGCAAAGAAAGATAGCTGAAGCTTCTTCTAGTTCAACAAGTTGGTTCTATGTAGAACAAGGTAGTTTATTCATCCAATCAGCATGAAGAGATAGTTGTGTGAAGTGTCGTTAGCCTTAAACAGTAGATAGTTGCTGTTCAGTGCAGTAGAGAAGGAGCTAGCTTTAGAAGAAGACTAATTCCTTCTATAAAAAGATATCTAGACTAATATCTGCTCAGTATAACAAGGTAGACTCTGAGATTTATCTCAGAGTCAAGGTTTCATTTTGTTTCATCTTCTTGATTAACTTACTGTAGGATTCAGCTTGTCTGAATCTGAGCTATAAGGCACTTTGTGCCTGAGTTGTAGGTGACTACATTATGCACTAAGGTAAGTGCCCTGCTGGGGTACTAAGGTAGGATCCAAGTGTGGATCTGAGGTAGGGTTGTCCTCCAAGCCTGAGTGTAGGGCCTAGTGCCTGAGATAGGTGACTTTTGAGTCACTGAGTTGTATGTGACAAGTGTGTCACTGAGTTTTATGCATTGGAGGAGGCTGAGTTGTAGGATCTTGGAAGGGTATAGAGGTTTGTACCTAGAAGGGTACTGAGCTGTAGGAGTGCTAAAAAAATCTGAGAGTATGGCAATGTGCCTGAAGTTGTAAGGCTGAGAAGCCTGATCTGTAGGCCTTAGAAAAAAGGCTAAGGTATGTGGTTTGAGGAACACTGAGCTATAAGAGCACTACAGGGCTCTGAGGTAGGAACCTTTATGGTTCTGAGGTAAGTTTATGGAGAGAACCTGAGTATAAGGATGAGGGCCTGATGTGTAAGCTTTGAGGAGCGTTTTGGAGGAGTTTTTGCCTTGTCTAACAAAAGTTAGAAAGGTAGGAGGGAAAGTGGATGTACCCAATTTGGGAACCACTATAAATCACTGTGTACTTGTTGTGTGCTTGTTGTTTTGTAGGTGCTAAGGACAAATTCTAGATCACCTTAGGAAGAAAGTAAAAGAAAATATAAAGGTTAATAAGAAAATAACAAAAGGACTCAAGAATTTTAATAAACCTATTCACCGCCCCCCCCCCCCTCTGAGTGACTATCTAACTTTGAAGTATTAACTTTCAAGTGGTATTAGAGGGAGGTTACTCAAAAAGATTTTATCAATCTGAGTATACCTCTAAGGTGAGCTATAAGACATAAGTATGGGATCTGGTGTAAACTACAAGGAGTTGGGGGCCATGAAGCTTCCAATCTGTAGAAAGGAAGGCTTTGGCCTTCGGAAGGAAAAGGTTAGGTTTTTCATGGAAGTTACTGACACTAGGATATAATCACAGTCAAAAAAGGACCTTTCATCCTTGAAGACCTCAGTTCTAGATGCCAACATCTAGGCACCTAAATATTACGATGAAATGAACAAAGATGAGCTCTTACTTGCCTCCATGGACAAGAGAACTCAAAACATTATTACCAATGCAATAGATTATTCAACCTTCCGAAATATGGTGCACTGTAAGACCTCCAAGGAGATATTGGACACCCTAGTTGTCTTCATGGCGGATTAAGAGGAGGTGAGGGATGACAGAAAATCCATGCCCAACCAGGAGTATGAGGCCTTCAGACAAGGGAAGTCGGATGGCATTCCTGAGAGCTTTGAGAGATTTTTCATAATAGTGAATGAACTGAGAATATATGGAAGAGTCTTCAGTACCTATGAGCTAATGACAAATTTATCAGGTCCCTTACAAAGGATTAGGAAAGAATGATTTTTGCCATTAGGGAAATGACCAAGTTAGCTGACACTTCTCCTCCAACCCTGTTTGGAAAATTGTTGTCAAATGAGATGCAGCTTGCTACATGAAAGGAAGAAAAGAAGTGCAGTAAGCCTCAGACCAAGGAGAAGTCTGTGGCCTTCAAAGCTGATGCCCCAACAAGGAGCAGAAGGAAGAACTCTCCACCCAAGATAATTCCTGAGTAAGATTTTGAGAGCTCAAAGACTAGCACCTCAGACCACCATATATATAATGAGGACTTTGCTGCCATCTCCAGGCAGTTTGAGAAATTCATAAAGAAGGAGCATAGGAAGAATAACAGGCCTTCCTTTTCCTCAAAGAACAGAATGAAATCCTCTAAGGAGGACAGGTATGCTCCTAACTCAAGCAAACAAACTTGTTCTAATGTTATTTGTTTCTATTGCAGCAAACCTGGGCATATAGTTACTGATTGCCCAGTGAAGAGGAAAGAAGAGGGTGTGAAGAAGCACCATAAGGGGAAGAAGAAAGAGAAGTCCCTTGAGGCTAAGAAGGAAAAGACCCGGCCTGACTCTTCCTCTAGGTCAGACAGTGAAGAAGAAGAAGCCTACATTGGGCTAATGGCTGTTGCTAAAGAATAACCTGAAGAATATCCTACTGCAGGATAGGGATCAGGGATGCAGAGGTTGATGAAGATGAACATGCTCAATGCCATGGATTGATGTCAATGAAAGATGAAGAGAGCAGCTAGGATCAGCCTAGACAAGCTCAAGTAAATTCCAAATCTCTTCCTTCTACTTCAAGTCAGGAGGCTAGCTCAGATTCTGAAGCTCAATCATCAAGAGATGAAGGGTATTCAAATTCTTAGGATGATGCCAATTGTATAATTGACAAGTATGGAGAACTTCTTGAAGCATTCAAGAAGTGCAAGCTCCTTGCCAAGAGACGGGCAAAAGGGCTTCTCACTCTTAGGAGCAAGTGTGAGGGCCAAGAAAACTATCTCTATGATATGGCTGCACAATCAGCCAAGCTTAAGGGGATCATTGATATGGAGTCTTTGGTAAGAGTCTTAAATGAGAAATTTATCCAGACACTAAAAGATGATCTCCTAAATGAGAAATTATTGGTGGCCAAGTTTTCAAAGCCAAGCATTGTGATTCCCTTAATCGACACCCTCTTTACCCTAAAAGGGTAAGAAAGGGTTATAATTTAAGGGACCTGCTAGACTTCCCAATCCAAAAAGAAAGGAAAAGGGGAAGGCACATATTATGTCTCTAGCCTCATTGCCTCCAGTTTCTTTTCAGAAAGTCTTGTTGCCTTCTAACAGGTATTACCATGAAGGCTATTATGGTCACTGGGAGATTGGCAGATCCACTGGTATGGACAAATGGTCCCATATCTAAGGTGGAAGATACATCCATGTGAGAACCTTTAAGGCTGCCCATGAGTAAATTCAAATGGCCCATCCTAGACCATTTGTTTTTGCTGCCCCAACCAAAAAACTCAGGGATAATGCTGTTGTAGGAATTCTGAATCATCCAGCAATATTAGTGACTCAAGGCGAGTCTTCTAGCAAGGCTGGAATGGTATTTTCTGATGCCATCAGATGCATATTAGCTGAAAAGAGACATATAGATGGTGGGTCTCAGAGAAGACCAAAATAGTCAGCTGAAAGACTTACCTTCAGTCAAATGGCTGTTGATAGAAATTAGAGATATACAGCAGAAAATCTTCCCATTGTTCAGGGAGCAGTCCAGCCAAATGCTTCTCCTAAATAGAAAAGGAGATATAATATCCATGAGTGCTGGTGTTGTGGAAAAGTGGGCCACTATGGTGCAGATTTCTGGCACAATCCTTCAATGTCCAGAGGTAGCCAACCTGAGAGTGTAGGGGGATGTCTCGATCACCTATGTTAAGAGGGTTATAGCAAAGAAGAAAAAAGTGAGGCTAAGTAAAAGGGGTAAAGTGCGAGTAGCTTACCTCCCCCAAGCGAGATGAGGCCGAGGCAATCCACGTTACTGTGGACGAACACGACTTCAAAGTTCTTCCCTTTGAAGAACTCGCACAGCTCAGATTCTTGGCCTCTCACGCTATGGGAGTGGTAGCTCGCCTCGTTGAGTTGTACCGATGATAAAGGAATGTTGTCGAAGTCTCCTTTGACGAAGATAAACTTCCAGAGCATATTTTGGCTCTTGTTCACCGTCTCACGCACCTTGACATGGGTTCTTGAGAAATAGGCAGTGCCATCCTTGTTTGCTTAGAAGGAGAATTGCTTGCATAAGCCCGCAAGTCTGAACTCGATCCACTCCTCCCGTAGGAAGCAGGCGAACACGACCACGAAGACCACCAAATTAGGAATCATTTGGCTGGGGACGACCCTAAAGTACTTGATGGCAACGTTGCTGATGCGGTCATTGATCCTCCGACATAGAGAGTTGAATGAAAAGAGAAAACCTAAAATTTCTAGTTGAAATTTCCCCTTCCTTCCCCTAAGAAATTTCAGCGCTGCTTATAGGTGTGACATATTCCCTCAAGATACACCCTTTCCCCAGGTTAGTAGAGCTACCCATAGTATACCTGCACCCACCTATGGAGGAAAGGAAAAGGTGAGGTCCCCTATCCCAAGTTCTTTACAAATAGACTGCCAGGAATGCCATGAGCCCGCGGGGTTAGATTAGTCATATCTATAGGGGAAGACAGACTATTAAGATATATGAGTCTAGTGGCATACCTGATCTTGGTTCAATTTTGTGTCTTATTCGAAATACGCTCATAGTCCCTTTTGAGTCTACCGTGAGCTGCCTTATCTAGTCATTGAATCTCCTGATTAGTCTGAGGCCATTTCTAGGACTGAGCCGGCCACTGAGGGAGAGTCGATTTTTACTGACAATTTTAGTGACGTTGAGGAGCCTGGATATCCTAGTGATTTGGAAGATGAAGTATGGGATGAAGATATTCTAATATGTGAGAGTATACCATTTTCTGTTACATGTTCTGCTAGTGTTGTGACGGATCACCCTTGTATTGAGTGCCCTCTCTAGGCTCTGATCACCATCGTGATAGAGCCTACGATTACACCCACTGAGAATGTATCTGAGTCATCTGAGGAGCCTGAGAGTGAGAATGTCCCTTGTGTTATTGTGGATGAGTTACTATCTAAGGGAAGGGTATTTTTGGACAATTCTCTTATTGAATACCCGGATGAGAGTACCTTGATGATGTCACCGTTCGATGAATTTTATACTGATTTGGATTTTATCCCAGGATTGATTTTACCAACCCTTCCTCCTATTTATTTGTTTACATTAGATGTCTCCTTAGGACCTGGTACCAATTCTGATTCCTTGGCTATTATGCCTCTAGACGTGGTGTCTCCTAGATATACTTATATACCACACCCGGTTACATGCATTTATCCACCGCCTTTTGATGAGCCTCATGTCCATACGTTAGTGATTATAGTTGGGCCCCTTGAGTTGTATCGCTCGCACATCGTTTCACATCTGGGAGCGTCCAACTCTATTGTTCATGATGAGCAGTTCTCCTTGGCATATCTTCATGCCAAGTGTGAGTATATTAAAGTTAGAATTAAAACTGCGGATTTTGAGCCCATTTAAATCAATTTATATTATAAGGCTCCCGTGGCACATGACTTAACCCCCTTATCCTCCGCATTTGGGTCAAGTCATGTAGCATATGGTTTCACTCCTCACGGTCATAATTTACTTAGGCGCAATTTTAAAAATTAATCAATCAATTAGTGTCTTATTACTTATATGCCTTCCATGTATCTAGGACGTTAGCGTTTTATCTTAATTTATTTTGCACGCACTTTCGCTCCCGTCTGAGACCGTCCTATGCTAGAGTTAGTGATTTGGGTTTAGTCTGCGCAGTCCCCGAGCGGATTCCTTCTGGCTCTATTAATAATTTAATGCATAGGAAAGCCGACCCATCCATGGATATGAAGAACTTTTGATTTCATATTTATATTTCATATTTTTATAAAGCACATGGTGTTTTACTTTATTTCAAATTTCTGGACTTTCTACTGTTCGTCTCTATTGATGTTTTTAGATGTCTACCTAAATCACCTAGAGGGGGTGAATAGGTGAGGTCCGTGTCTGTTTGCGGAATAAATATTTGAGTGAGCGAAGCACAAAAAATAAGCACACACCACACATAGTACACCAGATATATAGTGGTTCCCCAATCTTGGTTATGTCCACTCTCCACCTCACCGATCTAGCAACACGCTAGACTCGACAACTTTAATATTTCCACATATTGATAACCAATCCTATAAATCGGAGCAATGCCCCTACAACTCGATCCACAAAAAATGGTCTTCACTCGGAAGAAAAACTTCCAACAAACTCGGAGACAAAATCTCCTACAAGAATAAAAAAATTTACAAATAAATATACAAACTTGTCTTCAAAGATCTGGCAAAATCTCGGCTTCTTCCTTTTTGAAATATTGAAAAGCCCTTTCAGAAAAGTCGAGGAAGAAATCTGAGAATGCTTGGATCTGAGAACTTAGAATCACCATGATCAATAAAAAGATTTGCAACAGTCAAGATTGCTTGATCTGTTGATTCTTCTTGTCTGAATCTTTTGGATCGAGAAGATCAGAGGCGATGAAGACGACGAGCAGCAGCGTGGTTTTTCCAGATTTAGAATGAATAAAAACGATTCAGAATACTTATTTCTCTATTAGGGTTAGTCGAATATGAATATACCTTTTATAGGAATAGATTAACGGTCATAATCATAAATGACATTCCACGTGGACCAATATTCATGGAGATTAATTTTAAAACGTGTCCCGTCAAACTTAACGACATTTCAGAAAAATCGAACATCATTTCTCGAGTGAAGATAAGACAACTCTAGAATAATGTCTCGTTCTTGAGAAAGTAACTATAAGGATCTCTAGAAAAAGTACTTAAAGAAATTTCAGGTCTGACTTGTCGAGAAATAAAGTACTTTACTCAAGAACTAGCTTATATTACTTGAGAACTAGTAGATAGCTTCTCGAGAGCAGATAGGACTACTCTAGTGAAGATTTCCAAAAGGCGTTGAGTCAAGTCTCTCTCTCGATGCTTTTTTGACTTAGACTTTACTCGATAACTAAATAACTTCTTCTCGAGTACAGCAAGTCTTTCTCGAGAGCTTAAATTAGTTTTCCCGAGGTATATTTCTGCTACTCGAGACAAAGAGCTCTCAATGCTTTAAGCCTTAGACTTCTCTAGTGCTAGCCTTAGCTTCTCAAGTACTAAACTAAACTTCTCGAGAATTTTACTTTGCAGAATTTTGAGCTGGACTAAACCGACTACTCGAGAGCAAGAAGAGATGTACTCGAGTACTAAGCACCTTCTCGAGAACTAACTTCACAACTTCTAGAGAAATACTTCAGTTATTTGAGTGCTTGACTGAGCGTACTCAAAAACTGATTATAACTATACTCGAGTACTAAGGTTATTACTCAAGTAAAATACTTAGAAAAATTCGTCATTCTGAAAATATTCTTTCTTCAATGAAATCAGCAACTAGTCTTTCTCCTACAAGTTTAGTGCTTGAAAATGAGGTGTATCCTAATAGAGAGGCTACACATGAGTCAACATCATGGATCATACATTGAGGGATTACATTGTGTGGTCTTATGTTTGGTGACTCATTGTATACTGACATTAGTCTACACTTGGCATTTAAATCTTGCAAACACATAACTCAAACAAGACATCAAATATAACTTAATTCATCTTAGTTTAAGGGTGACTTCATACAAATCTAGGTTAATTGGTATATAATACCCAACAATCTCCCCCTATTTGTAGAAGTCAGAACCCTCTACACTAAGGTGAATTGCATCAAGATAAACAAATAAAATGACTAGATAACACAGTTATAATTTGAATAAAATTCTAAGAATTAAGAGACAATCAGATCATCAAAATTAAAGATTTATATTTATATAGAATAGTCCATGAAATCCATTTCTACACAATCTAAAAACACAATCTAGATCATTTTTCATTCCTTGCTCTGCTATTATTGTTGTTGTCTTTCTTTCTTCTCTTGTTTTCTTCTTTGATAGCTGAAGGGTTTAGGATAATACTTTTGTGGTCTAGGAGGAGCATTTAGATTGTTTCTTCCATACTCTCTATCATAAATTCTTCTTTTAGTTAAGGAATTCTCATACAGTTCCCATTCGGAGGAGCTATAATGATTAGTCCTACTTTCATTGTAGTCCATAACTAATTTTAGAGTATCAAGGATTAAAGACTTTGAAGTAGGTCTCCAAATTTTAGCAAATTCTTGTACTCTCCTCTTTTCAGCCTCTGGATTAGGGATGGACTTTCTTGCAGATGGTCCATCACCATACTTTCTTTTCTTAGGAATATGAATTTCAGGAGGCGCTTGATGAAGTACATCTTCCTGATCAGTTTCCCAAACCTGAGCATAATTATCTGGAGGTGGTGCTTTTGATCATTCAGGTCTTGGAGAAATTGTTTGTTGTTGAACTGGAGGATGCTGAGCAAGAGGGTTCAGATGATGTGAAATCACATTTGTATCAGCTTTGAAATCAGGGAATATTTGATTATATATCCACACAGTTGTGTCATAAGTATGAAACTTTACACCATATATTTTTTTAGACATCAGCATGATTTACCTTCAACTTTTCTTCCCAAAGAGTTTTCATGTTTGCATCTGATTTTTCTAAGTATTCTTTTACTAAGCTCTCCCCCTTTCCTACTTCTACAGATAGGGTTTTTGTAGCAGCCTCTTTGAAAGTACCAACTTCTTCACACGTTTTGAAGTTAAGTTCTTGGGCTCTCTTTTCTAAGTGAATTTGATTATTTGCAAGAGTTACTAACTTGTCCATCACCTGACCAATGCTTGTTATGGTGTGGTGTAGATCTTTCCCACTTATTTAGAAAAGGTGTTTCAGCTCATTAGTATTATGCTGGATTTCTACAAATCCTCTAATCATCTCTTTTTTTAGAGCAGTAACTTTTCAGTGACAACCTTGAGAGAATCATCAAAGTACTTTCTCTATTGTGAGAGAATCAATTCTATCTTACCCAATATATAAACAGCAACATGAGAAGGAGATGGAGTTTCAGCTTGAGGAACTGGAGGAGGAGGAGCAGTCCATCGGACAATTTCTTCAATTATAACTGAGCTCTTGGCTCTTGTGGTGTGAATCAAAATATCACCTTCCTCACCAAGAATGACAGGAAGAGATAAATCCAAGCTCTTGAGAGGAGCTTTAGCTAGTTCTGGGGATTCTCCTTTCTCATCAGATATCTAAACTATTTCTTCTTCTTCTATATTCGCAGCAGGTGACTGGTCAATAGGGGATTCTGGTTCAGAGTGATGATGAGAGGGTGATGGTTCTGGAGATAGAGATTTCTTTAGTTGGAAGGGAAGAAGTGGATCTTTGGAAGACAATTACTCTATCATTTAGTTTATGTCTTCCTCTAATGAAAGAATATTCTCTTGTACTTGAGTATCTGAGAGTGTCTCTTCAGGGATGGCAGGTTGAAGTGCAGCAGCAGGAGAAGGGGTAGAGAATCTTTCCTCTTGAACTAAAGGAACAGGCTCCCCCTTAGCAGCTGCACCAGATGTGCCAGCAACTTGTGTTAGAGGAGGAGATGGAGTCCTGTCCTCAATTTTTGGATGGTCATGAGCCTTGGAAGCTTGGGCAGGATTCTTCAGTTTAAGTTCCCATCTTTGTTTGGAAGATATAGAGACTTTCTTTAAGTGGTGAAGGGTTGTACCTTTTGATAAGTCAAAGATCTCTCGCTTAAACTCATGCAGGAGTAGAGAAATAATCCTTGTATAGTTAGGTGCTTTGATGCTTTCTATTATCTTATCAAAAATCATCATCCAAAATGGGAATTTCTTCCTGTATATAATTGTTGTCATCATATAAAAGAAATCAGCAGTGATGAAGCTTATAGAAGTAGTCTTGCATAAAAGTACTTTGCAAAGAATATCAATTAGAAGTTTACCCTCTGCATTGAGGTCAGGTCGAAGAATGTTGTTAACAACAACAGAAATTCCACAGAAACTATAGGTTCTGTCGTAGTCCTCAACAGTTAGGTCGTCTTTTTCTTCAATCACTGGTAGTCGAAGAAGCATAGAAACAACTGTCTTAGATAGTTTGATTTTGATTCCGCGAACTCTTGTCATAAGAATTTTTCCATTTTTCCTCATCTTTGCATTCTGAAAGAATTCTTCAACCTTTGGAAAAAGGATTTTACAAGGTTGCTCTAAAATAAAGGACTAACTGGCGGTTTCTAGAAGAAGAAGAAGATTCTGAAAGTCTTCAGAAATCTCTATAATCCCAGTCGACACAAGTTCGCTTCTAATCCATATTTTGGAAGTTGGAGCCATTGATCTAGAGAAGATGAAACTTGACTGCGAAAGAGATTCGACGAAAAGCACTGTGACAGCGGCAGAAGACGAACAACTATCTTCTTTCTTTTCGAGAAATGGTTTTGAGATCGAGTATGTGGAAATTTTGGACTTTTCTATTTATAAAAGTATTTATTTGTGATTATTAAAGAATTAAATATAGTGATATACCTAAAAATATGGCGGCATAGAAATCTGGGTAAGAATATAAAGATTTGAATTGAAGGAGAAAAGTTTCTTCAAGTTTCTCGAGTGGACAGTCATTACTCGAGTGAAAATACTATAGTACTCGAGTAGTAATTTGAAGTTCTCGAGAAGTGTCTTATTATTTGAGAAGTAGTTCTCGAGAGGCAGACTTTTCCCTCGGGTGGTTCAATTTAGTACTCGAGTAGTAATGGTCTTACTCGAGAAATGACGTCCAAACTTAAGAAATTCTGAATTTTTGAAGTGTTGCCTGATCCTTGAGCTATGTTGTGTAATGTCCCGATTCACGCTAGGCCCCTTGTACGTATTTTTGGTGTCGGGAGAGAAGGTGTAGGCTCAAAGGGGTGCAGGCGATCAGGTGTGCACTCGCGGAGATAGAGGAATAAAGTTGAAAACTGTGTTGAGTATGACACGGGTAGGGACACGGGCGTGTCCCTACCCGTGTTCAGTGGCGCTGAGTGTCCATGGTGTTGAGTGGTAATAAATTGGCGTTGAGTGGTGTGTCCCGAGAAGGACACGGGTAGGGACACGGGCGTGTCCCTACCCGTGTTCAGTGGCACTGAGTGTCCATTGGGTTGAGTGGTAATAAAATGGCGTTGAGTGGTGTGTCCCGAAAAGGACACGGGTAGGTATACGGGCATGTCCCTACCCATGTTCAGTGGCGTTGTGTGACCATGGCTTTGAGTGAAATGGCTTTGAGAGTTTTGTCCCGAGCAGGACACGGGTAGAGACACGGGCGTGTCCCTACCCGTGTTCCATGGCATTGAGTGTCATGGCTTTGAGTGACATGGCTTTGAGTCTGGCTAGAAAAGGACACGGGTAGAGACACGGGCGTGTCCCTACCCATGTGCTCCAAGACATGCAAAACGAGTAGTGCCCCGAGCAGGACACAGGTATCGATACGGCTAGAAACACGACCGTATCACTTGGACACAGGTACAGACACGGGCGTGTCATTACCCGTGTAGGAGCACGAAACAATTGTCGAGCCGTTTCGGCAGAGCAGGACACGGGTAAGGACACGGTCGTGTCCCTACCCGTGTCACTTCTATATAAAAAGGAAAAAGTGAAACCATAGCCGTTTTCACTCTTCATTCTAGCCCTTATTCCTGAGAGAAATTCTTGGAGGAGGAGATCTTGTTGGAGCAAACCTTAGAGGAGGAGAAACTCCACCGCCGTCAAGGAAAAAGCGATGCCGCCGAGGAGGATGATAAGATCCATGGCCGAAAATGGTGGTACCGCTGGAAATGAGGTGAGCTTCCTCCGCTCTCCCATGGTGCTAGATCCTTAGATATTCTTGGCGAGACATCGACTCAAATTAGTCTTGATGTGTGAGGAGAAGGTTTCTTCGAAAGGCATATCTAGAACTTTTGTTCTAATGACCAGTCATCTTCAACCTCCCCTTCTACAAAGTGATGATGAGGGTTGATTCGTGAAGAGGAATGGCCTTGAGAGGGATAATAAGGGTGGATGAACTTCTGGTTGCGATTTGGGGTGATCAGCTTGAGGAGGAAGAAGAACTGATGTCGTTCATTCCGCTTCAAGATGTGTGCAAAATCTGTGTTCTGCACGCAGCAACCTTCTTGGCTGTTTTCAGGCAAGAAATGCTCTGATCTGGGCTTTCGATTAAACACAAAAGTCGAAGCCCGTGAAATTACCTTTTCAACGAGTGGTTACACGCCTTCGGGTGGATTCTTTAGCCATGGGAATGTCTGTCGAGGTAGGGGCGGTAAGCTAAGTGCACAGAAATTATATCCTGTATGCTGCAGGCTTTGGAGCAAATTTTATGTGGGTTATATCCTTATTTGGGTTGCAGGCTGAACATCAAAGTTGTAGACGATAGAAAGACCTTTCCATCGAGTGGTTACATAAACTCACCGGATTCTTTTAGCCACGGGAATCTTTGGTTGACTTTGCTGTCCATATTTATTCTGCACCTAAATTTTTGGGTAGTGTATAACATGGATTTAGATTCGGTGGAATTAATGTTGCATCTAATTCGAGGTTCGGGTGAACACTTTTATGATAACCACCGTAGTGTTATGAAGTTTGATGTTTGTTAATTTGAATTTGTATAATGAGTTTGGAAGCAAGCTTTAATCGAACGAAATGGCTTGATATAAATTAGTAGATTATCATTTATGCTCATTTTGTTATATGATGTTGAAATCATTCGGTATGACATATAGATGAATAAATTATGGCCATATGTATGTTGAATTGATAGAATGAAATTTGGTAGTCCAATTCTTAGAGAGTCGTCTCCCTACGGGAAGCATTATGGAAGTTAGTAAGTACGGCGTTGGCCGTCACTAGTCGTGATGGTGTTGAGATGAGTAAAGTTGGACGGTTGGGCTTGTCCCTCGGTGTTCATGTCCCGGGGCTCCTTCCGTGCCAAGTGGATGGTTGGGCTTGGTCCTCGTGCATTCTCCGAGGCTCCTTCCATGCAACAGTGTTGTGGAATTACATGCGATGTGAGTCGACACGCGGTGTCGTAATCTTGGGTTAAGGACAGTGTGGCAGGTCTACTGGCTCACCAATCGTCACACCGATGGGAGTTGACAGATAGACTTTGGGCGGTTGGGCTTGTACCTCGTTGTTCATGTCCCGAGGCGCCAATCGTACCAAGTGAACGATTAGGCTTGACCCTCGTGCTTATTTCTGAGGTTCCTTTCATGTCACGCATAGGCCAATTAAGGGCTAGGATCTTGGTGCACATCTACCCAAGTGAACCCGCTAGGCCGTAGTACGTGATAACTCTAATTATTTCTATCTTTTTATTTTACTATTTTATATTAATAGTTAGATATTTTAAATTAATTTTGTAATATTAAGTTTATTTTAACTTGTTTCTATAATTTATATCTATTTGTTCTAATAAAATCATTTTTAATCTTGCAGGGCTGATCTACAGGTTATTTGGAGCAAAATAAGTATTTTCCTGTTTTTTGCCTAGACACGCCCTGTGACACGCCCTACCTGGGCATGACACAGGGGCGTGACACGTGATAACCGATACTGCTGCTGAATCTCATCGACCCGCGCCCAACGTTCATCGACCGACTAGGTCATGCCCGTGTCAAAATATGACACGCCCGTGTACCATTTACACGGGGCGTGACATCCAGAAAGAGACCGTTGACCGTTGCCACGTCGGATTAAAATTACACGCCTGGGTCACGGGCATGACCCAGGGCGTGTCCCGGGCGTTTACAGCCAATTATTCCCCCGTTCCAGCCGTTGCCGCCAGAAACCGTTCCTGCTTGACACGCCCCTAGTCACGGGCATGACTAGGGGGCGTGACACCTCCTTGAAGACCAGTTTTACTCCCGCCGTTTTCAGCTTCCCGCTGTTTTCCAGAAACAGTCGTGACATGCCCTAGGTCACGGGCGTGACCTAGGGGCGTGACCCGTCAGTTAACCAATTTTGGTGGTTTCTCCTCCAACGTTCTCGGGCATTCAAGACGACGGTTCCGAGCCTGACACGCCCTAGGTCACGGGCATGACCTAGGCCGTGACCAAATAGAAATTTTTTCTATAAATTCCAGACAGCTTCAGATGCTGAGGAGTCGAATTTTGGGAGTTGGAGCCTTGTAATTTTCTGTTTCTTTTGCTGTATTTTCTCATTTCTAAGTTAGATTTACTATTGTTGATTAGCTTTAATTCTACTTGTTTTCATTTCAATCATGTCTTTCCCTACTCTATTTTGTATTTCCCTAAACATGATGAGTAGCTAAATTTCATTTAGCACTTGATCATGATGAACCTTGGAATAAAATAAATCTTTCTTCTTTATTAAATAATTGTCTTGTTCTTGATCTTACTCTTTTCGTTTTATCTTTGAACTTTTATTTTGTCGAATTCATATTTTGAGAATATGTACTTCGATCTAAGATCCGTATCCTAAATGACCGAGAGGTTGCCGATACGAGGAGATCACTCAAAGATAAAAAGGAGTTGAATGCACTCCTCGAGAGAGGACGACGTAAATCTTCCGGATTAGAGTCAAATCCAATAGTGGGGTTTACCGCATAAAGCAAGCTTATGGGTTTCGACTGGCCGAGAGGTCTTAAGCGATCAACCTAAGGTTAGTTAGAAGCATGAGCTCGAGAGAGATGCTTCTATACTTTAGGAACCTCCACGGTCGAGTGAGTATAATTAAGAGCTCGAATTTCATTATTTTCCAAGAAGATTTATTTTAGTCCAAGGGGATTCTAGATCAAGTGCTAGCTTCCTCAAATTTGAATTTCTCTTTAGCTTCAACTTTAGTTTTATTATCTAGTATAATCAAACCAACTTTTCCGTTTGATAAAATAATAGCTCTTCCTTGTGAGTACAAGTGCTCAACAGGCCCCGAATTGCAATACGACACTTCCTATACTACATTTCGATAGGTACGCTTGCCTAATCGAGATTCTAGTTTAGATGTAATTTAACTTTTAGAAAATCACCATCAAGTTTTTGGCGTCGTTGCCGGGGAGTTTTCTTTGTTGATATTTTGAAAGCAAAGATCTATTAGTTTTGTCATTTTCTTTTTCTTTTATTTCAAAAAAAAAGCGAACTTTTTCTTTCAAAAGTTTTATCCTTCAATTTTTATATTTAAAATTTCTTGCGAAAGGGCCGTGCCGGGTTTTCATCCCGCAATACCGCCTAGTACCTTGCGAACCCGTCACTGGGTAGCCCTTGGGAAGTCCGGGAAATTTTATTTTATAAATTTTTATATCTTAAAACTTTTATCCTTTTGTTTTGTTTTTGTGTATGACCCGAGGGAATCCGTCAAATCTATTTGATTTGGATCCGGAGATCGAGAAAAGCTTACGGCTACGCCTAAGACTCCGTGACCTCAATTCTCCAGATTTGGTTGAGGAATCCGTTGGTAACACTTTTTCTTCTTCTTCATCTACGTCGTCTTCTTCTTCTTCATCATCTTCTCCTTCTTTTCAATTTTCCTTTAATTTGGGTAATCAAAATCCAAATATGGCCGAAGAACGGACTATGTACTATTATGTACGGCCAAATTTGGATGAGCAGCAATCAAGTATTGTTCGACCCGCTATTGCGAACAAAAATTTTGAATTGAAGCAAAGCATCATTCAAATGGTACAGCAATCTGTACAATTTGATGGGCTTCAAGATGAGGACCCAAATGCGCATATTTCTAACTTTTTAGAAATATGCGATACTTTTAAAATCAACGGGGTTTCGGATGATGCCATCCGACTAAGGCTTTTTCCTTTTACATTGCGCACCAAAGCTAAGCAGTTGTTGGGTACTCTACCAAGAGGCTCAATCACTACATGGGCCGAGATGACGGAAAAATTTCTTACGAAATATTTTCCGCCAGTTAAGACGGCCAAATTGCGCAATGATATTACTTATTTCTCCCAAGTTGATATGGAAACGTTATATGACATTTGGGAGCGATTTAAGGAATTACTTCACCGTTGTCCGCATCATGCAATACCCGATTGGTTGCAAGTGCAGACCTTTTATAATGGCCTCAACTCTCAAACGAGGCAACATATCGATGCAGCCGCCGGTGGAACGTTAAATAACAAAACACCGGCGGCCGCCCAAGAGCTTATAGAAGGTTTGTCCATGAATACGTATCAATGGAGTACACCTCGGTCTCGTCCACCTAAACCGGCCGGGATGTATGAAATAGATACGATTTCTAATTTATCTCTCCAGATGGAGAAGATGCAAAAACAGATGAACAAGATGACTGCTTCCTCGTCTACACCTTCCTGTGAGCCCCAATTTTGGGAGCCTTCTACTATTGCCGAGCATGTGGATTACATGGGTAATCCGTATCGGCCACCTTATAATCCGGGTCATAATTTTGGTAATACCTATCACCCGGGTATAAGGAACCACCACAACTTCTCTTGGAGTAATCCGGGGAACGCAGCTCGCCCACCAAACACAATCCCACCCGGATATTTTCCACCACAAGCTCCAAAAGCTCCCAATCTCGAGGAGTTGTTCGCCAAATATACGAGTACAAATGATGCCAATATCCGGAATCTCACTGGATCTCTTCGTAGTTTGGAGACTCAAATTGGGTAAATTGCAAAGATGCTCTCCGATCGACAACAAGGAGCGCTACCGGGCAATACAGAGCCTAACCCAAGGGAGCAAGCCAAAGCCATCACTCTACGGAGCGGGAAAGAGGTAACAACTACTTCCCCAATTTCAGTTGACATGGAGGTACCAATTTCTTCATCTTCTCCTCCATCTAAGCCTTCTAATTATACTAAACCACAAGCTTATCAACCGCCTCTTCCCTATCCGTCTAGAATGCAAAAAGACCGGATAGATGAGCATCACGGTAAATTTTTAGATATGTTTAAACAAATCCAAATAAATTTACCGTTATGTGAAGTAATAGCACAAACGCCGAAATATGCTAAGTACCTCAAGGATCTTTTATCAAATAAAAAGAGACTTGAGGATATATGCACGGTTCAATTGAACACGGAGTGCTCAGCGGTTTTACTTAATAAAATTGCCTAAGAAATTACTTGATCCGGGTAGTTTCTCTATACCTTGTTCATTTGGCGATTTATTGGTAAAACGTGCGTTAGCCGATTTAGGTGCCTCAATAAATTTAATGCGTTATTCTTTAGTTAAGAAATTGAGTTTAGGAGAACCTAAACCCATAAGAACGAGCATTCAATTGGCGGATCGGTCTATAAGATATCTGATGTCTACTAATCGTGAAGAAAATAAAAGCAACCGAACTAGCAATCCATCTAGGCAAGTATACCTATCGAATTGTAGCTAAGGGACACAAGTGTCGTATTGAAATCCGGGGACTGCTGAGTACACTTACTCACATGAAGACTATTATTTTATCGAATGAAAAACTTGAGGATTAAAAAGTAAATTGCAATTACGAAAGGAAATACAGTTAAAGCTGGAAAGAGAACTACTACAGTAAGTTAAAGAGCTATTAGAAGCGATTACGATAAAGGGTTGAAACAATGGGATGGAAATGCACTAGATCAAGAATCACCTCGGCTAGAGTTAATAAAGAAATGCGATAAAAACCTAAACTTAATAGGGAAAAGTTTCTTGACCGCGGAGGTTCCTAAAGCTTAAGCACGCTTCTCTCGAAGTCGTGCCCAACTGAGTTTAGGAAGGTCCGACCGACTTTCATCTAAATCGGAGGCCTAAAGCTCGCTTTACGCGGTGAACCCCTCTATTAGATTTTACTCCAATCCGGGAGATTTGGACGACTGCCTCTCTCGAGGGGTGCATACAAATCCCTTTCCTCTTGAGTGCTCACTTCAAACTATCGGCCTCTCGGCTAGCCAAGCATGAAAGCTAAGGCGGAGAGTATATATCGATGATATATCTCCAACCCAAAATAAATCAAGAGTAATTCAAGGCTAAACCCTAAAAAGAAAAGGTAAAATTAAAGCATCATAACTTAATCTCTCAAACCTCGGATCAGCAAGATCGAGTACAAGGAGGATTTAGTTACTCATGGTATAGAAAATGAAAATCATATTAATAATATGGAAACTAACACCGAGCAGAAGGGAAAGAGAATACCGAACTATTTTATTTCTTAATGAAGAGGAATCACAAGTAGGGCACACAGATACTGTAAGAACACCTTCTACGATGCTTACAAATACTGTAAAAAGGAAGTACAAAAATGCTAAAAGGTCTTGCATAAAAAAAACGTAATTACTTGAAATGAGAAAGGGGAAGAGAAAAGCTTAAGACAAGAAAAACTAAAGTGACATCACTACTCCTCCTAAATCTGGCTGCTGGGCTCAAGGAGAGGGGTTTCTATTTATAGAATTTTTTCGGCCGAGTCACGCCCTCCATCACGCCCGTATCGGGGGCATGTCGGGTTAGGTACGAAAGCGACGCAATAACTCTGGCAGGAAACAGCTGCTGGCAACTTATTTTTCTCAGAACTTGGGGTGACACGCCCTTCGTCACGCCCGTGTCTGGGGCGTGTCGCCTGTGTCTTCTGGTAGAAAAGTCAAAGTTGCTGCTGGCGCCAAAACTGTGAACTTTGTAGGTCACGCCCTCGGTACACGCCCGTGACTAGGAAGACACGCCCGTGACTTGTTGGTGAAGGATGGAAATGCGCTTGCGGCGGAGAATTTAGTGAAAATGCGGGTCACGCCCTATGTACACGCCCGTGTTGAATATGACACGCCCGTGTCTGGGGCGTGTCCGATGGAAATCTTTGTCTTCTGCCTTCGGACCGTTTTCTTCATTCCACTGGGTTACACGCCCTAGGTACACGCCCTCGGAGGGCGTGACCAAGGGGCATGTAACAACAAAACTTTGTAAAAACCTGCAAAAAGAAGGAAAAATGTTAGTGACAATAATATATACAAAAAGAGTTCAAAATATAAGCACACAAGACATGATTTGTAAATTGAAAGCTAGAAAATACCATAATAGTTTAGGCTACAAAACGAACTATCAAATTCCCCCAAGCTTAAGATTTGCTTGTCCCCAAGCAAAGATATAAAAACTAGCTAAAATAATAGGTGACTAATCAGGAGAATTCTAATTATGTCAACACAAGTATCATGCGAAATTCCAAGTAGGGAGAACGTGAAACGTAAACCTAAAACAATTACTTAAACATGGTTTACAATTTATAAGCTTTACTAACGAAAATGAATCATCCAAAATTTCAACAAAAATCCTTTAAGCAAATCAACCAGATAAAAAAATGCATTGAGTTATTACTAGATCCAAGAGGCAAATTATAACCATATCAATCAAATAGCAAAAATCTAAATTTAAATCCAAAACTTTACTACTCTACTTTTCCTCTTTACTTAGCTAATACAAATAAAAAGCATGAATCAAAAGGACCTAATAGGACTGAAATGTTTGGTTTAGGATTATGATTAGGAGTGGAATTCAAAGATAAACAAGGAGGCTTAAAATTACACTAAACTAAAACAACGAGTTTCAAAAATTTTATAATGAACAAAATAACAAAAAAAAATTTTTCTTTTCCATTTTTTTTTTCAAAAACAAAGGCCATAATATTTTTATTTTCTTTTTGGAATTGGCCAAAAATGAAACACTTCTTTTGAGCATACTTTTTTTTTCAAAATTTTCTTCATGAATATCACAAAACAACCTATCATGATTATAAAATTTTTATTGAAACTCAAAAAAAAGTGTAGTCTGATTAGATAGGTTGGGAAAGTTGGCTTTGGTAAAAATGAAATGGTAAGTGGAGCTATCAATTGAAAGTAGAAAAAGGCTCAAAAGTGGCTTACTAAAAGTAAAAGAATTTTAGGTTGGCATGAAGGCTCAAACGAAAACAAAAACGGGCTAAATCATTTTCATGCTTTTTAAATTCATTTAAAGCATAGATTTGAAAATTTTCAAAAAGCAAGTCTTAGATAATAAAGAAAGATTTATGAAATTATCTTGAAAATAGAAATAAAAGGTGACTTGGATCGTTCAAATCTACTACTCTAATCAGAGGTTGATATTACAAAAATTATGAAAAGGAAAATAGTGGATGACGAATTTTCGAGAAAGTAAAGTAAATAAAGGATGAAAACCATAAAAAAATAAATTTTTAGAAAAAAAAACGTTTCAATATTAACATGCTACCGTGAATTAGAAACACAGCATGGCCAACATTTTACTTGTGAAACATAATTAAAAAAAACGATTTAGAAATATTATAATTAGCTAAGTTGTTTATAAGGGATTTTGGGAAAAACAATGCAAAAAGCGAGGGGAACTCTTGCTTAAACTATTAAAGTAAAAACAAATATATACACGAATAGCAAAATGAAGGAGGAAATCCTCCCCCAAGCTTAAAATGGACATTGTCCTCAATGGAGAAAGGAGGTTAGAGAGAGAGAGAAAATGAAATAGGAATGAAAGTACAGAATTAAAAACAGGTACTTCCCCGGATATATGCGTCGCGAATGTTGATTGATGCTTCTCCCACATGCTTGCGCTTTGGCACTTCTAGCAAAATCTTCTTCGGACTTTAAGATAGATTCAACAGCGTTGGAGCAGGAGATTGCAGGAGCTTTGGCTTGTTATAGTCGTCCGGGGAAACCAAAAAAAAGTGTAAAATAAAGAAAACAAAAAAATCAATTGGGTTGCCTCCCAAGAGCGCCCTTTGTTTAAAGCATCGTTTGAGCTCGACGCATCAAAAGAATATTGCTGTCCCAATATATTTTGTCCAAAATAATAATGTTCAAAGTTCTAATTATAAAACAGAGTTTTAAAATGTTTGAGAATCTAATCGTGGAGGATAGAGTTAACACAGTTAGGACTGACATCACCATAGAAATATAGTTTAAGACGCTGACCATTTACTTTGAAATTACCCTTATCAGGGTGTGAAATCAAAACAGCTCCATACGGAAATACTTTCGAAACAGTAAAGGGCCCAGACCATCGTGATTTTAACTTACCCGAAAATAAACGTAAACGAGAGTTGTACAAAAGAACTTGGTCACCCGGCTTAAAGGTTTTTGGGTGCCTTAAGTGTTTGTCATGAAAATGCTTTGTCCGCTCTTTATAAAATTTGTTATTTTCATAGGCGTAAGAGCACCACTCATCGAGTTCATTAAGTTGAAATTTTTGAAAGTCACCGATAGAGTGGGAATCGAGGTTTAAAGATTTTAAGGCCCAAAAAGCGCGGTGTTCTAATTCTACGGGTAGATGACATGATTTTCCATAGACCAGTCAATACGGCGTACATCCGAGGGCAGTTTTGTATACTGTTCGGTAGGCCCATAGAGCATCTTCTAGTTTGGTTGACCAGTCTTTCCTATAAGTCAAAACAGTTTTTTCTAAAATTCTTTTAATTTCCATATTTACTACTTCGACTTGTCCGTTGGTTTGGGGGTGGTAGGCAGTAGAAATCTTTTGTGTAACGCCGTATTTAGTAAGGATTTTAGAAAACTGCGCGTTACAAAAATGGGAACCCCTATCACTAACGATGGCTCGCAGCGCACCAAATCGAGAAAATAATTTTTTAAAAAACATAACTATAACTCGGGAGTCGTTCGTAGGAAGAGCTTGGGCTTCTACCCATCGTGAAACATAATCAACGACAACTAAAATATATTTATTTCCGAAGCTAGAAGGAAGTGGGCCAACAAAATCGATCCCCCAAAGGTCAAAAACTTCGCACTCAAGGAAATAATTTTGCGGCATTTCATTTTTATTGGAAATGTTGCCCGACCGTTGGCAACTATCACACCTACTCACAAAGACTTGCGCGTCCTTAAATAGGCTAGGCCAGTAAAAACCCGCGCTAAGCACTTTGTGAGCGGTGCGAGCAGCTTTATAGTGCCCACCTGGCAGTCCTTCATGTAAATGTTTTAATATATCAATTCCTTCTTCACAAGAAACACATCTCCTTATCATTTGATCCGCACAGACTCTAAAGAGATGCGGGTCTTCCCAAAAATAGTTCTTTAACTCAGAAAAGAATTTCTTCTTTTGCTGAGAGGAGAAATCTTTTGGGAGCACCCGAGCCACTAAATAGTTGGTGATGTGTGCGAACCAAGGAGAAGTAGATGCGTTAATTGAAAGCAGTTTATCATCAGGAAAATAATCATTAAAAGATTTTTCATTTAATTTTTCTATAAAGGGATTTTCTAATCTGGACAGATAGTCGGCGGCCAAGTTCTCCGCTCCTCGCTTATCACGGATCTCTAAGTCAAACTCTTGGAGGAGCAAGACCAAGTGAATCAAGCGTGGCTTGGCATCTGTTTTGTCAAGAAGATATTTGAGGGCCGAGTGGTCCGTAAAAATGATGATTTTTGAAAGTGTAATGTAGGGACGGAATTTATCAAAAGCAAAAACTACAGCTAGGAGCTCTTTCTCGGTCGTGGTGTAATTTTCCTGTGCAGATGTGAGCGTTTTACTGGCGTAATAGATGGGGTGGAAGTTTTTA
The DNA here is from genome assembly GCA_039513925.1 of Platanthera zijinensis. Taxonomy (NCBI): domain Eukaryota; kingdom Viridiplantae; phylum Streptophyta; class Magnoliopsida; order Asparagales; family Orchidaceae; genus Platanthera; species Platanthera zijinensis. The sequence continues at coordinate 200,477,946 of CM077084.1, read as the reverse complement.
GATATGCGTTGACCTAATACGGCTCCCACCGCGAAACTACTTGCATCGCACATTATCTCAAATGGAAGGTCCCACACCAGAGCTATCATAATTGGTGCATTAATTAATTTTTCTTTTATTAAATTGAAAGCAGCAAGGCAAAGGTCATCAAAAATAAATGTGGCGTTTTTTTCTAATAGATGGGTAAGGGGCTTGGTGATCTTTGAGAAGTCCTTTATGAAGCGGCGATAAAATCCTTGGTGGCCTAGGAAACTTCTAATAGCTTTTACATTTGTAGGCGGCGGCAGCTTCTCGATAACTTCTATCTTAGCAATGTCTACTTCAATACCTCTCGCAGAAATTTTATGACCCAAAACTAACCATTCCCTCACCATAAAATGGCATTTTTCCCAATTGAGGGCGAGGTTAGTTTCTTCGTATCGTTCTAAGACTTTTTCTAGATTTTCTAAACAACTATCAAACGCATCACCGAACACGGAAAAGTCATCCATGAATACCTCCATAATGCTTTCTACGTACTTGTCAAATATAGCGAGCATATATTGTTGGAATGTAGCTGGCGCATTGCACAATCCAAACGGCATTCTTCGGTATGCGAAGGTGCCAAAGGGACAAGTAAACGTTGTTTTTTCCTGGTCCTCAGGAGAAATGGGGATTTGAAAATACCCTGAGAGGCCATCGAGAAAACAATAAAAGCTATGGCCAGATAATCGTTCTAAAATCTGATCGATGAACGGCAAGGGAAAGTGATCCTTGCAGGTGGCATCATTCAATTTCCTATAATCTATACACATACGCCAACCCGTCACTGTCCGTATCGGGATTAATTCGTTATTTTCATTACTAACTACCGTTATCCCTCCCTTTTTAGGTACTACCTGAAAGGGGCTAACCCACTTACTTTCTGAAATAGGGTAGATAATTCCTGCGTCTAAAAACTTCATAACCTCGCCCTTAACTACTTCTTTCATATTCGGGTTTATACGGCGCTGAGGTTGAATAGAGTTACGTGAATTATCTTCCATTAGAATTTTATGGGTATAGAAGGATGGGCTTATGCCCTTGATATCAGAAATTTGCCAAGCAATAGCTTGGCGATGCTTACATAGAACTAGAAGTTTCTCGTTTTGCGTATCCGTGAGGTAGGCTGAAACGATAACGGGTAACTTGGAATCTTTTTCTAAAAAAGCATATTTAAGGTGTTCAGGAAGTTCTTTAAGTTCCAGGGTAGGGGGTTCTTTATAAGAGGATTTAGAAATTCTTTCTTTTTCAAAAATAATATCTTCATAAATTTTTTTATAAGGAACATAATAAGGGGTGGGGCTAGCAGCTAAGACAGCTTCTTGTAGCAATTCAGTTGGAAGATAAGAGGAAGAACAAAAATCTGAAAATTCTTTTTCAAATTCAAAAAGGCAATCAGAAGATTCATCGCTTCCTTGCAGCGATTTAGCGGGAAGAGGAGAGTAGGAAAAAAAATCAGAAAACTCTTTTTCGAAGTTGGAGAGGCAGTAGGAGGATTCATCACTTACGGTGTCTACGAAAAAACATGAGTCATCATGTGCTAACATGTTCATCATCGAAGGTGTGATAGAAAAAGTGACTTTGTCGTCGCCTACTCGAAGGAAGAGCTTACCATTGCTCACATCAATGATGGCTCTGGAGGTGGCAAGGAAGGGTCGGCCAAGGATCAGGGGAACCTCGACGTCTTCTTCGATGTCTAAAATGACAAAATCCACCGTGAAGATGAACTTGTCGACTTTAACCAAAACATCCTCCACAATTCCTAATGGGTACTTGACCGATCGGTCAGCTAGCTGGATACTCATTCGCGTGGGATTTAAGCCACCGATTCCTAGCTTTTTAAACAACGAGAGGGGCATCAGATTTATGCTCGCACCTAAGTCGGCTAATGCATGCTTGACAAAAAGGTCACCGAAGACACACGGAATAGAAAAACTACCCGGATCACTGATCTTTTTCGGCAAACCATTGGTCAAAACAGCAGAGCACTCGGCGTTTAGTGTGACGTGTGAAAGGTTCTCTAACTTCTTCTTGTTGGTGAGGAGATCCTTCAGATACTTGGCATATTTCGGCATCTGGGAAATAGCTTCGTGAAAAGGCAGATTTATGTGGATCTGTTTGAACATCTCCAGGAAGCGGGAATACTGATCATCCTGTCGTTGTTTATTAAGTTCAGAAGGGTATGGCGGGGTTGGATTATTTTTAAAGATGGATGGTGGAGTGAGATCTTTTTCTAAAGCTGGGGTGATAATTTCTTCAGCAGAGGGTGGTTTTTTTGAAATGGGAGTTGAGCTTGCCTCGGTCTCTGAGCAAACCATGCCAGAACTATGCTTCCCACTCCGAAGAGTCATAGATTTCGCTTGCTCTCTTGGGTTGGGCTCAGTATTGGCAGGAAGAGACCCGGCGGGTCGCTCAGAGATAATTTTTGCGAGTTGTCCTACTTGATTTTCTAAACTTTTAACAGTCCCGGCAAGGGTTCTTACTGTGGCATCATTTATATTCATGTATTTAGCAAACATTTCCTCCAAACTTGGAGGATTTGGAAAATTTTGGGTAGGTGGTGGTGGAGGCGTAGAAAAATCAGTTTGTGGTCGCGGACGTATTGCGTTGGAGGGATTACTCCACGAAAAGTTCGTGTGATTACGTAAACCAGGATTATAGCTATTCGAAAAAGAAAAACCAGGAGCAGGATAAGTTGGAGCAGAATATTATGTAGAGTGTTTCTAGACATGTTGTTAACATAGTCCAATGGTTCGGGGGGAGAGGGAGTTGCAGATTCCCATACCTGAGGGGTGGAGGCAGCAGTCATCTCCATTATCTTTTTGTTTAATATTTCAACTTGTAGGGCGAGCTGGGAGACATTGTCAACTTCAAAGATACCTGCAGGTTTGTTCGGGAGGGACCTAGGCACATTCCACAGATAAGTGTTCATGGCCATGTCCTTAAAAAGATCAAGAGCTGCTTCCGAGGTCTTATGGTTTAAAGTACCGCCAGAAGCTGCGTCTATCATTTGCTTTGTATTTTGATTTAGCCCATTGTAGAACGTCTGCACTAGAAACCATACAGGCAGCGCGTGATGTGGGCATCGTCTTAATAATTCTTTGAATATTTCCCAAGTCTCGTATAAGGTTTCAGAGTCGATTTGTCCAAAAGCAGAAATGTCGTTCCTAAGTTTTGCAGTTTTAGCCGGCGAAAAATACTTCGCCAAAAAATTTTCGGTTAATTCATTCCAGGTTGTGATGCTATTTTTAGGTAGTGTGTTCAGCCACTTCTTAGCCTTAGTTCTAAGAGAAAAAGGAAATAATCTTAGCCTAATAGCATCATTTGAGACACCATTAATTTTGAAGAAATCACAGATCTCAAGAAAGCTAGCTATATGTGCGTTCGGATCTTCATCCTGAAGCCCGTCATACTGCACATACTGCTGCACCATTTGAATTATGCTAGGCTTTAGTTCGAAGTTATTGTTAGCAATAGTGGGGTGAACTATGCTAGATTCTGTACCCTCCAGGTTTGGTCTTGCATAATGGGACATAGTCCTTTGCACGACTTCCTCTTGGTTGGGTATTTCCATTCTTAAGGTAGAATATGAATCCGAATGTTCAACTGGTATGTGGAGAGTAGGGCCTTGAAATCGCAATCTTCTCCGAAGAGTACGCTCAATTTCGTGGTCCAAGTCCAAAATAACCGACGGACTTCCCCGGGTCATGCACTGGAAGAAGAAAGAGAGAAGTATTGTTTGTTTTTTTTTCTTTTCTTTTCTTTTTATTAAAATATTATTTTTTTTAGATGTTTTAGCTCCCAAACTTCCCAAGGACTACCCGATGAAGGGTTCGCAAGGTACTAGACAAGATAGCGGCACTTAAAGCCACTTTTCCCTTTTTGAGAGAATTTGTTGGTGTAGGAAACTTGTGATGTGGGTTTCTATTAAGAACGGTAATAAATATATATAGATATATATATTTTTTGAATTTTTTAATTTGTAAGAACGAGGATAAAAGTAATAGGTTCGTGTTTTCAATATATCAACAAAAGTTGCTTCCCCGGCAACGGCGCCAAAAACTTGATGTCTACTAATCGTGAAGAAAATAAAAGCAACCGAACTTGCAATCCATCTAGGCAAGTATACCTATCGAATTGTAGCTAGGGGACACAAGTGTCGTATTGAAATCCGGGGACTGCTGAGTAAACTTACTCACATGAAGACTATTATTTTATCGAATGAAAAACTTGAGGATTAAAAAGTAAATTGCAATTACGAAAGGAAATACCGTTAAAGCTGGAAAGAGAACTACTACAGTAAGTTAAAGAGCTATTAGAAGCGATTACGATAAAGGGTTGAAATAATGGGATGGAAATGCACTCGATCAAGAATCACCTCGGCTAGAGTTAATAAAGAAATGCGATAAAAACCTAAACTTAATAGGGAAAAGTTTCTTGACCGCGGAGGATCCTAAAGCTTAAGCACGCTTCTCTCGAAGTCGTGCCCAACTGAGTTTAGGAAGGTCCGACCGACTTTCGTCTAAATCGGAGGCCTAAAGCTCGCTTTACACGGTGAACCCCTCTATTAGATTTTTACTCCAATCCGGGAGATTTTGACGACTGCCTCTCTCGAGGGGTGCATACAAATCCCTTTCCTCTTGAGTGCTCACTTCAAACTATCGGCCTCTTGGCTAGCCAAGCATGAAAGCTAAGGCGGAGAGTATATATCGATGATATATCTCCAACCCAAAATAAATCAAGAGTAATTCAAGGCTAAACCCTAAAAAGAAAAGGTAAAATTAAAGCATCATAACTTAATCTCTCAAACCTCGGATCAGCAAGATCGAGTACAAGGAGGATTTAGTTACTCGTTGTATAGAAAATGAAAATCATATTAATAATATGGAAACTAACACCGAGCAGAAGGGAAAGAGAATAGCGAACTATTTTATTTCTTAATAAAGAGGAATCACAAGTAGGGCACACAGATACTATAAGAACACCTTCTACGATGCTTACAAATACTGTAAAAAGGAAGTACAAAAATGCTAAAAGGGCTTGCATAAAAAAAACGTAATTACTTGAAATGAGAAAGGGGAAGAGAAAAGCTTAAGACATGAAAAACTAAAGTGACAGCACTACTCCTCCTAAATCTGGCTGCTGGGCTCAAGGAGAGGGGTTTCTATTTATAGAATTTTTTCGGCCGAGTCACGCCCTCCGTCACGCCCGTGTCAGGGGCGTGTCGGGTTAGGTATGAAAGCTACGCAATAACTCTGGCAGGAAACAGCTGCTGGCAGCTTATTTTTCTCGGAACTTGGGGTGACACGCCCTTCGTCACGCCCGTGTCTGGGGCGTGTCGCCTGTGTCTTCTGGTAGAAAAGTCAAAGTTGCTGCTGGCGCCAAAACTGTGAACTTTGTAAGTCACGCCCTCGGTACACGCCCGTGACTAGGAAGACACGCCCATGACTTGTTGGTGAAGGATGGAAATGCGCTTGCGGCGGAGAATTTTGCGGAAATGCGGGTCACGCCCTATGTACACGCTCGTGTTGAATGTGACACCCCCGTGTCTGGGGCGTGTCAGATGGAAATCTTTGTCTTCTATCTTCGGACCGTTTTCTTCATTCCACTGGGTTACACGCCCTAGGTACACGCCCTAGGAGGGCGTGACCATGGGGCGTGTAACAACAAAACTTTGTAAAAACCTACAAAAAGAAGGAAAAATGTTAGTGACAATAATATATACAAAAAGGGATCAAAATATAAGCATACAAGACATGATTTGTAAATTGAAAGCTAGAAAATACCATAATAGTTTAGGCTACAAAACGAACTATCAATATCCGATGGGTATTATTGAGGATATGCTTGTCAAAATTGACAAATTTATCTTTCCGGTAGATTTTGTCATCTCTGACATCGAAGAGGACACCGAGGTACCACTCATTCTCGGTCGTCCATTTCTTGCCACCTCGCGCGCAGTTATAGACGTTAGTAACGGTAAACTTCTCCTTAAAGTCGGAGATGAAGAAGTTACCTTTACTATTGACACGTCTAAGAAAAATTCGCTCTCCAATGACGACTAATGTTACTATTTAGAGGCTTCCCCCGAAGAAGACTTCATTCCTTTTTCTGAACATTCTTTATCGTCTATTGATCATAATGCATAATTTGAAAATTTAGATTTAATTACTTATGAAAATAGTGATAAGGATTCGATCACTCGCACACCTACTTATGAAATTTTGGAAATTAGTAGTGATCGTTTGAAAACATCTTATGATGAACCTCCCATACTTGAACTCAAACAATTGCCTGAGCATTTAGAATATTTATTTTTAGTGGAGGATTCTAAACTTACCGTAATTGTGTCGGCCTACTTGACCGATGATGAAAAAAAATTAAATTATCAAATATTTTAAAACGTCATTGCAGCGCAATTGCGTGGAAGATCACGGATTTGAGGGGAATTAATCCCTCCTTTTGCACCCATAAAATTTTATTGGAAGAAAACGCTCACAAAACTATTCAACCTCAACGCCGGCTAAATCCTAACATGAAGGAGGTAGTCAAGGCCGAGGTAATTAAACTTTTAGATGCGGGCATCATCTATCCAATTTCGGATAGCTCTTGGGTGAGTCCGGTCCAAGTGGTGCCTAAGAAAGGAGGCTTAACGGTAGTTCCTAATGATAAAAATGAATTAATTCCTACTCGAACCGTTATCGGATGGCGGGTTTGCATCGACTACCGTAAATTAAATGATGCAACCCGAAAGGATCATTTTCCTTGGCCGTTCAATGACCAAATCCTTGAACGGTTATCCGGGCGCTCGTTTTATTATTTTCTTGACGGTCTCTCGGGATATTTCCAAATCCCAATCGCGCCCGAAGACCAAGAGAAAACAACCTTCACTTGTCCGTTTGGCACCTTCGCCTATCGAAGGATGCCCTTTTGTTTATGCAATGCGCCGACAACATTCCAAAGGTGTATGCTCGCGATCTTTGATGAACTAGTGGAGGATATCATGGAGGTCTTCATGGACGATTTCTCCGTCTTTGGAGACTCTTTTGATTTATGTTTAGCAAATCTTTCCCGTGTACTCCAAAGATGTGAGGACACGAACCTAGTCTTGAACTGGGAGAAGTGCCATTTTATGGTGCGGGAAGGTTTGGTCTTAGGCCATAAAATTTCTAGCAAGGGTATAGAGGTAGATAAAGCAAAAATTGAAACTATAGAAAAATTACCTCCACCCTCAAATGTTAAGGCCGTTCGTAGTTTTTTGGGGCATGCCGGTTTCTATCGCCGGTTTATTAAAGATTTTTCTAAAATCACTAAGCCCCTTACCCACTTATTAGAAAAAGATGCGCCTTTTATTTTTGATGAAGATTGTTTGCGCGCTTTTTATCTTATTAAAGAAAAATTGATAAACGCACCAATCGTGATAGCTCCCAATTGGGAACTTCCATTTGAAATTATGTGCGATGCTAGTAGTTTTGCCGTTGGTGCGGTCTTGGGACAACGCATCAATAAAAATTTTCATCTGATATATTATGCGAGCAAAACACTAACCACCACACAAGAAAACTATACAACCACCGAAAAAGAACTTCTTGCCGTAATTTTTGCCTTTGATAAATTTCGTTCTTACCTTACTTTATCCAAAGTTATTGTTTTTACCGATCATTAGGCCTTACGTTATCTACTAACCAAAACAGATGCAAAGCCTCGATTGATTAGGTGGGTATTGCTTCTCCAAGAATTTGACTTGGATATTCGGGATAAAAGAGGAGCAGAAAATCTTGCGGCGGATCAACTTTCTCGGTTGGAGAACCCCAATTCAGAGGAGCTCAAAGAGGAAGACATCGATGATACATTTCCTGAGGAGCGCCTCCTCGCTATGCATAAGGTAATCACTCTCCCCACTCCTTGGTTCGCCGATTTTGCAAACTTTCTTGTTGCAAGATTCCTCCCGAATGGTTTTTCTTATCAAGAAAAGAAGAAATTCTTTTCAGATTTGAAAAATTATTTTTGGGAGGATCCATTTCTCTTCTGAGTTTATGCGGACCAAGTAGTGCGGAGGTGTGTTTCTCACGAAGAGGGCGCAGAAATTTTAAAACATTGTCATGAGGGACCCACCGGTGGGCATTATAAAGCTAATCGGACGGCTTGGAAAGTACTTGAAGCAGGCTTCTTTTGGCCGAGCATCTTCAAGGACGCTCACGCACATGTAAGTCATTGTGAACAATGCCATCGCTCAGGTAATATTTCCCACTGAGATGAAATGACCTTAATTTATTTCTAGAAATTGAATTTTTTGATTTATGTGGAATCGACTTTGTCGGCCCGCTACCAACTTCCTTTGGAAATAAATATATTCTGGTAGCGGTTGACTACGTGTTACGGTGGGTGGAAGCGCAATCTCTCCCCACCAATGACGCCCGAGTCGTGACCCGATTTCTTAAACAACTATTTTCACGATTTGGAGCACCGCGGGCAATAGTTAGTGATAGGGGCACCCACTTTTGTAACGCACATTTTGCTAAAGTATTATCTAAATACGGCATTACACATAGGTTATCCACCCCCTATCACCCTCAAACTAGTGGCCAGGTAGAAGTAGTTAACCGAGAAATTAAACGTATACTAGAAAAAACGGTTTCTACTAATAGGAAAGATTGGTCGGTCAAGCTTGATGATGCTCTATGGGCTTATCGGACCGCGTACAAGACCGCTATCGGTTGTATGCTGTATCGATTGGTCTATGGGAAAGCATGCCACTTACCGGTTGAGCTTGAACATCGTGCCTTTTGGGCAATTAAATTTTTAAATCTTGATGAAAATTTGTCCTCCGAGCTCCGTAAATTCCAACTTAACGAGCTCGATGAGTGGCGCTCCCTCGCTTATGAGAGTAATAAACTCTATAAGGAGCGCACCAAATTTTATCATGATAAGAAAATTAAGCACCCAAAGGACTTTAAACCTGGAGACCAAGTCCTTTTATATAACTCGCGCTTACGCTTATTTCCGGGTAAACGTAAGTCCCGTTGGTCCGGCCCCTTTGTCGTAAAGGAGGTTTGGCCTTATGTGACGGTTCTTATTTCACACCCGGAAAAAGGCAACTTTAAAGACAATGGGCACCGGCTAAAATTATTTTTTGCCGGTGATAATATTAATGAAAAATTAGACAAGATAATGTTGTCAAACCCATAATAAGCGCGCGCCACTATGGTCGAGCTCACCGACCATAAACAAAGCGCTCGTGAGAGGCACCCCACAGTTATCTTTTCTTTTTATTATTTTATTATTTTCTTTTTAAGTTTATTTTTACTGGTTTGAAGGACATCGCTGCATGACGATCGGGTGGAGAAGAACGTCGAATCTTCGTATTTGTTCAAGTCGGTAAATTTTAATTTTTTTGGCTCTTTAACATAATGCTGATAAAAAAAACAACAGAAAAACAAAAAAAATTAAAAATTAAAAAATATTTATAAACAAAAAGAAAAAAAATATTTTTTTTTCTCTCGAACACGTGTATGTCACGCCCGTGCCCCATGGGTCATGGGCGTGTCAAACGCGTGTTTTGCCAAATAAGCGGGAGGTTCCTCCTCCCTCGGTTTTCCTGCCCGTCATTCGGATATGACACGGGCTGGCGCTTATTGTCATGGGCTCGTCGAGCCCGTGGCGCGGGTATCCGAGGGGTTGACCAGTCATGCCTTGGATTCCTTCTTAACGAGTCAGATTTGACTGCCACGCCTAGAGTCACGGGCGTAACTCTGGGGCATGACTGAAGAATCCGATGCCTTCGCATCGGATGCTCTTTGGATTCCCCTACATGCCCGACGCCACGGGCGTGTCACTAAGAGTCACGGGCTTGACTCTGAGGCGTGACACCCGAATCTGAGGCGGTCAGCCTCGGATTCCTTCCCGCTTTGACCCGTGCTTGTCACGCCCCCTGTCACGGGCGTGACAGGGGGGTGTGACCAACCCGACAACCTCTATAAATTGGACTTTTTCCTCTCCTCTTCTCTTCACACCTCCACCCTTCAACCCCTCTCTTCTCTCCTCCCTTTGGCCGAAATTTCCTCTACATTTCTCACCATGCCTCACCACCACCCTCGATCCACCACTTCCTCCTCCGAGCACCCCGCTGATCCAGCCTCGGCGGAGGCCATGCTCTTATTCGAGAAATGCCACCCAGCAAGCTCGAAGCGAGAGACTGAGCGCCAAACCCTTTGGCGTGTTCCAGATCTTGGATTGGGCCATCCTCGCCCAATTCGGAGCAGCGAAGCTAGTTCGGGAGCTCTTCTCTACCCAAGGGTGGGCTCCCCTTTTCTCCATTTCTGAGCCTGCTTTCCTCAAGCTCACCATTGAGTTCTTGGATGCATTTGAGTTCTGTTGGGCGGCGCAAGATGATTTCATCATCTTTCGCCTGGGCAGGATGATGCACCAGCTCACCATCCGCCAACTCAATGTCGCCATGGGCTTTTGCTCGGAGGCCTTTTCCACTTCCCCCGCCTACCCTGACCTAAAAACGGATTTCCCTCCAGTCTTCAGTCTCCCCACTTTTTGGTCGGAAATTAGTAATGACGTCGCCCCCTACACCCCAAAGAAATCCAAGGGTAGCCACCTCATCTCCCCCGCTTTGCGCCTCCTACACAACCTTCTCACATTTACCCTTTCCGGACGCGGCGATAGCCACGGCGTGGTGATTCGGGCAGAGTTACTATAATTGTATAGTATGTTTTACCAGGTCCCACTCAACCTTGGTTACATGCTCGCCATTTTCTTTCGGCATCCAGGCCGAAAATGTGAGATTGGGAGCGGTGCACGGCGGGAATTTCATCACTTTCCTCGCCAAGCAGACCGACGTGTGGGCTGCTCTTCCGCGGCTCACTTGCATGCAAACGCCGCAGCCTCTTCAGTTCCCGACCCTTCAGGCACTTGGTTTAGCTCGTCGATGAGAGGGCGAGTTTGAGGCTATTCCCCCGTTAGTTGGTGGAGGAGCTCTTGATCTTGATCATGGTGCCGGTCCCAGCGGTACTCCTCATTACCCCCAGATTCTACCACCACCGCTGCACTCTGCTCCAGCACCCGATCCTCCAACTTATTGGGACCGACAATTTGGGTCGCTCCATACTCGCATAGACCAGATGCAATCCCATTTTGACGGTCGATTCACTTCTTTTGATGCACACTTCACCGTGCTCGAGCGAAACCATGCTTCCTCCATAGCGCATATTACTCGCGAGTTCGCGAACATGCGGACTTTCTATCAGGAGCACGAGGACGTTTCTGACCAGGAGTAGCTGCTTTTTCATTTCTTTGGACTTTTAGAGGGCCGCCTCTATGTATCGGTATTTTTATTTCCTGTATCTGTTTTTATTATTATGATGAAAAAAAATCCAAAAAAAAATCTATAAAATATTATGTTTTGCTTTCATCATCTTGTACAGGTCTCTTTTGATGTTGGCTTGCATTTTCAAGGAAGTCTCCTCTCTTCTCTTTTCTTCTTTATTTTTACATTAGGGACAATGTATTGCTTAAGTATGGGGGAGGGATATTTCTCAAGCAAAACATAAAAAATTTTACAAAAAAATTTTAAAAACAAAAATCACAACAAAAAAAAAAAAAATTTCAAAAAACACATTTTTTTAAAACTCAAAAAAATTTATATATCAAATTTTTTTTAAAAAAAGTAATTTTGTTTTTCTTTCTTAAAATTTTGTTTTAAAAAAAAAATTTACAAAACAAAAACAAAAATTAGAAAATCGAAATATTAAATTTCTTAGAAAGGGACGTTTGGGATATCACCCCATCTTACCTCCTAGTACCGTTGAGAGCCCTTCACAGGTTATACCTCGGGAAGTCTAAGAATTAACAAAAAAAATTAGGTTTAAAATTAAATTAGAGAAGTCATTATTTCTATATTTATTCACATGCAAAATTCCTAGTAATTCAACTTGTTTATAGTGTTTAGAGAATTTTGATGTTTTAATTGAATGTTGAATTTTGGAGTAGAACTGTTGGCCATGCTGTGTTTCTAGTTAAATGCATATGTAAGTAGAATTTAAGTAGAATTAAATATTCAGCATACAATTAAAGTTTTGTTTTTCTAAATACGTAGAAACAACTTATTTTACTTCAATTATAAAAACCGGTAAAACTTTAAAATAATTTAGGTGAGTAAGTAGAAGTTTGCAAGAGAGATATTTCGCGGACCAAGAGAGAGGTATTCTTTTTCGATGTCTAGAACTTGCCCTCTAACTATTCTCAAGACTTTGCATAAGTTAAACTCATTAGCATAAATATGATTTAGGCACTTCTTTTGGCTAGTTTGAGCTTTTGTACCCGTACCTAAAATTTTTATCTTTGTTAAGTCATTTTGAGCCTATTTCCCTATTCCTTTGTTTTAGCTCCACCAAGCACTTTGCCAAAGCCTAAAAAGCAACCTAATTGCACACCTAAGACCAAGCTTGAACATAAATATACAAACATGGTTTGTGAGCGATTATGAGCCTTTTATTTTTGGTGGCTCTTTTCTTATAAAAAAAAGGAGTTGATTTATTTTTCTCCCCTCTTCAAAATAAAGAAAAAATTATCATTAAAAAAATGAAGAGGTAGAAAAAAAAATTCAAAATGATGAGAGAGTTAAAAAATAAGAAAAGAAACAAAAGAAATAGGAATTTGGCTACGTTCTTAAGAGCCATAGCAAATCTTTATGTACAAGCTTCTCTAAGTTTTGGTGTGACTAGCCATCGTGTTTATCTTTGATCACCCTCTCCAAAACCTAAGCCTATATTTCAACCTAATTAAGCCCTATTGATTTATGTTTATAAGTTAGACTAGTGTCGTGGTGAGTGTGTGAAAGGGAAAGCCTATGGCCATCGACATTGATGGATTTCTTTGGAGGGTACCTTAATCTTTTTTTGTGCAATGTTATCTTAGTATGTACGCTACACTCTCCCTAAAGATAATTTTAAGATTTACCGGATTTTCATCTTAAAAGTAAAAATAATAGTGAAAACGCATTTTAAGAAAAATAAAAACCTAATTTGTATGCTGAGTAAGTCTTTCTACAAAAATATCTACAAACATAGGCATAAGACTTCGCATTTTACTCCTTAGGTTCAATTTTCTTTTCTAGCATTTAAAATTTTTCTACTCCCTATTAGGAAGTTATTTGCTCGGGACTAGCAAACGGATAAGTATGAGGGTATTTGATAACTCTAATTATTTCTATCTTTTTATTTTACTATTTTATATTAATAGTTAGATATTTTAAATTAATTTTATAATATTAAGTTTATTTTAACTTATTTCTATAATTTATATCTATTTGTTCTAATAAAATCATTTTTAATCTTGCAGGGCTGATCTACAGGTTATTTGGAGCAAAACAAGTATTTTCCTGTTTTCGGCCTAGACACGCCCTGTGACATGCCCTACCTGGGCGTGACATAGGGGCATGACACGTGATAACCGAGACTGCTGCTGAATCTCGTCGACCCGCGCCCAACGTTCGTCGACCAACTAGGTCACGCCCGTGTCAAAATATGACACACCCGTGTACCATTTACACGGGGTGTGACAGCCAGAAAGAGACCGTTGACCGTTGCCACGTCGGATTAAAATTACACGCCTGGGTCACGGGCGTGACCCAGGCCGTGTCCCGGGCGTTTACAACCAATTATTCCCCCGTTCCAGCCATTGCCGACAGAAACCGTTCCTGCTTGACACGCCCCTAGTTACGGGAGTGACTAGGGGGCGTGAAACCTCCTTGAAGACCAGTTTTACTCCCGCCGTTTTCAGCTTCCCGCCGTTTTCCAGAAACAGCCGTGACACACCCTAGGTCATGGGTGTTACCTAGGGGCGTGACCCGTCAGTTAACCAATTTTGGCGGTTTCTCATCCAACGTTCCTGGGCTTTCAAGACGACGGTTCCGAGCCTGACACGCCCTAGGTCACGGGAGTGACCTAGGGCGTGACCAAACAGAAATTTTTTCTATAAATTCCAGACAGCTTCAGATGCTGAGGAGTCGAATTTTGGGAGTTGGAGCCTTGTAATTTTCTGTTTCTTTTGCTATATTTTCTCATTTCTAAGTTAGATTTACTATTGTTGATTAGCTTTATTTCTACTTGTTTTCATTTCAATCATGTCTTTCCCTACTCTATTTTGTATTTCCCTAAACATGATGAGTAGCTAAATTTCATTTAGCACTTGATCATGATGAACCTTGGAATAAAATAAATCTTTCTTCTTTATTAAATAATTGACTTGTTCTTGATCTTACTCTTTTCGATTTATCTTTGAACTTTTATTTTGTCGAATTCATATTTTGCGAATATGTACTTCGATCTAAGATCCGTATCCTAAATGACCGCGAGGTTGCCGATACGAGGTGATCACTCAAAGATAAAAGGAGTTGAATGCACTCCTCGAGAGAGGACGACATAAATCTTCCGGATTTGAGTCAAATCCAATAGTGGGGTTCACCGCATAAAGCAAGCTTAGGGGTTTCGACTTGCCGAGAGGTCTTAATCGATCAACCTAAGGTTAGTTAGAAGCATGAGATCGAGAGAGATGCTTCTATACTTTAGGAACCTCCACGGTCGAGTGAGTATAATTACGAACTCGCATTTCATTATTTTCCAAGAAGATTTATTTTAGTCCAAGGGGATTCTAGATCAAGTGCTAGCTTCCTCATATTTGAATTTCTCTTTAGCTTCAACTTTAGTTTTATTATCTAGTATAATCAAACCAAATTTTTCGTTCGATAAAATAATAGCTCTTCCTTGTGATTACAAGTACTCAACGGGCCCCGAATCGCAATACGACACTTCCTATACTGCATTTCGATAGGTACGCTTGCCTAATCGAGATTCTAGTTTGGATGTAATTTAACTTTTAGAAAATCACCATCAGTACGCTTGGGCTCCGCTGTTATGTTCTTAGCGTTGAGGCGTACAGAAGTTTATGTGAAGTAGTGTGGATACCCACTTAGTAGTAGAAGTGCGTGTTCTACTGTCACCGTTTGGCCACGACGGTTTGCACCTGAGAGGTTAGCTACCTGCTCGAAAAGTGGGAACTACTAGTCTGTGACGACATAGCAACTGTATGTACGTGATCATGGGTGTGTCATTGAATCGCATACATAACATTGCACGTCATTATGTACACAAGACACTCATTGTATAAGTTTTTATGGGCACTCCTATACGATGAGTTACTTACTACTGAACGACCCTAAACTTATATGCTTGTATGGGCATCCATATAAGTTGTGTTACTTTCTATTATAACTCTATATTCATATGTCGTGATAGATGCTAGAAATGTTAGAATATCTTACTACATGTTATACCACTTGCTTGTTTATACTCCTGCTTATATATATATATTGTACACTGTCTATTTCTCCGCCCGGTGCCGAGGAGTCGCCGGGGGAGCGAATGTGAAGCCACTTAGTCTTTATGACTAACAGTTGCTACATCTTCCTTTTTAGGAGGAAATCCCGTAGATGGAACAGCAGGTCATGGAGCCGATCAGCAAGGCCAGGACGACCGGGCCAGATGGGATGGTGTCATAACTACCGTCTGTTGCAGACGTGAGTATATGAAGGTTCTGTTGTAGCCCTTCAGGGCAATTTTATAGTTGTACTCTGATTTTGTAGAAGCTTGTTTAGCTTCTCTATTACTTTGCTTTTGGACTTATAGCTTGTGTAGATTTGATTTCTTATATTATATTGGTCGGTGTCGCATATATATATTGATATTGGTTGTACCTTGCAGAATAGGCTTCTTGCGGTACAGGCTAGCCCGAGTGTTAGTGCTACCCCAAGGCGGCTGTTCTGGGCATAAGACCCTCTCGTGCCGTGTCTTATGTTTTGGGAGGGGTTCTTACAAATGGTATCAGTTTGCCACGATCCTCACCAAAAGAATTCATTCAACAATGGGCCACTCCCATTCGACTAGTTAGTTTGGGGACAAACTGACTTAGCGGAAGCAGTGTTGTGCCCATATGTAATTCACACTAAGTTTGTCCAACTCTGACCTTAAAATTAGCCAACCTGACCGTAAGTTTTCATTCTAGATTCTAATGCGTGTTGAGCCGTTGGGGGGCATTCCTGCCCGTTCCATACCCACTTAGTTCCATCAGTCCGAGTTGGGGCAGACACTCACCGCCATCTTGGATGTTTTAGGGCACAGTTGCCTCCAGTGCTAAAATAGGCCCCGGGCTCTAACTGGCTGAGCGCCTTCCGGGCTCTTGATGAGTCCCCATTTCATACTGAATTCTTGACTCATCTAGGCTTCATTTCATGACTTTGCACTGCCATTTAGTGCCATTAGCACTCCTTTTGGTTCGCTACGACTTTCCATGTCTTGTGCACTTTATTAGCCTATTTCTGCGCGTGTGTGTATTTCCCTCTTGCTATGCATTTTATTAATATCTGTGACTGCCATGATCGACAACCCGTCCAAATTTCCTGCAGGTTCGGGGATTGTGTAGGTGTCCGGGATAGGGCTTTCACCATTTTTTGGCAAAGGAGACATTGGTCGTGCGTTTTTACCCACGCACGACGATCGACCTCTTTGGCGCACGATCATCAGTCGTGCGCAGTCTGGCTTCTCTTGTGAAAGTTCTGCCCCGCCATATCGCATGGTCACTAGCTATACCGTGCACGATCACTGCTCGTGCATTGTCGGTCGTGCGCAGTCATGCCCTCTTTTGAAAAGTTCTGTCTCGCCATTTCGCATGATCACTGATCATGCGCTGCTGATCGTACACGAGCTTTGATTTCCTGGTGCAGGTTCTACAGGTTGTTGTTGCACAGGCGCTGACTTTGTTCGCGCACGACCACTGGTCGTGCGCTAGTGGTCATGCGCGCTATTTAACTCTGCTTCTATAAATTGGCCTGTTCCGGGAATTAAGGCACGGACCCTAGATCGATCTTTGCCGCCACTTTGCCGTTCCACATCCCAGGAGTTCCATCCATCTCCACCTTAATCCCTACCATCGGTAGGTCATTTTCCGGCGATTCTAAAGCGTTCCGCATCCTCCGGTGATCCTCCCGGCAATTAAATACCTCTTCTCCGAGCTTTCCATCGAAGAAGATGATGAAGACAACCAATAGAACGGACTTAAAGGCCCTCGAGGTGATAGCTCGTCGGTACCGGAAGCCTCCTCAGACTGCGCGTGGAAGCGGATTGACAACCCGATCCTCTGGCCAACAAATGCGGTGGATCTTCACTTTCTTGGTTTTGTCTTTCCACATCTCTCTTGTTGTATGAAATGACTTATGCTTGTAATGAACTTCGATTTCTAGTTGTTTTAATTAGATTATTGTTGTTTAATCTTGCTCGTGAGATTTGTAATTTTATGCGCCTCGATCCATCTCACTTCACTCCGTTCCTTCGTTCCATTCGATTGCACTCCGCACTAAACACCTCACTCACTAGCTCAACGTCCAATCGCCTTACCGAAGTACGGCATCGCGGCCGTTACATCCATCTCACCTTGTGAAGCGGTGATTGCAACCCGCATATTTCGCTTTAGTTTATTTGTTTGCAAAACCACCTTCAAAGCCCTTTATTTTTCCTTTATTTAATTAACTCTCATAACAATAATTTCTGATCGTTCGTTGTTCTGCGCTAATTGCATTCCTCAAGAGACCGACACGTGGGGATTCATTCCCAAAACTTTATTACTTGTGCGACCGGTGCGCTTGCCATATTCACACGCATCAGCTCTCTCGCCTCTCACTTACCTTGGGATGGAGTGAGCCGTGCGCACGGAGGAATGGCTTGATACAGTACAAGAGTTATTGGATGGTATCCGTTGTCCAGCCAACATGGCTGTGTCACTGGCGGTGTCTACCTTGGAGCTACAAGCTAAGAGTTGGTGGAAGTCACTCATGGGCTCCACCTTCTAAGTTCGAGTCAATACAGAGATAAGTTGGAGCGAGTTCTCGGATGTTTTCTTGGAGCACTTCATTCCTTCATCCTCTCGAGATGAACTTGAGGAGAGGATCCTTCTACAGGAACAAGGATAGAAGACGGTTACGGAATACCAACGTGAGTTACAACATCTCGCAAGGTTCGTGGACTCATACGAGTTGGATGATTGAGGTTATTCCAAGCGTTTATACAAAGGGCTGCGAGACCCCCTAAGGTAGGCCATTTTCTTTATAGCGGATGCTAGCTTGGCGGAGATCATCGATATGGCAAAAGATTGGAGGCGGACCACTAGGGTTGTGGTAAGAGACCTGCAGAGGGCGTCATGGAAGCTGACCCGAGCAATAGAAGTAGCATTGGACGTAAAAGATGTACGGGTGGTGACGTAAGTCAGTGAGCTTATAGAAAGAAGCAAAATAGGCGAGCTGTTTTCAGCAAGAGAACCATATTATATAGATCCATACGTTGCACGGGACTTCCCTGAGGTATTTCCTGAGAAACTGCCAGTATTACCCCCGCACAGAGAGGTTGACTTCCAAATTAATCTCGTACTGGGTGCCAAGCCTGTATCCAAGGCCCATTACCGAATGGCCCTGAAAGAACTCGCGTAGTTTAGAGTTAAACTACAAGAACTGGTGGAGTCAGGTTTCGTTCTCCCCAGTTCATCACCCTGGGGAGCCCCTTTATTGTTCGTAAAGAAGAAAGACAGAACCCTGCGTCTGTGCATAGATTATCGGGAACTCAATCGGTTGACAATGCAGAACACTTACCCGCTACCTCGGATCGACGAGTTGTTCGATCAACTAGTGGGAGTGCATTGGTTTTCTAAGCTAGACTTGCGCTCGGGGTATTAACAGTTGAGAATATAAGAAGGGGACATCCAGAAAACAGCCTTCAGTTCAAGATATAGGTTGTACGAGTTCACCGTAATGCCATTTGGTCTCACAAATGCCCCTTTGGCTTTCATGAGTCTAATGAACAAGGTATTTGAACCCTATTTTGATATCTTCGTAATTGTTTTCATCTATGATATCCTAGTCTACTCAAGGACGGAGGAGGAGCATGATGAGCACCTAATCTTGGTGTTTAAGAAATTGAAGGAGCACGCCTTGTACACCAAATTTAGAAAATGTGAATTCTTGCTTAAGGAGCTTGCCTTCTTGGGTCATGTGATCAGCGGGGATGGGCTAGCTATGTATCCGGCCAAAGTGCGTGATGTAAGGGAGTGGTCACCCTTGAAGTCGGCGGCCAATGTGCGGAGTTTCCTTGGACTTGTCGGGTACTATCGAAAGTTCGTAAAGAGATTCTCAAAGATTGCTCTTCCTCTTACTTCCCTAACGAAGAAAGGTGTGTCGTATGAGTGAACACCCCAATGTGAAGTTGCGTTCAAAGAATTGATGGATAGACTTACCTCCACCCCAATCCTTGTCCTTCCGTCTAGGATGGAAGGATTTCAAGTTTACACGAATGCGTCATATCAAGCGATGGGAGTAGTATTGATGCAGCACGGGCACATGATTGCTTATTCTTCAAGACAATTGAAGAAACACGAAAACGATTACCTGGTTTATGATTTGGAGCTGGGAGCAATGGTGTTTGCCTTGAAGGTTTTGAGGCATTATTTATACGGCATCCACTACGAGATCTTTTCAAACCACAAAAACTTGAAGTACGTCCATACTCAAAAGGAGTTGAACTAAAGACAACAGCGGTGGTTAGAATTTCTATGCGACTATGAGTTTACCTTGAACTGCTACCCCAAAAAAGCATACTCGGTAGTCGATGCGTTCAGTAGAAAAATAACAGACTCGAGCCCAGAGTCCCGGTTGATGAGAATGGAGTTGGCTCTGATGATTGAGGAGATGGAAATTACTTTGATATTTAAGGCTCCTTCGACAGAATATATAGAGTACTTGGCCAGCATAAGTATAGGTTGTGATATCCGGGACCGGATCCGGGTGGAGCAAGGAGTGGATGCGGCTCTGGCCCCGGAAATCAAGTCAATCAAACACGGGACTACTGACGAATACTCACTAAAAGACGGCCTCATTTATTTTCGCGACCTGCTCTACATTCCCAAGGGCGGTAAAATCCGGGAGGATATCTTGAGAGAGGCATATTGTTCTTAGTATTCAGTGCACCCGGGAATTTCAAAGATGTACGCCGGCTTTTGGAACACCATGTGTTTGCCTGGAATGAATAAGGATATCCGATATTTTGTTACACATTGCGAATCCTGTCAAAGGGTGAAGGCGGAGTGCAGGAGTCCCGACGGCTTGTTACAGTCATTGCCCATCCCCGAGTCAAAGTTTGAGGATATTTCCATGGACATCATACATTGTCTACCTCGCTCACACTCAGGGAATGATTCAGTATTGGTGATCGTTGATCGATTAACGAAAGTAGCCCGATTTATCCCTATGAAGAAGAAGGCTCACGTGGATGTCTTGGTACGCCTCTTTGTGGAGCAGTTTGTACGGTATCATGGGGTGCCTAAGATGATTGTTTCTGACCGTGATGGTCCCTTTACCTCCAAGGAGTGGAAGGAGTTACAGGCGTATTTGGGCTCACGCCTTACCTTCAACACCGCATTCCATCCTCAGACGGACGGGCAGTCTGAGCGCACCATCCGGACATTGGAGGATATGTTGAGATTATGTGTGTTTCATAGGGGAGAGCCGTGGGAAAGGCTCTTACCCCTGGTGGAGTTCTCCTACAACAACATCCATCAGGCGAGCATCGGCATGGCGCCCATGAAGCTCTTTATGGAAGGAGGTGTAGAACCCCCTTGTCTTCGGTGCAAGATAAAGAACCGAAGACTTTGGGAGTTGAGTATATAGATGACACTGATGCGGTGGTTAGACTGATACGGGATCGCATGTTAGAGGCTCAAAGTCAGCAGGCGAAGTATTATAATGCAAGGCACCGTCTAGTGGAGTTTCAAGTTGGTGATAAAGTATTTCTGAAAATCTGATCGATGCCTGGAGTATCGCGGGTGCGTGGTGTGAGGAAGCTCAGCCCGAGGTATGTGGGTCCTTATAATATACTGGAAAGGGTTGGCCCATTAGCCTATCGGTTGGAGCTACCGCCCAAGTTAGAGAATCGCCACGACCATGTATCGTCGCTTCGGAAGGCACTGTTGCGGCCCGATCAATACATCCCCATAACTAATGGTGCTGCTCCCCAAAAGTGTTCCCTTGGTAAAGGTGCAATGGTCTAATCATGGGAAGGAGGAATTCACATGGGAGCCAATGGATTTGATGCAAAGACGCTACACAGAGTTATTTTCTCTAGGTAATTTTATTTAAAAGCATATTTTATTTTCTGTATGCTTCACTCCCCATACCCTTAGCCTGATTTTGGGGACAAAATCGTTTATTTTGTTTATAGGATTTGTAACGTCCCGATTCGCGCTAGGCCCCTTGTGCGTATTTTTGGTGTCGGAAGAGCTGGTTTAGGCTCAAGGGGGTGTATGCGATCAAGTGCGCACTCGCAGAGAACAAGGAATCAAGTTGAAAAGTGTGTTGAGTATGACACGGGTAGGGACACGAGCGTGTCCCTACCCGTGCTTAGTGGCGCTGAGTGTCCATGGGGTTGAGTGGTAATAAAATGGCATTGAGTGGCGTGTCCTGAGAAGGACACAGGTAGGGACACGGGCGTGTCCCTACCCGTGTTTAGTGGCGCTGAGTGTCCATGGGGTTGAGTGATAATAAAATGGCGTTGAGTGGTGTGTCCCGAGAAGGACACGGATAGGTACATGGGCGTGTACCTACCTCTGTTCAGTGGCGTTGAGTGACCATGGCTTTGAGTGAAATGGCTTTGAGCGTTTTGTCTCGAGAATGACACGGGTAGAGACACGGGTGTGTACCTACCTGTGTTCCATGGCATTGAGTGTCATGGCTTTGAGTGCCATGGCTTTGAGTTTGGCTAGAAAAAGTCACGGGTAGAGACACGGGTGTGTCCCTACCCATGTGCTCCAAGACAAGCAAAACGAGTAGCGCCCCAAGCAGGACACGGGTGTCAATACGGACAGAACCATGGCCGTGTCACTTGTACACGGGTACAGACACGGGCGTGTCAGTACCCGTGTAGGAGCACGAAACGACAGTCGAGCCGTTTCGCCAGAGCAGGACTCAGGTAAGGACACGGCCGTGTCCCTACCCGTGTCA
Organism: Platanthera zijinensis; assembly: GCA_039513925.1. NCBI lineage: Eukaryota > Viridiplantae > Streptophyta > Magnoliopsida > Asparagales > Orchidaceae > Platanthera > Platanthera zijinensis. The sequence continues at coordinate 200,455,826 of CM077084.1, read as the reverse complement.
CTTCTGTATAAAAAAGGAAAAAGCGAAACTATAGCGGTTTTTACTCTTCATTCCAGCCCTTATTCCTGAGAGAACTTCTTGGAGGAGGAGATCTTACTGGAGCAAACCTTGGAGGAGGAGAAATGCCACCGCCGTAAAGGAAAAAGCGATGCCGCTGAGGAGGATGACAAGATCCATGGCCGAAAATGGTGGTACCGCTGGAAATGAGGTGAGCTTCCTCCCCTCTCCCTTGGTGCTAGATCCTTAGATATTCTTGGCGAGACATCGACTCAAATTAGTCTTGATGTGTGAGGAGAAGGTTTCTTAGGAAGGCATATCTAGAACTTTTGTTCTAATGACCAGTCATCTTAAACCTCCCCTTCTACAAAGTGATGATGAGGGTGGATTCGTGAAGAGGAATGGCCTTGAAAGGGAGAATAAGGGTGAACGAACTTCTGGTTGGGATTTGGGGTGATCGTCTTGAGGAGGAAGATGAACTTATGTCGTTCATTCCGCTTCAAGATGCGCACAGAATCTGTATTCTGCACACAACGACTTTCTTGGCTGTTTTCAGGCAAGAAATGCTCCGATCTGGGCTTTCAATTAAACACAAAAGTTGAAGCCCGTGAAATTACCTTTCCAATGAGTGGTTAAACGCCTTCAGGTGAAGTCTGTAGCCACAGGAATGTCTGATCGAAGTAAGGGCGGTAAGCAAAGTGCACAGAAATTAATATTTTGTACGCTGCAGGCTTTGGAGCCAATTTTATGTGGGTTATAGCCTGATCTGGGTTGCTAGATGAACATGAAAGTTGTAGCCAATGGAAATACCTTTCCATCGAGGGGTTACATGCACTCACCACATTCCTTTAGCCACAGGAACATTCGGTTGAAGTTGTTGTCTAGATTTATTCTGCACCAAAATTTTTGGGTAGTGTATAACATGGATTTAGATTCAGTGGAATTAATGTTGCAATCTAATTCGAGGTTCAGGTGAACTCTTTTATGATAACCACCATAGTGTTATGAAGGTTGAAGTTTTTTAATTTGAATTCGTATAACGAGTTGTGAAGCAAGCTTGAATCGAGCGAAATGGCTTGATATAAATTGATAGATTATCATTTATGCGCATTTTGTTATATGATGTTGAAATCATTCGATATGACAAATAGATGAATAAACTATGGCCATATGTATGTTGAATTGATAGAATGAAATTTGGTAGTCCAATGCTTAGAGAGTCGTCTCCCTACGGGTAGCATTGTGGAAGTTAGTAAGTGTGGCGTTGGCCGTCACTAGTTGGGATGGTGATGAGATGAGTAAAGTTGGACGGTTGGGCTTGTCCCTCAGTGTTCATGTCCTGAGTCTCCTTCCGTGCCAAGTTGATGGTTGCGCTTGGCCCTCGTGATTTCTCTGAGGCTCCTTCCATGCCACGGTGTTGTGGAATTGCATGCGGTGTGAGTTAATACGCGGTGTCGTACTCCTGGGTTAAGGATAATGTGGCAGGTCTACGGGCTCGCCAATCGTCACACAGATGGGAGTTGACAGATAGACTTTGGGCGGTTGGGCTTGTACCTTGGTGTTCATGTCTCAGGGCGCCATTCATACCAAGTTAACGGTTGGGCTTGACCCTCGTGCTTATTTAAGAGGTTCCTTCTGTGTCACGCATAGGCCAGTTCGGGGCACGGATCTTTGTTCATATCTACCCAAGTGAACCCATTGGGCCGTAGTATGCATGGCCTCCGTTGTTGTGTTCTTAGCGTTGAGGAGTATGGATGCCTAAGTGAAGTGTGTGGATACCCACTTAGTAGTAGAAGTGCCTTTTCTACTGTCACAGTCTGGCCACAACGGTTGGCGCCTGAGAGTTTAGCTACCTGCTCGAAAAGTGGTAAGTACTAGTCTATGTCGACATAGCAACTGCATGTGTGTGATCATGGGTGTGTCATTGCATCACATAGATAACATTACACCTAATTACATACACAAGACCCTCATCGTATAAGTTTGTATGGGCACTCCTATACGATGAGTTACTTACAACTGAACGACCCTAAACTTATATGCTTGTATGGGCATCCATATAAGTTGAGTTACTTTCTGTTATAACACTATATTCATATGCTGTGATAGATGGTAGAAATGTTAGAATATCTTACTACATGTTATACCACTTGCTTGTTTATACTCCTGCTTATATATATATATATATATTGTATATTGTCTATTTCTCCGCCCGGTGCCGAGGAGTCGTCGGGGGAGCGGACGTGAAGCCACTTAGTCTTTAAGACTAACGGTTGCTACGTCTTCCTTTTTAGGAGGAAATCTCGCAGATGGAACAGCAGGTAATGGAGCCAATCAGTTAGGCCAGGACGACCGGGCCTGATGGGATGTTGTCGTCACTACCGTCTGTTGCAGACGTGAGTATATGAGGGTTCTGTTGTAGACCTTCGGGGCAATTTTATCGTTGTACTCTGATTTTGTAGAAGTATGTTTAGATTCTCTATTATTGTGCTTTTGGACTTATAGCTTGTGTGGATTTTATTTCTTATATTATATTGGTCGGGTTTGTATATATATATTGATATTGGTTGTAGCCGACAGAATAGGCGTCTTGTGGTATAGGCTAGCCCGAGTGTTAGTGCTACCCCAAGGCGGCTGTTCTGTGCATAAGAACCCTCTCATGCCGTGTCTTGTGTTCCGGGAGGGGGGTCTTACATGTTGTGAGTCCTCCTTTTTTATTCTTATTTATTGAGCATACCAAGTTCTGTTTTAAAGAACGAGAACTTGGCCTCATCCAGCGGCTTCGAGAAAATGTATGTAACCTGCCTATTCGTTGGGACATATTGGAGGTTGAGGTCTCTATGCTCGACTTGATCCCGGATGAAGTGATACCTCAACTCTATGTGCTTTGTCCTACTGTGAGAGAATGGGTTATTGGCAATTGCAATTCCATAGGAAGAGTCACAAAAAATTGGAATATTTTGGAACTTCATGTTGTAATCTTCAAACTTGTTCTTTCTCCATAGTAGCTGTGCACAACAACTGCCTGCAGAGATATACTCTGACTCGGCTGTTTAAATTTCGACACAGTTCTGCTTCTTGCTACTCTAGGAGATGAGCCTTATTCCTAGGAATTGACAAGTCCCAAAAGTGCACTTCATGTCATCTTTACTTCCTACAAAATATGTATCTGAAAAACTAATTAGTTCGTTATCATTACTTCTTGGGTACCATAAGCCAAGATTTGGTGTACCTTTAAGGTATCTCAAAATCTGCTTTGCAGCAATGTAGTGATATTCCTTACAGTTCACTTGAAATATAGCACATACACATGTTGAAAACATTATGTCTGGTCTACTCACAGTAAAATAGAGCAATGATCCAATAAAGCTTTTGTACTTGGTTTCATCCAAAGGTTTCCCTTTCCAATCCTTGTCTAGAGACATAGCTGAACCGATTAGAGTCCTCATAAAGGTTCTGCTCTCCATTCTAAATTTATTAATTAACTCCTTGGTGAACTTCGTCTGAGAGATGAAAATTCCATATTCAGATTGTTTCACTTGATGTCCTAAGAAATACTTCAGCTCTCTCATACTACTCATTTAAAACTTCCCTTGCATAAGTTTTGAAAACTTCTTTAAGAGCTTGTCGTCAGTAGAGCCAAAAATAATGTCATCGACATAGATTTGCAATAGAAAAATCTTGCCTTTTATTTCCTAAAGAAATAATATCTTATCTATCTTTCCACTTGTGAACTTGTCCTCAAGAAGAAAGTTAGACAGCGTCTCATACCAAGCTCGAGGAGCTTGTTTCAAACCATATAATGTTTTCCATTAAAGATAAACATGATCAGGAAAGTTAGAATCAACCAAACCTGAAGGTTGTTCCACATACACTTCTTCCTTTATGTCACCATTAAGGAAGGCCGACTTAACATCCATCTGATAGACAGTGAAGCCCTTAAGTGCAGCACAAGCTAGGAACAACCATGAATCACTCTGAATCTGTAGCTACTGGGGGCGTCCACAATGATGAATCTGTAGGAACAACCATGAAGCCCTTAAGTGCAGCACAAGCTAGGAAGGTGCTGATGAGAGGTCGCCCAATGATGGCATTGTAGCTACTGGTGGCGTCCACAATGATGAATCTGTAGGTGTGGGACTGCCCCCCCAAGAGTGACATAGAGCACCACTCCTCTTGCGACCTCCTTCCTCTCCCCCGAGAATCAGAACAGAGGTCCATCCAAGACCAGCACCCTCTTGGCATCTACCTTCATTGTGTCAAACGCATTCTTGAAGATGACGTTGACCAATCTCCCATTCTCAATGAGGATCTGGGAGATGGTGAAGTTCTCTACCACTGTCTGGATGACCAGCACGTCGTAGAAGGGGTGCTCATAGTCTGGCATATCCTTCCTTGAGAAGTTGATCTTATCCTGCGGGTGTGGGGTCTGGGATGTGGAGCCAACGCTCTTACGGTACATGGTGTGGAGAATTGCCTTGCGGGAGCCTCTATCCCCACCCCCATGAATCACTCTGATGCCTCCCGGAGCCCAACATCGGCCCGGTCCTCACACCTGTCCTCCTATGCCCGTGGCAGAACTTCCTCGATCCGCAATCCCTGGCGATCTTGCTGTTGCTGCTGCTCCCTATTTCCTCTCATCTAAAGGAACTCCAGGCACGTGGCCATAGCGTGCCCTTCCTCATGATGGAAGTTGCATTAGAGCAGCTATACCCTAACCTCCCTTCTTCTCATTTACGCTGCTCTCCTCCTCTCCCCCATGGATATAGCCATTGCCTGGTCCTGGTTGGAAAGAGGTGGTCTCTTGCCTTGCCTCCCTCCTGGGGGATAAAACTGGCCTGGCCTCCCTAGAAGTTATCCTCCCCCATTGTGACCTCTCTGCGGCCCTTGATCTTGCCACTCCGACCTCCACCTTAGTCGATGGTTTGGCTCCTGACGCCCCAACCTGGGCTGCTACTGCTACTATTGTTCCCTCTGCCGGGGCTCAGCTCTTCTCTCCTCCTAACCTTTGCCACCTTTTAGCCTCTCTTCCTTCGTGGCCCACTTGGCAAAATTCCGGGAAAAATTTGAATTCAACGCCTCCCTGTCAACTTCTCTTGCTGCCCTCTCCATCAGCTCCTCGTAGGAGAGGGGAGGCACCCTCTTCACCTCCATTCGGAAGAAACCATACTGTAGCCCAAAAGTAAAGTCCATCATCAGGGAATGCCCTGACATCTCTTGGACCTGGGTCACCTCGTCCTGGAATCGATCCATGTAGCACCCTACGGTCTCATTCACCCCCCTGCTTCATGTGGAACAAGGACTATGACTCCTTCTTCCTCCTCTTTTAGGTGGTGAACCTCAACATGAAACCCCGACATAGGTCCTCGAAGCAGTAAATGGAATTGGTCGGCAACTGGTGGAACCACTCTCTCGCCTTCTCCTTAAGGGTGATGGCGAAGAGCCTGCACTTGAATTTATCTAACATTTGTCAGATCGAGACCACACACTCAAACCACTGGACGTGCTGGACCAAGTCTCCCTTACCGGCATAGTAAGACATCTCTAGATCCCTAAACCCCTCTGGAATTGGGACAAAATAGACCAACTCGCTGAATGGGCTGTCTCCACCTGCTAGGCGAGCAGGGTGGGCTCTCGCACCCACATCTAGTCGCACGTACCTCCGCTCGCCAAGATGGGGAAGAGCATAAGACGGGGAGCTCGATGCCTCTCCCATCCACAGCAACTTCCTTCCCAGCTCTCCTGCTAGGAGCGTCCTCGCCACGGGATGCGACAACGAGTACTGGGTGCTGGAGTCGAGCACTCGGCACGCGCGCCGAGTGAGAACTTGAAAAGGCGGAGCACCTCCTACCTGAAATCATCGAACATCACCAGTTTGGAAAGAGATGGGGGCGGGGGGGGGGGGGGGGGGGGAGTCGGACATGTCTGAGCGGAAATGTTTGAGGCTCGTCATTCTTCTCCCGTCATTGAGTATGCTGAAGATTTTCTATGCTGACCACGCTCCACGCTCACCGCACAAAAATGTTGAAACCGAGAATTCGGTCTCGATGGAGTTCATTGTTGGAGAAGGGGTGATCACAAACCTACTTGTCTCCTACAAGAAAAATGACAAAAGGAAAAAGAACAGGGGACTGACCCAGGGGCCCGCCGCATAGGACACACCACACACCCGGAAGATCTATGAGAGCTTCCCCTCCTTAGCCAAATGCCGGGCTAAGGCACCTCAGAAAGTACTAGAAGGCTGGGAGACAAGTGAGCATGCCTTTTGAGGTACCCTTTGGGTCCTATTAATAGATTTCTTAAAATGGCCTGCAAATAGCCAACCTCCGCTGTTCTGAGAAGCTATGTGCAGCCCAATTGGGCCTGCCAATAGCGTAAGTCCACTGTTCTAACTTCCTATGGGCAGGCCAGCAGGGAAAAAATGGTAAAAAAAACCTCGTAGATCACTAGGCGAGTAGCCTTCAATAACCCCTGCTCGACAAGGGCAGCGAGTGCTCGATGGAGCGGGCTCTCGCCGCCTATCTTCGATCTTAGGCAAGTACGGGCCCGGCTTGCCTTGCTTGCACGCCGCTGGTTTGTTGAACAGTCCAAACTTGGCGAGCGGCCAAGAGCTCGATGAAAGGCCCAGAGCTCGACGCACAACCCAGAGCTCGATGAACAGCCTAGAGCTCAACGAATAGACCAGAGCTCGATGAACAACCCAGAGCTCGATGAATAGCCCATAGCTCGACGAAATGGGCTTGGTGAGCTGGGATTAGCGAGTACGATTTCGCCTCCCAACAATATCTCACCCCGCCTAGGCGAGCAGGAGACTGCCGAGCTCACCTAGGGACTTAGACTGCCCGATTTGGCCAGTCTGGCTCCTGTTGACCCACTCGCCACATACGGGGTTGTACATCTGCCACATAGATGCAAACACACAATCACATAGACACAGAAACACAAATAAAGACACACACAAAGACACAGACAGCCAAACACACAAACACAAACCCTGTACAAACACATACACAAACACACAAGCACATAGACACACAGATACTGACACAGATATACAATTTGCATAGACACGCACACGCACACACATAGACAAACACAGATTCAAATAGAGACACAGACACCGATAGACATAAATACACAGACACAAACACAAATAGATATGGACACAACTCCAAAAACATATATAAAGACTGATACACACAAACACAGACCGGCAACAATACAAACACAGACACAGATACATGCATACACACATACAAAGACACACAGACACAGACACAGACACAGCCGCAGACACACACATTGATACTACACATACACAGATACACATAATTAAACACATAAACACACGTACAAATATATACGGACGCAAAGACACATACTCAGACACAAACCCCAACAGGCACAGACAAACATATATAGGTACGCATACACAGACACAGACACAAACACAGACCACAACAGGCACAGACAAATATATATCGGCATGGATACACACATACATGCATATACACAAACACCGACACACACACAAACACACATAGACAAAGACACACATTGCCGCAGATACATACTAGAATTACACACAGCACGCAGATAAAGGGACACAAATGTACAAGCACATATAGACTACATAGAGACACATAAACAAAAATAGACAGAAACACAAACCATTATAGGAACAGAAAGATATAGGAACACAACTACATATAAATGTATATACATGAACATGGACATACAATCAAACAACTCGACTCGAGCTCGATTTACTTCTCGAAAAATCTCGACTTCGAGCTCGAGCCTCTCTAGCTCAGGATCGTTTATGAGTCGAGCTCAAGCTCGTTTACGAGTCGAGAGGTCGAGATCAAATATTTTTTGCTCATGACGGCACATGAGTTATTATTTCCACGCGAATTGCTCCCTAAAACTTTACCAAAAATAATATTTCATGAGGATAAATTAATTGGAGGGAAATTTCCCCCCATCCCAAAAAAATATTTAACATTATTATATATTATCAAATCCCTCAAATTTTTCAAAATAGGTCGCACACGATTATTGATGTTTAGGGTCGAATATTTTCATTTCTCACTCGGTTTGGCTAGTGTTTCTCCCGATCCCAGCGAACACGAACTGCTCCTACGCGCTAAGGCTTCTGTAAATCCCACTCATGTACAGAGAGGCCACTTCTGCATTGCCCTAATTCCACCGCACTTCCTGGCATCCTAGCTTATATCCGTGCCGCCGTCCCGCCATCCCGACGTCCCGCCGTCCCACCATCTCGCAGTCCCGCCATCCTGCCATCACGGTCCTACCGACTGTCATCCTGCGTCCATTTCGTTGATGACGATGTCATCGCCATTTGCATACACCACGTCACCAACTACAGTAGGATTCACGACAGCGCCTTTCAGAGTGTTGCAAATCTATTCCTGACTCCTCTGAGGTAGATATTTTTATTTCTAGCAGTCTAGCACCAAATATTAAGTGATTCCTCTAATCCTCTCCAATTTCAACATTCATGATTCCCATAGAGCATTTCCGCACACATCCTTCATAATTTATCCATCCATTCAGTGGAATCAGGCATGCTAGGCATGTGTAGATCAGCAGATCTGCAGTAGATCCTAATACAATTTGGTTGAGGGAATCCTGATGACTAGTTTTAGTCATCCCTTTTGGGGGTATTTTAGTAGCTTAAATCCCTAAGCATTATTATAAATTTGTGTTTTGTATGCTTGTTTTGATGTCCTTTTATGTTTTTTATATTAAAATCTATTTAATCTTATGTTACTATAATCAATATTAGTTTATGTTTTGATGTTTTATTTTTAATGTTTTTTCTGTTATGTTATTTTATTTTAATGTTTTAATAATATTGATATGTATTTTTATTTTTAATGTTCTTGATGTTGTGTGTTTTAACTTTGATTATAACATAACTAATGTTTTATTTTTATGTTATTTTTGTAGGTGGCTGGCTCCTCCCTCAAGTGCAACTCAAGCCCACCTATTGGACCAGCTATTGAAGCAACCCGAGCCCCTTGATTCAAGCACAAGTGCAGCTTACCATGCAAGCCGAGCCCTCCTTGGTGCTGTCCTCAAGCAACCTGAGCCCAACACATGGAGCAGCTCATGTGGCCGGCCCTTCTAAACACGCAGCCGGCCCTCCACTTGAAGTAGCCAGGCCTCCTCCTCTTGGCCCACTTAAGCATGGAGCAGGCCCCCCAAACCTCCTCCTCTTGACCCACTTAAGCATGTAGCAGCCCCCCCCCCCATACCTCCTCCTCTTGGACCACTTAACCATGGAGCACCCCCCCCCCCCACCCAAACCTCCTACCCGAGCCCACCATGCAGCAGCCCCCCTTCATCAATGCTTGCACGAATTTTTGCAATGCATGAATATCCCCATGCATTGGCCGACCACTCCCCCCCTTCTCTCTCTTATATTATTTCCTTGCTACCTCTTTTTCTCTCTCTCTCCTCATTATTTCATGCATGCATTTCTCCCTCATACATAGCCGGCCCCTACCTTTTCTCTCCCCTCTTTTATTTTCCATTCACCCCCCTTCATATTTTATATTGTCCATTTAATATCATGCATGCATTTAGCTATTTCCTCTCTCCCTCATTAAACCCATGCATGAACCCATTCTCCCCCATGTGGCCGGCCACCCCTTGGTCTCCCTAATCTAGAAGCTTCCCTCCTCTCCTATAAAAGGAACCCATGTCCCATGCTTTAGAGAGGTTGGCTTTTGGAGAGAGCTTTTGGAGAGTTCAAGTCAAGAGAGTTTTTCATTGTAATTTTCATTTCTAGTTTCCTTTTTTGTAATCCCACTTTGTTTAAGTAATATCATTTTGTTCTAAGCTATTGTGCACTTTCTTTCCTTTTAGTATAAAAATTTTGAAATCTTCTTCTCTTATTGTGTCTTCCTTTTCGAATATGCGTAGCTAATTTTTCTTTTAACATTCGATCGTGAGGATCCATAAAATGAGATGAGGGTTTATTTTATTTCATAGTTTTATTTTTTCTTAATTCTACTCGGTCCTTCTTTGATTATTATTTCGTCGACTCCGTATTTCCGGTATACGGTAGTAGGCTAAGGATCTCATATTTGAGTAGCCGAGAGGCTCGTGAATGTGAAAGATCACTCAAAGACGGAAGGAGTTGAACGCAACCTGTTGGTACCCTAGATGTGATTTGGCTTATGTAATCCCTTTCCAGCCCCTCTTGATCCATATAACTATATATGATCATGTTTAGACCTTTGTTTAGTCTCCCTAGGGCAGTTTATATCTGACCTAGAGTTTAGATTAGAAGTTGTAGAATGAATTTTTAGTTAATGTTCTTTTTTCGTTCGACCATCGTCGAACGAGGCCTCGCGATCGTCGATTAGTGGTCGACGATAGCAGGGCTATAGAATCGTTGAAGTCAAGACAATTATCGTCGACCGATGGTCGACGATCTCAGAGCAAGCTTATTATGCTCTGAAGGATGGTCGACGATCTGCTATCAGCAGTTCGACGATCGTGGACTTGTTTCACGATATCTGTCTCGACAGATCTCTGCCTTAGTCGTCGACATCATGAGATGTTCGACGATTTCTGTGTTAACAGATTTTCTGCTTTAGTCGACGATATCTTGAGCTGATCGACGATTGCCGTTCGACGATTTCTGTTTCGACAGATCTCTGTTTTCAGTCGACGATCTGTTAGCTAGGTCGACGATCATCGAACCCCTGTTCGACGATTTCTGTCTGCCTTTAACAGTTTGTATTTATTTTATTCCTTGGTTTATTTCCAAGTGTTTTAGCGTGTGGTTAGAAAGATTTTCTGAAGAATGTTTTTGCTAATTTATGGCTTAAATTCAAATGAATTACTTACCAAATATGTCAAGCATAAATTACGGGATTTTGTATTTTGATAAAGCATTTTTGTCTTATTATACAAAATATATTGCCAGGCTGTATTCTAGCCGTTGGCGGTGTATGCTATTTCCAAGAACGATAAATCTTTATGCTGAGATATTTTCCTATTCATTTATTTCCTTATTGGGACTGACAGAGAGCTAATAGGTCATTCTATTCCTATTGCTATATTCTATTTTGAGATAATCTGTTACAGGGCTCGAGAATTAAAATCAATAGAGCCGTTCCAAAAGATAAACGAGAAGACATATTTAAGAGAGATTTTTTTTTCTCAGAATAAGAAGAAGTTACAGTAACAGAGAGATTTTCGTGTGCTGCATTCTTTCAAGCTTCTCCAGAGCAACTCTTCACAATCTCACAATCAGAAGAAGAAAAGCTTTCCTGAAGCAAAAGTCCAAAGCAATCTATTTTATTCTCAAGTCTCCTGAGCATCTGCTTAGAGTTTTTCAAGACTTCAGAAAGAGCTCCAGATCTGCTTCACGTGCTCCAGAATCTGAAGACCTGATAAAAATCAGTCTACAGATCTCTGAGGATTTAGTTTCAGTTTATCTGAAACTCCTTCATCCTGAAGCAAAGGCTTTCCCTGGACTTTCACTGAGCCAGGGGGAGACTTTGATTCTTTAGAGAATCCATAAGCCTTCTCTAATCTGTATTAACAACAGAGAAGACAATCTAACCCTTTCAACCCCTTTGTAAAAAGAGTTTGTTCACATCTCTTCAAAAGTGAACGTTGGTGACAGGGCACCTTATCAACAACTTGTGGTTGAGCATCCTTATCAAAAGCTCAAAGGGTCTGTTTGATCTACCTGAATCAGATCATTGGTGGCAGGGCACCTTAGCAAAAACCTGTAGTGGATTCCTACCAGGGTGGTAGAAGGGTGAAGTACCTATTAAGAGGGAACCACTATATATCCTGTGTCTCTGGCTGTTTTGTTTAAATTACTTATTCTGTGGCTGTGATAGAACTACCTAGGATTGCTAGTTGCTGTGATAGGTTTATAGTTAATCTGAAATTTCAGTTAACTCTCTCACTTGTGCACTTCACTGTGTTAGGCTCTTAGGGTTCAAGTATCAGATTATTTTATTCCGCAAATCAACTCCAAGGGAGCTGACTAGTTATTCATAAAATTTGAATACTCTATTCACCCCCCCTCTAGAGTAGTTTACAACTTATCCCCTCACTTTCAATTGGTATCAGAGGGAGGTTAGCTGTTCATACAGGCTAACACCTGAGTTAAAAGATCCTGTGATAAGTTGTTTCCTGATACCATTCACAAACACTTTCACACATGGCCCAGTCTAAGGATTATTCAAGCACCAGACCTCCTGTATGCAACTTGTCCAAGTTTGGCATATGGAAGGCCAGGATAAGACTATACATGAATTCTATTGATGAAGATATCTTTTCTTCTATTTTGACAGGACCACCTGCTAGGCCTGCTGCTGCTTCCACTTCTGCTGATCTCAGTGTTGTGCCACCACCTGACTACAATGAAACTTACAAGAAGGCAAAAGCAGCTGATGCTAAAGCAATGAATATCCTAGCTCAGACAATGTCTGATGAGATATTCCAGAAGCTTGCTGAATATACCTCAGCCAAAGCTATGTGGGATTCCCTCAACCACATAGTTGCTGGCTCAGCTGATGAGAGGAAGGACAGGAGATCCAATCTCACCTCTCAGTATGAAAATTTCAAGAAGGATGATGCTGAAGACATTGACACAATGTACACAAGACTCAGTTCAATAATAAGTGAACTGAGGTCTTTGGACAAGGAGATAACTTTGTCAGAAGTAAATGACAAGATCCTGATGTGCCTTCCCATCTCTTGGGACTCAAGGATATGGCCCATCAAGGATGGAAGAAACACTGTGGAACTCTCCACAGAAGCTCTGTTGGGAAAGCTCAAGTCATATGAGCAAACTCTAAAGAGCAGAGCTGCTGCAATTGAAGTAAAAACTCCTACACCTACAAAGAAAGAGCATTCTCTAGCTCTTAAGGCTGCTGAGACTTCTGAAGGAAGTCAATCAAATGAGGAGTTACTGGCACTCATTGCCAAAAGGTTCTTCAACATGGGAAGAAGAGACCTCAGAAAGAAGTTCTCCAAGTATGAGGACAAACCAAGGTATGATAAGACTCCATCTAAAGAAATCATCTGTTATGTTTGCAGCAAGCCTGGACACATTGCTCCAGATTGTCCAGAGAAGAAACACAAGGAGAAGAAACATGAGAAAGAGTACAGGAAGCACCACTCCAAGTCCTCATCACACAAATACAAGAAGAAGGACAAGGGATTTGTGGCTGCTACCTGGAGTGAAACAGAAGAGGATACCTGCTCCTCTAGCTCCAGTGATTCAGAAGAGGAAGAAGAGAAGAAAGCCAAGGAGGTCTGCCTCATGGCTATTGATGCCTGCAGCTCTTTATCAGCTGCAGAGAATTCTGAAGAAGAAGGAGACAATGAAGAAGATCTTCCTATGGAAGACCAGGTAATGAACTCATTTGATTTCTCATCTCCTGAGTTCAAATTAAAATTTAAAACTCTATGTTTAGATTTACTATTATCTGAAAAGAAATTAAGTCACTTAGATTAAAAATAATGGAACTAGACATGGAAGGTACTGAAATAATCAGATTAGAAAAGGAATTAGAAAGATTAAGAGAAGAAGTAACATTCTTAAAATTAGAACTAGCTAAATCTAAGAGGTTAGAAGAACAATTAAATGGCAGAAGCCTTAAATAATCTGAAATAACCTGTATAGCAAACACTAGGGTTGGTAATGATAAACTAGGCTTAGGTGCTACACCTAGTGAACCCATCCTCCTCACAAAGGAGAGATTTAGCACTCCAGTAAAATTTGTTTCTGAATCAGGAATAAAGAATACTGAGGAAATTGAAAAATGCAAGAAAATTCAGAATAAGATTAAGAAAGAGAATAGGAAGAAAAAATTTCTAGCTTTACAAAAATCGTCGAACATTAATCGACGATCGTCAAACCAATCGTCGAACGTCTATCGACGATCGCTAAACACCTTCACCAAGTATGATATCTTTGGTGCAGGAGATCGACGATCTCATCTTGTGTCGTCGACCAGTGATCGACGATCGTGGAATCCAGAACATAGCACTACTACAAATGGTCGACGATATGGCTTGCGATCGTCGACCGTGGATCGACGATCTGGACTTAAGCTGGAAAATAAATTTCAAACTTTCAGATGTGCAAATCCCAATCACTACCCTAGGATGTTTAATCCTTCAACTGAATGGATTATCCCACCTAGGAGATCACACCCTTTAGGATATAAATCTAAGCCTGCAAAATCTTTTATATCTAGTTTTTCTTTTGTGAAGAATACTGGACCCAAGGTAACCTGGGTCCACAATGTATAATTGATATCTTTGTAGGTGAAGACCTATCCAGTCATACATGACAAATGGTATCTGGATAGTGGATGCTCAAAGCATATGACAGGAAAGAAGAAGAATCTGTCAGGGTTCAAAGCCAAGTTGGGACCAAAAGTTATATTTGGGGATTCCAGCTGTGGACAGACTGAAGGGTATGGCAGCTTCACCATAGGAGCTGTAACATTCAAGAAGGTTGCGTATGTCTCCGGACTAAAGCACAACCTAATCTCTGTAAGTCAAATGTGTGATGCTGGGTACAAGGTATGGTTTACTGACACTGCTTGTAATATTGCTTTAAATAATACTGTTGTGTTAGTAGGTATTAGAATTGGTAATGTTTATGTTGTAGACTTTAACTCATCCAAATCTGAAATATGCTTATTTAATGAAGTAACCAGTAATAATACCCTTTGGCATAAGAGACTTAGTCATGTAAATTTGAAAAACATTTCTAGGTTGGCTAAATACAATCTTGTACGAGGCTTACCTTCTTGCCCCTACAAGAAGGAAGGCCTTTGCAAAGCTTGTCAATTAGGTAAGCAAACAAGGAATAGCTTTAAATCAGTTAATAAAAGTGATTCTCCCAGGATTCTGTACTTGCTACATTTGGATTTATTTGGTCCTATTGCTGTACAGAGTCTTGGAGGAAAGTCTTACACTCTAGTAATTGTAGATGACTTCTCTAGGTTCACTTGGGTATTCTTCTTGAGAACTAAGGCTGATAACTTCAAGGTTCTTACAGATTTTCTAAAGTGTATACAGAGTGAGTATTCTACTCAGATTGCCTTGATCAGAAGTGATCATGGTACTGAGTTTGAGTCTCTTCTTATGCAAGAATTCTGTGAGAAGGAAGGTATCAAACATAGCTTCTCTGCTCCTAGAACTCCTCAACAAAATGGGGTAGTTGAAAGGAAAAACAGAACCCTAATTGAAGCTGCAAGTACATTGTTGGCAGATGCTAACATGCCTCTGTCCTTTTGGGCTGAAGCAGTTAGCACAACTAACTATGTATTGAACAGAAGTCTGATACATAAACTTAAGGGTAAGACTCCCTATGAATTACTTAAGCAAGTGAAACCTAAAATAGACTATTTTAGAGTGTTTGGCTGTGTTGCTTTTGTTCACAACAATAACAAAGAATACCATAGAAAATTTGAGGCAAAAGCTTCAATGGGAGTCTTTCTGGGATACTCTCAAGTAAGCAAAGCCTATAGGGTCCTCAATAAATCCTCTCTTAAGATAGAAGAGCCTGCACATGTCTCTTTTGATGAGACAGTCATGTATTATAAGGAGAAGGACTCTTCCTCTAATAGTACAGTGCAAGTTCTAGGAGTAAGTAAGGATTTGGAAGGTTTGAGACTCACACAGGAGAATCATCCCCAACAAACTCCTCAGGTTGCTTCTTCAGATTCTGAATCTGATGTAGAACTTCTTCAAGTTAAAGCACCTGCTCCAACAGTTGATCAAATTCCACATGAGGAATCAAATCCTGAAACTGTTGAAGATCAGATCATTGTTGAACCTACTAATCTTGTCACACTTAGAGATCATCCTGTATCTCAAGTGATTGGAGACATTTCAGTAGGAGTCCAGACAAGACATCAACTCAACAAAGATGTGATGTTTGCTTGTTTCCTTTCTCAAGTTGAGCCCCTAACCATTAAAAATGCTGAGCTTGATCCACACTGGATTATACCCATGCAAGAGGAACTTAACCAGTTTGAAAGATGTAAAGTTTGGACTTTGGTTCCAAGACCAAGAGGCCAACGGATCATAGGCACCAAGTGGGTGTTTAGAAACAAGCTTGATGCCCAAGGCATAGTAGTTAGAAATAAGGCTAGGCTAGTAGCTCAAGGCTATAGACAGGAGGAGGGCATAGATTATGATCAAACTTTTGCCCCTGTAGCTAGACTAGAAGCCATTAGGATTTTCCTAGCCTATGCTGCCTATAAAAGATTTAAGGTCTTCCAAATGGATGTGAAGAGTGCCTTCCTCAATGGAGATTTAAAGGAAGAAGTGTTTGTTGAACAACCACCAGGGTTTGTTTCATCAACCTTACCCACTCATGTGTTCAAACTCCAAAAGGCTCTATATGGACTTAAGCAAGCTCCTAGAGCTTGGTATGAGACCTTAGCAAATTTCCTTCTAGAACACAAGTTTGTGAGAGGTGTAGTAGATAGAACCCTATTTATTAGACATCATAAGGGCTCATAACTGTTAGTTCAAATCTATGTAGATGACATTATATTTGGCTCCACTGATCCCAAACTATGCAAGAGGTTCTCTGAACTAATGCACTCCAAGTTTGAGATGAGCAGCATGGGTGAGTTATCCTATTTCCTTGGTCTCCAAGTGAAACAGTGTGTTGATGGTATCTTCATTTCTCAATCAAAATATGCCAGAGAGCTGGTTAAAAGATTTGGAATGTCTGATGCTTCATCAATGAGCACACCTATGGCCTCAAATGCAGTTATTGATTCTGATGTCAATGGCAAGTCTGTTGATCAAAAGAACTATAGAGCCACTGTTGGTTCCCTGCTGTATTTGACTGCAAGTAGGCCTGACATAATGTTTGCTACATGCCTATGTGCTAGGTTTCAGGTCAACCCAAAGGAATCTCACTTAACTCTCCTCAAGAGGATCTTGAGATACCTTAAGGGATGCCCTAACTTAGGACTGTGGTACCCAGCTGAGTCAGGATTTGAATTAATTGGATATTCAGATGCTGATTATGCTGGTTGTAGAGTTGACAGGAAAAGCACCTCAGGGACCTGTCAGTTCCTGGGAGAGAGACTTGTCTCTTGGTTTTGTAAGAAACAGGCATCTGTGTCTACTTCAACTGCTGAGGCTGAATATATTGCAGCAGCTAGTTGTTGTTCACAGATTCTGTGGATTCAAAATCAGCTAGTGGATTATGGGTATACACACTCAAAAACAAAAATTCTGTGTGACAGTACCAGTGCAATATCAATTGCTCAAAATCCTGTGCACCATTCCAGGACCAAGCACATTGACATTAGACATCATTTTCTGAGAGATAATGTGGAAAAGAACAAGATAGCAATGGAATTTATATCCACAGACCTGCAGAGAGGAGATATTTTCACTAAGCCCCTTGATGAACAAAGGCATTTGTTCTTCCTGAACCAGCTTGGTATGATTAATGGTTCAGAGTAGTGAAAATTTTGATAGTTTTGTTTTCTGTCTAAAATCGTCGAACGACGGCTCGACGATCTTCGACCAGGTCAGAACTATCGTCGACCAACGGTCGACGACAGCTCGTTCGGTAGTAAGGCAGAAATCGTCGATCAACTGGTCAACGATCTCTCCTTAGGTATCTATCGTCGACCAGTGGTCGACGACAGATTTTCTGTGCTGTGTGGAGAATCATCGACCAACATACATTGATCGACGATCGTGGTGATTGCTTGTAGTCGGTCGACATTTGACGTTTAGTCAAACATTGACTATCGTCGGTCGCTGTTCGACGACCGATTTTATTCCGGGATCGACGATCGCAGATTTGTATCTAATAGTCGATTTAGGTCTGGAGATCGTCGTCCTTCCGCTCCGTCTTTTCATATTCCATCTTCTGGCTTAGAATTCGCTCTCGAACTCTAATCCCGCGCGATTCTCTTCTCCCCTGCTTTGCTTCTCGATTCGCCATTTTCTCTCAAATCCTATGGCGATTCCTTCTGCAGTTCTCTTTGGGATGAAGTTCGACACTGGCTTCTGTGTCGACTTCGATTCTTTCAGCCGATGTGATCAACCCATACAAGCCATTCTGCAGCTATGTGAAGATCAAGGCCTAAAGAAATTTATGTCATTCTCACCAAAGATTAATATACCAGAGATTCGAGAATGGGTATATACCTCATCCTCCAGCGACGAAGCGATGACTGGAAAGATAAATGGAGAGGAGGTCACCCTGACTCCTGAAGTTCTGACTGAGCTGTTTGGACTGCCAACCGGTGCTGAGGACTATGAGCAAACTGCAGAAGAATATGGCCGCATGCTAACTGTGATGGGCCATGCTGAGGGCATTCCAACTAAGCTGCTAAAGATAAATCTGGCTCCAGAGTATAAGTTTCTGGCAGACTTGGTGGGCAAGGTCGTTTTGGGAAAACATTCTACTCACGACAACATCAACAGGCAACAATTTGCCCTGATGTCAGCTTTGGTGAATAAGGCACAGATTGCCTGGGGAAAAGTTCTGTTTGAACTAATAAGGAGAAAGAACAATCAGAAAGAAGTAAATCTTGCCAGGGTGTTGGGTGTGTTTCTATATGTGAAAGCACCCCTGCTGCTTGTTTCTGCACCCTCCGCAGTCAACGCCAGCAAGAGGTTGGACCCCTATCTCTTCAAGAAATCTCAGAGAGTTATCAAGAAGTCAGCCAGGGTTGATCCTAACCCTCCATCAGACACAAGGGTTGATTCAGCCACTCTCCAGCTTGCTGGGGAAGGCTCAGCAATCCCTTCATCCTCCCTCTTTACCCCTGCATCCTCATCTCCTGCATTACCTTCCACACACCCTGCAGTGCCACCACAACATGCATCTCTCATTCCACCTACATCTCCACCCCAGTCACCAACACCACAACATCTGGCAGCTTCAGCCAGTGTTGACATGGTGACTGCTACCATCCTCACGCACCTCTCTCAACATGAATCCCACACTCATGTTGATGTTCACCCATCTCCACATGATTCCTTTGATCATGTGGTAGATCATACTGCTTCCATTCCATCCACCTCTACATCCCCAGCATTTCAGATAACTCCTGAATTGCTTGCACATGTTGTAGAGCTCATCACTCCATCCATCCAAAAAATGATTGAGGCTGCCAATGCCCCTCTCATTGCATCCATCAAAGCCCTTACTGAAGCCATCAAATCATTTCCACCCTCTGCTGAGCCCTCTTCAGTAAGATGCATGACTCCAGTTCCCACTGAAGTCATGCAGGGGGAGATGTCTGTTGAAGTGGTCTCAGGTGATGCCTTGGCCCTTCAGGACAACTCTTCTCTTCCCCTTTCAGCAATTATAGAAGAATCTCAAGAGCTTCCAAAGCATCCAGAAGGTAAATCACTTCCTCTAAAGGTTATAATCAGGATTTTAAATTGATATCTTTATCTAACAAGGACATTCACTCCCTAGTGAATCAAGCTTCTGATGAAGAAATCCCTGAGAAAGATAATGAAGTAGTCCACATGGACATTGGTGAAAAATCTCCATTGAACACTACTGATACAGAAGTAGTGGTTCAACAATTTGAGAATGTTGCTGCTCAATCTGATGGTATAATGTTATTTAAGATTCTAATTAATTCACTCCAACTTGGAGTTAATTTCTTATTCCTTCCTATCTCATCTCAGCTGCTGATGATCCTGGATCAGTATTGCAAGATGTTGCTGCAAATTCCATTGAAGATTTGGAATCCTATCTTAACCTAGACTGTGAGTCCTCACTCACATCTACTCCTCTTGTTCCTTCTTTTCAAGAGAAAATGGTCTCTTATAGACCTGAGTACCTTGATGACCCCTTGGTCAAGGACTCTCTCTTCTTTTTCTGTATAGCACTCCTCGTGTGTCTTGCAGAGGTGTCTATCCCTGATGTCGCTAAACATCTAGAAGGAATTATAACCTCCTTCCTAGATGCAAAGTGGTATCCTGTGTAGATCTTCAGGTAACTCTATTAATTACCAGTTGTTGCTCACCTTGGGGGGAATATTTTATTCCCACTTGGTTGTTAACCTATCTTTCTTTGAATGCAGGCACAATCAACACTGCTGCTGCTGCTGCTGCTGAAGAAGCTGAGGCCGTGCTAGATTTACCAGAAAAAGCCTCCAAGATGACTGAAAAGGAATCAAGCTCAGGTACTCTAAACCTAGAACAATTTATAGCCTTTGTGGCTGAGAATATTGCCTCTTAATACATTGAAGGGTTGGCTAATTATCATTTGGATTCCCTAGCCATCTCTCTAGAAAAAGCATCTGCCCCTGCAGATATTGTCATCTTTTCTCCTCCTATCCTTACCTATCCTCTATCCATTCCCTCTACTGCAGAACTGGTCCCCAGGATAGTTCCTGACTTGTATCCTAAATCAGATCTCTGGAAGAGCACTCCAAATGTTGATCTTGATGCCCTCCTTGAGCAAGATGCCATTGAGGAAGCAAGAGAAAGAGAAGATAGAGAGAAGCAGAAGGCTGAACATGCTATAGCTGCCAAGGATATCCCAAATCTAGACTTTGATGATTATGCCGGCAGAACCTCATCTCACTCCTCTGATGATGATGACTCTAAGGATTCTGATAGCTCCCAGAAAAAGAAAAAGGCTGTATCCAAGAAAAGGAAAGCATCTGCTCCTCCTACTGCCAATCCAGACAAGGATGTTCCATATTTCATTCTGAAGGGAATTGATCCCAAGAGCAAAGAATTTCGACCCTGGATGAGGCTCTCAAAGAATCAGACAAGAGAGAAAAAGAGATCAAAAAGATATGACACCCCTATTCAGAAATTCCCCCCCAGAGGTCCTCCTCCACCTCCTGGTGCTGGAGCCTCTGGAAGTCTCTCTTCTGCCCCATCTGCAAGATCAGCCAGCTCTAACATTCATCAGTCCTACCAGAGAAGGAGTAACCAAAGCCAGGGAGGCCAAGATGTATCAGGACAAGGAAGAAAAAGAAATGAAAATGTTCTCATGGAACAAATAAAGGAGATGACTTTTCAGCAACCTACCTTCTCTCCTCCTCCTTCTCCTAAAAAGAAAGTTCCAGAATGGAAACCTTCTCCTCCCAGGAGAGGTCCATCCTCCTCATCAAGGAAACCTGCTGCTGCTGAGACAATTGAAACAAAAGGAAAAAGAGTGGTCTTTTCAGAGAAATCCCACAAGAAGTTCATTGAACTTGCTCCTCCAAGATCTCTTTATGCTGAAACTAATCCTAAGAAGGCTGCACAAATTCCTTCTGACTCAAGCAAAATAGCCATAGCTCTTCAAAGGAACATGGAGATTGCAGCTCAAGCTGACTCTGACAGACCACCCTCTCCATCAGATATGACTGAATCTGAAAGAATTGCCTCTATGGCAAGATTTAAGGAATCTATTGCACTAAGCATGATGGAGAGAGCCAAAGCTCAAGGACTAGACCCTACAGCATATACAACTATGTCCGAATTCAGAGAAAAGGAACTCAGCAAAATTCAAGTAAACTCTGAAATTTTCAATACTGAAGAATACATGAAATTGCACCCTGCTGCAGTTCTACCAAGCTATGCTGAAAAGAAAATTATTGGTGAACACGATCTAATGCTATCCAAAAGACAAGCAGCAAATCCAAACAGAGAAATTATCTTCAAACCAGCTGTAATCCCTAAGAAATCATGTGATGCTAAAACCTCTGATAAATCTGCTTGATACTTTAGTTCTGCTGATTTATGGTTTTATGTTTTCCTGTGGATTGCCTGTGATTTAAATTTTTGGTTAATATCTGCTTTTGTTATTGTGTGCATTACTTTTTAGATCGAATTGGATAACATAACCCAAATAGGGGGAGATTGTTGGTACCCTAGATGTGATTTGGCTTATGTAATCCCTTTCCAACCCCTCTTGATCCATATAACTATATATGATCATGTTTAGACCTTTGTTTAGTCTCCCTAGGGCAGTTTATATCTGACCTAGAGTTTAGATTAGAAGTTGTAGAATGAATTTTTAGTTAAGGTTCTTTTTCCGTTCGACCATCGTCGAACGAGGCCTCGCGATCGTCGATCAGTGGTCGACGATAGCAGGGCTATAGAATCGTTGAAGTCAAGACAATTATCGTCGACCGATGGTCGACGATCTCAGAGCAAGCTTATTATGCTCTGAAGGATGGTCGACGATCTGCTATCAGCAGTTCGACGATCGTGGTCTTGTTTCACGATATCTGTCTCGACAGATCTCTGCCTTAGTCGTCGACATCATGAGATGTTCGACGATTTCTGTGTTAACAGATTTTCTGCTTTAGTCGACGATATCTTGAGCTGATCGACGATTGTCGTTCGACGATTTCTGTTTCGACAGATCTCTGTTTTCAGTCGTCGATCTGTTAGCTAGGTCGACGATCATCGAACCCCTGTTCGACGATTTCTGTCTGCCTTTAACAGTTTGTATTTATTTTATTCCTTGGTTTATTTCCAAGTGTTTTAGCGTGTGGTTAGAAAGATTTTCTGAAGAATGTTTTTGCTAATTTATGGCTTAAATTCAAATGAATTACTTACCAAATATGTCAAGCATAAATTACGGGATTTCGTATTTTGATAAAGCATTTTTGTCTTATTATACAAAATATATTGCCAGGCTGTATTCTAGCCGTTGGCGGTGTATGCTATTTCCAAGAACGATAAATCTTTATGCTGAGATATTTTCCTATTCATTTATTTCCTTATTGGGACTGACAGAGAGCTAATAGGTCATTCTATTCCTATTGCTATATTCTATTTTGAGATAATCTGTTGCAGGGCTCGAGAATTAAAATCAATAGAGCCGTTCCAAAAGATAAACGAGAAGACATATTTAAGAGAGATTTTTTTTCTCAGAATAAGAAGAAGTTACAGTAATAGAGAGATTTTCGTGTGCTGCATTCTTTCAAGCTTCTCCAGAGCAACTCTTCACAATCTCACAATCAGAAGAAGAAAAGCTTTCCTGAAGCAAAAGTCCAAAGCAATCTATTTCATTCTCAAGTCTCCTGAGCATCTGCTTAGAGTTTTTCAAGACTTCAGAAAGAGCTCCAGATCTGCTTCACGTGCTCCAGAATCTGAAGACCTGATAAAAATCAGTCTACAGATCTCTGAGGATTTAGTTTCAGTTTATCTGAAACTCCTTCATCCTGAAGCAAAGGCTTTCCCTGGACTTTCACTGAGCCAGGGGGAGACTTTGATTCTTTAGAGAATCCACAAGCCTTCTCTAATCTGTATTAACAACAGAGAAGACAATCTAACCCTTTCAACCCCTTTGTAAAAAGAGTTTGTTCACATCTCTTCAAAAGTGAACGTTGGTGACAGGGCACCTTATCAACAACCTGTGGTTGAGCATCCTTATCAAAAGCTCAAAGGGTCTGTTTGATCTACCTGAATCAGATCATTGGTGGCAGGGCACCTTAGCAAAAACCTGTAGTGGATTCCTACCAGGGTGGTAGAAGGGTGGAGTACCTATTAAGAGGGAACCACTATATATCCTGTGTCTCTGGCTGTTTTGTTTAAATTGCTTATTCTGTGGCTGTGATAGAACTACCTAGGATTGCTAGTTGCTGTGATAGGTTTATAGTTAATCTGAAATTTCAGTTAACTCTCTCACTTGTGCACTTCACTGTGTTAGGCTCTTAGGGTTCAAGTATCAGATTATTTTATTCCGCAAATCAACTCCAAGGAGCTGACTAGTTATTCATAAAATTTGAATACTCTATTCACCCCCCCTCTAGAGTAGTTTACAACTTATCCCCTCACTTTCACAACCCTAGAGATAGGACGACGTAAATCTTCCGGATTGGAGTTAAATCCAATAGTGCGGATCACATCGATAATGCAACTTTAGGCTTCTTTGGTTTGTAAAGAGATTTCGATCAAAGAGTCTAAAAGTTAGGAGACCTAATGCTCAAGCGAGATTTTGTCTCATTTTCGGATCCGTCACGGCCGAGTATGATTTGCAAATTTAAAACTATACCTTTTATCTCTCTCGTTTCATTTTATGGTGAATCAATGATCGAATGCTAGCTTTTTAATATAAGTTTTTCGTCTCGCAAATTATCGTTTATTTCACTTTTAAAAATTCTCAAAATCCAACAATTTTCCGGTAGGATAATAGTTCAAGCGTGAGTAGCAGTACTTGACAGCCCCGTGTTTAAATACGACCTTGATACTACGATTTGACAGGTACGCTTTCCTGTTTGGGTTTTAGCCCAACAAGTTTTTAACTCCGTTGTCGGGGATTTTTCTTCGTCAATATTTTGAAAACGCTTTCGCTATTACTTCTGCAAAATTAAAAAAAGCATTATTTTCTTTTATTATTATAATCAACTCACATCATCTTATTTCTACCCCACCTAAATTCTCTCGAAAAGGGTAAGGGGCTTTAAGCGCCACCATTTTACCTAGTACCTTGCGAACCCTTCATCGGGTATCCCTTGGGAAGTTCGAGACCCAAGCTGTAAAAAAAATCAATTTTCAAAAAACAAAAAAAAACTCTTTCTTCTCTTTCTCTATTTCAAGTTTTCATTTTCGTTTTCCTTCGTTTTCTTTGCAAGTGCATGACCCGAGCCAATCCGTCACTACTTGTTGATTTGGACCCAGAAATCGAACGCTCCTTTTGGAGACAACTACGATTCGGGGCTTCCACTTCTCAAACAGCGGTTGAGGATTCCTACTGGGATTGCAATTTCAATTCTGAAATGGGAGACCCTAACCCAGAAATGGCTCAGCAAAAGACCATGTCCGATTATGCTCGACCCAATCTGGAGGGGACTGAAACAAGTATTGTTCGACCTGCGATTGCGAACAATAACTTCGAGCTCAAGCCTAGCATCATACAAATGGTGCAACAATATGTACAGTTCGACGGATTGCAAGATGAAGATCCGAACATACATATTGCTAGCTTTCTTGAAATCTGTGATACCTTTAAGATCAATGTTGTCTCAAACGATGCGATTAGGCTAAGACTCTTCCCTTTCTCACTAAGGACCAAAGCCAAATAGTTGTTGAGTTCTCTTCCAAGAGGATCAATCACTACTTGGAACATCTTAGTTGAAAAATTTCTTGCAAGATATTTTCCCCCAGCCAAAACTGCTAAGCTTAGAAATGATATTACTTCTTACTCTCAAATTGCTTCTGAGACCCTCTATGACACTTGGGAGAGGTTCAAAGGGCTTTTGAGAAGATGCCCACACCATGCTCTGCCTGTATGGTTGTAGGTCCAGACATTCTATAATGGGCTAAATCAAGAAACTAAGCAGATGATAGATGCCGCTTCCGCTGGTTCTTTAGACCGCAAAACTCCGGAAGCCGCTCTTGAGCTTATCGAGGACATGGCGATGAACACATATCAGTGGAATTCGTCTAGGACTCGCCCATCAAAACCTGCAGGTTTATATGAAGTGGATTCGGTGTCGCAACTGGCGCTACAAGTGCAAATGCTGAACAAGAAGATCTCGGAGATGACTGCTCCCTCCACCGCTAAGGTATATGAAAATGCTGCTGCTGCCGAGCAGGTGGATAATCTGGGGAACATACCCAGGTCTGCTCAAAATATTTCTGCAAACAATTTTTCTTGCTTTTTCGAATTTTTCTTCTCCTCCTGGTTTTAATTCTTCTTCTAATTCTTATCACCCCGGATGGCGTAACCATCCTAATTTCTCATGGAGTAATAACGCTAATATCGTACAACCACCGCATGATTTTACACCACCACCACCACCACCACAACAAAACCAAAATTTTCAAAAACCTTCCCCTTTGGAAGAGATCCTCGCTAAGTATATAAGCTCAAACGATGCTGTTATTAGAAACTTAACAGGATCAATGAAAAATTTAGAAAATCAGGTCGGCCAACTCGCCAAGGCCTTTTCCGAGAGACCACCTGGAACTCTTCCCTCGAACACTGAGCCCAACACAAGGGAACACGCAAATGCGATTTCCCTTCGGAGCGGTAAGTTTGTTAACGCGCCCACCACAAGGGAAGAGCCAAGGGTGATTGTCCCTCCTGTTATTATCCCCACGGAAAATAATAAATCGAATCTTGAAAATGAAAAATCTACTTTTGAAAAAGAAAAAGATATCTCTGTTTTTACTGAAGCTCCAGTTATTATAAAGGAATTTCCAGCACCTCCTTATCCGGCTCGACTAGGGAAGACAAACTAGATAATCAATATCAACGCTTTCTTGAAATATTCAAACAAATTCATATAAATTTGCCATTTCATGAAGCAATTAGTCAAATTCCTAAGTATGCCAAGTACCTTAAGGATTTATTAACAAACAAGACAAAAATAGAAAATTTATCGCATGTAACGTTAAATGAAGAATGCTCGGCGGTCGTTAAAAACTCTACTCTTCCTAAAAAGATAAACGATTCGGGTAGTTTTTCCATCCCTTGCGTTTTTGGTGATCTGTTTGTTAAACATGCGTTAGCGGATCTTGGTGCGAGCATCAACTAGATGCCTTTTTCTTTATTTAAAAAGCTAGGTTTGGGCACTCTCAGCCCTACGCGCATGAGTATACAGTTAGCCAATTGTTCGATTAAGTATCCATTAGGTGTTGTTGAGGATGTGTTAGTGAAGGTCGACAAATTCATATTCCCGGTGGATTTTGACATTCTCGATATTAAAGAGGACATCAAGGTCCCTCTTATCCTTGGTCGACCCTTCCTAGCCACCGCTCGTGCAATCATAAATATGAGTGATGGAAAACTTTTTCTGCATGCGGGCGATGAGAAAGTCACATTTGACATTAATAAATCTATGAAAAATTCTTTACAAAATGATGATTCTTGCTTTTTCATTGATGATTTAAAAGAAGACTCCTATTTTTCTCCAAATGATTTTTCTTCTTCCTTTTCTGAACCCTCATTAATTATTTTTGAAAACACTGTTATGTCCGTACATGCAAATGACTCTGAGTTTAGACGAAATGATCTTATTTTTGAAAATGATAAAAATTTGCCAAATTATTTTGAAAAACCACCTGACCCTGAAGAAAAAAATTATCGCGATAAGAACTTTCTCCACCATAAAAATTTTAAGCCAGGCGATCAGGTTCTTCTTTTAAATTCACGTCTGCATATTTTCTTTGGAAAATCTAAATCTCGTTGGTCTGGACCATTCACGGTCAAGGATGTTTTTTCTGATAGAACTGTGTTGCTTGTGCACCCGGAAAGGGGTGAATTTAAAGTGCATGAACATAAACTTAAACTGTATTTTTCTAATGATTCTGCGTCTCCTGCAAAGGAGAATCTTCTTTTGGACTCCTAGAATTCTATTTTGTTATGGACATTTTTATTTTTGGACTTCTTATTATTATTATGCAACTCTTTTATTTGAATTATTGTAATAAAGAACATTATTGGGCATCTTCCCACGGACTCTATTTTTTTCTTTTATTTTGCTCTTCCTACCGGAGGCCAATCAATTCCAAGATCGTGGTCGCCGCTCCGCCGCTGCTGATATCAAGATGGATCAAGTCAAACCTGGTGACGATCAAGCGCACTAAAGAGCAAGCATGGGGGAGCGACATCCGCCTTCATCTCACGAACCCGGGGAAGTCCTATTCTTATTTATTTATTTTCCTGCATTTTTCTTTTTCTCTTCTTCTCAGTCCCCTTCTCTTTTTCTTTCTGTTTTCTTCATTGAGGGCAATGAAGAATTTAAGCATGGGGGATCTAGTTTCTTTTGGTCTTTCTTTCTGTCTTTCTTATTCCAAAAAGAAAAAAATGTGTTTTCAAATTAGTATTTTATGTTAGCTTCATCAAAATCCAAAAAAATTATAAAATATAAAACCCAAAAAATTAGAAAAAACAAAAATAAAAAAAATGAGCTAAAATCTATTTGAAAAACAAAACCTAAAATTATTTCTATCTTTATTTTTATGTTTCTTCTAGTTATGTGTAGTCCCGTGTGGTTTTTGTAGTTCTATGTAGATTACTTTGAAAATGTTTTCTAAACTTATCATTTTAGCATAGTTTAGTTCTACTAGTTTCTTTTTCTTAAATAGAGGCATCCAGTTTTTTACGTTATAAGTAGCAATTTGTAGTTATGTCTTTTTATTCGGTTAGTTGCTTACGAATGGTTACTAGGTATCATTAGTTCTTTTTCATTTGCGAGGTAGTCTTTCTTGGTGTCTAGAACTTGTACCAAGCTACTCTCGAAGCATTTGCGTCATTTTTACGTTCTTTAGAAATGATTTAGGCCACCATTTGTCTAGTTTGAGCTTTTCTTGCCCACCGAAAACAAAACCATTGCAAAAACAATTTTGGGCCTTTTCCATGTTTTCCTTGTTTTTAGCTCCACCTTTCATTTCATTATGATCACCAAAGCCAAATGCCTTTCCTATTTTTCACACTATAACCTTGAGCTTAAAAATTATTTTTGTGGGAGGGGTATTATCTTTGAAATGAATAGGAAATTCTCAAGCTTATTTTTGGAGCATTCTTATCAAAATATTATTTAAAAAAAATAAGAAAAAAAAATGAAAAATCAAAATAAAAAAAAGTGAATGTAGAAAAAGTTTTTGTTTGGCCAAGTTTATAAAAGAAAATTTTCATGGCCTTATTTTTTAGTATAAATTGGAGAAATGACTTGCTTATCATTTCTCATTTTGTTATCATGTTTTTATTTTTGAGCTCACCTTGGTTTAGTGTCTTAGCCCTCGTGTTTATCTTTATTTCCACTTCCTTATTATTTACCTAAGCCAAGTCTTAACGCCTATTAGAAGTCCTATTGATCTTAGAACGTAAATTCGCGTAGTGGAGAAAGTGTGAACGTACAAGCCTATTGCCACCATCATTGATGGATTTCTTTGGAGGTTACCTTGGAGTGTTTTTGGGTTAATGTTTATCTAGCAACCTAGTAGTTTGTTAATGCGCCGTTTATTTAGAACCTCTACTTTTGTTGTCCTTAATTTCATTTATTTTGGTTGCCTTGTTTTTAAGATTTAGAAATGTGTAGACTTTTCTTATGTTTTAATGAAATTTTTAGGGTTCCACTTTCAAGTTTTCTATTGTGCACTTCTCACCCCACTAGTTGATAACATGGATATTAGGATAGTTTAATTTTTCATGTTTTGCTTTTCTTAACTATGGAACCTAAAATAAAATATATATCTTTTGCTTTCTTTTTGTTTTTACCTAGTTCCTTATTTCTATTTGCTTGAGGGCAAGCAAATGTCTAGGAATGGGGGAGTTTGATGACTAATTTTAGTCATCCTATTGGGGGTATTTTAGTAGCTTAAATCCCTAAGCATTATTACAAATTTGTGTTTTGTTTGCTTGTTTTGATGTCCTTTTATGTTTTTGATATTAAAATCTATTTAATCTTATGTTCCTATAATCAATATTAGTTTATGTTTTGATGTTTTATTTTTAATGTTTTTTTATGTTTTGTTATTTTATTTTAATGTTTTAATAATATTGATATGTATTTTTATTTTTAATGTTCTTGATGTTGTGTGTTTTAACTTTGATTATAACATAACTAATGTTTTATTTTTATGTTATTTTTGTAGGTGGCCGGCTCCTCCCTCAAGTGCAACTCAAGCCCCCCTATTGAAGCAGCTATTAAGCAACCTGAGCCCCTTGATTCAAGCACAAGTGCAACTTACCAAGCAAGCCGAGCCCTCCTTGGTGCTGTCCTCAAGCAACCCGAGCCCAACACATGGAGCAGCTCATGTGGCCGGCCCTTCTAAACATGCAGCCGGCCCTCCACTTGAAGCAGCCCGGCCTCCTCCTCTTGGCCAACTTAAGCATGGAGCAGTCCCCCCCAAACCTCCTCCTCTTGGCCCACTTAAGCATGGAGCAGCCCCCCCCCCAAATACCTCCTCCTCTTAGCCCACTTAAGCATGGAGTAGCCCCCCCCCCAAACCTCCTACCCGAGCCCACCATGCAGCAGCCCCCCTTCATCACTGCTTGCACGAATTTTTGCAATGCATGAATATCCCCATGCATTGGCCGGCCACCCCCCCCCCCCCTTCTCTCTCTTTTATTACTTCCTTGCTACCTCATTTTCTCTCTCTCTCCTCATTATTTCATGCATGCATTTCTCCCTCATACATAGCCGGCCCCTACCTTTTCTCTCCCCTCTTTTATTTTCCATTCATCCCCCCTTAATATTTTATATTATCCATTTAATATCATGCGTGCATTTAGCTATTTCCTCTCTCCCTCATTAAACCCATGCATGAACCCATTCTCCCCCATGTGGCTGGCCACCCCTTGGTCTCCCTAATCTAGAAGCTTCCCTTCTCTCCTATAAAAGGAACCCATGTCCCATGCTTTAGAGAGGTTGGCTTTTGGAGAGAGCTTTTGGAGAGTTCAAGTCAAGAGAGTTTTTCATTGTAATTTTCATTTATAGTTTACTTTTTTGTAATCTCATTTTGTTTAAGTAATATCATTTTGTTCTAAGCTATTGTGCACTTTCTTTCCTTTTAGTATAAAAAATTTGAAATCTTCTTCTCTTATTTTGTCTTCTTTTTCGAATATGCGTAGCTAATTTTTCTTTTAGCATTCGATCGTGAGGATCCATAAAATGAGATGAGGGTTTCTTTTATTTCATAGTTTTATTTTAGCTTAATTCTACTCGGTCCTTCTTTGATTATTATTTCGTCGACTCCGTATTTCCGGTATATGGTAGTAGGCTAAGGATCTCATATTTGAGTAGCCGAGAGGCTCGTTAATGTGAAAGATCACTCAAAGAAGGAAGGAGTTGAACGCAACCCTAGAGATAGGACGACGTAAATCTTCCGGATTGGAGTCAAATCCAATAGTGCGGATCACATCGATAATGCAACTTTAGGCTTCTTTGGTTTGTAAAGAGATTTCGATCAAAGAGTCTATAAGTTAGGAGACCTAATGCTCTAGCGAGATTTTGTCTCATTTTTGGATCCGTCATGGCCGAGTATGATTTGCAAATTTAAAACTATACCTTTTATCTCTCTCGTTTCATTTTATGGTGAATCAATGTTCGAATGCTAGCTTTTTAATATAAGTTTTTCGTCTTGCAAATTATCGTTTATTTCACTTTTAAAAATTCTCAAAATCCAACAATTTTCCGGTAGGATAATAGTTCAACTGTGAGTAGCAGTACTTGACAACCCCGTGTTTAAATACAACCTTGTTACTACGATTCGACAGGTACGCTTGCCTGTTCGGGTTTTAGCCCATCAAATCCCAAATGGCCTTTGCTGATGTGCATTTAGCTACCTTTTTAAATATATCATCAGACTTGGTTTGAGCTAAGATATTAATAGCTTTAGCATCTAAAACCTTTGCTTTCTTCTGTGCATCAATCCACTCAAGTGGTTGAACTACACTGGTGCTTGTACTGGTTGTTGTAAAAGGAATAGGGGAGCTATCAAAATAGAATTGTAAATGTCTTAATATATGGAATTCATATACAGCCAAATCCTTACCTTTCAAAGTGCAAACTTGTAAAGGTTGCATATTAGAGGTCTGGTGCTGTAATATTCCTTATTCTGTGACAGATGTAAAAAGACAATAGAGAGAATGGGATCTACCACGGATCTTTTGGTTCAGGTGTTAGCCTGTGAAACCAAACAACTTTCCCTTGATACCAATTGAAAGAGAAGAGATATATCACACTAACTCTAGAGGGGGGGGGGTGAATAGAGTTTTAAAAACTTTTGATTAATTTTTATTGTGGATTAAAATAAGTGATAACTATATATAGAAGGGCAGAAAACAAAACACAAAAATCACAGCACAGAGAAAATAAAAAATAGAGTAACCAGATGACACAAAGATTTTATAGTGGTTCCCCTAAACTAGGTATATCCACTCTTCTACCACCCTGGTAGGAATACACTACAGGCGTAAAAGTGCATACGACACAACTTAAAATTAAATACTAACGTCCTAGATACATGAGGAGAAAATCCATATGCTACATGACTTGAACCAAAAGCGGAGACTAATAGGGTTAAGTCAGGTGGAATGGGAGCCTTATAATCAGAGATAATTTTTATGGGCTCCGACACCGCAGTCTTAATTTCAATTTTAATATTTTCATGCTTGGCATAAAGATATGCTAAGGTGAACCGCTCATCATAAAATATTGAATTGGATGCTTCCGAATGTGAAAAGATGTGGGAGCGAAAAAACCCAAGGGACCCAACTATAGTCACTAACGTTGGGAAATTAGGGTCATTAAATGTCGGGGGATAAATGAGTGCGACCGGGTGTGATATATAAGTATATCTAGGGGACACCATATCTAGTGGCACAATATCCAAAGAAACAAAGTCAATCATAATAGGGGACGGAACCGTAGACGGACACGTAGAAAAATGAGCTGTCAAATGTGACGTGTAGTCATATTTATGAGGTGCGGTGAATAGTCCAAATACTAGTGCACTAAACATTGTAATATCTACACGTTGAGTCAACGTCAATGTAGGAACTAATAAAGTGGGCGTGACACAACAACTAAAACTAGGAATACGAGTTCCATGTCCTAAAAAGTCAATGAATGTGGGCAAATAAATAGGGGAAAAGGTCAGTAAAATCAAACCCGGGATAAAATCCGAATCGGTAAAAATTTCACCCAACGATGACGACATCAAAGAACTCTCATTCGGGTGTATAGCCAATGAATCATCCAAAAATACCCTTCTCTCAGATGGAAACTCATCCACAATAATAATAGGGACATCCTCACTTTTAGACTCCTCGGATAACTTGGATATAATCTCAGTGGGTATAATCTTAGGCTCTACCATTATGGGGATTGTATCCTAGAGAGGGCACTCAATACTTGGGTGAACAGACACAACGCTAGTAGGGCAATTAATAGGAAGTGGAATACTCTCACAGATCGGAATGCTATCATCCCATACATTGTCTTCTAAATCACTAGGGATTCCCTGACTGTCAGAATCTTCAGACTCGTCAGGCACTATCGTATGTGAAGGTATACTCTCATCTAGCTTGTCAACTTCCGAATCCAGAGATACTATATCCACATAAGAATCCTCAGAGGTATCAGTCACAATCTCAAGGGGCGTAGACGTCGAGGCTATAGGAGAAAAAGCTCTAGTTGTACCATCTTTTGAGTCCAAGACATGTGATCTATTAGGAATGGTTTCCCTAAAGGTGGTAGTACGTACACTATAGGCAGGCCGACCTTTGGGGAAAAATTATCTAGCGTTAGGTATATAATCATTCCTATAGGAAGGTATAGGACTAGCGACATAACGATTCTCACTCACATGCTTGGTGTTAGTAGTGCGGAGATAGGTGAGATCAAATTGATCCAAGAGTAGGCTACGCATTGCCGGCAAAGCATGTGTATAACTTCCAACACGACGGTCTTCATTTAGCCAAAACACGCGGGCTTGACCTACTAATCGATCTCAGGCTATGTTAACCTTGTGGTGGTCGTATCATAAGTGAAAATTTAAATAATTTTCTAATCCCTTAAGGAAGTCTATAAAATATTGGGGATACCCTAAACCGTCATAAGTAGGTGCCTCAATTCTAGTGGGAGGATAAGAGTGGGGACGATTGGTATTCCTATGGTATGAAGGAAAGGTTGGGGTTTGTATAGCCATAGGATTAACATACCAATAATCTAAATGGGAAGCATAAACGTCACAGGCCATAATAATGAGAACCAGAGAGAAAAACTCACCCGGAATTGGTGCACATGCAATGAATAATGAACCTGACCCTATATTAAATTCAACAGATGGATTTGTTCCGTTTAATAACCAAGGCAATAAAATATTTTTTGGTTTTCCTTACTGAAAATGAAAAAGGGATTTTTTTTAAAAAAATTTGAATTTTTTTGCTGAAAAAATAGAAAAATTGGCCGCTATTTGCATACCAAAATTAAAATTTTATAATGATTTATTAAAAATAATAGCTTAATAAAAATAAAATATTTTTTGATTTTTTTACTAATAAAATGATGGAGAATTTCCAGAATTTTAATTTTTTAAATTTTGAGAAAAAAATTGAGAACTTTAGGTTCCTATTGGCAAACCAAAATTAGAAATTTTGTTTTACTATTTTGACATAGAAACATGCAAGTTCGTGATCGCGAAATAATAAAAGGGGGAGGGTGCCAATTAGAAAATTGACGTGAACCTCCCTCTAATACCAAATTGAGTCAGGCCCAGGGTTCGACGGATTAAACTACGTGTTCTTAGGTTTAACAATTAAATTAGATTCGCAGCGAGTAATATTTTCTCTAAATTAAAATTGATGCTAACGATGATTACTACAGTATAGCAAGGCACAACGCAAAGGGATTCTACCCCTTTTATAGATTGAACAAATGTATATATACTAATGTTCGCTCAAGTGAAAAGGATCCACCCGATCCGGACAATTAGTAATTTCAAATAAAGTTATTCACTAGCAAATCAAAACCCAACAAGAGATATTCCAGACTAATATAGCGATTTAAAAATGAAGTCAAAACAGTCCCAAAAAAATTAACTAATTTGAGGGATTACCAAATTACTTGAACTCAAGGGGAAATCAAGGGTGATGACCGAATTTCTTCTGGTGTTCATGAAATCTACCCGCTCCAGATTATATGAGAATATTCAGAATATCAATGCTTAAAAATCAGATTTTAATTTCGCACAAAATTAAATATAAATCAGGACCTATTAATATCCTTCTAATTCCCCCAAAACCTCACAAAATAATTTAGAAGAATTCACACAAGAGGTGTAGGAATCGTTACCCAATCCCAACAAAGTCCGTCGACAATATTGAGTGGAGGAAAACGCTCATGACGGTGGATGATTTCTATTCTCCACGTGAATCCACGGATCCGCACCGGTTGATGAAGACCCAAGCCATTCTTCCTTTTGCAAGAAACCCTAGAAGAGGGAGTAACCTTAAAGAAACCAATATTTATATTGGGAGGAGAGAGAAAATGTGGTAGGGAATATTTTTCTCAAGTGATAGAGGGTGGCGGCTACGGCAAACCCTTGGTTGGCCGAAATTTCAAGAGGGGTGTAGGAGGGCTCGGGTTTGAGGAAATGTGAAGGTTGTGGCCGGTTTATTATGTGGAGAGGGTCGAGGCTCTGGTTGGTGGAAGAGTTGGTGGCTCGGATTTGGTGGTGGAGTTGGTTGCCGGGTTTGGTAGTGGAGTTTGGGTGGTCGAGAGAGGGAAGAGGAGGAGGAGAGGTAACCGAGAAAAGAGAGGGAGAGAGGGAGGTGGC
This sequence comes from Platanthera zijinensis, assembly GCA_039513925.1. Lineage (NCBI taxonomy): Eukaryota > Viridiplantae > Streptophyta > Magnoliopsida > Asparagales > Orchidaceae > Platanthera > Platanthera zijinensis. The sequence continues at coordinate 200,420,564 of CM077084.1, read as the reverse complement.
CTGCGGCCAAGAAGGACGGAGACAATGAGGGGGCCAAATTTTTAGAGGAGGAGAGTAGAGGAGGAAGGAAATCTGAATCAAGATTAGGTTTTTTCTTATTTAATCAATTCTACAAAAATCCTTCATAGCATGGTTGTTTATAGCGTACACCACTCAAACAATCCTTCATTCAAAATTCAAAATTCAAAAAGAAACTATGATGGTTATAGGCACCCATCATAATATATGAAATGAAAATACAATAATACAATGCTTGGAAATTAAAATGCTTAAAGTAAAATTTCATTGAATAGAAATGGCTAGAAATAATAATTGATAAAATAATATTATATAAAATATATAATTATAATTATTTATTTTATAATTATATATTTTATTTAATGGCAGACATTGAGCAAAACATGTAGCGGTGGTGGCGTTAGCGACGTGGTGGAATCCCATCCTCGAGCTTGCGGCAACGACCGTCCCAATCAACGAACTCGCTATGATGGGGATCCACGACCGTATCAACATCCTGATCATCACTGCATGCTCGTGCTGCCGAGCTGGAGGCTCGCACCGCCGAGCTGGAGGGTCGCACTGCCGAGCTGGAGGCAGACAACACAAGGCTGAAGGAGGAGAACAAGGGGCTTCTTGGCAAGGTCATCCGCCAAGTAGAGGCCCTCCTCCCTTCAGGAGACAACAAGCCATCCTTCCCGTTCAAGTGGCCGAGAGTCTTAGGCGAGGCTGAGGTCGCTGAGCGGCTGTGGGTCAAATCGATTGAATCTGCCGAATGCACCCTGCAAATTATGAAGGACTTGGGGGTGATGGTGGAGGGGTGCGAGGAGATCACGGCCCGGGACTTCATGCCGAGCCTGTTCCCGTCCAGTCCGCCTAATGAGAAGAAGGATAGCTTTGACTTGCTTTTTGGTAAGCATTACAAGGATGATCCTCTATCCAGAGAAGAGGACGAGGACCGCCAGTCTTGAGGGGGAGGCGACAGCTGACTCGCACACTACTCTCTCTCTTTCTCTCTCTTCTGTAATTCTCTTCCTCCCCCCTTATAACCTCGCTGAGGCGAGCTTTCTATTTGTAATAACATTTTAAATAATGGAAAAAAAAATTTAACATGGGTTCTACTATCATTTTTCATTTTTTTATCTTCTTTTTCCTGAACTTACTTACTGCGATGTACTCGCCCTCGAGCTCTCCTCCTTAGGCGACCTCACTAGGATAGGACTTGCCGTTAGAATGCATGAGTTAGGATTCGTACCCATAAGTAGACCTTGAGAGCTCGCCAGTTCTAGCCAGCTCGAAAGTGTACTATTCGCAGCACTAGGCTCGCCACAACCCTGACCACCTGCGAGCTGCATTCTTTCATGCCAATGTTAAAATGGAATTGTAAAAAATTCACAAGTAAAATTTTAAGGGGGTGGAATGCACCGTCGAGGCACACCTCTTTTCGCCTTCCTCAGAAGATGTTGAGTACTCGGCTAACCTTCTCCCTCACCCTATCTCTCTTTGATGACATCATTCCACGATGTTAGGTCCTGGCTACTTGCCGAGCTGAGCCTGCGAGTCCTAACTCGCTCTAGATAATTCTCCTCCCCTTTTTAGAAAAAAGACTAAACTTCCCAAGTAACATCTAGCGAGGGTAGGATGTAGAAGTCGAGAGCGGCCTCATCTCGCCCCATTTAACTAACCAGCTCGCCTACTATTTTTTTTCTTGGGTCTACTTCCGGGTGCTTCAACTGGCCCGATCAGCTAAGTGAAAGTCTGATGGCGGGTGTTGAACATCCTTCGAGCTCAGACCTCAAGGGTCATAATGAAGTCACTCGAGACTCAGGCCCTACCAACTAGGTGATATCCTGAAAATAGGAGCATCTCGGGACATAACCCCAAAACTAGAATACTTTTCTTTACCCAACCCCCTGACGCTACCACCGTCCCAATCAGCTAAGTGAAAGCCTGATGGTAGGTATTGAACATCCTCCGGGCACATCCCTCCAGGGTCATAATGATGTCACTTGAGGCCCGGGCCCTGCCAGCTAGGTGAGATCCTGATAGCGGGAGCGTCATGGGACCTAACCCTAGAGCGAGAATACTTTCCTTTACCCAACCCATAAGTGCTTCCACTAGTCCAATAATCAGCTAAGTAAAATCCTGACGGCGAGTGTTGAATATTCTCCGGGCTCAGACCACCAGGTTCATAACGACATCACTCGAGTCCTAGGCCCTGCCATCTAGGAGAGAGCGTGACAGCGGGAGCGTCTCGGGACCTAACTACATAGCGAGAATACTTTCCTTTACCCAACCCCCAAGTGCTACCACCAGCCTAATCTACTAAGTGAAAACCAGATGGTGAGTGTTGAACATCCATTGGGCTCAGCCCTCCAGGGTCATAATGTCGTCACTCGAGGCTCCGACCATGCCAGCTAGGTGGAAGCCTGACAGCGTGAGCATCTCGGGACCTAACCCTAGAGCGAGAATACTTTCCATCACTCCTTAACCCTGCCAGCTAGGTGGAAGCCTGGCAGCGGGGGAATCTCAGGACTTAGATACACAAATAACAAACTAGATCTGCAAAAAAGTTGGAGCATCAAAAGATTTCATATTTATTGGAGAAGCGTACGTACATATTCTCATAGATAAAAATGCTTCAAGAAATCACCACTCCAGCTGTGACTTAGGGTCACGCCCTCCACTTTTCAGAGACGGTACCCCCTGACCTTAGAGCGTCCTATACAATATAAGGACCTTACCAGCTGGGGTTGAGCTTCCCCACTACCGCCGACCTTCCTGATTCATCTACCTTCTTCAGGACCAAATCCCCTTCTGCAAACTGTTTGATCGTGACGTGCTTGTCTAAGTACTTAGACATTCGTCGCTTGACCACTTCTTGTCGGATGGTGGACAGAATACACAGCTCCTCTATCATGTCCATGGAGAGTCGCAACTCCTCCTCATTCTCGGCTCTCCATTCCCCCTGCCTTCCCAAGCATCTGCCACTTGAGGTGTCTGGACTTCAAAATCTATGGGAAGTACTTCCTCGCATCCATGAGAGAGAATGAAGGGGGTCTCCCTTGTGTATGTTTTGGGAGTGGTTCTGAGAGCCCAAAGAACTGAAGGAAGCTTCTCCACCCAGCTAACCTTCAAATTCTCCACCTTCTTCAGAAGGTTCACAATGATCTTGTTTACCGTCTAAACCTGCCCGTTGCTCCCGAGGTCACCTTGGTCAGCACCTTCACTTCTAACCACTTAGAAACATAGTCGATCATCACTAAAAGGAACCTCCTCTACCATTTGGCCTTGGGTAAGGGTCCTACCAAATCAATTCCCTAGATGGAAATAGGTCAGGGGGCTGTGATGCTTTTGAGGCGTTGGGCGGGTTGTAGTTGGAGGGGGCAAATAACTGTCACTTGTTGCACTTCTTTGTGAATTCTTCAGCATCACGGCTCAAGGTAGGACAGAAGTACCCTTGCTTGACAACCTTCCTACCAGGGTCTGACTCCCGGAGGTTCTCCTACACTCCCTGGAGTGGACCTCTTCCGAGATTATCTGGACCTACCTTTCGTCCACACAACGAGCCAACATCCCTAAGAGAGTCTTTCGATAGAAATGCCCGTCATAGATGAGATAGTATGCTGACTTATACTTGAACTTCTTTTTGTCCATCCCCTCCGGATACTCCCCTGTGGAAAGGAATGTCGTGAAAGGGTCCATTCATGAGGGGTGTTCATCCACCTCCATCAACTCCCCCTCTTCTATGAATGAGAAGTATAGGTCTGTGAGGGTACCCCCCACCCAGGACCATGCTTTGCCAGCTGATCGACCTATTCATTTTTCTTCCCTGGGTACATGTCGGATGGAGAAGGTCTGGAACATATGGATGACCCCCTTTACCTTTGCTAAGTATAAATGAAGAGTAGGCTCCCTTGCCTCAAATTCCTCATTGATCTGGGAAGCCACTACCATGGAGTCTTTGAAGACCTCCACATCAAGCACTCCCAGTTCCCTGGCCAGACATTGTCCTACAATCACTGCCTCATACTCAGCCTGATTTTTATTAATAGGAAAATGGACAACTATTGTTTTCTTTATCTTTGTTCCTTGGGGGCTTTCCAAGATCACCACCACCACCAAGGAATGCTTACCTGAGGCACCATCCAACTAACCTTCCAAGGAACTTGTCGGGTGTGTTTCGCCTCCGTCACCTCGACCACATAATAAGCAAGGAAGTCGGCCATCGCCTGTGCCTTGATCGAGAGGCGCGGGAAGAAAGAGATATCAAACTTACTCAGCTCCACCGACCACTTATCGAATCTGCATGAATGATCCACCCCCTCTAAGATGTTGTGGACGGGATGGTTAGTCACCACTCGTATGGAGTGTTCCTGGAAGTAGGGCCGAAGCCTCCTGGCTGAGATGACCATAGCGAAGGCCAGCTTTTCCAAGGATGTATATTGGAGCTCCGCCTCCTCTTGACCCGACTCACATAACAGACAGGCAACTTCTTCTTCTCCTCTCTCCAAAATAGGAAGGATCTCAGGGCCTCGGCTCCCAATCCAAGATAGAGGGACAGGTCTTCCCCATCCTTTGGCCCTTGGAGGAGCGAAGCCTAAGTCAACTGCATCTTCTTGTCTTGGAAGGCCTCCTCGCACTCCTTGGTCAACTCAAACTTCTCCCCCCCACCCTCAATGTATTGAAGAAGGGGAGCACTTTTCCCCAGCCCGGGAAAGGAACTTGCTCAACCCTGCCTGCTTTCCCATCTGCCATTGCACCTCCTTTTCATTCTGAGGTGATCTCAACTCCATGATTGCTTTGACCTTGTTAGGATTTGGTTTTACCCCTGCGGTAGTGAGGAGATGGACCAAGAAATTCCACCTGCTAACCCCAAAAACACACTTCGAGGGGTTCAGCCTCATCTTGTACTCGCATAAGGTGGTGAAGGTTTCCTCTAGGTCCTTGAGGTGAGAGTCAACGTTTCGACTCTTGACCATAAGATCATCTACATACACCTCCAGGTTCCTTTCCTTTTGTTCTCGGAAGACCCTGTACATCATCTTTTGATACGTTTCCCCTGCATTCATTAGCCCAAAGGGCATCATTTTGTAGAAGTAACATCCATCCCCCCGTGATGAAGGAGACATCTTTTATATCGGGAGGGTGCATCCTGATTTGGTGGTAACCTGAAAACGCATTGAAAAAATACATTACAGGAAAATAAACGGATACGCCACCAGCCGTCTCCTTTTTTAACCATCACTATATTGGATACCCAACCGGGGTTTTGAATTTTCGATACAAAGCAGTACTTAAGGAATTTGGCCACCACCTCCCTTATAGGCTCGGCCAGCTTGTCTGCAACGGACCTCTTCCTCTGTTGGATGGGGCAGGCTTCTGGATCCAGGTTGATGCGGTAGCAGGTAACATCCACATTAATCCCTGGTATCCCTGTCGCGCTCTACGTGAAGATGTCCACATTTTTCTGGATACACTCCAGCATCCTACCCTGGTCCTCCGGGGTCAGCTCCCCGCTGATGCGAACCTTCTCCACCCTGCTTCCTTGGGTGAGAACTTCCATATCCACTACTTCTTCCGAAGCCTCCAGCCTAGATTACTCTCCCATTTCACCAGCATCCCCCTCTCCTTGGACAAGGGCCTCCTCTTCTTCCACGGCCATTGCCTCAACCGACTCTTCTAGAACAGCTTCCTCCGCCACTACCTAGGAGCAAACTTCTTCTTCCTCTTCCATCTCCACCTATTCTCCGGCTTTTGGCCCGGAAAACTCCTCCATCCTCCTCTCCATCTCCTCGACCCCCTCCTGCCAAGAGATGAAATTAATCATCGTGACGTAGCACTCTCTCGCAACCTTGGGGTCTCCCCGGACCCGGACCTGATCCCCTCAGTATTGAACTTAAGCACTAATGGAAGGATGAGGGGACACAGTAGAAGGCGCGGATGAGGGGCCGCCCGAAGTTGGCATTGTAGCTGCTGGGGGCATCCACAATAAAGAACCGGCAAGTACGTGACTCCCCCCTAGAGTAACATGGAGTCCCACTCCTCCTTCCACTTCCTTCCTCTCCCCGGAAAATCCAAACAGAGGCCCAACCGAGTCCATAACCCTCTTGTCCTCTACTTTCATCATGTTGAATGCCTTCTTGAAAGTGACATTGATCGAGCTCCCTTTTTCGATGAGAATCCAGGATATAGTGAAATTATCGATGGCTGTCTGGATGACCAGCGCGTCGCAAAAGGGATCCTCATGATCCAGCATGTCCTTCCTTGAGAAGGTAATCTTCTCATCGGTGGGTATAGTTTGGGATGTAGAGCCAATGCTCTAGTGATACTTGGTGTGGAGGCTCGCCTTTCAGTAAGCCTCGACTCCCCCACCCATGGATCATTCTGATCCCCCTCGGGATCCAACATAAGCACTTTCCTCGCACTTATCCTCCTTTGCCCTAGGCAGGACCTATTAAATCCGCACTTCCCGGTGTCCTTATTTTTGCTGCTGCCCCCTTGCTCCCATCATCTTGAGGAACTCAGGGCACGTTGTTGTTTCGTGCCCCTCTTCTAGGTTGAACTCATAGTTGTGGAGCTCTACCCACGCCTCCTGCCATCTCCTCCGTCCATCTATCCTCCTCTCCCCTATGGCTATTGCCATAGCCTGATTTTGATCGAGGAGAGGGGGTCTCAGGCCTTGCCTCCTGCTTGGAGGGTGAAATTGACCCTAGGTCCCCAAGTAGTACTCTCCTCCATGGAAACCACTCTGTGGCCACTAGTCCTACAATTCTGGCGACCAACCTAGCCGATGGTTCGAGTCTTGGTTCCCCTACCTGGGTTGTTGTTGCTGCTGTTGTTCCCTACGCCAGGGTTCAGCTCTCCTCTCCTCCTGACCTTTGCCGCCTCTTTGCTCCTTCTCCTCCTGCGTGGCCCACCTGGCCAGCTTCTGGGAAAACTATGTGTTCGAAGCCTCCATATCGACCTCCCATGCCGCTCTTTTAATCAGCTCCTCAAAGGACACTAGAGACACCCTCCTGAGCTCAATTACGAAGAACCCTGGCTGAATCCCAAGGGTGAAGACTACCATCATTGTATGCCCTGGTATCTCCTACACCTGGAGAACGTCCTCCTAAAACCTGTCCAAGTAGCTCCCCAAAGTCTCGTTCACGCACTGTATTATGTGGAAGAGAGACTCGGACTCCTTCTTATTCCTCGAGGTGGTGAATCTAAGCATGAATCCCCGGCGCAGGTCCTCAAAATAGTATACTGAGCAGACCAGAAGTTTTTGTAAACAATCTCTTACCTTCTCCTTGAGAGTGATGGCAAGAGTATGCACTTGAACCAATCTAACATCTGTTGAATCAAGACTACGTCCTCAAACCACTGGATGTCCTAGACTAGATTGACCTTCGTGGTGTAGTAGGACATCTCTGGCTCCCGAAAAACCTCTAGAACAAGGGATGATGAAAGAAACTCGCTGAAGGGGCTACCCTGCTCTACTGGGCGAGTAGGGGGATCTTGTTCCCCCATCTCGCCGACCCGACCCTCAGATGCCGAGCTGGGGAAGAGCACGCACCCCTGCAACAAGTGCTCTCCTCCTCCATCTCCTAACTCCTTCCCGGCTCTCTTGCCAGGTGCGTCCACTCCCAAGGCTGGGGCAGTGACTACTGGAACTACTGGTGTTAAGCACTCAGCGCAAGTGCCGAGTGCGAACATGATAAGAATCTGCATCTCCTGCCTGAACTCGTCCAATATGCCGACAGTGGAGAGAGGGGCAGTTGGGGGTGGCAAGGTTGCCCTGCCTGAACCTTGCCCTTCTCCTCCAGTCATCGAGCTTGTTGAAGATTTTGGATGCTAACCATGATCAACACTCACTGCACAAAAATGGTTAAACCAAAAACTCGGTCTCTATGGAGTTCACCCTTGGGGAAGGTGTGATCGCACTCTTACTTCTCTCCCATAAGCTAAACAACTAAGGAAAAATAATAGGGAACTGACCCAATGGCTCGACATGGAGGACCAACTTCACACCTGAAAGATCTTTGAGCGCTTCCCCTCCATAGTAAAATGTTGAGCTAAAAGTATCTCAGAATGCGCTAGAAGACCGGGGAACAAGTAAGCATGCCTTCTGAGGTACCCCCTTGTGTCTATTTATAGATTTTTGAAAATGTCCTGCAAATAGCCAACCTCCGATGTTTTGAACAGCTATGTGCAGTCCAGGTTGGCCTGCCAACAGCGTAACTCCGCTGTTCTGGAAGGCTATGGGGAGGCAAGTGGGGGCAAATGGTAAAAAAAGCATATAACTGGTTGAGTGACTCTCTAAAGCCTCCACTCGCCTGTGGAGCCGAGTGCTCGATGGATCTGACAATCGCTGCATACCTTTGGTCCTAGGAGAGTATGGGCTAGGCCTTGGACACTCGCCCTTTGCATTGTCGAGTTCCTTTATGAGAGTGCGAGCCATCCATCTCCAATTGCCCCCGATGGTTCAACCCCGCCTAGGAGAATCAAGGGGCTGTCGAGATCCTTCCCCCTTGGGTGCTCTCCCGATACTTGGACTGCTCGATCTGGCCAACCTAGCCCCTTTCGACCCCACTCGCCGGATACGGGGTTGTATAGTCAGGTTATAGTGGGTCATGAAATATAGGACTATAGAATGTAATCTATCTTTGTATAGGCCAAAGTGTTGACTCTTGTGTAATCTCTCTATTTGATTATAATTCTTTTACAAGTGCATTAATAGACTCAAGGAAAGACAAGTTGTTGTATACAGAAGAATCAAAATTTTTCCTAAGTAAAATTTGTCGAGTATAGTAGTGGATATTTGTAGAATTCGTCGAGTATACCTATGAAAACTCATCGAATTCGTCATGTATACCTATTGATGCTCGTCGAATTTGTCGTACTTACTTAGAGAATTTCTTCTATGATCTTGGAAATCGGTTAAGTAAGATTTGTCGAGTATCTTCAAGTATACTCATCAAATTTGTTGTGTGTACTAGTTAACACTCGTCGAATTCGTCGAATATGCTAGTTGATACTTGTCGAATTAGTAAAGTCTCTCTAGAAAAGCTTCTGAGTTCTTGAACTTGCTTTTCTTGATATGTCTAAGTCAAATTGTCACATATCGAAGCGATTCGTCGGGTATTCTCAGGGATATATGATGGCGATGATGCCCCCCTACATTTTGAAGATGGGGACCTGTAGATGATCCTCTCCGTCTCTAACAAAAGACTTGAGGTGTTGTGGTGACCTTGTGGAGTGATGCTACAACCTCCTCCCTCGATGTAAGATGGCCCATTAATATTTATTGAATCTTTTTGTTATTTTATTTGCACTTTTATTTTATTTTCATGATGTTAAAATTTATGTTGGGTTGTTGTATTTTATTTTTTGGTTGCATATAGCCAAACTTGATTGTAAGCCTATATAAGGCCTTCACTACAACATTTTTGGTCTTTAGCAACATTTAAAAACTATTGCCTAAAACTGCAAAGTGTTGCCAAAACATTGAAAACTGTTGACATATGGGTGTATGACTATACCCGTGTTACCAAAGACCTAAGGCAACAGTTTTCATATTTTTTAGGCAACATTACTTGTAACTGTTGCCTATATCCCTAGTAAAGGCAACAGTTTTTACAGGGACCTATTACAAAATTTTAAAAATGTTTAGAGTTATATTCAATATATGTTGCAAAAACTATTTCATTAATAAAAAAAATATAAATTTTAAAAAAACATTGAAATAAATTAAAACTTCAAAAATAAACATTTTATATCATTTGAAATTTTTTATACCTCATAAATATATAATATATTAACAAGACAAATACATTCATTTAGAATATTGTTGCACATGCTTTATCATTAAATTAACAACTCATCATTAGCATCAAAATTTACCAAAGTACATCAAAAAAATTAAATATTACAGTACACAAACAAAATTTTCTAAATCAGCTTAAACATAAAATGATCTTCATGATATGGGGTCATCATATTGCAACTCCTCATTTGTCGATCTTCCGAACATCAAGAACTTTCTACACAAAGTAAAATAATATATATATATATATATATATATATATATATTTATATATAAATATATAAATATAATGACATCAAGATCAATATATAATTAAAAAGTTGTAAACATATAAAAGTATTTTAATATATTTTATGAAAATCTATAACATTATACCTTTCCATAGTTTGGAACATATGTTGATGTAGAAGAATGTGCATGCGGTAGCCCGTCTCTCTTCTGTCCACTATTTGCATCCCATAGAGATGAACCTAATAGATTCTCTAATGATTCTACATTAATTCTAATGGGTTTGCTTTGTTGTAGCCAAATCTTAAGAACAGTTTTTAAAGTATTATGTGTATCTTCTATATTTTAAACTTTTTCATTCAATAAAGCCACCTCTTCATTATGTACTTTTTTCAAAGCCGCATTGTCTTCCTTTTGTTTCAAAGCAGTTTGTGTAAAACCTTTCCCAAAGCAACGCATTGAACTAGGATGTTCTTTCCCAAATATAGTTTTAAATGGTTCTACATTACTTTCCTCGTTATTCACATTATCTTGAAGTAGTGACTGATAACAAATTGAATAGTTGATTTCTAAATAAAACGAAATAAGCATATTATATATGATCTTAATAAAAAAAACAACTCACAATAACATTGTTGGTTTATTATACAACCCCGTGTCCGCCGGAGGATCTTAGACCCCTCGACCCGCTCCTTTAGGCGGGCCAGCCTCGACCCGCTCCTTTAGGCGGGCCAGCCTCGACCCGCTCCTTTAGGCGGGCCAGCCTCGACCCGCTCCTTTAGGCGGGCCAGCCTCGACCCGCTCCTTTAGGCGGGCCAGCCTCGACCCGCTCCTTTAGGCGGGCCAGCCTCGACCCGCTCCTTTAGGCGGGCCAGCCCCGACCCGCGTTTCTCGGTTATCAGGTCGGGACGGGCTGCGCATAGCTGGTCAGGACAGCGGGATTAGGCTGTTGGCAGACCATCCCTAGGGGTCTTTCAGTAATTTCAAGCTATCAGAGGTCAGTTATTAGCAGACCCTCTTCTAAAAACTATAAATAGGACCCAAGGGGTATCTCAGAGCACGGTCACTGGTCTCCCAATCTTTTTGTGTTCTCTGAGATACCTTAGCCCGGCCTTTTTGGCTAAGGAGGGGAAGCGCTCTGAGATCTTCAGGGTTTGTGGTGGGACCTCTGCGCCGGGCCCTTGGTCTAGTCCTCTGTTCTTTCCTTCTCTCCGGTTGCTTTTCTTGCAGGAACGAAGTAGGAGTGCGACCACCCCTTCCCCAAGGGTGGACTCCACAGAGACCGATCATTCGGTTTCAACATTTTGGTGCGGTGAGCGTGGAGAGTGGTCAACTCAGAAAACCTTCCGCTGGATCAATGACTGGAGGAGAAGGGCAGGGCTCGGACAGGACCGACTCGCCACCCCCACCCCCTCTCGCCATCGCGGGGATGTTTGAGGAATATAGACAGGAAATGCTCGGCGTGGTCAGGCTCGCACTCGGCGTGCGGGCCGAATGTGCGACCCCGGCAATCCCGGTTCTCGCGGACCCGGCACTCGGCGAGGCGGCTCCCGCCCGGCGAGCCGGGAAGGAAGTGGTCGATGAGGGGCGAGGCGCCGAGCTCCCCGGGCGAGTGCTCTTCCCAGGCTCGGGGAGCGGCGGCCGATTCGGCGAGTTAGGGGCGCGAGACCCTCCAACCTGCCCGGCGGGTGGAGGCAGTCCTTTCAGCGAATTAGTCTCTTCCGCCCCAGTCCCGGATGGATTCAGGGAGCCCGAGGTGTCCTATTATACCGGAAGGGGAGATCCGGTCCAACACGTCCAGTGGTTCGAGGACTTGGTCTCCATCAGGCAAATGTCGGACGGGTTCAAGTGCCGACTCTTCGCTATCACTCTCAGAGAGAAGGCGAGGGAGTGGTTCCATCAGCTGCCGTCCAACTCCATCCACTGCTTCGAGGATCTCCGCCGGGGGTTCGTGCTGAGATTCACTACCTCTAAGAGGAGGAAGAGGGAGTCGGAATCTCTGTTCCGTATCAAACAAGAGGCGAACAAGACCCTGGGAAGCTATGTTGACCGCTTCCAGGAGGAGGTTACCCAGGTTCAGGAGACGCCAGGCCATACCCTGATGATGGCCTTCACACTGGGACTGCAATAGGGCTTCTTTCGCATGGAGTTGAAAAGGGTTCCCCCCTCTCCTATGAAGAGTTGATGGAAAGGGCGGCGAGAGAAGTCGACGGAGAGGCGTCGAATCCAGAGTTTTCCCAGAAGCTAGCCAGATGGGCTACAAAGGAGGAGAGGCCAAAGGGAGGTAGAGGCCAGGAGGAGAGGAGAGCCGAGCCCCGGTAGAGGGACGGGCAACATCAGCAGCAACAGCCGCCGCCCAGGTGGGGGCGCCAAGAGCCGAATCACCGGCTAGGATGGAGGCCAGAGTGGCAGGAGAGGGGACCGTCGCCAGGGAGGCCAGGGTCAGTTCTACCCTCCCGGAGGAAGGCAAGGCCGAAGGCCACCTCTTCCCGACCAAGAAGAGGCTATGGCCATAGCCATGGGGGAGAGAAGAAGGTCGGCGAGAAGGAGGAGAAGAGAAGTCAGGGTGGAGATGCCGTACTGCGATTTCCACCAGGAAGAAGGGCACTCCATCGTCACGTGCCCGGAGTTCCTCGAGATGAGAGGAGACAGGGAGCAGCAGTGCCGGCAAGATCACCAGGGAGTGCGGATCGAAGAAGTCCTGCCTCGGAGGGAGGATGTTGGGGCTGCGGTCCGGAATCGCCCCCGCGCTGCGGTGCTATGCGGTAATGGCTTAACTGGCTGCCCCGTGGATCCGCCCGAGGACCTTTGATATAAAGATTAGTGGCGCCGTCCTCCATCAGTCCGGGCTTTTGGTGCGAGTGGTTGCGCTAAGTCCTCTCAATTGGTATCAGAGGGAGGTTACGGGTTCAAGACCGGGGGGGCTATTAAATCCTGATTATTCCCTTCTACCTGTGATGGTCCGGTGGGTCAGGCAACCGTGGACATGTGGTAACCCCACCTCTGAGCCGTGTGGGCCATGTGGTAACCCCACCTCTGAGCCTACGGGTTGTGCTGGACACTGGGGGGGGGGATTGTTGGGTCCGGCGTTCCTTCACTTGACCCGTGGCGCTCTGCTACTTATATAAAAAATTAAGTAGCACCCTCTCCAACAGTCCGGGCTTTTAGTGTAGTTGGGTATGCGCTTGATCCTTCAATTGGTATCAGAGGGAGGTTGCGGGTTCGAAACCCCGGGGCCGTTTCCGGGGGGGATTGTTGGGGCTGCAGTCCGGAATCGCCCCCGCGCTGCGGTGCTATGCAGTAATGGCTTAACTGGCTGCCCCGTAGATCCGCCCGAGGACCTTTGATATAAAGATTAGTGGCGCCGTCCTCCATCAGTCCGGGCTTTTGGTGCGAGTGGTTGCGCTTGATCCTTCAATTGTGGCGACCACAGTGGGAGTCGAACCCACGACCTTCTGATCCGAAGTCAGAAGGTCATGGGTTCGACTCCCACTGTGGTCGCCATAATTGAAGGATCAAGCGCAACCACTCGCACCAAAAGCCCGGACTGATGGAGGACGGCGCCACTAATCTTTATATCAAAGGTCCTCGGGCAGATCCACGGGGCAGCCAGTTAAGCCATTACCGCATAGCACCGCAGCGCGGGGGCGATTCCGGACCGCAGCCCCAACAATCCCCCCCCCCCCCGGAAACGACCCCGGGGTTTCGAACCCGCAACCTCCCTCTGATACCAATTGAAGGATCAAGTGCATACCCAACTGCACCAAAACTCCAAGGGAGCTGACTAGTTAAACTGAAATTTCAGTTAGCTCTCTCACTTGTGCACTTCACTGTGTTAGGCTCTTAGGGTTCAAGTATCAGATTATTTATTCCACAAATAAACTCCAAGGGAGCTAACTAGTTGTTAATAAAATTTGAATACTCTATTCACCCCCCTCTAGAGTAGTTTACAACTTATCCCCTCACTTTCAATTGGTATCAGAGGGGGTCACGGGTTCGAAACCCCGGGGTCATTTCCGGGGGGGATTGTTGGGGCTGCGGTCCGGAATCGCCCCCGCGCTGCGGTGCTATGCGGTAATGGCTTAACTGGCTGTCCCGTGGATCCGCCCGAGGACCTTTGATATAAAGATTAGTGGCGCCGTCCTCCATCAGTCCGGGCTTTTGGTGCGAGTGGTTGCGCTTGATCCTTCAATTGGTATAAGAGGGAGGTGAAAGTTCAATAAATTTCTTGTTGGACTTCTCTGAATGGACAACTCTTTTTCCTTTTGTATCAACTGTCTTAGGAATAGCAGGTTTCCTTGATGTAGAAGATGAACCTCTCCTGGGAGGAGAAGGTTTCCTTTCTGGAGCTTTCCTTTTGGGAGAAGGAGGAGGAGAGAATGTTGGTTGCTGAAAGGTCATCTCCTTTATCTGTTCCATGGGAACACTTTCATTTCTTTGCCTTCCTTGTCCTGATTTATCTTGGCCTCCTTGGCTTTGATTACTTCTTCTCTGGTAGGTCTGAGAAGGGTTGGATCTGGCTGATTGAGCAGATGGAGCAGAAGAAAGATTTCCAGAGGCTCCAGCACCAGGAGGTGGAGGAGGACCTCTGGGAGGAAATTTCTGAACTGGAGTATCATATCTCTTCGAACCCGCAACCTCCCCCTGATACCAATTGAAGGATCAAGAAGAACGTGGATATATTCGCCTGGAGTGCTGCGGAGATGCCGGGGATCGATGCCGACGTGGCCTGCCACCGCCTTAACCTGTACCCGGAAGCACACCCCATCCAGCAGAAGAAGAGGGCCACGGCGTACAGGCTGGCCGAGCCGATTCGGGAGGAGGTGGCCAAGCTCCTCAAGGCCGGTTTCATTTCTGAAATCCAATACCCCGGCTAGGTCTCCAATGTTGTAATGGTTAAAAAAGGAGACGGCCGGTTGAGGATGTGTGTCGATTTTTCTTTACTTAATAAAGCGTGCCCTAAGGACTGTTATCCCTTGCCTCGGATCGACGCGCTGGTAGATTCAGCCGTTGGTTTTTCTGTAATGAGTTTCCTAGATGCTTTTTCAGGTTACCACCAGATTAGGATGCACCCTCCCGACGTCAAAGATGTCTCTTTCATCACGGGGGATGGGTGTTATTGCTACAAAATGATGCCCTTTGGGCTAAAAAATGCAGGTGCGACCTACCAGAAAATGATGGACAGGATCTTCCGAGAGCAAAAGGGCAGGAACCTAGAGGTTTACGTAGACGATCTAATGGTCAAGAGCCTCAGCATCGACTCTCACCTCAGTGACCTGGAGGAGACTTTCACTACCCTTCAGAAGCATAAAATGAGATTGAACCCCTCGAAGTGCATCTTCGGGGCAAGCAGGGGAAAATTTCTGGGGCATCTCCTCACCCCTGCTGGAGTAGAGCCCAATCCCGACAAGGTAAGGGCAATTCTGGAGTTAGGGTCACCGAGGAATGCAAGAAAAGTGCAGCGGCTGACGGGGAAGTTAGCAGGGTTGAGCAGATTCCTTTCTCGTGTCGGAGAGAAGTGCTCTCGCTTCTTCAAAACCCTGAGAGGAGGTCGGAGGTTCGAATGGATCCCGGAGTGCGAAGAAGCATTTCAGGCCCTGAAGAGGCAGTTGACTCGGGCTCCCCTGCTCCAGGGACCAAAGGAAGGGGAGGAATTATTCCTATACTTGGGCGTTGGGACAGAGGCCCTGAGCTCTGTGTTAGTGCGGGAAGAGGGGAAGAAGCAACTCCCGATTTACTATGTCAGTAGGGTGCTGAGGAAGGCCGAGCTCCGCTACCCTATTTTGGAGAAGTTGGCATTTGCTCTGGTCATCTTGGCCCGGAGGCTCCGGCCTTACTTCCAGGCTCATTCGATCCGGGTAGTGACCGACCACCCCCTCCGTAACATCTTTGGGGTGGTGGAGCATTCGGGCAGATTGGCAAAGTGGTCGGTGGAATTGAGCGAGTTCAACGTCTCCTTTGTCCCTCGTCTCTCGATCAAAGCACAAGTTGTGGCAGATTTTTTGGCTGAGTACGTGATCAAGGTGGCGGAGGAAGAACTCACTCGCCCGGTCCCTTGGAAGATTATGGCGGATGGTGCTTCGGGAAAAAATTCCCTGGGAGTCGGGATCATCCTGGAAAGCCCCCATGGGACAAGAATAGAGCAGATGGTGGTAATACACTTCCCCATCACCAACAACAAGGCGGAGTATGAAGCAGTGATTGCAGGGCTGCGCCTGGCTCGGGAACTGGGGGTGCAAGATGTGGAGGTCCTCACTGATTCCATGGTGGTGGCCTCCCAGATCAACGGGGAGTTTGAGGTCCGAGAGCCTACTCTGCAGCTATACTTAACTAAGGCGAAGGGGATCATCGGCTCGTTCCAGACTTTCTCCATCCGGCATGTGCCCAGAGTGGAGAACGAGCAGGTAGACCAGCTGGCAAAACATGGTCCCCGGGCGGGGGGAACTGTCACCGACTTATTTCGGCCCTCCATCGAGGAAGGAGAATTGATGGAGGTGGAGCAACACCCCTCATGGATGGACCCGTTCACGACTTTCCTATCCACGGGGGAGTATCCCGAGGGGATAGACCGGAAGAAGCTCAAGTATAAGTCAGCCTATTACCTTACGCGAGACGGTCAGCTGTACAGGAAGACCCTCTCAGGCATGTTGGCTCGTTGCGTGGCCGAGGGAGAGGTCCAGAGAATCTTGGAGGAGGTTCACTCCGGGGAGTGCGGGAGCCATTCTGGGAGTCGGACCTTGGAAGGGAGGATCATCAGACAGGGGTATTTCTGGCCAACCTTAGGCCGCGATGCGGCAAAATTCACCAAGGAGTGTCACAAGTGCCATCTCTTCGCTCCACTCCAGCTGCAGCCGGCCCAACGTCTCAGGAGCATCTCAGCCTCTTGGCCCTTCGCGATCTGGGGAATGGACTTGGTTGGACCCTTCCCCCAAGCCAGCGGACAGAGATGATTCCTGCTCGTGATGATCGATTATTTCTCCAAGTGGCTGGAAGTGAAGGCGTTGGCCAAGGTGACCTCCCAAGTCGTGAGGAACTTCGTATGGGGGGAAATCATCTGCCGTCACAGGTTCCCCCAAGCCATCGTCACAGAAAACAGACCCCAGTTCGCGAGCGCCGAATTCTTCAGCTTTTGCGAGCAGCTCGGGATTGATCTTAGGTTCGCCTCGATCCATCACCCGAGGAGTAATGGGCAGGTGGAAGCGGCAAACAAGATCATCGTCAACCTCCTCAAAAAGAATGTGGAAAACTTGAAGGGTAGTTGGGTGGAGCAGCTCCCCTCGGTCCTCTGGGCTCTCCGGACCACGCCCAACACAGCCACCGGAGAGACCCCGTTCAAGCTCTCCCACGGATGCGAGGCGGTGCTCCCAATAGAACTTGAAGTCCAAACACCCCGGGTGGCTGAGGCAGGAGAAGGCAGGGAAGAGTGGAGAGTCGAGAATGAGGAGGAGCTACGACTCTCCCTTGACTTGGTAGAAGAGCTGCGGGACCTCTCTACCATCAGGCAGGAGGAGGTGAAGAGGAGAATGGCCAAATACTTTGACAAGCACGCCAGGATCAAACAATTCGCGGAAGGGGACTTAGTATTGAGAAAGGTGGACGCCGCAGGAAGATCAGCCGCAGTGGGGAAACTTAACCCCAACTTGGAAGGGCCATACATAGTGCAAGAAGTCTTAAAGTCAGGTGGTTATCGCCTTCGAAATGCGGAAGGTGCAACCATGGGTCTCACCTGGAATGGAGACGACCTGAAGCGTTTCTATCCCTGAGTTATGTAACTTTCGCTCTATGAAATAAAAAGTTCTTTTCTGAAATGCTGAGGTGTACATGTTTTCGTATGAGTCGGAGGAGTTTACCCCGGGCCCCGAGCAGATCCCGCTGTCAGGCTCCCATCAAGCTGGCAGGGCTGGATGTCACTCGGAGGAGTTTGTCCCGGACCCCGAGCAGATCCCGCTGTCAGGCTCCCATCAAGCTGGCAGGGCTGGATGTCACTCGGAGGAATTTATCCCGGGCCCCGAGCAGATCCCGCTGTCAGGCTCCCATCAAGCTGGCAGGGCTGGATGTCACTCGGAGGAGTTTGTCTCGGGCCCCGAGCAGATCCCGCTGTCAGGCTCCCATCAAGCTGGCAGGGCTGGATGTCACTCGGAGGAATTTATCCCGGGCCCCGAGCAGATCCCGTTGTCAGGCTCCCATCAAGCTGGCAGGGCTGGATGTCACTCGGAGGAGTTTGTCCCGGGCCCCGAGCAGATCCCGCTGTCAGGCTCCCATCAAGCTGGCAGGGCTGGATGTTACTCGGAGGAATTTATCCCGGGCCCCGAGCAGATCCCACTGTCAGGCTCCCATCAAGCTGGCAGGGCTGGATGTCACTCGGAGGAGTTTGTCCCGGGCCCCGAGCAGATTCCGCTGTCAGGCTCCCATCAAGCTGGCAGGGTTGGATGTCACTCGGAGGAGTTTGTCCCGGGCCCCGAGCAGATCCCGCTGTCAGGCTCCCATCAAGCTGACAGGGCTGGATGTCACTCGGAGGAGTTTTGTCCCGGGCCCCAAGTAGATCCCGCTGTCAGGCTCCCATCAAGCTGGCAGGGCTGGATGTCACTCGGAGGAGTTTGCCCCGGGCCCCGAGCAGATCCCGCTGTCAGGCTCCCATCAAGCTGGCAGGGCTGGATGTCACTCGGAGGAATTTATCCCGGGCCCCGAGCAGATCCCGCTGTCAAGCTCCCATCAAGCTGGCAGGGCTGGATGTCACTCGGAGGGGTTTACCCCGGACCCCGAGCGGATCCCGCTGATAGGCCCCCATCAGGCTGACGGAGCCGAATGTCACTCGGGGAAGCCAGTGTAGGCCCCAGCCAGTACGAGCCCGCGGGCGGTGTTCGGCTATCGTCGATCTCTATCTCGACCGAAGCGCCATTCAACTATCGTGGAGCTCCAGATAGAGATAGTCGAGCTTCAGTTTGCCTTAATTCCGCTATCCGCTCGACGCTTTTTCGGGGAAAGAACGCCGAGCTCGGATTTGTTTGAAGTCGTTCGGCGCTCTGGCGCCTTTCCGGGAGGAGATCATTGGCCGACCCGCGCGAGCTCTAGCGCAATTGCCCGGCCTACTCGCCCGCTTAGCGGCAAAGAGTATGACAGCGAACCCGGACAGGCGATGCGAGTCGCCCATCCGCGTCGCGACTGCCCGGCGTTCCTCGCACTCCCGAGTCAAAAATCTCATTCAAGAGCGACTCTACAACTTCGCTCGCGCGCGACGGCAACGACGCAAAGTGAGCGACACAACGCAAAATACAAGAGGCGAATGCGAGAAGCGGATAACGAAGAATGAGCAAAGAAAGCATTCACATTACAGAGGAAGAATGAAAGATTTATCATTACACTTAGGTTTGTCAAAAAGAAAATACTACAAAAACCCCAGACATGGGCCCTCGACGCTGTGGCAAAGAGAAAAGGAAAGTCAAGTGTGCAAGCCCTCAGCGAGACGAGCTCTAAGCTGCGAGCCCCCTCATATGGGGTGGAAGGGAGGCCCACCCGTCTTCAGCACCGGGAGGAACAGCTCCGGTACCACCTCGTCAGCCGAAAGCCTTGCACAACTACTCCTAAGGAGATTGGCCCGCTGCAACGTCTGGAAGGTGTATTTCACCGCGCTGGCCGCATTCTTCTGCATCATCACTTCTATGTCGTAGTCGCTGTAATGAGTAAGTTGACAGCCGCTTGTGGATGACAGTGGCGCAGCCGCAGCAGCCTCCAGTGCATCCACTCGCGCCCGTAATGCCTGCTTCACCTGCTGAAGGGTGACGATTTCAGTGCCCATCCGGCTAGCCGTCGCCGCGTCCTGCGAAAAGGAAGATTATTGAGTCAGATCGCTCTGGGCAAGGAAAGGCCGACGTGAGTTAGCTCGCTTACCGCTCCCCCGAAGTATTGTGCGAGGGCGGCATCAGATGCCTCGGCCCATTTCCGTAGCTCGTCCGCCTCCTCTTGAGCAAGCTTGCGAGCCGCCTCCTTCTCGTCAATAATTTTTTCGAGGGACGGGATGCTCTTCTCCACCCGAAGGCATCGCCGGCTGACCATATGGGCCAGCTCAAGGCTGCGAAGCTGGGCCCGCGCGCTTTCGTAGACCAGCACCCGCGTCCCCTCCTCGCCATAGATGGCGGCGTCCTCCCGCCCATAGACGCCGAAGGAGAGGTTATACGCATCTCCGCGGCTGGTTTCCTGCTCCACCCAACTTGGCAGCGCCGAGGATATGGAGACTCGGTTGATCTCCTTGTCCCACTGGAGTAGCGGGACCCCGAGCTCGTCCAAGGTCCCCACCCCGAATCCGAAGTTGCAGTGTCCCCGGGGAACCAACGTCTTCGCGGGCTGAACCCCTTCTAGTGATTGCGATGTGCCCGCCCCCGCACCGGCTGAGCCGGTGGCCGGTGCGGCCGAGGGACAAGACGGAGGAGGATCAACAGACTGTTGACCGACAGGAGCCTTGCCCTTGTCAGGAGTCGGGAGAGGTGCGCCACTCGCCTTTTTGGACTTCTTAGGCGGCGGCAGATCCTGGGTCCGCTCATGACTGGGTCGCTTTGAGGTGGCAGGGGTTGATAACTCGCGGTGTGCAGCGGCCGCCGCCTCAGCCCGGGCAAGCTCGCCGGATGCGAGTCGCGCACTCTCGTAGGGAGGATGGCGGGGAATATCGCGCTCGCCTATAAAAGTGAGGAACTTAAGGTTACTCGAAGGATGGTCTTGGAAAACGGAAGTAGTCGAGTCGCTTACCTTCACCAGGCGGGACGGGGGCGAGATCGTCCAGGTTCCTGCGGAGGTATGCCACCTCAAAGTTCTTCCCGGCGAAGAACCCGTACAGTGCCGCCTCGTGACCCCCCAAAAGGGATGACCAGCGCGTCGCAAAAGGGATCCTCATGATCCAGCATGTCCTTCCTTGAGAAGGTAATCTTCTCATCGGTGGGTATAGTTTGGGATGTAGAGCCAATGCTCTAGTGATACTTGGTGTGGAGGCTCGCCTTTCAGTAAGCCTCGACTCCCCCACCCATGGATCATTCTTATCCCCCTCGGGATCCAACATAAGCACTGTCCTCGCACTTATCCTCCTTTGCCCTAGGCAGGACCTATTAAATCTGCACTTCCCGGTGTCCTTATTTTTGCTACTGCCCCCTTGCTCCCATCATCTTGAGGAACTCAGGGCAAGTTGTTGTTTCGTGCCCCTCTTCTAGGTTGAACTCATAGTAGTGGAGCTCTACCCACGCCTCCTGCCATCTCCTCCCTCCATCTATCCTCCTCTCCCCTATGGCTATTGTCATAGCCTGATTTTGATCGAGGAGAGGGGGTCTCAGGCCTTGCCTCCTGCTTGGAGGGTGAAATTGACCCTAGGTCCCCAAGTAGTACTATCCTCCATGGAAACCACTCTGTGGCCACTGGTCCTACAATTCTGGTGACCAACCTAGCCGATGGATCGACTCTTGGTTCCCCTACCTGGGTTGTTGTTGCTGCTGTTGTTCCCTACGCCAGGGTTCAGCTCTCCTCTCCTCCTGACCTTTGCCGCCTCTTTGCTCCTTCTCCTCCTGTGCGTGGCCCACCTGGCCAGCTTCAAGGAAAACTATGTGTTCGAAGCCTCCATGTCGACCTCCCATGCCGCTCTTTTAATCAGCTCCTCAAAGGACACTAGAGACACCCTCCTGAGCTCAATTACGAAGAACCCTGGCTGAATCCCAAGGGTGAAGACTACCATCATTGTATGCCCTGGTATCTCCTACACCTGGAGAACGTCCTCCTAAAACCTATCCAAGTAGCTCCCCAAAGTCTCGTTCACGCACTGTATTATGTGGAAGAGAGACTCGGACTCCTTCTTCTTATTCCTCGAGGTGGTGAATCTAAGCATGAATCCCTAGCGCAGGTCCTCAAAATAGTATACTGAGCAGACCAGAAGTTTTTGTAACCAATCTCTTGCCTTCTCCTTGAGAGTGATGGCAAGAGTATGCACTTGAACCAATCTAACATCTGTTGAATCAAGACTACGTCCTCAAACCACTGGATGTCCTAGACTAGATTGACCTTCGAGGTGTAGTAGGGCATCTCTGGCTCCCGAAAAACCTCTAGAACAAGGGATGATGAAAGAAACTCGCTGAAGGGGCTACCCTGCTCTACTGGGCGAGTAGGGGGATCTTGTTCCCCCATCTCGCCGACCCGATCCTCAGATGCCGAGCTGGGGAAGAGCACGCACCCTTGCAACAAGTGCTCTCCTCCTCCATCTCCTAACTCCTTCCCAGTTCTCTTGCCAGGTGCGTCCACGCACAAGGCTGGGGCAGTGACTACTGGAACTACTGGTGTTAAGCACTCTGCGCAAGTGCCGAGTGCGAACATGATAAGAATCTGCATCTCCTGCCTGAACTCGTCCAATATGCCGACAGTGGAGAGAGGGGCAGTTGGGGGTGGCGAGGTTGCCCTGCCTGAACCTTGCCCTTCTCCTCCAGTCATCGAGCTTGTTGAAGATTTTGGATGCTAACCATGATCAACACTCACTGCACAAAAATGGTTAAACCAAAAACTCGGTCTCTATGGAGTTCACCCTTGGGGAAGGGGTGATCGCACTCTTACTTCTCTCCCATAAGCTAAACAACTATGGAAAAATAATAGGGAACTGACCCAATGGATCGACGTGGAGGACCCACTTCACACCTGAAAGATCTTTGAGCGCTTCCCCTCCATAGTAAAATGTTGAGCTAAAAGTACCTCAGAATGCGCTAGAAGACCGGGGAACAAGTAAGCATGCCTTCTGAGGTACCCCCTTATGTCTATTTATAGATTTCTGAAAATGTCCTGCAAATAGCCAACCTCCGATGTTTTGAACAGCTATGTGCAGTCCAGGTTGGCCTGCCAACAGCGTAACTCCGCTGTTCTGGAAGGCTATGGGCAGGCAAGTTGGGGCAAATGGTAAAAAAAGCATATAACTGGTTGAGTGACTCTCTAAAGCCTCCACTTGCCTGTGGAGCCGAGTGCTCGATGGATCTGACAATCGCTGCATACCTTTGGTCCTAGGAGAGTACGGGCTAGGCCTTGGACACTCGCCCTTTGCATTGTCGAGTTCCTTTATGAGAGTGCGAGCCCTCCATCTCCAATTGCCCCCGATGGTTCAACCCCGCTTGGGAGAATCAAGGGGCTGCCGAGATCCTTCCCCCTTGGGTGCTCTCCCGAGACTTGGACTGCTCGATCTGGCCAACCTAGCCCCTTTCGACCCCACTCGCCGGATACAGGGTTGTATAGTCAGGTTATAGTGGGTCATGAAATATAGGACTATAAAATGTAATCTATCTTTGTATAGGCCAAAGTGTTGACTCTTGTGTAATCTCTCTATTTGATTATAATTCTTTTACAAGTGCATTAATAGACTCAAGGAAAGACAAGTTGTTGTATACAGAAGAATCAAAATTTTTCCTAAGTAAAATTTGTTGAGTATAGTAGTGGATATTTGTAGAATTCGTCGAGTATACCTATGAAAACTCATCGAATTCGTCATGTATACCTATTGATGCTCGTCGAATTTGTCGTACTTAGAGAATTTCTTCTATGATCTTGGAAATCGGTTAAGTAAGATTCGTCGAGTATCTTCAAGTATACTCATCAAATTTGTTGTGTGTACTAGTTAACACTCGTCGAATTCGTCGAATATGCTAGTTGATACTTGTCGAATTCGTAAAGTCTCTCTAGAAAAGTTTTTGAGTTCTTGAACTTGCTTTTCTTGATATGTCTAAGTCAAATTGTCACATATCGAAGCGATTCGTCGGGTATTCTCAGGGATATATGATGGCGATGATGCCCCCCCTACATTTTGAAGATGGGGACGGCATGCTTGTAGATGATCCTCTCCGTCTCTAACAAAAGACTTGCGGTGTTGTGGTGACCTTGTGGAGTGATGCTACAACCTCCTCCCTCGATGTAAGATGGCCCATTAATATTTATTGAATCTTTTTTTTATTTTATTTGCACTTTTATTTTATTTTCATGATGTTAAAATTTATGTTGGGTTGTTGTATTTTATTTTTTGGTTGCATATAGCCAAACTTGATTGTAAGCCTATATAAGGCCTTCACTACAACATTTTTGGTCTTTAGCAACATTTAAAAACTATTGCCTAAACCTGCAAAGTGTTGCCAAAACATTGAAAACTGTTGACATAAGGGTGTATGACTATACCCGTGTTACCAAAGACCTAAGGCAACAGTTATCATATTTTTTAGGCAACATTACTTGTAACTGTTGTCTATATCCCTAGTAAAGGCAACAGTTTTTACAGGGACCTATTACAAAATTTTAAAAATGTTTAGAGTTATATTCAATATATGTTGCAAAAACAATTTCATTAATAAAAAAAATATAAATTTTAAAAAAACATTGAAATAAATTAAAACTTCAAAAATAAACATGTTATATCATGAGAAATTTTTTATACCTCATAAATATATAATAATTTAACAAGACAAATACATTCATTTAGAATATTGTTGCACATGCTTTATCATTAAATTAACAACTCATCATTAGCATCAAAATTTACCAAAGTACATCAAAAAAATTAAATATTACAGTACACAAACAAAATTATCTAAATCAGCTTAAACATAAAATGATCTTCATGATATGGGGTCATCATATTGCAACTCCTCATTTGTCGATCTTCCGAACATCAAGAACTTTCTACACAAAGTAAAATAATATATATATATATATATATTTATATAAATATAATGACATCAAGATCAATATATAATTAAAAAGTTGTAAACATATAAAAGAATTTTAATATATTTTATGAAAATCTATAACATTATACCTTTCCATAGTTTGGAACCTGTGTTGATGTAGAAGAATGTACATGCGGTAGCCCGTCTCTCTTCTGTCCACTATTTGCATCCCATAGAGATGAACCTAATAGATTCTCTAATGATTCTACATTAATTCTAATGGGTTTGCTTTGTTGTAGCCAAATCTTAAGAACAGTTTTTAAAGTATTATGTGTATCTTCCACATTTTAAACTTTTTCATTCAATAAAGCCACCTCTTCATTATGTACTTTTGTCAAAGCCGCATTGTCTTCCTTTTGTTTCAAAGCAGTTTGTGTAAAACCTTTCTCAAAGCAACGCATTGAACTAGGATGTTCTTTCCCAAATATAGTTTTAAATGCTTCTACATTACTTTCCTCGTTATTCACAGTATCTTGAAGTAGTGACTGATAACAAATTGAATAGTTGATTTCTAAATAAAACGAAATAAGCATATTATATTTGATCTTAATAAAAAAAACCACTCACAATAACATTGTTGGTTTATAAATCCAGATCCTTTCCATTAATGCTTTTTCTAGTTTCATTAAAAACATCAGCTTGACTAGGGTCTCTCTTCGTTTTTGAACTCTACAAATGCATACAAAACATTATTGAAAATTAAACACAATCAGTGAACTACACATAATTACCGAATTACACGTAATCAATGAGCTGCACCTGCAACTCGCTTAAATTTAGCATTTTAGAGAGTTGGACGTGCAGCTCATTGAAATCGAGCTGCACCAGCAACACGCTTAATTTTATCGAGCTGCACCAGCAGCACGCTAAATTTCAGCGAGCTGCACCTACAGCACGCTAAATTTCAGCGAGCTGCACATGCAGTACGCTGAATTTCAGGATTCTGTACCTACAATACGCTAAATTTCAGCGTGCTGCAAATACAACATGCATAATTTCAACGTGCTGCAACTATAGCATGCTGAATTTCAGCGTGTTGCACCTACAACACGTACAGCATGCTGAATTTCAGCGTGCTGCACCTGTAGCACATGCAGCACAATGAATTTCTGCTTGTTGTTCTTGCATCTCACTGAATTTCACCATGAGCAAGCTGCGCATGCAGATCGCTGAAATTTACAATGAATTTCAGCGAGCTGCAGGTGCAGCACGCCGAATTTCGGCGAGCTGCACCAGTAACACGATGAATTTAAGCGAGCTGTACCTACAGCTTGCTGAAATTTAGCGTACTGCACTTGAATTTAAGCACGTTGAAATGCAGGTGCAGCTCGCTGAAATCTCGCTGAATTTCAGCGAATTGCAGCTACAACTTGCTGAAATCTCGATGAATTTCAGGGAGCTGCAGGTGCAGCTCATTGAATTTCAGCGAGCTGCAGGTGCAACTCACTGAAATCTCGCTGAATTTCAGCGAGCTGCAGGTGCAGCTCGCTTAAATCTCGCTGAATTTCAGCAAGCAACAGGTGCAGCACGCTGAATTTCAGCGTGTTGTACCTGCAGCTCACGAAAATTCGGTGAGTTGCAAATAAAGCTCGCCGAAATTCAGTGAGATTATAGAAATTTTATAGATATGGAGACATTAGATTTGGAGAAAAACATCTGAAATGTTTGAAAGTTTCTTTTCAAAACTCCCTTCAAGCAGAGCAACATATACAAGTAAAACCATAATAAAATAGACCCGTAATTGAAACTGCAAAGTATAAAAACAACAATGTACAAATAGAAATCCAAAATATACTCACCATCCGTGTGTAACACTAATGGAATTCAACATGAGCGAGCTGCACATACAGCTCGCTGAAATTCAGTGAGATTTCAGCGAGCTAAAGGTGCAACACGCTGAATTTCAGCGAGCTCGCTGAATTTCAGCAAGCTGCAGGTGCAGCACGCTGAAGTTCAGCGAGATGAACCTGCAGCGCACAAAATTTCTGCAAGCTGCACCTGCAGCGCGTTTAAATTCAGCGAGCTACACCTGCAGCATTCTGAAATTCAGCGAGCTCCACCTGCAGCGCACTGAAATTCATCGTGCTGTACCTGTAGCACGCTGAAATTCAACTTGATTTCAGCGAGGTCAAATTAGGAGATTGTTGCTCCATGCAATATTCATGGTAAATATACATAATATAATTGGTAATGGCATGCAAAACTTGATTGAATAAATACCAGATTTGATTGGAGATGCAAAGGATGTGAGTGAAATATACACAACATAATTCCTATGCGTATAAACTTCATTCAAAAATTAAAATTAAGAGCAAGAGTTGCAAAGGATGTGAGTGAAATATAATGTATTCCCATTCTTACACGAATTATAACGAAGGTTTTGGTGCCCAATCGATGCCTCCACTTTTGTGTAGCCCTACTTTGAGAATTCCTTTTGCAGATTGTTTGCACATTAAGTTAAAAATGAGAAAAGATACATACAAAAATATATTCTACTATAATTTAAAAAATAATTATTACACTTACTTATATAGTTTCCGAACTCCAAAAAATGCAAAGCTTTTAAAATTGAGAATCTGACATTTTTATGGGGCGATTTTTGATCCTATCAATCATGTTAGAATACTTCAAAAAATGATTCTTCTTAATTATGTGTTTGTAATGTCTCCTAGCATCTCTAACAGTGATGTTTACCCAATTTTTTGAATCATCTTATAAAATAAACATTGACTTCAAAATGTAAAATGAAAAAAAGTTTATTTGATAATTATTAGTAAATAATAATACAAATTATATTAGGAAAACAAAATAGATGTTTGTTTACCTAGGTATAATTCCATACACGCTCTAAGTTCTCATCTGGCATGGAAGCCCAACTTGTGTAAATTAATGGACAAAATGTTGAATATCTAGCCAATGTGCCCAAAAAGAGACTTAAGTCTGACACGATACTATCAGTCGGTCTGATTGCTTGACCGTGTTCATTTAAGGTAACTTCTTGTCGCTCCTCTAAAGTTCTTACATGTATGTTTTTGCACATTGTTTCTCCACAAGTAATTTTGATCCCTGCTCCTATTTTCAGCATATAGTGGAGTGCATAAACAAATTAAAATAAGACAATCTAATGTAAATACACACAATATAAGAAAAAGAATAATCAACCTACCAATTTCTTTGTTTCATTCTGCAACTTCAACATCTTCTTGATTGAGAGATCCATCAACCCGAAGTAATGACTCATTTCTCCCACTATGCTCAAAATCCATTTCTTTAGATGGTGGTAGTTTTTTATTCACCTTTATAGGAGGCTGATTTTGATCATGTTGATTTCTTCCTTCATGACAAATCTCATAAACTCCAACAAAGTCATCAATAACCATTGAGGGACATTTCTTGTTTGTTTTAACCTGTTGAGCTTGATGTTGATTGGAATGTTGTATAATTGAGTTAGGTTATTTAGGTTATAGCTTCTTTGGATGTGTCACTTTAGCTATAAAATAAATAATCAAAACAAGACAATCTAATGTAAATACATACAATATAAGAAAAAGAATAAGTTATATACCAATTTCTTTATTTGGTTATACAACTTCAACATCTTCTTGAAAGAGAGCTCCATCAACCTGAAGTAACGACTCATTTCTCCCACTATGCTCAAAATCTAGTTCTTTAGATGGTGGTAGTTTTTTGTTCACTTTTACTTAAAGTTGATTTTGATTCACCTTTATAGGAGGCTGATATTGACCATGTTGATTTCTTCCTTTATGAGAAATCTCTTAAACTCAAACAAAGTCATCAATAAACCTTGAGGGACATTTCTTGTTCCTTTTTTACCTGTTGAGCTTGATGTGTATTGGAATGTTGTATAATGGATGCGACTTCTTCAGGTTGAAGCTTCGTTGGATGCGGATATTTAGCTATTT
This sequence comes from Platanthera zijinensis, assembly GCA_039513925.1. Classification (NCBI taxonomy): domain Eukaryota; kingdom Viridiplantae; phylum Streptophyta; class Magnoliopsida; order Asparagales; family Orchidaceae; genus Platanthera; species Platanthera zijinensis. The sequence continues at coordinate 200,391,885 of CM077084.1, read as the reverse complement.
AATTAATAATTAAAATGAGACAATCAAAAGAAAATATACACAATATAAGAAAGGGAATTATCTACATACCAATTTCTTTGTTTGGTTCTACAACTTAAATATCTTCTTGATTGAGAGCTCCATCAATCTTAAGTAAATCATTTCTCCCATTAAACTCATCAACCATTTGAATATTTTTTTTATTTCTTTCCTGAAGCTTTTTATGCAAAATATCAGCTTTCTCCGGTTTAACCTAACAAAATTTTCTCGCCAACTCAGCAGTGAACCTTACTTAAATAGTTACATCAAAACCACTTTTTGCTTTCTTCATTTCTATAATGATAAAATCAAATCATTAAACACATTTTAATATTTAATATATTCTTGTACAATAATTCGAACATAAGCTATTTAATAAAAAAAACATTACGTATATTATATTATTGTTGCGCGCTAGGGTTCGAAGAAAATAAGCGACCGAACTAGCAACCCAATGAGGCAAGTATACCTATCGAATTGTAGCTAGGGGACACAAGTGTTCTATTGAAATCCGGGAACTGTTGAGTATGCTTACTCACACGAACGCTATTATCTTATCGACGGAAAAACTAGGGTTTTGAGAAAATAAGTACAACTAAAGAAAATAAAGCTAAAGCTAGAAAGAGAGCTATTACAGTTAATTAAAGAGCATAATAAAATCGATTACTATGAAAGGTTGAAAATATGAAATGGAAATGCACTCGATCAAGAATCACCTCGGCTAAAGATGATTAAGAAAATGCGATAAAAATCTAAACTTAATAGGATAAAGGTCCTTGACCGTGGAGGTTCCTAAAGCTCACGATTCTCTCAAAGTCGTGCCCAACTGAGTTTAGGAAGGTCCGACCGACTCTCGTCTAAATCGGAGGCCTAAAACTCGCTTTACGCGGTGAACCCCACTATTAGATTTTACTCCAATCCGGTAGATTTGAACGTTTGCCTCTCTCGAGGGGTGCGTACAACTCCCTTTACTCTTGAATGCTCACTTCATTCTATCGGCCGCTCGGCTAGCCCAGAATGAAAGCAAAGGTGGAGAGTATATATCAATAATATACCTCCAACCCGTGATTAATCAAGAGTAATTCAAGGCCCTAACCTAAAAAGAAAAGATTAATTAAAACGTCATAACTTAATCGCTCGAACCTCGGATCATCAAGATCGAGTATAAGGAGGATTAGTTAATCATAATGGAGTGGAGGAGGGGGGATGAGTAGTAAAGCATCGTCAAGCTTGGCTGACCAGTGTTTCCTAGAAGTTGAAACAGTCTTTTCTAATATTCTTTTTATTTCTCTATTAACTACTTCGACTTGTCCGTTAGTTTGGTTGTGGTAGGCTGTGGAAAGCTTATGTGTAACGCCGTATTTGGTAAGGATTTTTGAAAATTGTGCGTTACAGAAATTGAAACCCCTATTGCTAACGATTGCGCGTGGCGTACCGAATCTAGAAAATAATTTTTTTTAAAACGTGACTACAACTCGGGAGTCGTTCGTAGGAAGAGCTTGGGCCTCAGCCCATCGTGAAACATAATCAACAACAACTAAAATAAATTTGTTTCCGAAGCGAGAAGAAAGGGGGCCAATAAAATCAATTCCCCAGAGATCGAAAATTTGGCACTTTAAGAAATAATTTTGCGGCATTTCATTTTTATTGAAATGTTGTCCGACCGTTGACAACTATCACACCTGCTCACAAAGGCTTGCACATCTTTAAACAGGATAGGCCAGTAAAAACCCGTGCAAAGCACCTTGTGAGCGGTGCGAGCAGCTTGATAGTTCCCACCTGTCGGACCTTCATGCAAATGTTTTAGAATATCAATTCCTTCATCATAAGAAACACATCTCCTTATCACTTGATCCGCACAAATTCTAAAAAGATGCGGGTCTTCCCAAAAGTAGTTCTTCAGCTCAGAAAAGAATTTCTTCTTTTGCTGAGAGGAGAACTCTTTTGGGAGCACCTGGGCCACTAGATAGTTGGCGATGTGCGCGAACCAAGGAGAAGTAGATGTGTTAACTAAAAGCAGCTTCTCATTAGGAAAATAATCATTAAAAGATTTTTCATTTAATTTTTCTATAAAGGGGTTATCTAATCTGGATAGATGGTCGGCGGCCAAGTTCTCGGCGCCTCGCTTATCACGGATCTCTAAGTGAAACTCCAGGAGGAGTAAGACCCAGCGAATCAAGCGAGGCCTGGAATCCGTTTTGGAAAGAAGGTACTTGAGGGCCGAGTGGTCCGTAAAAACAATGATTTTTTAAAGTGTAATGTAAGGGCGGAATTTATCAAATGCGAATACTATAGCTAAGAGCTCCTTCTCGGTTGTGGTGTAATTTTCTTGTGCAGATGTGAGGGTTTTACTAGCGTAATAGATGGGGTGGAAGTTTTTAGATATGCGTTGACCTTATACGGCTCCCACCGCAAAACTACTCGCATCGCACATAATCTCGAAAGGAAGGTCCCACACCGGAGCTATCATAATCAGTGCGTTAATTAACTTTTCTTTAATTGATTCAAAGGCAGAAATACAAGAGTCATCAAAAATGAATGGAGCGTCTTTTTCTAAGAGATGGGTGAGGGGCTTAGTGATCTTGGAGAAGTCCTTTATAAAACGACGATAAAAGCCAGCGTGGCCTAGGAAACTTCTTATAGCTTTTATGTTTGTAGGCGGCGGTAACTTCTCAATAACTTCTATCTTGGCAACGTCTAACTCAATACCTTTAGCAGAAATTTTATGACCCAAAACTAACCCTTCCCTCACCATAAAATGGCATTTTTCCAAATTAAGAGCAAGGCTAGTTTCTTCGCATCGTTCTAAGACTTTTTCGAGGTTTTCTAAACATCTATCGAAGGAATGGCCGAACACGGAGAAATCGTCCATAAATACTTCCATAATGCTTTCTACGTACTTGTCAAATATTGCGAGCATACATCGCTGGAATGTAGCTGGCGCATTGCACAATCCAAACGGCATTCTTCGGTAAGCGAAGGTGCCGAAGGGACAAGTAAACGTAGTTTTCTCTTGGTCCTCGGGAGAGATGGGTATTTGAAAGTACCCCGAGAGGCCATCGAGAAAACAATAAAATCTATGGCCGGATAATCGTTCTAAAATCTGGTCGATAAATGGTAAAGGAAAGTAGTCCTTGCTGGTGGCGTCATTTAACTTACGGTAATCTATACACATACGCCAACCCGTCACCGTCCGTGTCGGGATTAATTCATTATTCTCATTACTAACTACGGTTATCCCTCCCTTCTTTGGCACTACCTGAATGGGGCTAACCCACTTACTGTCCGATATAGGGTAGATAATTCCAGCGTCTAATAATTTCATAACCTCGCCCTTAACTACTTATTTCATTTTCGGGTTTATACGGCGCTGAGGTAGAATAGAGTTACGCGAATTATCTTCCATTAAAATTTTATGGGTACAGAAAGATGGGCTTATGACCTTGATATCATAAATTTGCCAAGCAATAGCCCGGCGATGCTTACGTAGAACTAGAAGAAGTTTATCGTTTTGCGTATCCGTGAGGTAGGCCGAAACGATAACTGGTAACTTGGAATCTTTTTTGAAGAAAGCATACTTAAGGTGTTCAGGAAGTTCTTTAAGTTCTAGGGTAGGGGGTTCTTCATAAGAGGATTTAGAGATTCTTTCTTTTTCGAAAATAATATCTTCATAAACTATTTTATAAGGAACGTAATAAAGGGTGGGGATAGCAGCCAAGAAGGCTTCTTGCAGTGATTCAGTTGGAAGAAAAGAGGAAGAACAAAAATAAGAAAATTCTTTTTCAAACTCAGAAAGACAATCAGAAGGTTCATCACTTCCTTGTAGCGATTCAGCGGGAAGAGAAGAAGAAAAACAAAAATCAGAAAGTTCCTTTTCAAAGTCAGAGAGGCAGAAGGATGATTCATCACTCACGGCGTCTACGAAAAAACATGAGTCATCATTTGCCAGGGTGTTCTTCATCGAAGGTGTGATAGAAAAAGTTACTTCGTCGTCGCCTACTCGAAGGAAGAGCTTACCATTGCTTACATCAATGATGGATCTGGAGGTGGCAAGGAAGGGTCGGCCAAGGATCAGGGGAACCTCGACGTCTTCTTCGATGTCCAAAATGACAAAGTCCAACAGGAAGATGAACTTGTCGACTTTTACTAGAACGTCCTCCACTATTCCTAATGGGGTACTTGATGGATCTATCGGCTAGCTGGATACTCATACGCGTGGGGTTAAGGCTACCAATTCTTAACTTTTTAAACAACGAAAAGGGCATCAGGTTTATACTCGCGCCTAAGACGGCTAACGCGTGTTTAAAAAAACGATCACCGAAGACACACGGGATAGAGAAACTACCCGGGTCACTGATTTTCTTCGGCAAACCGTTTGTTAAAATAGCAGAGCACTCGGCGTTTAGCTTGATGTGCGAAAGATTATCTAACTTCTTCTTATTGGTGAGGAGTTCCTTAAGATACTTGGCGTATTTCGGCATATGCGAAATAGCCTCGTGGAAGGGAAGATTAATGTAGATTTGCTTGAAGATCTCTAAGAAGCGGGAGTACTGATCATCTTGACGTTATTTATTAAGTACGGAGGGGTATGGAGGAGTTGAATTATTTGTGATGATGGGTGGTGGAGTGAGATTATTTTCTAAAATAGGGGTGATAACTTCTTCAGCAGAGGGTTGAAGCGGAGCGGATCTTTGATTTTTAAAGGCAGGACCGGAGCTTGCCTCGGGCTCTTCACTTACCATACCAGAGACTTCCTTCCCACTCCGAAGAGTTATAGCTTTCGATTTCTCTCTCGGGTTGAGTTCGCTATTGGCAGGAAGAGACCCTGCGGGTTGCTCAGAAATTATTTTTGCGAGCTGTCCTACCTGATTTTCTAGACTTTTTATGCTTCCGGTTAAAGTTCTTATAGTAGCGTCATTTGTGGTGATATATTTAGAAAGTAATTCCTCCAAGCTTGGAGGTTTTGGATAATTTTGAAGAGGTGGTGGTGGTGGTGGTGCAGAAAAATCATTTTGCGGTGGTGGGCGCATCGCATTTGATGGATTACTCCATGAAAAGTTCGGATGATTTCTTAAAGCAAGGTTATAACTATTCGGAAAATTAAAAGCAGGAGGATGAAAATTCGCAGCAGAAAAATTATTAAAAGCAGTTCTAGGCATATTATTAACATAATCTAAATGTTTTGGAGTAGGGGTTGCAGATTCCCATACCTGAGGGGCGGAGGCAGCAGTTATCTCCATGATTTTTTTGCTTAGGATTTCTACTTGCAGAGCGAGCTGGAAGATATTGTCCACTTCATAGATACCTGCAGGCTTGTTCGGGAGGGACCTAGGCACATTCCACTGATAAGTGTTCATGGCCATGTCCTCAAAAAGCTCAAGAGCTGCTTCCGGGGTCTTATGATTTAATGTACCGCCAGAAGCTGCGTCTATCATTTGCTTCGTGCTTTGATTTAGTCCGTTATAAAACGTCTGCACTTGTAACCATACAGGCAGCACGTGATGTGGGCATCGTCTTAATAATTCTTTAAATCTCTCCCAAGTTTCATATAGGGTTTCAGAGTCTATTTGTCCGAAGGCAGAGATGTCGTTCCTAAGTTTTGCAGTTTTAGCTGGCGGAAAGTACTTCGCCAAAAATTTTTCAGTTAATTCATTCCAGGTGGTTATGCTATTTTTAGGTAGAGTGTTAAGCCACTGCTTAGCTTTAGTTCTTAAAGAGAAGGGGAAGAGTCTTTGCCTGATTGCATCATTTGTGACACCATTTATCTTGAAGATGTCGCAAATTTCAAGAAAGCTAGCTATATGTGCGTTCGGATCTTCATCTTGAAGTCCGTCAAATTGCACATATTGCTGCACCATTTGAATTATGCTAGGCTTTAATTCGAAGTTATTGTTTGCTATAGCAGGGCGGACTATACTTGATTCTGTTCCCTCGAGATTTAGTCGTGCATAATAGGACATAGTCCTTTGCACGACCTCATCTACGTTGGGTTCTTCCATTCTTAAAGTAGCAAATTACTCGGAGTCCTCAACCGACACTTGGATAGTAGGACCTTGAAATCTCGATCTTCTCTGAAGAGTACGCTCAATTTCGTGGTCCAAGTCCAATATAACTGACGGCCTCCTGCGGGTCATGCACTAAAAGAACAGAAAAGAAGAAGAGAAAGAGAAAAAGGATAAACTAGAAAAAAAAACTAGATTAGAAATTTTTTTTTTTGGAATAGATTTTTTTATAGCTTAACTCCCGAACTTCCCAAGGACTACCCCGTGAAGGGTTTGCAAAGTACTAGACAAGATAGTGGCGCTTAAAGCCCTGTGCCCTTTTCGAGAGAATTAGGTGGCGTAGAAAAATTGTGAAGTTGGTTACTATTGAGAGCGGTGATAAATTTTTTTTATTTTTAAAACTCTAAAGAAAGAGGATGAGAAAGAGAAAAGATAAAATTAAAAGGTTCGTGTTTTCAATATATCAACGGAAGTTGGGTCCCCGGCAACGGCGCTAAAAACATATTGCGCGCTAGGGTTCGAACAAAATAAGCGACCGAACTAGCAACCCAATGAGGCAAGTATACCTATCGAATTGTAGCTAGGGGACACAAGTGTCGTATTAAAATACGGGAACTGTTGAGTATGCTTACTCACGCGAACGCTATTTTTTTATCGACGAAAAAACTAGGGTTTTGAGAAAATAAGTACAACTAAAGAAAATAAAGCTAAAGCTAGAAAGAGAGCTATTACAGTTAATTAAAGAGCATAAGAAAATCGATTACTACGAAAGGTTGAAAATATGAAATGGAAATGCACTCGATCAAGAATCACCTCGGCTAAAGACGATTAAGAAAATGCGATAAAAATCTAAACTTAATAGGATAAAGGTCCTTGACCGTGGAGGTTCCTCAAGCTTGAACACGATTCTCTCGAAGTCGTGCACAACTGAGTTTAGGAAGGTCCGACCGACTCTCGTATAAATCGGAGGCCTAAAACTCGCTTTACGCGGTGAACCCCACTATTGGATTTTACTCCAATCCGGGAGATTTGAACGTCTGCCTCTCTCGAGGGGTGCGTACAACTCCCTTTACTCTTGAATGCTCACTTCATTCTATCAGCCTCTCGGCTAGCCCAGAATGAAAGCAAAGGTGGAGAGTATATATCGATAATATACCTCCAACCCGTGATTAATCAAGAGTAATTCAAGGCCCTAACCTAAAAAGAAAAGATTAATTAAAACATCATAACTTAATCGCTCTAACATCAGATCATCAAGATCGAGTACAAGGAGGATTAGTTAATCATAATGGAGTGGAGGAGGGGGGATGAGTAGTAAAGCATATAAAAGGAACACTAGTAAAGGAAGAGCACTTATATTAATTAAAAGGAGCAAGTTACACTAATGAAATTGAAATTACAAGTGCATGAATTAAAGTCCTATTCTAGCCCTATATTAAGCAATAAGAAAAGCAAGATTAAAAAAAGAGGTAAGGCAAAACTAAAAACTAAACTATGGTTAAACAAAAATTACAAAGAGAGAGAGAGAGAGAGAAACATAAAAAAGATCAAGAACCAAAGGGGCAGCACCTCCCCCACTCAACCAAAGCTTGTTGAAATGAAGAGGGGGGGTCTCAATTTATTGATTTTTTCTCACGGGTTGGTCACGCCCTCCGACACGCCCTAGGGGTGCGTGTCATGGGGCGTGACAGTACTATGTTGACCTCGGGCTCTGGACTCTGGCGGGAAGGATCATTGCCTTTGTACGTCGGTGGTCATGCCCTAGGTCACGCCCGTGTAGGGGGGACGTGACACTCACGTCATGTCGAAATCATTTGTTGGAAATCCGTCAGTTGTTAGAAAAGATGATGTCATGCCCCAGGTCACGCCCGTGACGGGGGGCGTGATAGTACTGTTGCGTGCTGTGGCGGAACCTGCTTTCAAAGCGGCGGCAGGCTTTGCGGCAGAGGGTGATACGCCTTTGGTCACGCCTAGTGACACGTCCATGGAGGGCGTGTTAGGGGGGCGTGACAGCGGTTTTGTTCGTTTTCCTGTCCCTTCCAACAAAAGTCCTCGGGATCGGGTGACACGCCCTAGGTCATGCCCAGGGAGGGCATGACGGGGGGGGGGGGGGCTGTCAGGTCATTTTTGGCCAATTTTCTGGAAACCTGCAAAAAGATAAGAAAAAGTCAGTGGCAATAATATTTACATAAAAATGATAAAAAATAAACTAATAATAGACATGATTTGTACAATATAAAATAGAAAATATGATAATAGTTTAGGCTACAAAACGTATTATCAATTATCACTAAAAACAAAGTCAGAATCACTTTCATTTTCACTTTCAAAAATGATTTCATCATCGAGCTCCTTGTGTTGAACATGAATTTCAGATAAATACATTTCAATAATATCATCTAGCAAATCTTCCTAGACAAATCAACTTCAACATTATATATTGATAGAATAATATTTATTGGAACCTCAGGTGCTTCTTGAATATTTAAATTTGTATTATCTCCCAAATCAAATGAGTCCCTTCGAAGTATTTTCAAAATATACTACTTATTTTTATTAAAATGATCTTTGATATAGAGGCATTGTTGCACTTGAGATGCTAGGACAAATAGATCATTCTTGTAACATTCTTTAGTAAAATAAACCCAAGTCATCCCATATTTGTCTTCTTCAGCTTCAAACCAAACAAATTTGAACAACACTTGATTTAAATGTCCATAATAATCTACCTCAAAGATATTACTTATTGATCCATAATATATCATACATATCTTTTCGGGATTTTCATCCTTAACACTTTTAAATCTTTGGGTTACCGCTTCCAAAGTGACCCTACTATTTTGGGTTTTCCTCCTTGCATCGCGCTATCTTGTATGAAATCTATATCCATTTATAAGATATCCAGAATACATTTTATAAATATTATTTGGCCCCCGAGATAACTCTTTTATGAAATCAGAAACATCATCATTCATGGCACGTGTGCAAACCATTGAATGAAATCATCTCTTTGACTTTTACCTTTGCTCCACGTACTTCTTTTTTTGCAAATTTGAAGATAAACCTCATGTTCCCTATAAAATAATTAAGTCAAGATTTTTTACCAATGTTAAATTAATTTTTAAAAATATTATATTAAGTAAATGATGATAGTACCTGATGTAATCTTGAACTTCATCAAAATTAAACAAAATATAACCATTAGCTTTGTTTAGTAACATATGATCAAGAGAAATGAGATTTCTCCCCACAATATGATGTCCGTTAATAGAAAATTCATTATTTCGTGCCACTCTATTGATGCGTGTATCAACCTCTTTAGATAAATATTGAGAATAAAATGTTAAATGCTCCTTCCCCAAATATTCTTCCTGAATAGAGCCTTCTGGGTGACTCTTATTTTGAACAAATGATTTTTATTCACCCGAATATCTTTCTATATAATACATCCATCAAAATTGAACTGGCCCACCTAATCTAACCTCATTTTCTAGGTTAATAGGTAAATGAACCATTATGTCAAAAAAAACTCGGAGGAATGATTCTCTCAAACAAGCAAAGTATTTCAGTCATCTCCATTTCTAAATGATCTAAACTTCTCAAATCAATGACCTTTTTTCATAAGGAATGAAAGAAGGAACAGAGCCTAATTAGTGGAATTACAACTTGATTATGAGTTATACCGCTTATTGCTATTTGTAGAAAGTAATGCAATATAATATGAGCATCGTGACTCTTATAACCAGATATTTTTCCTTCATCAACATGAACACATCGAGAAATATTAGAGTCTATCCCATCTGGATATTTAACATTCTTTAGAACACCAAAAAAGATAGATTTCTCATTTTTTACTTGGGAGAAACAAGCTTTTGGGAGTTTAGTTTTCTTGCCATCACATGGTGCCTTCAAATGAAGCTTTTTTCTTATCCCCATATCTTGTAGGTCCAAACGAGCCTTTGGATGATCTTTTCTCTTTCCTTCAATCTCTAAAAGTGTCCAAATAATATTATCAAATATGTTTTTCTCAATTTGCATGACATCAAAATTATGGCATAAAGCAATACTGTTACAATATGGCAACTTCCAAAAGATAGATTTTTTCTTCTACGGACCAAAAATTTTCTTCTTATCATTCCCCTTGAATATGTCAGAAAAGTCATGGAAATCTTTTAAATTTAGTTTTAGGAATCTAACAAGGATGGTGCATACCTATGTTTTGTCATCCCATTAAAAGAAACTTTATCAGAACGCCACTTATGATTCACATCCAAAAACTCGATGACCCATGTAGCACATCTTTAGACTATGTTTCAAATAACGAGAAGATGTTTCATAATGACAAGCAGGGCATGCCAACCTTCCATTAGTGCTCCAACATGATAAAATAGCATATGCAGGGTAGTCACTAATAGTCCACAAAAGTACAGGACACATCAAAAATGTTTTATTATTGGAAACATCATATGTTTCTACTCTGACATCCCACAATATCTTTAGCTCCTCAATTAGTGGTTGTGGGAATATATAAATAGCATTTCCAGGTGATCGCAGTTTAGGAATAAGAAAAGACATCATAAGATTCTCGGGATTCAAGCATAAATTTGGAGGATAGTTAAACACTGTTAATACTATAGTCCATGTGCTATATGACAGACTTATATTGCCAAATGGATTAAACCAATCACAAGCCAATCCAAGTCTAACATTACGAGTGCCATTTGCAAAACCTGGGTGATTCATATCAAAGTCTTTCCATGAATGTCCATCAGCAGGATGCCTTACCTTACCGTCTTTTGAACTCTCTTCTGCATGCTACCTCATTGAATCAACAGTTTTTGAACACATAGTCGTTTTAGTTTTGGAATTAAAGGAAAATATCTCAATACTTTTGCAGAATTTTTTTGAGCTTTCTTGGATTTCTCGGACTCACAATTCACTTCAGGTTGTAGAATCCAACGAGATTCGCCGTAAGTATGTCATTTTTCATCTTTCTCTAGTTCTTTCCAAAATAACATGTAATTATTAGGACATGCATCAATTTTTTTATAGTCTAATCCCCAGTCTCTAATCATAGACTTTTTTTTATTAAAAGGGATAGGGATGTTCAAATCAGGTATAACCTCTTTTAATAACTCTAAGAGAGATGTGAATGATGCAATGATCGATCCATGCATACATTTCAGTAAATAAATACGAATAGTAAAAGAAAATGTAGAGATTTTTTTACAACCAGGATATAGTTCTTTATTTTATTCCTCAACAAGCTTATAAAACTTCTTTGCATCTTCATTTAGTCCTTCATATAATCCATTTTCTTTAAACACACCTTTAAATGTGTCAAATAATAATCCATTGATATCATTAGATGAGACATCATCATTAGTTTATTGATCAAGATCTATACGTTTAATATCCTCTCTATGATAAATCCAATCGTTGTAGCCTTTACAAATCCCTTACTTACCAAATGGTCAAACACCATATCTCTTTTCCACCAAATACCATTGCAATAAACAACACATTGACATAAAATCTCTTCTCCTTTGAACAACCCTTTACTAAACAAAATATCCAAGAAATTTTTAACACCATTAATATAATCTTCACCATAACGAGGCAAATAAATCAAATCCTTTTTCATCATATTTTATCTTTTGAATAATGAAAAATGGCGGTACCTAAACAAAAAAAACATTATATTGAGTTACATTATCAAAGCAAAATTTACAAAAGAAGAATTGTGCGTTATTTCTTAAAATATTTCATGCATGTTGAGAGAGAATAGTTTTCATCTTCATTGAAATTCAAAGAACTGGACATGCAGTTTGCTGTAATTCAACGAACTGCACGTGTTCTTCACTGAAATTAAGTGAACTGCACGTCCAGTTTGCTGAAATTCAGCGAACTGCATGTGCTCTTTGCTGATATGTTGAAAAGAAAACCATTAGTATAAAAAATTGAAAGGTTATTTTATGTGTCTGAAAAATGATTTGAGAAAAAGAAGATATATCTATTTTTTAGAATCTATAATTTCATAACCATGTTATTTCAGCAAAAAATGCGATATGAATTAAATAATTTGGATTAAATCTGTTACAATGTGTGTACAAATGTTTATTAACAACCCACTAATCATGCAATTACAAAATTAGAAGAAGATTGCGATCAAAAGCTTATTTTCTCAGAAAATATTAAACTCCAACACAATATCGACACACATACACACCTACAAATATTTTATAGAACTAACACACACATACATCAAACACCACAAAACACACACACACATACAACAACACACATACATACAACACAACAACAACACACACACACAAATACAACACACCCATTACAAACACACATACAACACACACAAACACACACATACAACACACACAAACACACACACACAAACAATAAACACACACACACATACAACACAATAACAACGAACAAAAAAATACACCTATAACACACTACAACACTGACACACAAACAATAACACAAACACACACAGACAACACATACAACACACAACACTAACACACACATTTAACATACACCACCACTGTAAGACCCCCTTTTTTTTCTTTTTCAACCACCGGGGTCTTAGGCCCAGAATTGCCGCTTTGCGGTGACACCTTCACGTCCTGAAGGGTCATCACCACAAGGCGCCGATTCTGCCGGCCAATTCGATCACAGAAAGGTAGCACAATAATAGAAGTAAGAGCAATGCAGTCCACAATAATAAATCACATATATAGAAATAAATCTCCACGAAGGGAGTGTCCACAGAAAACATCAGAGTACTATAAATGCGGGCTTATGCCCGATACATCATGTCCTCACTACAATATCACTCATGCAGAAGCGAAAACAGAAACTACTCAGAGTCGAGACTCACGGTCCCGGCTGTATGAACTCCGGAGCTAGACTGCCCCATCTCCAGGCGCACCGATCTCTGGGGCTGCTCCTCCATGCTGGGCTCCACGATCCCCTAAATGATGTGGTTCGAAAACCATTAGTCATAAAGACTAAGCCCTATCATCCCCTACCCCTTCCCCCATGGCTCCTAGGTACCGAGCGGAGAGGAAGAGAGGGAAGGACATGAAGGTAGAGATTAATCAAGAAACAGATGGCAGCGGAACTAATCTAGCAATTCTATAATAGTATGACAGAAACAGAAAGAAAGAAAAGTAACCTTAACTTATGTGCAAAAACGCATAAGCCAAGGGATCTTTTACAAGGCTCCCATCGTATAGAGTGTCCCATACCACCTATACGTTGGGGTGTCGGTTATCAAACAACAGCATATGTTTATATATTGAAATTAACCATTGATTTATAAACTTGCCCACACAAGCTTATAGACCAAGGGGTCGTTTTGTAGGTCCTAATGTATAAGCGTCCCATACCACTTATACTTTAGGTGTCAGGGTTAAATGAATCGATTATGCTATGACATGCAAGTGGGTATGATGAAACATGCAAGTGCATCTCACACACCCGACTCTGTGCACAAAGACCTTTAGTTCCCCCTTTCGGAGCCGTTACCTCCCAGGATACCTCCGTAGTGGCGGACGGAAGCGGTGGGTTGGGCCTCGCCCACCTCAAAACCAGTAAAAGCACCAATGGTCTGACCTATCGTACGCCTCAACGCTTGGTGCACTAAGCGGACGCCTGCGTACTCTTGCCGGCTGGCGCACCGTACTTCTGTTGGCGAAGTGCTAATCACCCCGCAGAGTCAACGATATCGGTGTCGGTGTAATCGAACTCCCGGATATCGAAAAACCCACCACCTTAACTTTTCCTATTTTATGCACATGCAAGTTTAATCGTAAACACACAAAAACCGAGCCAAAGCTCCCCAGAACAAAATGTCCGTCTCCAAACCAACCGAGCCGAAGCTCCCCGAACCATCCCGTCTGTCCCTTAACCAACTGAGCCGAAGCTCTCATCAATCTTCCTGTGCCAACAGTGTTTGTGAAAAGTGCAGCCCTAGTTACTAAGTTACTCTTGTTGGTTCGTTATTACGGTTTACGTTAGCCCAGGACTGCCCCCGGTATTCCCCGTGATGGGCTCTCAAGGGGCACTAGGAACCAAGACGGCGGCATTACGGTCCGAAGTTCCCTTTCGCTAGGCACTTATTATTATTGGTTATCTCCCTTAACCCGATTCCCTTCTCACATTACGATGGACTATCCTAGGGTGATTTTTAACCTTCCTCTCTTCGGGAAAGGCGATCTTTCGCCGAAACCCGAGCACCTCTTAACTCTAGCTATCACAACTTCTCACTACTCTTTATACCTTCCTATTGTGATTTCCTCCACCATTGCCCACCCAGACAATAAGATTAACTCCAATGCTTTCCTCAGATCATGTCCTATTGCATTTCACAAATTGCTATATGCAGACCGACCTAGAGTACATGTCGAACCGGTTATGCAATGATCCAATACTCATCCAAATGCCCTAAATTATTTACTGGAGACTTACCATGATATAAATGACCTAAATCCAAAAAAGGGAAATTTTCATAATTTATTTGGCATTAAATTAAATTCCTCGAAAATCCCAAGGGCTACCGGTTTGAACATGAACTACCCTAAGTTCTCATGCATGATGTCCAGCAAATTTATGATAAATAGTAAGTTATCTCAATAGGTTAAATTCAAAGTATCATAATTTTTCTATCATCAAAAGGGCATTAAAACTATTTTAGAAACAATCTCTATCTTTTGTTATTTATGAATCAAGTACAAAAAAGATTCTTCCAAAAATTACAAATAATTTATGACATGCAGATAAAGGCCTAGAATTAGCACTGGCCCAGTTTCATAATTTTTCAGTGATAAAATCATCCCTAAATAATTTTTCAAATATAGAACCCCCTTTTAACTTTTATGAAGGAAGTACTAGATGTACACAACTAAAAATTATATAAAAATTCAGGGGTAATCATTTTATTCTAAAATCTTTATTTCCAAAATTTCACGAGATTTCAATGAACAGAGATTCCTAAATAATTAAATCATCATCTAAGGCCATAGCAAGCTTTACAAATGAAGTGCTAGCAATAATCAACATAAAATTCCAGAAAATTTGCTATAAGTTCTACCTGATCCAAAACTCACTCTACCCGAATTTCACAGTTATTAAGTAAGGTTCAGTGACTGATTTTATCTATTTAATATTTTACCCTAAAACTAAGGTTAGGGTTTTAAGGTATCTACTTGTCTCCAAATTCCCCAAGATTACATCCGGACCATTTTTATCAAGCTTTTGTCAACTCTACAGAGTTTCAAGGCAAAACAAGAGCAATTGCCCCCATGTCCTTCACAACCCTCAAAACCCTTCATTTAGGGTTTGAGCTTGGATCCTAGGGTAAACCAACCCTAAACCTCACCATTTTTCTCCAAGCAGGTTATAACATCCTTCTAAGTCAGAGATCAGAAAATCAGCCTCTGTTGAGGTGATTTGACCTTCCAAACTCTTAGTGCACTTTTTACTAAAAGGTGTCTCACTAAGGCCTAGTTAAGGGTAGAAGATTTCCTACCCAAAACTCCTCCAAATCAGTTGGAATTTTGTACAGACCTAGGTTTAATATCCAGGGACAACTCACCAAACTTTGGGAGGGTTTGGAGGTCGTTTGACCACTTAAATAAATTCCTCTAAGTTTATTAAATTGAAACAAAAACATTAGGCAAAGTATCTCCAAAAATTCCCATTTTTGGTCTGCCTTTAGGTATTGTTAAGGATAATCCCTTGCCCAAATTTCAGATCATTTGGACTAGGGACGAAGAGTGGGCATCCGTTTTAATTTCTGCCCAACTCTAGTTACAGCCCCCACTAAAACGGGTGCTGCGGCCGAACCGCTTACCCAAACGAGTTGAAACCAATTTTAGATTAATCTAGACTCGAAGGGCTACGACTTTCGTGTCTGGTCTCTTTTCCTAAAATGGCCTCTAAGTGCCTCGTTTTGCAGCATTAAAATGTGCCCATCCAAGTATAATTTCCATACAAATTATTTACATAATTTATATATTAAAAACATTTTTTTACTGTTCATCTTCTACAGAACCCGAAAACCAGACACAGAAACTTATATTTCCTGTAGCTCTTTCGCGCTCCGTCACCGGTCGTCCGGTCACTTCCCTGGCCAGCCACCACCACTACCGCCTCCGTTGAGGCGATGGCTATCGGTCGGCGGTGGTTTGGCCGCCGGAGGTGGCGGTTTCCGGCGAACTCAAGAATACACTTTTCATGGTTTTCCATGAAAACGAGAGATGGGTCCGGCTCCGTTGAGCGCGAACTTCCTTTCTAAGAATCCTAAGATCTACCCATGAAAGAGAAGAAGCAGAGGAGGACCTTATTTGCGGTTTGGAGGTGAGAAGAACGATGGGGTGCCATGGCGCGGTGGTGGCGTTGCTGAACTTCTCATACAGTAAGAACAAGGATCTGATCGTTTGATTGAGCGTGTAACCTTCTCCTCTTGCTCCAAGTGGGCTTTTATAAGTCAGCATGTGGGGAGGTGAAAGGGTAAAGCCTTAATGGTCATGAAGGCTCCTCCTAATAACATTTCGGTTACAGTGAAGGGTTAAGAAACGGTGGAAGATGAACAGGTGTGTCCAATTGGCGGTTTCCTATCGGACAACATCTTCCTCATTAATTATATAATTACAGAAGGAAAAACGGCCTGTAATTACTCCTGGTGTAACTTCCCACACCAGCATTTATTACCACGCGTGTTAGAATAATTTCGGGCCTAAACCGTCGTTTCGGCCAATATCACGGGCGTGACACATAGGTCACGGGCGTGACAAGCCCGGATAGCCAATTCTGGGTTCGACGATCGTCGAACTGAGATCGACGATCGTCGAAGGGTGGTCACGGGCGTGACAGGCCCGGGTGGTTAATTCTGGGTCGACGATCGTCGAACTGAGATCGACGGTCGTCGAAGGGTGGTCACGCCCTAGGTCACGGGCATGACACCTAGGTCACGGGCGTGATAGGCCCGAGTTTTAATTTCGACGATCTCCTTACGGAGATCGACGATCGTCGAAGGAGTCACGCCCTAGGTCACGGTCGTGACACCTTGGTCACGGGCGTGACATGTCGGGGCTGCAAGTTCGATGATCGTCTCACGGAGATCGACGATCGTCGAAGGAGTCACGCCCTAGGTCACGGGCGTGACACCTTGGTCACGGGCGTGACATGCCCGGGCAGCAAGTTCGACGATCGTATCACGGAGATCGACGATCGTCGAAGGAGTCACGCCCTAGGTCACGGGCGTGACACCTTGGTCACGGGCGTGACATGCCCGGGCAGCAAGTTCGACGATCGTCTCACGGAGATCGACGATCGTCGAAGGAGTCACGCCATAGGTCACGGGCGTGACACCTTGGTCACGGGCGTGACATGCCCGGGCAGTAAGTTCGACGATCGTCTCGCGGAGATCGACGATCGTCGTAGTAGTCACGCCCAAAGTCACGGGCGTGACGGGTCGGTCACGGGCGTGACCAACCCGTGACCCGAAACCTCGATCGATTTATTTCAATTTTTGGGCTTCACAGGGTTCTGTCACGACCAACCGACTCCTAGGGGTCTAGCCGGAAATGGGATGTTACAAATCCCAATAAACAAAACAAAAATTTCGTACCCGAAATTGAGGTTGAGCCTACGGGGATTTCTATCAGAATAAATTAAACTAGTAACATCCCATACAATCTTTCTATCGGGTTTAGGCGACTATTCGTTTGATAAACGAAGACAATCTCCCCAATAAACAAAAGATTAGCCCCTACCTTTCTGATTGAGTGCGCATGCCTAGGTCCTGAATTTTCCTTATCTAGTCTTAACTGTCCAAAACAAGAAGGCAATCTATAGTATACCGAGAGGTGGTGAGATGTACCTGACTGAACAACTCCGGGTATCTTTGCCTCATCAGGTCCTGCGGTTCCCAGGTGTGCTCCTCCTGACCGTGATTTCTCCACAGAACCTTGACTAAGGGGATCTTCTTGCGGCGCAAGATCCATACTCCTTTGTAGTCGATCCGGACCGGCTCCGAGTGAACAGATCGGTCTGAAGCTACCGGCCCTTCGGTGGTCAAAATCCGCTGCTCCGGGCATAGTAGAGCCCTTCTCAGCGAAGAAATGGAAGACGTCGTGTAGAGCTGCCAGCTCTGGCGGCAACTCTAGCCTGTAGGCTAGGGGTCCGATCCGTTCCAGGATCCGGTAAGGGCCCATATACCTAGGGCTGAGCTTCTTCCTCCGACCGCACACCCGTGAGACTCCGTGCATGGGCCGGATCTTCAAGAACACTCGATCTCCTACCCGAAACTCCACCTGACGATGCCGGGCGTCATAGTATTTAGCCTGTCTGCTCTGCGCCTCCAACATCCTATCTCTGATCAGTCTCACCTGAGCCTCGGTGTCTTCAACAAAATCTGATCCCAACACCTTCGGATCCTCGTCTTGAACCCAAGAAAGCGGGGTCCTACATTTTCTTCCATACAAGGCTTCATAAGGCGCCATCTTGATGCTGGACTGGTAGCTATTGTTATAGGAGAACTCGACCAACGGTAACATCTTCTCCCACGGCTCCCCTCAGTCCAGTATACACAGTCGTAGTAAATCCTCCAAGGTCCGATTGGTGCGCTCTGTCTGCCCGTCCGTCTGAGGGTGGAAGGCCGTGCTAAAAGTCAACCAGGTGCCCAAATATGCCTGCACTGACCGCCACTCCCTGGATGTAAACCGTCCATCGCGGTCCGACACTATCGTCCGGGGCACGCCATGATATCGGATATACTGCTCCACGAACTTCCGTACCAGCACTCCCACCAAGTCATCCTTCCTGATCGGTATAAAGCGGGCCACCTTCGTCAACCGATCAACAATCACCCAGATCGAGTCGTTCCCCGTCCGAGACCGGGGAAGACCATGTATAAAATCCATAGCTATATCATCGAACTTCCACTCCGGCACCGGGAGTGGCTGCAGCAATCCTGCGGGGTTCCTGCACTCCGCCTTCACCAACTGACACGCCTCGCAATGGGTCACGAAGTACGTAATGTCCTTCTTCATGCCCGGCCAAAACATCGTCTTCTTCAGATCAGCGGTCATCTTTGTGATCCCCGGGTGCACAGAGTACCGGCTGCAATGCGCCTCCATCATAATATCCTCTCGGATCTGGCCTCCTGCGGGTATATATACTCTGCCTCTGAAATGTAGCAATCCATCTCTCAGGGAATAATCTCCTGTCAAACCTTCCTCCAAAGCTCGGAACATTGGCTCTGCCCACGCATCTGTCCTCTGTCTGTCCCGAATGCGATCCCGAATATCATCTATGGCCACTATCGATGCCAGATACTCCCTATATAGAACTGGGTCATCCTCGGACACTAGGGATATCTGCATATCTCTGAATGACCGGACTAGCTCCATGGACATAACCTGGGGCCCAGCTTCGGAAGTGGCAGCTCGCCGGCTCAACGCGTCGGCCACCACGTTTGCCTTCCCTGGATGGTAGTGTATCTCATACTGATAATCTGCTAAGAACTCCACCCAGCGCCTCTGCCTGATATTCAGCTCTTTCTGCGTGTCCACGTATTTCAGGTTCTTGTGGTCGGAGTAGATGTCGCAGTGGACTCCGTAAAGATAATGGCGCCTGACCTTCAGAGCAAAAACGACCGCTCCCATCTCAAGGTCGTGCACTGGGTAGTTCTTCTCATGGGTCTTCAGCTGGCGGGAGGCATATGCTATGACGTGTCCGTTCTGCATCAGCACTGCTCCCATCCCCTGGTATGATGCGTCGGTATATACCTGGAATCCTTCCTTTCCAGATGGAAGGGCCAGAATAGGGGCTGAGATGAGTCGGTCCTTCAGTTCCTGGAAAGCCGCCTGGCACTGCGGGGTCCAAACGAAAGGTGCCTCCTTCTTCGTCAAAGATGTGAGGGGGAGGGCAATCTGAGAGAACCCCTCCACGAACTTCCGGTAGTAACCGGCAAGTCCCAAGAAACTTCATACATCGGTGGCTGTCTTCAACTGCGGCCAATCTCGAACTGCCCGAATCTTTGCCGGATCCACTGCCAACCCGGCTCCGCTGATAATATGGCCCAGGAAGGCCTCCTCCTTCAACCAAAACTGACACTTGCTGAATTTTGCATAAAGGCGATGCTCCCGCAACCTTTCCAAAGTCAGTGCTAGATGCCGAGTGTGCTCCTCCTCCGTCCTAGAGTAGATCAAGATGTCGTCTATGAATTCTATGACGAACACATCCAAGTAGGCCTCGAAGACCCGGTTCATTAGACTCATGAACGCCGACGGGGCATTTGTGAGCCTGAAGGGCATCACGGTGACTCATACAGGCCATATCTGCTACTGAAGGCCGTCTTCGAGATATCCTCCTCCTGGATCCGTAGCTGGTAGAATCCTGACCTCAAGTCCAGTTTAGAGAAATAATGGGCCCCCTCCAGCTGGTCGAACAATTCGTCTATCCATGGGAGCGGATAGGTATTCCGGACGGTCAACCTGTTTAGTGCTCGATAATCGATGCACAGGCAGAGTGTCCCATCCTTCTTCTTCACGAATAGGACCGGTGCTCCCCATGGCGAGCAACTCGGTCTAACAAATCCTGCCTCAACCAATTCCTGCAACTGAGTCCGAAACTCTGCCAACTCCTTTGGGGCCATCCGATAAGGGGACCTAGATGCCGGCTTGACCCCCGGCACAAGCTGTATCTGAAAGTCCTGCTGTCGGTGTGGAGGTAGTCCTGGCAGTTTCTCTGGAAAGATGTCAGCGAAATCTCGCACCACCGGGATGTCTGTCACCAACTCCTTAACTTCTGCCATCTTAAATAGAATCTAATAGACCTCCTCTCCCTGCAGATGTGACTTAACGGCCTGTACCGAAGATAAGAGTATACAAGAGATAGGTCTTATACCTTCGATGGTAATGAAAGAGTCCCCGTGTCTCACGGTGATCCTCTTCGCCTGGCATTCAATCTGGGCATGGTTCCAGTGCAGCCATACCATGCCCAGGATCAGGTCGTAGTCTGTCAGCTTCAAAATCGTCGACGGAGCCTCGAATGCCTTTCCACCAATTTTTGCCTCCATATTGCAGTGATCCGTGGTAAGGAGCTCAGATCCATCCGATAGTCGCACCCTCATCCTCGAGCCTGTGAACCGCTCCACGCCTTCCAGTCCTTCTACGAATGTCTCCGACACAAAGGAGTGAGTAGCTCCAGTATCGAACAGCGTGCGGGTCGGCTTGCCGCTGATGAAGACTATACCTGGGGTGATTAGATATCTTAGGGTTCTATAGTGAGTTTTACTTTCCTTGCTAATCTATCTAGTGCGATTCAAAGTTTGACCATTGAAAGGGAAATTCTATGAAAATAAAGAAGCATTGCGGCGTACTTGCGATGACCTGCTCCGGATTCCGAGGCTGCGCAAGGTCAAAAGCATATACCTGCTCTCTTCCCTGTCTACGATCCCCCTCCTGGTATCCACGACCGCGGCCGCGTCCTCGGCCTCCGTAATGCTGAGCTGGTGGGCCTCCCTGTGGTGCTGGAGGTGGTGCCCCCCTCATGGGGTAGTTCCTCCGAATGTGCCCAATCTGATGACAAAGGAAGCACTCCGGTGGGGGATACGTCATTCCCCCGGGTCTCGGCATCTCCTGCATCCAAAGAGGTGGAGGGGCCAATATCACCTGTTCCCTCGGCTCCAGCCTCACGTCCTGACGAGGCTGGTCCTCTATCCTCCTCCCCTCTGGTACAGCACCTCGCCGCTGGTCATTTCTACCTCTCCGTCCCTGATCCTCTGCTGGCCGTTTCCGGCCCTGGGTGGCATGCCAATCTACCTCAATCCTTTTTGCCATCTCCAAAATCCGGGAGATGGGCCCGTCAGATACAAACAACAGAGCCTCCCTCAAGTCCTCCCGCAGGCCCTTATAGAACCTCCTGATATACCCTGCCTCGTCCAGCTGGTAGGAATCTACGTATTTGGCCAGATGGTCGATCTCTCGATGGTACTCCACTACGGTCCGGGTGCCCTGCTTCAGCTGTAAGAACCGCTCCTCCAAATCATCCCTGGCTGACTGCGGAACGAAATGCTCCAGCAGTGTGGCCCTGAACTATCCCAGGTAACCTCCGCAACCTCCCTGTCGGCAAATGTCGTGGCCAACAGCGTCTTCCACCACCTCTTTGCATGGGACTCCAGGCAAGAGACAACCAGAGCCACCCTCTCCTCCCAGGGACACCGTATCCCGGTCAGCATCTCGTACATGATATCTAGCCACTCTTCCGTCCGAACCGCCGACTCAGTCCCTAAATAGGACGGGGGAGAAAGACCCCGGAAGATGCTCAGCCAGTTGGCCCCCGGATTTGGCTGTGGTGCCGGAACCTGCTGGGCCCTGAAAGCCTCTAGGATGGCAGTCAGAGTCTGTCCCATGTCTGACTGAAGGAAAGGAGTGGGGACCGGTGGAGGTGGTGCAACACCCTAAGCCTGCTGAACTCCGCCTTGTGGCGTAGGCTGTGCTGGAGGCTGCGTAACAAAAACGTATGTTGAGAAAATGTGCAAATATTACATAAAGGTGGACAATTTATATGTGATCCCCATATGGGCACACCACTGCTTCCGCTGCTTAGTTTGTCCCCAAACTAAACTCGAGCGGGGGTGACCCAGGGTTAGTGGACTGCTACCTTTTCGGATCGATGTTTCCCTCTGATACCACTTGTAAGACCCCTTTTTTTTTCTTTTTCAACCACCGGGGTCTTAGGCCCAGAATCGCCGCTTTGCGGTGACACCTTCACGTCCTGAAGGGTCATCACCACAAGGCGCCGATTCTGCCGGCCAATTCGATCACAGAAAGATAGCACAATAATAGAAGTAAGAGCAATGCAGTCCACAATAATAAATCACATATATAGAAATAAATCTCCACGAAGGGAGTGTCCACAGAAAACATCAGAGTACTATAAATACGGGCTTATGCCCGATACATCATGTCCTCACTACAATATCACTCATGCGGAAGCAAAAACAGAAACTACTCAGAGTCGAGACTCGCGGTCCCGGCTGTATGAACTTCGGAGCTAGACTGCCCCATCTCCAGGCGCACCGATCTCTGGGGCTTCTCCTCCATGCTGGGCTCCACGATCCCCTAAATGATGTGGTTCGAAAACCATTAGTCATAAAGACTAAGCCCTATCATCCCCTACCCCTTCCCCATGGCTCCTAGGTACCGAGCGGAGAGGAAGAGAGGGAAGGACATGAAGGTAGAGATTAATCAAGAAACAGATGGCAGCGGAACTAATCTAGCAATTCTATAATAGTATGACAGAAACAGAAAGTAAGAAAAGTAACCTTACCTTATGTGCGAAAACGCATAAGCCAAGGGATCTTCTGCAAGGCTCCCATCGTATAGAGTGTCTCATACCACCTATACGTTGGGGTGTCGGTTATCAAACTACAACATATGTTTATATATTGAAATTAACCATTGATTTATAAACTTGCCCACACAAGCTTATAGACCAAGGGGTCGTTTTGCAGGTCCTAATGTATAAGTGTCCCATACCACTTATACTTTAGGTGTCGGGGTTAAATAAATTGATTATGCTATGACATGCAAGTGGGTATGATGAAACATGCAAGTGCAACTCACACACCCGACTCTGTGCACACAGACCTTTAGTTCCCCCTTTCGGAGCCGTTACCTCCCAGGATACCTCCGTAGTGGCGGACGGAAGTGGTGGGTTGGGCCTCGCCCACCTCAAAACCAGTAAAAGCACCACATGTCTGACCTATCGTACGCCTCAACGCTTGGTGCACTAAGCGGACGCCTGCGTACTCTTGCCGGCTGGCGCACCGGACTTCTATTGGCGAAGTGCTAATCACCCCGCCGAGTCAACGATATCGGTGTCGGTGCAATCGAACTCCCCGATATCGAAAAACCCACCACCTTAACTTTTCCTATTTTATGCACATGCAAGTTTAATCATAAACACACAAAAACCGAGCCAAAGCTCCCCGGAACAAAATGTCCGTCTCCAAACCAACCGAGCTGAAGCTCCCCGGACCATCCCGTCTGTCTCTTAACCAACAGAGCCGAAGCTCTCATCAATCTTCCTGTGCCAACAGTGTTTGTGAAAAGTGCAGTCCTAGTTACTAAGTTACTCTTGTCGGTTTGTTATTACAGTTTACGTTAGCCCAGGACTGCCCCCGGTATTCCAGTGAAGGGCTCTCAAGGGGCACTAGGAACCAAGACGGCGGCATTACGGCCCGAAGTTCCCTTTCGCTAGGCACTTATTGTTATTGTTTTATCTCCCTTAACCCGATTCCCTTCTCACATTACGATGGACTATCCTAGGGTGATTTTTAACCTTCCTCTCTTCGGGAAAGGCGATCTTTCGCCGAAACCCGAGCACCTCTTAACTCTAGCTATCACCACTTCTCACTACTCTTTATACCTTCCTATTGTGATTTCCTCCACCATTGCCCACCCAGACAATATGATTAACTCCAATGCCTTCCTCAGATCATGTCCTATTGCATTTCACAAATTGCTATATGCAGACCGACCTAGACTACATGTCGAACCGGTTATGCAATGATCCAATACTCATCCAAATGCCCTAAATTATTTACTGGAGACTTACCATGATATAAATGATCTAAATCCAAAAAATGGAAATTTTCATAATTTATTTGGCATTAAATTAAATTCCTCGAAAATCCCAAGGGCTACTGGTTTGAACATGAACTACCCTAAGTTATCATGCATGATGTCCAGCAAATTTATGATAAATAGTAAGTTATCTTAATTGGTTAAATTCAAAGTATCATAATTTTTCTATCATCAAAAGGGCATTAAAACTATTTTAGAAACAATCTCTATCTTTTGTTGTTTATGAATCAAGTACAGAAAATATTCTTCCAAAAAATACAAATAATTTATGACATGCAAATAAAGGCCTAGAATTAGCACTGGCCCAATTTCATAATTTTTCAGTGATAAAATCATCCCTAAATAATTTTTCAAACATAGAATTCCCTTTTAACTTTTATGAAGGAAGTACTGGATGTACTCAACTAAAAATTATATAAAAATTCAGGGGTAATCATTCTGTTCTAAAATCTATATTTCCAAAATTTCATGAGATTTCAATGAACAGAGATTCCTAAATAATTAAATCATCATCTAAGGCCATAGCAAGCTTTACAAATGAAGTGCTAGCAATAATTAACATAAAATTCCAGAAAAATTGCTATAAGTTCTACCTGATCCAAAACTCACTATACCAGAATTTCATAGTTTTTAAGTAATGTTCATTGACTGATTTTACCTATTTAATATTTTACCCTAAAACTAAGGTTAGGGTTTTAAGGTATCTACTTGTCTCCAAATTCCCCAAGATTACATCCGGACCATTTTTATCAAGCTTTTGTCAACTCTACAGAGTTTCAAGGCAAAACAAGAGCAATTGCCCCCATGTCCTTCACAACCCTCAAAACCCTTCATTTAGGGTTTGAGCTTGGATCCTAGGGTAAACCAACCCTAAACCTCACCATTTTTCTCCAAGCAGGTTATAACATCCTTCTAAGTCAGAGATCAGAAAATCAGCCTCTGTTGAGGTGATTTGACCTTCCAAACTCTTAGTGCACTTTTTACTAAAAGGTGTCTCACTAAGGCCTAGTTAAGGGTAGAAGATTTCCTACCCAAAACTCCTCCAAATCAGTTGGAATTTTGTACAGACCTAGGTTTAATATCCAGGGACAACTCACCAAACTTTGGGAGGGTTTGGAGGTCGTTTGACCACTTAAATAAATTCCTCTAAGTTTATTAAATTGAAACAAAAACATTAGGCAAAGTATCTCCAAAAATTCCCATTTTTGGTCTGCCTTTAGGTATTGTTAAGGATAATCCCCTGCCCAAATTTCAGATCATTTGGACTAGGGACGAAGAGTGGGCATCCGTTTTAATTTCTGCCCAACTCTAGTTACAGCCCCCACTAAAACGGGTGCTGCGGCCGAACCGCTTACCCAAACGAGTTGAAACCAATTTTAGATTAATCTAGACTCGAAGGGCTACGACTTTCGTGTCTGGTCTCTTTTCCTAAAATGGCCTCTAAGTGCCTCGTTTTGCAGCATTAAAATGTGCCCATCCAAGTATAATTTCCATACAAATTATTTACATAATTTATATATTAAAAACATTTTTTTACTGTTCATCTTCTACAGAACCCGAAAACCAGACACAGAAACTTATATTTCCTGTAGCTCTTTCGCGCTCCGTCACCGGTCGTCCGGTCACTTCCCTGGCCAGCCACCACCACTACCGCCTCCGTTGAGGCGATGGCTATCGGTCGGCGGTGGTTTGGCCGCCGGAGGTGGCGGTTTCCGGCGAACTCAAGAATACACTTTTCATGGTTTTCCATGAAAACGAGAGATGGGTCCGGCTCCGTTGAGCGCGAACTTCCTTTCTAAGAATCCTAAGATCTACCCATGAAAGAGAAGAAGCAGAGGAGGACCTTATTTGCGGTTTGGAGGTGAGAAGAACGATGGGGTGCCATGGCGCGGTGGTGGCATTGCTGAACTTCTCATACAGTAAGAACAAGGATCTGATCGTTTGATTGAGCGTGTAACCTTCTCCTCTTGCTCCAAGTGGGCTTTTATAAGTCAGCATGTGGGGAGGTGAAAGGGTAAAGCCTTAATGGTCATGAAGGCTCCTCCTAATAACATTTCGGTTACAGTGAAGGGTTAAGAAACGGTGGAAGATGAACAGGTGTGTCCAATTGGCGGTTTCCTATCGGACAACATCTTCCTCATTAATTATATAATTACAGAAGGAAAAACGGCCTGTAATTACTCCTGGTGTAACTTCCCACACAAGCATTTATTACCACGCGTGTTAGAATAATTTCGGGCCTAAACCGTCGTTTCGGCCAATATCACGGGCGTGACACATAGGTCACGGGCGTGACAAGCCCGGATAGCCAATTCTGGGTTCGACGATCGTCGAACTGAGATCGACGATCGTCGAAGGGTGGTCACGGGCGTGACAGGCCCGGGTGGTTAATTCTGGGTCGACGATCGTCGAACTGAGATCGACGGTCGTCGAAGGGTGGTCACGCCCTAGGTCACGGGCATGACACCTAGGTCACGGGCGTGATAGGCCCGAGTTTTAATTTCGACGATCTTCTTACGGAGATCGACGATCGTCGAAGGAGTCACGCCCTAGGTCACGGGTGTGACACCTTGGTCACGGGCGTGACATGTCGGGGCTGCAAGTTCGACGATCGTCTCACGGAGATCGACGATCGTCGAAGGAGTCACGCCCTAGGTCACGGGCGTGACACCTTGGTCACGGGCGTGACATGCCCGGGCAGCAAGTTCGACGATCGTATCACGGAGATCGACGATCGTCGAAGGAGTCACGCCCTAGGTCACGGGCGTGACACCTTGGTCACGGGCGTGACATGCCCGGGCAGCAAGTTCGACGATCGTCTCACGGAGATCGACGATCGTCGAAGGAGTCACGCCATAGGTCACGGGCGTGACACCTTGGTCACGGGCGTGACATGCCCGGGCAGCAAGTTCGACGATCGTCTCGCGGAGATCGACGATCGTCGTAGTAGTCACGCCCAAAGTCACGGGCGTGACGGGTCGGTCACGGGCGTGACCAACCCGTGACCCGAAACCTCGATCGATTTATTTCAATTTTTGGGCTTCACAGGGTTCTGTCACGACCAACCGACTCCTAGGGGTCTAGCCGGAAATGGGATGTTACAAATCCCAATAAACAAAACAAAAATTTCGTACCCGAAATTGAGGTTGAGCCTACGGGGATTTCTATCAGAATAAATTAAACTAGTAACATCCCATACAATCTTTCTATCGGGTTTAGGCGACTATTCGTTTGATAAACGAAGACAATCTCCCAATAAACAAAAGATTAGCCCCTACCTTTCTGATTGAGTGCGCATGCCTAGGTCCTGAATTTTCCTTATCTAGTCTTAACTGTCCAAAACAAGAAGGCAATCTATAGTATACCGAGAGGTGGTGAGATGTACCTGACTGAACAACTCCGGGTATCTTTGCCTCATCAGGTCCTGCGGTTCCCAGGTGTGCTCCTCCTGACCGTGATTTCTCCACAGAACTTGACTAAGGGGATCTTCTTGCGGCGCAAGATCCATACTCCTTTGTAGTCGATCCGGACCGGCTCGAGTGAACAGATCGGTCTGAAGCTACCGGCCCTTCGGTGGTCAAAATCCGCTGCTCCGGGCATAGTAGAGCCTTCTCAGCGAAGAAATGGAAGACGTCGTGTAGAGCTGCCAGCTCTGGCGGCAACTCTAGCCTGTAGGCTAGGGGTCCGATCCGTTCCAGGATCCGGTAAGGGCCCATATACCTAGGGCTGAGCTTCTTCCTCCGACCGCACACCCGTGAGACTCCGTGCATGGGCCGGATCTTCAAGAACACTCGATCTCCTACCCGAAACTCCACCTGACGATGCCGGGCGTCATAGTATTTAGCCTGTCTGCTCTGCGCCTCCAACATCCTATCTCTGATCAGTCTCACCTGAGCCTCGGTGTCTTCAACAAAATCTGATCCCAACACCTTCGGATCCTCGTCTTGAACCCAAGAAAGCGGGGTCCTACATTTTCTTCCATACAAGGCTTCATAAGGCGCCATCTTGATGCTGGACTGGTAGCTATTGTTACAGGAGAACTCGACCAACGGTAACATCTTCTCCCACGGCTCCCCTCAGTCCAGTATACACAGTCGTAGTAAATCCTCCAAGGTCCGATTGGTGCGCTCTGTCTGCCCGTCCGTCTGAGGGTGGAAGGCCGTGCTAAAAGTCAACCGGGTGCCGAAATATTCCTGCACTGACCGCCACTCCCTGGATGTAAACCGTCCATCGCGGTCCGACACTATCGTCCGGGGCACGCCATGATATCGGATATACTGCTCCACGAACTTCCGTACCAGCACTCCCACCGAGTCATCCTTCCTGATCGGTATAAAGCGGGCCACCTTCGTCAACCGATCAACAATCACCCAGATCGAGTCGTTCCCCGTCCGAGACCGGGGAAGACCATGTATAAAATCCATAGCTATATCATCGAACTTCCACTCCGGCACCGGGAGTGGCTGCAGCAATCTGCGGGGTTCCTGCACTCCGCCTTCACCAACTGACACGCCTCGCAATGGGTCACGAAGTACGTAATGTCCTTCTTCATGCCCGGCCAAAACATCGTCTTCTTCAGATCAGCGGTCATCTTTGTGATCCCCGGGTGCACAGAGTACCGGCTGCAATGCGCCTCCATCATAATATCCTCTCGGATCTGGCCTCCTGCGGGTATATATACTCTGCCTCTGAAATGTAGCAATCCATCTCTCAGGGAATAATCTCCTGTCAAACCTTCCTCCAAAGCTCGGAACATCAGCTCTGCCCACGCATCTGTCCTCTGTCTGTCCCGAATGCGATCCCGAATATCATCTATGGCCACTATCGATGCCAGATACTCCCTATATAGAACTGGGTCATCCTCGGACACTAGGGATATCTGCATATCTCTGAATGACCGGACTAGCTCCATGGACATAACCTGGGGCCCAGCTTCGGAAGTGGCAGCTCGCCGGCTCAACGCGTCGGCCACCACGTTTGCCTTCCCTGGATGGTAGTGTATCTCATACTGATAATCTGCTAAGAACTCCACCCAGCGCCTCTGCCTGATATTCAGCTCCTTCTGTGTGTCCACGTATTTCAGGTTCTTGTGGTCGGAGTAGATGTCGCAGTGGACTCCGTAAAGATAATGGCGCCTGACCTTCAGAGCAAAAACGACCGCTCCCATCTCAAGGTCGTGCACTGGGTAGTTCTTCTCATGGGTCTTCAGCTGGCGGGAGGCATATGCTATGACGTGTCCGTTCTGCATCAGCACTGCTCCCATCCCCTGGTATGATGCGTCGGTATATACCTGGAATCCTTCCTTTCCAGATGGAAGGGCCAGAATAGGGGCTGAGATGAGTCGGTCCTTCAGTTCCTGGAAAGCCGCCTGGCACTGCGGGGTCCAAACGAAAGGTGCCTCCTTCTTCGTCAAAGATGTGAGGGGGAGGGCAATCTGAGAGAACCCCTCCACGAACTTCGGTAGTAACCGGCAAGTCCCAAGAAACTTCGTACATCGGTGGCTGTCTTCAACTGCGGCCAATCTCGAACTGCCCGAATCTTTGCCGGATCCACTGCCAACCGGCTCCGCTGATAATATGGCCCAGGAAGGCCTCCTCCTTCAACCAAAACTGACACTTGCTGAATTTTGCATAAAGGCGATGCTCCCGCAACCTTTCCAAAGTCAGTGCTAGATGCCGAGTGTGCTCCTCCTCCGTCCTAGAGTAGATCAAGATGTCGTCTATGAATTCTATGACGAACACATCCAAGTAGGCCTCGAAGACCCGGTTCATGAGACTCATGAACGCCGACAGGGCATTTGTGAGCCCGAAGGGCATCACGGTGACTCATACAGGCCATATCTGCTACTGAAGGCCATCTTCGAGATATCCTCCTCCTGGATCCGTAGCTGGTAGAATCCTGACCTCAAGTCCAGTTTAGAGAAATAATGGGCCCCCTCCAGCTGGTCGAACAATTCGTCTATCCATGGGAGCGGATAGGTATTCCGGACGGTCAACCTGTTTAGTGCTCGATAATCGATGCACAGGCAGAGTGTCCCATCCTTCTTCTTCACGAATAGGACCGGTGCTCCCCATGGCGAGCAACTCAGTCTAACAAATCCTACCTCAACCAATTCCTGCAACTGAGTCCGAAACTCTGCCAACTCCTTTGGGGCCATCCGATAAGGGGACCTAGATGCCGGCTTGACCCCCGGCACAAGCTGTATCTGAAAGTCCTGCTCTCGGTGTGGAGGTAGTCCTGGCAGTTTCTCTGGAAAGATGTCAGCGAAATCTCGCACCACCGGGATGTCTGTCACCAACTCCTTAACTTCTGCCATCTCAAATAGAATCTAATAGACCTCCTCTCCCTGCAGATGTGACTTAACGGCCTGTACCGAAGATAAGAGTATACAAGAGATAGGTCTTATACCTTCGATGGTAATGAAAGAGTCCCCGTGTCTCACGGTGATCCTCTTCGCCTGGCAGTCAATCTGGGCATGGTTCCAGTGCAGCCATACCATGCCCAGGATCAGGTCGTAGTCTGTCAGCTTCAAAATTGTCGACGGAGCCTCGAATGCCTTTCCACCAATTTTTGCCTCCATATTGCAGTGATCCGTGGTAAGGAGCTCAGATCCATCCGATAGTCGCACCCTCATCCTCGAGCCTGTGAACCGCTCCACGCCTTCCAGTCCTTCTACGAATGTCTCCGACACAAAGGAGTGAGTAGCTCCAGTATCAAACAGCGTGCGGGTCGGCTTGCCGCTGATGAAGACTATACCTGGGGTGATTAGATATCTTAGGGTTCTATAGTGAGTTTTACTTTCCTTGCTAATCTATCTAGTGCGATTCAAAGTTTGACCATTGAAAGGGAAATTCTATGAAAATAAAGAAGCATTGCGGCGTACTTGCGATGACCTGCTCCGGATTCGAGGCTGCGCAAGGTCAAAAGCATATACCTGCTCTCTTCCCTGTCTACGATCTCCCTCCTGGTATCCACGACCGCGGCCGCGTCCTCGGCCTCCGTAATGCTGAGCTGGTGGGCCTCCCGTGGTGCTGGAGGTGGTGCCCCCCTCATGGGGTAGTTCCTCGAATGTGCCCAATCTGATGACAAAGGAAGCACTCCGGTGGGGGATACGTCATTCCCCCGGGTCTCGGCATCTCCTGCATCCAAAGAGGTGGAGGGGCCAATATCACCTGTTCCCTCGGCTCCAGCCTCACGTCCTGACGAGGCTGGTCCTCTATCCTCCTCCCCTCTGGTACAGCACCTCGCCGCTGGTCATTTCTACCTCTCCGTCCCTGATCCTCTGCTGGCCGTTTCCGGCCCTGGGTGGCGTGCCAATCTACCTCAATCCTTTTTGCCATCTCCAAAATCCGGGAGATGGGCCCGTCAGATACAAACAACAGAGCCTCCCTCAAGTCCTCCCGCAGGCCCTTATAGAACCTCCTGATATACCCTGCCTCGTCCAGCTGGTAGGAATCTACGTATTTGGCCAGATGGTCGATCTCTCGATGGTACTCCACTACGGTCCGGGTGCCCTGCTTCAGCTGTAAGAACCGCTCCTCCAAATCATCCCTGGCTGACTGCGGAACGAAATGCTCCAGCAGTGTGGCCCTGAACTATCCCAGGTAACCTCCGCAACCTCCCTGTTGGCAAATGTTGTGGCCAACAGCGTCTTCCACCACCTCTTTGCATGGGACTCCAGGCAAGAGACAACCAGAGCCACCCTCTCCTCTCAGGGACACCGTATCCCGGTCAGCATCTCGTACATGATATCTAGCCACTCTTCCGTCCGAACCGCCGACTCAGTCCCTAAATAGGACGGGGAGAAAGACCCGGAAGATGCTCAGCCAGTTGGCCCCGGATTTGGCTGTGGTGCGGAACCTGCTGGGCCCTGAAAGCCTCTAGGATGGCAGTCAGAGTCTGTCCCATGTCTGACTGAAGGAAAGGAGTGGGGACCGGTGGAGGTGGTGCAACACCCTAAGCCTGCTGAACTCCGCCTTGTGGCGTAGGCTGTGCTGGAGGCTGCGTAACAAAAACATATGTTGAGAAAATGTGCAAATATTACATAAAGGTGGACAATTTTATATGTGATCCCCATATGGGCACACCACTGCTTCCGCTGCTTAGTTTGTCCCCAAACTAAACTCGAGCGGGGGTAACCCAGGGTTAGTGGACTGCTACCTTTTCGGATCGATGTTTCCCTCTGATACCACTTGTAAGACCCCCTTTTTTTTCTTTTTCAACCACCGGGGTCTTAGGCCTAGAATCGCCGCTTTGCGGTGACACCTTCACGTCCTGAAGGGTCATCACCACAAGGCGCCGATTCTGCCGGCCAATTCGATCACAGAAAGATAGCACAATAATAGAAGTAAGAGCAATGCAGTCCACAATAATAAATCACATATATAGAAATAAATCTCCACGAAGGGAGTGTCCACAGAAAACATCAGAGTACTATAAATACGGGCTTATGCCCGATACATCATGTCCTCACTACAATATCACTCATGCGGAAGCAAAAACAGAAACTACTCAGAGTCGAGACTCGCGGTCCCGGCTGTATGAACTTCGGAGCTAGACTGCCCCATCTCCAGGCGCACGATCTCTGGGGCTTCTCCTCCATGCTGGGCTCCACGATCCCCTAAATGATGTGGTTCGAAAACCATTAGTCATAAAGACTAAGCCCTATCATCCCCTACCCCTTCCCCCATGGCTCCTAGGTACCGAGCGGAGAGGAAGAGAGGGAAGGACATGAAGGTAGAGATTAATCAAGAAACAGATGGCAGCGGAACTAATCTAGCAATTCTATAATAGTATGACAGAAACAGAAAGTAAGAAAAGTAACCTTACCTTATGTGCGAAAACGCATAAGCCAAGGGATCTTCTGCAAGGCTCCCATCGTATAGAGTGTCCCATACCACCTATACGTTGGGGTGTCGGTTATCAAACAACAACATATGCTTTATATATTGAAATTAACCATTGATTTATAAACTTGCCCACACAAGCTTATAGACCAAGGGTCGTTTTGCAGGTCCTAATGTATAAGTGTCCCATACCACTTATACTTTAGGTGTCAGGGTTAAATAAATTGATTATGCTATGACATGCAAGTGGGTATGATGAAACATGCAAGTGCAACTCACACACCCGACTCTGTGCACACAGACCTTTAGTTCCCCTTTCGGAGCCGTTACCTCCCAGGATACCTCCGTAGTGGCGGACGGAAGTGGTGGGTTGGGCCTCGCCCACCTCAAAACCAGTAAAAGCACACATGTCTGACCTATCATACGCCTCAACGCTTGGTGCACTAAGCGGACGCCTGCGTACTCTTGCCGGCTGGCGCACCGGACTTCTATGGCGAAGTGCTATCACCCCGCCGAGTCAACGATATCGGTGTCGGTGCAATCGAACTCCCCGATATCAAAACCCACCACCTTAACTTTTCCTATTTTATGCACATGCAAGTTTAATCATAAACACACAAAAACCGAGCCAAAGCTCCCCGAACAAAATGTCCGTCTCCAAACCAACCGAGCTGAAGCTCCCCGGACCATCCCGTCCGTCTCTTAAACCAACCGAGCTGAAGCTCTCATCAATCTTCCTGTGCCAACAGTGTTTGTGAAAAGTGCAGCCCTAGTTACTAAGTTACTCTTGTCGGTTTGTTATTACAGTTTACGTTAGCCCAGGACTGCCCCCGGTATTCCAGTGAAGGGCTCTCAAGGGGCACTAGGAACCAAGACGGCGGCATTACGGCCCGAAGTTCCCTTTCGCTAGGGCACTTATTGTTATTGTTTATCTCCTTAACCCGATTCCCTTCTCACATTACGATGGACTATCCTAGGGTGATTTTTAACCTTCCTCTCTTCGGGAAAGGCGATCTTTCGCCGAAACCCGAGCACCTCTTAACTCTAGCTATCACCACTTCTCACTACTCTTTATACCTTCCTATTGTGATTTCCTCCACCATTGCCCACCCAGACAATATGATTAACTCCAATGCCTTCTCAGATCATGTCCTATTGCATTTCACAAATTGCTATATGCAGACCGACCTAGACTACATGTCGAACCGGTTATGCAATGATCCAATACTCATCCAAATGCCCTAAATTATTTACTGGAGACTTACATGATATAAATGATCTAAATCCAAAAAATGGAATTTTCATAATTTATTTGGCATTAATTAAATTCTCGAAAATACCACGGGCTACCGGTTTGAACATGAACTACCCTAAGTTATCATGCATGATGTCCAGCAAATTTATGATAAATAGTAAGTTATCTTAATTGGTTAAATTCAAAGTATCATAATTTTTCTATCATCAAAAGGGCATTAAAACTATTTTAGAAACAATCTCTATCTTTTGTTATTTATGAATCAAGTACAGAAAATATTCTTCCAAAAAATACAAATAATTTATGACATGCAATAAAGGCCTAGAATTAAGCACCGGCCCAATTTCATAATTTTTCAGTGATAAAATCATCCCTAAATAATTTTTCAAACATAGAATTCCCTTTTAACTTTATGAAGGAAGTACTGGATGTACTCAACTAAAAATTATATAAAAATTCGGGGTAATCATTGTTCTAAAATCTATTATTTCAAAATTTCATGAGATTTCAATGAACAGAGATTCCTAAATAATTAAATCATCATCTAAGGCCATAGCAAGCTTTACAAATGAAGTGCTAGCAATAATAACATAAATTCAGAAAATTGCTATAAGTTCTACCTGATCCAAAACTCACTATACCGAATTTCATAGTTTTTAAGTAATGTTCAGTGACTGATTTACCTATTTAATATTTTACCCTAAAACTAAGGTTAGGGTTTTAGGTATCTACTTGTCTCCAAATTCCAAGATTACATCCGGACATTTTTATCAAGCTTTTGTCAACTCTACAGAGTTTCAAGGCAACAAGAGCAATTGCCCCCATGTCCTTCACAACCCTCAAACACCTTCATTTAGGGTTTGAGCTTGGATCCTAGGGTTAACCAACCCTAAACCTCACCATTTTGCTCCAAGCAGGTTTATAACATCCTTTCTAAGTCAGAGATCAGAAAATCAGCCTCTGTTGAGGTGATTTGACCTTCCAAACTCTTAGTGCACTTTTTACTAAAAGGTGTCTCACTAAGGCCTAGTTAAGGGTAGAATATTTCCTACCCAAAAATCCTCCAAATCAGTTGGAATTTTGTACAGACCTAGGTTAATATCAGGGACCACTCACCAAACTTTGGGAGGGTTTTGGAGGTCGTTTGACCACTTAAATAAATTCCTCTAAGTTTATTAAATTGAAACAAAAACATTAGGCAAAGTATCTCCAAAATTCCCATTTTTGGTCTCGCCTTTAGGTATTGTTAAGGATAATCCCCTGCCCAAATTTCAGATCATTTGACTAGGGACGAGAGTGGGCATCCGTTTAATTTCTGCCCAACTCTAGTTACAGCCCCCACTAAAACGGGTGCTGCGGCCGAACCGCTTACCCAAACGAGTTGAAACCAATTTAGATTAATCTAGACTCGAAGGGCTACGACTTTTGTGTCTGGTCTCTTTTCCTAAATGGCCTCTAAGTGCCTCGTTTTGCAGCATTAAAATGTGCCATCCAAGTATAATTTCCATACAAATTATTTACATAATTTATATAAAAAACATTTTTTTACTGTTCATCTTCTACAGAACCCGAAAACCAGACACAGAAACTTATATTTCCTGTAGCTCTTTCGCGCTCCGTCACCGGTCGTCCGGTCACTTCCCTGGCCAGCCACCACCACTACCGCCTCCGTTGAGGCGATGGCTATCGGTCGGCGGTGGTTTGGCCCGCCGGAGGTGGCGGTTTCCGGCGAACTCAAGAATACACTTTTCATGGTTTTCCATGAAAACGAGAGATGGGTCCGGCTCCGTTGAGCGCGAACTTCCTTTCTAAGAATCCTAAGATCTACCCATGAAAGAGAAGAAGCAGAGGAGGACCTTATTTGCGGTTTGGAGTGAGAAGAACGATGGGGTGCCATGGCGCGGTGGTGGCGTTGCTGAACTTCTCATACAGTAAGAACAAGGATCTGATCGTTTGAATGAGCGTGTAACCTTCTCCTCTTGCTCCAAGTGGGCTTTTATAAGTCAGCATGTGGGGAGGTGAAAGGTAAAGCCTTAATGGTCATGAAGGCTCCTCCTAATAACATTTCGGTTACAGTGAAGGGTTAAGAAACGGTGGAAGATGAACAGGTGTGTCCAATTGGCGGTTTCCTATCGGACAACATCTTCCTCATTAATTATATAATTACAGAAGGAAAAACGGCCTGTAATTACTCCTGGTGTAACTTCCCACACCAGCATTTATTACCACGCGTGTTAGAATAATTTCGGGCCTAAACCGTCGTTTCGGCAAATATCACGGGCGTGACACATAGGTCACGGGCGTGACAAGCCCGGATAGCCAATTCTGGGTTCGACGATCGTCGAACTGAGATCGACGATCGTCGAAGGGTGGTCACGGGCGTGACACCTGAGTCACGGGCGTGACAGGCCCGGGTGGTTAATTCGGGTCGACGATCGTCGAACTGAGATCGACGGTCGTCGAAGATGGTCACGCCCTTGGTCACGGGCGTGACACCTAGGTCACGGGCGTGACAGGCCCGATTTTCAATTTCGACGATCTCCTCACGGAGATCGACGATCGTCGAAGGAGTCACGCCCTAAGTCACGGGCGTGACACCTTGGTCACGGGCATGACCATGCCGGGGCTGCAAGTTCGACGATCGTCTCACGGAGATCGACGATCGTCGAAGGAGTCACGCCCTAGGTCACGGGCGTGACACCTTGGTCACGGGCATGACATGCCCGGGCAGCAAGTTCGATGATCGTCTCACGGAGAGATCGAAGATCGTCGAAGGAGTCACGCCCTAGGTCACGGGCGTGACACCTTGGTCACGGGCGTGACATGCCCGGGCAGCAAGTTCGACGATCGTCTCACGGAGATCGACGATCGTCGAAGGAGTCACGCCCTAGGTCACGGGCGTGACACCTTGGTCACGGGCGTGACATGCCCGGGCAGCAAGTTCGACGATCGTCTCGCGAGATCGACGATCGTCGTAGTAGTCACGCCCAAAGTCACGGGCGTGACGGGTCGGTCACGGGCGTGACCACCCGTGACCTGAAACCTCGATCGATTTATTTCAATTTTTGGCTTCACAGGGTTCTGTCACGACAAACCGACTCCTAGGGTCTAGCCAGAAATGGGATGTTACAACCACACACACACACATACACACATATTCAACACACACACAACACAATAACTCCACACATACACACCTACAACACACATACAACAAACACATACAACACACCACAAAACACACACACACATTATATACACACACACACAAATACATACAACAACAACAAACACACACATACAACACACATACAAAACACACAACCTATAAACATACACACACGACACACAAACACACACACACAACAACACACACACAAAACACACACACACACTGACACACAACACACACACACACTCGCACAACATAACACACACATACAACATACAACACACACACACACACAACACACAACACACACACAACACACACACACATACAACATACTGGAATCACACACACACACACACACGACATGACACAACAATACACAAA